>CM066989.1:30977094-32347927 GCA_033977485.1 Hydrangea macrophylla
GAAGTTCCAAGCACCATCACTTACTGTATAGCTTCAACATTCATTGGCCTCAATAAAAGGGATCATTCAATTGGTTGGTCCAAGCCAAGATAGTTTGCAGGATTAGAATGGGGTACATTCTATGAGGTTCTGAGTGTCATGACGAAGGCGAAAGCACTGGTCGGTGGCATGGCCTAGATTTTTGTGGTAAGCGCAGCAAAGGCTCATATTGTAGTGGGAAGGTATGGGACCTGGTAGTGGTTTGTGAGGGAGGAGCTGTAGGTGGCCCTTTTTGAGTGGGAGGTCCAAGGCTGTGGACAGGGGAATCTCAAGTTTGGAGAATTCATGAGGGCCTTTGGGGCGATTTGGTGGAATGGACTGGTACGGATGAAAAGGGGCTCTCAACCTTTTAGGAAGCCTCTCATTGGGTGCGTCAAATGAACCCTTTCTGTCTTTACAAATCACGTTCCCAATTTTGGTGAGCTTGTTAAGAGTTTCCTGATCCAAACTATGTATCCCAAGATTAGCTAATTTCTCAAACCATTCATCATCATTACAAGGTACAGGCCTAGGAGATGGTAGAATCGAGATTGATGGGTCAGCCAATTGCCATATCATATCCATCATTTTTTCAAGTTGGTCCCTGATCTACTCAATAGTAGACTTCATAATAGTCATTCTAGAATTCATAGTTATTCTGATTAGTTGGCCGTTTGGTGCACGAGTCCAAGCAGAAGGAGTGCAGATTTCTAGCCTCATTTTCTCAAGAAATCCTAGGAACTAGGCAAGGTGATTTGAATGCTGATTTATAACGATTCTCAACTTGGCGACTTGAGTTTTATGATCCATATGTTTGTTTATGGGAGGGCTATTGATCCCAAGAAGAAGATGTAGTAGGACGTCGTTTAGGACCTGTGATGTCCTACAAACTGAAATGACAAGGATCAAACTCAGAGGATTAAGATCGATGTTGTGCCATAATGAGAAGGGATGGACTATGTGGACTGATGAGATGCACATACATGTAGACTGATAGGAATGGTGTATGCACATGAGACAATCATGCGAATGCAAGCCCTAAACTAGATGATGTCCCTAGTTCTAACATATAGTAGTTAAGCAAATAAGGTCCTAGCCATGGAGAGTATGCTAACTTTTCTTTCCAGGATGATCACCGACATGGGGAGGGTGAGGAGGACAGGTTTGTTCTTTGAGAAATGACAATCTGG
Organism: Hydrangea macrophylla; assembly: GCA_033977485.1. NCBI lineage: Eukaryota > Viridiplantae > Streptophyta > Magnoliopsida > Cornales > Hydrangeaceae > Hydrangea > Hydrangea macrophylla. The sequence goes on from CM066989.1 coordinate 30,978,303, forward strand.
AAACTTTTGTAAATAGAGATTTTTGGGAAATCTGGGTGAATTTATATAGAGTTTCTAGAAAACATGGATTTCTGGAAAATAGGGCTAAATTTTGGAAGAGTTTCTGGGAAACAAGGATTTTTGGGAAATCTGATGGAGTTTGGAAGAGTTTCTAGGAAACAAGGATTTTTGGAAAATCTGGTGGATTTTGGTAGAGTTTCTGGAAAATAGGGATTCCTGGGAAATCTGGGTGAACTTTGATAGAGTTTTAGGGGAAGTAGGTATACCTGGGTGAGTTTCTGGGAAACGGGAACTTCTGGGATGTTGGGTAATTTTGGTAGAGGTTCGGGAGGAAAAGGTTTTTCTGGAAAATTCTAGGTGAATTTTAGCAGAGTTTCTAGGGAACTGAGATCTTGGTAGAGTTTCAGGGAAGCATGTGAAATTTAGCAGACTCTTAGGGAAACAAGGATTTTTGGGAGATTTTGGTAGGAGTTTGAGGGGAACATGGAATTTCTAAAATTTTGGGTGAAACAAGAATACCTAAGAAACATGAATATCTGGGTGATTCAGACAGAGTTTCTGTAGAGTTTCTGGGAAACGGGAATTTCTAACAGAGTTTCTGGGAGAAATAGGGATGATGTTGCAATTTTTGGTGAAGGGATCTTAGTGTGATTAAAGTAGATTATAGAAGAAGAGAGAGAGTTTGTATGTGGTTCAGCCATGTTAACGAAGAGACCTACATCCACGGGCATGTCTAAGCACTTTCAATATGCTGTAAAGTGACCGATGACCTTTGGTGAACCAACAATGGACTGGAGCTACCAGAGGTTGGCCGGGCAAGTAGAATGAAGGAATTATCTGCATTACCTTAAAGATGAATCCCCCCTCACATAGGGGGTGAGGGGCCTCTTTTATACATGCAATAGACCTCCTCATACATGAAAACTATAGTCATTAGGCAACATAATTCGATTGAGTTTGATTGGCACAATTTGTGTGAGTTTCCTAATAAGATTAGGAAACTATCTCGTCATTCCATTAGTCTTCTAGCTGGTGTAAGAAACTATCTGGAATTTTTTGGAGCACGTTCTAAGGCCTGACTGAGCGGTCCCTGTGGCTAGCCGTGTTCAAGTGGCATTCTCGACCAGTAGATCGGGAACTATGGGACCAGATAAACAGGTCAGCATCCATCATCCTCTTCTTTGGGAATAAGATGACTAGCCGCTCAGTGGCTCTGTGCTTGTTGACGTGGCCTCGGAGCTACGCTCTTATTGGTTGACTATTTTTGTATGTATCAGTTGCCTCCCATTTCCAAGGCTAAATGGATGCTTCATCGGATGAGGCTTAGAAATTTGTGTAACTCGGGAACATTGCTCAGGATCGAACTGATCATCTCGGTAATTCGGGTTACCAACCCAGTTTGATGACTTGGGAGCTCGGGGTGTGACTTGCTATGTGTTAACAATGGATTGGTCTAGTCAGGATCCAACCAGACCAGTGCAAGGACAACCAGAGCATCCCAACCTAACCGAACCATCACATCGCTCAATAAATGTGCATCTTTTTTGAGGCATCAATTGGGTTGCCTGAGGCGCCAACTGTCGGGCATTTAGGTGAGAAAAATCCTAGGCCATTGGATCTAAGATCATCTGGACCGTCCATGCTGTCTCTATAAAGGACACTTAGGCAATTTTCATTCCTTCAGCTGTCCATAGAGAGAAAATATCAAGCGGTGTCATAGAAAAAGCACCCGACTCATCCTCCCAAGCTCCCTTCTGCCTCCTCTTCTCTGTAAGTCTTCACTTTGCTCAGTTTCTATTAATTACATTCTTCCCTTTTTCTTCTTTCTTCTTTCCTGAGCGAGCCTGGAGAATAGGAATCTTGTAGGTTTTGTGAGGGAGTGGGATTTCTTTTTCCTCAAGTTCTATTTTTTTCTTAGGATAGGGGGTTCTCTTCTTTTGATAAAATAGTCTGATCGGTCGGTGTGTCACAGGCCTACCCTGTCTGAGTGTTACTTGACAATTAGGACCATAATTTCCCTACTGTATAAGCTCTTGACCCTTCCACCTCTTTACCTTTGGCTAGGAGCACTTGACCTATACCTAGGTCATCAATCGCTTCCCCGTCCTGTAGTTGGGGCCTTAAAAATGTGTCACTCTGACTTTAAATCATCTTCCCGATCGGAGGATGAGTACTCGAAGTCCGGAAGCCCGAGCGCTAGTCTGGACCATCCTACATTGAACCCATCGGACCACCATAGTGAGGGTAAAATCCCCGACCGAGAGTCTGGTGAGGGAGTGGGTCACGGGTACCACAAAGCCTCTGAATTGCGGGGGTCGGGTAGCGAAGCATCAGTCTCGAATAGGCCAAAGATTGCCTTTTCCCATGAGTGGATTCCTAGTAGTTTGCTCGTGTTTGACCTGAGCAGACTTAGGGAGAAGTATGACCTTCCCGGCCACTTCTTACTGACCGTGCCATATGGTGGGCCTCACCTGTACCAGTCGGGTTTTGTTACCCTTTACGAGGACGCATTCATCACAGGCTTTCGTCTTCCCCTTCACTCTCTTACCTGGGACTTACTGATCTACCTCGGTATTGCTTCCGGGCAACTCACCCCTAATGGCTGGAGATTCCTGATGGGGCCATCCACCTCTAGCCCCAAATTTTGGGGTATGAGCTTACCCTCCAGGAGTTCATGTGGGCCTACCGACCATTCCCGTTGTATGGGGAGGTCAGTTTCTTTTCCCTGAGTGCTCGGTAAGGGAAAAAGATAATAGATAAGTGTCCGAGCAATAACAAGGGATGGAAGAAGAAATTCTTCCAAGTGTCCACCCTCGGGCTTTGAAATGAAGCTCCACGAATTCCTCTGAAAACCACTTGGGTGGGCGATTGTGGATATCACAGGTTGACTTACCCACAGCTTTTCAAAATCGATTTCTAAAACAAATGAGTCGCCACTTAATTTTTAAAAGGAAAAATTAAGAAACCATTTTGAAAGGAAACTGATCGTTTGTGAAACCAAAGATTAACTAGGTCCAGGGATTATGGAATGAGAGAGGAAGGAGCCCGTCGGACTAAAACACCCTCTCTCATCCTATCTTGCGATAGGCCTCTACTCAACATCCTTTTAATCGAACTTATTAATCTAAGCATGCCTTCAACTAATACATATATACATATACATCACAAAAAGCATGTCCAAAGGGTGTAAAATTGCTAATGGCAAAATATCATTCATAAACCATATATTTCAAATAGCAAGCAATATGACGTGCAATAGAGAACAAATGGACTCACCCGGGATCCAACAATGGTATTAAACGTGCAATGCATGCAAACAAAAGAAAACCCTAAAAGAAAAGAGTCTCTAATCACATATACACATAAAGCAAAAGCCTAATTCTAAGGTGTCACGCATTAAGTCGAAAAATCGATAAAAATCAAAGAATGCAATAAACTAGAGAGGGGTTTGGAAATTGTACCTCAAATGCGCTACACAAACAAGGGTTAGTACACATGCTTTAGACAAGATATAACATCAAGAATAATTGATCCTAAGTCATGTTTAATCAGATACAACTTAGACAAGAGACAAGTCCTACTCATGAATGTTGATATGTATGAACGGATGCAAGAATATGAACAAGAATAAGATATGAATTTATTCACTAACGTGGATCACTTAGCCTCTGGATTTAAACTAAATTTCCATTATTCAAAACATGATTTGAGTCCTAAGACATTTAGGAGACTATTTGAGTTGAAATAAACAAGATTAGACAAAATAGTAGCAGTTTTTATGAATTACAGAGAGCAGATCAAACGGTCAAAAATAGGAATAAAATACTTCCAATGATAGATCTTAATGATTTTTGGATATGTTATGCCTTTGTGAGTCTAGTTTCTCACCCAAAAAGAAAATCGAGGTTTGAATGGTTAGATCTCCGGGAATATGGAAAACACTAGACATCACTCAACATTTTACAACCTCCTGTCCAGAAATCTCGCACGATTTATTAAAAATAGTAAAAAAATCAGAATTGATTTGTTCTTTTGAGGGTGACTTCCGAACACATTAATCTACTTAGAAAAAATTATTTTGGGTCACAAACACTTTATTAAATCCTCGATTTATTTATTTCAAAAGAGTGTTGCTGTTCTGAAACTATTCTGAAACTCTGGACAGATTATTGTTGCTTCTCAAAACTCATGACCAAACCATTCTAAACATGAAACCACCTTAAAACAAAAATTACAGTGGTAGAACATTGTGTTATTGACACTTTCCCATTGGTTTCACTTGATTTCAACGGTTAGATTTCGAATTAAAAATCTTTGATCAAAAAAAGTTTATGAACTCACTGTTTTTATTTGTCAAGTTCAACTTTTATTTGGTAACCCCAACTATTAAACCATGAAGTTGGGTTAAACCAAATCACTTCTCCTACCATTTGATGGCCATTGGAGACTAAAACTTTTTATTTTTCATAGATTTCAAGTGAAGTATGGATGGACTTCATGGAATCTACAAGATAAGGAATCTAAACCATGGAGATGGGCTTAGACTCAAAACTACATTCTCCTACCATTTGATGGTCATTGGAGATGGAGACATGACTACAACTCATGGGTCTCAAAGGAATATAGAAAGGATTCCCCAAGACATCAAATTTAGAGGACCCAAATCATGAGTATGGACTTGGATCCATCCATTAAGTGGTGATCAACTTTGACTCCCAAGGGAAGCACAAGCCTACATGGGATTCAAAAGATCATGTTCAAGAGATTTCAAAAGGGACATTAAGAATTTCTAAGAGTCTCAAGAAAGAAGTATGATTAAAAAAAGAAATAAAACAAAAGAAAACAAAGTAGTTTGAGGATTAATGATTTAAAAGAAAAAGAATTTAGATAAATGACTTATGGTTTAGAGGATCACCTCCAAACTATCCTCAAAGTTTTTCTTTTCTTTGAAGATCTTCCAAGCTCTTCTAGTTCTCTCAACTCTCTTTTTCCCTAAAATGTTGGTATAATGGTAGTGTATTTTTGTATGTCTTCCTCCTTTAATATTTTTCTCTTGGTCCTCCTCTTTCAAGGAAGATCCCTTCTCTTTTATAGGCAAAATTACCAGGTATTTTTAGTGAATTTCAGAGCAAAAAATAGGTATAATTCTCTCATTTAGTGGTACAATGTGTACTTTCTGAAATTAGACAGACTGCTGTCCAGCGCGGCAGTCCAGAAACTATCGCGGCAGTCCGTGACTGCCGCTGCGGCAGTTCATGACTGCCGTCGCGGCACTACATGACTGCCGCACAACATTCATCAAATACCGCGGAAATTAATGGATTGCCGCGTTCTTGTCAGTCTAACTTTATCAGTTTTTTGTTCTTATTCGCATACGCATACGTATTGCACTGCAAAATACAGACTTTAAAAGTGAACGGCAGTCAGAAATTTGTGGCGGCACTTGGTGAATGCCGGACCTGCACTCTCTAACTGCCGTGCGGCACTCAGTGAGTGCCGCGGCAGTCTGCCGTGTGCCGTTTTTAGCTGAGATTCCCTTTTTTTAGGTCTTCCCTCTTTTTGAAACAAATTATTTTTGAAGATCCTCTCCGAAAGTCATGTCTTATACCTGAATTCTCCTAAATACCTGGTATTTTTCCTCTTTCTGTGAAATTTTATCGCGCTTTGGAGATTTTCTGAAAAGCTTGGAATACTTCAATTTTTCGGTCCTTGTCATCATCGGATACGGAGGTGACACTCTCCTAAATTCGACGGTCGGTCAAAATCGGGGTGTCTACAGTTTGCCCCTCTTTGGCAGAGCTTGTGGAGCAACGCGTCCCATAAGTGAATGTCAAAGCCTGTGTGAAGACAAGCCCTTTGACCAAACTATCGAATTCAGGTAAAAATAAAATGCGCTGCAAAAATAGGCATGCAGCGAAATTCTAATTGGTCGTGTTCCACGGCGAGCTGCCTACGTATCCCGTTAGGAATCAGACCAAAGCGTAGTTCAGGCATGGCTCAAACATTCACAAACGCAAGTAGTCACACGGATGGATGCCTCTATCCTGTCGTGATGCAAGTGTCATGCAATGGTGTTTTTTGAATTGACCCGGTTATGTAAATGTCACGCTTATCATGTTTTCCCTACGTACGACGCGCATTTCGTGACGTGTTAGTCAGGGAAGATTTTCCATGCAAAAATCTGTTACAGGAGTCATGAAAGTGCTTTTGATTTGATCTCGAGGATTAACGCAAAGGTTGACGCAAATCCGTTGCGAGAATCGAGAATATAAATCCGTTATACTCTCAAAACGAAGGTTAACGCAAATCTGTTGCGAGAACCGGGAATATAAATCCGTTATACTCTAAAAACGAGGGTTAACGCAAATCCGTTGTGAGAACCGGGAATATAAATCCGTTATACTCTCAAAACGAGGGTCAACGCAAATCCGTTGCGAGAACCGGGAATATAAATCCGTTATACTCTCAAAACGAAGGTTAACGCAAATCCGTTGCGAAAACCGGGAATATAAATCTGTTATACTCTAAAAATGAGGGTTAACGCAAATCCGTTGCGAGAATCGGGAATATAAATCTGTTATACTCTCAAAACGAGGGTCAACGCAAATTCGTTGCGAAAACCGGGAATATAAATATGTTATACTCTAAAAATGAGGGTTAACGCAAATCCGTTGCGAGAACCGGGAATATAAATCTGTTATACTCTAAAAACGAGGGTTAACGCAAATCCGTTGCGAGAACCTGGATTATAAATCCATTATATTCTCAAAACGAGGGTCAACGCAAATCCGTTGCGAAAACCGGGAATCTAAATCTGTTATACTCTAAAAACGAGGGTTAACGCAAATCCGTTGCGAGAACCGGGAATATAAATCTGTTATACTCTAAAAATGAGGGTTAACGCAAATCCATTGCGAGAACCGGGAATATAAATCTGTTATACTCTAAAAACGAGGGTTAACGCAAATCCGTTGCGAGAACCGGGGATATAAATCCGTTATACTCTCAAAACGAGGGTTAACGCAAATCCGTTGCGAGAACCGAGAATATGAATCCGTTATACTCTCAAAACGAAGGATCGATGTAAATCTGTCACGCGGATCGGGGATATAACTCTGTTATATTCTCCAGATTCAAATTGTCAAAGTTCGGGAGCCCACGGGCTTAAAATCTATTTTATATTTTCAAAAAACCGGGGCCCGCAGGCTAGGATTTCATCTTTTGAAATTTGGGGCCTACAGGCTCGAATTTTATTTCAATTTTTTGGGAGTTAGGAACCCACAGGCTCAAATTTATGCATGCATTTTGAAATTTGTAGTCGATTCAAACCTAAAAACAAAACCGGGGTCAAAAAGTGCATTGAGGGCACATTTTGGGGGGGTCAAGTTCAATTTTCGGGACTTGATTTGAATTTTTGGAAGGAAAGTAAATATCTTTGAACTGCCTTAATCGCGGCACACGCGGTTTTTCGCGGCAGTCCGTGACTACCGCGCGGCACTCTCGGAGTGCCGTTGCGGCACTCGGCGAGTGCCGCGCGGCAGTTGACCGACTGCCGCGCGCGAAAAATGAGTGCCGCGTTTGAGCGGCAGTGGCTTAAACCGCCGGGTTCATTACATTTTTTCATTCCCTCACTCTCTTCATCTCGAAATTTCTCTGGAGAAAATTTTCTCCCTATCCTTTCTTCACTTCTATATTGATCTACGACATTCACAGGTTAGTTCTGCTAGATCAGAGTTTGATTAAACCTATTTATTTCATTGTTTTTCCGAATTTTCACTAATCTAACGCGCGGATTCTCTCTTTCTCTTTGACAGATTATGGCGAGTGGTTCAGGGCGCAAGAAGAAGGTCAGATACACTGCCACTCATCACCCGGACGCCACACTCCTACTGAGGGACCCCGATGAGCATTTGTCGGCCCGCGAGTTCAAGCACGAGGTAAACATGCTCCCCTCTTATTTATTTTTCGTATTTCTTTCCCGCGTTTCATTCTTTATGTGAATGTAACGTAGGATTGCCACAACTTTTCAGATACCTTGTTCCGAATGTCGTGCTCGTGGCGCCCCCGAGCGTCTCGAATACTTTATTTCATGCCTTTTGTAAAGGAATTCTATTTTTATTTTCTTTTCGATTCTCATGAACCTCAGAAACTGAATGTTCTGCTTGAATATTCCGAACACTTATCATGAACCTCAGAAACTGAATGTTATGTTTGAACATTCCGAACACGTATCCTTTATTTTCTCCTTTGACTTTTCTCAAAGACTTTTGAAAGCCATTTAATCGGGATACATTGCTTGTGAATAAAGAATCCAATGCTCATGAATATGCGATCCTGAACCTTCTCCTGTATTTTACTACACTGGCGAGTTTTCCTTGAGCATTCCAAGTGCCATTTAATTATTCAAAAATTGATTCTTGAATGTTTGCAATTACGTATTTCTCTTTGAAACTTATACTTTTTCGGGCCCAAAATCTCTTTCAAAACTTATAGGTGCATGTATTTCAGAAAATGTGAACAAACTACTCTTTCTCTTTTCTTTTCTTTTCGAAACCTTGCTAGAATATTGAGTGTTTTCTTTTAATCGTTTCCTCTTGAATGCAAACGAGTGCCTTGCTTGTGAAATCCCCTATGAACACTCCTTTATTTATTATTTATTCACTGTTGTTGCTCTCTTCTTTATCCATTCCCTAACAACAAGGCTTTTTATTCTTTCTTGCAGCTGCAGCCGAAGGTGCTGAAGGGGCATGGCAGCCTTGCTCATGGCCACGAGTGGTATACGGAGCTGAGTGAGACCATACAGGGGCTTATTGATGTAGCAGGGTTTGGAGTCTTCGTCAAACTCTTGACGAAGAGCTCCAACGACTTATAGCAGATGCATGCGTTGGCTGAGCGGTGGTGGGATACCACGAGTACTTTTCACTTTTCGTTTGGCGAGATGATGTTGACGCCGTTGGACTTCTCTATGATCACAGGGATCGCCTTCGGCGGAGAGCCTCTGAGATATTTGACAGACCAGGAGTGGGACCAGATGGAGCCGTTGTTAGGGGTGGTTCCGGAGGAGGCCTTGGTCACGGCCCGGTGGTTTATGGATACCTTTCGGGGGAAACCTGGCTTCACCGACGAGCAGATGGCCCGAGGTTTTTTGATGTACATGCTGGGGTGCTCCTTGTTGAGCACCAAGGGTGACCGGATTTCTGCTTCCTTGGTGGCGTCGCTGGAGCGTCTGGACCGGGTCGCTGAGTTTGATTGGGCTAGTGCAGGGTTATCTATCCTGTACAGGCATATGAGTGACATCTCCCGGGACAGGTCGGCTGCTACCAGCGGGTATTGGAGAGCGTGGGAGGTATATTTTCACGTTTCATTGCCTTTTTATGCTTTCAGAAATTTATTCAATTTGAGGGACTAACCCCCTCATTTTATTATCGCTGATCTGGTCCCACGAGTATTTTCGCATGATGTCTCCAGTGACACGTGACGCTGACGCCCTTGTCATGCCTCAGGGGCTGAAATGGGCGAAGGACAGGGTTGGGCGGAAGACCGAGGCTCATGACTTTGTTTCGTTCAGGAACTTCCTGACGAACCTACAGGAGGAGCATGTACACTGGCAGCCGTGGCTCAGGGTGTTGCCCGAGGCTAGTGTGGGGATTCGAGAGTCGGCCTGGTATGACCCGACGAGGCGACTTCTATGTGGGCCAGAGGGCCAGGCGTGGTATCTAGGAGAGAGGGTGACCAGGCAGTCACTAGCGGCCCCCAGATTCTTCGTGCCATTCCCTCCTCCCGACTCTATGAGGGCCACGGACACACTTCAGGGCGGTGAGTTCACGGCTGCTCGAGCTGGCTTCGGCATCCATGGCTTCTCGGACGACCCTGACGGATATGCGGCCTTCCGTGCCGCCAAGCTGATGCCGAACTTCCCTTTGATGGAAGTGACTCGGGTGAGTAAATGATTCCTTTATTATTTCAGTGAGTTCTCCTTTTATTCCTTATTCATGTTTTATTACTTTTGTTTGCAGCATGTGCCTGCTGCGGTTCGTCCCCCTGCCTTACCTGAGTGGGATTGGACCATGTCGACCGTCTCGTTCGGGGAGCCTCACTCGACGACGATCCCCCGACTCTCGCATGGTGCTCCCACTATACCTCTCCAGTACGACCTTGTCCCGCGTGCTTACGCGGAGGAGGTCCTGACGTATGCCTATAGCGTGCGACAGTGGGTTCTCGGGCGCGAGTGGATGGTAAGAGACTCCTCTCCACCTTTCACTTTCATTTTCACTTTGACTTTGATTGTCTCCCTTCTTACTAATCTTTTATTCTCGGGACTTGTTTTTCAGGCTGAGGGAGCTCGGGCGACTGCTGCGACCCAGTTGAGGGCCCAGGTATGATCTTTACTCTTTCATTCTCTTCGTTTGTTCTTTTAATGCTTTCCGGTCTTACCTTTTCTTCTTTCAGGCAGAGGAGATCAGAGCCCTGTCCCAGTAGGTGGGGCAGCTCTAGCAGCGGCTCCAGCAGTTTGGCATCCCACTCAGTGATGCCCCTGAAGGTAGCGGTGTTGGGTGTGGTGGAGGCGGCGGTGAGGGCACTAGCGGTGGCAGAGGCCGAGGCGGCGGTAGCGCACGACTCGTCACACTCGCGGCCGGGGTCGGGGTCGGGGTTGACCCTGCTTTTGTTATTTATTTTTGAGAGTTGTGGGAGGATTTATACTTTGGTGGATGACTATATATATACACATATGCTTTATTTTGATGGTCGCTCCACGACGGTCGGTAGGATAGATGCTTTAAACACTTTATTATGCTTTTTGCTTACTCACCGTATGTGTGACCATAGCTTGGTCCAACTCCTGCCGTATGTGGGACCATGGCTTGGTCCCGTCTTTATTTTTATCTTTGAATGCTTCCGTTTCTTTTTATCTATTTGATATGTACAAATAAATGAAAAAAAAGTGAATGAATGTATTTGCACGTGCTGCATGATGCGCACGTTTGATTGTTTTTCTATCTAGTTTTCTGTTTGCAGGTGGGCTGATTGTGTTACAAACAAACCCTGGCCAATGAAAAACTTGGGACGGCACTTGGTTAGGCCTCCGCGGCACTCAGTGAATGCCGCTGCACTTTATCTAGTGCCGCGATTGAGTGGTCAGCCTTTTCTCCTATTTATACCCCCCCTTCCTCCAACATTCCGCAAAACAATCTTTTCTCCCTCATTTCTCCTTAAATGGCTCCCATTGGTTCCCAAATTCTCTACCTATGGATGGATACTCTCTCGGGCATTGACAAGCTCAACTTTGAATGCTTCAGATTAAACGATCTCTTCTCTTTCCAACGGATGAATTTAAATGAGGGCCTACTTCGAGCTGTCATTCAGTGTTGGGATCCTGCTCTCAATGTTTTCTGCTTCGGCTTTCAAGAGATTTGCCCCTTGTTTGAGGAATTTAGTGCCATTCTTCACACCGATCCCTCTGCTGAATTGATGGTTCCTCTAATTCAGGCCGGGTATGTCCGGGACTTAGCCGCTCTTCTCCACACATCTCGAAGTGCGGCGGGCTCCTTTATTTGTGGTAGGCATATTGATTTTGAGCACCTTGCTTCTGTTTATGCTCCCATAGGGGACCCCTATGATGGTGAGTATCAGATCATCCGACGTAGTGCCCTGTCAATTGCCATGCTCTCTTACTTCCTATTTCAGTCATCTTCTGATATTCTCATACCTATTGCCTGCGGTTTGCGGGGGATGAAAATTGCTGTTATGCTGGTCCTTGGTGAAACTTTGGTTGGATTGAGCCATGCCCATGTTACCGGGGCCATGCTATCTGCCGGGGCACCTTTCGTCTTGCAGGTTTGGCTCATGGAACGCCTCGACCTCTTCATTCACCCCTCGCATCTTCGTGGGCCACTTTCTTATGACCGCATGGAGGTCCATTGCTTATTCTATTCTGCCGATGCATGGCTCGGTTGGCTCCAGGGCCTCTCTTCTAGTGATATCTGCTGGATCTGCCCTCAGTGGACTCATTGTTTTGTTGCTGTACGTCTTCCTGGGCGGCCTGGCATCTGGCTGCCGGGCTTGTGTGCTACCACTTTCTACATTCCTGACCGGGTGGTCCGCCAGTTTGGACTTTTACAGGATGTTACTGAATCTGTGACTGCTGACTTCATCAGGGGTTCTATTCTGCGTCCTCCTACTGTGAAGGCTTTTCTTGAGGCTTGGCACAGCAGGATTGCTGCTCCGTTCCCGAGGGTTCTCGCTCTAACTGTGCCTACTACCCAGTATCTTCTAGAGATCCAGGCCTTGGTTGCGAGGCGAGCTTGACAGACATAAGCATAATAAAGTAGACGACCACAGGGAAAAGCTTGCCATTCTACAAAACTTTCTGACAGACCCTGCCTACTCTTTGTTTGCACTTTTGAATGTGATTTTCCTTATTTTTCCTTTTCAATAAGTGTTACCATGCTAAATCTAAAGTGTTCACCCTTTCAATTAATATTTTATGAAGAATTATCCTTTCAATGTCTTTACTTGGCTCTTTACTTTGCTTCTTTGCTTTAAGCTTTAATCCTTTTATATCATGAATTCTCATTTGTTTCTTTATAGTACTTATCTCGATAGCCAGATGATCCAAGGGAGGGTTTTGTATCTGGGTTCTTCGACTAGCAAACGAAGTTGGCCCCTGGTTTTATGGCTTTGAAGCGGCTCCGGGCAAACGCCAGTTTGCCCCTAGTTTAGCACAGTTTTTTTTTTTTTTTGTGTGGGCCGAATGCTTTTGAGGGCCCGCCTACTTAACCCCGAGTGGGTATCAGGCCTGTAGTAGTTCGGCTCAAGGTTTGAAGGAAGACGCCGCTCGGGCGATTTTATTTAAGTGATCGAACCAAATAGGTTGCCTACGTATCCCCTAGCGGGAATCAGGTCAGGCGTAGTTCATCTAGGTAGGAGGCTTTGAAAGAAACGGTTTCAAGCAAAATATTTCTTGAGGCGATCGAGGTTAATCGACTGTTTAAATTCAACCCCGTCTAGGTCCATGAGATAAGTCGCTCCTCCAGAAAGGAGGGTCTTAATGATGTATGGCCCGACCCAGTTGGGCTTGAATTTTCTTCTGGGGTCATAAACAGGCATTTTCAGTTCTTTGAGAACAAGGTCACCCTCAGCGAGCTTCCTTGGGCGGACCTTCTTGTTGAAAGCACGGGCTATCCTCTTCTAGTACCCCCGAGCATGGTTTATCGCAGCCAGCTTCTTTTCATCGAGTAACATCAACTCTTCATACCTTCCCCGTATCCATTCTAATTCGGTCACTTCGCATTCTGCTAAGACCCTGAGAGAGGGTATTTCTACCTCAATTGGGAGGACCACCTCCATTCCTTAGACCAGCGAGTATGGCGTAGCACCCATTGATGTCCTTACTGACGTTCGATATCCCCACAAGGCAAACGACAGCTTCTCGTGCCAATCTTTATACGTATCTGTTGTTTTCCCCAAGATTGCTTTAACATTCTTATTTGCCGCTTCCACCGCTCCATTTGTCTGAGGCCTATATGGGGATGACTGATGACGAGTGATCTTATACTTTTCTAGGAGTGGGATAACCTCTCCCTGGAAATGACTGCCGTGATCGGAGATAAATTCATTCGGGACCCCATACCTGCAGATTATGTTCTTCTCGATAAAACTTACTACATCTTTGGCTTTCATACCCATTTTGTAAAATAATCAATCACCACGATTATGTATCGGTGCCCATTGGAGGCTTTCGGGACTATCTCACCGATGATATCAATCCCCCATACGGAAAACGGCCAAGGGGTGGTCATGCTGTAGAGCTGTGATGGCGGGGTATACATTAGGTTTGCATGAATCTGACACTTGTGGCATCTTCTAATATACTCGCAACAGTCTTTGTCCAAGGTTGTCCAGTAGTACCCTTGTCGGATGATCTTTTTCGCTAGCATGTGCCCATTCATATGGGGCCCGCACACTCCCTCGTGTATTTCCTCCATCATTCTTTTAGCCTTATTCTTTTAGGACTTCTTGCATAGTTTATCCGCGTAGATCACAAACTGAGCAGAGAATCGCCGAACTGCTTTCTTGTCCTTTTCTGAGGCTCCCTCGGGGTACTCTCCCTTTTTAATGAAATTCCAGACGTCCTCAAACCAAGGCACCTCACCCTCTTCTTCTATGGTCGTGATCATTTCGAACGACGATTGACTTCTTACTTCTATGGATAGTGGGATCATGGTAGTCTTGGAGGGGATTTTGGATCATTGAGGCTAGGGTTGCTAAGGAATCGGCTAGTTGGTTTTCTTCGCGGGGGAGGTAGTAAAAGGAAATCTTTTGGAACTGCACTTTCAGGCTTTCTAGGTAGTCATGGTAAGGTCTCAATTTCTCATGTTTCACCCTCCAATCGCCTCGAACTTGGGATATGATCAGGTTGGAATCTCCGAAAACATTAATCCGTCCGACGTTCAAAGCCAAAGCTGCTTCCATCCCAATTATGCAGGCTTCGTATTCCGCGGTGTTGTTGGTTGAGTTATACCTGAGTTTGACGGCTAAGGGGGTAGGGGACCCATCGGGTGCCACGAGGATGACCCCGACTCCATATCCTAATTGATTGGCTGCTCCGTCGAAATACATCCTCCACAGATCTTCTCTTACTTCCATCACTTCTTCATCAGGAAACTTGAATTCTCCTTTGTCCTCAGACTCTACAGCGAGGTCGGCTAAAAACTCGGCGACAGCCCTTCCTTTCATGGACTTGGCGGTGACATACTTGATGTCGAACTCAGCCAGCATCATGGTCCAACGGGAAATCCTACTGGTCAAGACAGGTTTTTCGAACTAGTATTTTAATGGGTCCATTCGGGATATCAGGATTACAGGGAAGGCTAGCATGTAGTGGCGGAGGCGACGGGTACACCAAACCAAGGCCCAACAGGCCTTCTCTAAGGGCGAATACTTTAACTCATATCCGACCATTCTCTTGCTTAAGTAGTAAATGGCCTTCTCCACGTGCCCCTCTTCTCCTTCTTGGGCCAGCATACATCCCATTGAATCTTCGGATACAGAGAGATAAAGTAACAGGGGTCTCCCAGGCGAAGGTGGTGACAAGACAGGTGGGTTCTGGAGGTAGGTTTTGATTTTGTAGAAGGCTTGTTGACACGGGGTGTCCCATTTGAATCTCTCTCCCTTTCTGAGTAGTTTGAAAAGTGGGTCGCAGGTCAAGGTGAGTTTGGAAATGAAGCGGCTGATGAACTGTATTCTCCCCAAGAATCCCTTCAGTTCTTTCTCGTTTTTTGGTGGCTGCATTTCGGTTATGGCTTTTATCTTGGTGGGGTCTACTTCTATTCCCCTCTGGGTAATGAGAAATCCCAATAACTTTCCGGTAGTGACTCCGAATGTACATTTCTGCGGGTTTAGCCTCATTTGGAATTCCCTCAATCTCTCAAAGAACTTTCTCAAAGCCTCTAGGTGCCCTCTCCTCTCCTTGGATTTCACAATCATATCATCCACATACACCTCCACCTTCTTGTGGATCATGTCGTGTAGCAAAGTGGTGGCAGCCCTTTGATAGGTCGCACCTGCATTCTTAAGTCCGAACGGCATGACTCTATAACAATACGTCCCCCATGGAGTGATGAAAGTGGTTTTCTCCCTATCCTCGGGTGCCATGAGGATTTGATTATACCCGAAGAATCCATCCATGAAAGATAGGAGCTCGTGTCCCGCAGTGTTATCAACCAACACATCAATGTGGGGTAGCGGGAAATCGTCTTTAGGGCTTGCCGTGTTTAAATCTCAGAAATCAACGCAAACCCTAACACGGCCATCCTTCTTTGGGACAGGTACAATGTTGGCAATCCACTCAGGATACTCGGTGACCATCAAGAATCCAGCTTTTAATTGCTTTTCAACCTCCTCTTTTACCTTAAGTGCCCATTCTGGCCTCATTCGCCTCAATTTTTGTTTCATGGGTTTTGAATTGGGAAAGAGGGGGATGTGGTGTTGGACTATTTTTGGATCGATACCTGGCATATCATTATAAGACCATGCAAAAACATCTTTGAATTCATTTAATAGACTGATTAGTTCTTTGCTTTCTTTATTGCTAAGTGTAGAGCCGATGAAGACATTTTGAGGATTATTTTCATTTCCTAGATTAATAGTTAGGGTGTCCTCAATGATTTTACATGCAGATTCTTTTTCTTTTTCAATTAGTTTTTGCAGTTCAATAGGTATTTCATGATCATTACATTCATTAAGCGCGTTCGAGTCGGCAGAATCAGTCATACTTTCATTGATTTTCTTTTGGGGTGATTACAACAGACATGGAAATTGAAAGACGCCTTATTTGGGCCATTACAGACTCTGGGTGCGGGGGGAACCTATCACTAGACTCAAAAACCCACTCTTTCTTGTTCTCTCCTCCCAAGTCAGTAATGAAGCATTCTTCCGGATCTCCTGTCTTGGTGATTTCTTCCATCTCTCCTTCCCCAACCTTCCCCTTGTCGGTCTCTTTCTGATCTTCCTCATCCTCCTCGCTTTCGGCTGCTTCCTCCGTCATGCCCTCAACGTATTCACCTTTGGCCTTTCCGGGATCCTCCTTCATGACCTCTGCGTTCCCTTCGCCTAACAGATCTTTCATGGTGGAACCGTCTAGCGTACCAATCCAGTCCTTGGCAGCAACAGACTTTTCAGGCACTTGCAAAAATGGGTCTTTGTACTCGGAAAATCCATGGGAGAAAAAGATCTCAAACCCCGGCTTCATGCGTTTGTCCTTTTGGTCCATCCATGGTTCTGGGAAACCACAGAAGGGGAAATCTTCTCCTTCCTTCACAAAATACCCATTGAGAGTTTTCAAGTAAGGGTCTAGTGGCGCATTGACAGCCTTCTTCTTTGCTCTTAGTTCCTTCTTCGTTGGCTGGTACCCCAGACCGTGAGTATGAGTCTGAGTAGGGATTCTTGGAGACTCCGGCAGGCCCTGAAGGTTCTTCCCCAAGCCTAATCCTGGAAAGAAACCCATTTTCTTCATGATTCTTGCGACCACTGGACTAGCATACTGATCGAAATGGGGTGATAGAAACTCTCTCGGCTTTCCTTCTTCTATCATGCTGATGAACTCGAACCCTCCCATTTTTGCTTCTTCTTCTTGTAGCTGTAGTTCTAGGACCGGTGCACTTGACGATGCTTCGGACGAACGAACCCAGCTGTCCCCGAGGATATCACAGACCTTATTTTCCCAGACATACTTAACCTTTTGATGGATTGTTGACGGTATATGATCGGGAGAGAACAAATCCTATTTATAAGCCTTAACGAGCATTTGTTAGTACCTTTTTATCCTGTTTTTGTATATTTTTACTTCGTTTTCTATTTTCTGACAGGTTTTGGAAGAAATCAAGAATATCAGGTTAAACAGGGTGAAAAAGCAGAAGAAAAGAAGCTGAAAAAGCCAAGTCGCGCGCGCGACCCGCGCCCGCGAAATCCGAGAACCGCTCGCGCGATCCGCTCGCGCGAGAACCCAGAATCGCTCGCGCGATCCGCGCGCGCGAGGAGCCAAATGTCGCGCTCGCGCGACCCGCTCGCGCGATATGCCCAAAAACCAAAGTTGCGTATTTCAGTATACTGAAGACTCCTGTGCAAACGAGATGTCCTAACTACGTCCAGATTGTAAAGTACATCCGTTTCAGTACGTTTCGAGTTAAAAGAGCTTCCAAAACTTGTTGTAAATCTATATATACCCTATTTTACTTCAATTAGAGGGTTACACATTGTTGCCAATTAATATACACACAATATACAACCATACTTCCAGCCATTGAAGGGAGGGAAGCAAGGAGAAGAAGAAGAAGACCAAGGGTTTCCATGGCCTCCTCCATCAACTACTTGCTATCTACCACTTCCATGGCAGCCTAGACAATAGATCTAGGGTTTCAATGAAACCCTAGCCAAGTAATAGGGTTTTATTTATGCTTTTATTTTAGCTTTATTGTGTATGGATGACAGTCACATGTTTAGAGGATTTTTATAAATAAATCGTACTTTTATTGATTAAATCA
The DNA here is from genome assembly GCA_033977485.1 of Hydrangea macrophylla. Taxonomy (NCBI): domain Eukaryota; kingdom Viridiplantae; phylum Streptophyta; class Magnoliopsida; order Cornales; family Hydrangeaceae; genus Hydrangea; species Hydrangea macrophylla. The sequence continues at coordinate 30,996,344 of CM066989.1, forward strand.
TTGCTTTCAGAATTTATTCTTGTCTTAGATCTATTTTGACTGTGATGTGCTCAACGATCTATTCTTGCTGTGCTTGTTTAGATTGTTTACATGTGATGGTGCTTTATTGATTTGTGCTATCAAGTATCCGAATAGTCCATGCCTAGGTTAGACGGATTAGATCACAACCCTAGTTTAGTGTGAGATAATTCGTGCTAACCGAAGATGGATTATGTTGGTGCTTGAACCATGATTATCTTCTTGTCGGAGGAATTGGGCTTGTAGCTACAATTCCCCATATTCATCCAATATAGTAAGCTAAAGTAATTCATAAATATTCCTATTATGAAGCTAGTGGTGGATTTGCAATCCTAGGTTCCCTCAAACATTATTTAAAACAACTTTAATTGCTTTCCTAGTTTAGATTTATTTTTATTGCTATTAGTTTAATTCAAATCAAATCAAATTCCGTTTTCTTAATTAACTAAATTTAGATTTTAAAATTAAGTCGATGTAGTATTTCAATCTCTGTGGGTTCGACCTTTGCTTTCACTACTACAAATCTTTTGAAAAGTAAAGTATACTTTTATATCTTGATATTGACAACATCAATTTTTGGCGCCGTTGCCGGGGATTGCAAACTACTACTTTTAGTTTTATAAACTTAGTTTAGTTAATTCGTAAATATTAGATTAGTTTTTATTCTTCTTATTTTCCGTTTTTGTTTTAGTTACTAACTTTTCTTTTTATTTTATAGGTTATCAAGTCATCAATTCCAACGCTTCCGAGTGGAGTAGCTAATTACATCAAAGGAGCTTACGCAAATAAAATAAATAAAAATTAAGTAATTTGCTTCCTTTGAAACCCGCTTTAAACCACTGTAAGTCAGGGCGCTGTGACGCACTATTTGCATTAGTTTAGGGTTAATTGCACTGCATTAGCTAGGAAACCCGGGGCGCTGGGCTTGACGCGGTCATTGCATTACAGGATAATCTGCATGCATCATAGTAGTTGTGTGCCTGTTGCCCTATTTGCGTGATTGCTATTTGTTTCTTTTGTTTAGTTAGTCGTTTTAGTTTCTTTTCCTTTGTTTTAGTTTATGTTAGGTACACGTTCAAATAAACCGGAATTACAACCTTTCGACTCTGAACTTGAACGTACATTAAGACTTAACAAGTCCTCAAATTTAACTTCTAGAGCTAGGTTTTTAATAGACGACGACTTGACACCAAAACCAACGTCTTTATTTGAATCCGAAATACGTAGTACTATTACAAGACTAAAGAAACCACGCTTTAACAACATAGAACCGATTAAAATGGCAGACATGGGAAATAATAACGAAAACAACCAAAATAACAACGGAGCTAATATGAATAATCTTAATATACCGCCACCTCCTCCACTTATAAATTATTTTATTCCTACTACGTACACGCCACAAGCCGGTATCGAATTACCGGAGGCGACGGCATCTCACTTTGAGATAAAGTCGTCTACGATCTCGCTACTACCTTCTTTCCATGGTCGTCTAAATGAAGACCCTTACCAACACTTAGGGGATTTTCAGGGTATATGTTCTACTTTGAAAATACAAAACCTAAATAATGATGAATTAAAATTGCGGCTCTTTCCATTTTCCTTAAGAGACAAAGCGAAGTATTGGCTTCAATCACTTGAGCCAAACACAATAAAAACATGGGAAGCCTTACACACCGCCTTTTTACAAAAGTTTTTCCCTATTATGCGCACAAATAAGATAAGAAAAGATATAACTAATTTTGTGATGCAAGATGGGGAGACTCTTTACGACACGTGGGAAAAATTTAAAGAATTATTACGTTCGTGTCCACATCATCAGGTTCCCAAGTGGCAATTGGTTCAAGTCTTTTACGAGGGGCTTATTCCCTCGGTTAGGAATACCGTCGATGCCGTTTGTGCGGGAACTTTCCTACACAAAAGCGCCGACGAGGCCTGGAAGATTTTCGAAACGTTAAGCGAGAATTCAATGCACCAAGCGGTGTCTGTCCGTTCTGAGGGATATCAGTCACAACCTAAGAGGGAGGTAAAGTTCGAGTCAAGTCAGTCAATGGAAATAAAAGAACTATCTAACAAACTTGATCGACTTTTAACAATGAACCAAACGACAACCCCACCCGCTCATGAGATTTGTGCATTATGTTCTGATCCTTCACATTCTATACTTTCGTGTCCATCGGCGAGTCAGTTTCCGGAATTCGTGGAGCAACACATTAATTCTATTCAACAATACCCACGAAATAATTATAATTCGACTAATAATAATCCGAACGCGCCATGGAGAAACCATCCTAACTTCTCGTGGAAAAATAATAATAATAATCCTAATGAGTCGACTAATTTCCCTAATGCATATCGACCTCAGTTTCAACCTACTCAATACCAACAACCGCCTCCTAATTCGAATCCTTCAAGGGGTAATGTTTTTGAGGAGAAGGTGTTGGCATCCCTTAGTAAAATTGAAACTCAAGTCCAGGCACAAGCACAAATAGTGCACTCTCATACACAATCTATTGCGAAGCTTGAATCCCAAGTGGGACAATTAGCTACTGCAATGAGTCGTAGAAACGAGGGGACATTGCCTAGTCAAACAATTCAAAACCCCAAGGGACAATATGAGGTTAAGGGGTCGAATGAACAAGTAAACGCCGTCTCAACTAGGTTGACTACACGGGAGGAAGAGGTAATAGAAATTCCAAATGAGAATGGGAAAGATATGAATGTCAACTCTAATAAAGAGGAGGGTGAGGACGTGAGCCAAAATAAGAAAGAAAATGAACCGGTCCCAACGAACTATATTCCGAGAATGCCATATCCACCAAACGTTGAGGGACCGTCAAATTTTTCCAAGAAAGGGTCAAAGATGGAGGATATACTCGAGGTGTTTAAACAAGTTAAAATTAATATTCCTTTCCTCGACGCTATAAAACAAATTCCTGCTTATGCTAAATGTTTAAAAGACCTTTGTACTCAAAAGCGCAAAATACGTAGTCATACTCCTAAAAAGGTCTTTCTAACAGAAAAAGTAAGCTCTATATTCCAACACGCTCCTCCGAAGTATAAGGATCCTGGTACGCCTACGATTTCATGTGTCATAGGTGACACTATCATTCATCGGGCTCTCCTTGACTTAGGAGCTAGTGTTAATCTCTTACCCTATCATGTCTATAAACAATTAGGACTAGGTGAGCTTAAACCTACGGCCGCTACTATACAATTAGAGGATCGTTCAGTCAAAGTACCTAGAGGAATCGTCGAAGACGTGCTAGTAAAAGTTGATCAATGTTTCTATCCAGTTGATTTTATGGTCCTTGACACCGAACCGGTGTTAGATACTAGAAAATACACTCCTGTTATTCTTGGTCGTCCATTCTTAGCCACGGCCAACGCACGTGTCAATTGTAGAACAGGGGTGATGAAAGTGTCGTTCGGGAATATAAAATTGAAATTAAATGTTTTTAACGCTGTTGATCAACCTCCTAAAAAAGACGATGATTACCTAGGTGTGGAGGGTAGTGAGGTTAAACGGAATATTGAACTTACTAACGTAATAAATATGAGTACGGGGAATAATATAGATGAGGATGAGTGGATGAATCCTAATACCTCAGCTTCTAACGATGAATTCACCCGGAAGGTGAAAAATCGCCTTGATGATAATGGTGAGCTGTCAAATGAATTAACATATAAAAACCATGTTTCGACGTTTCAACAGAATCCCCTTAACGCCCTAAAATGTACAGATTCTGATTTACGACCTCCTTGAATCTTGAGCTAAAACGGTCTAGCTAAAAGACGTAAAAGTTAGCGCTTCTTGGGAGGCAACCCAAGCTTTAATTCGTCTGTTTTAGTTGTTTTTGGTCATTTTTGGGTCGTTTTGGTCAGTTTTTGAGTTTTCTGGATAGGTTTGGGGGTTGGTATTAATTTATTTTAATAATATACACATAATTTTACCTAAACAATGGAAAACACCATTCTCGCGCGCGCGGCCCGCTCGCGCGAGACCTCGCTCGCGCGGCCCGCTGGCGCGAGAATGTGCCTTAGATGATTTTCCTTTGTTTGTCTTTATAAGAGCCTCAGGTTCTCCTCGCGCCTAATCTCGCGGGCGCGAGGTATCTCGCGGGCGCGAGGGGGCCCGCTGGCGCGAATTTTTCAAAAAAAAAAAAAAAAAAAAAAAAAAAAAAAAAATCGGGATTCGCGCGCGCGACAGCCGCTCGCGCGGACCGCTCGCGCGATTTCCCCAATTTTGCATTTTCTTCTTTTGTTTTCCATATCTATCCCCCATACTTGTTCTGATAGTTTTTACTTTTCTGTTTTTCTTTCGTAAGCACTTTTAGATCTAGTCCTTTGTTGGTTTTGTAATTCTGGTTCTGGTTTTATTTTCTTTTATAATTTAGTATCTTTTTATTTTCGAGCTTATAGTTTAGTTATTTTAGTTCATGTATTTACATTTCTTTTAGTTGTTTTTATTATTTTGTTTGTTTAATTTTCTTTTATCTAGTAGTAACAGGTAACATTGAACTTTATTGCCATTTTCATTTGTGTTCACCTGTTCTATGCTTGTCGAAAGCGAGGTACTATCGTTCCTTCCTTACGTACTTTCATTTCTTTTATTTTATTAATTCATTGGGGACAATGAAAGGTTTAGGTTTGGGGGTAGGCACACATGCACATTATTTTATGTAAAAATTTTGAAAATTTTCAATATTTGTGTTTAATTAAACGATGTCACCGACGTTTTTGCAATATCAATTTAATACTTCTTGTTAGAGAACTTTGAAGTGTTATAGAATGGTAAACAAGAGAAGATGTGATTAAATATTTGCTGAAGTTATGATGTAACGTTTTAAGTTATGTATTGTTCGAATCATAGTTTTATATCATAAATTTGCACACAAAGTTATGCACTGCACGTAGTCGCTTGAATACATGTTGGTTGTGAACTATAATATGATTCAGATTTCTAGATAACACAAGGTGGAGACTAGACCCGGTGAGCTTTTGAGCCTATCTTTTCTTTTTAGAGGGTTATAAACATTTTGTGTTTGTCGAATTTAATTGAAATAGCGCATTAACTCGTTGTTTAGTCTCATTATTCTTGTTTTGGTTAATAGTCAAGTTAAAATATTTGTTACCATGCTAAATAATCTTCCATTGTGAACATTGAAGAACCATATGACCCTAGGAAATGATTTTAGGCCCTCTTTGTTTACTGCCGACCGATAAAAGATAAAAATTTTCTTAGTTCGCCCTTTGAGCCGTTACAATGCCTCTTTTTCTTTGTTCACCATTATCCTCTTTAAAAGCTCCAACTTGATCAACTTGGAGTATACAACTGGAAGAGTGATCAACTTTTAGTAGTATTAAGGCGATGTGTTGATTGAGAAGAAGAAAATAAGATGTTATTGGGGTAGTTGCTTGGTATTCAATGCATAGTCATTTGAGAAGCGAGAAAAGAAAAAGGAAAAGAAACAAAATGAAGAAGAGGAAGGTTGAAAAAAATTTGAAAGAAAAGAAAAGAAAATGAATGAAAAGGAATGAAGAGAAAGAAAAGATGAAAGTCTGTAGAAGAAGAATGAAAGAAATTGCACATGCCTTACAATGCCATTCTGAAACTACTTGATATATCCGTGCTATCCTTTTCCATTATCTGAGCTACATTACAACCTTTGAAAAGTCCTATTTAATCCTGGAAAACATGGTTTGGATATATAAACGATGGGAGGGGGATTAAAACATGGTAATGATTAATTTCTCTTGATTATTGGCATCCTATCCATGAGACTACTGCTCTTTCATGTCACGCGCCTTCTTTGAGTCATATGTGAGCATTTTTCGTTTTGAAAACATATTTCCTTTACTCACATATATTAGAAAAATTACACCTGTTTCTGAGTGTTTCATTTTAGAGTGTAATTAACGTTGTGAGATTCGTAGTCGAGACATAGTTAGATGGTCATCCGAGTTATATTCCATGTTCATGACATGCGCGTGTTCATTTGACTACCATATCACACACGTGCAATTCTATGAGAAACTCTATTGATTTATACGATACATGTGCTTGATTGTTTTTCATATTGTAGATAGACGTTTGATTACGTTTCTTCTTGTTCGTTATTCTATTTCAAATCATTGTTTTATAATAGGGAGTATTGATTGTTTTATTTTTTTTATTCTTAATAAAATTCTTTCTTAAGTTTACAAGTTAATAAAGATGGTTGTGGGTGACTTGTTGACGAGAACCCTCACGAGACTTCACTCGTCCGACTAGGGACACCTAGGGGTTTAAAAGGCTTGTTGCATACGCTAAATGCAATCGTGATCCATGCGAAAATGGAATAGTATTTTATTAGTAGTTAGTTTAGTTTTTAGTTTTGCTCGAGGACTAGCAAAATGTAGGTTTGGGGGTGTGATCGGGAGAGAACAAATCCTATTTATACGCCTTAACGAGCATTTGTTAGTACCTTTTTATCCTGTTTTTGTATATTTTTACTTCGTTTTCTATTTTCTGACAGGTTTTGGAAGAAATCAAGAATATCAGGTTAAACAGGGTGAAAAAGCAGAAGAAAAGAAGCTGAAAAAGCCAAGTCGCGCGCGCGACCCGCGCCCGCGAAATCCGAGAACCGCTCGCGCGATCCGCTCGCGCGAGAACCCAGAATCGCTCGCGCGATCCGCGCGCGCGAGGAGCCAAATGTCGCGCTCGCGCGACCCGCTCGCGCGATATGCCCAAAAACCAAAGTTGCGTATTTCAGTATACTGAAGACTCCTGTGCAAACGAGATGTCCTAACTACGTCCAGATTGTAAAGTACATCCGTTTCAGTACGTTTCGAGTTAAAAGAGCTTCCAAAACTTGTTGTAAATCTATATATACCCTATTTTACTTCAATTAGAGGGTTACACATTGTTGCCAATTAATATACACACAATATACAACCATACTTCCAGCCATTGAAGGGAGGGAAGCAAGGAGAAGAAGAAGAAGACCAAGGGTTTCCATGGCCTCCTCCATCAACTACTTGCTATCTACCACTTCCATGGCAGCCTAGACAATAGATCTAGGGTTTCAATGAAACCCTAGCCAAGTAATAGGGTTTTATTTATGCTTTTATTTTAGTTTTATTGTGTATGGATGACAGTCACATGTTTAGAGGATTTTTATAAATAAATCGTACTTTTATTGATTAAATCATTGCTTTCAGAATTTATTCTTGTCTTAGATCTATTTTGACTGTGATGTGCTCAACGATCTATTCTTGCTGTGCTTGTTTAGATTGTTTACATGTGATGGTGCTTTATTGATTTGTGCTATCAAGTATCCGAATAGTCCATGCCTAGGTTAGACGGATTAGATCACAACCCTAGTTTAGTGTGAGATAATTCGTGCTAACCGAAGATGGATTATGTTGGTGCTTGAACCATGATTATCTTCTTGTCGGAGGAATTGGGCTTGTAGCTACAATTCCCCATATTCATCCAATATAGTAAGCTAAAGTAATTCATAAATATTCCTATTATGAAGCTAGTGGTGGATTTGCAATCCTAGGTTCCCTCAAACATTATTTAAAACAACTTTAATTGCTTTCCTAGTTTAGATTTATTTTTATTGCTATTAGTTTAATTCAAATCAAATCAAATTCCGTTTTCTTAATTAACTAAATTTAGATTTTAAAATTAAGTCGATGTAGTATTTCAATCTCTGTGGGTTCGACCTTTGCTTTCACTACTACAAATCTTTTGAAAAGTAAAGTATACTTTTATATCTTGATATTGACAACATCAGTATAGCACCCAAACTATCCAACCAGGGCCTTCCCAGCAGCAGATTGAAGGAAGCGGGGATATCGATGATTTGGAACTCAGCTTCTTTATCCATTGGCCCAATAGCAAGATTAAGAAAGATGATAACCATGACTGCCCTTTGGGTGTTATCGTATGCCCGGACCTTTTGTTGAGACGGCACAAAGGAAGATTCATCTAAGTCCATTCGCTTGGCTGTGCGGAAAGGACATACATTAAGAGCAGACCCGTTGTCAACGAGATAAGCGGGTACGGTGTTCCCCAAACATTCGACGGTGACGTACAATGGCTTATTGAGCATGGGTCCCCCCGGAGGCAAGTCGTTTGATGAGAAAGTAATAGCCGAGGTCGGAATTTTGCCGATCAGCCCTATGAGGTCCTCTGGAGTGGTGTCAATAGACACGTCAGCTTGATAAGGGCGTCTAGGACTGCCTGCCTATGACGTTTGGAGGCAATCAGCAACCCCCAAACAGTGATGTTAGCCTGAGTCTTCTTCATCTGCTTGAGGACCCTATCCTCTTCCTCTTCTTCAATCATCTTCCCTTTTCCTTTGTCTTGATCTCTCCCCGGGTGATCTTCCTCTAGTTCGTTTGGTTTGAAGTGTCTGCCAGACCGAGTCAAATGATCGATCTCCTCTTTTGCCCAAATGTTGTCGGCTTTTGAAACAGTCTTTGAGCCCTCCTTTGCCTCTTCGTCACTTTGATACCACAGATCATCCTCCCCTACCTGGTCTATGTTCCGATCATTGCTTTCTTGAACCCACCAATCTGTCTGCCTCGTCACTTCGTCTTCCCATATCTCTGGCTGGCTTCCAAGCATACAGATCCCCAAATTTTCTGGTAATTGATAAAACTTCCTTGGTTCCCCGACTTTTGTAATTAGCTTGGACAGATCGAATGTCACTTCTTCTACCCTTAAGAAATAAAGACCATGCAGTGGTGGCACAGCACGATGGTTTGGTAGAGGATTCTTGGTGACATTAGGGGTTTTGACAGGTGGTTCGGATATCACTTTGTTGTCGATGAGGTCTTGGATTTCATGCCTCAACCTCATGCATCGATCCGTCGAGTGACCCTTCTGTTCATGGTATTTGCAGTAGAGATCTCCTTTAAAATGCGGCGGGAGTGGACTCGGCGGGGGTCGAGGTTCCAACTGACGGAGATGCCCTTTTACTAACAGCCTGTCGAGGGCGGTTGATAATGATACTCCCGAATCTGAAAATTTCCTTAGTGGCTTATCCTCTCCCCCTCTTGGGTGGTTCCTGGTGATATCGAATCTTTTCTCCAGCTCGCTAAGCGCATTGACATCGGTGGGGCCAGAGTGACCCCCCGAATGCCCCCCATTTGATCCATAACTGGGCCTCCGATATCAGTTTTGTGGTTCTTCCTTCTTGATTGTTCCTTCTTGAATCGCGTCTTCTATCCTGGTCCCCACGTCGAACACCTCGGCAAAAGTGTTGATTGACTGAAACCTCATCTTGTCCTGGTAAACTGGCTGTAGGTTTTTCATCAACATTCGGATCTGGTCTTTTTCCGATGGCCTCTGTACCATTTTCGCGGCTTTCCCCCTCCATCTGCTTAGGTATTCGGCGAATGATTCCTTGTTCCCTTGTCTGGTGGTCTCCAATCTTGGACAGTAACATCCAAATCCTGATTGTATTCGTACTGTGCCACAAATGCCTTAAACACTTCTTCCCATACTCTGGTCTTGCTTGGTTCGAGAGTAAGATACCAGGACAGAGCGGCTCCAGTCAAAGTTTGTTGGAATAGAACCGCCATCATAGCCGTGCTCAAACCGCTTGGTTGGAAAGCCCCAATACACATTCTTATGTGGCTGCGAGGATTGCCGGTCCCATCGAATTTGTCAAAAATCGGCATCTTGAACCCGGCGGGCAGTGTTTCGCGTACTCCGTCATACAACCCTTCCAGTTCCATCAGATAAGTATCCACCCCTTGAGCCTTACGCATTACCCTTTCCAACTTTTCTATCTTCTCGGTCAGCAGCTTCTCCTTCTCATCTTTCTCCCTATCCCTGTTGGCCCTTGGTGCATCATTCCACTGTCCCCCCTGATCGTCGAAACAATCTCCGTCCCCTCCTCCCAAAGGCGGGTCCATAATAGGAGGATTCATATGTGGTGGTCGGCGATTCAGCTCTTCTATCATTCCCATCATGAGGTTCATGTTCTCGGCCTGTCTTCTCATCTGTTCCGCTTGCTGTTCGACTAGTACCCTTAAACCAGACATTTCTTCATTGTTTCTCTCTTCGGCCATGTTAGCACATCCTATCCTTACTAGCCTTGCTGTGGGGTCCCTAAACCACGCTTGATTTGCTATTTTCGCTCCTACAGTAAATTTTGAAATTTCCTTTTTTTTTAGAAGACCTTTTTACCTTTATTTTAACAAAAACTTTTACTTTGTATATCATGAGGATGCAATGCATGTGTACGTGAGTGCCTACTCTATATGCCAAAAAAGAAAACCCTAGTCCTAACACATAAGCACATAAGCACATAAAATCCTTACCCATGCCAAGTGCGTTAACTTCTCTTTTCATTGTGACCCTTTTTACCCTTCAAGGTTTGAAAAATTTTGGGGTTTTTGAAATTCATTTGGGAAGCATTTCTGATGAAATCTTTAGAAAACAATTTTCAAGAATTTTGGATCATGAGGTGATTGGGTCAAAACTTCTGTTTTTGAAAAGCATGAATTTTTCGAAATCTTGGCTTTGGAATCTCCCAAGTCTTTTGAAAGAGCGGTTTTGAATAAAGGTCGCGGAAATCTTATTTGTTTTCAAAGGCTGATTTTTTAAAATTCTCAGGGTAGAAGGATCACGTGATCAGATTATCACCGTACTTTTCATGGGTTTGGATACATACGAGGTCAATGATGCTTAGCTAAAGCGATATAAGAAGTATAACCTTATAACCAAAGTTCGGCATGTTCCCAAATGTCGTGGGACATGAGGAGGAATTGCTAAAAGTGATTAAGGGGTTATACATTTTTTATCAAGTAAGCATCGTCATCATCTCAAGTAATCCCCTTTTTGGGCATACAAAACTTCCTAGCATATAGTCCTAATCAAGAGTTGATTCCCTAAGATTGAAAGGTTCTATAGAAACTACCGTGCAAAAGCTGGGTTTTGGTCAAATAAGGGACCCTTGACACACACCCGATAGGATGCTTAATATACCAAATCATGGTACGAGATCAATGGTGATCACACAGTCCCATGATGACTTGACCGACCGGGTTGCCCCGAGCCTCCAAGGTCATAGTTCCGTGCAATCGACTGGCTGGACATGCAAGTGAAATGCAACAGGCACACAAAGATTAATTAATTCGATTAAAATGATGTTTTTCAAGTCTAGTCCTCAAGTGAGCCCAAAATTAGAGTGCTGGTCTGCGAAACCAGAGATTCTGGGTTCGATCCCCAGCAGAGTCGCCAGATTGTGGATATCGCAGGTTGACTTACCCACAGCTTTTCAAAATCGATTTCTAAAACAAATGAGTCGCCACTTAATTTTTAAAAGGAAAAATTAAGAAACCATTTTGAAAGGAAACTGATCGTTTGCGAAACCAAAGATTAACTAGGTCCGGGGATTATGGAATGAGAGAGGAAGGAGCCCGTCGGACTAAAACACCCTCTCTCATCCTATCTTGCGATAGGCCTCTACTCAACATCCTTTTAATCAAACTTATTAATCTAAGCATGCCTTCAACTAATACATATATACATATACATCACAAAAAGCATGTCCAAAGGGTGTAAAATTGCTAATGGCAAAATATCATTCATAAACCACATATTTCAAATAGCAAGCAATATGACGTGCAATAGAGAACAAATGGACTCACCCGGGATCCAGCAATGGTATTAAACGTGCAATGCATGCAAACAAAAGAAAACCCTAAAAGAAAAGAGTCTCTAATCACATATACACATAAAGCAAAAGCCTAATTCTAAGGTGTCACGCATTAAGTCGAAAAATCGATAAAAATCAAAGAATGCAATAAACTAGAGAGGGGTTTGGAAATTGTACCTCAAATGCGCTACACAAACAAGGGTTAGTACACATGCTTTAGACAAGATATAACATCAAGAATAATTGATCCTAAGTCATGTTTAATCAGATACAACTTAGACAAGAGACAAGTCCTACTCATGAATGTTGATATGTATGAACGGATGCAAGAATATGAACAAGAATAAGATATGAATTTATTCACTAACGTGGATCACTTAGCCTCTGGATTTAAACTAAATTGCAATTATTCAAAACATGATTTGAGTCCTAAGACATTTAGGAGACTATTTGAGTTGAAATAAACAAGATTAGACAAAATAGTAGCAGTTTTTATGAATTACAGAGAGCAGATCAGACGGTCAAAAATAGGAATAAAATACTTCCAATGATTGGATCTTAATGCTTTTTGGATATGTTATGCCTTTGTGAGTCTAGTTTCTCACCCAAAAAGAAAATCGAGGTTTGAACGGATAGATCTCCGGTAATATGGAAAACACTAGACATCACCCAGCATTTTACAACCTCCTGTCCAGAATTCTCGCACGATTTATTAAATATAGTAAAAAAATCAGAATTGCTTTGTTCTTTTTAGGGTGACTTCCTAACACATTAATCTACTTAGAAAAAATTATTTTGGGTCACAAACACTTTATTAAATCCTCGATTTATTTATTTCAAAAGAGTGTTGCTGTTCTGAAACTATTCTGAAACTCTGGACAGATTATTGTTGCTTCACAAATCTCACGACCAAACCATTCTAAACATGAAACCACCTTAAAAAAAAAATTACAGTGGTAGAACATTGTGTTATTGACACTTTCCCGTTGGTTTCACTTGATTTCAACGATTAGATTTCGAACTAAAAATCTTTGATCAAAAACAGTTTGTGAACTCACTGTTTTTATTTGTCAAGTTCAACTTTTATTTGGTAACCCCAACTATTAAACCATGAAGTTGGGTTAAACCAAACCACTTCTCCTACCATTTGATGGCCATTGGAGACTAAAACTTTTTATTTTTCATAGATTTCAAGTGAAGTATGGATGGACTTCATGGAATCTACAAGATAAGGAATCTAAACCATGGAGATGGGCTTAGACTCAAAATTACATTCTCCTACCATTTGATGGTCATTGGAGATGGAGACATGACTACTACTCATGGGTCTCAAAGGAATATAGAAAGGATTCACCAAGACATCAAATTTAGAGGACCCAAATCATGAGTATGGACTTGGATCCATCCATTAAGTGGTGATCAACTTTGACTCCCAAGGGAAGCACAAGCCTACATGGGATTCAAAAGATCATGTTCAAGAGATTTCAAAAGGGACATTAAGAATCTCTAAGAGTCTCAAGAAAGAAGTATGATTAAAAAAAGAAATAAAACAAAAGAAAACAAAGTAGTTTGAGGATTAATGGTTTAAAAGAAAAAGAATGTAGATAAATGACTTATGGTTTAGAGGATCACCTCCAAACTATCCTCAAAGTTTTTCTTTTCTTTGAAGATCTTCCAAGCTCTTCTAGTTCTCTCAACTCTCTTTTTCCCTAAAATGTTGGTATAATGGTAGTGTATTTTTGTATGTCTTCCTCCTTTAATATTTTTCTCTTGGTCCTCCTCTTTCAAGGAAGATCCCTTCTCTTTTATAGGCAAAATTACCAGGTATTTTTGGTGAATTTCGGAGCAAAAAATAGGTGTAATTCTCTCATTTGGTGGTACAATGTGTACTTTCTGAAATTAGACAGACTGCTGCCCAGTGCGGCAGTCCAGAAACTGTCGCGGCAGTCCGTGATTGCCTTTGCGGCAGTTCATGACTGCCGTCACGGCACTACATGACTGCCGCATAGCATTCATCAAATGCCGCGAAAATTAATGGATTGCCGCGTTTTTGTCAGTCTTATTTTATCAGTTTTTTGTTCTTATTCGTATACGCATACGTATTGCACTGCAAAATACAGACTTTAAAAGTGAACAGCAGTCAAAAACTTTGTGGCGGCACTTGGTGAATGCCGGACCGGCACTCTCTGACTGCCGTGCGGCACTCAATGAGTGCCGCGGCAGTCTGCCGTGTGCCGTTTTTAGCTGAGATTCCCTTTTTTAGGTCTTTCCTCTTTTTGAAACAAATTATTTTTGAAGATCCTTTCCGAAAGTCATGTCTTATACCTGAATTCTCCTAAATACCTGGTATTTTTCGTCTTTCTGTGAAATTTTATCGCGTTTTGGAGATTTTCTGAAAAGCTTGGAATACTTCAATTTTTCGGTCCTTGTCATCATCGGATACGGAGGTGACACTCTCCTAAATTCGACGGTCGGTCAAAATCGGGGTGTCTACAGCGAGTTGAGGGGTAAGCTTCAGTCTTGAGTCTGATTTTTACTTTCGGTTTTGTTTTCTCGTTGTCTCAATATTGACTGACTCCTATTTTATTTTACAGCCGGATAAAGGCGTTCGCCCAGTAGCCTGTAAACATCGTTGACTTGTTGCCCAGGATGGGAGCTCAGAAGGTCACCTTTGAGCCCCATGAACATTTTTCTGCACCAGTCTTTCCCTCTATCATTCCTGGTAAGTTTCTGCTCCTCGAATCTTTTTTACTAATTATTCATCCCTTTTCTACAGTATGTTGACTCGTTTCTTTTTCTAATTCTGCAAAAATGGCACCCAGGAAAGATCTCGATGCCCTGAGGAAGAAGAATGTCGCGCAGCTGCTCGGGCAAGCCAGAAGAGAAAGAGGTCAGATACTGCTGGTCCCCCCAATTCAGGAAGCTAAGGCATGGACCTCATCAAGATCCAGCCAGGACATCCACCCCTAGGGTTGAGGTGGTTTCGGCCACCGAAAGCCTCTCGGGGAACAACCCGTCCGGTACCCACCTGGCGGATTCCGCGATGGAGGTTCGAGTAAGAATTCAGTGGGCCCTCCTCCCGAGCTAGGTCGAGATGTATGAGGGGATTACCCCTCAGGCACTCGTTGGATGGCTTTACAGCCTCTCCAATTTTGTAAGTAATTTACCCCCTCTTTTTCCATTCTTTTTGCCTCTCTATTTTTTTCTTTATAATAACTAACTACTTTTTGTTCCCTTTTTTCTTGGCCAGTTGTTTGGCGACCGGGACTGAATCGTCCCTACCTGGACTGGCCGAGAGGGTGGCTGCTACTGAGGCCACTATTTTTGAGGACCGGGCAGTGCTAGAGGCTAAAAAATCTGCCCTGGCTTTGGAGAAGGAGAAGACAAAGGCGTTGGCCTCTTGAGTTCGGAGCGGCTCAGGAGAAGTTAGAGACCGCTCGGGAGAGCCTACCAGCTGCAGAGGCTGAGAAGAAGGCCCTGGCAGATGCAGCGGCCACTCAGGATGAGGCTGAGAAGACGGCGGAGGAGGAATTCGAGGCCAGCTTCTTTCACGGGTAAACTGACCTGAAGAGGAGGGTGACATTGGTCCATCCCGAGTGGGACCTCACAACCTTTTCGAGAGCAAAATTTGACTTTTGGAATGTGGGGTCGCCTGCTGCTGATGAGGCCGTCGTTGAGGAGGAGGCACCTGCTGGAAAGGTCGGGGAGATAATGGACGAGGTGGTGATTGTGGATGATCCTCAAGAATGAGCCTGCTAAAGAAAACAAGGAGGCATATTACCAGGCAAAAGAAGGCAGTGAAAATTTTTCCAAGGCCTACTTCTGGATCACTTCACCCTACTGCTCCTAGCCTATTTTGTATTTCTATATTTATTAGGTGTTGTACTTTTTCTGAACTAGTAATGAAAAATCCCTTTGTGGTTACCTTTTGTAGCAATTGTCCATACTTTGTACTTTTATTGCCTATGTTTGTTTAATTTGCCTTAGTTCGGTACCGCTGTCTTAGCAAAAGGTTTAGAAAAATAGAGCAGTTTAAATGTTGTTTAGGACGTTCTGAGGCCTTTACTGCCTTTGGACTTTTGAGCCTTGTAGGTGCTCGAGTTTGTCTAAGAATCCATTCCCGAACCCTGTAAGTACTTGGTTTATTTTAGGGAATCAACTAAGCGTTAATACTTAGTTAATTCTTAGCCTTGTAGGCGCTCGGGATTGTCTAAGAGTTCACATTTACTTAGCTAATCCCGAGTTCTTTAAGTACTCTTGGGCTCCTATAGACTTATTCTTATCTTCCCTCATGCTTATGCTAAGGTCGGGGTGTTAGGAAACTGCGTTCCCAGAATCCGTTGATAGCACGTATGAGTTGGTACTGCAAAATTTTCGTGAAAACAATAATAACCCTATAATGGCGGAACTAGGGTTACCTTGAACTGCAAAAATGGATTGCTGTAGTAGACGAATCGAGAACACTGGCTCGATAACAGCTCATGATCTTCTACCATATTCCTCTGCTGTCAGAATATCGAACTGAGTGTGGGCTCTTTCAAAATCCTTTATGTTTTCTGCTCTCCCTATTTTACGCTCTCTTTTTTATTAAGAGTTAATACTCTTGATGGAAAAATGCAAAACTGAGAGGAGAGCCAAAGCAGCATATATATAGGCTACGATAGGGACCATAAGAAGTCAATAAGGAATAGGCTTCCTTATAGAATTAGGAAACCCTAATTCAAACTGAATCAGATTCCTATTTTCATAAATTATAATTCATACCACTAAAGAATTTTAATTGCACTCCTACCCTTATCTTAAACATATATTTCGAGCTCCATGTTATTAAATGCTTATTATCTCCCTACGTTAAGATTACAGATATCCATTAATTAAATCTAATTACTGACAATCATATTTAATTAATCTCTTAAAATTCCTTGAGATCCTTAGCTTAACTTATCTGATATGTCGGATACAAAATCCACCTGTAGGGTTTGACATAATCAAAACTTATAAGCTTCCTCAAGGGAAAATCATCAATCCCAAAATTGAGACATAGATTCCATCATTAATTAATATCCAACACACAATTAATATTGTCAACCAATCCAATGAGATATTAACCCATTTAAGGATCTCACCCTTTTAGGGATCAAAGTGTAAATATCAAATGTACGTGACTATAAATTAACTTAGGATTTAGAGCATAAGCACCCATAATCTTCATGAGGTATTCATTATCTTATAAGTCAATATAAAGACAAGGGAAATGCTATTATAAGCAGCTTCTCATGTGAGAAGGCGGGTTTTAACCGTTAGATGAGCATCTAACCTTAAGATTCTCTCCAGATTCCTGGGAATCTTAAGGCTAGATGCTCATCCTACGGTTAAAACCCGCCTTCTCATGTGAGAAGCTTCTCACAATAGCATTGCCCTAAAGACAATTACCCCAAGTTAGTCCGGTTTAATACATAAAGTGTACCAGCATAGTGAGTTGAAACTATACCGTTTCCCACAGTCAAGACAAACCTACTACAACACCATGCTGTAGTCCTACCGATGGTGTGTCTAATCCCATCTAAGACAGTAAACCAAAATCTTACATTCTACAAGATCCGATAGTCTGATCTCCCGTGTGTAAGCCGAACTCTACACACCAAACCACATACTATGTAGAATGAAAGACACACATGCATAATATTAAATAAATAATATAATATAAATATTGCTCACACAGAAGCTCATAAAAATAGAATAACTGATTTTATTGAATGAATAATGAATCAACTACATAAAGCATGGCTTTTAGTAAATCCCTAACAATCTCCCACTTAGACTCAAAGCCATGATGCGACACACCTCACTCCTATCCCTTCTACATGACTATCAAAAGTCTTGGCCAGTATGCTCTTGGTGAAAGGATCTGCCAGGTTTTTTGCTGATTCTATCTTGGTCACTTCAACATCACCTCTTTGCACGATCTCTTATATTAGGTGATACTTACGCTCAATGTATTTTCCTTTCTTTTGGGCCCTATGTTCCTTTGAGTTAGCAATCGCTCCGCTATTATCGAAATAAAGGGTAAGAGCCGATTATACCACAGGTACTACTCTTAGATCCATAAGGAAGTTTCTGAGCCAAACGGCCCTCTTAGCTTTCGAAGCAGCCACATACTCGGCTTCTATGGTGGAATCAGCAATACATGACTGCTTGATACTCCTCCAACTAATGGCTCCAACTCTTAACGTAAACACATATCATGAGGTACACTTTCTGGAATCCCTATCTGACATAAAATCAGAATCTGTGTACCCAATAGGTATAAGACTGTCTGCTTGGTAAACTCACATATAGTCTCGAGTCCTTTTAAGGTACTTGAGAATATTTTTCACCGCAGTCCAATGTTCTTCCCTTGGATTAGACTGAGATCTACTAACCATGCCAATAGCAAAGTAGATGTCATGTCTAGTACATAGCATAGCATACATTAGGCTTCCTACTACCAAAGCATAAGGAACTGACTTCATCTTCTCTATCTCATCAGGCGTCTTAGGACATTGATCCTTAGATAGAGTAATTCCATATCTGAAGGTAAGGAATCCCTTCTTGAAATCTTGCATGCTAAACCTTGCAAGAATATTGTTGATATGTGTGCATTGTGACAAGCCCAGCATCCTATTCTTATGATCTCGCATCAGCTTGATCCCTAGGATGTGACCGGCTTCTCCCAGTCCTTCATATCAAATTGACTGGACAACCATACCCTTACAGAAGATAATACCCCCACATCATTTTCGATTAGCAAGATATCATCCACATATAGTACTAAAAAGACCACCACGCTTCCATCATGTTTCATGTACACATAGGATTCATCCGCACATTGATCAAAACCAAAAGACTTGATTACTTGATCAAAGCAGATATTCCAAGACCTAGATGCCTGCTTAAGTCCATAAATTGACTTCTTAAGCTTGCACAACATATGTTGTTGGCCCTTTGTGATGAACCCATCTGGTTGCACCATATAGATGCACTCGTCAAGATTTTCATTAAGAAATGCTATCTTGACATCCATTTGCCAAATTTCATAATCAAAATGTGCAGCAATGGATAAGAGAATCCGGATAGACTTTAGCATGGTCACCGGCGAAAATTTTTCCTTATAATCGAATCCTTCTTTTTGAGTGAACCCTTTCTCAACAAGCCTTGCTTTAAAGGTTTCCACCTACAGTCTGCTCCTATCTATTAGGGATATATACTAGAAGCCATGCTTTATGTAGTTAATTTATTATTCATTTAATAAATTCAGTTATTCCAATTTTATGAGAATCTGTGTGGGCAATGTTTGTATTGTATTGTTCATTTAATATTATGCATGTGTGCCTCTCATTCTACATAGTAGGTGGTTTGGTGTGTAGAGTTCGGCTTACCCATGGAAGATCAGATTATCGGATCTTGTAGAATGTAAGGTTTTGATTTACATTGGATGAAATTGGACACACCATCGGTAGGACTACAACATGGTGTTGTAGTAGGTTTGTCTTGACTACGGGAAACGGTATAGTTTCAACTCACTATGTTGGTACACTTTGTGTATTAAACGGGACCGTCTTGGGGTAATTATCATTATACTGACTTATAAGATAATTAATACCTCATGGCTATTATGAGTCCTTATGCTCTAAATCCTAAGTTAATTTATAGACACGTACATTTGATATTTACACTTTGATCCCTAAAAGGGTGATATCCTTAATTGGGTCAATATCTCATTGGATTGGGTGACAATATTAATTGTGTGGTGGATATTAATTAATGATTGAATCCATGTCTCAATTTTGGGATTGATGATATCCCCTTAAGGAAGCTTATAAGTTTTGATTATGTCAAACCCTGCAGGTGGATTTTGTATCCGACATATCAGATAAGTTAAGCAGAGGATCTCAAGGAATTTTAAGAGATTAATTAAATATGGTTGTCTGTAATTATATTTAATTAATGGATATATGTAATCTTAACGTGGGGAGATAATAAGCATTTAACAACATGGAGCTTGAAATATATTTTAGAGATAAGGGTAGGAGTGCAATTATAATTCTTTAGTGGTATGAATTATAATTTATGAAAATAGGAATTAGATTCAGTTTGAATTATGGTTTCCTAATTCCATAAGGAAGCCCATTTCTTATTGACTTCTTATGGTGACTTCTTATGGTCCCTATCGTAGCCTATATATATGCTGCTTGGACTATCCTCTTAGTTTGCGTTTTTCCATCTAGAGTTTTATAGCTCGAAATAGAAAAGAGATCGTAAAAGAGAGAGCAGAAAACTAAAGGGATTTTGAACAGCCCACACTCAGTTCGATATTCTAGTACCAGAGGAATACTATAGAAGATCGTGAGCTGTTATCAAGCCCGTGTTCTCGATTCGTCTACTACAGTAATCCGTTTTTCCAGTTCGAGGTAACCCTAGTTCCTCCCTTATAGGGTTATTATAGATGTCACGAAATTTTTTTTTTGCTGTACCAACTTATACACACTGTCAACGGATTCTGGGAATGCAGTTTCCTAACACTCTCTTCTTCTTATGGATCCACTTACATCCAATGGGTTTTATTTCATTGGGTGGTTCTACAAGATCTCTAACTTGATTAGAGTACATAGACTCCATTTCAGACTTCATAGCATTTTGCCAAAGATCGGCATCTTTATCTTGGAGTGCTTCATTATAGTTACTGGGATTGGTACCTTGTTAATCAGGGACCCGGTCATAAGACTCTCCCAATAACATATACTGGTCAGGTTAAATAATGACTCTCCCACTACGATGAGGCACAACCCGTGTGTGTATCACTGGTATTGTGTTGTGAAGTTTCTGAACCTAATACACCATTATCTGCACGCTACAATGGCTCAGGAACCTGTGTGCTAATGGTTGGTTCAGGATCTACACTAGTTTCAGTGATCCTCTCACTACGATGTGGTAATGGAATATCGATCACTCTTTCTTGTGATGTTTCTTCTTTTACCGATGGTATCGAAGAAGTATGTGTCAGTTTCTCACCTCTCACTTTCTCAAGAACAATACGGCTTCTGGGCTTGTGGTCCATGACCTAGTCCTCTTCTAAGAATGTGGCATTGGTGCTAATAATAACCTTCTGATCCTTAGGACTATAAAGTTGACCACCTTTAGTTCCTATTGGATACCCAACAAAGAAACATACTTCTATTCCCGATTCTAACTTTTCTACGTTCCCTTTCAGCACGTGTGCTGGACTACCCTAGATCCGAGCATGCCGCAGATTAGGCTTTCGTCCAGTCCACAATTCTGTGGGAGTAGTAGGTACTGACTTAGATGGTACCAAGTTCAAAATGTATTCAGCTGTCTCTAATGCGTGTCCCCAAAAGGAAACTGGTAAATCTGAATAACTCATCATAGATCTTACCATGTCTATGAGAGTCCTGTTCCTTCTTTCTGCTACACCGTTCTGCTGAGGCATACGGGATGCAGACAATTGGGATTTAATTCCTTGCTCCAATAAGTATTACCTAAACTCTCCCAAGAGGTACTCTCCACCACAATCCCCGAGAGCTGACCGGGCAACTCGACCCCCGTGTGTAGTGGCGACATAGAGCTAATTGGGTTCAATGAAGATTTCTTCACAAGTGTTGCTGCTTGACCATACTAGTGGAATTCCTATTTTATTATGGTTTCCTTATTCATGTGTGATTGAATGATTATTATTGTTTCATATTTTAATGAATGGGACAACATGGATAATTTAAATGAGCATATAGCTCTTGATCGTGCAGAATGGAGAAAAAGGATTCATACAGCCGACACCAATTGATTGGGACACAAGGCTTGATTTGGTTTGATTTGGTTTAGACAACATGGATAATTGTTCCTAGACCTATTTCAGATGTCTAGCTGAATGTTTAATTTATATTAATTTAAAATGATGGACAATTACATGTGTATTTAGAAATAAAATTAATTCCATATTTTGAAACACAAGTACTTATTTTCTAAAATCATGATAATAGAATAATTTTATTATTTACACACGTGGGTTTGACAAGTAAGGATGAATTAATCCTTGTCAAGAATTCCATTATTTTTTGTTAATTAAATTAAAAGGTTTTCTACAAAATTATAACCCTCATTTTTTTTAAAATTCTAAGTCGGAGAGGGAATTTATCAAGTATAAATCCCATGGTCTCCATCACTCGTTTGTAGATGATATGATTAATTTTGTGTGATGGCTCTAGTGTCATCTCCGGATTGGATGAAGTTGATCATGGAATCATCGGTACAAATTTCTTTAAAAGAATATTTTGGGCAATTGTTAGTGTGGGTCACCACTCCATCAGAGGTGTTCGTCACAGAACTCTTGACCTAGTATTAAGTGATGGTATACACTTAGCTATAAATAATAATATTCTCTCCATCTGAGTCACTGTTGTTATTTATATGACCAAAGCAAGTTAGCAGTTTAATTTTACTAGGCAAGGTACATCGCCTGGATAGTTAAATTAAAAGGCAATAGCCTATCTGAACAAATGATGGATAGTATATGGCTTCCCATCGAGTCATGCTATTTGCGGTGTATCAGGTTGCTGGCAGATTCCTTTTAAATATGGTAGAGGGAACCAATATTTTCAACTCGAATCCATAGTAATTTTTTGCCCAATTATAATTATTTATATTATGTGACTCTCAGGCTTTTAAATGGGTTCTTTCAATCCACTTGCTGTTGTACTTAAAGAAAACAAACTTACTGGACCAAACTACATAGACAAGAAAAGGAATTTGGATATTGTGTTAACTGCTGAAGAGTACAAGTTTATGCTTACTCAAGAATGTCCTGAGTAAGTTGGTGAAGGGGCAACCGCTGAGGA
Source organism: Hydrangea macrophylla (assembly GCA_033977485.1). NCBI lineage: Eukaryota > Viridiplantae > Streptophyta > Magnoliopsida > Cornales > Hydrangeaceae > Hydrangea > Hydrangea macrophylla. Next base: position 31,018,914 of record CM066989.1, read on the forward strand.
AACCCAGGCTCACAAGAAATGGGTCAAGGCTGATGAGATGGCGCGGTGTTACATTTTGGCAACCATGTCAAATGTTCTGCAACATCAGCATCAGTCAATGGCCAGTGCCTATGACATGATGGAGAGCCTCCGAGAGATGTTCGAGGATCATAGTCGTGCTAAGCAGGTTGCCATGAAAGACTTGATGAACACAACCATAGCTGAGGGGACGCCTGTAAGGGATCATGTTGTTAAGATGATATCTCTTCTTATTTAACTAGAGATCCTTGGAGCTGAAATTGACAGGGAAACCCAGGTCAATATCGTACTCCAGTCACTGCCAGAGTCTTTTAAGCAATTCCGCCTCAATTACAACATGAATAAATTTAAATATACTATGGTGGAGATGCTTAAAGAACTCCAGGCAGCTGAGGGTCTCAACAGAAAGTCAGGCAGTGCTCTTGTGTTCGAGAAAGGTTCTGCTTCAAAGCCGAAAGGCAAGAAGAAAATGAAAAAGGCTCAAAAGAAGGTCGCGGGTCCTCCACCAATCCAAAGGCCAAGAGGACAACCTGGAAAGCCTAAAGGCAAATGTTTTATTTGCAATCAGCCAGAACATTGGAAGAAGCAATGTCTGATTTATCTCGCCAGACAGAACAATCAAGGTAAATCTCATTTACTAGTTATTGAATCGTGTTTAGCAGTCCGATCTACCGGTACCTGGTGTGTAGATACAGGAGCCACTGATCATGTATGCAATTCTTTGCAGGGGTTCCAGGGAACCAGGTAGCTCAGTGATGGAGAGATTTATCTATATATGGGAAACGCTACGCAATTAACAGCAATTGCAGTAGGAGATCTACATCTTAGTTTTGGTAGAGATAGGATTTTAATATTAAGAAATTGCCTTTTTGTACCTTCTATAAGAAGGATTTAGTTTCAATTTCTAGTTTAGTAAAGAACGGATATTCAGTTCATTTTAATAAAATAGTAGTTACTAAAGAAAATAAACATTTTATTTGTTCTGGTTAATTGGTGAATGATCTTTATATTATAAATCCTGTCTCTCCTATACTGCAACTTAATGAATTGAATAACACAAATAGTTTGCAATTTAAGAGAAAAGAACCTTCGAGGATGAACCAAATGCATCTTTGGCACTTACGCCTTGGTCATATTAATTTGAAAAGGATTCAAAGACTGGTTCAAAATGGGGCATTAGGCTCATTGGAAGTGGAGGCACTTCCAGTCTGTGAATCCTGCTTGAAAGGTAAAATAACCAAGAGGCCGTTCTCGCCCAAGGGCTATAGAGCAAAAGAACCGTTGGCACTGGTTCACTCTGATTTGTGTGGTCCTATGACTGTCCAAGCAAGAGGGGGATTTGAGTATTTTGTCACTTTCTTCGATGATTACTCAAGGTATGGGTACATTTATTTGATGCGGCATAAGTCTGAATGCTTTAAGAAATTCAAAGACTTCAAGGCTAAAATGGAGAAGCATCTAGTTAAATGTATCAAGACACTACGATCTCATTGTGGTGGTGAGTAGCTCTTGGGAGAGTTTAGGGAATACTTATTGGAGAAAGGGATTACATCCCAGTTATATACACCCTGTATGCCTCAGCAGAACGGTGTAGCAGAAAGAAGGAACAGGACTCTCATAGACATGGTAAGATCTATGATGAGTTATTCAGATTTACCAATTTCCTTTTGGGGACACGCATTAGAGACAGCTGCGTACATTCTAACTTGGTACCATCTAAGTCAGTACCTACTTCTCCTACGGAATTGTGGACTAGGCGAAAGCCTAGTCTGCGGCATGTTCGAATCTGGGGTAGTCCTGCACATGTGCTGAAAGGGAACGCAAAAAAGTTGGAATCGAGAACGGAAGTATGTTTCTTTGTTGGGTATCCAAGAAGAACTAAAGGTGGTCTGGTTTATAGTCCTTAAGGATCAGAAGGTTATTGTTAGCACCAATGCCACATTCTTAGAAGAGGACTATGTTATGGACCACCAGCCCAGAAGTTGTATTGTTCTAGAGGAAATAAGAGAAGAGACACCGATACATACTTCTTCGATAGCATCAGTATGAGAAGAAACACCACAAGAAAGAGTTATCGATATTCCATTACCACGTCGTAGTGGGAGGATTATCGAAACTCGTGTAGATCCTGAACCAACCATTAACACGCAGGTTCCTGAACCCGTACATCGTGTAGATAATGGTGTATTAGGTTCAGAATCTTCACAACGAAATATCAGTGATACACAGACAGGGATTGTGCCTCGTCGTAGTGGGAGGGTTATTATTCAACCTGACTGGTATATGTTCTTGGGAGAGTCTTATGACTGGGTCCCTGATTAACAAGGTACCGATCCCTGTAACTACAATGAAGCACTCCAAGATAAAGATGGAGATCTTTAGCAAAAGGCTATAAAGTCTAAAATGGAGTCTATGTACTCCAATCAAGTATGGGATCTTGTAGAACCAACCAATGAAATAAAACCCATTGGATGCAAGTGGATCTATAAGAAGAACAGAGGAGCAGACGGTAAGGTGGAAACCTTTAAAGGAAGGCTTGTTGCGAAACGGTTCACTAAAAAAAAAGGAATCGATTATGAGAAATTTTTTTCGTCGGTGACCATGCTAAAGTCTATCCGGATTCTCTTATCCATTGTTGCACATTTCGATTATGAAATTTGGAAAATGGATGTCAAGATCGCATTTCTTAATGGAAATCTTGACGAGTGCATCTATATGGTGCAACCAGATGGGTTCATCACAAAGGGCCAACAACATATGTTGTGCAAGCTTAAGAAGTCAATTTATGGACTTAAGCAGGCATCTAGGTCCTGGAATATCTGCTTTGATCAAGTAATCAAGTCTTTTGGTTTTGATCAATGTGCGAATGAATCCTGTGTGTACATGAAACATGATGGAAGCATGGTGGTGTTCTTAGTACTATATGTGGATGATATCTTGCTAATCGGAAATGATGTGGGGGTATTATCTTCTGTAAGTGTATGGTTGTCCAATCAATTCGACATGAAGAACTTGGGAGAAGCCGGTATCATCCTAGGGATCAAGCTTATGCGAGATCGCAAGAATAGGATGTTGGGCTTGTCACAAGGCACTTATATCGACAATATTCTTGCTAGGTTTAGCATGCAAGATTCCAAGAAGGGATTCCTTCCCTTCAGACATGGAATTACTCTATCTAAGGATCAGTGTCCTAAGACACCTGATGAGATAGAGAAGATGAAGGCAGTTCCTTATGCCTCTGTAGTAGGAAGCCTAATGTATGCTATGCTATGTACTAGACCTGACATTTGCTTTGCTATTGGCATGGTTAGTAGATATCAGTCTAATCCAGGGGAAGAACATTGGACTGCAGTGAAAAATATTCTCAAGTACCTGAAAAGGACTCGAGACTATATGTTAGTTTACCAAGCAGACAGTCTTGTACCCATTGGGTACACAGATTCTGATTTCATGTCAGATAGGGATTCCAGAAAGTCTACCTCAGGATATGTGTTTACCCTAGGAGGTGGAACCATTTGTTGGAGTATCAAGCAGTCATGTATTGCTAATTCCACCATTGAAGCCGAGTACATGGCTGCTTCAGAAGCCGTTAAGGAGGCCGTTTGGCTCAGAAACTTCCTTATGGATCTAAAAGTAGTACCTGCGGTACAATTGGCTATTACCCTTTATTGCGATAATAGCGGATCGGTTGCTAACTCAAAGGAACCTAGGGCCCATGAGAAGGGAAAACACATTGAGTGTAAGTATCACCTGATACGAGAGATCGTGCAAAAAGTTGATGTTGAAGTTACCAAGATAGCATCAGCAATTAACCTGTCAGATCCTTTCAGCAAGAGCTTACCAGCCAAGACTTTTGATAGTCACGTAGAAGGGATAGGAGTGAGGTGTGTCGGATCATGGCTTTGAGTCTAAGTGGGAGATTGTTAGGGATATATACTAAAAGCCATGCTTTATGTAGTTAATTTATTATTCATTTAATAAATTCAGTTATTCCAATTTTATGAGAATCTGTGTGGGCAATGTTTGTATTGTATTGTTAATTCAATATTATGCATGTGTGTCTCTCATTCTACATAGTGGATGGTTTGGTGTGTAGAGTTTGGCTTACACATGGAAGATCAGACCATCGGATCTTGTAGAATGTAAGATTTTGATTTACAGTCTTGGATGGAATTGGACACACCATCGGTAGGACTACAACATGGTGTTGTAGTAGGTTTGTCTTGACTGTGGGAAACGGTATAGTTTCAACTCACTATGCTGGTACACTTTGTGTATTAAACGGGACCGACTTGGGGTAATTATCATTATACTGACTTATAAGATAATTATTACCTCATGGCTATTATGAGTGCTTATGCTCTAAATCCTAAGTTAATTTATTGACACATACATTTGATATTTACACTTTGATCCCTAAAAGGGTTTGATCCTTAAATGGGTCAATATCTCATTGGATTGGGTGACAATATTAATTGTGTGGTGGTTATTAATTAATGATGTAATCCATGTCTCATTTTTGGGATTGATGATATCCCCTTGAGGAAGCTTATAAGTTTTGATTATGTCAAACCCGGCAGGTGGATTTTGTAATCGGCATATCAAATAAGTTAAGCAGAGGATCTCAAGGAATTTTAAGAGATTAATTAAATATGGTTGTCAGTAATTATATTTAATTAATGGATATCTGTAATCTTAACGTGGGGAGATAATAAGCATTTAATAACATGGGGCTCGAAATAGATTTTTGAGATAAGGGTAGGAGTGCAATTATAATTATTTAGTGGTATGAATTATAATTTATGAAAATAGGAATCTGTTTCAGTTCGAATTAGGGTTTCTCAATTCCATAAGGAAGCCTATTTCTTATTGACTTCTTATGGTCCCTATCGTAGCCTATATATATGCGGCTTGGGCTCTCCTCTTAGTTTGCGTTTTTCCATCTATAGTACTATAGCTCAAAATAGAAAAGAGATCGTAAAAGAGAGAGCAGAAAACTAAAGGTATTTCGAAGAGCCCACACTCAGTTCGATATTCTGGCAACAGAGGAATACGGTACAAGATCGTGAGCTATTATCGAGCCCGTGTTCTCGATTCGTCTACTTCAGCAATCTGTTTTTGCAGTTCGAGGTAGCCCTAGTTTCATCCATGTAGGGTTATTATATATGTCACAAAATTGTTTTTTTGCAGTACCAACTTATACGCACTGTCAACGAATTCTGGGAACATAGTTTCTTAACACTTCCGTCTTCTTATAGATCCACTTACATTCAATGGGTTTTATTTCATTGGGTGGTTCTACAAGATCCCTAACTTGATTGGAGTATATGGACTCCATTTCAGACTTCAAAGCCTTTTGCCAAAGATCGGCATCTTTAACTTGGAGTGCTTCATTATAGTTACTGGGATCGATACCTTGTTAATTAGGGACCCGGTCATAAGACTCTCCCAGTAACATATACTGGTCAGGTTGAATAATGACTCTCCCACTACGATGAGGCACAACCCGTGTGTGTGTATCACTGGTATTGCGTTGTGAAGTTTTTAAACCTAATACACCATTATCTGCACACTACAATGGCTCAGGAACCTACTTGTAAATGGTTGGTTCGGGATCTACACGAGTTTCGGTAATCCTCCCACTACGAAGTGGTAATGGAATATCGATAACTCTTTCTTGTGATGTTTCTTCTTATACCGATGGTATCGAAGAAGTATGTGTCAGTTTCTCACCACTCATTTCCTCAAGAACAATACGGCTTTTAGGCTTGTGGTCCATGACATAGTCCTCTCCTAAGAATGTGGCTTTGTGGCTAACAATAACCTTCTGATCCTTAGGATTATAAAACTGACCACCTTTAGTTCCTCTTGAATACCCAACAAAGAAACATACTTCTATTCTCGATTCTAACTTTTCTACGTCCCCTTCAGCACGTGTGCTGGACTACCCCAGATCTGAACATGCCGCAGACTAGGCTTTCATCCAGTCCACAATTCTGTGGGAATAGTAGGTACTGACTTAGATGATACCAAGTTTAGAATGTATGAAACTGTCTCTAATGCATGTTCCCAAAAGGAAACTGGTAAATTTGAATAACTCATCATAGATCTTACCATGTCCATGAGAGTCCTGTTCCTTCTTTCTGCTACTCCGTTCTGCTGAGGCATACGGGATGCAGATAACTGGGATGTAATCCCTTGCTCCAATAAGTATTCCCTAAACTCTCCCAAGAGGTACTCTCCACTACGATCAGATCGTAATGTCTTGATACATTTACCTAGACGCTTCTTCATTTCAGCCTTGAAGTCTTTGAATTTCTCAAATTATTCAGACTTACGCCGATTAAATAAATGTACCCATACGTTGAGTAATCATCGATGAAAGTGACAAAGTACTCAAATCCTCCTCTTGCTTGGACAGTAATAGGACCACACAAATCAAAGTGAACTAATTCCAATGGCTCTTTTGCTCTATAGCCCTTGGCCGAGAATGGCCTCTTGGTCATTTTACCTTCGAATCAGGATTAATAGACTGGAAGTGCCTCCACTTCTAATGAGCCTAATGGCCCAATTTGAACCAGTCTTTGAATCCTTTTCAAATTAATCTGACCAAGGTGTAAGTGCCAAAGATGCGTTTGGTTCATCCTCGAATGTTTTTTTTCTCTTAAATGGCAAACTATTTGTGTTGTTCAATTCATTAAGTTGCTGGATAGGAGAGACATGATTTATAATGTAAAGATCATCCACCAATTGACCAGAACAAATAAAACGTTTATTTTCTTTAATAACTACTATTTTATTTAAAAGAACTGAATATCCATTCTTTACTAAACTAGAAACTGAAACTAAATTCCTTCTAATTGAAGGTACAAAAAGGCAATTTCTTAATATTAAATCCTATCTCTACCAAAACTAAGATGTAGATCTCCTACTGCAACTGCTACTACTCTTGTAGCATTTCCCATATATAGATAAATCTCTCCATCACTGAGCTACCTGGTTCCCTGGAACCCCTGCAAAGAATTGCAAAAATGATCAGTGGCTCCCGTATCTACACACCAGGTACCGGTAGATCGGACCGCTAAACACGATTCAACAACTACTAAATGAGGTTTACCTTGATTGTTCTGTCTGGCGAGCTAACCGGACATTGCTTCTTCCAATGTCCTGGCTGCTTGCAAACAAAACATTTGCCTTTAGGCTTTCCCAATTATCCTCTTGGCCTTTGGATTGGTGGAGGACCCGCAACCTTCTTTTGAGCCTTTTTCATTTCCTTCTTGCCTTTTGGCTTTGAAGCAGAACCTTTCTCAAACACAAGAGCACTCCCTGACTTTTTGTTGAGACCCTCAGCTGCCTGGAGTTCTTTAAGCAGCTCTGCCAAAGTATAATTAAGTTATTTCATGTTGTAATTGAGGCAGAATTGCTTAAAAGACTCTGGCAGTGATTGGAGTACGATATCGACATGGGTTTCCCCGTCGATTTTAGCTCCAAGGATCTCTAGTTAATTAAGAAGATGTGTCATCTTAAGAACATGATCCCTTACAAGTGTCCCCTCAGTCATGGTTCTGTTCATCAAGTCTTTTATGGCAACGTGCCTAGCAGCACGACTTTGATCCCCAAACATCTCTCGGAGGCTCTCCATCATGTCATAGGCACTGGCCATTAACTGATACTGATGTTGCAGAACATTTGACATGGATGCCAAAATGTAACACCTCGCCATCTCATCAACCTTGACCCATTTCTTGTGAGCCTGGGTTTCCTCAGCGGTTGCCCTCTAACCAGGTTGCTCAGGACATTCTTGAGTGAGCACAAACTTGTACTCTTCAGTAGTTAACACAATATCCAAATTCCTTTTCCAGTCTATATAGTTTGGTCTAGTAAGTTTGTTTTCTTTAAGTATAACAGTGAGTGGATTGAAAGAACCCATTTAAAAGCCTGAGAATCACATAATATAAATAATTAAGTTTGGGCAAAAAATTACTATGGATTCGAGTTGAAAATATTGGTTCCCTCTACTATATTTGAATGGAATCCGCCAGCAACCTGATACACCGCGAATAGTATGACTCGATAGGAAGCCATATACTATCCATCATTTGTTCAGATAGGCAATTGCCTTTTAATTTTACTATCTAAGCGATGTACCTTGCCAAGTAAAATTAAACTGCTGACTTGCTTTGGTCCTATAAATAATAACAGTGACTCAGATGGAGAGGATATTATTATTTATATCTAAGTGTATACCATTACTTATTTCTAGGTCAAGAGTTCTGTGAGTAACACCTCTGATGGAGAGGTGACCCACACTAACAATCACCTAAAACATTCTTTTAAAGAAGTTTGTACCAATGGTTCCATGATCAACTTTATCCGATGGGAGGATGACACTAGAGCCATCACACAAAATTAATCATATCATCTACAAACTAGTGAAGGAGACCATGAGATTTATTCTTGATAAATTCCCCCTCCCACTTAGAAATTTTAAAAAAATTTGAGGGTTATTATTTTTTAGAAAAAATTATTTTAATTAATAAAACATAATGGAATACTTGACAAGGATTAATTCATCCTTACTTGTCAAACCTACACGTGTAGATAATTAAATTATTCTATTCTCATGATTTTAGAAAATAAGTACTTATGTTTTCAAATATGGAATTAGTTTTATTTCTAAATACACATGTAGTTGTCCATCATTTTAAATTAATATAAATTAAACATGTAGCTAGACATATGAAATAGGTCTAGGAACAATTATCCATGTTGTCCTATTCTTAAACATAAAAAAATAATAATCATTCAATCACAGATGAATAAGGAAACCACAATAAAATAGGAATTCCACTATTATGGTGAAGGTGTAGCTCTTGCGAAGAAAACTTCATTGAACCCGATTAGCTCCATGTCGCTACTACGCACGGGGGTCGAGCTACCCTGTCAGCTCGCGGGGTTTTCGGGGCAGCGTTCCGAGAGCTAAATCCAATTTACCATCAGCAACTGCCTCCCAGAACTATTTTCTAAAACAGCCTTCTGAAGCTGCCTTCAGAGACTGCTTCCAGATTGCTTTCTGAAACTGCTTGTAAACTGTCTTCACGAACTGTCTTCACGGATTTACTTGAGATATATTACATAAACCCTATGCCTCCATGAAGGAGTTCACATTCTATTTCTTTGCAATAAATTAACCACACATCAATCAAACGTGGGATCTAATACACACAAATCCTATGCCTCCATAAAGGAGTTCACAAGCAATTTTAAAATAGTAATATTAACCACGGATAAAACCATCGTGGGATCCAATCGCACAAAATTAGTGACCATAATAGTGGAATAAGAACGCTGCAAAACAAGGGTTAGCACAGTTCTACGTTCTATCCATCCATCAAAACACGCATAAGATTTATTTTACTTGACAACATGGTTGCGTCCAACCCATACGCAGTATCAACGTTGCTCTGATACCACTGTTTGGGAACTGTGTTCCCAGATTCCGTTAGCAGCGCGTACAAGTTGGTACTGCAAAATTTTCGTGAAAATTCTAATAACCTTACAAGGGCGAAACTAGGGTTACGTTGAACTACAAAAATGGATTACTGTAGTAGACGAATCGAGAACACGGGCTCGATAATAGCTCACGATCTTCTACCGTATTCCTCTGCTACCAGAATATCGAACTGAGTGTGGGCTCTTTCGAAACCCTTTCTATTTTCTGCTCTTCCTATTTTACACTCTCTTTTCTATTCCGAGTTAATACTCTTGATGGAAAAACGCAAAATTGAGAGGAGAGCCAAAACAACATATATATAGGATACGATAGGGACCATAAGAAGTCAATAAGGAATAGGCTTCCTTGTGGAATCAGGAAACCTAATTTGAACTGAATCAGATCCCTATTTCCATAAATTATAATTCATACCTAAAGAATTTTAATTTCACGCCTACCCTTATCTCAAAAATATATTTCGAGCTCCATGTTATTAAATGCTTATTATCTCCCCACATTAAGATTATATATATCTATTAATTAAATATAATTACTGACATTCATATTTAATTAATCTCTTAAAATTCTTTGAGATTCTTTGCTTAACTTATCTGATATGTCGGATACAAAGTCCACCTGCAGGGTTTTACATAATCAAAACTTATAAGCTTCCTCAAGGGGATAACATCAATCCCAAAATTGAGACATGGATTCCATCATTAATTAATATCCACCACACAATTAATATTGTCACCCAATCCAATGAGATATTGACCCATTCAAGGATCTCACCCTTGTAGGCATCAAAGTGTAAATATCAAATGTACATGTCTATAAATTAACGTAGGATTTAGAGCATAAGCACCCATAATCGTCATGAGGTATTAATTATCTTATAAGTCAGTATAAAGACAATTACCCTAAGTCGGTCCCGTTTAATACACAAAGTGTACCAACATAGTGAGTTGAAACTATATTGTTTACCACTCTCAAGACAAACCTACTACAACACCATGTTGTTGTCCTACTGATGATGTGTCCAATCCCATCTAAGACTGTAAACCAAAATCATACATTCTACGAGATCCGATAGTCTGATCTCTCGTGTGTAAGCCAAACTCTACACACCAAACCACCTACTATGTAGAGTGAAAGACACACATGCATAATATTAAATAAATAATATAATACAAACATTGTCCACACATATTATCATAAAAATGGAATAACTGATTTTATTGAATGAATAATAAACCAAATACATAAAGCATGGCTTTTAGTATATATCCTTAACACGGGGGTAGTGTGGAAAGATCTCTTTTAGGAAGCCAACCTAAATTGTTAGGGTTAGGGTCTTTTGGCTCCCCTATCGTAGGCCACTTAAGGGGTTGGCCCCCTATCGGATATGTGCCTAAGTGAAGTTTTTTGCTTGTGTAAACCATGACTCGGGATGTTCCGAGGTCTTTTGCCACACGCAGATTGGTGGTCCTTCTTATTGAAGTACTGCAAGGCCTTCTGCTTATAGGTCGCCATCCTTATGTAAGCTTGATCCCTTTTCTCCTCACTTAGATCAAGCTCGGTCCTGAGTAGTCCATCGTTTTCCTCGACGTTGAAGTTGCCCACTCTGTATTACTCTAGGTTAGGCTCGGTTGGAACTACCGCTTCGAACTCGAATGAAAGTGAGAATGGGGTCTCACCTATTGAGGCTCGGGGTGTCATACGGTAGGCCCATAAGAGGCTTAATAAATCTTCCACCCACAGCCCTTAGGCATTTTCTAGTCTTATCTTGATGGACTGCAAGATCTTCTGGTTGGTTAACTCGGCCTGCCTGTTCTCTTGAGGGTGTTCCAACGAGGACTAGTGGTTGGAAATGCCGTAGCCTGAGCAGAATTACTTGAACACTGGTGTATCAAACTGCCTTCCTTATCGCTGACTAGTACCTGGGTAACGCTGAACCTGCTAAGGATGTTCTTTTCCATAAAGTTTTCCATCTTCTGTTCGATTATGGCTTCAAGGCTCAGCTTCCACCCACTTAGTGAAGTAGTCCATCGCAATAATCGCAAACCTGACTTGGACCTTTTTTGTTTGTAAGGGACCAACTATATCAATTCCCCAATGCACAAATGGGTGGGGGCTGAGGATTGGAGTTTGATTATCTGCCGGGTGTGTACACGCGGCTTCCTGGGTCCACCCTCCTTTTCGGGTTTTGGAACTGATTTTCCTTTGAAAATGCTTGAAGAAAAGAAGTCTGTGAAAATAGATACAGAGTCGCCACTTGGTCTTTAGGGAACCAAGAAACCCAATTTTGACTCACCTAAATGAATAAAGGCCACCGACCCTTCATAACCAAAGAACTTGGCTTAAGGTTTTGGTACTAGAGCGGAAGGAGCCTTGGTCATGACTAAAACACTCTCAACTTGCCCTGTCTCTCAACGAGCCTCAATTAGAATCCAAATAATCATCTTATACTATTTTTGGTTCAACTGTTAATATTTATGATAGGTATATTACATTGCACAAGAATTTTGAAATGGAAGATCAAGAGATATGATATCATTCACAAGATGTAAGCCAAGTATCACACAATGTAAAGTGAAAGACCACACAAAATAAAATTAAAAAATATCTTCTAATCACATATCAAGTTATCCTAATCTAAAGGGACATGAATTGTTCGTGAAAACAAAAAAAAAACAAAGAAAATGGGATGTGCTTAGCAAACTAGTATGATGCATGTTAATTCTTGAAAAAGAAGACTTCTCAATCCCAGGCTGAATGAGAAAGGAAGATTGGATAGAGGGGAAGCATAAGCGTGTGATCTATTTCATTCCTTATAATCTTCTTAGATTAGGAGTTACAAAAGCCCCAAATCTTGCATGGATGTCATATATGATCCTAGAATGTGCAAAATTGTAGTGTGCTTGTGTTCATGGATTTATCTAGAGTGACTCAAGGGTCTAAAATATGCATCAATGGATGAATAATGTTACTATAGGAGATGTACATAAGTAGTATGAATCACTTCTTAAGGTATGAGCTAATTTAGAATGCATGTGAACATCCAATCAAAGAATTAAAATTAAAATATGCCTGCTGTGAATAGTGGACAGAATGGTGAACTGACTTTGTAAAATTCACCACAAATACTTAAAAAGCTCTAGTAAAAGTGGGTAAAAGCATGGATATTCCTTATATGTCTATTATATAATACAAAAATCCAAACTGCGATATCTATCACAGATCAATATGAACAAATCAGAATGTACACATAACTTAGAAACCAGGACTGCTTTGTTGACTAATTTTGTTTGATTTTTTGTAACTATTAAAACAATTCTTATGATGCTCAAAAGACACAGAAAGTTTTATAACAAATTGAACTTCAAATAAAAAAATAGAAAAGGCCATGTTATGTGATGAAAAACATCCTAAATAAATGTAAGAATTTAGGTTACAATTTGTGAGAGAAATGACAGATTATCAACATAAACTTCTAAAATCCAGAAAACACAATTATACATTTGTAAAATTGATGAGGAAAAATCACAGTGAACTATGATGTATTAAGAAGGTTTTCCAAGTAATTTTATCATCATACCTCAAGTATTTAATTCAAGATAAATGCTTGAAATTCAGTAACTCACTGTTAAGAAAATCCTTTTAGTTTTTGGAAAAGATTTTGGGATTTTGAGTGGGGGCTTGAAATAGATGCTCAAATCATGAACTTAAACACTTGAGTAGATGAAGTAACAATCTAGAACATCCTCTTAACACTTGAAACCTCAAGAACTTGGAAGAAGAAGAAATCAAAATAGAAATAAGGTTGAGGGAAAGATGATTCAAATGACAAAGAAATCAAAATAGAAATGAGATGAGGGATAGATTATGCAAATGAAAATGAATCAAAATAGAAATGGGGGTTGAGAAAAGATTATGCTAAATGAAAATAAAGCAAAATATAATTGAGGTTGAGAAGGGGAAATGCAAGTATGATAAAGAAAAATGAAAATACATATGGGATTAGGAAGGAAGAACAAATATATAATCAATGATTATCAATAGTGGAACCACAAGCATTCAATCTCTCATATATGTGTATGTGGGTGAGTACATCACTCTCTAACTCATTGAAAACTCAAAGGATGTAAAAAAAATGGATTTAAAGCTTGAAAAGTTTTAAGAAAACTAGTTGAAACTCACATTTGGATTGGATTTTGAAGAAGAAAACTACTATTCCTCTCCCTATTTCTCCCTAACTCTCTATCTCTCTGTTTGGAGCTTCCATTAAACACCTCAAGTCCTCTTAAAATGGAAGCCAAATGGACTCTTTTATAGGCCAAATTTGAGAGGTATTTTGGGTTTTGAAAAGTCTCTAATTGGTCCAAAATGTTCAGAATATCAAAACTATGTCATTTTGTTTATTGAAAATATGAATTAAAACCCAAAATTTAACCAAATAATACAAAAAAATGAAAAACCACTCAGAGTGTCGCCGTGGCACTCGACCAGTGCTACTGCAGTAGTAGGCTAGTGCAACTGCGGTAGTCAACCCTCCAGTTGACCAAATTTTGCATTTAGGCCCCCAGAACTCTCAAAATTTATGAAACGGCCCTATTTCTTCCAAAATTCACAGAAATTTCATATAAAATCCAAATTGAGCTTATAATATACCGTTGGAAAGGTATTGAGATCTACTTTCCATAAAAAATAGTTTGAAGTTAGGTTACTTTGGAAAGGTTTTTGGTATTCACGATAAAAGTCAATTTGATTGCATTTTTCACCTCCAGAAATTCATAACAAATTTGTTTTAAGTCCATAAATTATGTGCGACATACCGCTGGAAAGCTATTGATCTCTTGTATTTGATAAAAATATTTCAACATCAAAATTATGACTTTGACTTTTGGTCAAACTTGCAGTCAAATCAATCAAATAGTGCATTTCCAAGAAATTCTAAGTTCTGGGAGCCTCCGGAGTGTGACGTTTCTGTCTGATTTTCTATTAAAACATATTTTAAGACTTTTCACATGTTTAGAATAATTTTGGAGCTTTTCAGAGATTTCAAAAAATTTCAGTCAAACTGAGGTCAAACCTTGGTCAAACCGGTCAAATAGGAACTTTCGAAACTTTTGGGAGTCTCTAGGAGCAGATGTTTTCAAATGTTTCTCTTTTCAAAATACTTTTCTGTTTATTTTGAATGACATCAAATGTTTTCTGAGCTTCTCGGTCAACTCGTAGAGTTCTGGGCTTTGAGGGCCAACTGAGGCCAACTGAGGTCAAACCTTGGTCAAACCGGTCAAATAGGAACTTTCAAAACTTCTGGGAGGCTCTAGGAGCAGATGTTTTCAAATGTTTCTCTTTTCAAAATACTTTTCTGTTTATTTTGAATGACATCGAATGTTTTCTGAGCTTCTGGGCCAACTCGTAGAGTTCTGGGCTTTTAGGGGTATTTTGGTCATTTCTACCAATTCTTTGTCTTCTTGAGAGTTAGAGGCAATCTCTGAAAATCCGATCTTTCTAATCATCGTGGTTTGACATGCTTGTGGCCTTCTAAATCTATTAGCCGACAAAATGAGGTGTCTACACCGGGATAGAGGACATTTTAGCATGCCTCTGGCATTTATCGCACATCTTGACATAGTCTTGGGAGTCTCGAACCATAGTAGGCCAGAAGTAACATTGGAGTAGAGCTCTTATGGACAGTGCCCGACCTCCTATGTGACTCCCACAAACTCCCTCATGTAATTTCGAGAGGATGTGATTGACTTGGGTATGATGAACACATCGGAGGTAAGGGATCGTGTACCCACTTCTGTACAAGACGCCATCAACGATGTGATACTTCACTGCTCGGTATCTAATGCATCTTACTTTGGGCTTTTCGGTCTGAAGCCCTCCTGTACACAAGAAGGTTGTAATGGGGTCTATCCAACTTGGGCCTTGATCTATTGGGTCGATGTCCATTCCTTCCCGGGGTGTCACGCTGGGCTCGTACTGTAGCAGGACCTGATTGACCATATGTTGTGAGTTATTGAATACCCATAATGGAAGTGGCCAGTTGCAGCCCGGCCAGCAATGCTTCATACTCTGCTTCATTATTGGAGGCCTCGAACCCAAACCTTAAGGTATATTCGATCTGAAACCCCTTGGGGGTGGTTCGATGATTCCTGCTTCACTACCTTGGATATTTGAGGACCCGTCGACGTACAGTACCCAGGTCAGGATTGACGCCTATGAATCTGGTGGTAGGTCAGGCTTTACTGGCTCCTCAATCGGATCTTCTGAATAGGTGAATTTTGCAAGAAAGTTTGCCACGGCTGACCTTTAATGGTTCTTCTCGGTCTATACACAACATCAAATTCTTTCAACTCGAAGGACCACTTCATAAGCCGACCGGAAGTTTTTGGTCAGGAAAAGATCCTTCGCAAAGGTTGGTTAGTGAGACAACTATGGTATAAACCTGAATATAGGGCCAAAGATGCCTGGCCAAGGTAACTAGTGCAAATGCCAATTTTTCCATGCGTGAATATCTGGTTTTTGTGCCTTGTCGGCTCGGCTTATGTAGTACACGGGATACTGGATCCCGTGCTCTTCTCTAACCAGTATTGAGCTGACGGCTGACAGAGATACTACTAGATACAGGAACTACTCCTCTCCCTGAGTTGGCATTGAGAGTAGAGGGGGGCGAGGCCAGGTACCTTTTCACTTCCTGGAATGATCTCTTGCACTTTTTTGACCACTCGAAGGCTTTACAGAGGATTTTGAAGAATGGCAGGCACCGATCGGTAACTCGGGAAACAAACCTATTCAGTGCCGCTACTCGCCCTGCCAAACTCTGAACTTCTTTCATTGACCTGGTGTAGACACCTCATTTTGTCGGCTATCAGATTTAGGAGACCCATAGCTTGGTGGTTCACAATGATTGAGAAAAGACTCGAAAAGAACTCTTGGAAGTTAGTTCTATCTCTCAAAATACTCAGAAAGTGGTACAAATGACCAAAGTATCCCTAAAAGCCCAAACGCTCCTAGATTTGGACCAAAAGGTCTGGAAACACGCTACGAGTTTTAAAGCAAAATCAAATGAAATTGACAGCTCCTAGAGACCCCCGAAAGTCTCGAAAGTTCCCGGAAAGTCCCTATTAACCGGTTTGACCAAAGTTTTACCAAATTTGACCAGGGTTTGACCAAAATCATTTGAATTTTCCTAAAAGTTCCAAAATCATCCTAGATCATGTGAAAAATGCTAAAAACGAGTTGTTATGAATTTCTTAGATGTCCCCGGTTTAACAGATTTGACCTAAAAGTTGGCTTTGAAACCAGATCATCTACCATTTTTCAAACATTTTTCATGGATACTAGAGGTCAATAGCTTTCCAACGGGATATGGCATATAATTTGTGGGTTTACAGTGGATTTATTATGAATTTCTAAATGTGAAAAAGGCGATCAAATTGACTTTTATCGCGAAGATCACAAACTTTTCAAAGTGACCTATCTCTGAACAATTTTTTATGGAATTTAAACTCCATTACCTTTCCAACGGTATATCACAAGCTTAGTTTGGAGTTCGTGCGCAATTTTTGTGAATTTTGAACGAAATATGGTCTTTTTGCAAATACCGGAACCTCTGGGGGCCTGAACAGAATAATCTGGGCATTTGAGGAGCAGTGCCACAACAATACTGGCCCACTACCGCCGTGGCACTCTTCCCCAAAAGTCCATTTTTTGTAATTTTGTTTCGTGACCCCAAATTGAATAATTGAAAGCCAAAACGAAGTAGTTTCTTGTTCACAGATGTTTAGAACCAACGGGAGCACTTGTTAAATCCCAAAACCACCCCAAATTGGCATATATAAACCCCACTTTGCTCTTCATTTTGGGGGGGCCAAGTGCAAAGCTTGAGAAAGTTGTAGAGAGAAAGAGAGATAGAGATAGATTTATAAGTGAGAAAGTGAGCTTCCTCCATAGTTTTTCTATAGAAAGTGAGTTCTAAACTCAAGTTCTTCCATTACCACTCTTCATTTCCTACATTCAAATCCTCCGTAATTACCATTCTTGAGTATTCTTGAGATAAAAAGCTACTTCCATGTCCAAATGTCACTAAATATGAGTGAAACACCAAGCTACAAGTCCAATACCTCAATGATCATCATCTATTGATTACTATTTGCTTGCTTGTTTATATATGTTCATCTCTTCTCACCTCATTTCTTTTTTATTTTTCTTTGTTTACTTACTTGTTTATCATCATCTAGATGATGACATGGTGTTTGAGGTGAGTGAATCCTTATGGATAGTAGCTCTTGACCTCAAAAACATGTTTGATAGATGATGATTCTAACTTCAATACTTCTCAAGTATTCTTGAAGTCATTTCCAAAACAAAACAATGCTCTCCAACAATCTTGGAAGTTTTTGACATGAGTTTGAAGTTCATTTTGCAAGTGGTTATAATCTCCATTTAGTGTTAGGAGTACACTCTCAAAACCCCTATTTCAAAATCGCCTCTTAAACCCCTCATTTTGATTTCAAGAAAAAAAAAACATTTGTTCTTGTCAAAATCTTCAAAAGAGTGAGTTGCTTAACTTTAAAATATCATTCTGTGTTTAATACACAATGGATGATTGCAAGACCACTTGGAAAGTCTTCCTAACTCATTAAGGAATGACCATGATTTTTGGTTTGATTTAAAAACACTTGGAAGGGTTCCATTTTGGCCCAAACATTCTTTCCAAACATTCTGTTTTCTCTATCACAACAGCTTAGTTGACTTGCAACTTGTTTTCTAGAAAATGTTTCGAAAAAGAGTGGTCCCAACTTATTTTTTCCTTAAACTTCAGTGGTTTAGGGAACCATCTGTATAATATGGGCCTCCAAATGTTCTGTTTTCATTTTCTAAGATTTTTCTACATTTCAGTTGACAGTACGGATTCTCTTTCTGAGTAACCTCTCTTATCTATATGATTTCTCTCAATCTGTATCCTCTATCTTGATTTGGCTTTTATCTATGTGTTTTAGACACAATAGGGATGATCTCCATTAAAAAAAATGAATCGAAAACATTTCTAACCTCACTTTTCCATTTTTACAATATCAGTTCACAGTTCTATCTATTATTCACAGCAAGCATGCTTTACTTTCAATCTTTGATTAGATGTTCACATGCAATCCAAATTAGCCCATATCATAGGAAGTAGTTCATACTACATTTGTACATATCCTATACTGACATTCTTCATCCATTCATGCATATTTTATACTACTAAATCACTTTAAAAAATTCATGAACACAAACACACTACTACTTTGTACATTCTAGGATCATACATTGCATCCATGCAAGATTTAGTGTTTTTGTAACTCCTAATCTAAGAAGATTATAAGGAATGAACTTGATCACATGTTCATGCTCCCCCGATCTAATCTTCCTTTCTCATCCGTCCCGGGGATTGAGAAGTCTTCTTTTTCAAGAATTAACATGCATCATACTAGTTTGCTAAGCATATTTTTGATTTCCTTGACTATTTGTTTCAACAACAATCCATGTCCCCTTTAGATTAGGAAAACTTGATTACTTGATATGTGATGAGACGATTTTTCCTAGGTATGTTTGTGTGATCTTTCGTGTGATATTTGGCTAGAATCTTATGAATGATATCTTATCTTTTGATCTTCCATTTCAAGATTCTTATGCAATGTAATATACCTATCATAATATTAATTGTCGAACCACACATAGTATAAGATGATTATTTGGATGCTAATTGAGGCCCATCGAGAGACAAGGCGAGTTAAGTCATGGCAAATGCTCCTTCCTCTCTCGTACCAAAACCACGAGCCAAGTTCTTTGGTTATGAAGGGCCGGTGCCCTTTATCCGTTTGGGTGAGTCAAAATTGGGTCTCTTGGTTCCCTAAAGACCAAGTAGTGACTCTATACCTATTTTCATAGACTTTCTTTTTTTCAAACAATTCAAAGGAAAATCAATTCCACAATCTAGCGACTCTGCTGGGGAGTTTTATTTTAAAAACCAAATAATACAGAGGTTTGACTCATAAGAAGCATCCTTAAAATCATCTTTTTACTGTGTCTGGTTCATTGCATTGTACTTCTGCATTTCCTCTTCCGACTGTGTTTGAAATGCGGCACTGACATTGTTCAGGTCTTATTGTGCCAGGGCACAAGTCACTGTTGATACCGTATCTTCTAAGGTATATCAAAAGGATTAAAAACTTCCGTACTGTCTCTCTGACGGTATATTGGAACTCTCGTCAACGGACCCTCTTTGACTAAACTCAGCCTTTGCATATAAATTCTTGTAGAACCTTTCATAGGACTGTTGATTTATCTTTTCAGATTGGACAATGTGATGTAACTGTTGTATGCCCTGGTGGGATTACCTGCGCAGTGTAGACGGTTATGTGGCATAGAACAGAACATCATTCTTATGATTCCCAAGGCAATCACTCACATGTGATCACATTGAGTTGACCTGTCTAGGCACCATGATAAGGATGTGTGCTCTGTGTTCACAAAGATATACACCGCAAACCTTGCTTGTTGGTCCAAATTCATAAGAGTATGAAAACTTGTTAGGCAGTATGATCACCATCATCACCTGCTCCTATCATATATCCCTGTTTCTCAGAAACTCTGCCCAACTCATTCGGATATCCCTGTTTCTCCCAAAAATTCTGTTCAATTTACACATATTTTCAAGAAATTCCAGTTTCTCGCAGAAACTCTGCCCAAATTTCCCAAAAAATCCTGCTTTTCTCCAGATTACCCAAAAATCTCAGTTTCTCCCAGAAACTCCGATATACTTGTTTCTCTTAGAAACTCTTTCTGAATTACCCAGATATTTCTGTTTCTCCCAAAAACCCTATTCGAACTCCTCAGGTATCCTTGTTTCACCTAAAATTCCAGGAAATCCATATTCTCCTTGAACTCTTGCCAAAATCTCCTGTTCCCTAAGAGTCTGCTAAATTTCACATGCTTTCCCAAAACTCTGCCAAGATCTCTGAAACGCTGCCAAAATTCACCTACGATTTCCCAAAAATACCTGTTCTTCCCGAACCTCTGCCAAAATCTACCCAAGCTTTCTAGAAATTCCCATTTCCCAAAGACTCACCCAAATATACCTGCTTTCTCCAAAAACTCTGTCCAAATCTCCCAGATTTCCCAAAAATCCCAGCAACTCCATCCAAACTTCCCAGAAATGGCCAGATGTACCAATTTCTCCCAGAAACTTGAATTTCCCAGTTTCTCCCAAAAACTCTGTCTAACTCACCCAAAAATACCTGTATCTCCCGAAAACTCTATCCAAACCATCCAAATATTCCTGCCTCTCTTAGCAACTATGTTCAAGTCACCTGGAAACCCCTATTTTACCCAAAAACTCTCATATATGTTAGTTCTTCAAGAAACTCGGTCCAATCCGCCTAGATTTCCCAAAAATCCCTATTTCTCCAAGAAACATTGAAATCCCTACTTTTTCCATAAACTTTTCCCAATTTACCTTGTTTTTCCCTGAAACTCTAATTTCCTAATTTCTGTCAGAAACTGTGTCCAACTCATCCGAAAATACCTGTTTCTCCCGAAAACTTTGTCCGAACCATCCAGATGTCCCTGCCTCTCTTAGCAACTCTGCCAAAGTCACCCAGAAACCCCCGTTTCCACCAGAAACTCTAAAATTTTGATTTCTCCCAGAAACTCTAAAATTCCTAGTTCTCCCAAAAACTCTCATATACGCTAGTTTATTCCAGAAACTCTGTCCAATCCGTCTAGATTTCCCAAAAATCCCTGTTTCTCCTAAAAACCATGAAATCCTTGCTTTTCCCAGAAACTTTTCCCAATTTACGTTATTTCTCCCAGAAACTCTGATTTTCCAATTTCTCTCAGAAACTCTGTCCAACCCACCCGGAAATACCTATTTCTTCCAGAAACTCTATCCAAATCACCTAGAATTCCCATAAATCCCTGTTTCTCCCATAAACTTCTTCCGAATCTCCCAAAAATATTTCTTCCAAAAAATTCCAATTGGTGATCATACTGGAAAGTAAAGTTAGCAAACTCTGTATGGCTAGGACCTTACTTGCTTAACTACTATATATTAGAAGTAAGAGCATTATATAGATCAGGGCTTGCATCCGCATGCTTGTCTCATATGGATACACAATTCGTGT
Source organism: Hydrangea macrophylla (assembly GCA_033977485.1). NCBI lineage: Eukaryota > Viridiplantae > Streptophyta > Magnoliopsida > Cornales > Hydrangeaceae > Hydrangea > Hydrangea macrophylla. The sequence continues at coordinate 31,040,607 of CM066989.1, forward strand.
CAGTCTACATGCATGCACATCTCGTCAATCTCACATGTGTCTGTCTCTACACATCAAATGCATACGTATCATCATCCTCACCCATCTCAATCATTGTATAGAAGCCGTATATGTACTGCAACCGTCGTCGATTCACATCGATAAATCCTTCAAAATTTTGATCATTTCTTCCCACTAGGAGTCCATAAGAAGTATTTCGTGCCTCTGTCGATTGGGTTTTTACTTCTATCATAGTCCCGGGTAAGGATACTATTGTACCTCCCCAGATTCATCCTCTTGTTTGTGTGCTAGCCCAGACAGTCATAAACCCACTAAGGCCTAGGCCATGACACCGACAGCCGCATACGCCTTCGCCATGATATCCATGACCTCATCTATTAAAAAGTCATCGAGTCATCACCCGTCCAACCCTATGTCAACCAAAGTGTCAGATTCATCGAACCTAAAGCCCCAGGCTTATTTGTTCAAATGATCCCCTTCATTGAGGCCCATGAATGTTGAACCTGTACAAGTGAAGTCATGGTGCTTGGAACTTCTGCTAATCATAAATAATAATAAAAAAAGAATAAAGAATAAGCGAGTCACCATGACACTCCATTTGAGACCAGGTCGAGTCTAGTCGAGTCTGTTCTATGTTTTGAGTCTATTTTAAGTTTAGTCTTGTGGTCGAGTCTATCTATCCTCGAGTTAATGTGAGTCTGTGTCAAGTAATATAATCTTTCTCTTTTGATGGGATGAAATCTCATTTTGCTTAACCTGATGTGTCTAGTCATAAATGCATGAATCACTGAACTGAAAGTGTCACATTTCAAACTATCATGGATAGTACTCTACTAATAAATTTTTGCATCAAAAAAGAATCCTGAAAGGTCAAAGTTGATTTCGCGCTAACACAGAAGAAGAGTCGAGAATTGATTAGTCTTACTTTAAAAATTTAAAGATGCTTTTGCTCAAATCTCGAAAAGACAACTTAGAACTGACTTGGGGCTTGCCCAATACCCTTTTTCCACCATTTCAAAGCCTTGAGCCTATTCCAATTGAGAGCCAAGCAAATCTATCTGATTAAAAGAAATGCAAACTTAGTCCTTGATGGTAGCCAAACATTTTCAATGAGTTTCTTCTCCCCTTTCAAAAATAGAAAAAGAAAAAAAGAAAGAAAAGAAAAGAAAAGAAAAGCTCGCTAGGTTGAAAACCCGAAAGGGGCACCCAGGCAAAAGTTAGAGCTAAAAGGGTGTTGATTTCTAAAATCTGACCCTAGCCAGTCAAAATGACTTTGATGAAACAAATAAGAGAATGGCACGCTCCAAGGTACATCATAAGAACGTGCCTAGATCACATTTCAAAAGGCTTGGAACGACCATAAATAAATTCTGAGAGCTGACATGCTCATTCTAGAATTTTGAGATTGTGATCGGAAGATCTCACATGAATCAACTACGTGAAAAGAAAATTGACTAGCTAGGTGAAAGTAAAAAGGATCAATTCTCAAAGCAAAAAAGAAAAGAAAAGAAAGGGAGACCGAAACTGAATCCTTTAATTTAAGCCTACCATAAGTTAAACTTGCAGCACGATTGGCTTGAAAAACCCCTCTTTTTCAAGACCTTGTCTTGAACTACGCTCGACCTAATTCCTACTCAAGGATATGTAGGCAACCACATCAGTTCGATCAACACCATCATAATCAACCCCCTTCTTTCAAAGCCTTGTCTTGAACTACGCTCGACCTGATTCCTACTCAAGGATACGTAGGCAACTGCATCGGTTTAGTCAACACCATCATAATCAACCCCCCATTCTTTCAAAGCCTTGCCTTAAACTACACTCGACCTAATTCCTACTCAAGGATACGTAGGCAACAACATCAATTTGGTCGACACCATCATAATCAAGCCCCTCTTCTTTAAAACCTTTAGCCTTGAACTACGCTCGACCTGATTCCCGCTCGGGGATACGTAGGCAACCGCATCAGTTCGGTCAACACCATCATAATCAACTTCCCCTTCTTTTAAAGCCTTGCCTTGAACTTACCTCGACCTGATTCCCACTCGAGGGTACGTAAGCAGACTTTACAAAAAAATTGCTCGCTAGGTCAAAAATTCGAAAGGACGCCTTGCAAAAATTAGAGCTAAATCCAAAGTGAGCAATAACAAAAGAGAGAAAAGAGCTCGCTAGGTTACCTCACTGGTGTCTAGGCAAAAGTTGTGAGCATCTGAGAGATTAAAGTCACGGTCCTTGTCTCAAGCCAGAAATCACCTTCCACACTAGGGGCAAACTTCGACTACTCGCCTCATTTGTCTGAATTTTTTCTATCTAACTTTCATACAAGGGTCAAACTTCGGTAACTTACCTCATTTGTCTAGAACATCCAATGAACCATCCTTCAAAAATAGGGGCAAACATCGGTCACTTACCTCATTTGCCTACCAATCCCACTTAATGCTCTTCAAACTAGGGGCAAGCTTCGTTTGCCGCCCAACCCCTTCACACCAAGGCAAGTTTTTAAGTCACCAAGTTGTTTTGAAAATTTTGAAACAGAGTATCTTTTATTCTCAATGCTAGGGCACTAATTCAAAGCACACTTTGGGTAAGAAAATAATTGGCTAGACTTTAGAGAGAAGCTTTCAAAGCTTAGATTTATCAAGAAAGTGCCACCACGAACAAACAAGGAGTGAACATATAAGTAGAGATGTACATCAATTATGACGAACGCACAATTGATCATGGTGATTTGAGAATTTCATAGCTAAGTCAATATATTTTTGGTTGAGTCAGTAATAAAAGTGTATCAGAGCTTAAAGTTCAGATAAACCAACCCAACTTGTCATCGTTATTCCCATCAAGTCCATTCGTCCTAATGGTCTCAAATGTGTGGGTTTAAAGTGATTCCTAATTACAAAATCTATGGAAACAAGCATAAGTACCGAACACCATTACAGACCAGTCAAGGTGTCAGCATGAGAAGTGTACAATTTTGGGGCAATGTCAAATTTCATTCCTTTCCTAACCACTGAGAGTTGACTATCTTTCTCTTAGCAACATAAGTCCATGAGTGGCTATTTATCACCTTCCTCCATCAATGTCAAATCCTAAGCCGCCACAGATCATCTCTGTATCCTTCATCACAAATAGAATACCTTTACTCCCATCAGTGGGGGTATTTCCTTCTTCCCTAGAAGAGTACATTTAATCCATTTTCATAGTAGAGTCGTTTCATCCCCAGTAAATTCAATTTCATCCCCAGTAAGCATATCGATTCATACGTCATCAATCCAATCCATGATGGTCATAGTAGTTCACTATCGACTCGTCACCTTAATTAGTACATCATCCCTCTAGATTGAGGTAAATCTTTCATCATCAGCCCTCTAGATTAAGAAAAGTCATTCGTCATCAGCCCTGTAGATTGAGGCAAATCTGTCAGCCCCCTAGATTGAGGTAAATCTATCAGCCCTCTAGATTGAGGCAAATCTATTATCGTCAGCCTTCTAGATTTAGACAAATCTATCAGCCCTCTAGATTAAGGCAAACCTGTTGTCGTCAGCCCTCTAGATTGAGGCAAATCTATCAGCCCTCTAGATTGAGGCAAATCCTTCATCATCAACCCTCTAGATTGAGGCAAGTCATTTATCATCAACCCTCTAGATTGAGGTAAATCTATTATCATCAGCCTTCTAGATTGAGGCAAATCTATTATCATCAGCCTTCTAGATTGAGGCAAATCTATCAGCCCTCTAGATTGAGGCAAATCTATTATCTTCATCCCTCTAGATTGAGCCAAATCTATTGTCATTAGCCCTCTAGATTGAGCCAAATCTATTATTGTCAGCCCTATAGATTGAGGTAAATCTATCAGCCCTCTAGACTGAGGCAAATCAGTTGTCGTCAGCCCTCTAGATTAAGGGAAATCTCTCATCTTCAGCCCTCTAGATTGAGGCAAGTCATTCATCATCAGCCCTCAAGATTGAGGCAAATCTATCAGCCCTCTAGATTGAGGTAAATCCTTCACCATCAGCCCTCTAGATTGAGGAAAATCTATCAACCCTCTAGATTGATGCAAATCTATTGTCAGTAACCCTCTAGATTGAGGCAAGTCGTTCATTGTCAGCCCTCTAGATTGAGGTAAATCTTTCACTGTAAACCCTCTGGATTAGGGTAGGACTTTCATGTCCATTAGTTATCTCGGGCTACCCCATCTACTCTTTGATATATGGGACTTCCACATCCATCAATCATCTTAGGGATTCTATGTCAATCATTCGGGCTTCCACGTCCGTCAATTATTTTGGAGGATCTAACCAGCTCTTCGGACCGATCATTGCAAGAATTGATCAACCGTGAGAGATTCAGAGAAGAATCCTAGTTCCAGGTCAAGAATGGAAACAGTCAAGGGAGATTCCCAGAGAAAGTCCCATCCATCCCAAATAGAAGAAAATAGAAAATCAACTCCTGGAAACCCGAACTGGCTTTCTGGATTGATCACTGCAAGAATTGGCCAACGATTGAAAACACCGCCAACAGTCAAGAGACCCCAACTCCCGGTAAGCATTGTCTATTAACAATCAAAGGCTCCGGGTCTGTTTGTAATCGTGAGCTCCTTCACTTATCAGTTATTGTGAGCTTTCTCGCCTGTCGGTTACCATGAGCTTCCTCACTTATTCGGAGTTTCCTCACCTGCTGCTTATCGTCAGCTTCCTCAGTCCTTTGTCAAAAATCATAATCTTCCTCATCACTCAGTTATCATGAGCTTCCTCACTCCTTTGTCTGAAATCATGAGCTTCCTCACCAACTCAATTATCGTGAACTTCTTCACTTATCGTGAGCTTCCTCACTCTTTTGTCCAAAATCATGAGCTTCTTCACCACTCATTCAATGTGAGCTTCCTCACTCCTTTGTTCGAAAGCATGAGCTTCCTCACCACCCAGTTATCGTGAGCTTCCTCACTCCTTTGTCCAAAATCATAAGCTTCCTCACCATTTAGTTATCGTGAGCTTCCTCACTCATTTGTCAGAAATCATGAGCTTCCTCACCACCTCAATTATCATGAGCTTCCTTACTTATCGTGCGCTTCCTTACTCCTTTGTACGAAATCATGAGCTTCCTTAATCCTTTGTCCAAAATCATGAGCTTCTTCACCACTCAGTTATCATGAGCTTCCTCACTTATTTGTTCGAAATCATGAGCTTCCTCACCACCTCAATTATCGTGTGCTTCCTTACTCCTTTGTCTAAAATTGTGAGCTCCCTCACCATTCAGTCATCGTAAGCTTCCTCACTTATCATGAGCTTCCTCACTCCTTTGTCTGGAATCATGAGCTTCCTCACCACTCAGTTATTGTGAGCTTTCTCACCACTCAATTATCATGAGCTTCATCACTCATTATGAGCTTCTTCACTCCTTTGTCCAAAATCGTGAGCTTCCTTACCACTCAATTATCATGAGCTTTCTCACCACTTGATTATCTTAAGCCCCCTTACCTACCTGTCGGATATCGTGAGCCCCCTTACCTGTCAGTTATCATAAGATCCCTCGCCTATTGGTTATTTGAGATTCTTATTCATTCATCATTTCGTATCCAAGGCTTCGCGTCCATCGGTTATCTTTAGTTATCATCCTCAAGGACCCCACATTCGATCACATTTACTTAGCACACTTCCTAAAATTCAAGAAGTTTAACCCGAGACCCAGAGTCTTCAAGACCTTGGCGCCCTTATCTAAGTCAACCACTGCATCATAGTCAGAAACACTTGCACAACATAAGTCCACTCGAAGTGGCACACACCCACAGCACTAGCTCATGCTAGGACCATCAATACCATAAAAATGCACGCATAAAGCCCATTGAGAATGGCAAACATACAAAACATGTGTACTAGGACTGCAAGTGCCTTAGAATAGAACACCGAGCACGACACAACTCAGTGCACATCTTTATCACATCCATACATTACATAGCATCCTCATAGCATAGCATCTCCCTATTTTGTTGTACATTTGCATATGTGACTTATCCCTTGTTCGCCCAAAGTACGTCCTGGTCTGATTCCCACAGGATACGTAGTCAGTTCCCGTAGAGCACGATCAGCACCAGCCTCAGCATCAAGTTTTCATTGCATCTTTACAATGCTTTTATCCTAAATCTATAACCTCCAAAAGACCTGACTCTTCATAGCTTTGGTACTTGCTTACGACATGCATTGCCTCGCATGTTCATGCCAAAGAGGGGCAAATTGTAGACACCGCATTTTGTCGGCTATTAGATTTAGGAGACCCATAGCTTGGTGGTTCACAATGATTGAGAAAAGACTCAAAAAGGACTCTTGGAAGTTAGTTCTATCTCAAAATGCTCAAAAAGTGGTACAAATGACCAAAATGCCCCTACAAGCCCAAACACTCACAGATTTGGACCAAAAGTTTTGGAAACATGCTATGAGTTTTAAATCAAAATCGGATGAAATCGTCAGCTCCCAAAGACCCCCAGAAGTCCCGAGAGTTCCCAAAATGTCCCCGTTGATCAGTTTGACCAAGTTTGACCAGGGTTTGATCAAAATCATCCGAATTTGCCCAAAAGTTCCAAAATCATCCTAGATCATGTTAAAAGTACTAAAACAAGTTTTAAAAGAAAAAATTGGGTGAAAACATCAGCTCCTGGGAGCTCTCAGAGGTTCCTAGAACTTCTTGGAGGTCCCCGGTTTGATTGACTTGACCTAAAAGTTGACTTTGAAACAGGAGCATCGTATCATTTCTTAAACATTTTCCATGGATAGTACAGGTCAATAGCTTTCCAACGGTATATCGCACATGATTTATGGATTTAAAACGGATTTATTATGAATTTTTCAATGTGAAAAAGACGATAAAATTAAATTTTATCGCTAATACCGCAAAACTTTTCAAAGAGACCTATATCCAAACTTTTTTTTCTAGAAAGTAGACTTCATAACCTTTCCAACAGTATATCATAAGCTTCTTTTGGAGTTAGTAAGCATTTTCTGTGAATTTCAAACACAACAGGGCCTTTTCGCGAATACTGGAACTACTGGGGGCCTAAACAGAATAATTTGGGCATTTAAGGAGCAGTGCCACCGCAGCACTAGCCCACTGCCACTACAGCACAAGACCAGTGCTGCCACAGTACTCTCCCCTAGAAGTCCATTTATTGTATTTTTGTTTTGTGGCCCTAAATTGAATAATTAAAAGCCAAAACGACGTAGTTTCTTATTCACATATGTTTGGGACCATTGGGAACACTTTTTAAATCCCAAAACCACCCCAAATTGGCCTATATAAACCCTCTTTGCTCTTCATTTTGGAGGAGCCAAGTACAAAGCTTGAGAAAGTTGTAGAGAGAAAGAGATAGAGATAGATTTGTAAGTGAGAAAGTGAGCTTCCTCCACTGTTTTCTATAGAAAGTGAGTTCTAAACTCAAGTTCTTGCATTACTACTCTTCATTTCCTACATTCAAATCCTCCCTAACTACCATTCTTGAGTATTCTTGAGATAACCTACTTCCATGTCCAAATGTCACTATATATGAGTAAAACACCAAGCTACAAGTCCAATACCTCAATGATCATCATCTATTGATTGCTATTTGCTTGCTTGTTTATATATGTTCATCTCTTCTCACCTCATTTCTTTTTTATTTTTATTTGTTTACTTACTTGTTTATCATCATCTAGATGATGACATGGTGTTTGAGGTGAGTGAATCCTTATGGATAGTAGCTCTTGACCTCAAAAACATGTTTAATAGATGATGATTCTAACTTCAATACGTCTCAAGTATTCTTGAAGTCATTTCCAAATTAAAACTATGCTCTCCAACAATCTTGGAAGTTCTTGACATGAGTTTGAAGTTGATTTTGCAAGTGGCTATAACCTCCATTTAGTGTTATGAATACACTCTCAAAACCCCTATTTCAAACCCCCTCTTAAACCCCTCATTTTGATTTCAAGAAAAAAAAAACATTTGTTCTTCTCAAAATTTTCAAAAGAGTGAGTAGTTGAACTTTAAAATATCATTCTGAGTTCAATACTCAATGGATGATTGCAAGACCACTTGGAAAGTTTTCCTAACTCATTAAGGAATGACCATGATTTTTGGTTTAATTTAAAAACACTTGGAAGGATTCCATTTTGGCCCAAACATTGTTTCCAGACATTCTATTTCTATGTCACAGCAGCTTAATTAGCTTGCAACTTGTTTTCTAGAATAGTTTTCCAAAATGAGTGGTCCCAACTCATTTTTTCCTTGAACTTTAGTGTCTTAGGGAACTTTCTGTATAATAGGGCCTCTAAATGTTTTGTGTTCATTTTCTAAGATTTTTCTATATTTCAGTCGATAGTATGGATTCTCTTTCTGAGTAACCTCTCTTGTCTATATGATTTCTCTCAATTTGTAACTTCTATCTTGATTTAGATTTTTTCTGTGTTCTAGACACAGTAGGGATGATCTCCATAAAAAATCATGAATTAAAAATATTTCTAACCTCACCTTTTCATTTTTACAAAATCAGTTCACTGTTCTGTCTACTATTCACAACAAGCATGTTTTACTTTCATTCTTTGATTAGATGTTCACATGCAATCCAAATTAGCCCATATCTTAGGAAGTAGTTCATATTATATTTGTACATATCCTACAATAACATTCTTCATCCGTTCATGCATATTTTAGACTAATAAATCAATTTAAAAAATTCATGAACACAAACACACTACTACTTTGCACATTCTAGGATCATACAATGCATCCATGCAAGATTTGGAGATTTTGTGACTCCTAATCTAAGAAGATTATAAGGAATGAACTTGATCACACATTCATGCTCCCCCCTGATCTAATCTTCCTTTCTCATCTATCCCGAGGATTGGGAAGTCTTCTTTTTCAAGAATTAACATGCATCATACTTGTTTGCTAAGCATATTTTTGATTTCTTTGATTATTTGTTCCAAGAACAATCCATGTCCCCTTTAGATTAGGAAAACTTGATTACTTGGTATGTGATTAGATAATTTTTTCTAGGTATGTTTGTGCGATCTTTCACTTTTGCATTGTGTGATATTTGGCTTAGATCTTATGAATGATATCTTATCTTATGATCGTCTATTTCAAGATTCTTATGCAATGTAATATGCCTATCATGATATCAATTGTCAAACCAAACATGGTATAAGATGATTTTTGGATGATACTTGAGGTTCGTCGAGAGACGGGGCAAAATGAGGGTGTTTTAGTCATGGCAAAGGCTCCTTCCTCTCTCATACCAAAACCTCGAGCCAACTTCTTTGGTTATGAAGGGCCGGTGCCCTTTATCCATTTGGGTGAGTCAAAATTGGCTTTCTTGGTTCCTTAATGACCAAGTGACAACTCTATATCTGTTTTCACAAACTTTCTTTTTTTCAACACTTCAAAGAAAAATCAATTCCGAAAACCCGAAAGGGGGGTTGAGCTCGGAGGCCACTTGTCCACACCTGGGCGATCGCATGTTGATGATTCGCTGGATCTTCTCTAGATTAGCTTCGATTCCCCACCTGTTACTATGTGTACCAGGAATTTGTAGAGGAGACACCGAAGGCACACTTGGAGGGATTCAATTTCATCTAGTATTTTTTCAAGATGTTGAAAGTCTCGGCTAGATGTTCAAAGTGATCCGACTCCTGCGTGCTTTTGACCAAGAGGTCATCAACATGCACCTCCATACTTCTCCTAATGAAGGTTTTGAACATGAGATTGATCAATCGTTGATAGGTCACCCCTACGTTTCTTAGTCCGAAGGGCATCACTTTGTCGCAATAATTACCTTGATCGGTGATGAACGACTTCTACTTTTCATCTCCGGGGAACATCTGGATCTAGTTGTAGCTAGAGTAAGCATCCATAAAAGAAAGCAGGGTATGACCCGCTATTGAATCACCAAAAGGTCTATCCTTGGCAGAGGATAATAGTCCTTGGGGTAAGCCTTATTTAGATCTGTGAAGTTCACACAGAGCCTCCACTTATTGTTACTTTTCTTGACTCGAACCACATTGGCTAACCATTCGGGATACTGCACTTCCCTGATCAACTTGGCTTTGAACAGTTTCCTAACTTCTTTACTAATAGCCTCTTGTCTTTTTTGAGCCATTCCCCTTCATTTCTATTTGACGGGACATCGAGTCAAAGGGACATGATCCAGGGTTTCAATACCCAGTATGTCCTCATGACACCATGCAAACACATCTTGATTCTGCCTGAGAATTAGACCAGAGTGAGGAGGGAACCAACATTGACCACTTGGTCGGGAAACTGGTCACCCAGAACCACTGGGACGAGTTCTTCGACCGTCCCTACCCAATCTTTGTTATCCCTCGAATCCAATTCTCTAACATTCAGAGATTCCAACCCAGCATCTTTTCGGAGTGAGTTAACATAGTAGGACCGAGCTGTTACATAATTTTAGGAGTGGGAAACATGACGACGAGGCTGTAACTTGACAAGATCGTCTTAGTCCAATTGAGAGTGGGTCTCCTAAGAATGACATTGTAGGCAAAAGGTGCTTCTATGACCATGACTTTGGCAAGTACTAAGACCTGTTGATGATGCGTCAACATAAGGACTGGCAACTCTATCATTCTAAGTGATTGTGTACTGATCCATTGAACCCGACCAGAGTTGTGGCAATCGGTCGGAGTCTTTCTCAGGAAATCCTAAGCTGGTCAAACATTGAGGCAAAGATTATGTTGGAAGAACTACCGGTGTCAATCAACACCCTCCTAACTGAGTAGTTGGCGATGATGAGCATTTTAACCAGGGCGTCGTCATAGGGAAGATGTACGCCTTCAAGGCCACTGGATGAGAAGGTGAGCAAATGCGTCTGCACAGGGTTCGCAGGCTGGACAGATGTGACATTCAATCATGACGCTCGAGTGTGTCTCTTCCTGGCTGATTGTGAATCTCCTCCACATGATGTCCCCCCAAAGACCATATTGATATTGCCAAGGGGTTTCTATTCAGGAGGACGGTTATCTGGCCGAGGTTGTCTGTTATTGGTGACAAACTCGGCTAGATAGCCCTTCTCGATCATAATCTTCAATTTAAAGCAATCCTCGGTGTCATGGCCATGATCCTTGTGGTAACGGCAGTACTTATCCTAATTTTTTCTCTCAGGCGGGCTCTATAACTTGGTTAGATTTTTGAGCAGATTCTAGGCTTCTGCTGTGGCCATGACCTCTTGTATAGGTCAAGAGAGGGGCATGAATGGTATCGAGGCGTGATCCCGATCACCCTTCTGCTGACCTTTCGTAGGTTTCTTCCCACTATTCTTCTCAGGTTGATCTTACTTTGGCTTGCTTCTCAAAGGCTTATCGTCTACGTGCCTAGGGTCTTTCTTCTTTTGAAACTCTTCAGTGTCAACATATTTCCCGATCCTCTCTGCGAGTTCAACCAATGTTGCTGGCCATTTTTTGTGAAATGACGTGGCACACCTGGTGTGTCACACCCGTTCCAAAATTTGCATACATTTTATTACACATATGTGGTAACAAGTGAAAATTATTAACATTGATTAATAATTGAATTGAGGTTGACTGGAGGTCAACAGAAGGTGTCCGGTAAGGACACGAAAATTTGGTAATCAAGGTTGCATTGGCATGAGTAAAGGACATTTATGTGCATTAAATCTTATTTGACTTTATCTGGTATTTTATGAATAGTAAATTACACCTGTGTAGTATAATTTATAGTAGTTTGTATCGCTATAGAGCATTTTGAACACTGTGGTGAGAACGTGAGTGACACATTATATAAAAGGTAGGTTGTGTAGAAATTCCACAGAATTTAGTTTTTGGACGTAATTTTTGGACCCAAACAGGACTTAGTCGAAAACTTTTGTAATTGATAATTTTTACTCATAAAGTCATAAAATGGACGTGTGCAACGTTTCAGGAGTTGATTAGAAGTTTGACAAACACGTGGGGAGGTAAACATTAATTCTGAAAGTGTTGCCTATAAATAGGAAGGATGAGTTTTCATTTTTACAAAACATTCTAAAATATCTTGAAAGGAGAGAGAAAAGGGAGATTAGTTGCCACGACCTTGCCAGCAACATACAGTGACCGTTCGTTCCCCAGTTTTTCACCAAATTTTTTATTTGAACTGCTCGAGGTAAGGGCTTCATATGATACCACTTAGGTCTTAATTGGCTAAGTTTTATGTAAAAGATAATTCTAGAAATTTGGGAAAAATCAGTAAAACTTGTAGGAATCGAGCATAACTTGAGATCTGACATTTATTAAGGCCTCTAGTCGATCCTTTGAAGTTTTAGAGATATCGCACGAGGTATGAATTCTAGATCTATGAAATATATGCAATTTACTTGTTTTGAATATCGGGTTGATAATTTGGATCCGGGCAAAATTCATGTATTAATTAGGCCTGATAATTATGCACGTGAAATTATATGAAAAACACGTATAACTGTTTATGTGAGCATTCTATGTGTCTACTTGGGTCAAAGGGGGAGGGGGGTTCGGTGCAAGTTCATCTGGGGGTAAGCTTTTCGAACCTTAAGGATTTCATGATTTTGATTATGGTTGTGTCTGGTATGGAGGAAGGCCCAACCAGGACACGGTACCTGGCATAGCGGAAGGCCCAACCAGTGTACGGGGTGCGTGGAAGAGGTGTACCTTCCACGTCATCGGTTTCATTTACCGGATGAATGCGTACCACCCACCCTAGAGACTATTTTGATGTGTTTTTGATGTTTTAAAACATGGATTGCTATATAAGCATACATTTAGAATTGTGCACTCGATCAGCATATAGCTAAGCAGTGGAGATTTATTCCATTGCAGGTGAGAAGAAAAAGGGAAAGAAGAAGCGTGAGGAGTGAGGTGGAGGAATGCCGGGGATTCACTTTTGTTCATATTTTTGTTTCCTTTTTCCTAAACTTGTATTAAGGATTGGAAATTTGTAATATGTTGTAACAGAACCATGGGTTAGTTGTAGTGTTGTAATCACTAGTAAAGACTCCTGTAATTATGTTTTGAACCGTTGCATTTCAGTAACGAATGTGTTGCTTTTGGTTTGGAGAGCTATAGGTTGCTTAACTATATAATTTGGATGTTTGACAGGGGATCAATCGAATGGACCTTTATCAGTCGACTGAAACACTGTGCTATCAGAAACTGTGAGTGATTAGTGCTAAACCAGTCAACTGGATCCCCGACATAGTCGACTGGACTATTGATGGAAATGTTGATTTTGATTCTGTAATAGGCCCAGTCAACTGGGTAGAGTCAGTCGACTAGGAACTTGAGGCCCCAGTCAACTGGACCCCAGAACACAGTCGACTGGACGACCTGAGGTTTTGTTGGGTCTCTGTAATTTGCATTTCCAGTCGACTAGACCTGACACGACCAAAAAGTTGTGCGCTTGTGTGCTATACCCAAGTGTAGGTCATCGTGCAAGTAGTAAACTGGATTAAGTCCAGGTCGATCCCACAGGGAAGGTGTTAAACTAATTACTTAGATTATTCTCAAACAAAAAAATAAAATTCAATATATTTAAAAGGTGTAGAACACGAAGTTCCACAGTTGAACAACTACTAAAACTGAAGCAACTAAACTAGATTAACTAATTACTAACTAATTAACTAAAGCAATAATTTAAAGTGTTTTTCTTAATTAAAAAGGAATGTTGGGATTACACGAATCCACCACAACCTAGCCATCTACCATGCAATTATATTGAAGCTTGATGGAGTACACTCTCTACTTCCGTATTTCTCTCAAGATAAAGAATCCATAGTCCTTTCATGACCGGGACTATATCATCACATTTACGTTTAAAATACAAAAAAGGCGATTTAAAACAATAGTTTAGACTCTCACCTACAATGGTATTAGCATTGAGGGTGGTTTGCAAAATATATTGAAGGAAAATGCCTTAAGGCTTTAGGTTTAAAGACTATTTTGACAAACTGAGCATTTGGGGACAGTTTGATAACGAATCAGTAAAATAGAAAGTCAAGGAATACTGCATACAATGTCCTCAAGAAAAAGGGTATTCGATCGATCGACGTGCATTCGATCGATCGAACATCTTCTTCTTTCGATCGATCGAACTAACTTTGATCGCTCGACGATGTCTCTGTTTCGATCGATCGAATACAGAGATTAATCTACTGCATGGCAGAGGCCTGAGATCACGGTTTCATCATGATCTCCCAACCCGGGGACTACTCAGACATAGTCTGGAGTGACACAGATTTATTCTTAACGTAAAAATTCATTAAAGATGCGTTTGGTTGAGATTTAAGCATTAAAACTATGTAAAACAATGGTGTGCACTTATCTAGCATTCAAAACTACTCGTCTAACTGATTATAGTACTACAGACTAAATGCAGAATGTAAATGAACGATAAATAAAGAACCTGGAAGTATAACTTTGATTAAACTAACGAAAAATCAATCCAACAATCAATACCCAAGCTTGTGAACCTACAAAACAATGTAACTCTCTATCTTTCTCTCTAAAAACTGATAAAAAAACAATGTGGGCGTCTTTTCTCTCCGTACACAATACGAGTTTTTATACTAAGAACCTAATGCTAGGGTAAAAACATCCCTCTCTGCTGCGTGCGCGTATAATCTGATAAAAAGCATGTTCGATCGATCGAACAGTTCTCGATCGATTGAACTTCTGGGACTTCGATCGCTTGAGCTTTTCTCGATCGATCGGATGGTCTTCAATCGATCAAAATTTGTATTTCAACTTTTGATTGTCTTCATTAGAATTTAGCATTCCCTTTAATTGTTATCTTTCAATTCTTCACACAACACCTGTTAATCTGCACAAAGTACAGCTAAAACAAACAACTTATCATAGTTTAATCAATATGTGTATAAACTAGCATTGTAATTCAAATTGTAGATAAATGGAGGAATTGTAAACTAAATCAATACATTTTCTTCTTTTAGCGCGGTTGTATTTTACAAATACCCCCACTTGTCATGACCCTCGGTCAGTCAATTGGGTTAGCTACTGGGTTTTACAAGCTCTTTGTATCTTACATTTCCAGTCGACTGGATCCTGCATCAGTCAACTGGATCACCATTTTTCAAAGAGGATTTTCTTAAAGTGTTTTCAAAGGTGCAAAAACTTTTTATAACTCAGTTTTTAATGATTTTTACTTATGATTTCTGCTGCTATTTCACTTCAATAGGAATTGGATGAGCCTTGGAGGCATGCCACGTGTCCTATTTCTGCGCGTAGCAGGATGGGTCGTGACATTTATTGGTATCAAAGCTATAGATTTCACAACTTTGGGGACGTTCGACAATGAGTGGAGTGTTGAGTGTTTCAATGCACATCCTAGATTGCATCCGTACATGGTACAAATGTTTGGTGCATATGTATGTTGTTGTACATACATGATTATTGTTATTGTCATACATGCATAGTGTTTATGCATCGAGACTTACAGGACTTTGTAACCATGGGTGACCAAGAATTATCGCCACATACCCGACATATGAATGAAATGACTGAAATGATTAGGAATATGGGAAATATGATATGGAATATAGCCAAGCGATTACCTCCAACACCCCCATTCGAGCCAGCACCTATAGCTGTGGTACATGCACCTGAGAATAGGGGTATGAGATCAGTATCTGAACAGTTTGCTAGAAAGAAACCAATGAAATTCCACGGGACGCCAAACACAACACTAGCGGAACATTGAGTCATGGATATGGAGAGGATATTTTGGTCTATCCCAATGTCCGACAGGGAGAAGATTGAAAATACAAGTGATGTGCTGAGAGGAGAAGCTCAGAATTGGTGGGTGAATGTTCTAGATCAAGGGCACCGATTACTTGGGAAGGGTTCAAGGCGGAATTCAATCGCCGATTCTTTCCACTAGCCACCTATAGTGCAAAAAAGAGAGAATTCGATAACCTCCGACAGGGAGATATGACTATGAACGAATATACTTCTAAGTACAACGCGTTGTTGAGGTTTTTCAAAGGTTCAGTGCCTGAGGAGGATGATAGAGCAAGGAAGTATGAGGAAGGTTTAAGAGACAACATTCGTTTAAGGGTGGAGACCTACGAGCATGTAACTGTGGCTACAGTGCAACAAATGGCACTTCTTGGCAAAAGTGGAATGGAAAGATCGAGACAGAATCAGCAAGGGAAGCGAGGTTATGAAGGTAGTGATCGACACCAGAAAGAAACCATTTTCACGAGGTTTTGGGTATAATTTTAGTGATTCTCGAAGAGCACCCAGTAATATACCATGGTGTCCACTTTGCAACTGACCACACACCGGTCGATGTTTTCTGACAAACTCCCAGAGTAAAGCTTTAGGGGAAAATAGTATGAGTTTTGTACCCTATCCACAACTCAAGTGTTTTGATTGTGGTACCTTTGGGACACCGAACGAAGGATTGTCCAAGGAAGCATCTGCAACAAGGAGTGACTTCAATGGCTTCCAGTGGTTCAAAGCCTATACAGTCTAGTGATGGGGGACTGATGACAGACCAACATTAAGGACGGTCATTTCAGATGAACCCAGGAGATATAGCTGCTTCGGAGACAGTAGTCTCAGGTATGGTGCTTGTATGTTCGCACTTAGCACGCATACGTGTTGACGCAGGATCTATGCATTTGTTTGTATCGCATAATTTTGTTGAACAGTTGAATGTTAAGTCTGCACCACTAGGACACGACTTATCTATTATTATACCACTTAGTAAACCGATAGTGACGTCCACGATATACAAGAGCTGTGAGATCAAGTTAGGAGGGAAGGTGATTACCGTAGATCTTATACTAATCGTTGTGAACCACTTTAATGTGACACTAGGAATGGATTGGTTAGCCCTTAACCAAGCCATGATAGACTGTGAACTGAAAGAAGTTAATTTTTGATCACCGGTGCATCGGGACTTTTGTTTCCAAGGGAGTGGGGTTATACAACCACCGTATTTTATTTCAGCTATCCGAGCAGGTAAGTTATTGAAAAAGGGATGCCAGGAATTCCTGTGTTCGGTAACTGACGTGTCAACAAGTGAATTGAAAGTCGAGGATATTCCAGTAGTGCGAGAGTATCCAGATGTATTCCCTGATGACTTGCCAGATGTTCTAATTGAGAAGGAAATTGAGTTCACCATTGAAATAATGCCAGACTCAAGTCCTCTATCCAAGGCACCATATAGAATAGCACATGTGCAATTAAAAGAGCTAAAAGTGCAACTACAAGAGTTACTTGACAAAGGTTTCATTCGACCTAGCATATCACCGTGGGGAGCTCCAGTATTGTTCGTGAAGAAGAAAGATGGCTCAATGCGTATATGTGTAGACTATCGGGAACTAAACAAGTTGACAATCAAGAAAAAGTATCCCTTGCCATGAATTGACAATCTATTTGATCAACTTTGTGTAGCATAAGTATTTTTCAAGATAGATTTGAGATCGGGCTATCATCAGTTGAAATTAAAGGCCGAAGATTTTGAGAAGACAGCTTTTCGAACGCGCTACGGACACTATGAGTTTGTAGTCTTGCCATTTGGGGTTACAAATGCACCAGCTGTGTTCATGGATCTTATGAATCGAGTCTTCAAGGACTACTTGCGCAATTTTATGTTAGTATTCATCAATGACATTCTTGTTTACTCGTCGAGTGAGATAGAGCACGAGAATCATTTGAGATTAATACTTCAAAGACTGCGAGAGAAACAAATATTTGGTATATTTAAGAAGTGTGAATTCTGGTTGTCTAGCATTACTTTTCTTGGCAACATGATTAACAAGAATGGAGTTCCAATTGACCCTCATAAAGTAGAAGTTGTATCAAATTGGCAAAGACCGACATTCGTATCAGAAATTCGAAGTTACTTAGGATTAGCTAGATACTACCGCCGTTTCAAAAAGAACTTCTGAAAGATTTCATTACTGATGACAAATTTGATGAGAAAGGGTGTTACTTTTGAATGGAGTCAAGAGTGTAAAGACAGTTTTCAAGAATTGAAGTCACAATTGACGAGAGCGCCTATCTTGACCATACCATCCAGAACTGAAGGAAATGTGATTTATAGTGATGCGTCGTATCAAGGGTTGAGGTGTGTACTTATGCAAGGTGGTAAAGTGATTGCTTACACTTCTAAACAGTTGAAGACACATGAGATTAACTATCTGACTCATGATCTCAAATTGACTGCGGTAATCTATGCTTTAAAGATTTGGAGACATTACCTATATGGGGAGAAATGTGAGATCTTCACCGATCACAAGAGTTTGAAATACATTTTCATGCAAAGAGATTTCAATATGAGATAGAGAAGGTGGTTAGAGTTAATGAAGGATTATGATCTTTCGATTGAATATCATTCGGGGAAGGCTAATGTAGTAGCTGATGCGTTAAGTTGGAAGATGCTGAGGAACTTAGCCGATGAGTTA
This sequence comes from Hydrangea macrophylla, assembly GCA_033977485.1. Classification (NCBI taxonomy): domain Eukaryota; kingdom Viridiplantae; phylum Streptophyta; class Magnoliopsida; order Cornales; family Hydrangeaceae; genus Hydrangea; species Hydrangea macrophylla. Next base: position 31,059,052 of record CM066989.1, read on the forward strand.
ACATAGCAAAAAGAATTGGTAAAAGAAATCGAACGTTTAGAATTGGATGTGATTTCAGAGACTAATGGTGGCTTAATGATGGCGATCATAGCACACCCAGATATTATTGATGAGATCAAGAGGGACCAGTTTAACGATGTCTACCTGTGTAAATTGAGAGATGAGATACCTTTGGGAAAACAGCCTGGTTTTATATTGGAACAAGGAACTCTGAAACTTGGGAATTGGTTATGTGTACCAAATATAAAAGGTTTGAAAGAGAGGATTCTAGAGTAAGCACATAGTACTAGATACTCGGTGCATCCGGGATGTAACAAGATGTACCGGAACTTGCGGGAAAACTTTTGGTGGAAAGGTTTAAAGCGTGAAATTGCTAAGTATGTTTTTGAGTGTTCAGCATGTAAGCAAGTGAAAGCAGAGAGACAAGTACCGGAGGGACTACTACAACAATTACCAATGTCAGAGTAGAAATGGGATAAGATCACGATGGATTTTGTATTCGAATTTCCGCGATCACCTAACAAGAATGACAAGATTTGGGTTATAGTTGATCGATTGAGAAAATTAGCACATTTTCTGCCAATTAAGATGACTAAGCCGTCCAAGTTAGCAGAATTGTATGTGAAAGAGATTGTAAGACTACATGGGGTTCCAGCAGTGATTACATCAGATCGCGATAGTAGTTTTACATTGAGGTTTTGGGGAAGTTGGCAAAAAGGAGATGGGTACGAAGTTAAGTTTTAGTATTGCATTTCATCCTCAGACCGACGGACAGTCAGAGCGCATGATTCAGACCTTAGCGGATATGCTACAGTTGTGTGTTCTAGACTTTGGGAGTAATTGGGAAAAACATCTACTATTAATCAAATTTGCGTACAACAATGGATTTTAGTCAAGTATTGGAAAGGCACCTTATGAAGCTTTGTATGGGCTTAAGTGTCGATCACCGATTTGTTGGACCGAAGTTGGAGAAAGAAAGTTGCTAGGACCTGAGCGAATACAGGTGACTACTGAGAAGGTAAAGCTGATTTAGGAACGACTTAAGGTATCTCAGAGTCATTATAAGAGTTATGCAGACTCCAAACGACAACCTATGACATTTGAGGTAGGAGACTTTGTACATTTGAGGGTATCACCTTTGAAAGGCATTGTCCGATTTGGGAAGCGGGGGAAACTTAACCCTAGATTTATAGGACCTTTTGAGATCCTAGAGAGAGTAGCACCAGTGGCTTATCGGTTGGCATTGTCATCAGAGTTGGAACATGTACACGATGTTTTTCACGTATCTATGTTGAGATGGTGTATGACAAATATGAGCAAGATTGTAGTACCAGAACCATTACAGATCCAAGAAGACTTGACCTATATAGAACATCCAGTGGATGTACTAGACCAGAAAGAACAAGTCTTGAGAACTAAGACAATTCTGATGGTGAAAGTGTTATGGCATAGCCACACAGTTGAGGAAGATACGTGGGAAAGTGAGGAAATAATGAAGAATGAATACCCGTACCTGTTCGACATATGAGGTATAAGTTTGGGGACAAACTTCCTTTTTGGAGGGGATAGTTGTCACACACATTCCAGAATTTGCATACATTTTATTACACATATGTGCTAACAAGTGAAAATTATTAATGTTGGTTATTAATTGAATTGAGGTTGACTTGAGGTCAATGGAAGGTGTTAGGTAAGGACACAGGAATTTGGTAATCAAGGTTACATTGGCATGAGTAAATGACATTTATGTGCATAAAATGTTATTTGACTTTATTTGGTATTTAATGAATAGTAAATTATACCTGTGTAGTATAATTTATGGTAGTTTGATATCGCTGTAGAGCATTTTGAACACTGTGGTGAGAACATGAGTGACACGTTATATAAAAGGTACTTGTGTAGAAATTTCACAGAATTTACTTTTCGGACGTAATTTTTGGACCCAAACAGGACTTAGTCGAAAACTTTTGTAATTGATAATTTTCTCTCGTAAAGTCATAAAATGGATGTGTGCGACGTTTCAAGAATTGATTAGAAGTTTGAGAAACTCGTGGGGAGGTAAACATTAATTCTGAAAGTGTTGCCTATAAATAGGAAGGATGAGTTTTCATTTTTATAAAACATTCTAAATATCTTGAAAGGAGAGAGAAAAGGGAGATTAGTTGCCACAACCTTGCCGGCGATATACGGCAACCATTCGTCTGCCAGTTTTTCACCAAATTTTAGATTTGAACTCCTCGAGGTAAGGGCTTCATTTTGATTCCACTTAGGTCTTGTTGGCTAAGTTTTATGTAAAAGTTAATTCTAGAAATTTGAAAAAAAATATAGGTAAAACTTGTAGCAATCGCGTATAACTTGAGATTCGACATTTGTTCGGGCCTCTAGTCGATCCTTCGAAGGTTTAGAAAAATTGCACGAGGTATGAATTCTAGATCTGTGAAATATATGGAATTTACATGTTTTGAATATCAGGTTGATAATTTGGATCCGGCCAAAATTTATGTATTAATTAGGGTTGTTAATTATGCACGTGAAATTGTATGAAAAACACGTATAACTATTTATGTGAGCATGCTATGTGTCTACTTGGGTCAAAGGGGGGGGGGGGTGTTTGGTGCAAGTTCATCCGGGGGTAAGCTCCTCGAACCTTGAGGATTTGATGATTTTGATTGTGGTTGTGTCTGGTATGGAGGAAGGCCCAACGGGGTGAGTGGAAGAGGTGTGCCTTCCATGGCATCGGTTTCATTTACCGGATAAATGCGTACCACTCGCCCTAGAGACTGTTTTGATGTGTTTTAGATGTCTTAAAACATGGATTGTCATATAAGCATACATTTAGAATTGTGTACTCAACATATAGCTGAGAAGTGGTGATTTACTCCATTGCAGGTGAGAAGAATAAGGGAAAGAAGAAGCATGAGGAGTGAGGTCGAGGAATGCCGGGGATTCACTCTTGTTCATATTTTTGTTTCCTTTTTCCTAAATTTTTATTAAGGATTGGAAATTTGTAATATGTTGTAACAGAACCATGGGTTAGTTGTAGTGTTGTAATCGCTAGTAAATACTCCTATAATTATGTTTTGAACCATTGCATTTCAGTAATGAATGTGCTGGTTTTGGTTTGGAGAGACATAGGTTGCTTAACTACACAATTTGCCTGTTTGACAAGGGAACAGTCGACTGGACCTTAATCAGTCGACTGGAACACTGTGCTATCTTAGGAACTATGAGTGAATAGTGGTAAACCAGTCGATTGGGTCCCCGACACAGTCGACTAGACGACTGATGGAAATGTTGATTTTGATTCTATGATAGGCATAGTCGACTAGGTAGAGTCAGTTGACTAGGAATTTGAGGCCCTAGTTGATTAGACAACCTGAGGTTTTGTTGGGTCTTTGTAATTTACATTTAATTAGTTTAATTTAGTTTAATTGTTTAATCTTTAGTAGTTGATAAATTGTGGGACTTTGTGTTCTGCAATCTTTTTAAAATATTAATTTTTATTTTCTTGTTTGAGATTAATCTAAGTAATTAGTTTAACACCTTCCCTGTGGGATCGACCTGGACTTAACCAGACTACTACTTGCACAATTACCTACACTTGGGTATAGCACACAAGCGCACACAAAAAAATTCATGTGTCAGTACATACGGATCTGATTATACCCCGACTAGGCATCTATGAACGAGAGGAGTGAATGGCTGGCCGTGGCATCCACAAGGAGGTCTATCCTTGGTAGCGGATAGCAATCCTTGGGGCAGGCCTTATTCAAATCCGTGAAGTCCACACACATACACCATTTTCCATTGCTCTTTTTGACTAACACCACGTTCGCCAACCAGTCGGGATAGTGAACCTCGTGGATGAATTTAGCCTTTAGGAGTTTTTAACTTCTTCTGATACCGCAGATTGCCTCTCAGGGGCCATGCCCCTCCTTTTTTTCTTGACCGGCCAGGTGTCGGGATAAACATTGAGATGATGAGTCATGACCTGAGCGTTAATTTCAGGCATGTCCTCATGGCACCAGGCGAAGACATCTTGGTTGTCCCGTAGGAACTGGATCAGCCTCTGCTTGAGGCTGGGCTCTAGGGTGGTGCCAATACTGACAGATCGGTCGGGAAGTTATGGATCCAAGGTTACTTCCTCCAATTCTTCCATCGGTCCTACTCCATCGTTTACTTCCCTAGGATCTATTTCTTGGTCGTTTAATGTCTCTGAAACGGCTTCCCTGTGCAAGGATTTGACATAACAGCTCTGAACGATTGCTTGATCTCCACAGAGGCTCCCAAGACCTTGGGGGGTCGGGAACTTTACCACCAGGCCATAGGTGGACACGACCGCCTTGGCCTTGTTGAGAGTTGGCCTTCCCAGAACGGCATTGTATGCAGATGGGGCTTCTACTACAATAAAGTTTACCATTACCAAAACCTACTACAGATAGGTTCCCATCAAGACTAACAGCTCGATGATTCCGAGCGGTTGAGTACTCGAGCCATTGAACCCGACCAAGGGCGTGGCTACCGGTCGGAGTCTATCCCTTGATATTCCAAGTTGGTCGAACGTCGAGGCAAAGAGAATATCAGAGGAACTGCCAGTGTCCACTAATATCCTCTTCACCATATAGTTGGCAATGGAAAGCGTTACTACCAGTGGGTCATCATGGGGGCAGTGCAGATCTTGTATGTCTTTAGAGGATATTGTCAAAACATCAGTCAGAGGGGAGCGGGCAGATTGGACATGACAGACATCCGCTCAGGATGCCCGGGCCGCCGACTATGAATCCCCGCCGCCCGAGGTTCCCCCAGATATCACATTGATTTGCCCGAGCAGCTGGGGCTGCTCGGGAGCTCTGTTGTTTGGCCGGGGTCGTCTATCTCCCTCAACAAATTTGACAAGGTGGCCCTGTTCGATCAGCCTCTCAATGGCCATCTTCAACTTGAAACTGTCCTCCGTGTCGTGGTCGTGATCCTTGTGAAACCAGCAATACTTGTCCCAGTTCCTCTTCTCGGGAGGGCTCTTCAGCTTTACCGACTCTTGGAGGAGCCTTTGGGCCTCGGTGGCTACCATAACCTCATCAATAAACCGGGAAAGGGGCGTGAAGTTGATCGGGGGTAGATCCTGACTGCTTTTAGGCTGATATTGCTTTATCTTCTTTTCCGAGCCCTTCTCAGAATTGTCACTCTTCCACTTGATCTCCTGAGACTCGTCTTCTGCCAAGCTAGCACGCTTGACCCTGAGGAACTCCTCCGTATCAATATACTTGCCAACCAGCTCGGTGAGTTCTACCAGGGTCGCCAGTCGGTCATTATGGAATGACGTAGCGACTTTGGTGTGCTGAACCCCTGAGCAGAAAGCGGTGATGGCAACCGTCTCATTTGATGGTGAATCTGAAGCCGTTGCTGATTAAACCAGTCAACAAAATCCTTCAACGACTTACCCTTGCGCTGTTTGACGGTCAGCAGCTAGGTATCAGGTTGTGACCGGTCGAGCATGCCCACGAACTGGCCGATGAAAAGTTTGCTGAGTGTTTTAAAGTCATCAATAGTTTGAGGCTTAAGAGCGTGGAACCACTGCGCCACCGGCCCTTTAAGGGTGCTGGGAAAGGCCAGGCATAGCAACTCGTCAATGCTAGTTACCAGCGCTATATGTGCCTTGTAGGTCCAAACGTGGTCCAACGGGCTTCCTAGACTATCATAAGAGTTGAGATGCGATGATTCAAACTTCGGTGGGATAGATAATCCCATGACCTGGGCAGTAAAAGGTGATTCTATTTCTGTGTTGGTATGACTGTTCCGCGACTTACGGCTCAGATTCTTAATCTGCTTCTATAGGTCTTCAATTTGGGCCTTGACATCCTTTTCATCGGTCTTCTGCTCCGTGTCCGAGTGGTAGGTCGGGTTAGATGATGAGGCCTCCTCCTCGATGTGTGTTGCCCTAGGGGATTGGACCTGACTTTGACTCTGGGTAATCTTATGCCTAAGATCTCCACGGCTCCTGATCGGGGAATCTTTGGCTGAGTCCCGAGCTATTTATTCTGACCCCTCTCCTCTAGCGACGCGTTTCCTATTGACTATGTCTCTGGCATCTTCTGCCTGGTACGGGTTAGCTTGGACACGATGCCGTGTCCGCTCGGGAGCCTGGCTGCGCTCATCATTCCTAAGTCGCCCCGCGATTGGTGGAGACAAAGGTTCTGTAAAGGCACGCCTTTCGGGCCGAACAGGCTCCCGGTCGCGCGTACTCTTCTAGGGCTGATCTTCAATCCGAAGAAGCCCTTCCTGTTGGCCAGCAATGCCTCAATCTGCTATTGTGCCCGCTGTTGGCCCTCCAGGAGTTACGTGAGGGCTGTAGTGATCTGTTCGGGGTCATGGACGTAGCCGGTTGCCCAGCCTGCGAGTCCGCTTGACCCGTCAGAATAGTGGTAGTCTTACCCTTCTTCGGTCCCATGTTAATCAGTCAGATTTTTTTTTCTGAGAAAAGTTGTCGTTTGCCACAGACGACGCCATACTGATGATGTTGAAAATTGGGTAAGATGAGTTTTAGAGAGAGAGAATGAAAGACAAGAGATTTTCATGTGGTTCGACCCCATTAATGAGGTGACCTACGTCCACAGGTGTGCCGGGGCACGTTCACTAACAGATCACCATCAGTTCATGGTGAATCAATAGGATTGATGACACTACTAGAACTGGTCGGGTATATGCGTAAGAGTGTATGTGTGCTACTATTCTTGAGTGCTAAGAATGCCATCCCCTTCAATGGGGGTGAGATGCCTCTTTTATAGGTACAAGAGGCCTACTCATACAAGGTAAGTTCATAGATTAGGAAAGCAAATCTAATTACAATGGATTGGCATGAATCATGGTAGTTTTCTAAATGGTTTAGGAAAATAACTACACTTTCCAATAGTCCTCTAGCCGAATTAGGAGACTGCTTAGGAGCTTGCATAGCTGGCGCATGGGGCAGTCCTCAGGCCGAGCCCCACGGTTGACTAGGCTGTTTCGTGGACCCGGGCTGTGGGCCCATACCGGGTGGTCTTGACCGAGCCTCCCCCGGGATGCCTGGAGACTGGGCGTCCTTTTCGAACGACCTGGCATTCTCCTGCTGAGGTGGCGCCCCTAGATTGGGCGTGATATTTTTTGACCTATCAATTGTTGTATCTAATGGTTTCAAAATTCATGAATCTGATAAATATGTTTATAGCAAGTTTAATAATGGTAGAGGTGTTATTATATGCTTATATGTTGGTGACATGCTTATTCTTGGTACTGATTTAGATAGTATTAATGATACTAAATGCTTCTTGTCATCTAAATTTGAAATGAAAGATATGGGTATGGCTGATGTTATTTTAGGCATGAGAATAATAAGACAAGGTAGAAATATTGTTCTCACGCAATCACATTATATTGAAAAGATTTTAAAGAAGTTTAATCAGTTTGATTGTACACCTGTTAGCACACCTTTTGAGTCACAAATAAGACTGTTTCCTAACACTGGTAGAGCAGTAACACAATTTGAATATGCTCGGATTATTGGCAACTTAATGTATGCATCGATATGTACTAGGCCGGATATAGCTTATGTTGTAGATAAACTAAGTAGATATACTAGTAATCCTAGTTAGCAACACTGGCATGTGGTGTATGGAATTTTAAAGTATTTAAAAGGAACCATGAGCTATGGAATATCTTATTGTGGTTAGCCTTCGGTTTTAGAATGATACTCAGACGACAGTTGGATTTCTGAGCAAGAACATCATTCATCAACGAGTGGATGGATATTCACTCTTGGTGGGGGAGCTGTCTCTTGGGGATCCAAAAAACACACTTGTATAGCTGACTCTACTATGGTAGCTGAATTTGTAGCTTTAGCTGCAAGTGGTAAAGAGGCAGAATGGTTAAGGAATTTACTTTTAGAAATTCCGGTTTAGCCTAAACCTATGCCTCCTATATCTATCCATTGTGATAGTGAATCTATACTTTCTAGGGCCTATAGTAAAGTGTATAACGGTAAGTCCAGACACATTGGACTTAGGCACAGTTGTGTGAGACAATTGCTCACGGATGGTATAATAACTGTGGATTATGTGAGGTCTTGTCAAAATTTGGCAGATCTTTTCATAAAAGGACTTGCAAAGAATTTGGTGTCTAAGACATCGGTAGGGATGGGACTAAAGCCCAACGAACATGGTCACTCTTGATGGAAACTCAACCTGACACTTGACATTTCAAGTTCTCTGGTTCAACGAGTAAAGTACATCATATGTGGTGATTGCATGCACTTTAAATAAATATTTATATATATAAAAATCATCTCAAGAATAAGTGCTTGGTACCTGTAAAGTATTAAGGAGGAGGGTGAGCTACGAAGCTCTTAATAGATTTATAACAATTGTGTTGAAGTGTCTTAGTTACAGGGACACTTCTGATAAGTCTACCTATATGAGTGTGGAAGTGGTGTCGCTTCCTATGCGTCCCAGGCTTGACTCTAGAGCACTCACGAAATCAAGGTACAGACACAATGCCTAATTCATGTGTCGGCTAACATGAATATTCACTGATACAAAGATTTGTGTGTGGAGATAAGTCCGATTGGTCAATATGGATTGTAAGTTCAAACACTTGTCTACTAAGCTCTCTTGAGCAACTTTGATGAGTCTTCACAAGGTAAATGGTTCAAGTCATAAGACACCTTTATTGATACATGAATCTTACAACCTCATTTTCAAAGTTTATTTTAAAAATGGTGGGAGATTGTTGGAGTATTTTTTAAAATAAGGGCAAAAGAGAAAATGGAATTGGAAACTTGTTTTGTACAACTGAGTTTATCTTATGTGAGGAAGTATGTTCCATAATAGAAATCATGATAATATGATCGAGATCGTAAAGGGGTGAATTATTTATTTATTATGTGCCAGAAGCACCATATAATTACTCTTATATACTCATATATATATACATATATAGTTATATGTTAAAGCACCCATTCAAATGGGTGCTGATCAATTCTACTGAAGTACCCATTTGGTAAATCACCAAAAGGCACTTACCATTTGTTGCTTAGTGTATATATATGACATATGTTTGTAAGTATTGATTACTTACAAGGAACCTGTTGATTAACTAGATGCATATAGCCAGTCTTGAGATTGATTCGGCACCATTGATACGGTACAGATGTATCATTTCATCCCTATTTGTGCACAACCAGACGAAAAGTAGAATAATAATAAAAAATAGAGACTGATAATTTCTCTACAATATCTCTCTGTCTTTCAGTTTTATATAAGTCTAGTTTAATCTATTCTATTAAACTGCAATAATAGAATACAATATTGGTTGAAAAGTATCAGTGATAATTCTAGGGCTGTCTTCAGTAGTGTATTTTGCAGACAGTGATTGCTTCATAGTATCTTGAATACAAACTCGCGGAATACCCAATTGCACACTGATTACAATATCTGGTGGGGGCGAATATTGTATTTATGAAAGTGTCTAGTACACGAGTTAAAGTTCTATTCGGTGACTTTTTGAAGAATTTCCGCCAATCGGAGGACGCAACATTATTTTTTCAACATGTCATTCAACCATGACCGACCGGTCACCCTGCTTGAACTCTCGGAGAGAGTTGGGAAGTACATTGACACAGAAGAGTTCCTGAAGTCCAAGTGCGCCAGGTTTGCAAGAGACGAATCCCCAAAATCCAAACGAAAAAGCGAAAGTCCTGAGAAAGGCTCGGGGAAGAAGCCGAAGCAAGATCAGCAACGAGGTGATCAGGATCAAGCCCCAATTGCCTTTACACCTCTTTTCTGGCCTATCCACAAAGGCATGGCCGCCACCGAGGCACAGAGGTTGCTCAAACAACCGACCAAGCTAAAAAGCCCACGTTAGAAGAGAAACCAGGACAAGTTTTGCTGGTACCATAAAGATCATGGTCACGACACATAGGACTGCTTTAAGCTAAAGATCACCATTGAGAAGCTTATTGAGTAGGGTCACCTCGCCGAGTTCGTCACAACCAATCGGCAACCCTGGCCAGATGCCCGAGCTCTCGAGCAACCACAACCCCTCGGTTAGATCAACGTGATCTCCAGAAGAACATCGAACAGAGAGGAGTCGTAGTTGGCCAGGAAAAGGCATGCTCGGGCATCCTGAGTGGATGTCTAGCATGTCTAACCAGCTGGCTCCCCACTGACTAATATGCTGATGTTCTCATCCAACGATATAAAGGACCTGCATTGCCCCCACGACGATCCGCTAGTGGGGACTCTCTCCATAGCCAATTACATGGTCAAAAGGGTGTTAGTGGACACGGGTAGCTCTGATATTTTGTTTGTCCCGGCCTTTGATCAGTTCGGGATATCAAGGGATCGACTCCAACCAGTGGCCACTACCTTGGTAGGGTTCAATGAATCTAGCACACAACTGCTCAGTATAATCGAGCTTCCAATTCTTCTTGGGACGTACCCCAACAGGTCTCCCTACTTGAAAATTTTGTGGTAGTGGAGGCTCCATCCGCATACAACGTTATCCTTGGGAGGCTAACACTCAACAAAGCCAAGGTGGTTGTGTCAACCTACAGCCTGGTTGTCAAGTTCCCAACCCCCCAGGGTCTGAGAAGCCTAAGAGGAGATCAAGCAACCAACCAGAGCTGTTACGTTAGGTCCTTACGCAGAGATGCCATTGTCGAGGCGTTAAATGTCCAGGAGATGGACCCGAGGGGAGCCAGGGATGGGGTCGGCCCAAGTGAAGAGCTCAGTCAAGTGATGTTGGACCTGCAGTTTCCTGATTGGTCCATCAGCATTGGTACTCTCCTGGAACCAAGTCTCAGGGAAAAGCTAATCCAGTTCCTGAGAGAGAACCAAGACGTCTTTGGCTAGTGCCATGAGGATATGCCCAGGATTGACCCCCGAGTCATGTCCCACAGTCTCAATATCGATCCGAATTCTCGACCGGTCAAGCAGAAAAGAAAAGATATGGCTCCCGAAAGGCAAGAAACAGTACGCGAGGAAATCGGGACACTTCTCAAAAGCAAAGTCCATCATGGAGGTGCAGTATCCCGACTGGTTAGCCAATGTGATGCTGGTCAAGAAGAGCAATGGGAAGTGGAGGATGTGCATGGACTTCACCGACTTGAACAAAGCTTGTCCCAAGGACTGCTATCCACTGCCTAGGATAGACCTCCTTGTGGACTCCACGGTCGGTTAATCACTCCTCTCCTTCACGGATGCCTACTCAAGATATAACCAGATCAGTATGTACCCCGTAGATGAAGAGAAAACTTCCTTCATCACCGACCAAGGGACATACTGCTACAAGGTGATGCCCTTCAGCCTCAAAAATGCCAGGGCAACTTATTAACGCCTGGTCAATTACATGTTTAAAGATTTTATCGGGAAATCAATGGAAGTGTACGTTGACTACCTCTTGCTCAAAAATTGAGATGGGTCCGACCATCTAGAGCACTTGGCCGGGGCATTCAGCATCTTGAGAAAGTACTGGATGAGGTTGAACCCGGCTAAGTACACATTTGGAATCTTGTCCGAGAAGTTCCTGGGACACTTAGTCAGTAGACAGGGGATCGAGGCAAACCCTGAAAAAATTCAGGCCATCATCAACATGCGGTTACCCAGGTCAACCAAAGAAGTATAGAGTTTGACTAGATGGGTGGCCGCACTGAACAGGTTCGTGTCCTAAGCTACCAAACGGTGCCTGCCATTCTTTAAAATCCTCCGTAAAGCCTTTCAGGGATCAGAAGAGTGTGAGGAGGCATTTTAGGAACTCAAGAAGTACCTGACATCGCCTCCCCTCCTCTCAACACCCGTACCAAAGGAGGAACTATTTCTCTACTTTATAGTATCACCCTCAGCAGAATGCTCGGCCCTAATTCGAGAGGAGCATGGGATACAGTTTCCAGTCTATTATACAAGTCGAGAACTTCAGGGCGCGGAAAGTCGATACTCCCTCATCGAGAAGCTCGCCTTCGCCCTTGTCACCTCTGCCCGGAGACTCCGCCCATACTTTCAGGCCCATGTCATTATGGTCTTCATAGATCAACCACTACGCCGGATTCTTAGTCGGCCTAAAACGTCCGAGAGGCTCATCAAGTGGGCATTGGAGTTGGAGGAATTTGAAGTGGTCTACAGACCCCGAATATCCATCAAAGGACAGGCCATAGCAGATTTTCTCGTAGAGTTCACATATCTAGAAGAACCGGTCGAGGAGCTCACCCCGCCTGAGCTACCGCCCGTCTAGTAACCTAACATCCCGACCTGGATACTTTATGTGGACGTGTCCTCCAACAAGAAAGGCAGTGGGGCAGGGATCATCATGACCACGCCCGACGGGATCAGCTAGAGTACGCACTAAGATTCGAGTTTTGGGCCTCTAACAATGAAGTCGAGTATGAAGCCCTGTTGGCCAGGCTGTAATTAGCCACTTCAATGGGCCCACAACAAATTCAAGGGTACAACAACTCCCAGCTCGTGGTCAGCCAAGTTAATCAGGAATATGAAGCCCGAGAAGACAACATGGTGGCCTACCTAGCCCTGGTCAGGTCGGTCACCAAATAGCTAAAAGGTTTCTTAATCAAACAGATCCCGAAAGAGGATAACACAAGGGCCGACCAGTTAGCACGTCTAGCGTCGTCTACTGAATCGGACCTACCCGGGATAAGGGTAGAATATCTGCCCGAGCCCAGTGTGTCCAACCCAGAAGGCATGGATGTTGACCCGGTTGATGCAGGGCCCAGTTAGATGGATCCAATCATGATGTTCCTCATAACTAGTGGCTTACTGGACGGGAAAGATAAAGCCCATCAGGTAAACTACTGGGCGGCTAGATATCACCTCGTCGATGGCATGCTCTACAAGAGGGGGTTCTCTCTCCCCTATCTCCGATGCATCCACCCCATCCAAGTTCAAGGAATCTTACAAGAAATCCATGAGGGGGTATGTGGAAGCCAAGTTGGAGGTCAAGCACTCTCCCGCAAAGCCCGACTGCAAGGCTATTACTGGCCAACGATGGTCCGGGATTCCCAAGAGTATGTCAAGCGGTGTGACAAGTGTCAGAGACACTCACCTATGATCAACCGCCCGGGAGAACTTTAGACCCTAATGTCAGACCCCTTCCCATGGCTAAGGGTCAGGTTAAATTTATTGTCATCGTTGTGGACTATTTCACTAAGTGGGCAAAAGACGAGCCCTTGGCAACAATCACTGAGAAAAAGATGGAGACTTTCGTCAAAAGAAATATTCTCAACAGGCTCAGCATTCCCCGGGTACTGGTCAGCGACTATAGCAAGCAGTTCGACACCCCGATATTCAGGCAATTCTGCTCGGGCTATGGTATATCCAATCCCTACTCTTCTCCCGAGCACCCTCAAGCTAATGGCCAAGCCGAGGTAAAAAACCGAACAATTTTGCAGTCCATGAAAACCAAGCCTGAGTAGGCCAAGGGACTTTGGGATGATGAATTACCGACCCTTCTGGGGGCTAATCGTACCACTCCCCGAGTGGCAATAGGAGAAACACCGTTCTCACTCACCTATGGCTTTGAGGCAGTGGTACCCATAGAGCTCGGATTGCCAACGCACCGGGTAGCGAATTTCAGCGAATAAGGCAACGAGGAAGCTCTTAGAGGGGAGCTCAACTTAATAGAGGAGAAAAGGGACAACATATATCTAAAAATAGCAACCTATAAGCAGCGGGTCTCACGGTATTTCAACAGCAGAGTCAAGAACCGCAGCTTCTAGGTAGGAGACCTAGCCCTTAAAGGTTGAAAACCAGTCTACCAAAGTTCCGAGCCACAGGAAATTGGGGCCAAATTGGGAAGGACACTACAGGGTTACCCGGATCAACAGGTCAGGCACTTACTGGTTACAAACTCTGGATGGAATGGATCTGTCCTACCCATGGAACATGCAACATCTTCGCAAGTACTTTCAATGAAGCATAGATCAGTATTGGTTGGGAACTTTGTTGCTCTTTCCGAGTAGTTTTATTTACATATTGAATAAAAATTCCTTTTCGCAAAACAGTTCTTCGTCCCGCACTCTATAGAAGCAACAAGACCTCGGGATTACACTTGAGGCACCCAACAAGACCACGGGATTACACCCAACAAGATCTCGGGGTCAAACTCGAGGCACCAAAAAGACCTTGGGATCACACCCGAGGCACAAAAGACCTCGGAGTCACACCTGAGGCACCAAAAATACCTTGGGATCACACTCGAGACACAAAAGACCTCATGGTCACACCCGAGGCATAAGTTTTGCTTAGGTCCATGACCTACGATGGAGGGCCAACTCCCTAGGTGACTGATAATAGTAAATTGCAAAAGTCCCCAGAACCACCAACGTTCTAGGTCGGTTACCCACAGTCCTTTTCTCCATACACGCCAGCCTTAGCCAAAGCTTGGTGGGCAGGAAGGAATATTGGACTAAAATAGGTAATCACACCGGGCATTAACAGGACCCGGGACTAGGCGTAAGCCACCCTTAAACAGTCCCAAGTTCTTACAGCGCCCAGAGTCAAACAATCGGGTAATATTTCACTACCTCGGTCGGGACCTACAGCCTTACAAACTACCTAGCCATCAACGGCTCGAGGAGCTTAAAGGCACTATAGGTCGCCTAAAGACCTAACATCCCTGACCGGTCCGTGCTCAAACCTTTTGCTAAGGCAGGGTTGTGGCATGTCCAAAGACCGAACGGGCATGTGCAATTATAAACAGGCACACAAGTATAAGAATAGGTGCAACATTTTCTTCAAAAGATGACCTCAAAGGGCCTTTTCATTAAAAAAAACATGTACAATGCATGGGGGCAATTATAGTAGCCACCCAAAAAAAGAAGAGAGAAAAAGGTCTCTAGGGGTCATCAACGACCACCTCCTTGGTCTCAGCCTTAGGAGCCATTCCACCCTCCTCAGCAGCATCCAACACCTTCCAGAAGTTGGATTCCGCCCAAGAGTAGCCCGGGAGGTCCCAGTTAGGATAGTAGGATGCCACCCTCTCTAGTATGTTAGTGTAACCCTTGAGGAAGCCGGCTTTGAACTCCTCATCAGCTGCTTTAGCCGCTTCAAGCCGTGTAATTTTGGCGTCAGCGGCCTTCTTGGCTTCCCGCTCGAAAGCCAAATCTGCTTGAGCCTCTCCCAGGTCCAGGGCTAGAGCCTTGGTCTTTTCCATCTCCACCGTCAGGACGAAGTCGGCAGCTTCCCGAGCCGCCTTCTCTGCTAAAAGGGTAGCTTCAGTACTGGACAACCTCTTTGCCATCCCGGGTAGAAAGGTATCGATCCCGATTGCCAAGCATCCGGACTAAAACAAAAAAGAGGGCAGTCATCAATTAGCCATTCCGAATTACAAAATGGGAACGAAGGAGCATAAACTACTTACCAGATGGGAGATGTTGTACAGCCACCCAATCAGAACCTCAAGATCTAGCCCCTCGCACCTTTTGATCTAGCTCTGAAGCAGTGTGGGCCAAATCCTTGATCGGGCGTCATCTGCCGCACCCGCTAAGGGGATACCGAATGGTATGCTAGTCTGAGGCAGTGCGGGAGTCACAGTCACCTCGACCGTGTCAGTCGAGGTTCTGACCTGGTCTAAATGAAGGCCACGTTGAAGCGGCCTAAGTGGTAGGGGAGTAGGGTCAGGCTCTTGTCTCTTCCTTCTTAGTCCCGCCCAGGCCAGTGCAGCCTCTTTTTCCTTAAGTGCGGCTACATCCCTGGGTGCCATCTATATGAAAAATCACAAATGATTGGAGGAAAGACTGGCACAGCAAGTATGCTCTCTGAATGGTAGGTGATCACAGGTACCCCCACTCGAGATAGCACATTTGTTATATTCACCGAGACCTGAGCTAACGTTCGTATCCGCTCCTGACCCTTCTCCGAGTTGTTTGGCGGGTCAATTGATCCCACTACAAAATAATGAAAGGGTTAGCCTACATTATGATGGCAGGGGATAACAATGATAAGAAGACTCCAGATGCAGCTTACTTCTCAACCCGCTCTCCCAGGCGGTCCTCAAGGGGATTCCCAAGGCCTCCATGCTAAACCTACCGATAGACACTCGAAAGAACTTGTTCTTCCACCACTTGTTGTTGCTAGGGGCATTGACCAAGATCTTCCGCCCTTGCCGGGCACTCAAAGAAAAGAAATCGACCTCCTTGTACAACGAGGATGGTCGGTATGTCCACAAGAACTCTTGGAGGATGAGGTCATACCCGAACACTTGGGGCCAAAGATATATGACCCCTATCAAGAATCTCCATCCGTTCGGGGCGAGCTGCCTGGGTGCTATACCTAGGTAAATCAGCAGGTCTTGGGTGACATTATGAAGGGGTGGACGAAGCTCGGTAAGGAGTGAATCCTCGTAAGGGGTAAGATACCCCCTCTGGTGAACATGCCTACTCGTCCGGCACGGCTAGGGAGAAGCCATCAAAGCAACCAAACATCTCTCAAAACCTGGTTAAGTCCAGTGCTGCTAAACTGCTGGGGGTTCCGATGCAAGAGAAGAATGCCTCGGAACCACCCGAGTTTGATGCCCTGTTGCCCTCTTCCCCTGAGTCCAAGATCTCAACGTTAGATGGGCTTGGCCCTTTGTCAGGCACTTTGACGAAAATCCTTCCCTCGCTATGGTGGTCAGACGGGGTTAGAGAAGGAAGATTGGTGTCAAGCGCCCCCGAAGGGCTGAGTGACACAACTCGGACGTCCCTATAGCTGGACGAGGGAGTAACTGGTGACCTAGATAAGGGTTAGAAACTTCAAGTCTGAGGTACAAGGGTGGTAGATCTAGGAACCTAAAAGACAAGAGGTACAGGGTCTTCAATGTAAAGTAACACGTAGGTAAAACTACCCTAGGACACCCCGATCGGTTCAATTGATCTAGCTCACTACCAGACCTAAGGAAGAAGTAGAACCTAAGAAACAAAAAGCCCCACTCCCTCACGAGTCCTAAGGGGTTCCTATTCTTCAGACTCGCTCCGAAATACAAAGAAATGGAAAAAAAAGGGACGGAGAGAAAAATACAGTGAATTACAAGGCTGGAGAGGCAAAGAATTACAGGGAAAAGAGCACGAAGTGGAGCTCGGGAGGCTTTATTGAGTGCTTTCCCTCTCTAAATCGCTCGGTAGTCTCTAACTCTGAACATCAAGAATGGCAGAAATGAATAAGTGTTCCTTATATATGTAGCACGGACGATCTAGATCAAATAAGATCCAACGGTCCTGCACAACTCCCACCTCAATCGCCCGACAATTGTCACCTCGAGAACGTGAAGAGTCTCCTCAAAAGGCACGTGCATTAAATGCATGAAATGATGGTCCAATTACGATGCAACTATTCGGTTGCACTCATACTGGCCTCGTTGGATCCTGACCAAACCAATCACTCTTTGACACGTGGTAACTACCGATTCCAGGTTCCCGAGGTTACCGATCGGTACAACCCCCCAACTGGCCAAGGTGGCGGGTCTAACCCATAGCAGTATCCCGAGTAAGGTCCCGAGCGGTATACTAAATTATACAGATTTCCAATCCTCATCTGATGAGACATCACATTAGCCTCGAAAATGGGGGGCAACTGATATGTACTAAAATATCAAGTCAAAGTCAACCTCTGTCGTGTCAGCCAGAAGTGCAAAGTCATCCAGTAATTGCGCTCACCATGCAACCATCCCGAGTTGCCCATCCAGGACCGCCCGGTATGGACCCATAGGTCGGTGGTATAATGCGAGGTCATCCCATGATAGGCGCAGGCTAGGTGCATCCCATAATTTGCTCCACAAGGTTTCAGCCAGTTGGCTATCTTAGCTAGAAGACTAATGGAAACTATAAGTTGTTTCCTAATCTACTTAGGAAACTCCCATGGTTTGTGTTGGTCAATTGTAATTAGGTTGTACTTTCTAATTAGTTTACTTGCCTTTTATGAGTGGTCTCATGCACCTATAAAAGGGACAACTCACTCCCATTGAGGGGGATCGCATTCTTATCATATAGAATAGCAATATACTTATATACGCATACACCTGGCCGGTCTCTGGAGTGCCACCCACTTTGTTGGCTCACCAAAGATCGTCACCAGTGATCTATTAATATAAGTGCTCTAACACACACATAGACGAAGGTCTCTTAGTTAACAGGGCCGAATCATACTCAAATCTTCTGTCTATTTTCTTCTTCCTTTCTTAACAACTTTTGGCATCATCACTAGTTACCATAGGTGAACCTCAAACCTTTAATGAGACAATGAGTACACCTGAAGCTCCCTATTGGCAAAGAAGTAGTAAATAGTGAGGTGGAATCCATTATGCAAAACTATACATGGGAGTTCATTAACTTACCTCCAGGTAGTAAACCAAGTAGTTGTAAATGGATTTTTAAGAAGAAACTCAAAGCCAGTGGTACCATAGATAATTACAAAGCTAGGC
Source organism: Hydrangea macrophylla (assembly GCA_033977485.1). Taxonomy (NCBI): domain Eukaryota; kingdom Viridiplantae; phylum Streptophyta; class Magnoliopsida; order Cornales; family Hydrangeaceae; genus Hydrangea; species Hydrangea macrophylla. The sequence goes on from CM066989.1 coordinate 31,077,484, forward strand.
TAGTTATGTAATACCCTATAATTTGGAGTGTATAAATAATGTATGCGATTCTTCATGATACCATGACCATACTTGAAATCTTACCTTCAATCAATCGAAGTTATTTTAAGTGATCGAGAAGTTCCTTGTTTAAGTGATCGAACCCTTTTCTAGCGATCGAAACCCTGTCGACATGAATTTATGATGTGTCCCCCTTTTCAATTGATCAACTCGGTCTCAATCAATCAAACTTGGTCGATCTGCTCTCAAGCGATCGAAGACACTTCGATCCATCGAACTTGTCAAAAATCTTATCCCAATTTTGTGCGCTGGAATGCCACCTTGTACCACATCTCTTCTATATGCATGAGTCTGAATTGTGTGTGAGGTTTGTTTGGTTTGAGAGAGTTAACAATTTAGAGAGAGACTTATATATATATAAACTATACACACACATATCCATATATATACACACACTCTATATATATTCAGTTTGGGAAATAGAATGAGAGAGCCAAAGAGAAGAAGAAGAAGGAGAAGAAAGAGAAGGAAGAGACAGAGAGAGAGCGAGACCGACATAGAGGGAGAGAGAAGAGAGGAAGCCATTGGAGGAGTTTGAAGTTGACACTTGCCAACTGCGCCCTTAAGGACGTTCTGTGAGTTCTAAATTCAGTTGGTAGCATTAATGTATTGTTTAAAAGTTTTTAGATGTAAATAATGGACCCAAACACGCCTTATACTATGTTGTACATTCACTATCCAGTCTTCTAGAGAAGACGACGTTAGATCGATCGAACTTAGTTAAATCGATCGAAGTCCCTGAGTCTCAATCGATCGAAATGACTTCAATCGATCGAAACCATCTTACCTTTAATCGCTCGAGGATTCTTCAGGCATTCGAACTTTGGTTTCTCAATCGATTGAAAGGCCTTCAATCGATCGAACATTTCAGAACATGATTATTTCTTGTTTATTATAATATGCCCTACTTAGCTGTTCATATATCGATACATACTTCCTATATGCGATAACTGATGAATAAAGAGATAATGGGATGCGGTAATGAGAGTACGTTGCGAGCAATATGTTCGGGATTAGACTTTAATAATGGTTAATTCTAATCGAGTTTTGTTTATCTGTTCATTTTAATCAGAGTAGTCAGGCCACATGGGACTGTTGTGTATCAATAGTAGTACAAATGATAGGTAGGCTTGTTAGGTTCCTGGATGGTTACGGGAGGCATACATTCTCGAACGCAATAGACAAACGAATGTGTCTATGACATACAGTGGCTGAGAATATGCCGACATCGATAAGTTATGGCTATAGAACTGATGTGTCTATGTTCAAAGCATTAAATCCCTGACTTATGGAGGACTGAACATATGTCCTTAAAAGGGGTGAATGGACTAGCGTAGTGTCTACGACTTGCGATGCATGCGGTAGATGACCTCTATGACTTGCAGTCTAACGTGGGAGATGGTATCTATAACTTGCGGTGATGTGGTAGATAGAGCATTAGTGTATCCAGGCGTATTACAATCAAGTCTTTCATTGACGAGTCTGATGTTTTAAGTTCTGGTATAAAAGACCTACGTAACCGATTAACGAGTTTGGAAACAAGAGAAAGAGGTTATAAATAGGACTATATACTATGTCTTTCATAACTGGTAATCAATGTGTCACGCCCCGGCGTAGCAAAGTTCGGGAAAAATTAGATTTCCAACTTTGGACCCTTAGGTACACGACTAGTTGAAGGATCATCTGATTGTCCATAAAACATTCTAATAGAAATATATGCTTAATAAAGGTTCATCCAATGGCTAAAAGTAACAGCGGAAGTAGAAGTCTTACATAAATTTTAAACGACCTAAAATCCATCCAAATTTAAACAAATATAAACAGAGGTGTAGGCAACGTCTGCCCAAAATATAATACATAGTAGTATCTCGAACAACATAAACATAACAACAGAATTATAAAAGAGCCGCAACAACGTTGTCTCCCAATGCTAACTAGCAAAGCCAAAGTCTTCCTCATCGTAGGCATCATCATAATCATGGTAGTCTCCATCTACCTGTCCATCACCTGCATCACCATACTGATTATCTGGACATCGGATGTCCAGGGTATAAACACCGTCAGTTTGCGAAAGCTGAGCGAGTACAACACTCACAAAGAAATAATAAAGAATTAATAATAATACTCGCAACTATTGTCGTGTAGTTTAAACGTTAACCCAACCAACCATTCACTAAATCGAGAATCCTAAACTCGAAACCACGGATACAAGACCATGACAAGAAGGATAGAACAACTCAACAAAACTGAACACGAATCAATTTCAAGAACAGACATAATCCACTGAACACAAACCCATGAATCACTTACTCTCCCCAAATACATCATCTCCTATTTTCACAAATTACTGGTGTAAGCCGTTGGTTAAAGGATATACGTGCTCTAAAGCCGCTTGAATGGCATACCCTCATCGGGCATACGTGCTCTAAAGCCGACCATATCAAGATATCCAATGAGTATACGTGCTCTGAAGCCGCTTGAATGGCATACCCACATTGGGCATACGTTCTCTAAAGACGACCATATCAAGATACTCAGTAACCATTCATAATACCCTCATCACATCATTTCCACCAACTATGCTGAACTCAACCATGCGACTGAAAGAACACTACCAAGTAAAGTTGGGTCTGGGCCCGAAATCTCAACAACAACGGAACAACGAAACAATATCAACCAGAACTGAACTAAGACTGACCATGATATGACAAGAAACGAAAACATACCCTCAAGCATTATTCATCGGACGTTAGCGTCAATTATACATTCCCGCACAATTTTATAACCTGCCTTTAGGTTATCTACCCAACAGTCGTCGTCGCAATCCTAGCATCGCACTTGCTCATAAAAAAAAATCATAATATCATCTAAAACGATTATAACATAACTATAAGTCCACATTCCACTTAGATGTGCATATTTCAATTTCCCAAAATTACTAAGCATACAATTCACCATAGAAACCCAAGTTTTATTACCAATTCTCATAAAACATAAGTCTTGTTAAAATTATAAATCGAGTGTTTCCAAGTGAGTTAGAATACTCACCAGAGCGTCTTAGCAATAAACAGAAATTCCTGGTAGAGACAAGAATATCCCTACAGCGAATAATCACAATAATGCTTAAGAAATGAACACTAAAAATAAGAAATAATCAAAAATGTCAAACGTGTGCCTAACCCTCAAGATGATGATCCACACATCATTATGAGTCCAACGCCATTGACTAAACTCAAATCGGAGTCCGTCACTAAAAAAAAACTGGGTTCCTATGCATGTGTGGGTCCTAACCGTACGCTGTATTTTTACTGATTCGAAACGTCACCAAACTTAGTGGAACTTCTTTAAATATTATTCTAAGATTTTAGAAACAAACGGCGTAATTTTCGGTTCAACGGTCTAATTACTACGGATTTTCGACATGAAAAACATAGTAAATAATTAACCGAACATGATTTAGTTCCAAAATCTTTTATAAAAATATTTATGTCCAAAGATCTTGTTAAGTATTTATTTATATAAAACCCTCACATTACCACATAATACACTAAAATATTTCAATAATATGTAATTATTAAGAAATGTTTTAAAACATTAGAAACCCCTTTTTTTTTTTTTTTTTGATCGAGCGTAGCGAAAATTAGCAAACGATTACATGCAATTCAAGCCGAGAGTTATTTAATTAGACGACGTAACTATGAAATCAATATAAACATAGCATTATAATCGTTATACAAATAGTTGCATCGCAAAGAAATGGCGAAACAACACACAAAAACTTTATTTATTTAAGGACAGATTTTGCCCAAGTTCGTCGACCGATCTTGTGGAAATTCTAATTAAATCTAGGAAAATCGTATGAGTGCCTATCTTATGTCAAAAGAAAGCTAATTCAATGAAGTTTCATCTAAAAATAATTTCACAAACTCAGAATGAATTTGCATTGACCGAATTTAGTCTCTGTCCGGGACAAAAACTGCCTCTGTCCAGTTTCGTCGACCGTTCTTGTAAAATTCATAACTAAATCTTCCGAGATCGTATGGACGTCTATCTTATGTCAAAAGAAAGCTATTTCAATGAAGTTTATTCTAAAAATAATTCCACAAACTCAAACATAATGTAACATGTCCGAAAATCTGCTGAAACAGAATCCCCTGGGCAAAACAAAATCTGAACATTGTGATTTCTTGATTTCTAATCATTTTCAAGCACATGCAATGCATTCAATTGATTTATGATGACATGCAAGGTGATTTAAAGCTATAATAAGTAGTAAGGAATGCTCACCAAGCAAAGAATGATGTTAGATCATCCAAAAAGAGCACATGCAAGCAAGTATTTGCAAGTTATGAAGATGATCCAAGCTTGAAGGCTTGAGTTCTTGGGTTTGATTTTTTTTTTTTTTTGGGGTATAGAAGTGTTTGAAGGTGGAAGAAATGATCTAAACACACATGCAAGAAGAAAGAATGCAAGCTCTCATTTTTTTTTTATAATTCTCGGCACTCTCTCTTTCTAACCAAAATGGAGACCCCAATGGGGATGCTCCATCTATATAGATATATATATATAAATGTAAGACATTAAATGGGCTAATGGGCTTGGGTTAAATTCAAATGGGCTTGGGTTTTATATAGGCTTTGGGTTATGCATGTAATAAAATGGGCTTTAGACCCAAAGGACTAAACTTTAACCCAATAAAATAAAATAAATAATTAAGATTCACATCCAAACATTAAGATTTAAAACAACTAAAAATAGTTAATTAACGTTAACAAATTAATTAAGTAGACTAAGATATATAAATAAACATACCACACTTATTTATATATAAGGAAACATAAACAGTACATGAAAATACATGTATGAAAATATGGGTGTTACACAATGTACCTATGATAATGTAGGAGTTTCTATTCACTTAGTTGAAGTAAGCTGACGGCTTTTATACCTGGACATTCCCCGTCCAAACTACCCTGTCCCTATTAATATAGGTGATGGAGCTTATGACGATGGCTACTACCCAGAGGGGGAGTATGCAGAGAGCGGCCCCACCAATGATGGTTATGCCGGGGAAGACTATTACACTGACGAATATGTTTACACAAGCTGAAGATCTGAAGATAGACATTAGTTTATGTTCCTGCTTTATTTTTCCTGTTAAACTTTACTTTGTAATAATTGGTACTTGGGCATTGGTTGCTTCTAGACCTTTTATAATTTTTGTAGCGCACTCTTGTTATATACTCAGTTGGCTATGTTGCTATTCTTGTTTGGTAGCCGACTAGTATTGTGTGGTGTGGACAATTTAGTGACATTCACTCGTCATTTCCTATGGACCCAAAAAAGGAAATTTATTTTTCTCTATTTTTGCTATTACAGGTCATGATAGGATTTTTTAGTATCAGAGCCTTAGGTTCGATACGTTCGTTAACTAACGGTTCCACACCATCTGGTCCTAGCATTTACCATCCCTGAGATGTGATAAGATAACTTCATCCTCCTGACGATAGATAGTTTTTGTTGCAGGGTAGCATGGATCTACACTTCCATATGTTTGTGGATGATTCATTTGGGGGACATATGATCCACAGTGACACCATTGAGTTAGCCATACCAAAGATATACCAAAGCTACATTCGCTAGACAGCTAGTCGTTATTTGGACGAGAGGGTGTGGACATCTCTTTACGTTATGGGCACGACACACCTGACAGAGATACGCATGAATGCGCATCACTATGCCACGACTCGAGTAGCCATATACTAGGAGATGGCTCAGTTGATCCAGAGTAAGCCGGAGATGGACGCGATTGAGTTGCGTGCTATTATAGCTGGGCCTATTCCACCAGAGCCTGTAGTTGCACCAGCACCAGCAACCCCACCATCATCGGAACCCGACGTATTAGTTCTCAGCCTATATATGGTGATGAGGATCCAATAGAGGATGTTGAGCTAAAAGATAACCCGTAGGAGCCAGAGTATGCTTCCGATGAGGAGCTAGAGCCAGAGCCAGAGCCTGAAGAACCAGAGGAGGAGCTTGAGGATCTGAACCAGGCAAACATGGAGGTCATAGTTGGGATGATGTTGTGGTAGTTCCAGAGGACGATATAGTGATAGGAGACGATGAGGTGGATGAGGTAGCCAAGGAGGATCTTCCTGATGAGGAGATCATTGCACCTGAGATACCCGAGGCACCTATATTACCCGTAGGACCCATAATACAAATGGCAGCCATTGCTAATATGGCAGCAGAGTGTGTAGCACAGATGGTAACACATGTGGATGGATTCACGGTGGGAGAGGCCAAGCTAGTAGAGGCTATGTGTGGACACGCGGGACCAGTCTTCCACTTATTTAGGTTTTGAAATTGATTTTGGAAAATGTTGAAAAGAAGAGGTTTGTTGAAAACAGATACAGAGTCGCTACTTGGTCTTGAAGGAACCAAGAAACCTAATTTTGACTCACCCAAACAGATAAAGGGCACCGACCTTTGATAACTAAAGAACTTGGCTTGGGGTTTTGGTACGAGAGAGGAAGGAGCCTTTGTCGCGACTAAAATACCCTCAACTCGCCCCGTCTCTTGATGGGCCTCAATTAGCATACAAATAATCATCTTATACTATGTTTGGTTCAACAGTTAATACTATGATAGTACATTCCATTACATAAGAATCTTGAAAATAGAAGATCAAAAGATAAGATATCATTCATAAGATCTAAGCCAAGTATCACACAATGTAAAGGTGAAAGATCACACAAAACAAACTTAGGAAAAATTGTCTAATCATATATCAAGTAATCAAGTTTTCTAATCTAAAGGGTGACATGAGTTGTTCTCGAAATAAATAAATCAAGGAAAATAAGGATATGCTAGCAAACTAGTGTGACGTATGTTTGTTCCTGAAAAAGAAGATTTATCAATTCTAGGGACGGATAAGAAAGGAAGGTTAAATCGAGGAGGAACATGGACGTGTGATGGATTTCATTCCTTATAATCTTCTTAGATTAAGAGTCACAAAGACCCCAAATCTTGCATGGATGCAATGTATGATCCTAGAATGTGCAAAGGTTGTAGTGTGTTTGTGTACATGGACTTTCTAAAGTGACTTAGAAGTCTAGAATATGTATGAATGTATGAGGAAATCATTGTAGGATATGTACAAATGTAGTATAAACTACTTCCTAAGAGATGAGCTAATTTAGGATGCATATAAGTATCAAATCAAAGAATGAAAGTAAAAGTATACTTGCTGTGAATAGTGGACAGAACAGTGAGGTTACTTTGCAAAAATGGAAAAACGAGTTTAGAAATGTTTTTAGTTCATGATTTTTTATGGAGATCATCCTTATTTCATCTACAACACATTCCAGAAAGCCAAATTATTTGAAGTTAAAGATTGAGAGAAATCATATAAACATGAGAGATTACTCAGAAACAGAATCCGTACTGTCGACTAAAATGTCGAAAAATCTTTGAAAATAAAAGCAAAACATCTAGAGGCCCATTTTATACAGAACGTTCCCTAAGACACTGAAGTTCAAGGGAAAAATCATTTGGGACCACACTTTTTGGACAAGTTTTCTAGAAAATAAGTTGAAAGTCAACCAAGTTGCTGTGATAGCAAAAATAGAATGTCTATAAAGAATGTTTGGGTTAAAATGGGACCCATCCAAGTATTTCAAGATAAGCCAAAAATCATGGGTGTTCTATAATGAGTTAGGAAGACTTTCCAAGTGGTCTCATATCCATACCTTAAGTATTGAGTTCTAGAAAAATCTTTGAATTCAGACCACTCACTATTTTGAGGATTTTTGAGTAAAACAAAGTTTATTTCTTGGAATCCAAATGTTGGGGTTTTAGAGGGGTTTTGAAATAGGGGGTTTTGAAAGCATATTTTCAGCACTTAAGGAAGATTGCAACCACTTGGAATATCAACATCAAACCCACAATAATAACCTCTAAGATTGTTGGAGGATATTACTCTTATTTTGGAAATAACTTCAAGAATACATGGGGATGTATTGAAGTTAGAATCATCGTCTATCAAACATGTTTTTGAGGCCATGAGCTACTATCCATACGGATTCACTCACCTCAAACTTCATGTCATCACTTAGATGATGATGGACTAGTAAGTAAATAAAGAAAAATAAAAAAGAAATGAGGTTAGAAGAGATGAACATACATATAAACAAGCAAGTAAATAATCAATAGATGATATTCAATGATGTATTGGACTTGTAGCTTGGTGTTTCACTCATATATGGTGACTTTGGACATGGAAATAGCTTCCTATCTCATAAATGCTCACAAAAATGGTGGTTGGATGCTTTGAATGTGAAGTAAATGGTAGTAATGAAGTAAAATCAATGTTTTGAACTCACTTGCTTGTTGAAAATCAAAGAAGGAAGCTTCTTTTCTCTCTATCCTCACATTATCTCTACAACTTTTCTCTCTAAACTTTTCTAAACTTTCATTTAACCCCCCAAAATGAGGAGTAAAGGAGGGATTATATAGGCCAATTTGGGGGGAGTTTGGGATTTTAAAAGTGCTCCCATTGGCCCCAAACATCTGTTAACATAAAACTATGTCGTTTTGGTTTCTAATTAATCAATTTGGACCCCCAATGAAAATTACAAAAATGGAGTAGTCTGCGGGAGAGTGCAGCAGTGGCAGTGGGCCACTGCCGCAGCGGCACTGCTCTTCATTGGTGCAGATAATGCTAAATAGGCCCCCACAGGTTCTGGTATTCGCGAAAAGGCCCTATTTCGTCCGAAATTCACAAAAAATGAATACGAACTGAAAACTGAGCTTGTGATATACCGTTATAAAGGTATTGGAGTCTACTTTCCATAGCAAATAGTTCAGAGGTAGGTCACTTTGAAAAGTTTTGCAGTATTCGCGATAAAATCCGATTTGATTGTCTTTTTCACCTTCAAAAATTCATAATAAATTTGTTTTAAATTGAAAAATTATGTGTGATATACCGTTGGAAAGCTATTGACCTCTTGTATTCATGAAAAATATTTGAAAATGATACAGTGCTCTGGTCTCAAAGTCAACTTTTGGTCAAATCTGTCAAATCAGGGACCTCCAGAAAGTTTTGGGAACCTTTGGGAGCTCCTAGGAGCTGACTTTTTTGTGTGTTTTTCTTTTGAAACTCGTTTTAGTACTTTTCTCATGATCTAGAATGATCTTGGAACTTTCAGGCAAATTTGGACGATTTCGGCAAACCTTGGTCAAACCTAGTCAAACTTGGTCAAACTGGTCAATAGGGACTTTCTAAGAACTTCCGGGACTTTCGGGGATATCTAGGAGCTGACGATTTCACCTGATTTCTCTTTAAAACTTATTTTAGTACTTTTCTTATGACCTAGCATGTTTTCAAAACTTTTAGTCCAAATCTGGGAGTTTCTGAGCTTTCAGGGGCATTTTGGTCATTTTTCGAGCAATTTGAGAGATATATCTAATCTTCCAGGAGCCCTATTCAAGTCTTTTCGATCATCGTGAACCACCAAGCTATGGGTCTCCTAAATCTGATAGCTGACAAAATGGGTTGTCTACAGTTTGCCCTTCTTTGGCATGAACTTGTGAGGCAACACATGTCGCAAGCGAATGCCAAAGCTTTGAAGAGACAGGTCTTTTGGAGGCTATAGATTTAGGATAAAAGCGTTGCAAAGGATGCATGAGTGATGCTGAGATCAAAGCTGGTCGTGCTCCACGTGAGCTGCCTACGTATCCCAAGAGGAATCATACCAGGATATAGTTTGGGCACATAAGGGACGAAACTATATATACAAGTTCACGAGCAAGCAGACGAATGCTATGCTATAAGGATGGTATGTTATGTATGGAAGTAATTTTGTCCTGAGACTTGTCATGTTCGATGTTCTGACCCTGGTGCTGTGGGGCGTGCTACTCCTAGTAGGCTAGTATTTCTGACTATGATATAGTGGCTGACTGAGGTATGGAAAGACTCTGGGTTTCGGGGCGAACTTCTCGAATGTCAAGAAGTGGATGTTTCTTCAAGTGGAATGGATCAAACGCGAGGTCTCTGAGGATGGCAACCAAATATAATTGACAGGTGAGTGAGCTCATGATGAGTCAGGGCTCACGGTGACCGATATGGAAGACAGCTTTTGATAATCAACAGGTGCAGAGCTGTGAATAGACAGCGCTTGCCCTAGAAGGCGGGGTATTTAGGATAACTAATCTGAAAAGTTGGTCATGATTTCTGCTAGGGATTGGACTCTCGAAGAATCTCTCTTAACTGTTTCTTGACTGGGAACCAGGACCCGCCTCGGAATCTTTGCAGTGCTCAATTCGAGAGAACCGGGTAGGGCCTTCGGGAGCTGATATCTTTCTGTATTTGCCCTCGGGGGATGGTGTTGGATTATCGGAGAATCTCTCTTAATAGTTTATTGACCGGGAACCAGGACCCATTTCTGAATCTCTCACGGTTGATCAAAACTTTGTAGTGCTCAATCCAAGAGAACCAGTTAGGGCCTCCGGGAGCCGATATCTTTCTGTATTTGTCCTGGGGGATGGTGTTGGATTCTCGGAGAATCTCTCTTAACTGCTTCTTGACCGGGATCCAGGACCCATCTCTAAATCTCTCACGGTTGATCAAATCGTTGCAATGACTATCCTGAAAAGCCTATTCAGGCCTCCCGGGAGCCTTTTTTTCTTTATAACTATCCGTTAGGAGTAAATTGGATCTACTGGGGATAAAACCTTATAAATTTTGACTAGAGCGAGTCACTGGGGCTTGTTGGGGCCTGAAATTGGCCAAAATGGGCCAAAACAGGTCAAAATAGAGTGAAACCGTTCAAAACAGAGCAAAGCGGGGCCCACGTGGAGCAGTGCCACGGCGGCAGTTGGCCAGTGGCACTGGGTGGCTGGACTCCGTCTTTATATATATCAGGTTTTTGAGTATTTTGAGCTCATTTTTGGCCATTCTTGGGTGTTTCTGTAGCCAAAATACGCCAAAAGACAGCTTGTGCACACTCAGGTGAGTATTCTCTTCCCATGATTGGAATTTTGATTGGTGCTTTATTTTTCTCTAAATTACAAGAAGAAAGTTTAGCTCCAACTTCCATTTTCTTTGCAGATCTGTAGACACCCCATTTTGTCGGCTATCAGATTTAGGAGACCCATAGCTTGGTGGTTCACAATGATCGCAAAAGACTCAAAAAGACTCTTGGAAGTCAGCTCTATCTCTCAGAATGCTCAGAATGACCAAAATGCCCCTGAAAGCCCAGAAGCTCCCAGATTTGGACCAAAAGTTCTGGAAACATGCTACGTCATAAGAAAAGTGATAAAATGAGTTTTAAAGGAAAATTGGATGAAATCGTCAGCTCCCAGAAACCCCCGGAAGTCCCGGAAGTTCCCGAAAAGTCCCCGTTGACCGGTTTGACCAAGGTTTGACCAGGTTTGACCAAGGTTTGACCAGGTTTGACCAAGTTTGACCAAAATCGTCCGAATTCACCGGAATCATTTTTAAATCATGAGAAAAGTGTTAAAACAAGTTCCAAAAGAGAATCGAGCGAAAACATCAGCTCTCGGGAACTCCCGGAGGTTTCCAGAACTTCCCGGGAATCCCAGGTTTGACCAGTTTGACCAGAATTTGACTTTGGAACCAGGGCACCAAAACAATTTTCAAACATTTTTCATGGATAGTAGAGGTCAATAGCTTTCCAACGGTATATCGCACGTAATTTCTGGATTTAAAACGAATTTATTACAAATTTCCAAAGGCGAAAAAGGCGATCAAATCGGCTTTTATCACGAATACCGTAAAACTTTTCAAAGTGACCTATCCCCAAACTATTTTTTATGTAAATTAGACTCCATTACCTTTCCAACGGTATATCACAACCTCAATTTGGAGTTCGTATGCATTTTTTGTGAATTTCGGACGAAATAGGGCCTTTTCGCGAATACCGGAACTTCAGGGGGCCTAAACAGCATTATCCAGACGAAGGGAGGAGCACTGCCGCCGCGGCACTGGCCCAGTGCCGCCGCGGCACTCCCCTCCAGAACAGTGAGTTTTTGTAATTTATTTTGGGGGTCCAATTTGATATATTAGAAATCAAAACGACGTAGTTTTGGTTCCCAGCTTATTTTGGACCAATGGGAGACCATTTAAACTTTTTAAAATTCATTTACCACCCCTCCTTTGCCTATAAAAGAAGCCATTTACTTCCATTTAGAGGAGAGACATGGAAGCTTAGAGAAAGCTTAGGAAGAAACTCTAGTGAAATATAGAGAGAGAAAGAGAAGAAGTAGTCTTCTTCTTCCATTTTTTCCAATCAAAGTGAGTTCTAATCTTGTTTTCCTCCACCATTTTTCTATATAATTCATCATCAATATACCCAATCACCATTCTTGAGCATTCTTGAGTTAGGAAGCTACTTCCATGTCCAAATGTCAAAATCTATGAGTGAAACACCAAGCTACAAGTCCAAAATCATATTGATTATCATCTATTGATTGTTATTTACTTGCTTGTTCATATTATGTTCATCTCTTCTTAATCTCATTTCTTTTTATTTTCTTTATTTACTTACTAGTTCATCATCATCTAAGTGATGACATGAAGTTTGGGGTGAGTTAATCCTTATGGATAGTAGCTCTTGACCTCAAAAACATGTTTGATAGATGATGATTATAACTTCAATACCTCCAAGGTATCCTTGAAGTTATGTTCAAAATAAAAATGAATCTCTCGAATAATATTGGGAGTTCTTTGATGATTCAAGGTTGGATGAGGTTCTAAGTGGTCACATGGTCATCTCAAGAGTTTAAGTTCATGCTTTGAACATCTATTTCAAAACCCCCAATCAAGAACTCAAACTCTATTTCAAACCCAAATCCATTTTCTTCAAGAATGATCCAAAACAGTGAGCTGTTCAGATTCAAAGATTTGTTTTGCATTAAATACTTGAGTTATGATGATGAAACCACTTGGAAAATCTTCCTAAGACATCATAGTTTGTCCTCAATTTTTCCCATCAATTATAGAAATGTGAAAGTATTTGTTTTGGATGTGAGAAGTTCATGTTCATAATCTGCCTCTGTTCTCACAGAATGTTCACCCAACTTCTTGCACTTATTCTGGATATTTTCGTCACTGTACATATATCCTTTCTATTTTTTTTATAAAACTTGGGTGTCTTAGAAAACTTTTGGTATATAATGGGTCATCATAAACCTTTTCTTTGATTTATGAAAAATCATACAAAATCAATCAACAGTGCAGCTTTTGTTTCTGAGTCATGTGTACATTCTGATTTATTTCTTTTAATCTGTGCTAGCTATTGATGTTTGGCTTTTTGGGTTATTTTCTAGACACAATAAGGATGATCTCTGATTTTTGTCACATTTTCCTAGGCACGTTTGACCTCCCATTATAATGTTACAAAGTAATGCATACAGTCTGTCCACTATTCACAGCATTTCACTTTTTGGCTTTCACACTTTTATGCAACACTCTCTTGTATCTAGATGAACCCATATCCCATGCACATGTTCTTTACCACTTTTAGCATGCTATATCATATCATGTATCATCTATCCTCTCATGTATCATACTCCCTTAGATTCTTGAGTTTGGTTTCCAAATAAAACCATGGTTTGCAAATACTTGGGAAGTTCTTGAAATAAGTTAGGAATTAATATTCCAAGTGGTTAGAATATTCATCCAAGGTCTGGAAGTATACTTTCAAAACCCTCATTTCAAAACCCCCTCTTAAACCCCTCATTTTGATTTCAAGAAATAAACCTTGTTTTTCTCAAAACCCTCAAAACAGTGAGTCATTTAACTTCAAGGAATTATTTTGAGTTCAATACTCAATGTATGAATGCAAGACCACTTGGAAAGTCTTTCTAACTCACTATAGAACACCCATGATTTTTGGTTTGACTTGGAAGCACTTGAAAATGGTCCATTTGGATCCAAACATTTTCTCTAGACATTCTGTTTTTGCTGTCACAGCAGCTAGGTCCACTTCCAACTTCTTTTCCAGAAAACTTTTCCAAAAAGGGTGGTCTTAACTTATTTTTTCCTTAAACTTCAATGTCTTAGGGAACATTCTGTATAAAATGGGCCTCTAGATCATTAGTTTTCATTTTCTAAGATTTTTCAACATTTCAGTCGACAGTACGGACTCTGTTTCTGAGTGACCTTCATTGTTTATATTATTTCTCTCAATCTGTGATAGCAATTCAAGATTGGCCTTTTGGGTTGTGTTCTGGACACAATAAGGAAGATCTCCATAAAAATTCATGCATTGAAAACATTCCTAACCCCTCTTTTCAAATTCCAAAAGATCATGCTACTGTTCTGTCCACTATTCACAGCAAGTACTTTTCAACTTTCATTCTTTGATTTGATGCTCATATGCACTCCAAATTAGCTCATGTCTTAGGAAGTAGTTCATACTACATGTGTACATATCCCATGATGATTTCATTCATTCATTCATACACAATCTAGACTTCTAAGTCATTCTAGGAATCCATGAACACAAAGCACACTACAACCTTGGCACATTCTAGATACATACATTGCATTCATGCAAGATTTGGAGTTTTTGTAACTCCTAATCTAAGAAGATTAGAAGGAAATGAATTTGATCATACGTTCATGCTTCCCCTCGATCTAATCATCCTTTCTCATCCGTCCCGGGGATTGAGAGATCTTCTTTTCTCAAAGATTAACATGCATCATTCTAGCTTGCTAAGCATATTTTTGATTTCTTTATTTGTTTGTTTCAATAACAATTCATGTCCCCTTAGATTAGGAAAGCTTGATTACTTGATATGTGATTAGACGATTTTTCCTAGGTTTGTTTGTGTGATCTTTCACTTTACATTGCATGATATTTGACTTAGATCTTATGAATGATATTTTATCTTTAGATCTTCCATTTTCAAGTTTCTTATGTGATGTAATATACTATCATAGTATTAATTGACGAACCATACATAGTATAAGATGATTATTTGGATGCTAATTGAGGCCCGTCGAAAGACGGGGCGAGTTGAGGGTGTTTTAGTCGCGACAAAGGCTCCTTCCTCTCTCGTACCAAAACCCCGAACCAAGTTCTTTGGTTATGAAGGGCCGGTGCCCTTATCCGCTTGGGTGAGTCAAAATTAGGTTTCTTGGTTCCTTAAAGACCAAGTGGCGACTCTGTATCTGTTTTCAACAGACCTTTCCTTTTCTTTGATTCAAATCAATTTCAAAATAATCTCAAACAAGAGAGAAGTGGTCTGATTCCGCGTGTCCACAAGATCCATGGCTTCTAGCTCGAGGAGGCTCTCCAAGAAGGCCAAGGAATGGGTAAGAGTTGATAGCCAACCTCCGGGGTTGATTTTGTGCTACCCACAACGTCATCTTTTGGCCGCGGTTCTAGCACGTCAGGTATGTAAAACTTTCGATAGTTCGGGACTATCTTTGGGCATTGTGCTAGTCTAGTGAACTGTAGTGTGCACCTAGAGGTCGTTGGAAGTTTGTTTTGTGCTCATTTTTTGATTTAATGAAGTCAGACTTCGGGTTATGAATAGTGATTTTTGTGCCTATTCTTGCTATCTTTGATGTATATAGGTACCGGAGGTGACAGTGATGGGCCACGGTAGTCTTGCTCATGCCTTCCTGTGGTATACTCAGCTTTCGATCGTTGTTAAATAAATGGTTGACAAGGCGGGATTCGGTGGCTTTGTTCACCTGGTTTCAAAGAGTACTAATGACTTGTCATATTTTTATGCTCTTATCAAGAGGTGGTGGGACACGACTAATACTGTCCATCTTCCATTTGGTGAGATGACGATGACGCCTTTCTATTTCTCAATGATTATCGGCTTGAGGGTTGGCGGGCAGTGCCTGGTTCTGGATTACTTTTATGAGATTGATTCGGAAGCCGTAGAGATGCTAATTGGGGTTGTTCCTCCGAATCTGGAGGGACACCAGTTTCCTTGCGGTTGGCTTTATCGGGCTTATGGGAGAGGGAGGCACACTCGGAATAACTCTCAACTATCACGGGTATTCCTCTTATATCTTCTTGGTTGTTTGATCTTCGCAACACAGAATGACTGAGTGAGTTTGAGGCTCCTTTCCTGCCTGGCGACCATCGATGAGATCCCCTCTTATGATTGGGGCGGTGCTGCTTTGGCTCACCTCTATAAGCACATGGGCGAGGTTTCTCGTGGGGACATTAAATCGACCGACGGATTTTGGCGAGCTTGGGAGGCATGTCCTGTGACTTTTCTTTCTCTTTTGTCTTTTGATTTCCATGCTCCTATTTTTTTTTTCTGACTTTTGCTTCCTCTGTGCAGCTTTGGAGATTCGAGTACTTGAAAATGTTGGCTCATTCCCCTGCCGATGAGTCAGGCGAGGATGAGGACGGCATGGCTCTTGTGCCTTTGTTCCCCCAGGGGTTGAGATGGCATAGAGATGTTGTAGGGGTTAAGAGCGGGGCTCACCAGATTATCCTTCTGTAGAATTTCTTATTTGAGCTAACAGTTGCCAGCGTTGACTGGCACCTTGGGAGAATGTTGCCTATGCTACCCTGGAGAAGATTTAGGCAGTTAGACCTCTCGCTTCTTGCCAACTTCTGATAGAGAGTACTGAGGACAGACAGTGGTACCTTGGTGAGCGGGTGTCCCAGCAGGTGATTGGTGGTCCGAGGTACCATGTTCCTCATAATCCTCTTGTAATGGATGCTGGTGATCTCTCTGGCACTGTTCTGTCGGCTGCTTTGGCTGGTACTAATATTTGGGATCACTTTCATTCCGAGACTGGCTATGAGACTTACCGCAGTGACTTCCTGATGTCCAACTTCCCGCTTCTGGATATGAGTTTTCATGCTTTTGTCTCTATTCGTCACTTATGTTTTGACTCGTTTTCCTAACTTGTTTTGTGCCTACAGCTTCAGGTGATGTACAGGAGACAGGCTCCTCCAGTTCCCGATCCTATCCCTCCTTGGGATTGGACCGTCAATGTCCTAGGCGCTGATGGTTCCTCCCAGGTCATGGAGGCGCCACGCGTTACTTGTAGGTATCCTACTGAGCCGGCAGGCATCCTCAATGTCCCTTGGAGTTACGCTGAGGAGGGTTATGCCTTGACAGCTAGCCTACGGTCTTTGGTCCTCACTTGAGACCACATGGTATATCTCTAATTTTGTGCTTACTTAAGGTTATGAGATTCTAACCGTAATTTTGACCCTGGACAGATGGATGGCATGCGGCAGTTCGCTGCCAATTAGATGGCGTCTTTGGTAAGTTTCTGACTCAACTCAATTTTTTGTATTTTTTGTCGACCCAAAGCTGATCGTTTCCAATTGATTTGTGTGTGCAGTATCGGGGAGGGGACACTGGCTCGTCGAGGAACAAGCCGAGGTGCAGAAGCGGTAGGAGGCCGTCGCCAACGTATACTTCAAGTGGTCCGGTGGAGGATGGGGCGGAAAAGGAGGAGGAGGACTGAGGCCTCATGAGCGGGGACTTTTGTTTTGTCTCTATTTTTATGTGTTCGATTTGGTTGTATCAGTATATTTTGTGAATGGAGGATGGGGTATTTAGGATAACTAATCTGAAAAGTTGGTCATGATTTCTGCTAGGGATTGGACTCTCGAAGAATCTCTCTTAACTATTTCTTGACCGGGAACCAGGACCCGCCTCTGAATCTTTGCAGTGCTCAATTCGAGAGAACCGGGTAGGGCCTTCGGGAGCTGATATCTTTCTGTATTTGCCCTCGGGGGATGGTGTTGGATTATCGGAGAATCTCTCTTAATTGTTTCTTGACCGGGAACCAGGACCCATTTCTGAATCTCTCACGGTTGATCAAAACTTTGTAGTGCTCAATCCAAGAGAACAAGTTAGGGCCTCCGGGAGCCGATATCTTTCTGTATTTGTCCTGGGGGATGGTGTTTGATTCTCGGAGAATCTCTCTTAACTGTTTCTTGACCGGGATCCAGGACCCATCTCTAAATCTCTCACGGTTGATCAAATCGTTGCAATGACTATCCTGAAAAGCCTATTCAGGCCTCCCGGGAGCCTTTTTTTCTTTGTAACTATCTGTTAGGAGTAAGTTGGATCTACTGGGGATAAAACCTTATAAATTTTGACTAGAGCGAGTCACTGGGGCTTGTCGGGGCCTGAAATTGGCCAAAATGGGCCAAAATAGGTCAAAATAGAGTGAAACCGTTCAAAACAAAGCAAAGCGGGGCCCACGTGGAGCAGTGCCACGGTGGCAGTTGGCCAGTGCCACAGTGGCACTGGGTGGCCGGACTCCGTCTTTATATATATCAGGTTTTTGAGCATTTTGAGCTCATTTTTGGCCATTCTTGGGTGTTTCTGTAGCCAAAATCCACCAAAAGACAGCTTGTGCACACTCAGGTGAGTAATCTCTTCCCATGATTGGAATTTTGATTGGTGCTTTATTTTTCTCTAAATTACAAGAAGAAAGTTTAGCTCCAACTTCCATTTTCTTTGCAGATCCATGGCTTCTAGCTCGAGGAGGCTCTCCAAGAAGGCCAAGGAATGGGTAAGAGTTGTTAGCCAACCTCCGGGGTTGATTTTGTGCTACCCACAACGTCATCTTTTGGCTGCGGCTCTAGCACGTCAGGTATGTAAAACTTTCGATAGTTCGGGACTATCTTTGTGCATTGTGCTAGTCTAGTGAACTGTAGTGTGCACCTAGAGGTCGTTGGAAGTTTGTTTTGTGCTCATTTTTTGATTTAATGAAGTCAGACTTCGGGTTATGAATAGTGATTTTTGTGCCTATTCTTGCTATCTTTGATGTATATAGGTACCGGAGGTGACAGTGATGGGCCACGGTAGTCTTGTTCATGCCTTCCTATGGTATACTCAGCTTTCGGTCGTTGTTAAATAAATGGTTGACAATGCGGGATTCGGTGGCTTTGTTCACCTGGTTTCAAAGAGTACTAATGACTTGGCATATTTTTATGCTCTTATCGAGAGGTGGTGGGTGTGGATACCGCAGGTGATTTCAAATTTTACCCACTTTTAAAACATTTTTCAAATTCAAAGAGTCGCCACTTAATTTTTAAAAGGAAAATTAAGAAACCATTTTAAAGCAAACTGATCTTTTACGAAACCAAAGATAAACTGGGTCCGGGGATTATGGAATGAAAGGGGAAGGAGCCCGACGGACTAAAACACCCCCTTTCATCCTATCTCACGATAGGCCTCTACTCAACATCCTTTTTAATCAAATTATTAATCTAAGCATGCCCTCAGATAATACATATATACATATACATCACATAAGCATGTTGGAAATGGTGTAAAATTGCTAACGACAAAATATCATTCATAGCCACGTAATACAAGTAGCAAACAACATGATATGCAATAGAGAACTAGAAAACATACCCGGGATCCAGCCGCGAATATCAAACGTGCAATGCATTCAAGAACAAAATAAACCTAAGAAAGGTCTCTAACACATATATACACATAAGACAAAACCTAGGCTAAGGTGTCGCACATGGAGTCGAAAATCAATTCAAAATCAAAGAAATGAATTAAACTAAGGGAAGAGTTGAGGAATTGTACCTCAAATGCGCTACAAAACAAAGGTTAGTACACATGCCTTAGGCAAGATATAATATCATAAATAAATAAATCCTAAGTCATGTTCAATTAGATATATCTTAGACAAGAGATAAGTCCTACTTATAGAATTTGATATGTATGAATGAATGCATGAATACGAACAAGGATGGGACACGAATTTATTCACTAATTTGGATCACTAAGCCTCTGGATTTAATCTAAATTATCATTATTCAAAACATGGTTTGGGTCTCAAGACATTAGGAGACCATTTGAGTTAAAATAAATAAGATTAGACAAAAACAGTAGCAGTTTTTTATGAATTACAGAGAGCAGACCAGACGTTCAAAAATAGGCATAAAATACTTTCAACGGTTGGATCTTACTGATTTTTGGATATGTTATGCCTCTGTGAGTCTAGTTTCTAACCCAAGAAGAAAATCAAGGTTTCAACGGTTAGATCTCCGGGAATATGGAAATACTAGACCTCACTCAGAATTTTGCAACTCTCTGTCCAGAGATCTTGTATGATTTTCTAAAACTAGTAAAAAAATGAGAAACACTTAGATCTTTTTAGGGTACCTTCCTAACACATTAAGGTACTTATAAAAAATTATTTGAGACCCCAAAAACCTAATTAAGGTTCTGATTTATTAATTTCAAAACAGACTTACTATTCTGAAAGTATTTTAAAACTCTGGACAGATTATGATTAGCTCACAAAAACCATGATCCAACCCTTCTAATCACAAGATCTTTATAAAACAAAAATCACAGTGGTAAAACAATGTATTATTGACATTTTCCCGTTGGTTTCACTTAATTTCAACGGTTAGATCTTGAACTAAAAATCTTTGATCGAAAACAGTTTGTAAACTTACTGTTTTTGTTTTGCTAGTTCAACTTTGTTGGTTGACCTCAACTATTAAAAACATGAAGTTGGGGCTCAAACCAAACTATTTCTTCTACCATTTGATGGTCATTGAAGACTAAAAGGCATATATATGCTCATAGATTTTAATAAAGTATAGCATGGATTCCACAAGATCCAAAGAACAATAAACTTAAATCCATGGATAAAAGTTTGGATTCAAGTCACTACTCCTACCACTTAATGGTCATTGGAGTTTTAAGACATCTCACACTTATGGATCTTGATGAAGTATTGAAATGAACTTCACAAAACCCTCAAAATAAAGAACTCAAGCCTATGGACCCAAGCTTGAATTCAACTTATCACTCCTACCATTTGATGGTCATTGGAGTTAGTGACATGCTCATATGTAGGTTTTAGACGAAGTATGAAAGAAACTTCTCAAAACCTAAGGGAAAGATTAGTCTAAGCCATGGGAGTAGACTTGAACTAACACACTTTCTCCTACCATTTGATGGTCATCGGAGTCTAAATAGAATTAAAATCATCTTGAACCTCATTGGAATATAGTAAGGATTCCATGAGATTTCTTAATGAAGAGGTTCAAGTCATGGATTAAGACTTGAATCTCACTTATTATATGTAAGTTAAGACTATAATTCATTCTAATCTCCATATAGATCATAAGATCATAGGAAATTAAGAAATCAAACTCAAGAGGATCCAATGAGATATTAAAGATCTCATGGATCTCAAAAAGAAAATAGAGACAAAGAGAAATAGAATCAAAGTTTACTTGAAGAAAACCAAGTGAAGATCCCTTCACAAACTAGTTTTATTTTAAACCTAAGGCTCTTATTTAGATCCAAATCAATGAAAGCAAGTAGGAATTCAATCACAATTCTATGTGGTGTGTGATGAAATGAGGTGGGAAGAGAGGTTTTGAAAATGTGTAAAAGTCCTAGATCTATGAATTGTGATTGAATTATATATAATAAGTATAGGGATAAGGATTTAACCTCTAGATCTTCTCAGGATTTGATTGATTTGGAGAGATCCAAGTCTTACAAGCAATGCTCTTCTTCTTCTTCCTTGAAGCTTCAAGGTTCTTCAATGGAGATTTGAGGAATTTGGATGAATTGGGTAAGATTTCTATGGGGTTTTGGAGTTTCTCTCTCTATATTTCTCTAAGAACAACCTCTCTCTTCAAAATTCAGCCTCTCTCTTTTAGATTCAAGTCTCTCTCTCAAGATTCAAGTCTCCAACCTCTCAAAATGAGAGAAAATGGGGCTTTTATAGACTTTCATTATCTTGGGGGCTAAGATAAGGGTAGATAGGTCAATTAGGGATGGTGGGAGCATGGTTTGCATGACCTAGGAGTAGTAAACACGTACACAAAAAACGGCATCGTTTGGTGCATTTATTTGATCAAAGATTGAAAAAGAATTTTGACTTAAAAATGCAAATTAGCCCAGGCCGGCACTCGATGAGATGAAACGGCACTCTCTGAGTGCCGCGCGGCACTTTGAGTGCCGCTGCACAGCAATCCAGCACTATTCACAGCAATTCAGCACCTTTATTTCATTTCATGTCATTTAAGTAAATGTCGTTTAATTTATGTATTTACTTAAGACATTAAATGTAATTAAGGAAATACCCCCCATTTGGATTCAATAAAAATATCTAGAAAATCAAAATCCTTAAGGAAAAAAAGTCAACTCTCCCTCCGAAGGCAAAATTTTGATTTTCTGCACGATTCTTCTTAAAAGCCTTTCAATTTCACCATGATTCCTTTCATTTAAAAATTCTAAAAAATCATTTATAGCATAAGGGAGACCCAATGAACAATTACCGGGACTTTTCATCTTGAAATTCGAAGATTTTACGATTGACTCCCTTTTGACTCGTTGACTTTTCACTGGGTCAACTGTTGACTTTTTCTTTCGGGGTTCATGCTGAATTCCTCTTCTTTTGAAAATGATTTTAAGATGCTCCGAGAACATTGCCGTATTCCTATACGTGTTCAAAACTCATGGTCTACAAGGTGACGAGTAGATGAGAATTTTGGTCTTTTGGCTGAAAATGGTGATTTTGAACCGAGATTCTTCTAGGAAGAGAGTCAGATTGCTTGTAAGAGTCTTGATTCCGTCGAGACATATTCATCATTGATCTCTAGAGGTAAATCCCCCTAAGTTTAATAGTTCGGTCAAAATTGGGGTGTCTACAGTTTGCCCCTCTTCGGCAGAGCTTGTGAAGCAACGCGTATCACAAGTGAATGTCGAAGCCTGTGTGAAGACAAGCCTTTGACCGGGCTATTGAACTTAGGTAAAAACAAAATGCGTTGCAAAAACATTTGCGGAGACGGTCGGTGCTGGTCGTGCTCAATGGTGAGCTGCCTACGTATCCCAACGGGAATCAGACCAGGACGTAGTTCGGGTAAGGGATAACACACAAATGCAAATAATCACACGGATGAATGCTCTTATCTTATTGTGATGCACACGCTCATGCAAATTTATATCTTATGCTCCCAAACGTGATGATCCCGAGTCACGTTACTTTTCCTATTATCAGAAATGCACCCTATACGTTGAATTATCCTATTATGATACCGTCCTACTCTAGGAACATCATGATTGATGTATACACATTTCATATATGTTTTGAGAATCGTCTGATTGACTGAGATGCGCCT
This sequence comes from Hydrangea macrophylla, assembly GCA_033977485.1. NCBI lineage: Eukaryota > Viridiplantae > Streptophyta > Magnoliopsida > Cornales > Hydrangeaceae > Hydrangea > Hydrangea macrophylla. The sequence goes on from CM066989.1 coordinate 31,100,688, forward strand.
TGCGCCTTACACTCCATAGCCGAGTCAGGTAGCACGCTGGAAGACTGAGCCGCTTCACGTCTTACACTCCATAATCTTCCAAAATCATCTGATCGGCTAAGCCGAATCAGGTAGCACGCTGAAAGATTGAGCCGCTTCATGCCTTACGCTCCATAATCTCCCAAAATCATCTGATCGGCTAAGCCGAATCAGGTAGCACACTGAAAGATTGAGCCGCTTCATGCCTTACGCTCCATAATCTTCCAAAATCATCTGATCGGCTAAGCCGAATCAGGTAGCACGCAGAGAGATTGAGCAGCTCTATGCTCAAAATCAATCAAAATCATCTGATCGGCTAAGCCGAATCAGGTAGCACGCAGAGAGATTGAGCAGCTCTATGCTCAAAATCAATCAAAATCATCTGATCGGCTAAGCCGAATCAGGTAGCACGCAGAGAGATTGAGCAGCTCTATGCTCAAAATCAATCAAAATCATCTGATCGGCTAAGCCGAATCAGGTAGAACGCAGAGAGATTGAGCAGCTCTATGCTCAAAATCTCCCAAAATCATCTGATCGGCTAAGCCGAATCAGGTAGCACGCAGAGAGATTGAGCAGCTCTATGCTCAAAATCTCCCAAAATCATCTGATCGGCTAAGCCGAATCAGGTAGCACGCAGAGAGATTGAGCAGCTCTATGCTCAAAATCTCCCAAAATCATCTGATTAGCGCAGATTCACTTACGAAAACCAAAGATGCAAATGTGTCATACTTGACCCTTATTTTCCCCTTCCGGATTTACTCTCTTTTTCAAAGGTTATTTTCAAATTTTCCTAAATCTGGAAGCACCCAAATGCGTATCCATTTCATTTCTGGAACTTGATGGTCTACCATAATCAGATTAGCTTAATTTTTTCAAATCAATTCATTCTTCTTGAATTTAAGAGTCGATCAGACTCAAATCAAATCAAATTTTCAAAATCAGGAGTCCATCAGACTCCAATCAATTTAGATTTTTAAAATCAACCAAACTTAAATCAATTCATTCTTCCAAAATCAGGAGTCAATCAGACTCAAGTCAATTCATATTTTTCAAAATCGGAGTCATTCAGACTCGAATCAATTCATCTTTTCAAAATTGGAGTCTTTCGGACTCGAGTCAATTCATTCTTCTAAAACCAGGAGTCAATCAGACTCAAATCAACTTAGATTCTCAAAATCAACCAAACTCAAATCGATTCATTCTTTTAAAATCAGGAGTCAATGAGACTCAAATCAACCAAGCTCGAATCAATTCATTCTTCTAAAATCAGGAGTCAATCAGACTCAAATCAACTTAGATTCTTAAAATCAAGGAATCAATCTTTCTTAATTCTTTTCAAATTCGAAAATCCAGAGTCAAAAAGAATTTCTAATTCCAAATCATTAGTCAACCAGACTCAAAAGAATTTCTAATTTCTAAAAACAGGGGTCAACCTAACTTGAAGAATTTTAAATCTCTAAAAGCGGGAGTCAATTCGACTCAAAGAATTTCAATTTTCAAAAACCAGGAATCAGTCAGACTCGATTTAATTCAATTCCCAAAATCAAGAGTCATTCAGACTCGAATTAGTTCATCTTCTTAATTCAGTTCAATTTCTAAAATCAGGAGTCAGTTGAATTCGAAACAAATTCAATTTCACAAAACCTGGAGTCAATCAGACTCAAAACAAATTCAAATCCTAAATCATGAGTCAATCAGACTTGATTCAATTTCTTATTTCGCAAAATCGGCCAAAACCAGGAGTCAATCGGACTCAAAGAAATTTAAATTCATAAAACTGGGCTTAAAGGATTTCTATTTCACAAAAGAATTTTTACAAAATTGGGAGTCAATCGAACTCAAAGAATTTCTATTTCACAAGATTGGGAGTCACCAAGACTCAAAAGAATTTCTAATTTCCAAAAACATGAGCCATTCAGACTCAAAAGAATTCTAATTTCCAAAAACATGAGCCAATCAGACTTAAAAGAATTTCTAATTTCCAAAAACATGAGCCAATCAGACTCAAAAGAATTTTTTAATTTCAAAAGATTGAGAGTCAACCAGACTCAAAAGAGTTTCTAATTTCCAAAAACATGAACCAATCAGACTCAAAAGAATTCCCAATTCCAAATTATGAGTCAATCATACTCAAAAGAATTTCTAATTTCAAAATCGGAGTCAAACAGACTCAAAATAATTTCAAATTTCTAGAATAGGAGTCAATTGCACTCGAATCGGATTGTTTTTCACAACACCGAGAGTCAATCAGACTCAAATCTAAAATTGGGAGTCGATCAGACTCAAAGAATTTAAAAAAAAACAGACTCAATTCGATTCAAAAACTCTAAAATCTGGAGTCAAATCAGACTCGAATGATTTTTTCTAGAATTAGGAGTCAATCAGACTCAATTCAATTCAATTTCTAAGCTCGGGTGCTAAGTTAGACTTTCATGAATCGGGAATCGGACGGACTTAATGATTTTAATTTCCGCAATCGGGAGCTAATCAGATTCAACTTAATTTAACATTAAAATCTGGCGATAGTTAGATCCATTTTAGCCCAAACTTTCAAAAGTTCGGAGTCGGTTAGACTCAAAGAATTCAATTCCAATAAAATTCAGAGTTAAGCAGACTCACAAATTCAAGGGAGTCACGTGGATCCAAAAAATTCAATTTTCTTACACAAGGAGTCAATAAATTCACATTTTAAAAAAAGAGTCATTCGGATCCATGGACCCGCATTTCCACAACAACGGAGTTACTAGGACTCGAAAACTCGCATTTTACAACCACGGAGTCATTTGGACTCAAAATTTGCATTTTACGACAACAGAGTCACTCGGACTCCACGAAATTCACGGAGTCACACGAACTCAACAAAAATTCACTTCTTATACAAATGGAATCATACAGACTCAATCAAACTCACATTTCATACAAATGGAGTCATACAGACTCAACAAATGTATATATATATATATATATTTATACGAATGGAGTCACATGGACTCAACGAATTCACTTTTTATACAAATGGAGTCACACAGACTCAAAGAATTTCCTATTTCAAAATCGAGGGTTAATTTATAACATTTCAAATTTTCTTAATCAGAGTCAATTTTGACTTAACAAAAAAAAAATTCCAATTTGCAAAATCAGGAGTTAAATCAAACTCAATTTATTTCAATTCCCAAAATCGGGAGTCAAATTAGACTCAATTTATTTCAATTCAGTTCATCAGAGTTAGTCAAACTCAGTTTTATTCAAATTCTAAATCAGAAGTTAGTCAGATTCAATTCAATTTAATTTTTCAAAATCTGGAGTCAATCAGACTCATTTCAGTTCCATATTTTAAAATTGGAATTCAATCAGACTTAAATAGTTTCTATTTCACCAATTCAAAAGTCAATTAGACTCAAAGAATTTCTGTTTCACAAAATTGGAGTCAATCAGACTCAAAATTTCATATTTCACAAAGTCGGTGTCACGCGGACTCAAAATTTCATTTCGTTATTCAAACGAAATCACACGGACTCAACAAATTCATATTTTACACAAACGGAGTCACGCGGACTCGAAAATTCATATTTTACATAAACGGAGTCATGCAGACTCAAAATTTCATATATTCACAAAGACGGAGTCATGCGGACTCAAAATTTCATTTCTTTATTCAAATGAAGTCACACGGACTCAAAAAAATTCATATTTTACACAAACGGAGTCACGGGGACTCGAAAATTCATATTTTACATAAACGGAGTCATGCAGACTCAAAAATTCATATTTTACATAAACGGAGTCATGCGGACTCAAAATTTCATATTTTATTATTCAAACGAAGTCACACGGACTCAAAAATTCATATTTTACACAAACAGAGTCACGTGGACTCGAAAGTTCATGCAGACTCAAAATTTCATATTTTCACAAAGACGGAGTCATGCGGACTCAAAAATTCATACTTTACAACACGAAGTCACGCAGACTTGAAGAATTATGAACTTTTGCAAAATCGAAGTCATGAAGACTCAAAGAATCAAAGGAGCCGAATAAGGCTCAAGTACTTGATTGATTAATGATGATGATGATGATGATGATGATAATGATGATGCTAGACTGACGAGGAGCTTTTAGCACTGAAATGAGCTCGTTTGGATGAGCTTGTCACGAGTGTGGATTTGCCACAAAAGTGGGCTTATGAGGCATGTTTGCCACGAAGTGGGCTTATGTGCATGGACTTGTCATGAGCGTTGGTTTGGCTAAAAGAGTGCCACCGGGGTGGGCTTTCATGAATGAAGCTGCCACATAAATGGGCTTATAACGAGAGTTGCCCTGAACGTAGGCTTTCGATGAAAGAGTGCCATGTGAATGGGCTTATGATGGGGTCGCCACAAAAGTGGGCTTATAATGGTGGTCACCACGAAAGTGGGCTTTTGATGAGAGGGTGCCATATGAATGGGCTTATGATGGGGTCGCCACAAAAGTGGGCTTATAATGGTGGTCACCACGAAAGTGGGTTTTGGATGAGAGGGTGCCGTATGAATGGGCTTTCGAAGATAATTGCCACGAAAGTGGGCTTTGGAAAAAATGCTTTCCTGCATCTGCGGACCCTTGAAATAAATAAGAAGAAAGAGGGAAGCCACCTATGCCCCTAGTCTTGGACCCTTCATGTTTCCCCTTTAGCATTGTGTTATGATAGTGTTTAAAAATCCTGCTTGCATTGCTTTTGGGAGACTCATGGAGACTCTTCAAATCTTTATTCATCATCTTAAACCCACACAATTGAGACCATTATTGACTCATCAAAGGGGGACAATCTTGACAAAGGGATTACACAAGCGACAGACTCAAACTCTGTATTATTATGAATTAGTGTGCTTTCATCGTGAACAATGTATCATCTTACCTTTCATTTATTCATCATCTTACAATGTTAGTACTTTTTCCGACAAATCTAAACTTTGAAGGTTCTCTTTTTGAGTTAGCTGATTCTTTGCCTATCCAGAGTGTGCTTCAGATTAGTGCTTTAGCTTAGAGAATAAAAGACAATCTATTTCAATCCATTCAAAACAAACTTGATTACTCGAGAACTTTGCTCTGACATAGAGGGATTTTGGCAAACGAAGTTTGCCCCTAGTTTGAGTAGGACTCGGAGGCATTGCTTTTGGGATTAAATGAGGTGTTCAGCAAACGAAGTTTGCCCCTGGTTTGGCGATATATATGTGGCTTCGGGCAAACTTACGCAAGTTTACCCCCTAGTCTGAAGAAAGAAAACCAAAGGCACAAAGGGTGATGCTCATGGTTTAGGGATGGTTATGGACCGAGAACCTTGGAAGGTTCGCCTACTTATCCCTGAACGGGAATCAGGTCCAAAGTAGTTCGGTTAAGGCCTGAAAGAAAGATGCCATGAGATGGCGAGGGTGATGACCGAACCGAGTAGGCTGCCTACGTATCCCCGAGTGGGAATCAGGTCAAAAAACGTAGTTCATCAACTCTGGAGGTCTTGAAAGAATAAAGCTTCAAGAATTTGTGGGCTTTTCGAGCCATATTTCCATATGGGTCCAATGGATGCTTTTTCTGAAATGGGTTGCTTGTGGTAGCCTTTGAACAGGATCATGAACTACTTCTCCCTTTTATGCATTTTTTTTTTCTTCTTTTCCTCTTTTATTCCTTCTTTTTTTTCTTTTCCTTTTTTTTTTTGTTTTGTGGCGGTTGATTCTTTTCGCCTTATCACTAGCCAGTCAATCTTTACAACTCTCATAATACATCATGTTTTAATCATACTCTATTATACTCACAAAGCAATATCAGCCCTCCAAATTACTCTTTATTTTTCTCAAAGATACCTTTGTATTGTTTTAGGCCCACTTAGCCATTGAGCCTCTCACAAAATTTTGATACTAATTGATACTTTTAAATCTCTCTTTTCATTTCCGATTTCTTTTCTTTGTTGAGAACAACACAAAGCCTTCATGTACCAATGATATACTTTGAAGTGCTAAAGAATTCTCAATCTTATTTATTCTCTTTTTTTTCTCTTTCCTTTCTTTTCTCTACCTCACTATCTCTTATTCTCTTCATGATTTTGACTGGCTAGGATTCGGATTTTGAAATCAACACGCATCTTATTTTTGCTCTAACTTTTGCCTAGGCGCCCTTTTCGGGTTTTCATCCTAGCGAGCTCCTTCATCTTCTTCTTTCTCTTTTCTCTTTTTTATTTACTTCATTTTTTTGTGCTCTAAATTTTGCCTAGGTGCCCTTTCGGGTTTTCATCCTAGCGAGCTCCTTTTTCTTTCTCTTTTCTCTTTTTTATTTACTTCATTTTTTTGTGCTCTAAATTTTGCCTAGGTGCCCTTTCGGGTTTTCATCCTAGCGAGCTCCTTTTTCTTTCTCTTTTTTTTTTTTTTTTTTTTTTGGGAAGAAGAAGTTCATTTAATATATTCGACTACCATCAAGGATCAAGTTATGGCTTTGGACTAGTTGGGCTCATCTTTTAGGCTTGGTATTTAAGAGAAGGGGATGGTGAGCAAGCTTCAAGTTCCAAGTTCATCTTTTCAAGATTGAGCAAGAGCATCTTTAAATTCTTAAAGTAAAGCTAATCAATTATCTACTCCTCCTTGGTCTTCGCACAAAATTTGCTTTGATCACTTGGGAACCTTTTCAATGCAAAGATTTATTTACAAAGTATTTTTCATGATCATTTGAAAAATGATTTTTAATTTTTTTTTTCTCTTCTTTTTTCTTTCTTGGCTTAATGATCCATACATTCATGACTTCGCACACTGAATCAAGCAAAATGAGACTTTATTCAATTAGTATAAAAGAAGAGTACATGACTTGACTCGATAAACTTGACAAGGACTTAAAACTCGATAACAGATTGACTAGAAGACTCGACTAGACTTGACATTTGACTCTAACTCGGACATGACTTGACTACAAACTGGAATAGACTCGACTTTGGTCTCAACTGGAGTGTCACTAATGAATTTCAAATTGTTAGATTTCCAAAAGCATCCACATTCGCTTCAGCAACAGTATTCCCAAATACTATCACCTCACTAGCATCATTTAAACCTTCAGGCTTGACACTTCCCATTAGCATATGTGTGGGATCATCCTCCATGTCTATGGCCCACTCTTTAGCAAAATGGCCCTCCTCTGACTCACGCCCAATATTGTCAATGCCTTTTATGATTTTGTTGATTGGGTCAGGGCTAGCGGGTTGTTGCGCACTTGTGGAGGCGACAAATCTCTTGAGAGAGCTTAGTGATGGCAGGGATTGAAAGGATTGCAATTCATGCCAAATGTTACTCAGTGGGTTCAGCGAAGGAGTGATCATTTTCTGCTCAATGAGATCTTGGATATCATGGCGGAGTTTTATGCAATAATTGGTCATGTGGCCAGGGGTCTGGTGGTAGGCGCAGTATAATGATGGGTCATATTTGTGGGGTAAGGGATTTGATTGTGGCCTTGGGTTCAGGAGACTGAGGTGACCACTCTTGATGAGGTGACCAAGGGCTATGGATAATGGCATGCCAAGGTTAGTGAAGATTCTCCGCTTGCGGGCTTGACTTGATTTTGGATTCGGCTTTGAGCTCGAGCTGGCTTTTAGGTTTGGATATGCGGTTAGGCTAGGATTTCTTGAGTTGGGATGTTGGCTTGGATTAGCTTTTTGGCTGGATGGGGTCAGGCTTGGATATGAGCTTGAGATTGGATGTGGGCCTTGCAGATTGGTCAAGTATGACTGCGGGATTTGGTGATTGACCAGATATGAGCTCTGGTGATTGGTTGGGCTTGGGTGCATGGTTAGATTTGGATATGGGCATTGATGCATGTGTGGGTTTGGACATGGGCATTGTTGCTTCTCTAGGCGATCCATTATTCTCTTTTCCAATTGATCCATTCTCACCTCATCGTTGCCCATCTGATCTTTCAGCAATTGAATGAACTCAAGCATGACTCCCTCTAATTGCTTCACCCTAGAATCTTGTTGCTCAACAACGATTTGCAGTTTGCTTACTTTCTCCTCCAAAGCTCTGTAGGCCATTGGTGGGTCTATCTCGACATGATGGTCCATGATCTCTTCTAAGTAAGAGAGATTAACCCAAGAAGATTAGAAGTGTCCTTACTAGGGGCTCTGGTTGTTCCACTCTTTCTAAAAAAAACAAATAGGAAAAAGGTCCGCATGCAGAATTGAATAGTAAGGAAATTTTTTATTTTATTTTTTATTATTTTTTTTTTAGGGACTTTGATCTTAATCGGAGGGAAGATGTTGTGAGTTCGTATGCTACACATGCATGCAATGACAAAATGTTCATGCTTTGATGATTCGATGTGGCTAAATGCATGCACCGCACACATGGCACACGGATGAAATGCAAGTGTGTGTATGCCTACTCTATATGCCAAAGCAAAGGAAAATTCTAATCCTAACAGGTAAACACATAAACACATAAAATCCTCACCCATGTCAAGTGCGCCAACTTCTCCTCTCATTGTGATCTTCACTACCCTCTCAAAGGTTGGATATTCAAAATTTTTCGAAATTCATTTGAAAATCACTTGTTTAGAATGATGAGATCTTTCAAAACAATTCTCAAGAATTTTGAATCTTTTATTTTTTAAAAAATGAGGATGTGAAAACATTTCTCAATGAAGATGATTGGATTGAAATTTTGCTTTAAAATTCATTTGAAGAGCATTTTTTTTTTAAAAAAAACGATTCCCAAGATTTTGGATTCTTCCTTCAAGAAGGAGAATGCGAGAATATACCTCAACAAGGGGTTGACTTGGGATTTTAATCAAAAGGTGAATCCCAAAGATTTTAAAAGAGTGACTAAATACTTTGGAATGAAGAAGTCAAAAACTTATCTTCTTTCAAAGATGGATTTAAAATTCCTTGGGTAGAAGGATCACATGTTTGGATAATCACCGCACTTTTCATAAATTTGGATGCATACAAGGTCAATGATGCTTAGCTAACGAGATATAAGATGTGTAATCTTATAATCAAAATCTAACATATTCCCAACTGTCATGGGACATGAAGAGGAATTGCTCAAAAGTGATTAAGAGGTTACAAATCCCATATCGAACTAACATCGTCATCATCTCAAATAATCCCTTTAGGGCATTCAAACTCCCTAACATATAACCCTAATCAAGAATCAATTTCCTAAGATCGAAAGGTTCTATGGAAGCTACCATGCAAAGGCCGGGTTTTGGTCAAATAAGGGACCCTTGACACACACCCGATAGGATGCTTTATATACCAAAACATGGTACGAGATCAAGGGTGATCACACGGTCCCATGATGACTTGACCGACCGGGTTGCCCCGAGCCTCCAAGGTCATAGTTCCATGCAATCGACTGGCGAAACATGCAAGTGCAATGCAACGGGCACACCAAAATTAATTAATTCGATTAAAAGGATGCTTTCAAGTCTAACCCTCGAGTGAACCCAAAATCAGAAATTCTGGTCTGTGAAACCAGAGATTCTGGGTTCGATCCCCAGCAGAGTCGCCAGATTGTGGATACCGCAGGTGATTTCAAATTTTACCCACTTTTAAAACATTTTTCAAATTCAAAGAGTCGCCACTTAATTTTTAAAAGGAAAATAAAGAAACCATTTTAAAGCAAACTGATCTTTTGCGAAACCAAAGATAAACTGGGTCCGGGGATTATGGAATGAAAGGGGAAGGAGCCCGACGGACTAAAACACCCCCTTTCATCCTATCTCACGATAGGCCTCTACTCAACATCCTTTTTAATCAAATTATTAATCTAAGCATGCCATCAATTAATACATATATACATATACATCACACAAGCATGTTGGAAATGGTGTAAAATTGCTAACGACAAAATATCATTCATAGCCACGTAATACAAGTAGCAAACAACATGATATGCAATAGAGAACTAGAAAACATACCCGGGATCCAGCCGCGAATATCAAACGTGCAATGCATGCAAGAACAAAATAAACCTAAGAAAGGTCTCTAACACATATATACACATAAGACAAAACCTAGGCTAAGGTGTCGCACATGGAGTCGAAAATCAATTCAAAATCAAAGAAATGAATTAAACTAAGGGAAGAGTTGAGGAATTGTACCTCAATGCGTTAAAAAACAAAGGTTAGTACACATGCCTTAGGCAAGATATAATATCATAAATAAATAAATCCTAAGTCATGTTCAATTAGATATATCTTAGACAAGAGATAAGTCCTACTTATAGAATTTGATATGTATGAATGAATGCATGAATACGAACAAGGATGGGACACGAATTTATTCACTAATTTGGATCACTAAGCCTCTGGATTTAATCTAAATTATCATTATTCAAAACATGGTTTGGGTCTCAAGACATTAGGAGACCATTTGAGTTAAAATAAATAAGATTAGACAAAAACAGTAGCAGTTTTTTATGAATTACAAAGAGCAGACCAGACGTTCAAAAATAGGCATAAAATACTTTCAACGGTTGGATCTTACTGATTTGTGGATATGTTATGCCTCTGTGAGTCTAGTTTCTAACCCAAGAAGAAAATCAAGGTTTCAACGGTTAGATCTCCGGGAATATGGAAAATACTAGACCTCACTCAGGATTTTGCAACTCTCTGTCCAGAGATCTTGTATGATTTTCTAAAAATAGTAAAAAAATGAGAAACACTTAGATCTTTTTAGGGTACCTTCCTAACACATTAAGGTACTTATAAAAAATTATTTGAGACCCCAAAAACTTAATTAAGGTTCTGATTTATTAATTTCAAAACAGACTTACTATTCTGAAAGTATTTTAAAACTCTGGACAGATTATGATTAGCTCACAAAAACCATGATCCAACCCTTCTAATCACAAGATCTTTATAAAAAAAAATTCACAGTGGTAAAACAATGTATTATTGACATTTTCCCGTTTGTTTCACTTAATTTCAACGGTTAGATCTTGAACTAAAAATCTTTGATCGAAAACAGTTTGTAAACTTACTGTTTTTGTTTTGCAAGTTCAACTTTGTTGGTTGACCTCAACTATTAAAAACATGAAGTTGGGGCTCAAACCAAACTATTTCTTCTACCATTTGATGGTCATTGAAGACTAAAAGGCATATATATGCTCATAGATTTTAATAAAGTATAGCATGGATTCCACAAGATCCAAAGAACAATAAACTTAAATCCATGGATAAAAGTTTGGATTCAAGTCACTACTCCTACCACTTAATGGTCATTGGAGTTTTAAGACATCTCACACTTATGGATCTTGATGAAGTATTGAAATGAACTTCACAAAACCCTCAAAATAAAGAACTCAAGCCTATGGCCCCAAGCTTGAATTCAACTTATCACTCCTACCATTTGATGGTCATTGGAGTTAGAGACATGCTCATATGTAGGTTTTAGACGAAGTATGAAAGAAACTTCTCAAAACCTAAGGGAAAGATTAGTCTAAGCCATGGGAGTAGACTTGAACTAACACACTTTCTCCTACCATTTGATGGTCATCGGAGTCTAAATAGAATTAAAATCATCTTGAACCTCATTGGAATATAGTAAGGATTCCATGAGATTTCTTAATGAAGAGGTTCAAGTCATGGATTAAGACTTGAATCTCACTTATTATATGTAAGTTAAGACTATAATTCATTCTAATCTCCATATAGATCATAAGATCATAGGAAATTAAGAAATCAAACTCAAGAGGATCCAATGAGATATTAAAGATCTCATGGATCTCAAAAAGAAAATAGAGACAAAGAGAAATAGAATCAAAGTTTACTTGAAGAAAACCAAGTGAAGATCCCTTCACAAACTAGTTTTATTTTAAACCTAAGGCTCTTATTTAGATCCAAATCAATGAAAGCAAGTAGGAATTCAATCACAATTCTATGTGGTGTGTGATGAAATGAGGTGGGAAGAGAGGTTTTGAAAATGTGTAAAAGTCCTAGATCTATGAATTGTGATTGAATTATATATAATAAGTATAGGGATAAGGATTTAACCTCTAGATCTTCTCAGGATTTGATTGATTTGGAGAGATCCAAGTCTTACAAGCAATGCTCTTCTTCTTCTTCCTTGAAGCTTCAAGGTTCTTCAATGGAGATTTGAGGAATTTGGATGAATTGGGTAAGATTTCTATGAGGTTTTGGAGTTTCTCTCTCTATATTTCTCTAAGAACAACCTCTCTCTTCAAAATTCAGCCTCTCTCTTTTAGATTCAAGTCTCTCTCTCAAGATTCAAGTCTCCAACCTCTCAAAATGAGAGAAAATGGGGCTTTTATAGACTTTCATTATCTTGGGGGCTAAGATAAGGGTAGATAGGTCAATTAGGGATGGTGGGAGCATGGTTTGCATGACCTAGGAGTAGTAAACACGTACACAAAAAACGGCATCGTTTGGTGCATTTATTTGATCAAAGATTGAAAAAGAATTTTGACTTAAAAATGCAAATTAGCCCAGGCCGGCACTCGATGAGATGAAACGGCACTCTCTGAGTGCCGCGCGGCACTTTGAGTGCCGCTGCACAGCAATCCAGCACTATTCACAGCAATTCAGCACCTTAATTTCATTTCATGTCATTTAAGTAAATGTCGTTTAATTTATGTATTTACTTAAGACATTAAATGTAATTAAGGAAATACCCCCCATTTGGATTCAATAAAAATATCTAGAAAATCAAAATCCTTAAGGAAAAAAAGTCAACTCTCCCTCCGAAGGCAAAATTTTGATTTTCTGCACGATTCTTCTTAAAAGCCTTTCAATTTCACCATGATTCCTTTCATTTAAAAATTCTAAAAAATCATTTCTAGCATAAGGGAGACCCAATGAACAATTACCGGGACTTTTCATCTTGAAATTCGAAGATTTTACGATTGACTCCCTTTTGACCCGTTGACTTTTCACTGGGTCAACTGTTGACTTTTTCTTTCGGGGTTCATGCTGAATTCCTCTTCTTTTGAAAATGATTTTAAGATGCTCCGAGAACATTGCCGTATTCCTATACGTGTTCAAAACTCATGGTCTACAAGGTGACGAGTAGATGAGAATTTTGGTCTTTTGGCTGAAAATGGTGATTTTGAACCGAGATTCTTCTAGGAAGAGAGTCAGATTGCTTGTAAGAATCTTGATTCCGTCGAGACATATTCATCATTGATCTCTAGAGGTAAATCCCCCTAAGTTTAATAGTTCGGTCAAAATTGGGGTGTCTACAGTGGGACACGACTAATACTGTCCATCTTCCGTTTGGTGAGATGACGATGACGCCTTTCTATTTCTCAATGATTATCGGCTTGAGGGTTGGCGGGCAGTGCCTGGTTCTGGATTACTTTTATGAGATTGATTCGAAAGCCGTAGAGATGCTGATTGGGGTTATCCCTCCGAATCTGGAGGGACACCAGTTTCCTTGCGGTTGGCTTTATCGGGCTTATGGGAGAGGGAGGCACACTCGGAATCACTCTCAACTATCACGGGTATTCCTCTTATATCTTCTTGGTTGTTTGATCTTCGCAACACAGAATGACCAAGTGAGTTTGAGGCTCCTTTCCTGCCTGGCGACCATCGATGAGATCCCCTCTTATGATTGGGGCGGTGCTGCTTTGGCTCACCTCTATAAGCACATGGGCGAGGTTTCTCGTGGGGACATTAAATCGACCGACGGATTTTGGCGAGCTTGGGAGGTATGTCCTATGACTTTTCTTTCTCTTTTGTCTTTTGATTTCCATGCTCCTATTTTTTTTTCTGACTTTTGCTTCCTCTGTGCAGCTTTGGAGATTCGAGTACTTGAAAATGTTGGCTCATTCCCCTGCCGATGAGTCAGGCGAGGATGAGGACGGCATGGCTCTTGTGCCTTTGTTCCCCCGGGGGTTGAGATGGCATAGAGATGTTGTAGGGGTTAAGAGCGGGGCTCACCGGATTATTCTTCTGTAGAATTTCTTATTTGAGCTAACAGTTGCCAGCGTTGACTGGCACCTTGGGAGAATGTTGACTATGTTACCCTAGAGAAGATTTAGGCAGTTAGACCTCTCGCTTCTTGCCAACTTCTGATAGAGAGTACTGAGGACAGGCAGTGGTACCTTGGTGAGCGGGTGTCCCAGCAGGTGATTGGTGGTCCAAGGTACCGTGTTCCTCATAATCCTCTTGTAATGGATGCTGGTGATCTCTCTGGCACTGCTCTGTCGGCTGCTTTGGCTGGTACTAATATTTGGGATCACTTTCGTTCCGAGACTGGCTATGAGACTTACCGCAGTGACTTCCTGATGCCCAACTTCCCGCTTCTGGATATGAGTTTTCATGCTTTTGCCTCTATTCGTCACTTATGTTTTGACTCGTTTTCCTAACTTGTTTTGTGCCTACAGCTTCAGGTGATGTACAGGAGACAGGCTCCTCCAGTTCCCGATCCTATCCCTCCTTGGGATTGGACCGTCAATGTCCTAGGCGCTGATGGTTCCTCCCAGGTCATGGAGGTGCCACGCGTTACTTGTAGGTATCCTACTGAGCCGGCAGGCATCCTCAATGTCCCTTGGAGTTACGCTGAGGAGGGTTATGCCTTGACAGCTAGCCTACGGTCTTTGGTCCTCACTTGAGACCACATGGTATATCTCTAATTTTGTGCTTACTTAAGGTTATGAGATTCTAACCGTAATTCTGCCATGTAATCTATAGAAAACCTGGGCTCGATCGATCGAAGGTATTTCGATCGATCGAACCAGAGCCATAGTCAAGCGATCGAAGGTATTTCGATCGATTGAAGGATGATGTTGTCCGATCGATCGAGAGCGCTTCGATCGATCGAACATTCTAATTCCTGAGATGATTCTTTTAAGTATTTCATGACTTTCTATTTTAGAAATCTGTCATCAAATTGTCCCAATAAGCTCAGTTTGTCACAACAGTTTTTAGAACTTAAAGCCTTAAGGCCTTTTCTTTAATGACTTTTGAAAACCACTTTGAATGCTAACACCATTTAGAGTGCAAGTAATAACCATTGTTTTAAACCGTCTTCTATGTATTTTAAATCACTTGTGATGATATAGTCCCGGTCATGAAAGGGCTATTGATTCTATATCTTTAGAAAAATACGGAATGCTGAAAAGGAATGAACTCCATAGAACATTAATGAGTATGCATGGTAGATGGTTAGGATCAATGTGGATTCACGTGTTTCCAATACCTTTAATTTAGTTGTTTAATTATTATGTTTCTTTATATTTAGTTTATTATTTAGCTTAATTTAATTAATTAGGATTTAGTCACTAGTACAATTAAACTTTTCTTTTTCTTTAGGTTGTAACTTAGTAGATATTCTTCCTATTCCTTCCCTGTGGGATCGACCTGGACTTATCCAGTATTACTTGCACGATCACCTACACTTGGGTGTTGCACAAGAGCGCACAACTTTTTAGTCGTGTCACTTGGCTGAATACCTCAATTGTTCAACTACTGTCTCTCGCCGGTTAATTCAAGGTGATTCTCAACATCGCCTCCATTTTTTCTCGTTATGCTAATCCATGAAATGCTACCGTGTATGATGCTACCCGCGGGGTGGCTCTGATCTTGTGTATGGCTTCACACTTTCTATTTTCGAGCACCTCCAGTGCCTTGGTACATGTATGCCTTAGGCTGAAATCAGGTAGGAACCCTATGGCCATGGCTCTGGCTAAGACCCTGAATGGTCTGGACAATGCTTTCAACCGAGGAACTCTTCTTCTTTCTGGGGCGCCCTTGGTGTTGCAGGCTTGGTTATCTGAGCACCTTCGGTTGTGGATGGGTCGTATACCACTGATTTCCTTCCGTAGAGTTGTGCTTTATCCTCATTATACTTTTGTCGATGGGGTTGGTATGATGGGTGCTTTGTCTGAGGCAGACATTTACTGGATTGTGGTGCGTTGGGGTCTTCATGTTGTGACCACCAGTCTTGGGAACCATCCAAGAATGTGGTTGATGGGTCTGAGAGAGACTTCTTTCTATCATCCTTGCCGATTAGCCAGGCAGTATGGGCAGGTTCAGGAGGTCCCCCAGGGTTTTAATGAGAGGGTCTTTGCTTCTAGAGTCAGAGCTGCCACTATTGCTGCTTTCATTACTGGCTGGGCCATCCGGGTAAAAGCCTACTTCTGACGGCCTTTGAAGAAATGAAAGACACAAAGTAAAATTGGACTTGACGGATTCTGCTTTTTCTTCCATGTGTCTTTGATATTCATGATTGCTTTTGAAAAACTTTTATCTTTTCAACCATTCCTGCTGATGTAATATTTGAAGTTTGTTTATTAGTGAACCTTGGTTACTTTGAGAACCTTATTCTATGCATTTTGGCTTTCTGAAAACATTTTGTAGCAAGATTTCAATTTAGAGGTCGATTTTTGGTAGTTATTTGGGCATGATGGGGCAATTAGAGGCAAATGAGGCGGGTAGCCGAAGTTTGCCCCTAGTTTGGGATACAGATGGTTGTGAGGCAAACGAGGTAGATGACTGAAGTTTGCCCCTAGTTTAGAAGAGAGTTTAGGCAAACGAGGCAGGTGGTTGAAGTTTGCCGCTAGTGTGAAGGGTGGTTTCTGGGTTATGGTAAGGACCGTGACTTTAATCTCTCAAACGCTCATAATTTTTACCAAGGCACCAGTGGAGTGACCTAGCGAGCTATTTTCTCTCTTTTGTTATTGTTCACTTTGGATTTAGCTCTAATTTTTGCCTAGGTGCCCTTTCGGGTTTTCAACCTGGCGAGCCATCCTTCTTTTCTTTTTGAAAGTCTTCCTACGTACCCCCGAGTGGGGATCAAGTCCAACGTAGTTCGGGACAATGTTAGAAAGGAGTGGGTTATTTTTGTGGGTGAAACGATCGAACTGATGAGGTTGCCTACATATCCCCGAGTGGAAATTAGGTCGAATGTAGTTCAGGGCAAGGTGTGAAATAAATTGGCTATTTGTCAAGCATAGTACTTTTTTAGGCGATCCAGGTTGATTGGTTCTTTGAATTTGACACCGTCGAGGTCCATGAGGTAGGTTGCTCCTCCAGAAAGGATAGTTTTGACAATATAAGGACCAACTCATTTAGGTTTGAATATTCTGCGGGGGTCAAAGAGTGGGGCTCGTAGCTCGTTAAGGTTTAGATCACCTTTGACGATTTTCCTCGGAAAAACCTTCTTGTTAAATGCTCAAGCTATCCTTCTTTGATAAATTCAGACATGGTCGACCGCCGCAAGGAGTCTCTCATCTACGAGTGCCAATTCTTCGTATTTTTCCCTCAACCAATCTGATTCTGAGATCTCACATTCCGCCATTACTCGCAGAGATGGTAGTTCTATCTCGACCGGAAGTACCGCTTCCATCCAGTATACCAGTGAATAAGGGGTTGCTCCCGTAGACGTCCTTATCAAGGTTCAGTATCCCCAAAGTGCAAATGGCAGTTTCTCGTGCCAATTCTTATAAGTATCGGCTAATTTTTGCAGTATGGCTTTGACGTTCTTGTTTGTAGCTTCGAGTGCCCCATTGGTTTGCGGCCTGTATGGTGATGACTTACGATAAGTGATTTTTTATTCCTCGAACAGATCCCTGACTTCTGCCTTGAAATGACTTCCGTTATCCGAGATCATCTCATGGGGGACCCCGTAGCGGCAGATGAGGTTCCTCTTGATGAACTTGGCCACTTCTTTGGTCCCTAGCTTGGTATAAGATGTTGCTTCAACCCACTTTGTGAAGTAGTCGATGGCTACCAAGATGTATCTATTCCCATTCAAGGCCTTTGGGATAATTTCGCCGATGATATTAATTCCCCAGGTCGAGAATGGCCAAGGCGAGGTCATAGTGTACAGCAGAGAAGGCGGTACATGCATCATATATGCATGGATCTGGCACTTGTGGCACCTTCTCACATATTCACAACAGTCTTTCTCCAATGTTGTCCAGTAGTACCCTTGTCTCACGATCTTCTTAGCTAGCATGTGACCATTCATGTGCGGACCGCATACCCCTTTGTGTATCTCTTCCATCATCCTTCTGGCACACTTTCCGAATAAACAGGTCAGGTTGTGGCTGTTATATCCTTTCTTTAACAGTTTTCCTCCACAGATGATGAATTGTGCGGCGAATCTTCGAATTGCCCTCTTGTCCTTTTCAGAAGATTCTTGGGGATACATTCCTTTTTCTATAAAGTCCCAAACATCTTGGTACCATGGTGTTTCGTTCTTTTCTTCTTCGATTGCAGTGATCATGTTGAATGACGGCTCGTATCTCTGCTCAATTACTAGGGGCATCATTTTGACTCCCACGGGGATTTTGATCATGGAGGCTAGGGTAGCCAAAGAATCTGCTAATTGGTTCTCCTATCTGGGCAAGTAGAAGAATGTTATGCTCTTGAACTGCTTCTTAAGTCCATCAAGGTGATCATGATAAGGCATCAGCCTTTCTTCCTTAACCTTCCACTCTCCTCTAGCTTGTGATATGATGAGGTTTGAATCTCCGAAGACGTCCAATTTCTGAACCTTTAATTCTATGGCCGCTTCCATCCCCAAGATGCACGCCTCGTATTCGGCAGTATTGTTGGTAGAGTTATAGTTCAATTTGACTGCTAATGGGGTGTGATCCCCATTCGGTGATACCAGAATTATTCCCACTCCGTAACCCTTCATGTTGGCTGCTCCATTAAAGTATAACTTCCAGTGCTCTTCTATGACTTCCATAATATTCTCGTCTGGGAATGGGAAATCTCCACTTTCTTCAGAACCAACTACGTGTTCAGCTAGATGCTCAGCTACAGTTCTCCGTTTTACCGCCTTGCTTGTTACATGCTTGATATCAAACTCAAACAGTAAAAGTAACCAACGGGATATGCGACCGGTCAGGGAGGGTTTTTTAAGGAGGAATTTTAGAGGATCCATGCGGGATATAAGCATAACTAGAAAGGCCAGCTTGTAGTGCCTTAGCCAACGAGTGCACCAGACCAGGGCCTAACATGTTTTTTCAAGGGTAGAGTCGTTGAGCTCATACCCAGTCATCCTCTTGCTAAGGTAATATATGGCTTTTTCGGAGTGGCTTTCTTTTCCTTCCTGGGCTAACATGCAACCCATGGCATTTTCGGAGACAGATAGGTAAAGAACCAAGGGCTTATGAGGGGTAGGTGGTAAGACGACCGGTGGGTTTTGGAGGTAGGCTTTTATTTTGTCCAAGGCGGCTTGGCATTGGTCATCCCATTGGAAATTCTCTCCTTTCTTCAGTAGTCGGAACAAGGGATCACATGTAGTTGTGAGCTTGGAGATGAAATGGCTGATCAATTGGATTCTCCCAAGAAACCCTCGTACTTCTTTCTCATTCAGCGGCGGTGCCATTTCCAGGATTGCCTTAATTTTGGAGGGATCGACCTCAATCCGCCTTTGTGTGATGAGAAAACCCAGGAGCTTCCCAGAGGTTACACCAAAAGTGCATTTCTTTGGATTCAGCCTCATTTTGTATTTGCGCAACCTCTCGAAGAATTTCTCCAATGCTCCTAGTGTCCTTTTCTATCCTTGGATTTCATGATCATATCATCCACGTATACTTCTACTTCTTTGTGAATCATGTCATGCAACAAAGTGGTGGCAGCCCTTTGGTAAGTTGCCCCGGTGTTCTTGAGTCCAAAAGGCATTACCCTGTAATAGTAGGTCATCCATGGCGTGGTGAATGTTGTCTTCTCCCAGTCTTTTGGCACCATTAGAATCTGGTTGTACCCTGAGAAACCTCCATGAATGATAATAGCTCATGGCCCGCGGTGTTATCTACCAGAACATCGATATAGGACAGTGGGAAGTCATCCTTTGGACTAGCCTTATTTAGATCGTAGAAATCGATACACACATGAACTTTTCCATCCTTCTTGGGGACTAGCACAATGTTGGCAACCCATTCCGGATATTCTGTGACAATGATGAATCCTGCCTTGAACTGTTTCTCCACCTCTTCTTTGACCTTGAGTGCCCATTCTGGTCTCATACGCCTTAGTTTCTGCTTGACGGGTTTAGAATTGGGAAGAAGGGGAATATGATGTTGGAAAATGTTGGGATCGACCCCACGCATGTCCTCATAAGACCATGCAAAAACATCTTTGAATTCTTTTAGCAAGAGAGTCAATTTTTCTTCTTCTTCTTTATTAAGCGTTGAGCCAATTTGCACAATTTGTGGGTTATCTCTTTTACCAAGATTAATCGATAAAGTATCTTCAATTATTTCATAAGCAGGTGGTTTTTTGATTAGTTGTTTAAGTTCACTTGGGAGATCCTCGGAGGGATCTGTGCATTCACAAGTAGGACACAGAGGAGTAAGCAGAATCGTCCTTCATTTCATTTATGATAGGTGGAACAATTACCTCAGACAGTGGTGGGCCTACAACGGCCTACTCTGGTACAGACTCTATAATCGGAAATACAGACTCTGGGGGAACAGGGGATAGGGAGACACGGACAGATGACTCTAGAGCCTGGTGCTCAGACCCTCCTCAGCTGGCATGATCTGATCATCTTGGCTCTTGGCCCTCTTTCCTTCCTTTTCTTCAACATGTTCCTCCCACATTTTTTAGATGGCTTCGGTGTCCAGGTACTTCAACCAGTCTTCCTCCGGGGTCTTGACAACTTCTTTTAGGCAAAACAGATCTTGATAAGGGAGCCTCTCGTAGTCGGCAGTAGGGTGGATCCAAGGTTCAGGAAACCCAAAATAAGGGAAGTCATCCCCCTCTTTGATGAATTGACCGTTCAAGGTTTTGCGGTATGGCAGGAGACTCCTAGCTCTCTTCTTCCACGGCTTTTGCAACTCGATGTCATCTTCAGTGGGCTTGAACCCCAATCCAAAAGTGCCTTGTTTCCCTTTAATCTGAGGGAACTTGCGGATCCCTTGCTGACGTCGGCCCAATCCCATTCCAGGGTAGTAATCCATTTTACGGATGATGTTGACAACTGTAGAGTAGATCTCAGGGAACCTATCTTCATCACTGATTATGTGGACTTGTTCCATGAAAAATCCTCTGATTTCTCCTTCTTCTAGTTCAGGTATTTGGATTTTAAAGATGGGAGCGTAACTGGGGAAGGTCTCATTTCCCCAACTGTTGCCAAGGATAATCTTCACCTCTTTCTCGTGAATGTACTTGATCATTTGGTGCACAGTGGATGATACAACTTTGTTGACATGCAGTCAGGGCCTCCCAGTTAGCAAATTGAATGAAGCAGGGATATCTATGACTCGGAAGAGTTCGGTACCAACCAAAGATCCTACTCAGATTTGGAAAGAGACAGTCCCCATCACAGTTCTCTTGGTGTTTCATAAGCCTTACAAATTGCACAAACGGAGTAATGTCCAGGATATTGACCCCCAAGGCGGTAGCAGTTCTTAAGGCACAAACATTTAGGGTGAAACCTGTATCGACCAGATAGAACGGCACTTGTTTTCCCTTGTATCCGATAGTGATGTAAAAAGCTTTGTTATGTGCAAACCCCTCAGGTGGCAAGTCTTCATCGGAGAAGGTAATGATCGGGTTAGGAGTGAGCGCGCCTAAAAAGGCCACCATATCTTCTGGTGCAGCGTCGATGGGGACCTCAATTCTAGCTAAGGCATTCAATACGGCTTGCCTATGCTTGTAGGACGTTACCATGATATCTCACATTGAGAGATGAGCTTGGGTCTTCTTTAGCTGCTTGATCAGCTCATTATCTTCTTCAATTATTTCATCCATTTTTCCCTTCCCCTTATCTTTGGCTGGCCCTTTCTCGACGGTTTTGGCGATAGGCTGTGGAGGCTGATAATGACGTCCCGACCTGGTCAAATGATCAATTTCGGCAGGAGTAGGTCCTTCTATAGTCCCATCCTCTTTGAACCAATCACAATATGTTCCCATAAATGGTTTCTCCGGCTCATTCCAGATGGAGGCATCACTTTTGTTGTCGGGATCATACCATTTGAGGTCTACCGCCCCTAGATCATGTTCTTCCAGAAAGAACAAATCTTGCTCATCATCTAGCTATTGCTGCCTGTTGTCGTTCTTCCCTTCAATCACATAAATTCCCATAGAATTCGGGATGTCAATGAAGGGTAAGGGATTTCCTAAGGGGGTGATATAGTCAGTGGGGTTGAAGGATACCAGGTTGAAATCAATATGGCTGATATTTTGGTGGTTTGGCAGGGGATACTGGGTGACATGGGGTTGCTTTGGAGGTACCTCAATGATATTCTGGTCAATTAGGTCTTGGATATCATAGTGGAGGCGCATGCAATCATCGGTGTTGTGGCCGGGGGTTTGGTGGTAGGCATAGTGTTTAGACATATCACAGTTTGGCAGTGGTGGGGTATTTCGAGGTTGGGGTAGTTGGAGATGGCCTTTCTTGAGGAGGCGGTCTAAAGCTGAGGAGAGGGAGATTTCTAGTTTGGCGAAGTTACGGGGAGGCTTTTTTTGGAAAGGGCGGTTGGAGGAGTTAGCTTGGTTGGAGGGTTGGTACGGCCTAAGAGCGTATGCCATGGGTTGACTACTAAGGGAATTTACATCTGGGGGATTCCGGGAGTAGCTGGGCCTCTTTGACTGACTCAGAGGCTCTTCCTTCTTAATCTTTCCTTCCCTGATGGCGTCCTCAATTCGAGTTCCCACTTCAAATAACTTCTTACAGGTGGAGATGGATTGGTAGAACAACTTCTAGTGGTAGAGCGGTTGCAGATTCCGGATTAGCATTCTCACATGTTCCTTCTCAATCGGTCGATGAGTCATTTGGGCCACTTTGTTCCTCCATATGCTAAAAAATGCAGCGAAGGAATCGTTGTTATTTTGCCGAGTAGTTTCCAGGTCCCTAATAGTGACATCAAGTTCTTGGTTGTAGGAATAGTGGTCAACAAACACCCGAACGATATATTCCCATGCCCGAGTTTTGGAAGCTTCCAAGGTAAGGAACCATGACAGTGAGAATTTTGCAAGAGTTGGCGGGAATAGCATTGCAATGTGCTCATGAGTGCAGCCCATTGATTAGAAAATGCTCATACATAGCTTCACATGGCTCTTTGGGTTTCCAGTTCCATCAAAGCGGCCAATGGCGGGCATTTTGAAATTTTTTGGCAGCTTTAGCTTAACAGGCTCAAAAAGACCTTCCAGGTCTAGCATGTAATAATCAATCCCTTTGCTTTTCCTTAACACACTCTCAAGCTTGTCCACTTTGTCCATTTTCTCCTGGAGCTTTTTCTCATATATGGGCGGTGGGACCCCTTGGAACCAGTCTTCTTCCCCATCATTCTCAGGAGGTGGTCCAAACCCAGGTAGGCACCGTGGCTGCTGCTGTTTCAATTCTTCCATGAACTTTAAGACTTGGGCCAGACTATCGGACTGCTGGCTTATGGTGGCTCCCAATTCGGTGACCTTGTTTTCTAGCTCTTCCTTATTCATGTTGAAATGGTTAGGAGGGTTGATTCTGACCAAACGACTGTTCGAACTTCTAATCCAGGACGAGGATTCCAGCGACTGGCTTTGGGAATCAATACTGACCTACAGATTCGAGAGGAGAAGTATGACAAATTCTGATAGTGACGACTGGGCAGACAATGACAGCGATGTTATCAAGTGTGGACTGACTTGTATACAGACTGACTGAGACAGTGTGTGCAAATTGATGAGAATGGTGCATGCACATAAGACAAGCATGCGAATACGAGCCCTAATCTATATGATGTTCCTACTTTTAACAGATAGCAGTTAAACAAGTAAGGTCCTAGCCATACAGAGTTTGCTAACCTTACTTTCTAGTATGATCACCAAGGGATAACAGGGATTTCTGGGATATTTCGGGAAGTTTGGACAGAGTTTCTAGGAGAAACAGGGATTTGGGCATTTCTTGAGAAATCTGGACAGAGTTTCTGGGAGAAAAATGGTATTTTGGATATTTTTAGGGAATATGGACAGAGTTTTTGGGAGAAATTGGTATATCTGGGTATTTCTGGGAAATCTGGACAGATTTTTGGGAGAAACTGGTATATATGACAGGAGCAGGTAATGGTGGTGATCATACTGCCTAGCAAGTTTTCATACTCCTACGATTTTGGACCAACAAACAAGGTTTGCGGTGTATATCTTTGTGAACATAGAGCAGACATCCTTATCATGGTGTCTAGGTAGGTCAACTCAATGTAATCACATGTGAGTGATTGCCTTGGGGATCATAAAGAGGAGGTTCTATTCTATACCACATAAGCGTCTACACCGCTCAGATAATCCCATCAGGGCATACAGTAGTTATATCACATTGTCCTATCTGAAAAGATAAATCAACAGTCCTATGAAAGGTTCTACAGGAATCTATATGCAAAGGCTGGGTTTAGTCAAAGAGGGTCCATTGACGAGAGTTCCAATATACCGTCAGGGAGACAGTACCGAGATTTTACTCTTTTTGATAAACCTTGGAAGGTACAGTATCAAAACGGTGGCCTGTACTATGGCACAGCAAAGACTTGAACAATGTCAGGGCTGCGTTTCAGACACACTCAGAGGGGAAAATGCAGGAGTGCAATGCGGTGAACCAGACACAGTAAAAAGATGATTTTAAGGATGCTTCTTATGAGTCAAACCACTGTATTATTTTGTTTTGAAAATAAAAATCCCCAGCAGAGTCGCCAGATTGTGGACACGCAGGACTGGTCTTCCACTTATTTAGGTTTTGAAATTGATTTTGGAAAAGGTTGAAAAGAAGCGGTCTGTTGAAAACAGATACAGAGTCGCCACTTGGTCTTAAGCAACCAAGAAACCTAATTTTGACTCACCCAAACGGATAAAGGGTACTGGCCTTTCATAACCAAAGAACTTGGCTCGGGGTTTTGGTACGAGAGAGGAAGGAGCCTTTGTCGTGATTAAAACACCCTTAACTCGTCTCGTCTCTCGACGGGCCTCAATTAGCATCCAAATAATCATCTTATACTATGTTTGGTTCGACAGTTAATACTATGATAGTATATTACATTACATAAGAATCTTGAAAATGGAAGATCAAAAGATCAGATATCATTCGTAAGATCTAAACCAAGTATCACACAGTGTAAAGGTGAAGATCACACAAAACAAACTTAGGAAAAATCGTCTAATCATATATCAAGTAATCAAGTTTTCTAATCTAAAGGGGACATGAGTTGTTCTCGAAACAAATAAATCAAGGAAAATAAGGATATGCTTAGCGAACTAGTATGATGTGTGTTTGTTCTTTAAAAAGAAGATTTCTCAATCCTCGGGACGATTGAGAAAGGAAGGTTAGATCGAGGAGGAACATGGACGTGTGATTGATTTCATTCCTTATAACCTTCTTCGATTAAGAGTCACAAAGACCCCAAATCTTGCATGGATTCAATGTATGATCCTAGAATGTGCAAAGGTTGTAGTGTGTTTGTGTACATGGACTTTCTAAAGTGACTAAGAAGTTGAGAATATGTATGAATGTATAAAATAAATCATTATAGGATATGTACAAACGTAGTATAAACTACTTCCTAAGAGATGAGCTAATTTAGGATGCATATAAGTATCAAATCAAAGAATGAAAGTAAAAGTATACTTGCTGTGAATAGTGGACAGAACAGTGGGGTTACTTTGCAAAAATGGAAAAATAAGGTTAGAAATGTTTTTAGTTCATGATATTTTATGAAGATCATCCTTATTGTGTCTAGAACGCATTTCTAAAAGCCAAATCACTTTTGAAGTTACAGATTGAGAGAAATCATATAAATAAGAGAGGTTACTCAGAAACAGAATCCGTACTATTGGCTGAAATGTAGAAAAATCTTTGAGAATGAAAACAAAATATCTAGAGGCCCATTTTATACAGAAAGTTCCCTAGGACACTAAAGTTCAAGGGAAAAATCATTTGGGACCATACGTTTGGAAAAGCATTCTGGAAAACAAGTTGAAAGTCAACCAAGCTGCTGTGACAGCAAAAATAGAATGTCTGTATAGAATGTTTGGGTTAAAATGGGACCCTTCCAAGTATTTTCATGCTAAGCCAAAAATCACGGGTGTTCTATAATGAGTAGGAAGACTTTCCAAGTGGTCTCATATCCATACCTTAAGTGTTGAGTTCTAGAGAAATCTTTGAACTCACACCACTCACTGTTTTGAGGATTTTTGAATAAAACAAGGTTTATTTCTTGGAATCCAATTGTTGGGGTTTAAGAGGGGTTTTGAAATAGGGGTTTTGAAAGCATGTTTTCAGCACTTAAGGAAGATTACAACCACTTGGAATATCAACATTAAACCTACAATAATAACCTCTAAGATTGTTGGAGGACATTACTCTTATTTTGGAAATAACTTCAAGAATACATGGGGCTGTATTGAAGTTAGAATCATCATGTATCAAACATGTTTTTGAGGCCATGTGCTACTATCCATAATGATTCACGCACCTCAAACTTCATGTCATCACTTAGATGATGATGGACTAGTAAGTAAATAAAGAAAAATAAAAAAGAAATGAGGTTAGAAGAGATGAACATATATATATAAACAAGCAAGTAAATAATCAATAGATGATATTCAATGATGTATTGGACTTGTAGCTTGGTGTTTCACTCATATATGGTGACTTTGGACATGGAAGTAGCTTCCTATCTCATAAATGCTCACAAAAATGGTGGTTTGATGCTTTGAATGTGAAGTAAATGGTAGTAATGAAATAAAAACAATGTTTTGAACTCACTTGCTTGTTGAAAATCAAAGAAGGAATCTTTTCTCTCTATCCTCACCTTATCCCTACAACTTTTCTAAACTTTCATTTGACCCCCCAAACTGAGGAGTAAAGGGGGGATTATATAGGCCAATTTGGGGGGAGTTTGGGATTTTAAAAGTGCTCCCATTGGTCGCAAACTTCTGTTAACATAAAACTATGTCGTTTTGGTTTCTAATTAATCAATTTAGACTCCCAAAGAAAATTACAAAAATAGCGCAGTCTACAGAAGAGTGCCGCAGCGGCACTGGGCCAGTGTCGCGGTAGCACTGCTCTTCATTCGTGCAGATAATGCTAATTAGGCCCCCAGAGTTTTCGGTATTCGCGAAAAGGCCCTATTTCGTCTGAAATTCACAGAAAATGTGTACGAACTGTAAACTGAGCTTGTGATATACCGTTGGAAAGGTATTAGAGTCTAATTTCCATAAAAAATAGTTTGTAGGTAAGTCACTTTGAAAATTTTTGTGGTATTCGTGATAAAAGCCGATTTGATCATCTTTTTCACCTTCGAAAATTCATAATAAATTCGTTTTAAATCCAAAAAATATGTGCGATATACCATTGGAAATCTATTGACCTCTAGTATTCATGAAAAATGTTTTAAAAATGATACAGTGCTCTGGTCACAAAGTCAACTTTTGGTCAATTCGGTCAAATCAGGGACCTCTAGAAAGTTCTGGGAACCTCTGGGAGCTCCCAGGAGCTGACGTTGTTGTGTGTTTTTCGTTTGAAAATCATTTTAATACTTTTCTCCTGATCTAGAATGATCTCGGAACTTTTGGGAAAATTTGGACGATTTCGGTCAAACCTTGGTCAAACTTGGTTAAACCTTGGTCAAACCGGTCAATAGGGACTTTCCGGGAACTTTCGGGACTTCTCGGGATCTCTAGGAGCTGACAATTTCACCTGATTTCTCTTTAAAACTTGTTTTAGTACTTTTTTATGACCTAGCATGTTTTCAGAACTTTTGGTCCAAATCTGTGAGTTTTTGAACTTTTAGGGGTGTTTTAGTCATTTTTCGAGCATTTTTGAGAGATAGATCTAATCTTCCAGGAGCCCTTTTCAAGTCTTTTCGATCATCGTGAACCACCAAGCTATGGGTCTCCTAAATCTGATAGCCGAAAAAATGGGGTGTCTACAGTTTGCCCCTCTGCGGTACGCCGTTTGACTATTGTGTACTCCGTGGTACATTTTTTGATATATATATATATGAGTCCTACTTCTGATATATTTGTGTTATGATTGAGTTAATATATGCTGATTAGTAGAACTGTTTATCCTTACTGCTTATCGCTCTATCTTGGTTTTGTTTCTCTGAGAAGACTTTTAATTAATCGATAGGTCTCTTGTAGGTACACATCACTAGGGCACTATGGTAGGACCCACAAGGAATCCATCGCGATTAGGAGCACCTATCCCGAGAACATGGACCCCATAGGTATTTGTGAGGCATTTATGCAGAGGATGGAGCACGTAGGTGACACCTACAACCATGCTACAAAACAATGACCTATCCAACCCCCTATTGCACCATTATTGCCAAGACAGACCAGAGATAAACTACTCGAACATTTTCACAACCTGTGCCCGGAGAATTTTGATGGGTTAATCGAGCCATGGAGAGTTGAGCAATGGATAAAGGAGATGGAGTTGATATTCGAAGCCTTAGAGTGCAATGAGCAGGATATGCGCCGTGTTGCTACATTTTACCTTACTTATGCTGCCGCAGATTGGCAGGAAATCGAACAAGCTACCATAGGAGTTAAAGGCACAAGGACGATGCCTTAGGGGGCGTTTAAAGGGAGATTTCTGGAAAAAAATTTCCCAAAGGATGAGAAGGATCAACATGAGAAGAATTTTCTCAGTTTGGTCAAGGAAACGGGATGGTGAGAGAGTATACCACCTAGTTCGAGCGATTGTCCAGATTCACTCAGCACATGATCAACACCCCGCTGAAGAAGGTGAAAAGGTTTCACCAAGGATTGAACCCTCACTTGCGCCATATGATGATTGGGCACCTAAATCAGAGTTTTGAAGGATTGGTAAGACTTGCTGTGAGTCTGGAGAAAAGCCGTGTATCCAGCACAGCGACAGCAGATGAGTAGACCCTAACCATCGAGGAGCTTCCAATAAAGGGATTTCCAGAACTGCCGCTGAGAAATACTCAAGGTTAGAGACCACAGGCTAACTTTTAAGCGAACAAGCATACCAAGGATAGAGCCAGGAAGCATCAGAAAAAATTTTCCTCGACCCCAACAATATCGCTAATAGAGACCACTACCTCAGCCGTTACTTTCTGCTCCACCACCAAACGACGGAGGATGTTTTAACTATGGAAAGCTAGGACATATTGCAAGGAATTGAACTACTTCCAAGACCCACCGTTGTACTGATAAGTTTTGCCACAACTGTAACAAGCCAACCATTTGAGTAGTTAGTATCGTGCAACTCATGGGGGCTAGTATAGGGCACCGATGTAAGAAATCTAAGGACCCCCAGATCATACTCGGATAAATGCCATCATTTCCACGAAAAGTGGGCTTTAATACAGATGAGCAGCAACATCTGGAAGGTACGCTAGTACTTTTTCACAGTCAAGCTAAAGCTTTATTCGATACTGGCGCTACACATTCGTTTATTGCTGTTAAGATTGTGCGTCAGTTGGGTTTGGAACCCCAGACACTTAAGCCGGAACTTAATGCTGTGACACCATTGGAAGTGACTGTTAAGTTGGGTAGAGTGTGTAAAGATTACCCACCAACCTTGGAGGATCGAAATCTTCCAACAGACTTGGTAGTACTGTCAATGTCAGAGTTTGACATTATCCTAGGAATTGATTGGCTTGCTAAGTACGGCGCCAACTTGGATTGCCTACTAGAACTAAATTTTTTCCAATACCAGGATAACTGACGATCAGATTTCAGTGTTAGTCGACAAGCGACTGTAGACACCCCAATTTTGACATAATGTCGAATTTAGGAGAGTGTCACCTCCAAGTCCGATGATGATAAGGACTGAAAGATTTGAAGCATTCCAAGCTCTTCAAAAAGTTCGCCAAACGCGATAAAATTTTCACAGAAAGAAGAAAATACCAGGTATTTAGGAGAATTCAGGTATAAAACACCATTTTTGAAAAAGATCTTCGAAAATAAGTTTCTTTAAGAAAAAGGAAGGAAGAAAAGACCTAAAAAGGGAAGTTCAGCAAAAAACGGCACACGGCAGTATGTCGCGGTACTCAGTGAGTGCCGCACGGCATTCAGTGAGTGCCGAACGGTAGTCATAGAATGCCAGTCCGGCATTTACTAAGTGCCGCCGACATTTTCTGACTGTCGTTTGCTTTTAAAGTCCGTATTTTGTGGTACAATACGTATATGTATGCGGATAAAAACAAAAAACTGATAAAGTAAGGTTGACAAAAATGCGGCAAATAATAATTTGGCGCGGCACATACTGAGAGTCGCGTGGCAAACATGGAATGCCACCGCGGCTTTCACGAAGTGCCGCAGCGGCATTCACTGACTGCCGCAAAAGGTTTTTGACTGCCGCCTTGTGCAGCAGTCTGCCTATTTTCAGGAAGTACGTATTGTACCACCAAATGAGACATTTACACCTGTCTTTTACTCCGAATTCACTGAGAATACTTGGTAATTTTGTCTATAAAAGAAGGAGGATCTCCCTTGGGAAGACACACAAGAAAATCACTACCATTACACTAACACATTTTTTAGAGAGAAAAGAGAGAGTTTCAAAAAAATTAGAGAGAAGAGCTTGGAAGATCTTCAAAGTAGAGAAGCTTTTGAGGATAGTTTGGAGGTGACCCTTTAATCTTTGTTGTGTTTTCTTTCTTTTGAGCCCCTAATCTTCAAGTCATTTAGTTTTTCTTGATTAGGTGTTAGAGTTTGTTAAGTAAACTTGGAAGTCTTTGCTTCTAATTCTTTGATCATTTTTTCTATTTTTACTGTTTATGTGTTTCTTTTGAGATTCTTGGAGATCTTCAATATCTCTCTTAGAAGCTCTTGAGTTTGATGTTTCGAATCTCATGTAAGCTTATTGATGTTGTCAATATCAAGATATAAAAAGTGTTCTTTACTTTTCAAAAGATTTGTAGTGTGAAAGCAAAGGTCGAACCCACAGGGATTGGTTAACTACAGCAACTTAATTTTAAAACCTAACTTTAGTTAATTATGAAAACGGATTTTGATTTGATTTTAATTAAACGAATAACAATAAAAATAAATCTAAACTATGAAAGCAATTCAAAGTGTTTTTGTAAATATGCGAAGGGAGCCTAGGATTGCAAATCCACCACTAGTTTCATAATAAGGGTATTTATGAATTACTCTAGCTTATTACGTTGGATGAATATGGGGAATTGTGGCTACAAGCCCAATTCCTCCGTCAAGAGAATAATCATGGTTCAAGCACCAACATATTCCATCTTCCGTTAGCATGAATTATCCCACACTAAACTAGGGTTGTGACATAATTCATCTAATCTAGGCATGGATTATTCGGATACTTGATAGCACAAATCAATAAAGCACCATCACATGTAAATAATCTAAACAAGCACAGCAAGCATAGATCATTGAGCACATCACAGTCAAAATAGATCTAAGACAAGAATAAATTTTGAAAGCAATGATTTAATCAATAGAAGTTCGATTTATTTATAAAAATCCTCGAAACATGTGACTGTCATCCATACATAATAAAACTAAAATAAAAACTTAAATAAAACCCTATTACTCGACTAGGGCTTCATTGAAACCCTAGATCTATGTCTAAGCTGCCATGGAAGTGGAGATCGGCAAGTAGTTGATGGAGGAGGCCATGGGAATCCTTGGTCTTCTTCTTCTTCTCCTTCCTTTCTTCTCTTCAATGGATGGAAGTATATGTATATATGGCTGTATGCATTTTTGTATAATAGAGTCTAACAATGTCTAACCTCTAAAAATTATAAAAACTAAGTATATATAGAGTTTACACAAGCTTTGGAAGCTTTCCTAACCCGAAACGAATTGAAACTGATATATTTTACAATCTGGACGCAGTTAGGACGTCTCGTTTGCACAGGAGTCTTCAGTATACTGAAATACGCGTTATCGGTTTTTACACATATAGCGCGAGCGGGCCGCGCGAGCGCGACAATTGGCACCTCGCCCGCGCGGATCGCTCGAGCGATTTCTGGGATTTCCGCACGTGTGATTTGGTTTTTCCAGCTTCTTTTCTTTTGCTTTTTCACCCTGTTTAGCCTGATATACTTGATTTCTTCCAAAACCTGTCAGAAAATAGAAAACGAAGTAAAAATATACAAAAACAGGATAAAAAGGTACTAACAAATGCTCGTTAAGGCGTATAAATAGGATTTGTACTCTCCCGATCACACCCCCAAACCTATATTTTGCTAGTCCTCGAGCAAAACTAAAATAAACACTAAACTACTAATAAAATACTACCCATTTCCGCATGGATCACGATTGCATTTAGCATATGCAACAAGCCTTTTAAACCTCTAGGTGTCCCTAGTCGGACGAGTAAAGTCTCGTGAGGGTTCTCGTCAACAAGTCACCCACAACCATCCTTATTAACTTGTAAACTTAAAAAGTTTTATTAAAAACGAAAAACAAAACATTCAATACTCCTTATTTTAACACAATGATTCGAAATAGAATAATGAACAAGAAGAAACGTAATCAAACGTCTATCTACATCATGAAAAGCAATCCCAAGCGCATGCATCGTATAAATCAATAGAGTTTCTCATAAAATTGCACGTGTGTGATGTGGTAGTCAAACGAACACACTTATGTCATGAACTTGGAATATACTTCGGATAACCATTTAACTATGTCTCGACTCCGAATCTCACAATGAATTACACTCTCAAATGAAACACTCAGAAACAGGTGTAATTTATCCAAAATATGTGAGTACAGGAAATATATTCTCAAAACAAGAAACCACTCACATATGACTCGAAAAAGACGCATGACACGAAAGAACAGTAGTCTCATGGATAGGACGCCAATAATCAAGAGAAATTAATCATTACCATGTTTTAATCCCCCTCCCATCGTTTATCTAAACCATGTTTTCCAGGATCAAATAGGACTTTTCAAAGGTTGTAACATGGCTCAGATAATGAAAAAGGATAGAACGGATATATCAAGTAGTTTCAGAATGGCATTGTAAGGTATGTTCGATTTCTTTCATTCATCTCTTCTACCAACTTTCATCTTCTCATTCTCTTCTTTTCATTCCTTTCAATTTTTTCTCTTCTTCTTTTCTTTTCTTCTTTTTTTTTTAACCTTATTACTTTTTTTTACTTTTTTTTTTCTATTCTCTTCATCCTTGTTGATTTTGAAACGAATATTCAATAAATAACAAGGCAACCACCCCAAACATCATCTTACTTTCTTCTTCTTCTTAATCGACACATCGCCTTAACACCACTAAAAGTTTATCACTCTTTCAGGGGTGAACTCCAAGTTGGCCAAATTGGAGCAAAAACAGGATAATGGTAATTAAAGAAAAAAAAATGGCATTTTAACGGCTCAGGGGGTGAACTAAGGAAATTTATCATTTAAAGGTGAGTAGCAAACAAAGAAGGCCTAAAATCATGTCCTAGGGTAATACGGTTCTTCAATGTTTACAATGGAAGATTATTTAGCATGGTAACAAATATTTTAACTTGACTATTAACCAAAACAAGAATAATGAGACTAAACAACAAGTTAATGCGCTATTTCAATGAAATTCGACAAACACAAGATGTATTTATAACTCTTTAAAAAGAAAAGATAGGCTCAAAAGCTCACTGAGTTTAGTCTCCACCTTGTGTTATCTTGAAATCCGAATCATATTATAGTTCACAACCAACATGTATTCCAATGACTACGTGCAGTGCATATGTTTGTGTGCAAATTTATGATATAAAACTACGATTCGAATGATAACTTAAAACGTCATATCATAACTTCAGCAAATGTTTAATCACATCTTCCCTTGTTTACCATTCTATAACAATCAAAGTTCTCTAACAAAAAGTATCAAATTGATATTGCAAAAACGTCGGTAACATCATTTATTTAAGCACAAGTATCAAAATTTTTTGAAAATTTAGTGTAAAAATGTGCATGTGTGTGCATACCCCCAAACCTAAATCATTCATTGTCCCCAATGAAACAATAAAACGAAAGAAAGGAAAGTACGTAGAGAAGGAACAATAATATCTCGATCTCGACAAGCATAGAACAGGTGAACACAAAGGAATATGGCAATAAAGTTCAATTGCTCCAAATGGAATCACCTGTTAATACTAGATAAAAAGAAACTAACAAATGAATATTAAAAGTAAATGAAACCTAAATATGGAATATAAATCTAAAAACTAAGCTAAACTAAACTAAACGAGCAAATGGAAAAGAAATAAAATGAAAAAGTATAAATGTAACAAGGAAAACTGAACCAAATAAACAAAAACAGAAAACAAACACAAATAAAATAGGTAGGGGGAAGCAACGGCGCCAAAAATTGATGTTGTCAATATCAAGATATAAAAAGTGTTCTTTACTTTTCAAAAGATTTGTAGTGTGAAAGCAAAGGTCGAACCCACAGGGATTGGTTAACTACAGTAACTTAATTTTAAAACCTAACTTTAGTTAATTATGAAAACGGATTTTGATTTGATTTTAATTAAACTAATAACAATAAAAATAAATCTAAACTATGAAAGCAATTCAAAGTGTTTTTGTAAATATGCGAAGGGAACCTAGGATTGCAAATCCACCACTAGTTTCATAATAAGGGTATTTATGAATTACTCTAGCTTATTACGTTGGATGAATATGGGGAATTGTGGCTACAAGCCCAATTCCTCCGTCAAGAGAATAATCATGGTTCAAGCACCAACATATTCCATCTTCCGTTAGCATGAATTATCCCACACTAAACTAGGGTTGTGACATAATTCATCTAATCTAGGCATGGATTATTCGGATACTTGATAGCACAAATCAATAAAGCACCATCACATGTAAATAATCTAAACAAGCACAGCAAGCATAGATCATTGAGCACATCACAGTCAAAATAGATCTAAGACAAGAATAAATTTTGAAAGCAATGATTTAATCAATAGAAGTTCGATTTATTTGTAAAAATCCTCGAAACATGTGACTGTCATCCATACATAATAAAACTAAAATAAAAACTTAAATAAAACCCTATTACTCGACTAGGGCTTCATTGAAACCCTAGATCTATGTCTAAGCTGCCATGGAAGTGGAGATCGACAAGTAGTTGATGGAGGAGGCCATGGGAATCCTTGGTCTTCTTCTTCTTCTCCTTCCTTTCTTCTCTTCAATGGATGGAAGTATATGTATATATGGCTGTATGCATTTTTGTATAATAGAGTCTAACAATGTCTAACCTCTAAAAGTTATAAAAACTAAGTATATATAGAGTTTACACAAGCTTTGGAAGCTTTCCTAACCCGAAACGAACTGAAACTGATATATTTTACAATCTGGACGCAGTTAGGACGTCTCGTTTGCACAGGAGTCTTCAGTATACTGAAATACGCGTTATCGGTTTTTACACATATCGCGCGAGCGGGCCGCGCGAGCGCGACAATTGGCACCTCGCGCGCACGGATTGCTCGAGCGATTTCTGGGATTTCCGCGCGCGCGATTTGGTTTTTCCAGCTTCTTTTCTTCTACTATTTCACCCTGTTTAGCCTGATATGCTTGATTTCTTCCAAAACCTGTCAAAAAATAGAAAATGAAGTAAAAATATACAAAAATAGGATAAAAAGGTACTAACAAATGCTCGTTAAGGCGTATAAATAGGATTTGTTCTCTCCCGATCACTTATACTACACATGGGAGTCAAAGTTTGATCATCACTTCACTTTGTAAACAAATAGGTGGATCCAAGTCCATATTCATGACTTGGATTATCTAATTTGGAATTTCATGGGGTCTTCTCTATATCCTCTTGAAGTTCATGAGCTAGTTCTTTGATTCTTCTTCCCTTTTTCTTGTTTATGTTCTTCTCTTGAGGCTCTTGGGGATCTTCTATATCTTACTTGAATCTCATGAGTTTGATCTTTTAGTCTCATGTAAGCTTATGATTCACATGAGATTTAAAGTTGATCATCATTTTAATAAGAACAAGTAGATGAATCCAAACCCCTACCATGGTTTGGGTCCTCTAAGCTTGAGTTCTCATGGATTCTCCTTATATTCCTTGAAAACTCATGAGTTTTAGTCATGTCTTGATCTCCAATGACCACCAAATGGTAGGAGAAGTGGTTTTAGTTTAAACCCAACTTCATGGTTTAATAGTTGGAGTTAACAAATAAAAGTTGAACTTGACAAATGAAAACAGTGAGTTCACAAACTGTTTTTGATCAAAGATTTTTAGTTCGAAATCTAACCATTGAAATCAAGTGAAACCAACGGGAAAGTGTCAATAACACAATATTCTACCACTGTAATTTTTGTTTTAAGGTGGTTTCATGTTTAAAATAGTTTGGTCATGAGTTTTGTGAAGTAATAATAATCTGTCCAGAATTTCAGAACAGCAAATCCGTTTTAAAATTAATAGATTAGAATTTTAACAAAGTTTCTTTGAGTTCAAATAATTGTTTCTATAAGGTTTAATGTGTTACAAAGATACCCTAAAAAGAACAAAGCATTTCTGATCTTTTTGCTATTTTTAAAAAATCAAACAATATCACTGGACAGAGAGTTGTACATCTCTGAGTGATGTCTAGTTTTTGTCCATTTCCCAGAGATCTAACCGTTGAAACTTTGAGTTTCGTTTTGATTTGGAAACTAGACTCACAGAGGCATCTTGTGTCCAAAATTCACCGACATCAAACCATGGGAAACGTGCTTTTTCCTTTTTTATAGTTCTGGTCTGCTCTCTGCAATTTTCAGAATATTATGACACATTTGACCAACTTTGTAAATAATGGCCCAAATGACTTTTCTATGACCTAGGGCTCAAACCATGTTTTAATAATGATTAGTTGAGCTTGAATTCAAAGTTTAAGTGATCTAAGTCATTGAGTATTTCATAATTTATTCTTGTTCATATTCATCCATGTGGCTTGATGCTTGTAATTAGGACTTGTGTGCTTTAGATTTAATTACATTTTATAGATTTAAGCTAGAAGTCTAGGATTATTATTTAAGATCCAACTTTATATTTTGTATATCATGTACACTAACCATTTGTTTTGTAGCGCTATTAAGGTATGATTTCTTGAACTCCTCTTTAGTTTATTTTAATTTCTTGATTTTATCGATTTTTTTGACTTAATGCGCGACACCTTAGAATTAGGACTTGCTTTACTTGTATATATGGATTAGAGACTCTATTCCTAGGTTTTATCTATTTGCATGAATTTGCACGTTTAATATTCGCGGCTAGATCCCAGGTAAGTTCTCTTGTTCTTTATTGCATATCATATTGCTTGCTACTTGAATTACGTGGGTTTTGAATGATATTTTGTAAATTGGTAATTTTGCACCATTTCGACATGTTTGTGTAATGTATACGTATATCTATGTATTAGTTGAGGGAATGCTTAGATTAGTAATTAAATTAAAAGGATGTTAAGTAGAGTCCTATCACGAGATATGATAAGAAGGGGTGTTTTAGTCCGATGGGCTCCTTCCCTTCTAATTCCATAATCCCCGGACCTCGTTTAATCTTTGGTTTCGCAAAAGATCAGTTTCCTTTTGAAATGGTTTCGTAATTTTTCCTTTTAAAAAATTTAGTGGCGACTCACTTGTTTTTAAATTTGAAATTTATAAAAGAATTTTAAAAGAAAAGCTGTGGAGAAGAAAACCTGCGATATCCACAATCTGGCGACTCTGCTGGGGATCGAACCCAGAATCTCTGGTTTCGCAGACCAAAATTCTGATTTTGGGTTCACTTGAGGATTAGATTTGAAAGCATCCTTTTAATCGAATTAATCAATCTTTGTGTGCCTGTTGCATTTCACTTGCATGTCCAACCAGTCGATTGCACAGAACTATGAACTTGGAGGCTCGGGGCAACCCGGTCGGTCAAGTTATCATGGGACTGTGTGATCACCCTTGATATCGTACCGTGATTTGGTATATTAAGCATCCTATCGGATGTGTGTCAAGGGTCCCTTATTTGACCAAAATCCAGCTTTTTCATAGTAGTTTCTATAGAACCTTTCAATCTTAGGAAATCAACTCTTGATTAGGATTATATGCTAGGAAGTTTTGTATGCCCGGAAGGGATTACTTGAGATGATGACGATACTTACTTGATGAAAGATGTATAATCTTTTAATCACCTTTTAGCAATTTCTCCTCATGTTCCACGACATTTGGAGAACATGCCGAACCTTGATTATAAGATTATATTTCTTATATCATGTTAGCTAAGCATCATTGACCATGTATGCATCCGAATTCATGGAAAGTACGGTGATAATCCGATCATGTGATC
The DNA here is from genome assembly GCA_033977485.1 of Hydrangea macrophylla. Taxonomy (NCBI): domain Eukaryota; kingdom Viridiplantae; phylum Streptophyta; class Magnoliopsida; order Cornales; family Hydrangeaceae; genus Hydrangea; species Hydrangea macrophylla. The sequence continues at coordinate 31,138,888 of CM066989.1, forward strand.
CTTCTGCCCAAAGAGTTTTATGTCCAACTTTGAAAGAAAACAGATTTTACTATCTTTTCCCCAAGGTTTTCGTTCACCCTTTCGAAAAATCTTTGGAGTTCACTTTTTTTTTGACTAAAACTCCAAATTAATTACCTTTGTTACGGTACATTTTCACATGATCATTTTCTATGGAAAAATCCAAAATCTTGGAAATTGTTTTTGAAAAAAAATGCTCTTCAAATAAATTTTAAAGCAAAATTTCAATCCAATCATCTTCATTGAGAAATGTTTTCACATCCTTTTTTTTTAAATAAAAGATTCAAAATTTTTGAGAATTGTTTTTGGAAGATCTCATCATTCTAAAGAAATGCTTTTCAAATGAATTTCGAAAATTTTAAATTCCCAACCTTTGAAAGGGTAGTGGGAATCACAATGAAAGGAGAAATTATTGCACTTGACATGGGTGAGGATTTTATGTGCTTATGTGTTAACCTGTTAGGATTAGAATTTTCCTTTGCTTTGGCATATAGAGTAGGCACACACACACTTGCATTTCATTCGTGTGCCATATGTGCAGTGAATGCATCAAATCATAAGAGCATGTACATTTTGCGCTCTCACCAATCGATATCATTACATATGTATAGCGTACAAACTCACAACATCTTCTTCCCAATTAAGATCAATGTCCCTAAAAAAATCCCTTACTATTCAATTCTACATGCGGACCTTTTTCCTATCTATTTTTTTTAGAAAGAGTTGAACAACCAGAGCCCCTAGTAAGGACACTTCTAATCTTCTTGGGTTTATTTATCTTAATTAGAGGAGATCATGGACCATCATGTTAAGACAGACCCACCAATGGCCCACAGAGCTTTGGAGGAGAAAAAAGTGAGCAAACTGCAAGTCGTTGTTGAGCAACAATATTCTAGGGTGAAGCAATTGGAGGGGGTCGTGATTGAGTTCATTCAATTATTGAAAGATCAAATGGGCCCTTATGAGGAAAAGATGGATCAAAGGATAATGGATTGCTTAAAGAAGCACCAACAGGCATGTCTGAACCCACCTGTGCACCGAAGCCCATGTCCAAACCCAACCTATCACCAAAGTCCATACCCAAGCTAAACCATTCACCAAAGCCTACATCCAGGCCCAATCCCAACTAACCAAAAAGCTATTCCAAGTCCGCATCTCAACCCAAAAACCAACTCAAGCTCAAAGTCGAATTCAAAATCAAACCAAACCCGCAAGCTGAGAATCTTCACCAACCTTGGCATGCCATTATCCATGGCCCTTGGTCACCTTGTCAAGAATGGTCACCTCAACCCCCTGGACCCAAAGCCACTACCAAATCCCTTACCCGGCAAATGTGACCTGTCTTTGTACTGTGCTTACCACCAGACCCCTGGCCATACAACTAACTATTGCATGAAACTCCGCCATGATATCCAAGATCTCATTGAGCATAAAATCATCACTCCTTTGCTGAACCCACTGAGTAGCATCTGGCACGACATACAATCTTTTCAATCACAGCCATCGCTAAATACTCTCAAGGGATTCGTTGCCTCCATGAGTGCGCAACAACCAACTGGCCCCGACCCAATCAACAGAATCGAAAAAGGCATTGACAATACTCGGTATGAGTCAGAGAAGGGCCATTCGACTGAAAAATGGGCCATAAGGACAGATGATGTTCCTACAAAGATACAGAAGGGGAATGATGAACCTGAAGAAGATGCCAGTGAGATAATAGTGTTTGGAAATGCTACTGCTGAATCAAATGTGGATGCTCTTGGGGATCCAAATAAATTGAAAATTATCTGTGACACTCCAATTGAGACCAAGTCAAGTCTAGTAGTCGAGTTATGTTAGGTTGTAGTCAAATGTCGAGTCCAGTCGAGTCTTCTGGTCAGTCTGTTATCAAGTCTGTTTGTAAGTCTTTGTCGAGTTTATCGAGTCGAGTGATGTAATCCTCCTTCCCTACTAGTTGAATAAAATCTCATTTTTCTTGATTTAGTGTGCTAAGTCGTGAATGTATGGATTATTAAGCCCAAAGCAAAACAAAAAAAATAGAAAAAGAAAAAAGTCACTTTTTCAAACGATCATGGAAAATACTTTGTTAATAAATCTTTGCATTGAAAAGGATCCCCAAGTGATCAAAACAAATTTTGTGCCAAAACCAAGGAGGAGTAGAGAATTGATTAGCTTTACTTTAAGAATTTAAAGATGTTCCTGCTCAATCTTGAAAAGACAAAATTGGAACTTAAAGCTTGCTCACCATCCCCTTTTCTCAAATACCAAGCCTAAAAGATGAACCCAACCAGTCTAAAGTCGTAAAGTTGGTCCTTGATGGTAGCCAGACATTTTAAACGAACTTCTTCTTCCAAAAAAAATAATAAAACAAAATTAAAAATAAAAAAGAAAAAGAAAAAGAAAAAGAAAAGAAGAAAGAGCTCGCTAGGATGAAAACCCGAAAGGGCACCTAGGAAAAAGATTAGAGCACAAAAAAAAAAGAAGAAAAAAAAAAAAAAAAAGAAGAAAGAGCTCGCTAGGATAAAAACCCGGAAGGGCGCCTAGGCAAAAGTTAGAGCAGAAATAAGATGCGTGTTGATCTCAAAAATCCTAATCCTAGCCAGTCAAAATCATGGAAAGAATAAGAGATAGTAAGGTAGAGAAAAGAAAGGAAAGAGAAAAGAAAAGGCAGAGAATAGATAAGATTGAGAATTCTTAAGCACTTCAAAGTAGATCATTGGCACATGAACTATCTCAAGTCTTTGTGTTGTTCTAAACAAAGAAGAGAGATTGGAAATGAAAAGAGGGACTTATCAGCTTCAAAATTTTCGTGAGAGGTTCAAACACTAAGTGAGCCTAAAACAATACAGGGATATCTTTGAAAAAAGAAACAAATAAAGATTTGAAGGGCTGATATTACTTTGTGAATATGATAGAGTATGAATAAAACATGATGAGAGTTGTAAAGATTAACTGGCTAGTGAAAAGGTTAAAGAATCAACCGTCAAATAAAAGAGAAGAAAAGAAAAGAAAAGAAAAGAAAAGAGGAAAGAGAATAAAATAAAGGAAAAAGTAGTTCATCATGCTACACAAGGGCTACCACAAGTGACATGCACTCCCTAGACCCAAATGGCAACATGGCTCGAAAAGCCCACCAATTCTTGAAGCCTGATTCTTTTAAGACCTCCAGAGTACTTGAACTACGCTCGACCTGATTCCCACTCGGGGATACGTAGGCAACCTGCTCGGTTCGGTCGCCACCAATGATCTAGCACTTTATTTAAGCTTTGGCCGAACTACTTTGGACCTGATTCCCGCTCGGGGATAAGTAGGCGAACCTCCCAAGGTTCTCGGTCCATAGCCATCCCTAAATTGTAAGAGCACCCTTTTGCGCCTTTGGTTTCCTTCCTTCAGACTAGGGGCAAATTTACCTTTGCCTGAAGCCACATATATATCGCCAAACCAGGGGCAAACTTCCCTCACTGAAAATCCCTTTTATCATAGAAGCAAGCCCCTAAGTCTCTTTCAAACTAGGGGCAAACTTTGTTTGCCAAAATCCCTCTATGCCAGAGGCAAGTTCTCAAGTAATTGAGTTTGTTTTGAAAGGATTGAAATAGAGTGTCTTTCATTCTATAAGCTAAAGCACTAATTTGAAGCACATTCTAGATGGGCGAAGAATTCGTTAAATCGAAAAGAGGAAGTTTCCAAAGTTTAGATTTATCAGCAAAGCACTACCATTTGTAAGATGATGAACAAATGAAAGGTGAGATGATACATTATTCTCAATGAAAGCACATTGATTCATGATGAATGTGGAGTTTGAGTCAGTCGTCTTGTGTAATTGGATTTGTCCAGTCTGTTTCCCTTTGATAAGTCAATAAATGGTATCAATTGTGTGGGTTTAAGATGATGAGTAAAGATTTGACAAGTCTCCATGAGCATCCCGAGAGCAATACGAGCAGAGGCTTCGAACACTATCACAACATAATGCTAAAGTGACAAGAGTCCAAAATTAGGGGCAAAGGTGACTTCCCTCTTTTGACAAGATCGATGTGTTTCTTTCGAAGGTCCGCAAATGCATTCTTTCTATCAGCTCCATCCAAATTCTATGAGTCTCAAGACTCCCTAAATTTTGAAAAAAAAAAATCAACTCCTTGAGTTCAAGGACTCTCCATTTTTGTAAAAAACCAATTCTTTCAGTCCAAGGACTCTCCATTTTTTGTAAAAAAAAAACCAATTCTTTGGGTTCAAGGACTCTCCATTTAAAAAAAAAAAAACCCAATTCATTTAGTCCAAGGACTCTCCATCTTTGTAAAATCAATTCTTTGAATTCGTGTGACTCCGTTAATATGATTATATGAGTCCGTGTGACTCTGTTAATGAATTCTTGAGTCTGTGTGACTCCGTTAATATAAAAGAATAAGTTCTTGAGCCCGCATGACTTCATGTATGTAAGATATGAATTTTTTAGTCTGCGTGAATCTATGTGTGTAAAATATTGAGTTTTTAAGTCCGCGTGACTCCGTGAGTATAAAATATTGAGTTCTCGAGTCTACGTGACTCCGTGTTTGTAAAATAAGAATGTTTCGAATCAGCGTAACTCCGTATTTGTAAAAAATGGGTCTTTGAGTTTGCAGGACTCTGTGTTAGTAAAAAATGAATTTTTGAGTCCATGTGACTTCATGTTTGAGAAATATGAAAATTTTCAAGATCATATGACTCTCCTTTGTAAAATGTGAATTAATGCGACTCCCCTTTGGAAATAGGAATTGTTTCAAGTTGAATCGACTCCGGACTCTTGATTTTGAGAATTTGAATTTATTTGAGTCTAATTGACCCCTGATTCATGAGTTTAAACTAAAATTGAGTCTGAATGACTCCCAATTTTGTGAAGCAGAAATTCCTTGAGTTTTATCAACTCCTAATTTTGTGAAACTAAAACTCTTTGAGTCTGATTGACTCCAATTTTGTGAAATAGGAATTCTTTGAGTCTGATTGACTTTTGAATTAGTGAAATAGAAATTATTTAAGTCTGATCGAATTCCTAATTGATCGAATTCCAAATTTTAGAATATGGAACTGAAATGAGTCTGATTGACTCTAGATTTTGAAAAGTTGAATTGAATTGAATTGAATTTGACTAACTTCTGATTTTAGAATTGAAGTGAAATGAGTCTGACCGACTCCGATGAACTGAATTGAACTGATTGACTCCTAATTTCAGAAATTGAACTGAATTGAATTAAATTCAGTCTAATTTGACTCTCAATTTTGGGAATTAAAATTCTTTAAGTCTGATCAACTCCCAGTTTTAGATCTTGAGTTTGATTGACCATCGGTGTTGTGAAATAGAGTCCGATTCGAGTCCAATTGACTCCTGTTCTAGAAATTTGAAATTATCTTGAGTATGTCTAACTTCGATTTTGAAATTAGAAATTCTTTTGAGTATGATTGACTCATGATTTGGAATTGATAATTCCTTTGAGTTTGGCAATTAGAAACTCTTTTGAGTCTGGTTGACTTATGATTTGGAATTAGAAATTCTTTTGAGTCTGATTGGCTTATGTTTTTGGAATTAGAAATTCTTTTGAGTCTGATTGGCTTATGTTTTTGGAAATTAGAAATTCTGTCTGACTCTAGGTTTTGAAAATAAAATGAATTTGACTCCAAATTTTGAAAACTGAAAATAAAGTCTGATTGACTCCCGATTTTGAAAAATGAAATGAATTTAAGTCTGTCCGACTCTAGGTTTTGAAAATAAAATGAATTTGAGTTTGTTCGATTCCAAATTTTGAAAAGAAAGTCTGATTGACTCCCGATTTTAAAAAATGAAATGAATTTGAGTCTGGTTGACCCCGAATTCAGAGCAAACATGTCCGACGGGGCCGAAGGGTTTCAGATCATTGTGAGAGAACATATCCGACGGGGCCGAAAGGGCTGTGGATTTTTCAGAGCAAACTCACTCGACACCGGAGTATAAGACGCAAAGCGCATCTCAGTTAAATGATCCTCAAAAGACACCGGAGTATAAGACGCAAAGCGCATCTCAGTCTTTCAAAAAGCATTTCCTGATTCGGCACCGGAGTCTAAGACGCAAAGTACATCTCAGTCAATCAGATGATCCTAGAGACACCGGAGTATAAGACGCAAAGCGCATCTTAGTCTTTCAACACATTTCCTGATTCGGCACCGGAGTCTAAGACGCAAAGCGCATCTCAGCCAATCAGATGATCCTAAAGACACCGGAGTATAAGACGCAAAGCGCATTTTAGTCTTTCAACACATTTCCTGATTCGGCACCAGAGTCTAAGACGCAAAGCGCATCTCAGTCAATCAGATGATCCTAAAGACACCGGAGTATAAGACGCAAAGCGCATCTCAGTCTTTCAGCACATTTCCTGATTCGGCACCAGAGTCTAAGACGCAAAGCGCATCTCAGCCAATCAGATGATCCTAAAGACACCGGAGTATAAGACGCAAAGCGCATCTCAGTCTTTCAAAAAGCATTTCCTGATTCGGCAGCGGAGTCTAAGACGCAAAGCGCAACTCAATCAATCAGATGATCCTAAAGACACCGGAGTATAAGACGCAAAGCGCATTTCAATCTTTCAACACATTTCCTTATTCGGCACCGGAGTCTAAGATGCAAAGCGCATCTCAGTCAATCAGATGATCCTAAAGACACCAGAGTATAAGACGCAAAGCGTATCTCAGTCTTTCAGCATATTTCCTGATTCGGCATTGGATTCTAAGATGCAAAGCGCATCTCAGTCGATCAGATGATCCTCAAAAGACACTGGAGTATAAGACGCAAAGCACATCTCAGTCTTTCAGTACATTTCCTAATTCGGCACCGGAGTCTAAGATGCAAAGCGCATCTCAGTCGATCAGATGATCCTCAAAAGACACCGGAGTATAAGACGCAAATCGCATCTCAGTCTTTCAGCACATTTCCTGATTCGGCACTAGAGTATAAGACGCGAAGCGCATCTCAGTCAATCAGATGATCCTCAAAAGACACCGGAGTATAAGACGCAAAGCGCATCTCAGTTTTTCAGCACATTTCCTGATTTGGCACCAGAGTCTAAGACGCAAAGCACATCTCAGTCGATCAGATGATCCTCAAAAGACACCGGAGTATAAGATGCAAAGCGCATCTCAGTCTTTCAGCACATTTCCTGATTCGGCACTGGAGTCTAAGACGTAAACCGCATCTCAGTCGATCAGATGATCCTCAAAAGACACCGGAGTATAAGAGGCAAAGCGCATCTCAGTCTTTTAGCACATTTCCTGATTCGGCACCGGAGTCTAAGACGCAAAGCGCATCTCAGTCGATCAGATGATCCTCAAAAGACACCGGAGTATAAGACGCAAAGCGTATCTCAGTCTGTCAGCACACTTCCTGATTCGGTATCAGAGTATAAGACGTAAAGCGCATCTTAGTCAATCAGATGATCCTCAAAAGACACCAGAGTATAAGGCGTGAAGCGCATCTCAGTAGTTTCTAATTCGACACCAAGGTATAAGGCGCGAAGTGCATTCTAGTAGATTAGATGACTCTTGAAGAATGTCGGAGAATTAAGCATAGTAAGTGCATCTATGACGGTTGTGACTTTCCCAGAATAGAATGACATCATAAGTAGAATGGCATAGGGTGCATTTTTTCTAAGAAAGAACAATATGTTGCTAAGGCATTATATGGAGCACGAGATTGCTTGAGCACGTGCATCACGATAAGATAGGTGCATTCATCCGTATGACTATTTGCGTTTGTGTGTGTTTGACCCGAACAACGTCTTGGTCTGATTCCTGAATGAATACGTTGGCAACTCATCATCGAGCACGACCAGCGTGAACCATTGCCGCGCGCATGTTCTCTTTTTGCAACGCATTTTGTTTTTACCTAACTTCGACGGTCTGGTCAAAGGCTTGTCTTCACACAGGCTTCAACATTCACTTGTGGCACGCGTTGCTCTACAAGCTCTGCCGAAGAGGGGCAAACTGTAGACACCCCAATTTTGACCTAACATCGAATTTAAGAGAGTGTCACCTCCAAGTCCGATGATGATAAGGACCGAAAGATTTCAAGTATTCCAAGCTCTTCAAAAAGTTCTCAAAACGCGATAAAATTTTCACAGAAAGAAGAAAATACCAGGTATTTAGGAGAATTCAGGTATAAAACACCATTTTTGGAAAAGATCTTCGAAACTAAGTTTCTTTAAGAAAAAGGAAGAAAGAAAAGACCTAAAAAGGGAAGTTCAGCAAAAAACGGCACACGACAGTATTTCGCGGCACTCAGTGAGTACCGCACGGCATTCAGTGAGTGCCAAACGGCAGTCATAGAATGCCGGCCCGGCATTTACTAAGTGCCGCTGACATTTTCTGACTGCCGTTTGCTTTTAAAGTCCGTATTTTGTGATACAATACGTATATGTATGTGGATAAAAACAAAAAATTGATAAAGTAAGGTTGACAAAAATGCAGCAAATAATGATTTGGCGCGGCACTTACTGAGAGCCACGCGGCAGTCATGCAATGCCGCCGCGGCTTTCACGGAATGCCGCAGCGGCATTCACTAACTACCGCAAAAGGATTTTGACTGTCGCCCTGTGCAGCAGTCTGCCTATTTTCAGGAAGTACGTATTGTACCACTAAATGAGACATTTACACCTGTCTTTTACTCCGAATTCACTGAGAATACTTGGTAATTTTGTCTATAAAAGAAGGAGGATCTCCCTTGGGAAGACACACAAGAAAATCACTACCATTACACTAACACATTTTTTAGAGAGAAAAGAGAGAGTTTCAAAAAAATTAGAGAGAAGAGCTTGGAAGATCTTCAAAGGAGAGAAGCTTTTGAGGATAGTTTGGAGGTGACCCTCTAATCTTTGTTGTGTTTTCTTTCTTTTGAGCCTCTAATCTTCAAGTCATTTAGTTTTTCTTGATTAGGTGTTAGAGTTTGTTAAGTAAACTTGGAAGTCTTTGCTTCTAATTCTTTGATCCTTTTTTTCTATTTTTTTTGTTTATGTTTTTCTTTTGAGATTCTTGGAGATCTTCAATATCTCTCTCGGAAGCTCTTGAGTTTGATGTTTTGAATCTCATGTAAGCTTATACTTCACATGGGAGTCAAAGTTTGATCATCACTTCACTTTGTAAACAAATAGGTGGATCCAAGTCCATATTCATGACTTGGATTCTCTAATTTGGAATTTCATGGGGTCTTCTCTATATCCTCTTGAAGTTCATGAGCTAGTTCTTTGATTCTTCTTCTCTTTTTCTTGTTTATGTTCTTCTCTTGAGACTCTTGGGGATCTTCTATATCTCACTTGAATCTCATGAGTTTGATCTTTTAGTCTCATGTAAGCTTATGATTCACATGAGATTTAAAGTTGATCATCATTTTAGTAAGAACAAGTAGATGAATCCAAACCCCTACCATGGTTTGGGTCCTCTAAGCTTGAGTTCTCATGGAGTCTCCTTATATTCCTTGAAAACTCATGAGTTTTAGTCATGTCTTGATCTCCAATGACCACCAAATGGTAGGAGAAGTGGTTTGGTTTAAACCCAACTTCATGGTTTAATAGTTGGAATTAACAAATAAAAGTTGAACTTGACAAATGAAAACAGTGAGTTCACAAACGGTTTTTGATCAAAGATTTATAGTTCAAAATCTAACCGTTGAAATCAAGTGAAACCAACGGGAAAGTGTCAATAACACAATATTCTACCACTGTAATTTTTGTTTTAAGGTGGTTTCATGTTTAAAATAGTTTGGTCATGAGTTTTGTGAAGTAACAATAATTTGTCCAGAATTTCAGAACAGCAAATCCGTTTTAAAATTAATAGATTAGAATTTTAACAAAGTTTCTTTGAGTTCAAATAATTTTTTCTATAAGGTTTAATGTGTTAGAAAGACACCCTAAAAAGAATAAAGCATTTCTGATCTTTTTGCTATTTTTAAAAAATCAAACAATATCTCTGGACAGAGAGTTGTACATCTCTGAGTGATGTCTGGTTTTTGTCCTTTTCCCAGAGATCTAACCGTTGAAACTTTGAGTTTCGTTTTGATTTGGAAACTAGACTCACAGAGGCATCTTGTGTCCAAAATTCACCGACATCAAACCATGGGAAATGTGCTTTTTCCTTTTTTATAGTTCTGGTCTGCTCTCTGCAATTTTTAGAATATTATGACACATTTGACCAACTTTGTAAATAATGGCCCAAATGACTTTTCTATGACCTAGGGCTCAAACCATGTTTTAATAATGATTAGTTGAGCTTGAATTCAAAGTTTAAGTGATCTAAGTCATTGAGTATTTCATAATTTATTCTTGTTCATATTCATCCATGTGGCTTGATGCTTGTAATTAGGACTTGTGTGCTTTAGATTTAATTACATTTTATAGATTTAAGCTAGAAGTCTAGGATTATTATTTAAGATCCAACTTTATATTTTGTATATCATGTACACTAACCATTTGTTTTGTAGCACTATTAAGGTATGATTTCTTGAACTCCTCTTTAGTTTATTTTAATTTCTTGATTTTATCGATTTTTTTGACTTAATGCGCGACACCTTAGAATTAGGACTTGCTTTACTTGTATATATGGATTAGAGACTCTATTCCTAGGTTTTATCTATTTGCATGAATTTGCACGTTTAATATTCGCGGCTAGATCCCAGGTAAGTTCTCTTGTTCTTTATTGCATATCATATTGCTTGCTACTTGAATTACGTGGCTTTTGAATGATATTTTGTAAATTGGTAATTTTGCACCATTTCGACATGTTTGTGTAATGTATACATATATCTATGTATTAGTTGAGGGCATGCTTAGATTAGTAATTCAATTAATAGGATGTTAAGTAGAGGCCTATCACGAGATAGGATGAGAAGGGGTGTTTTAGTCCGATGGGCTCCTTCCCTTCTCATTCCATAATCCCCGGACCTAGTTTAATCTTTGGTTTCGCAAAAGATCAGTTTCCTTTTGAAATGGTTTCTTAATTTTTTCTTTTAAAAAATTAAGTGGCGACTCATTTGTTTTTAAATTTGAAATTTATAAAAGAATTTTAAAAGAAAAGCTGTGGAGAAGAAAACCTGCGATATCCACAACGACATGTTCCTGACAAGTTGTTTAACTGCAATCGGAGGTACGAGTACACAACCAACGATGGATTAGATTCCCACCATATAGGATTTCAAAGATGTATTGCAAGATATTAAAGGACTTCCACCTAAAAGAGAAAAAGACTTTTGCGTGGAACTAGTACCTGGAACCTTACCGATATCCAAGATTCCATATCGGATTGCACCAACGGAGATGTTGGAATTAAAGAAACAAGTCCAGGAACTCAAAGATTTGGGATTTATTTGCCTGAGTACGACACCTTGGGGAGCACCAGTTCTATTTGTGAAGAAGAAGGATGGAACACTTCGACTCTGTATTAACTATAGAGAGTTGAACAAGGTTACGATCAAGAATAGATATCCACTTCCCTAGATAGATGATCTATTCGACCAGTTGCTAGGCTCAAGGATCTTTTTAAAGAAACAAGTCCAGGAACTCGAAGATTTGGGATTTGTTTGCCTGAGTACGTTACCTTGGGGAGCACCAGTTCTATTTGTGAAGAAGTAGGATGGAACACTTCGACTCTGTATTGACTACAGAGAGTTGAATAAGATTACAATCAAGAATAGATATCCACTTCCCTAGATAGATGATCTATTCGACCAGTTGCAAGGCTAAAGGTTCTTTTCAAAGATCGATCTATGGTTCGGATATGATCAACTGTTGGTTTGACTAGAGGATGTGTCAATAACTACGTTCAGGACAAGATAAGGGCATTACGAGTTTCTGGTTTTGCCTTTTTGATTGACTAATGCGCCAGCGGTATTCATGGACTTAATGAATAGCTTATTCAGACCTTATCTGGATTAATTCATTATAGTGTTCATCAATGACATCTTAGTCTACTCAAAGACGGAGGAGGATCACAAGGAGCACTTACAAATTACTTTACAGACACTTTGAGATAGAAAGTTGTATACGAAGTTCAGCAAGTGCGAGTTTTGGCTACAGAAGGTTAAATTTTTGGGACATGTTATATCTCAGGATGGTATCTCTGTGGAGTCATCTAACATCAATACAATCTTAAGCTGGAACAGACCAACTAACCAAACAGAAGTCAGAAGTTTTCTTGGTATAGTAGGATATTACAGAAGATTCGTTGAAGGATTTTCCAAGATAGCAGGACCTTTGACGAATTGGACAAGAAAGGAGATGAGTATGAATGGACTGATAAGCATGAGGATGCATTCCATAAGTAGAAAGAAAGATTGACTTCTGCCCCACTGTTGGCAATACCTAAGAGTGGAGAGAGGTATATAATCAACAGTGATGCATCACACCAAGGACTTGGTTGTGTGCTTATGTAAGACAGGAACATGATTGCGTATCGATCAAGACAACTAAAGCTGCACAAAAAGAATTATCCTACTCATGATCTGGAGTTGGCGACGATAGTTTTTGCATTAAAGATTTGGAGACACTATCTCTATGGAAAGAAGTTCGGTCTGTTCAAGGATCATAAAAGCTTGAGGTATTTGTTCTCTCAGAAGGATTTTAACATGCATCAATGAAGGTGGATGGAGTTACTCAAGGACTATGACTTTTTATTACAATACCATCTGGGTAAAGCAAATGTCGTAGCAGCTTCTTTGAGTCACCGACCTCGATTAGTGATTGGTGCGTTACTAATTTGAGAATGGAAAGCATTAGAAGTTTTAGCAAAATTTGATTTTTCCGCCAGTGGAATGGATGGAAGGACTACATCTTGGATGTTTGATGGTCCAACCGACTCTAATCAGCCACATCACAAAGGTTCAGCAAACAATAGAAGATTTGAACCTATGGTTCGCCAAGATGTCAGCAAAGGAACCAGAGGTCTGGAGTATAAGTGCAGTCGGAGCCTTACAATGTAAAGGGAGACTTTATGTACCTGATGTGGACAATCTTAGGAAGGATGTTCTGGATGAAGCACACAAGTCACGAATGAATGTGCATCCTGGAGGTACGAAAATATAGAAGGACCTGAAGAGAAATTTCTAGTGGAACAGAATGAATAGAGAGAAGTAGCTGAGCATATAGCACAATGTCTTACTTGTAAGGAAGTAAAAGTAGAACATCAAAGACCACCTAGACTTCTACAACCGTTACCAATTCCCCAATAGAAATGGGAACATATAACCATGGATTTCATGGTTGGTTTGTCGAGATCTCAGCAGAACCACGATGCTATTTGGGTAATTGTGGATCCACTTACGAAGACATTGCATTTTATCGCCTATAGTATGATATACCTAGTAGAACGCTTGAGCCAGATGTATCTATAGTAAGTTGTATGGCTACACGGTGTATCAGATCGAGATTTGCGCTTTACTGCAGAATTCTGGAATAGCTTCAAGCAGCGATGGGAACGACACTAAACTTGAGTTTGGCTTTTGATCCGCAGACAGACAAGCAAACCGAACGAGTTAATCAAGTGATGGAGGACATGCTACGAGCTTGTGTCATCAATTTTGAGAGTTTATGGGAGGTGGACTTGCCACTGATTGAGTTTGCCTACAACAATAGCTACCATATGAGCATAGGAATGGCATCGTATGAAGCTTTTTTATGGAAGACCCTGTCGATCACCATTATGTTGGGTTGAAGTCAGAGATGCTCAACTTCTTGGGCCAAAAATGGTACGAGAGACAACCAAGAAGATCCTGATTCTACGTGAGGAGATGAAGACAGCTTAGACCCGACATAAGAGTTATGCTGACAAGTGACGCAAAGACTTAGAATTTGCTATACGAGATCACTTGTTGCTTAAGATTTCACCTGTTTGAGGCATTGTCAGATTTGGTCGAAAGATAGGCAAGCTATCGCCATAATCATCGAACCATTCAAGATTCTAGAACGTGTTGAGAAGACTACTTATAAACTCACATTGCCACTAAAGATGTCAGGAGTGCACACTGTGTTCCACATCAGTATGCTAAGAAAGTGTGCCCACAATCCAGCACATGAGATCAACTTCGAAGACATTAAAGTCAACGATAACATCACCTTCAACAAAGGACCAGTGCGGATCCTAGACCACTAAGTCAAGAAACTCAGAAACAAGGAGATTCCCTTGGTGAAGATTCAATGGAAGCATCATGATGAAGGAGAAGCTTCGTGGGAGCTAGAGTCAGAGATGCAAGAGAAGTTTTCGATTTTGTTTTAACTCTACTACTTCCAATTTTGAGGACGAAACCATTTAATAAGTGGTGGATGATGAAATACCTTGTAATTTGGAGTGTATAAATAATATATAAGATTCTATATGAATACCTTGACCACACTTAAAATCTTACGTTCAATCGATCGGAGTTGTTTCAAGCGATCGATAAGTTCTTTGTTCAAGCAATTGAACCCTTTTTGAGCGATCGAAACCCTACCAACATGAATTTATAATGTGCCCCCATTTTCAATCGATCAACTCGGTCTCAATCGATTAACCTGGCTGATCTACTATCAAGAGATCGAAGACACTTTGATCAATCTAACTTGTCACAAATCTTATCCCAGTTTTGTGCACTGGATTGCCTCCTTGCACCTTATCTCTTCTATATATATGTGTGTCTAAATTGTGTGTATGAGGTTTGTTTGGTTTGAGAGAGTTGAGAGTTTAGAGAGAGTCATATATATAAACTATATATACATACATCCATATACATATATATACATTATATATATTCAGTCCAGGAGAGAGAGAGAGAGAGAGAAAGAGAAAGAGGGAGAGAGAGAGAGAGAGACAGACAGACAGACAGACAGACAGAAAGATAGATAGACAAAGAGTAGAAGAAGGAGAAAAAAGAGAAAAAAGAGAAGGAAGAGATAGAGAGAGATCGAGACAGAGGGAGAGAGAAGAAGGTAGCCATTAGAGGAGCTTAAAGTTAACGCTTACCAAACATGCCCTTAACGACATTCGGTGAGTTCCAAACTCACTCGATAGCATTAGAGTATTGTTTACAAGTTTTTAGATGTAAATAATGAACCCAAACACGCCTTATAATATGTTGTATGTTCACTGTCCTATCTTCTAGAGGAGACAGTGTTCGATCAATCGAACTTAGTTCAATTGATCGAAGACCCTGAGTCTCAATCGATCAAAATGACTTCAATCAATCGAGACAATCTTACCTTCAATCGCTCGAGGATTCTTCAAGCGATTGAACTTTGGTTTTCTCAATCGATTAAAAGGACTTCAATCGATCAAATATTTTAGAACATGGTTATTTCTTATTAGTTATAATATACCCTACTTAGTTGTTCATATACTGATACATGCTTCCTTTTTGCGATAACTAATGAATAAAGAGACAATGGGATGCGTTAATGAGAGTACATTGCGAGCAACATGTTTGGGATCGAACGTTAATAATGGTTGATTCTAATAGAGTTTAATTAATCTGTTCATTTCAATCAGAGTAGTTAAGCCACACGGGATTGTTGTGTATCTATAGTAGTACAAATGATAGGTAGGTTTTTTAGGTTCTGGGATGGTTACAAGGGGCATACATTCTCAAATGTAGTAGACTAACGAGTGTGTCCATGACATGCCATGGCTGAGAATATGCTGATATCGATAAGTCATGGCTATAGAACTGATGTGTCTTTGCTCAAAGTGTTAAATCCCTATCTTACAAAGGATTGAGCATATGTCCTTAGAAGCGGGGGATGGACTGGTGTAGAGTCTACGACTTGCGGTGTACATGGTAGATGACCTCTATGACTTGCAATGTTTCACAGTAGATGGTATCTATGACTTACGGTGATGCGGTAGATAGAGCATTAGTGTATCTAGATGTATTACAATCAAGTCTTTCATTGACGAGTTTGATGTTTTAAGTTCTCGTATAAAACACGCACGTAATCGATTAACGAGTTTGGAAACAAGACAAAGAGGTTATAAATAGGACGATATATTATGTCTTTCATAACTTGTAATCAATGTACCTATGATACTATGGGAGTTTCTAATCACTCAGCTGAAGTAAGTCGACGGCATTTATGCCTAAACATTCCCCATCCAGACTACCCTATCCCTATTAATACAAGTGATGGAGCTTATGACGATGGCTACTACTCGGAGGGGGAGTATGCAGAGAGTGGCCCCACCGATGATGGTTATGCCGGGGAAGACTATTACACTGACAACTATGTTTACACCAGCTGAGGATCTAAAGATAGATATTAGTTTATGTTCTGCTTTATTTTTCCTGTTGAACTTTACTTTGTAATAATTGGTACTTGGGCATCAGTTGATTCCAGACCTTTTATAATTCCTGTAGCGCACTCGGATGATTTTGTAATAGCTAGAACTGTTGTAATATATTCAGTTGGCTATGTTGCTATTATTGTTTGGTACCCGACTAGTACTGTGTGGTGTTGACAATTTAGTGACATTCACCCGTCATTCCCTATGGACCCAAAAAGAAAATTATTTTCTCTATTTGTGTTGTTTCAGGGGCGTGACATGTCACAAAAGGCTATAGACAAAAAAGGGAATAGATTTCTTTGATGCTTATTACCCGGTTACTACGATCACATCCATTAGGATGGTAATCGCTATAGCCGCTATCTAAAATCTAGAATTACATCAAATAGATGTGAAAACTGTGTTCCTTAATGGAGATCTAGATGAGGATACCTATATGGAACAACCTGAAGGGTTTGTTGTAAAGGGACAAGAACACAAAGTGTGTCGACTTGTTAAGTCTCTTTATGGTTTGAAATAATCTCCAAAGCAATGGCATGAGAAATTTGATCACACCATGATCGCAAAAGATTTTAAAATCAATGAATGCGATAAGTGTATGTATGTCAAGGAATTTGATGACTTATGTGTTATTGTTTGTTTTTATGTTGATGACTTACATATTACTGGAACGAATAAGAAAGTAATCAACGAAACCAATAAAATGTTAAGCTCTAGCTTTGATATGAAGGACATGGATAAAGCCTATGTTATTCTTGGTATACAAGTGAGACAAACTTCCGAAGAGTATCTTCTCACATAGTCTCATTATGTTTAGAAAATATTAAAGAAGTTTGGACAATTGGATAGCAAATCAGCCATAACTCCGTTTGATTCCAATTGTAAGTTGAGAAAGAATATGAGTGAAATCATATCTTAGCTTGAATATTCACAACTAATCGGGAGTTTCATATACGTTATGAATTGTACACGTCAGGATATTACATATTCGGTGAGAAGGCTTGCTAGATACACTAGCAATCCGGGAAGAGATCATTGGGACACTCTTGTAAGAGTGCTAAGATATCTAAAGCACACCATGAGCTATGGCTTACACTACACACCATACCAACCTATGGTAGAGGGATATTCTGATGCAAATTGGATTTCAGATAGTCAAGAGACTATGACCACAAGTGGATATATAATCACTTTAGGTGGAGTTACAATTTCTTGGAAATCAACTAAGCAAACGTGTATGCAAGGTTTGACAATCGAATCGGAGTTCATAGCCTTAGATAAGGCGAGTGAGGAAGTTGAATGGCTTCAGAACTTCTGAGAGGATATCCATTATGACCGAAACTAGTAACGGCCATAGTTATGCAGTGTGACTAGAATGCGGCATCTTCCTTAGCTAAGAATGCCGTCTATAATGGCAAGTCAAGGCACATTAGACGAAGGCACAACACAATCAAGCAGTTGCTGTCTAGTGGTATAATCATGATTGACTATGTCAAGTTAAAGGAAAATATTGCAGATCCTCTTACAAAAGGATTACCTAGAGATAAAGTTCAATATACGATGAAAGGAATTGGCCTAAAGCCAATACTTTGAACAACCTGGGCAGAAACCTAACCTAGCTGACTGGAGATCCCAAGATCTAGGTTCAATAGGCAAACTAGTTGGGGAAGTTCATGTTGTAATCACACTTTTAATGTGGCTCTATTCATGTATATTGTTCAAGTGTGTAATAAAATGTCGAGGTTATGTATTTGCATTCAATGAATTGATGAGTAATGTTAGTACTCATAATTGATGTCACCCATATGAAAATAGAAGTGGGGTCGCTTCTATTGGAACTTCATAGGCTTGGTTCTCTAAGAATTTTTCATGAAATAGGATCATGTTCAGGACCAAAATGAACACAACCGAATGAATTAATATGTATAAGGATATGTGGTGTGTGTTATCTAGTGTTGGTTTGCATAAAAGGTTGAACAGCTCAATACTTAATATACACTGTGTCACCGAGTAAGTCTAGTAGATATTCACTAAGGGAAAGTTCAAGTGCAAGAGACACTCTCCTAATGCATCGCAAGTACGTGAATTGTTCTCGTAGTTTTATTGTATTTCATTTTTGTTTAGATAGCCATAATCATTCACATGTGGGGGATTGTTAGATTCGGGGTGTAAATAGGAGCTTGTGTAAGCTCAATGGGATCATTAGGATCGCTATAGACCAACTAAATGCTCAAGAAAAGAGTTAGAACGTTAAGTTACAAGTCTCTGGCAAAGGTGTGTTCGACCGGTCGACTGGGTCCCTTCGACCTGTCGACCGGGTCAACTGCTATATGAAGTTTTAAACAAGTTTTGGAAGAGGAGCTTGCGATCGGTCGATCGGACCCAACTTGTGAATAATCATAACTTTTCGTGTAGAAACTTTGAATTTGTTTCAATTTCATATGTACTAATGGAAGATAAACGTGGATATAGTGATATATATGTAGTATATAGGTGTTGGGACAACCATTTGTATAGAGAGGCGCCTCTTACCTAATAGATACCTCTATACATATTCTATGTAGTTAGTTATTTTGATATACTTTTCACAAATTTTTATCTTCTCTTCTTCATCTATTCTAGTGTCATTGAGAGCAATTTATATACATATAGTTCTGCAGAATAATTGAAGTTTTGTTGTACTTCAATTGTTAGATCATAGTATCCTCAAGAACAAGACATCGTAGTCCATAAAACAACGGTGTGTGGGTCGTAAACTTGTTTTTTGGACAACGTAGTTATACCTACTTTGATATGAAGTTTAGTCACTATTATATTTGTTTCTTATCCATTGTATCCAACAGACACTACAATCCGAGTATGCAACGACGGCAACACAAGTGAAGAAACTCAGTTTTCACTTCCAATACTTCTTATATGGATGAGCAAAGATAGGCTAGATTTCTTCAGTAATGTACCGCTAGTTACTATTCGCCAGAATTGGTGGCTTGTCTCAGAACGCTATCCCAATAAGCTTCACTCTCTGCCAAGGATGAGTTGCATGCCATGGATCAAGACAAGCAACATGAATTCCAATGATGGTCGTGTCGTCAAGTACATGAGTGTTTCAAGGAGGGAGACTTAACACCGATGCACCCAAAAACTGCCAAAGGGTTTTTAAGCTCGAGGATAACTTGGGTTTGAGCATGGCCGGCCAGAAACCTATATAGGGATGGCCGACCCAAAAGCTGAATGGAGCCCGAAGTAAGGTATGGGTCGTGTACCAACCAATCGGGCATCATCGTTAGAATGGGTAGGCAATGGCAAATATTGGAGGCTGATTAGGAGGCTAGTAAGGATGAGCGATTGGGTATCCGAGAGAGCTTGGCATTAGAACTGAAGCCCGATGATTGATGAAAGGGTATACTTAGCAATCGGGTACTACATTCGAAGGAGGTGTTAATGGCTAGTTATGGGAGCCCGATTGATTACGGACGTTCATAAGACTATCGCCAGGCATGGAAAGCATAAAGAATGGCAAATGGGGGTTGCTTGTGCTTGATAAGGTTGGAGGCGTAACCATACGAGCCTGATGAGCTAAAAGGGTAAGGCAGTTTTACTTTTAGTTGTAATGGTGGTGTCACCCTGAATTTAGGAAAGCGGAGTCCGTCGGGGAGAGGGATCTGATCATATCCAGCTAGATTTAGAAGGTTAACCCTAAAATATTGGGGTTGAGTTAATCAAGACTCCAGATAAGGCAGGGACTTATAATTAGGAAAGGAATCTACCACCGATCAATCCGAGTGAGGCACAAGAAAAGGAATCATTACCTTATCCGCACTGCTGGAGGGCCGCTATAAATATAGAGGCAGGCCAACCGTGCAAGGGACTCCGCGTCATCTCGACAACAGCACTCAATAGCACTTTCATAGCACTCATAGCATTCAGTATCCAGAGCATTCAAATCTGTATTGGTTCTTCTGCGTCCGTTTCATCTATAGCAAATAGGTCTATCCCTTTTTGTTATTTTTTTTTCTGTTTTCCTTTCTTTGAACAATCAGAGCCTATTGTGATCCTGTTCTACTTTGGTTTGTATGTTTTATGCTCCAAATATTTAATAAAATCTATTTTATTAATACTTTATGATTTTTGTTTACTTGGTAAACTCTTGTACGTATTGACTTGTGCGCTTCAGCAGTGTCATAGGACTTTTGGTGGGGGTACTTTCCTACTGATCATACACAATCAGTCCTTTTAGAAGTCAGATTCGTTAAGCCTTGAGTATCACTCACTCAAGCAGTTTAGGAAATTAGTTTGCACGATTTAAACCGCGTTAGGTTCTGGCACGCTCGCGCAAACTACACAACAAACATTTTGGCACGCCCAGTGGGACCATAGTGTCAAGACATGCCTCTGAAAAAAGATAAATAGGTTGGGAAAAACAAACAGTACAACCTGACCGTTGACCCACCAGAGGACGAGAGGACTGACCGCTCGCCGGTGGAAAGTGCCTTGACTCTGGAAACAATGTCAGAGCTTATGAGACAGACCGTGGAACCAATGAGGCAAGACTATAATGCCTTGTTAGGATCCATGGGAAATTTTTAGACGCTGATTCAGCAGACGGCTAATATTCAGCGAGGACAGGATAGGCTGGTGATAGCGGCGAAAAAAACACATTCAAAGTTAGATAGCCTAACTGGCATGATCGGCCAACTAATAGGAACATACGAGGCCAAGAATACTCACCGGATGGCCTCAGGGTTAGGATCGGGCTTAGGTGTGTAGGACAAGCCAAAGGATCCACCATATATCATCCCAAATCTTAGAGAGCCTCCGAGTTCAGGCAAAAGGCCCGAATTGTAGATTGGAGAGGGGAGTGGTGCGATAATCACCGATCCCACTGGAAAGGTGATACCAGTAACCCTTCAGTTTAATGATTGAAATGAGGAATTTAATGATTGAAATGAGGAAATAGTCGGCCACCAAACACCCCCAGTCCACACTACTAGGGGCAAAGGGTTAACAATGGCGGTTTTTGGCCCCATCAGGCCAATAACAACCAACATCAACAACCACCTCCGATAATATCCCCACCAGCTCAGCCCATCAACAGGGAGGAGTTGGTGGCGGCCATACACGAAACGTATGGCCCGTTTATGAGAAGAATGGAGAGGCCAACGTACAGACGGCCATATCCACTGGAAATCGATCAGGTTAACTTTCCCCAAGGTTATAAGGTTCTAAATTTCACGCTATTCTCTGGGGAGAATGAACAATCCTCGGTAGAGCATATTGGCCATTTTATAGTACAATGCGGCCACGTGGGTAGCAGTGACCCGTTAAAGTTGAGACTTTTTCCAAACTCCCTCACGGGGGTGACCTTCTTGTGGTATATCAATCTTCCAGCCAACTCAGTACGGGATTGGCAAGGGATAGAGGAACTATTTCATGGCCAGTTCTATAGAACTGAGCCTGAAACATCACTGACGGACTTGTCTAGGATGTTGCAATTGGTAGGAGAGACCGTTGAGACCTATATTGCCCGATTCCAAAAGGAAAAGTATAGGTGCAAGACGGTCTTGCCCGAAGAAAAATACGTGAAAATGGCTATTAGAGGGATGTCATGTGAGCTTTGCAAGAGGTTTAAAGGGACTGACTTCCATGATCTATTCTAGCTGGCCACGAGGGCTGCCCGGTATGAGCGTATTCTCTTGGATGAATAGGAGAGGAAGAACTCGACAAAGGGAACCTATTACAAAGACCCTAACTACGAGGCCCACCTAGCTGATTGTGACCTCGAGGCAGAAACTGATATGGACGAGCTAGTCAGTAAACGGCTGATTGTCTGAAACGCCATGAACAAACCCATCAACAACAACGCCGCTGCAAAAAATATGGCGTTTGAGACTGGAAAAAACTATGCGTTTAATATAACAGTGGCCGATAGATTTTTGATTCCCTTTTGGCCGAAAAGGTGATCAGGCTAAGTGATGGTCATCGGATCCCTAAGGCGATGACATCAAGAATTAAGAATATTGTAAGTGGCATAATTCCTGGAAACATTCCACTAATAATTGCATTGTTTTTTGCAATATGATACAGGAAAATGTTGAAAAGGGAGTGTTCAAATTCTCGGACAAAGCCATGGGGTTGACGCCAATCCATGTCCACAAATCACGGGTACCAACATGGTAGTGCTCGATTTGACCAAGCTAACCAGGCCCAGGCTTAAGGTTGATTTGTCCGAGGCAAAGGAAGAGTTGCCAAAGCAACGAGAAGGGAAGCAAATCGCCATCCCGGCCATGGAGGGACCAAAGGTAACAATCCATGACTTCCAAAAGACTCATTAGGAGCGAAAGAGAGCTGAATGGAAGGCCGAACAACAAATGGCCCAATCAACTACTGACAGCCTGATCGCTGATTTGCGTTATCAACTTAACATGATCGAGCAAGTCCTATGCCCCAGATGCAAGGTTGAGATTAAAAACTAGGCCTCTGGTTCAAGAAAGAGGCCCAGAGCATATGAGCACAGAGAGCATAGCTCGAGAAGGTCTGTGCATGAAAGGCTTTCGCTCCCAAAGGCACAGCCTGAATGGAAACCAAAGCCATCGATATCCTTCCAAACAGGCCCAAAAGATTTAGGCCGTTTGGGGACAAGGCGCCAGAAGCTTTTCGAGCCAATTTGACCGGAGAAAAAGCTATTCTCAGATAGACCACCAAGGATGGTGGTACCACTACAAGTAGACGAAGGAAGATGGTATCGGGCTGACCATCCGAAATTCCCTGTGGCGCCTAAATATAGCAAGTCCCAAAAAAGGAGGTTTTAGAGAGCTAGACAGGCCGAGAGGGAATGACAATAGTGGGATGATCGGGCAATTAAAATCCTGAGGCTCCTTCGTCAACACTTGCCCAAGGCCGATGAATAGCTATTGGCAGAAGAAGAACCCTCGTCCGATAAGAGAGCGAGTAAAGGGGTGATGCACGTCATAGAACGCTTGAAGGAAATCTTTAAGCAAGAGAAGCTAAAAGGAGAATGTACGCTCGAAACTAGCCCAATGGAGGAAGAGACTAACTATGGTGGGGAAGAAGATGGCTTACCGATTCAATTTGGAACTATCCCAAAGGATCTGCCTTCAAATATGGTGTTTACTCTTCTATGTCATCCATGGCCAAGCCAGATCAGCCAACGACCATGGAAGGGGATGTAATAGAAGGTCGTACCAAAGAATCGGCTATGATAGAAGATTTTTGTTGGAACGGTGGGGAGTCCATCAAACCCCACGTGGTAGAAGCCACGAGTCAGAATGTGGATGCCACCGATTTACAAACCGATCGGCCTAAGATCACTATCTTGAGGCCGAAAGGGAAATAAACTGAAGAAGGGCTAAAGCCAGTAGGACCTGTTAAGGTGGTTTTTGAAAAACTCACTTATCAGATGTCCCAGCATCTGAAGCTGTTGTATGTAAAGGGACACATTGAAGGTGTTCATATAAATAGAATACTGGTTAATGGGGGATCTACCATCAATATTATGCCCCAAATTATGCTGAGGGTCCTTCAGAAGTCTGAGTCAGAGTTGATTCCAATCGAGATGAATGTTCAGAGTTTCACAAGGACACCCTCAAGAACAAAGGGCATCTTGCCTATGGAGTTGACCGTTGGAACAAAGACGATCATGACAGCCTTTTTCATCGTAGAAACATCGGCCGCTTACAATGCATTGTTGGGTCGAGATTGGATACATCCTAATTATTGTATTTCCTCTACCCTCCATCAGTTATTAATTTTCTGGAGGGGTGACGAAGTGAAAGTAGTCAGGGCTGATACAAAGCCATTCGTAGCATGGGTATAGACGGCTGATGCAGTCCTGTACGAGGATGATATCGGGCCAGTCAAATTACTAGGATGTGGCAAATTGGGCAAACCAAACACAGCCACGTTCTGTAAGGGAGTTCAAGACTTGAAGGCTGGTTACTACAATCTATGTCAGACAGAAGAGTCAAGGCCGATAGAGATAAATAAACAAGAAGATGTCAATGGATCCACAACTGATTGAGGTAGAGAGACAGCTGGCCTTGAAGACCAGTATGGCCAGATGGTGTGCTTATCTGGCCGACAGAAGGTTAGAAATTGGCCCTATTAATGGTATGGTGAACCTGGCCGATTGTATTTATGAAGAAGAAATGCCAAGAGAGGAGGAGATCCAAATGGATGAACTAGAAACGGCCACAACAAAGCTTGATGATTTGAAGGCCAATGTACAAGATCCACTCTTGGAGGTTAACTTGGGCAATGAAGGAGAGCACAAGCCTACGTATGTAAGTCAGGCGCTTGAGCCACAGTTTCAGGCCGAGATGATTGTGCTCTTACATAAGTACAGAGATTATTTTGCTTGGGATTACAATGAGATGCCAGGGCTATCCAAGGAACTGGTAGAACACCAATTGCCAATCAAAGCGGGGTTAGGCCATTCAAATAGCTGCCAAAGCGTATATCACTGGAAGTCACTTTGAAGATAAAAGAGGAAATCGAGAGGCTTCTGGGGGCTGGCTTTATTCGGACAGCTAGGTATGTGGAATGGGTCTCAAATGTAGTCCCGGTAGTGAAGAAAAATGGAAAGCTTAGAGTATGATATGATTGGCCGTTTCATGGAGGTCTACATCGATGATGTGGTGGTAAAATTTGGTGATAATGCTGCTCATCTAAGAGACTTAGAAAAGGCATTTGAAAGAATGCGGGCTCACAAGCTGAAGATGAACCCTCTCGAATGCGCATTCGGCATCTCAGCAGGGAACTTCCTAGGTTTCCTAGTACACCAGAGAGGGATACAAATAGACAAGAACAAGGTTTGGGCTATCCAAGCAGCAAGGCCCCTAGCCAACAAGAAGGAGCTTCAAAGGTTACTCGGGCAGATCAACTTCCTGAGAAGGTTCATTTCCAACTGTGTAGGGAAGACTCAGGTCTGGACTCCACTTCTTAAGATAAAGACCGACGAGGAGTTCAAATGGAAGGATAGCCATCAGCAGGCCTTTGAAGGGATAAAATAGTATTTGTCTGCACCTCCAGTGTTAATGCCACCCAAGAAGGGTAGGTATCTCAAGTTATATATATCAGCCTCTGAATGCTCAATAGGAAGTATGTTAGCACAAGATAATGAGCAAGGAAATGAGCAGGCCATTTATTATTTAAGTAGAATTTTGACTCCAATCAAGCAACGCTATGCGCTGATTGAGAAGTTATGTTTGGCATTGTATTTTTTGTCACAAAAATTAAGAACATATATGCTGCCTATTTCCACTTGTATTATATGTCAAACTGATGTGATTAAATACATGCTGTCAAGGCCTATTATAAGAGACCGAATTGGAAAATGGAATTTAGCCCTGATGAAGTTTGCCATCTAATACCGATCAGAGCAATCGATCAAGGGCTAGGCCATAGCCAATTTTCTGGCCGATCACCCAGACTCCACTGGTATGGGAGATTCTTCACTAGCACCCAAGATCCTAAATACATCCTTAGTCCCATGGACATCGATTTTAAGTGTACTAACAATCAGGCCGAATACGAAGCACTCATCATCGGGCTTAAAATACTCCTCAAGATGGGGGCATCATCTGTGCATATAAAGGGAGACTCAGGGTTGGTGATCGGGTAAATATCAGGTGAATTCCAGATCAAAAGCTGGGAATTATGCCCGTTTCATTTAGTAGTTACCCAACTTATGGATTCATTTGATGATGGAAGTGTTAATTTATATCCCTAGGTCAACAAATACCGAGGCTGATAAGATGGAAAAAACGGGATTAGCCGCGTCCGTTGGAAAAAATTTAAAAGATCAAGCTATCACAGTCCATGTCCGATCGTTACCCTCGGTGGCCAAGAGAGGATGGTATACTACCACCAATTTGGTCTTAATGGAGGACGATGATTGGAGAATCCCCATCATCGAATACCTAAATCACTCAAATATTAGGGTAGAACAGAAAGTCAGATTGTTCGCAGTCCGATTCGTGGCGCTTGATGGGGAGTTATTTAAGAAGCCTATCGGGGATGATGTGATCTTAAAGTGCTAGGCAAGAAGCAGGCCATGCAGGTTATGGCCGAGGTCTACGAAGGGATTTGTGGAGCTCACTAGGCCGATACCAAGATGAAGTGGCTACTGAGAAGGTATAATTATTACTGGCCAGACATGTTGAAAGACTGCATTAGCTATGCAAAGGGATGTCAAG
Organism: Hydrangea macrophylla; assembly: GCA_033977485.1. Taxonomy (NCBI): domain Eukaryota; kingdom Viridiplantae; phylum Streptophyta; class Magnoliopsida; order Cornales; family Hydrangeaceae; genus Hydrangea; species Hydrangea macrophylla. The sequence continues at coordinate 31,165,410 of CM066989.1, forward strand.
CTTTTCAAAAGCAAGGCCAGATCCAACAGGTGCCTTCTAAGGAGCTCCAACCCATCATAAATCCATGATCATTCAGGGTATGGGCCATGGATCTAATTGGCAAAGTCCTACCACCGTCATCGGGCCAGCACTGTTTTATTATAGTAGCTACGGACTACTTTACTAAGTAGGCCGAAGCCATACCATGCAGGATGGTGACTCAGGCTACTGTGATTAAATTCATTGAAGAACATATCATACACCGTTTCGGCCTGCCAGAGACCATAACGGCCGATCAAGGGTCTGTGTTCACAGGGACTGAATCATCTGCCTTTGCAGAAAGCGAATCAAAATTCTGAATTCTACCCCCTATTATGCTAAGGCAAACGGTCAGGCCGAGTCTACTAACAAGATCCTTAAGGGGATCATTGAGAAGATGATCAATGAGAATCCTAGGGAATGGGACAAGCTACTATCTGAAGCATTATGGGCCTATCGGAGATCTAAAAGGTCAAGCAATGGAGTCACACCGTTTATGCTGACGTACGGGCATGATGCTATGCTCCCTATGGAGGTTATTGTCCGATCAGCTAGAAGGGATTTGTAGAAACAGCTAGAGCCTGCTGAATACACAGAGGCTATGATAGCTCCGCTAGAAGGGCTTGATGAAGCGAGGCTCATGGCCTTGGATTCATTAAAGGTGCAAAAGCAACGGACTGCCTGAGCCTACAACAAAAGGGTGAAAGAGAAGTCTTTTTGCACAGAAGACTTGGTATGGAAGGCCGTTTTGCCCATCGGAGATAAGGACAACCGGTATAGTAAATGGTTAGTCAATTGGGAAGGTCCCTTCATTATCCATCAAGTCAAGCAAGGCAGAGCATATAGATTGTGCGATATAGATGGAACAGTTTATGTTAGGCCAATAAATGGTCAGTACCTAAAGTCTTATTACCCTACTTTATGGGAAACCATAGATTTAGAGTACAAACCAAACCCTGGCCTAGAATGTGAGCCATTTAATTATGACCCTGAGCTTGATTGATCAAAACATAATTGTATTAAATATGGCTGGGCACAGCTTACCCACATGTGTTCCAGTACAAAAAAGAGTATATATTTACAAGTACACAAGCTAAAGGTCGGCTTAAAATATTCCTAAGCTTGGCCTCAGATCTTCCCAGGTCGTTGCTGCTGCAGCCCTGTCTCATTTGGCTTTGTCCAGTTTCTGAGTCCAAGAGCGAGAGACTGGGATACTGGCTTGTAATTGCTCACTACCCTTCTGAGCGTCACTGCCAAGCTGGGCCAAGGCTCCGTTAAACATTCCAAAGGCTATGACCTCAGCCTCGCATTGTTCTAGTTAAGTTTTCAGCGTAGCAATGCAGTTTTGAAGCCAGGCATCCCGAGCAAGCACTTGTGCCCGAGACACCTTCCCGGCTTCATATTTTTCCTTGGCCGCTTGGAGAAATTGCATAGCCTTCTGTTGGGCCCCAAGGTGCGTTTCAGCCATAGCTTGGACAGTGGCGGCCGAGCGCTCCAGGAAACGGCAGCTCAGGTGTTTGGCTTATATCTCCTGTACAAGAGAAAGTTGCCCGTCAGATAGTGAATGGTCGGGCAAAAGAGCGTTCAAGGCAGCCTCCACATCAGTAACAGGAGGGAGACCGGGTAGGTCCTGATCAGCCAGCCCGAGGAGAAGGTCCTTCGACCACAGAATGTTTGTTGGGAGATGGCTTTGGGCTCAAGAAGGCCCAGATCAAATACACCAAAGTCCAGGTTGCTGAAGAAATCGTCAAAGGGGATAAACGGCGCTGGACCCAATGGAACAGCCTATTTAAAGATTTAACAGAATTAGCAGTAACCTAAAATTGAAGAAAGAAGCTCGTACTAGAAGGAAAAATACCTGGGTAGGTGGAGATAAAGAGGCCGAGATGTCCTAATGCACAATATCCTCACCAGCTGCCTCGGTGGTTGATGGCTAGGTGGTTTGTTGTGTTGCCATAGGGGTGGCCGTAGTGGTTTCCTCAATTGAGGCTCTAGCATTCACATCGATAGCTATTGTTTTGACCTTATCAATGGCCTGGGTATCAGATGGAACATCACCCTCCCTACTTGGAGCTAGAGTGTCTGTAGGAGTGGATGAAGTAGGATCGACCATTTCTACTTCCTCCGTATGCTCGAAGACCGACTCCGGTGCAGCAGGAGGGTCAGCCTGACCTAATGGGACGTTTTGGATTCCCTCCACCACGGGTGAGACTATTTGGTTCACCTCTTCTCTGGTTTCCTCCATGGTCTTAGTACCTCCCGGCACGTCTTCACTGTTGGAGGAAAGGATTACTTGTTCTGGGGCACTACCTCTAGCAGGGTCAGCATCATCCCCTTCAGAAGGGGTAAGAGGTGGTATAACCCTCAGAGGAACCACCATCTCGGCCACTCACTCTAGATAAGCTATTGCTTGTGTAAGGGAGGTTGGGAAGTCAGTTGGAAGAGCTTGAGAGCCACCGGCGGACGGTGGTGGTTGGGTCTGCCCGGTAAACAATACATCTTCTTCTGAAGCTTCGTCAGCAAGCTAAAATAAAGGGAAAGGATTAGTAGAGGCACTTAATCGGACAACATCAAGCAAAATGATATGGAAGATTGTTACCTGAGAAGAGAGGGTCGCGGCTTGTTTCTTTTTCTTGGACGGCCCCTGTCCTTGTGTTTTCTTAGGGGCAGCACGCTTAGCCACCTATTTTTTATGGGCTGCCACTGGGGAAGGAGCAGGTGCCTCGGCCTCGGTGGTTGATGGCAGGGTGAATTATTGTAGCACGACCACAGTGTTACCACAAAATATTTTTAATGCCCGATCAGACCACCATGCCGTGAACTCTTCAAACACTACTGGTCGGGCAGAGAATGGAGTAAAGTTGAACGCCGCTTTCAACTTGGTCGATCGTTCTTTGATATTTCTCACTTATTCTTCATTTACGATTAGGCTATGTTCAACCCAGTCCACATTGACGGTTATGGCCGGTGGGACAGGTACCAGTTGTGAAAGCTCGAATTGACGGGCATAGAGTGGAGCAAAGTATTACTCTGCCCCACATTTGTTGTTAGCTGAGGGAATGCTTGGGCTAAAAATAATGTCTCTAGCCACCATGTAGCTAAAGAAGATCTCATTATAGGTGGATTAAGTACCCGGACCCCAATTGGCCGGGTTGTTGGAGAGTTGTAGGAAAGAGCAAAATTGAAGAGAAAAGAAGGGTGTGAAGAGATGAGAAGCCCAAGGGGAGCACCATTGGTAAAAGAAAGTGAAGCACTCCTCGAAGGAGTGAGAAGTAGGAGCAACGTCCATATACTGGACAGCAGAAATGGGAATATCAGCCAATTAACGGTGGGTTGGTTGGAATTCTGAGAAATAGGAGTACAACCAAAGCTGCAGTATCCAGATCGAGCTTCCTCCAGCACCAAAGCTCAAGTGCACAAACTCCGTTATGCCTCAGACAAGATGAGCCCAGAACAGGGTGGCCAAGGCTAGGGGTTTCCCTAAAGCAAGTGTAAAGGCCAGTGTAGTGTATTCCTTTATGATGGCCTGACTAACAGAACAGAAGAGGTACATGTTCAACTAATAGATGAGGAAGGTAGTATGTTCTGCATCGGTCACTTCAGATCCTTCCTTGCCCATACAGGCAGTCAGAAATCCATCAGAAGCTGTAATCGGCCGATAAGACACGGCCCCATCTCTAATTGACTCTTGTTGGGGATAGGAGAAGCTAGCCATTCCAACATCTATGCCAGGAATCACCTCTTGTCCTTGGAGATAGAGCACGGGAAAGTAACTCACGTCTTTTATAGTTGGTGCCATCGGGCCACAGTGGAAAAGAAATCTATCGCGCCCGCCCTAAAAAAATAGGGTATCTACAAAATCTGTTGCATGAAGAGGACCAGAACATAAGGGCTAAGAAGAAGAGGGGTCAGTCTATCTCCAGCCTAGACTGACTGAGTATAATAGCGTCGAATTTGCCCCTTCGTCTCCAGATATCAGCCTTTGAGGCCGATACTCTTGTCACCCATCTGTCCCAGTCAGCAGTAGGGGTAGGCCAACCTCTAATGGGATGAACAGCAGCCTGGACTTTGCTCCAGAGGGCAGGTACCTAGAGGAAGGATTCATTTTCCACCGGTGCAAAATAGGGGTAGAAAACTGCCGGTGGATTATAACAAAATGCCGTGCCTAACCCAGGCGCCGTCGGGGAGCCATCGAAGGTGCTGTAGGGAATGAAGCTTTGGGTTGCTATTTCTAAGGCATGGGTTTTAGCCAATGTCCTTACCTCTTTATAGCAATTTTGCGGCAGTGGGGCATCCATAAAAGTTTTCTTACCCTTAGAGGTTGCCGCCAGAGCAGTTTTTGGGGCCATTTATGCAGGGGAGTTGGAGGTTTTCTTCGCCAAAAAGAATGGGGGTTTAGAGAGAGAAGCTCTGAGCTAGAGAGAGAGAAGAAGATGTAGATGAAGAAGGTAAAGAGATTTTTGAAAATCTCTCTACTTTATACATGCCGCATTAAATGAGCAGCGATTAATGGGATTCTCGAGATCTGACAACTTCTACATGAGAGGCATGACACGGCGAAAATCGTGTGCGCTCTTGTGCAACACCCAAGTGTAGGTGGACGTGCAAGTAGTAACTGGTAAGACCAGGTCGATCCCACAGAGAAGGATGAGAGATAAATTACTTAGATTAAACTCTAAAAGAAAAGAAAAAAAACAATATTTCAAGAGAGGCGTAGAACACAAAGTTCTACAATTAACAACTACTAAACTTATAAGCAACTAAATTAAATAAACTAATGATTAACTATTTAACTGAAACAAGATTGGAAAACGGTTTTACTTAATAAAAGAACGTGTTGGGATCACGCGAATCCACTAGACTCAACCATCTACCATGCAACTGCCATTAGGCTCAACGGAGGGCAATCTCTACAGTATCCCGTACTTCTCTAAGGATATAGAATCAACAGTCCTTTCATGACCGGGACTATATCATCACAATTAAATTTGAAATACACAAAGGTGGTTTAATTCAATAGTTAAGACTCTCACCTACAATGGTATTAGCATTGAGGGTGGTTTGCAAAATATATTGAAAGAAAATGCCTTAAGGCTTAACGTTTAAAGACTGTTTTGACAAACTGAGCATTTGGGGACAGTTTGATAACGAATCAGTAAAGCATAAAGTCTTGAAATACTGTATTAGATGTCCTCAAGAATCTGACACCTCGATCGATCGACTCGCTTTCGATCGATCGAACTTCGTCATCTCTCGATCGATCGAATTATCTTCGATCGCTCGACTATGTCTCTATTCTGATCGATCGAACTACATTCGATCGATCGAACACAGGAATAAAAATAGTGCATGGCAGAGGTCTAAAATCACGGTTTCATCGCTATTTCCCAACCCTGGACTACTCAGACATGATCTGGGGAGACTCAGATTTATTTTTAACGTGAGAGTTCAATAAAGGCATGTTTGGTTGCGAGTTTCTCATTAAAACTATGAAACTAATGGTTTTTGGCCTATCTAGCATGCACTACTCAAAGATTGAACTCTAAACTGTGATTAACTCAGTGCATAATATAAACAGAACAATGATAAAGAACCTGAAATGAAGAACTTGTATAAACTATGAAACAATCCAAGCTAACAATGTTGATTCTTGAGAAAACCTACAAAAACAATAAAACTCTCTCCTCTCTCTTATGAAAACTGATGAAAAACAAAGTTGGGCGTCCTTCTGGACGTGTACAAAATGAATATATATAGCCTAAACCTAATGCTAGGGTTTAAAACCCGTTTCTGCTGCATGCGCGTATAATTTGATAAAAGGCATCCTCGATCGATCGAACAACTCTCGATCGATTGAACTGCAGACACGTCGATCGCTTTAACTCCACTCGATCGATCGAAACGTCGATCGCTCTAAGCATGTTCGATCGCTCGAACCTTGTATTTCAGCTTTGAGTTGTCTTCATCAGTACTAAGCACTCCCTTTTATCAACATTCTTCAATCTTATATACAGCAGCAGTAATCTGCACAAATAATCACTAAAACAATACCACTTATCATAGTTTAATCAATTTGTGTAGAAACTGGTATTGTAATTCAAACTGCAGATAAACAGGGGAATTGTAGACTTTTCTAGTGTATTTTCCTCTTTTAGCATGGTTGTATTTTACAAATACCCCCACTTGTCACAACCCCCAACTAGCGATTTGCTAGTCCCTAGCAATAAAGCGAAAAGAATAACAAGCTACTACTACTACAACGACTAGAGTAACAAAAATAAACTAAAGCAAACTAATCTAATTTAGAAAGAGACACTACCTAACTCACTTTCGCAGGAATCGTGGTTGCATTTAGCAAATGCAACAAGCCGTTAAACCCCTAGGTTCCCCTAGTGGACGAGTGTTGTCTCGTGAGGGTTTGCAGTGAATCTACCCACAAAATTCTAAATTTTTAAGCTCAAAAAGATATAGAAAAAACTTATAAACATTCTTTCCCATTCGACTATCAATTTTAGCTCCACATAACATATCAACCTCATACAACCCATGAAGAAATCCACATGTTCCTCATGTCGCCAAGATAAATATACACATGCATTACGTTCATGTATCCGTGTGTGTGTGAAATCAACAGTTATGCATCCAACTTTATTAAGAATTGTTTAGACTATCATACTCTTGGAACTTGTAGTTTCAACTCGATTCTCACATGGGTTTGCACTCAAAAATGAACATCTCACAGAAACTTGTTTAGACATGATCGCTCATGGTGTGAAAACTTTAATAAGAATGATGTTCTGGCAACTAGTGTTTCACACCTAACTCGGTAAAGGACGAACATTTAGAGTGTATAGTCTCATGAAAGGAATACTACTTATTAGAGGAGCGAAATACCGTGGATACTCAAAGTACACGTTCATGTTCAAACCAAGTTGTTAGAAATCATTAAGACTTTGACTTTTTGGCTTTTATTCAGTAGGATAGAAATAAGAGGGCAAGATTGTTGCACATCCTTAGCATGTGATAGTGACTAGTTTATATCTTCTTTATTCCAACCATCCTCTATTCTCATATACATTTATTTCTTTTTACTCCTTCTTCCTTCCTTTTTTTTTCTCTTTTTTTTTTTTTTTTTTTTTTTTTTTACCTGAATATATCCAACATCACCTTGCATATTTTCTTTTTATAATGTCCTTCCCACAACTACTCCCTTCTCGTCACATGCTTCAATAATTTTAATCACATTAGATGTGCAATGGAGTTTATGGAGGTTAAAGTATCACATGAAGGGTTTTGGGCTTTCATATTGGCAATATTTAATCAGTGTGGGGTTAAGAGATTCTTGGATGTTGATACAGGTATATGAAAAAGGTAAGGAATGAATAACGATGGCTTAAATCATTTTTCTTAACTTCTTAGTTCTACACTTCAGTGTTCATTGAGTTTTAATTGGTAAATCCTGAACGTTCTCCTCTAATAAACAGCCTAAATGAAGAATTTTGAGACTATTCAACGAATTTAAAGTATATTCAAGAAAAAACAATTCGAATTTATTGTGATAAGTCCCTCAGAATTGAAGTTTGGGCTCAAAAGCTCACTAAGGGTAACTAGTCTCCACTATTTATTCCTTAAAGCATAACAGTCGTATTAACTCTTGTTTAAGTTTTCAGCATAGCTATTAACACGTGCAAATGGGTGTTGGATACTAGAATGTTCAACATATGCATTTCTCTTAGTGACAATAGAAAAACGCGTGAATGTAATTCATAAGAAGATGAGATTAATATGAATGTATCATCGCTTGATAGCGGTTAAGTAAGAGAGAATATTTTTAAGCTTTCCACTGATAAAGTTCATAATAACAAAATGTGCAATGAAGTAAATCAGATTGCTAATAGCGTAAACATGCTCAGGTGATAATCTATTTACATCCAACCCCCAACTGAAAATCGCGATGACTTCAGAAGTGGATTTTCAACAATAAATAAAAAGATATCACCTGCTAAAGCAACACAATGACTGCAAGCGTAACAATCTGTAAAGACATATTCAAACTCCAAGCAACCAAGATCAAACGAAAGATATACAAAGGTACAATAAGCGTATGATCTATAAATGAAAACAAAACAATCACGGTAAAAGTAAGTAATGGAAATGACATGGCAGTGATAATAAAGGTCGTACAATCAAAAACATCCCGCAGTCGAAACATAACCACCGACAGTCCCACATAATCCAAAAAACAACATGTATATAACGAGAGCAGAGAGATAGAAAAAAACTAGAAAGACAATACATCAAAACTCGCCAAACACTCGCACAGTCACAACCTACGTATCCTCCGCAACATCTGATAATATCTCAATCGGCGCATCGGCGGTATCCGCAACTCCACCCTCAACAACAGTACTAGCCGTCGTCGGGTCACTCTCAGTGATGACTGGAGGTGGTGGAAGTGGGGGCTCCGCAGAAGGTGGTGCTGCAGAGGACGATGGTGGAACAGGATCATTATGTGTTGGTAGGGTCTCAGAAGTGGACGGATCAACCGTAGGATGTGCAGTAGGGGGAGTAGTGGTAGGTGGTGCGGCAGGAGCAGTAGGTGGGGGAGTACGTAATGACTGGTCAACCCCCAACTGAATCAGAATAGCCTCTAACAATGTCGTCATGTGGGCCACCCGGCCCTCGAGTCTGATCCGAGCCTCCCTCTCCTCCAATAATAGCTCATGAACCGTCGGGAGAGGCACGGATGACGAAGACTCTCCCTGGCCCTGAGTTTGAGCCTGAGATCGCTGTCTCAACTCAAACTGAGCAACCTCCATCAGAGGATCAACCTCATCGTCAGAATCAAGCTCCTCAGCCTCTGTCGGCGTCCCTGAAGCTGCACCCTCTGTATCGGTGCCATTGACTCTCCTCCTCTTCTCTCCAACTTTCGCTTTCCCCTTTCCCTTTCTTTTCCTCTTCTGAGCATCTGAACGGCGAGAATCTGTCTCGCCAAATCGACTGCGAGCCTGAGAAGTCGCATCATCAGGTAAGGGAAGGAGGCCAGCCTGCTCAATCACCCTGTGAATGGCCCAAGCACCTTTCAGGTGCTTCTTGGCAGCAATGTAGCGAGTGGGGTGCCTCATGAAATCAATATATAGGCGAGGCAAACAGACTGGTAACCCCGTCCCGATGGCAAATAAAACATGAGCGTACCAGGCAGCAATCTTCTCTCGGTAGGAGGTCACCAACAGGCAGTTGCTCAAAGCAAGGTGGAGCATATGATAATTATCCGTCAAATAAATGTCAGCAATAAGGGCCGTACCATCCCAGCTCGGTAAAGCACCCCCGGTAAGCTCTCGGATAACAGCAGTGGGTGAGAGCACTGGTGTGCCAGTACAGTGCGGGCATACACAATCGGGCACCTCCGGGACTCCTAAAGTGGCTGAGACGGTAGCTGGACTGAACGCAATCTCCCGACCGTGAAAGAATGATCGCAGTGTGAATGCGGCGTCGGGATCTCGAATCATCGTCGCGCAAGCTGCGCGAATCCACGAGAGATTCACTCTCTTCGCCTGAGAGAGCAATTCGTACCAGTGTGGCATGGCTCGGAGGCGAGCGAGATACCAGGGCGTAGAGAGCCATGCCGTCTCGAGTGGTCGCTCAATCATGACCTTCCGGGACTGAAAATAGCGCGTGAACCACTGGCGGTCAGGGGTATGCCGGAAGCCATGATGTGGGACCGGGTCAGGAATGGCTAGGTCAAAAGGCTTCTCCCTGTGATACCCTATAACAGGGTTCATTGTGAACACCCTGAAATGGAAAAGAAAAGAAAATGACAATTACAAACAGGAAACTAAAAAGAAAAAAAGAAAACTGCCACTGCTGTAGTTCGAGTGATCGAACGTGTTTCGATCGATCGAATAATGCAAGACTTCGATCGCTCGAATTTTCTCGATCGATCGAGCACAGAGATGCGCAGCAACGAGAGGACGAATCGGAAAAGCAACGAAAAACAACAAAACACATGTAACAAGAGCAAGACTAACAAGAAACTGGTCAAACGACCCATGGGGGGCACCCCCATTTAAGATTTAAACGAAAATGGAAGGAGGGGGAGCTCGTGGCCTTACCTCGGGAGATGTGTGCCGAGGGGACGAGGGCGATGAAGAGAATGATGTAAGGGGGAAAGGAGTGGGACCCGAAGCTCGAGAATCGCCCTAAACCTACTATCGCCGATCGCTCGAGAGAGAGTGAGGGAGATGAAGAGACTGATGAAGTGTACGCTGGACGCCTCATTTAAATATAATTCTCGATCGATCGAGATATTTCGATCGATCGAACGTTAGATCGATTGAGAACTGTTAAAGCGCTCGAGGATATAACACGTCGATAGATCGAGGAAAGGTCGATCGATCGAAACCAGAAATTAAAAAGATATCACAGAATGAATAATCTATGCACCCCCAACTAGCCAACATTATTCTGGACATACAGTAAAAATGATAAAACAATGCAGTACAGGACATGTAAGCCAAAAACGCCGCCTCATAATAGAAAATTGCAATTTGATATAAATAACTCCTTTTAATAGCATCCATATTGCAAAATTTTACCCCCAATGGTATTTAAGACCTTATTTAACTAAAGAAAACCAAAAATAAAACTAAAACTTATAAAAAAAATTTCAAGGATTACACTCCAATTGATAAAAGAAAGATGAAATGAACGGAAACAACTGAAATGCAGCACTATTCTTCGAGCATAAAAATTTCCTCTTCCACAATCGCTTCATGATCTGTCGAATTTTCAAAAGTGGAGTCCAAACTTGATGATTCCCTTTCCCAGAACAATCGGAAAGCAGCAAGGACATCATCGAGCAAGTCTGGTGTCTCTAAGGAATTGAAAGCCCATGCAAGAGGTGATCCGGATGGAGACATAGATAAAGGAGTGTAATTGCACAACGGACTGTCCTCTTGCGGTGGAGTGTGTGGGGGCCTTATGTAGGGCCCAAAACCATGAATCAGTTGATGTGGAAGGAATACCGGAATACCATTGAAAAGCCTAGTGACAATCCTGGACAAAGAAAGAAAAACAAAAGACAAACAAAACAAAATTAGGATAATCGAACACAAGAAACACGGATTAAACACGAAAAGAACAAAAAAACAAGGAATAGAAACAAAGAGGTGTGACTCAGTTCCAACCTCACTATTGGCATGGATTCCCAAAATGCACTAGCTGGTAAGGGGAATTGGAGCCTGAATAGCAGAAAGCTCAAGTGCACATAGCGGTATGGGACCAACTCGGGAACAAGGAAGTCATCAACAAAAACAAAAACGGCATTGTGGGGTTCTAGGACAACATCCTGGAGGTCCTCTTCTTCCCATGGCTCCCACATAGAATCATTTTCCCATTGTTCCAATAGTGCGTCATCCACTTCTCCTACAGCGTACCCTTCTGGCTCTCCTTCTTCTCCAGAAAGGTCCATATGCTCAAAGGGATTAATCTGAAGTCAGGTCCACAACATCATCTTCCCCTGGTCCTTGATAAGGAGATAAACAGAATGCTATCTCGTCAGCAGTCCAAGGTGGGTTCGGATATTCAGAATCAGCCCATGACCCTATAGAATGAACGTCGTCATCCCGCATATTGAAAAGCCTGCATAGGGTAGATAATATGCAACAGCAGATTAGAATTGAATTCACTTGTAAAGAAAGATAAATTAAAAGATTGAAAAAAAAAATATCAAAAGTAAAGATATACAACAACAACGTGTAGAAACGCTTAACGTTTGTGATCAAGAGTAGTTGGGTTCATCCAGTTGGATGAACTCAGCCTCTGTTTGGAAATTTTCCAGGAACGGTTTTAGCCTTTGGCCATTGACCTTGAAAACTGCATCGTTCTTGGGGTTTATCAGCTCGACCGCCCCATGTGGAAAGACAGATTTGACTATGAACGGTCCCTGTCCACCGGGATTGGAGTTTTCCTGGGAAAAGGTGGAGGCGAGAGTCGTACAGCAAGACTTTTTGCCCCGGCTCGAATGATTTACGACAAATTATTCTATTGTGGCGAACCTTCAACCTTTCCTTATGTAATCGAGCATTGTCGTATGCGTCTCGACGTATTTCTTCCAATTCAGCCAATCGGAGTTTTCGAAGATGCCCTCTCTCTTTAATATCAAAGTTCAATGAGCGTGTCGCCCAATAAGCTTTGTGTTCAATTTCTACAAGGAGATGACATGCTTTTCCATAAACTAGCCTATACGGAGACATCCCCAGATTCGTTTTAAAAGCCGTGCGGTAAGCCCATAATGCATCAGTCAGTTTGTAGCCCAATCCTTCCTGTTAAAACTAACCGTCTTTTCAAGAATATGCTTAATTTCTCGGTTAGCCAACTCTGCTTGCCCTTTTGTTTGTGGATGGTAGGCGAGAGCAATTTTGTGATTGACCCCATATTTCTTGAAGAGTGACTCCAAAGGTCTATTGCAGAAATGCTTGCCTTGGTCACTTATTAGGGCTCTTGCGGTTCCAAAACGCGATAGAATGTGTTCCTTAAGAAAGGACATCACTGTCTTGTGGTCATTGCGTCTTGTTGATATTGCTTCCACCCATTTTGACACATACTCCACAGCTAGGAGTATGTATTCACAATTATTAGATTTAGGGAACGGGCCCATGAAATCTATGCCCCAACAATCAAATATTTCAATCGTGATAATAGGGGTTAAGGGCATGGAGTTCCTTTTTGAGATTGTACCAAGCTGTTGATAGCGTTGGCACGTTTTGCAGAAAGCATAAGCGTCCTTAGAATATGGTGGGCCAATAAAATCTGCTATGTAAGACTTTTTGTGCTGTCTTTTGAGAGGAAAAATGGCCACCACACGCTTCAGAGTGGCAGGAGGCTAAAATTACAGTTATATCCTCATTAGGGACGCAACGTCTGATGACCTGATCAGCACAATACTTGAATAAGTATGGGTCATCAAAAAAGAAATGACGTGCGAAAGAGAGGAACCACTTCCTATCTTGGTTTGACCAATGAGTTGGTGTTTCACCCGTGACAAGGTAGTTTACTATATCAGCGTACCAGGGCAAACCCAAAACAGTCATCAGCTGCTCATCTGGGAATTCGTCTTTGATCGATGTGGGTTCAGTGTTGTCAACAAAAGTTAACCGAGATAAGTGGTCAGCGACCACATTCTCTACTCCCTTTTTATCTTTAATCATTATATCGAACTCTTGGAGTAAGAGTATCCAGCGAATGAGCCATTGTTTAGCGTCTTTCTTGGACAATAGATACTTGAGGGCCGAGTGATCTGTAAAACAGACGATTGGTGACCCTATCAGATAAGATCTAAACTTATCCAAGGCGAATACTACAGCCACCAGCTCATTTTCAGTAGTTGTATAATTCATTTGAGCTTCATTTAAAGTTCAGCTGGCATAGTATATCACATATGGCTTCTTGTCCTTTCTCTGGCCTAGGACTGCTCCAATGGCGTAATCACTAGCATCACACATTAATTCGAAAGGCAGACTCCAATCAGGTGCCTATATTATAGGTGCGGGGTTGAGGAGCTCTTTTAGGTCTTCGAAAGACTTTTGGCAACTCTCTGACCACTCGAATGGTGTATCCTTGACAAGAAGTTGACAAAGAGGTCGAAAGATTGCACTGAAGTTCTTTATAAATCGACGATAAAATCCCGCATGCCCCAAGAATGAACGGATGTCTCTCACTATACGGGGGACAGGTAGATTTGAGATTATGTCGATTTTGGCCTTATCCACTTGGATTCCTTCATCGGAGATTATATGGCCGAGGAATATTCCCTTGGTCACCATAAAGTGATACTTTTCCCAATTCAAAACTAGGTGTTTGTCCTCACATCGCATTAATACCTGCTCGAGATTGCTGAGGCAATCTTCAAAGCTATGGCCAAACACTGAAAAATCATCCATGAAGACTTCAAGGATGTTTTCGACCATGTCACTAAAGATGCTTAGCATGCACCGCTGAAAGGTAGCCGGTGCATTATATAAGCCAAACGGCATTCGACAGTAGGCAAATGTACCAAATGGACAGGTGAATGTGGTTTTCTCCTGATCTTCAGGAGCAATTTCAATTTGATTATATCCACTATATCCATCCAAGAAGCAGTAATACTTGTGACCTACCACACGTTCTAGCATTTGATCCATGAATGGTAAGGGAAAATGGTCTTTTCGGGTCACAGTATTCAACTTCCTGTAGTCAATACACATCCTCCATCCAGTGGGGACACGTGTTGGTACTAATTCACCATCTTTGTTCGGGATGACCGTTATACCTGCTTTCTTTGGAACCACTTGGGTTGGACTAACCCAAGGACTATCAGATATCGGATAAATCATCCCAACATCAAGTAGTTTGAGCACTTCCTTTTTAACTACTTCTTGCATGTTGGGATTCAAACGCCTTTGCATTTGCCTTGAGGGTTTAGCATCTTCTTCCAGATATATCTTATGAGTGCATATGGATGGGCTTATGCCTTTGAGGTCATCAATTGTCCACCCCATGGCATCCTTATGCTTGGTCAGCATTTGCACTAACTTACCTTCCTGTTCATGAGTTAAATCAGATGAAATGATCACAGGGTAGGTTTTTCCAGTCCCTAGGAATGCATATTTTAGCTCTTTGGGTAGCTCCTTTAACTCTAACTCTGGAAACTGAAAACTATAAGGCATTGCCAACTTAGTTTTAGGAGGCAATTGTTCATATGGCATTACCCACATGCATTCTGTTCTATCCTCCTCTATCGTATCCATCATAAGACACGTCTGGTTCAGGTCAGCATACAATGGAGTTGACTCTACAGGCTGATAGATATCGCCAAATTGAGTCATCACAACTTCCAAAGGATCTTTATAGTCGACCAAGTCAACTTCATCTTCAATGACCGTGTCTATGTAATGAATCTCTTCCTCGTCATCTTATTCTTCAGGTCGGGGATTAGAAAAAATCTTGACATTCAATGTCATGTTCCCGAATACGATAGTCATGATACCACTTCTAATCTTGATCGTGGCATCAATAGTGTTGAGGAATGGACGTCCAAAGATAACTGGGATATGTGCACCAGGATTAGACACAGGTTCTGTGTCCAATATCACGAAATCAACCGGAAAGACAAAAGAGTCTATTTGGACAAGGACGTCCTCTAACACCCCTCTAGGGTACTTCACAGATCTGTCTGCAAATTGCAAAGCGACTCGGGTGGGTTTGAGTTCACCCAACCCTAGCTGTTTATAGACTGAATATGGCAGCAGGTTCACGCTTGCTCCTAAATCGAGGAGTGCATTATCTATCCTTTGGTTACCAATTCTACATGAGACAGTAGGTGTACCGGGATCTTTGAGCTTTGGAGGCAACTCATTTTGAATAATCGCACTTGCTTGGCACGCGACATAAGCATGTTTCTTCACGCTTTGCCTCCTCTTGACCGTGCATAGATCTTTGAGATACTTCGCATAGGCCGACACTTGCTTGATAGCATCTAGGAGTGGAAGGTTAATTTTGACTTGTTTAAACAATTCCAGAAACTCCTAATTCTTTGTCTCATTCTTGGGTTTCTTCAACCGTTGAGGGTAAGGTGCAGGAAAAGGGCATTTTGGTGGTTCATCCTCAATAGACTCCTTTCTAGGCCTTCGCTCAACTTCTTCCTCCACTCTCGGAGCTTCAATGTTTGCCTTTATTGCCTCGTCATAAGTAGACGGCTTCTCCTCTTGAGTAGATGGTTGCTCAAGCTCATTATCCACCACTTCCTCCTCTTTGTACACTTCGGGTGTAGACAGAGGCATGCTTTTCTCAATGATTTTTCCACTTCTCAATGTAGTCACGGCTTTCGCATGTTCCTGATTGTTGGGACCATTATTATGTCCCTTGGGATTCGGAAGTGGTTGGGCAGGGAATGTTCCTCCTGAACCTTCTTGCCGTGCATCTATCCTTTCTAACGTGGCAGACATTCTACTCATCATCTGTATGAGTTGCTGCGTTAGATTGGCATTAGCAAGTGGCTCTTCTTCTTGTACCTTCCTGTGCGGTGGCACATAGGCATTGGTCTGCGGTGCATTGGAGGGTAGAGCTTGGTTGTAGGTATTGGTTCTGTTTTGATTGTATTGATGGGACGGCCTATTGTTTTGCCCTTGATATTGATTGTTGTTGTTGGGCTGCTGTTGATAGTGATTTTGGGTCCCAACATTATTTCTCTAATCAAAACCGGGGTGATTCCATCTATTGTTACCTTGAAAGTTATTGTTGGAATTCCCCGCCCCTCGAAAACCTTGCATAGCATTCATCTCCATAGGGGCCTGCTCTTGAAAATACGGCACATTGGGACAATATTGAGTTGTATGTCCCAACATGTTGCATGTGCCGCACGGTTCCTCAGGCATAACTTGCCTAGAGCTCTCTCCTTTCATGCTTAACTCCTACCTTCTTTGCCAGTTCTGCATATTTAGTCATTAGGTGATCTTCACTGGTTAGTTGGTATAGACTTTTCTCCTCTACACAGGATATCTGTGAGCGTGAGACATTGTCAGAATTTGACCATTCATGAGCATATTCGGCTAACCATTCAAAATGGGCTTCAGCCTCTTTGGTGTTTTTACGCAGAAATGGTCCGGAACTCATAGTTTCTACCAACTTCTTCGTTTCACCATTCAATCATTGATAAAAGAAGCTGATAGTTCGCCATTTCTCAAACCCATGGTATGGGCACGAGAGAAGCAAATCCTTGAAACACTCCCACGCTTGTGTGAAGGTTTCATTGCTCTTTTGTTTATAGGAATTGATTTGACGTTGAAGGTTTGTGGTCATGCGAGTAGGATAGAATTTCTTTAAAAATGCGGTGCTCATCGCATGCCAGGTGAAAATTGAATTAGGTTTGAGGGAGTGTAGCCACGCCTTCGCTTTATCTTTCAAAGTGAAGGGGAATAACATTAGATGCGTCACCTCCCTAGGACAATTTTGCGAGAATGTTTTGCAAACATCCTCGAAATCAGTGACATGTAAGTACGCCTTCTCACTTTCCATCCCATGAAAAGTGGGAAGTAGTTGGATCATCCCATTGCGAAATTGAAATTCGCCATTATGCGGTGGGATTTGAATGCAAGAGGGCATAGGTGCGTGTTCTGGCTGCATGAGATCGCAAAGAGGACGTAGCGCCTCATCAATCGGTACCACAACATTGTCACCATTTTCACTCTGATGATCATCCATTGATTCAGTTGGAGTGGCTATCGGGTTAATGGAACTATCAGAGTCAGAACGGTAGAAAGGATTCCCAAAAATTCCTTCAATAGAATTATTAGACATGAACTAGGAGAGTCCCTAAGGTGAGTGTTTACCAATAGAACCGAAAAGAAGAGAAAAATAAAAACAGAAAGAGATGAAGAGAGAATGAGGTAATCTAAGGAATTGATCGTCGCCTTCCTCGGCAACGGCGCCAAAAACTTGACACGGCGAAAATCTTGTGCGCTCTTGTGCAACACCCAAGTGTAGGTGGACGTGCAAGTAGTAACTGGTAAGACCAGGTCGATCCCACAGGGAAGGATGAGAGATAAATTACTTAGATTAAACTCTAAAAGAAAAGAAAAAAAAAACAATATTTCAAGAGAGGCATAGAACACAAAGTTCTACAATTAACAACTACTAAACTTAAAAGCAACTAAATTAAATAAACTAATGATTAACTATTTAACTGAAACAAGATTGGAAAACGGTTTTACTTAATAAAAGAACGTGTTGGGATCACGCGAATCCACTATGACTCAACCATCTACCATGCAACTGCCATTAGGCTCAACAGAGGGCAATCTCTACAGTATCCCGTACTTCTCTAAGGATATAGAATCAACAGTCCTTTCATGACCGGGACTATATCATCATAATTAAATTTGAAATACACAAAGGTGGTTTAATTCAATAGTTAAGACTCTCACATACAATGGTATTAGCATTAAGGGTGGTTTGCAAAATATATTGAAAGAAAATGCCTTAAGGCTTAACGTTTAAAGACTGTTTTGACAAACTGAGCATTTGGGGACAGTTTGATAACGAATCAGTAAAGCATAAAGTCTTGAAATACTGTATTAGATGTCCTCAAGAATCTGAGAGCTCGATCGATCGACTCGCTTTCGATCGATCGAACTTCGTCATCTCTCGATCGATCGAATTATCTTCGATCGCTCGACTATGTCTCTGTTCCGATCGATCGAACTACATTCGATCGATCGAACACAGGAATAAAAATAGTGCATGGCAGAGGTCTAAAATCACGGTTTCATTGCGAGTTTCTCATTAAAACTATGAAACTAATGGTTTTTGGCCTATCTAGCATGCACTACTCAAAGATTGAACTCTAAACTGTGATTAACTCAATGCAGAATATAAACAGAACAATGATAAAGAACCTGAAATGAAGAACTTGTATAAACTATGAAACAATCCAAGCTAACAATGTTGAATCTTGAGAAAACCTACAAAAACAATAAAACTCTCTCCTCTCTCTTATGAAAAATGATGAAAAACAAAGTTGGGCGTCCTTCTGGACGTGTACAAAATGAATATATATAGCCTAAACCTAATGCTAGGGTTTAAAACTCGTTTCTGCTGCATGCGCGTATAATCTGATAAAAGGTATCCTCGATCGATCGAACAACTCTCGATCGATTGAACTGCAGACACGTCGATCGCTTTAACTCCACTCGATCGATCGAAACGTTGATCGCTCTAAGCATGTTCGATCGCTCGAACCTTGTATTTCAGCTTTGAGTTGTCTTCATCAGTACTAAGCACTCCCTTTTATCAACATTCTTCAATCTTATATACAGCTGCAGTAATCTGCACAAATAATCACTAAAACAATACCACTTATCATAGTTTAATCAATTTGTGTAGAAACTGGTATTGTAATTCAAACTGCAGATAAACAGGGGAATTGTAGACTTTTCTAGTGTATTTTCCTCTTTTAGCGCGGTTGTATTTTACAAATACCCCCACTTGTCAAGGCACGTGGCACATTTCAAATTCAAAATGTCACATCAATTGAGGTGGGACGATTTATATGACCTTTTGGGGGTCAATTGTTTGCACCCAAAAATCGCCAAGGGTTTTTAAGCTTGAGGATAAGTTGGGTTTGAGCATGGCCGGCTAGAAACCTATCTAGGGATGGCAGGCCCAGAAGTTGAATGGAGCCCGAAGTAAGGTATGGGTCGTGTACCAACCAATCGGGCATCATCGTTAGAATGGGCAGGCAATGGTAAACAAGGGAGTCCGATTAAGAGGCTAGCAAGGATGAGCGATCGGGCATCCAAGAGAGCTTGGCGTTAGAACTGAAGCCCGATGATTGATAAAAGGGTACACTTAGCAATCAGGCACTACATTCGGAGGAGGTGTTAATGGCTGGTTATGGGAGCCCGATTGATTGCGGACGTTCATAAGACTATCATCAGGCATGGAAAGCTAAAGCATGGCAAATGGGGGTTGCTTGTGCCCAATAAGGTTGGAGGCGTAACCATACGAGCCCGATGAGCTAAAAGGGTAAGGCAGTTTTACTTTTAGCTGTCATGGTGGTGTCACCTTGAATTTAGGAAAGTGGAGTCCGTCGAGTAGAGGGATCTGATCATATCCAGCTAGATTTAGAAGGTTAATCCCTAAAATATTGGGATTGAGTCAATCAAGACTCCGGATAAGGCAGGGACTTATAATTAGGAAAGGATTCTACCACCGATCAATCTGAGTTAGGCGCAAGAAAAGGAATCATTACCTTATCCATACTACTGGAGGGCCACTATAAATATAGAGGCAGGCCAACTGTGCAAGGGACTCCGCGTCGTCTCGACAACAGCACTCAATAGCACTTTCATAGCACTCATAGCATTCAGTATCCAGAGCATTCAAATCTGTATTGGTTCTTCTGTGTCCATTGCATCTATAGCAAATAGGTCTGTCCCTTTTTGTTATTTTATTTCTGTTTTCCTTTCTTTGAACAATCAGAGCCTGCTCTAATCCTCTTCTACTTCGGTTTGTATGTTCATGCTCCAAATATTTAATAAAATCTGTTTTATTAATAGTTTGTGATTTTTACTTACTTGGTAAACTCTTGCACGTATTGACTTGTGCGTCATAGGATTTTTACTGGGGGGTACTTTCCTACTCATCATACACAATCAGTCCTTTTAGAAGTCAGATTCGTTAAGCCTTGAGTATCACTCACTCAACCGGTTTAGGAAATTAGTTTGCACGATTTGAACCACGTTAGGTTCTGGCACGCCCGCACAAACTACAATCAAACACACCGTCAACCTACCAAATCTTTTTTGGCCATCAATTCGTTATTCAAAACAAGGATGGCTTCTTCTCCTACTAAGGGGATCTTCTTGTTCGGGGATCAGGCCTCCCTACTCTATCTTCTTATATACCCACTTCACAAATACTAGAATCGAAATGCCTGATGTAGAAGATATGTACAGGAATACACTATGTTGGATCCTTTTCCACAATTAAGAGCTACCCTAACTGTGTATTACTCACCGGGTATGTTGTATTTTGCAGAATTCAAGTTAGAACAGCTTACCTGGGTGATAAAGTGTGTACTTAACATCCCGATATTGACCTAGGGTGTAGATTAGATGGGTTCGCTACCACAACTATCATTGGATACCATTTATATAGCTTCAATTTCTCAGCAAAGATGCTTATTTATAACATAAAAAACTCGTGTGTGGAAAATCCTGCATAACTCAGATGAGACTTGTAGTAATCATTACATGGTGGAGAGTGAAGGAGAAATCATGAAAGTTGATTGGAATCGGGATTTTGATTTATTTAACATTTTCAGGTGCAATCATGCTAATTTTTTGTGGAAAAAGTCGAGTAATGATGATGTGAGGGACAAAAGTTGGTTCTTGTCAAATGGGCCTCCTCGTTCGTGCTTCATTGCTAAGGAAAAAGGTTATATTATTGATGAGTAATACTTGTGATATCACTAGACCCCACAATAGCACATGAGAGAGATAGACACTTCTTTTAGGTTGTGTATGTAAAAAAAGTTGTGTGAAGGTTGTGTCCCAAGTATTAGTTATTATTGATTGCAAACTAGATAAGTTCAAAAGTTTATTTAGGGGATGGAAGCGTACAAACTCTCTTTCCTCAGTTATTTCTATCGGCCTATTGGGTTGATATGGGTTTTTTGATGTAATTTTTTTGTGTTAGGTCTAGGTCAGGTACAGAGGTTTTGCTGGTGCCCTCTCTACTAGTTTGATATAAATTTATGTGATTTTGTGTAATTTTCTTCTTCTTTCTTGTTGTTAATTTGTTGTTGCTCTACAGCTTTTAATCTGGTGAAATATATTCTATCTTTAACTAAAACGCTGTATATACTAGCTGAATTGGTAATATAGAACTTCAGATTCAAACACATAATATAAAGCTTGTGTTCCTGAATTATATGTATCTATGAATCTTAAAATTGGAACCTTTAATATTAGCAGAAAAAAATATTGAAGGAAAATTTTTTTTTCCGTTAATCTTTTGAATAGAATGTGAAGATTGGACTGAATTTATATAATCTTCTCATGCTATGTATGTTCTTTGGATGGGATTGTGTATTAGTTATACCCTTCACTATTAAGGGGACTAATAATGTCACATATCCCATGAGAATAATAAGTCCCTCAGATGGGGGATTCTTGAGTTAAAATGGACTATTAGTCCCATGTGGTTAAACGTAGCTACATAGTGGACTGTATATTATAGACCAATCCCACCCAATCATATATCATCAGTTGTTTGTGATGAATTTTGTCAGCCTATGAGAAGATGCCACGAAGGATCTGACGTGGCAAAATATTTAATTGTTTGAAGATTTGGGCGCAGAAGTGGTTTTTTGCCAGTTGGTCATTTATACAATTTAAAATATTAAACTGTCAAGGGACACATGTCAATCACTGGAGAATAACTAAAGAAACAGGTGTTAATCCAAAACAATGCCACGTGGAAGAGCAATTATCAGTTGAAAAGAGTGATTATTCAACAGAGAAGCCTCTACAATTATAAATAGAGGGAGCCTGTGATCAAGAGGGATCCTTCAATCATCATCAACATATACACTTTACAAATATTGTACCTTTATTAGAGCTCGACTTAGGATACCTTCGAAGTTATCTTCAAGGTTAGATTGTAGTTTGTTTTACTTAATAAAGTAGCCTTTTACTTTACTGTTTTATTTACAGTTTTAAATAGGAGTAGTGTTACATTACTAGGTTCGAAGTTCTTTAATTAGTTGCATCTTTACACTGTTTGAATTCCTTGTTAAGGCATCGAACGTCACCATAATCTCCCTGGTGAGGCGCAGTTTGGATACTTATCAAATCACACACATTGGTAATTTGCTTGCTTGGCACGCCAGCACATACATAAATTTTCCAACCAAACATTTTTGGCACGCACGGTGGGACGCTAGTGTCAAAAGATGACAAATAGAAACCTTCGAAGCAATAGATCTGGGGATAACACCAATGCTGGTGTGAATAATCCTGATATTAGTGGTCCTTCACACCAAGACCCACAAAGTAGTAATACTAGGAATCATATGAATGATGAAACCCCGGAAATTGGAGTTAAAATTTTGAATCCAATTCCAAACAGTGGAAATATTGGTTCAGGAGTTCAACATGACTTGGTGAATCAATTGACACCAGTATTTGATCATTTGGGAAACATGATTCAGAATGTCTATATTCTGATCACGTCCCTTAACAACAATTTACCGCAATTTGCACCAGTAATAGTGCCAAGTGGAAATCCTTCTGTGGTTCGACAGAATGAAAGAGGTTATACTCATGGCTTATTTCAGCCAAATCCTATAATTAATGCAAATGGGCCTCCTTTTAGGCCTAATTCACAAGAAAGCTTCTATATGCTTGTCCCTAATTCTACCCCACCAATATTCAAAGGGATGCTGTGTACAGATCGGTGAATATCGAAGAGCCTATGATTAGAGAAAATACAATAGGCCAAAATAGGAGAGTAAATAATAATCCTATATTCAAACTAGATCCTACTAAAATAGGCGTTGGTTGAAGGAATGAGAATCCTAGGAGGATGGAGAATATTCCTCAACCACCTCCAATACCAACAATGAATCCATTTATGGGTCAACAATTACAAGGTCATCAACAACACCCAATATGGTTAACAGAAACGACGTAATTAATTTAATTCATGAAGTTTGCGAACCCATGGCACGGGGGAACTCCAGTATATAGGAAACCTTATCCTGACTGGATTGATAGGATCGAATTCCCTAGGGGATTTAAGTTCCCCACTTTTTCTATGTTTACTGGAGATGGGAGTCAATCTACAATTGAACATATAGCAAAATTCATCAGTCAGTGTGCTGATGCAGGAAATAATGAGTATCTTAAACTTCGTCTATTCTCTAATTCATTAACAGATACAACATTCACGTGGTTTATCAATTTGGCTCCTAACTCGATCTATAATTGGGCACAGATGGAAGAATCCTTCCTTTTTCAACAGAACTAGAGGTTTCTATGGCTGATTTAGCCAGACTTTGTCAAAAACCTAATGAAAAGGCTACTTAGTTCATAAATAGGTTCAAAAGGGCTAGAACAAAATGTAAAATCATCTTGCCAGAGCCTGAGTTTGTTAAATTGGCTCAAAATGGCATCGAATTTAGACTTTGAAAGAAATTTGATGCATTAGAATTCAGAGATCTCATTGAGTTAACTGCTCGAGTATCTAGATATGAAGCCTTGTTAGAAGAAGAGAATGAAAGGAATGCTTCTTCATTGAAAACATATTACAAAGATCCTAATTATAAGACATATGTTGCAGAAGTAATAGGAAAATAACGTATCACATGTAAAAGTCTTGTGAAAAAAAAATGTTTCTGCTGAAGTGTATAAATCTAACGGATCATTCAAAAAATTTTCATTCGATGTCTACAAACTGGATGAAATATTTGATCATCTACTAGAAGGAAAAATCACCAAGTTGTCTGATGAGACAAAATTGCCTTCTAATGATGAATTAAAAGGCAAAAAATATTGTAAATGGCATAATTCTTGGACTCATTCAACTAATAACTGTATTATTTTTTGAGACAAGATTCAAGATCTCATCAAGAAAGGGAAGTTGAAGTTCCTTGAGAAGCAGATGGCGGTTGATGAGGATCCATTCCCAACAGTGCAAGAAGTGTCCATCAATGTTCATGACATTTCCCTCAAAACTTTAGTCAAAGAAAGGGAAGGTGCAAAGGTGGAGGACCAAAAGAAAAGGCTTGAAGAAATAGCAAAGAAAAGTCCTGAATTTTCTATATTCAACAAGGAATATGCAAAAAAAAAACTTATGTATTGGTTGTGGGAAAAGATATGCTGAAATCTATGATGAAAGGATTGGGGCTAATACAGGCAGAAAAGACAAACAACCTTTATTTGAACAAGAGAAAGTGAATACCTCGAATGAACCCACATTTCAATCAGTCATAAATGTTGGGAAGGGGCAATTTAAAGGTCCAATCTACCAAGCTTCGATGCACACTGAACCAGTGACAGCAAGATATTCTCCAAAACCAATGGCTCATTTTAAATCCAATTACTCAAGGAGTTTTTATGCTAGTAATTATGTTCTACCATCAAGAAATGTGCAATATATAAGGCCAGGTATGTCTTATGCACCAAAGAAATATCAGATGATGCAAAAAGAAAGACAAGCCCAGTTTATACCATCAAAATAAGTACCAGCCAATGTGGTGCAGGCTGAGATGAACATGGCTGCTTCGAATGCATTACCAAGATTTGGTAAAACATCACAATCAGATGTGTTTACATTGGTACCAGGAGTTCCAAATTGGTTTGTTATGCAAGACGATAGAGTTAAAAATATGGTGAATCAACAAAAGTCTCCAAATAAAAACAAGATGATCAAACCTCCACAGGTTGAAAAGAATACATGGCGGGTACTTCAACATCCTAAAGAAAAGAACCAAGAGATGGTTCCTGTAAGAAATAGGACTCAGCAAAGGAGACTTCAGAGGAAGTAGACTATGTGGAAGGAATTTTCTAATATGCCAACTCAAAGTCAAGAAGTGAAAAATGAGATCGAGAAAGATCCCAGTGATATTTCGAAGCCTAATCCTAGGTTCTATCAAAATATAAAAATTGATAATGATACTATGTCTGAAGAAAGTATCATTAAGGCCAAGGTTATGGAGTTGGAAAAGGCCATGAGTATTGATGAAGGGGATGAAGCAATGACAGTAGCAGAATCTAGAGTTTTGGGAAACACTAGGATGAAACTCAATAATGATATTATCAAGAATGAGAAAATTTGCATCCAGATTGGTACATTTCCAGAGCAAATGGAAGTTAACACTGCCACATTTACATTATCAAAGATCTTCGAAGCAACAGAAGATCAACAAATGGATGAAGAAATGGAAATAAAAGCATCTACTGAAGATGTCCCTGAGGTAAATCTTTCTAAGTTCATTTTTAGTGATTGTAATTTCGTATATTCATTCGAAGAACCATCAACAAAAATGACTAAGATCCTCAAACCGTTATATATAAAGGCTTGTTTAAATGGGGTTCTTTTAAATGAAGTATTGGTTAATAATGGTTCTGTTGTTAACATTATTCCTCAAAACACTTTAAAAAATATTAATAAGCAAGATTCAAAGTTGATATAGACCCACATTATGAAATCAGGCTTCACTGGTGACAACAAAAACACCAAAGGGATAATACCTATTGAAGTTATAGTAGGTTCGAATAAAACCAAAACTGCTTTCTTTGTGGTAGATGCTAGTCCTAGTTATCATGCTTATTAGGAAGAGATTGGATTCATGCTAATCGATGTGTTCCTTCTTCAATGCATCAGAAACTATTGCTTGTGAAGGAAAACTATGAGATTGAAATAGTGAAGGCTGATTCTCAGCCTTCCCATGCAAGTTCTAACTATGTCGAAGCTCAATTATATCAAGAAAATGTCAAACCAATTGACTTTAAAGAGTCAGAAGATGAATCTCTAGAAGAGAATTGGGATATTTTGGCTGATATGCCATTTGGTTCTTTAAAACCATTAGATGATGATAGGGTGGTTTAATGACTCACACACCTATAGAAATCGAAGATGTAGAAGAGACCATTCGACTGGTGTTACAAAAATTAATGATTGCAAATTTAGAATCAAAGATTGAAAAAAGTTCAACCATAAATTGGTCAGATTACGTCTTTGAAAAGGATTCACAAGAATTAAAGGTTGTTGGCAGAAAAGAATTATCTGTACTGCCAGAAAATTCTATACAAGAAGTGTCACAAGATCCTCTATTGGAGATCAATTTAGGATCAGATCAACAAAGAAGAATCACTTATGTAAGTTCTAAACTGGGAAAAAGTGACCAAAATAAACTGGTCGAGTTATTGCAAGAATTTTGAGATTATTTTGCTTGGGAATATGATGAATTACCAGAACTCGAAAGAAGCTTAGTGGAACATAAATTACCTATCAAAACTGAATATAAACTAGTAAAACAGCAGCCTCGAAGAATGACACCAGAAGTCACCATGAAGGTTAAAGAAGAGATCGAAAGGTTGCTCAAGGCAGGTTTCATTAGAACTACCAGGTATGTTGAATGGCTTTCAAATGTTGTTCCAGTTATGAAGAAAAATGGTAAATTAAGAGTCTGTATTGATTATAGAAATCTTAATTTGGCCACACCTAAGGATGAATATCCTATGCCAATAGTTGATTTATTAATTGATAGATCTGCTGGAAATATTATTATGTCTATGATGGATGGTCACTCAGGATATAATCAAATATGTATTGCTGAGGAACACATTCATAAAACTACATTTAGATGTCCAGGGAATATAGGTACCTTCGAGTGATTACAAATGCCTTTTGGCTTGAAAAATGCAGGGGCTACTTATCAGAGGGCCATGAATGCTATTTTTCATGATATGATTGGAACATTTTTAGAATGTTATATAGATGACATGTTTGTCAAATCTAGATCATTCGATGATCACCTCATACATATGAGGTTAGCATTCGAAAGAATGAGATTTTTCAAACTCAAATTAAATCCATTTAAATGTGCTTTTGGAGTTAGTACTGGATATTTTCTGGGATATCTGATACATGAAAAGGGAATTCAAGTAGATAAGAATAAAGCCCAAGCAATTATTCAAAGCAAACCCCATTTGACCAAAAAGAACTACAAAGATTCTTGGGACAGGTTAATTTCATTCGAAGGTTCATTTCCAACACTGCTGGGAAAGCTCTAATTTTTTCTCCTTTGGTGAAATTAAAGGAGCATGAAGAGTTAAAATGGGAAGACAAACACCATATTGCCATTCAAGCCTTGAAGGATTATTTGGTGAAGCCACCAGTATTAATGCCTCCAAGAAAGGATAGACCAATGAAGTTGTATATCTCAGCAGCAGAAGCATCAATTGGGGCCCTGTTAGGTCAAGACAATGATGATAATAAAGAGCAGGTTGTTTATTATCTTAGTAGGTTTTTAAATCCTGTTGAATGCAAATATTCCTTTATGGAAAAACTATGCTTATCTTTGTATTCTGCAGTAATGAAACTGAGATATTATCTTCTTTCCACTGAAGTCTATGTGATTGCTAAATTTGATTTAATCAAGTATATGTTAACTCGACCTATTTTAAGGAATCGAATTGGTAAATGGATTCTTACTTTATCATAATTCTGTTTATGTTATGTACCACAAAAGGCAATGAAAGGGCAGGCTTTAGCAGATTTTTTGGCTGACCACCCAAATTGCCTCGAAGCAGAAAGAAATTATGAAATTGGACATATAACCATGAGTCCATGGAAATTATGGTTTGACGGCTCGAAAACTGAATTTGTTGTAGGCATTGGATTCATCATCAAATCACCTGAGAGGATTAAAACCAAATATGGCTTTAAACTCGATTCGGATCAGTGTACCAATAATCAAGTTGAATACAAAGCTGTAATAATGGTTCTCAAAACCTTGTAAGATCTTAAAGCTACATTTGTAGATATTTTTGGAGATTCTCAGTTGGTTATAAACCATATGAATGGGGCATACAAATATATGAGCAGTACATTAAAGATATATTATGACACTACAATGGATTTATTTTTCCAAATTTGATAATGTAAACCTCTTGCACATTCCTAGGAGTTTTAATGAAGAAGCCAATGATGTTGCTCAAAGGGCATTAGGATTCAGAGCAAGTGTTGAAAATATTGAGATAGAACAAGGTACTTATAGGAAGTTATTGCCAATGTGGGTAGATAGATTATCTTTTGTTAGTATCTCAAATATGGAAATTCATGATGATTGGAGAAAACCAATCATGGATTATCTCTTAGGAGTAAATGAAAAGCCTAATCGAAACATAAGATTGAAATCCGTTAATTATATCATGTAAAGTGGAAAATTGTTCAAAAAAGGAAGTGATCGATTACTTCTCGAATGTTTAAGTAGTTTTGAAGGAATCGAGGCCATAGCCCAAGTTTATGAAGGATTATGTGGTGCTCACCAATCTAGAGTTAAAATGTGATGGCTACTTCGAAGGCATAACACTTATTGGCCAACAATCTTGAAAGATTGTATTGAGTATGCTAAGGAATGTCAAGAATGTCAAAAACATGGTCCTTTAAAACATTTATCAACTATTGATCTACAATATGTAGTGAAACCTTGACCTTTCAGAGGCTAGGCCATTGATGTGATAGAAAAAATTAATCCTCCTTCTTCGAAGGGTCATGGGATTCATTATTTTGGCCACAGATTACTTCACTAAGTGGGTAGAAGCAGAAGCCATGCAAACTGTGACTCAATTTACAATTATAAAGTTTTTAGAAAACATTGTATATAGGTTTGGTATCCCTCAAACCTTCGTATCTGACAATGCTTCCATATTCGAAGGGGATGTAGTTGCTTTTGCAAATAAATTGGGGATTACAATGTCAAAATCAACTCCATATTATGCACAATCTAATGGTCAGGCTGAAACAACTAACAAAGTTATTAAAGAAAATATGGCTAAAGTCATAAAAAATAATCCAAGAATATGGCATGAGATTTTGCCAGAAGTTTTATGGGCATATAGAACTTCGAAGCGAACAAGTATAGGGGTGTCTCCCTATGCTTTGACTTTTGGCCATGAGGCAATCCTACCAATTGAAATAAAAGTTAATTCTCTTCAAATTATGAAGCATAATCAATTATCTTTGGATGATTATCAAACATCAATGGCTATTGAATTAGAAGACATTGATGAAGAAAGAATCAAGGCTCTTGACAATATTCTGATACAAAAGAAAATAACAGCAAGAGGATATAATAAAAAGTTCAACCAAGAACTTTTGATGAAGGAGATTTGGTTTGGAAAACGGTATTACCTATTGGATCTAAAGATCCAAAGTATGGGAAATGGTCCCCTAAGTGGGGAGGTCCATTCCAAATTCACAAAGTCTTTAAGGGTGGATTTTACCATTTGAAGAACTTAAGTGGTTATATACATACAAGAAAGATCAATGGTAGATTCCTCAAATAATTTTATCCAACTATTTGGGAAGCAAGAAGTTTAGAGTGAAATGTGACATTCGAAATAAAGATTATGTATTTCACATTTGAAGTTAGTACAAAACCAAATTTTGGTAAAACCAGAATTTTATTGGTATAATCTTTCATGCCAGTTTCTTTATAAATTGAGCCTTCAATCTAAAATTGTCCCAAGACCTAGTATATAGTTTTGACTGACTAAGAATGAATTTTTGCCAACAGATTGATTCTTGATTCTTCAAGGGCTTCGATTCAAACTCTGTCTTCAAAACCAGAAGCTTTGCTTCAACACCTTTTTGCTTGGTTTTCTGGTTAGCCAATTAGTCTCTGCAAGCTTGAGCTCCTTTTTAAGTTTGTCCACTTTTCCAGATAGCTTTTCAATTGTAGTGCTGGTTTCATCAAACTCTACTAATGATTGATCCATCTCAAGAGTTTTTTCTGTAGTATATTCCATATCAACTTCTAGTCATTTCCTTTCTTCAATGACCTTTTCAAGAAAGAAACAATCGAAATCAAAGGTCGACATGACTGCAGAAATAGTCTCTTTGTCTGGGACAGAGATGTCAGAACTATCCAACATAAATTGGTAAAGAATTTTCATGGCTCTTTGTACTTCTTTATCTTCGAAAACTTCAAACAAAACTTGACTGAAGAGCCTCAATGTGGCAATTGCAACTATTGGGTCTATCGAAGGCACTTTCGGTTTGCTTCGGCCTGTCATCTGTTGGAAAAATTCTTGAACATTGGTCGAAGAAGTACTTTCCATCTTCAATACATGTTTTAAACCTTCTTTAAAATCTCTTGTTTCTTCACGAGTCAGATTGGGAGGAAGAGGTATTTGAAATTTCCCGAAACCTAAGACACCTGGGGTAACCTAAGGATTAAACGAAGCTGGTTTTGCGACAACTTCAGGATCAGAACTTGTACTAGTCTTCGAAGGACCAGTTTCGATCTCAGGAACAGATTCAGTCTGGTCAATAAGAGATAAACAACTATTTAGAATCTGTTTATAAGGAAAGGCTAAAAATATAAAGAAGTTTAAGAAGGTTCAAATGACTTATTAGCGGTTGATATTCGAGCTGTGTAGGCTGAATATCCTATGGTGAAGACTGAGTGTCTTGTAAAAGGGATTTTTGGATCTCTGCCATTCTGGGACTGTGAGATTTTGTTTGTGGGATTTTTGGAGCAGAGTCAAGTTTGGGTTCCACCATCGAAATGGGAATTGCAGGAATAGGAGCTTCCCTAATATCCTTCAAACCGGTAGAAGGTTCAACAATGGTCTTTGCTTTTCTCCTTCAAACCAGCTTTGGAATAGGACTAATGTCCTCCTCTGCTTCAGGTTCTATGCTCTCGGTTGTTTAGGAAGGACTCTCTGCTGGAAGAATTAGTTTTCTTTTAGGTTTGGAAAGAGGACGAGTAGGAGCTAAGACCTTTGATGGAATTGATGCATCCTTTGAAGTTTTGGTCTTTGGAAAAGAACTCTTACCAATTGTCTTCCCTATGTTATAAAATTTAAACAACATCAGTTTGAAATTCTTCTCGTTACTCGAAAAAGAAGAAATTGAATTGGTAATTTATTTATCTTTTGACTTCGAGTCAATGTTTCTCAAGAGTTGGCATTTGTCCATTTGCACTGACATCAAGTTTTCCCACTAGTTTAAGAAGGCAGGAGTGTAGTTTGTGTATACTGGCAGAGAAGTAAATTCCAAGTTGCTAACTTTGTTTTGATAAACTGCTAATGCAGCAGTTATCACTGATTCTGGCACCCTCGATGATGTTTTATAAGCCATAAATACATTGGCTTGACTTCTAATTGGAAATGGGATTGATTGGGTCAAACCAAACTACCTCGAGAATTGATTTGGAAGATACAATTGACCATGAGATTTAACACTTAGAGTGTTTCCAAAAAATAGATCTCTGTTGATCAAAAGCTTCCCCATATAGCTTTTAATTCAAGTGCATTGGCTGTTCTATCCAGAATATGACACAGCCACAGAGGGAAAAGAGGAGTTTTCTCCTTAAGATTATAAAGGATAGAAAAAGGCTGAAACAGGTCATTCGACCTAACTAAAGGAATATCGAAGAAAAAGGAGAGAGGTTCTTTAAAAGTTTTCTCCATATTGGGGAGCAAGGCAAAGAAAGGTCCATGGAATAGTGTTCTCTCTAGGCCCTAAATTATGACTTTCTAGAAAATAGGCATAAATCCATAATTGTGAAATCCAAAAGGGACCACCTTGAGTTGGAAAAAAGGGATCATAACACAGGTCAGAGAGAGATCTATATAAAGAACCTAACACAAAGGGAGCCAAAGCTAATCTTGGACTAGTAGCCAAAGCTGCTACTATATTGGAAAATTCGAGAACAACTCTTTGAGATGAAGTACAGAAAAGATGCTTTAAAAGCTAATAGAGAAGAAAATAAAAATATTCTGTATCAGATACTTCTCCGGATTTCTTCCTATGAGAAGTAAAAAAATTGGTATATCCTAAAGACTTAGGATTAGAGTGAATAGAAGGGATATCAGATTCTATCATATAGGGATGGGCATCTCCCCCATTAGATATAAACCCTAACAAATGACAAATATCTAAGATAGTTGAGCCTATTGGACCAAAACGAAATTGAAAATGATTGAAGATAGGGTTCCAAAAACATAAAGCACCAGTGAGGAGGTTAGGACTGGCTTCGATTGGATACTTTGAGAGGTTAATGGCATCATAGATTCCTGTTGCGATCAAAGCCTCTTTCTTTTTATTTAAAACCCTTTCTACCCATTCTGGCCACTCTTTTGCAGGCTTGGGCCAGTGTCAGAATCTTAATTCGCTCTTAGGAACAGGAATTTCTTGCCGATACGCCAAGTGTTGTTGTCCTAACCTCGGATAATAGACGTGAAGTTTGAGATTAGGGGTGCTCAAACAAGGACCCACAGAGATTGAGGGTTCATGATTGGGAAAGGTAACAAGGACAAGTATTTCGTTGATCAATGAAGTTTCTTTACCATTCGAATACTTCTCCTGCTCATCCTGAATTACTTTCTCAAAATCATCGCAAACTTTCTGAAGCTAAGTGTTGTCTCCGGACGTGGTCATTTTTTCAGACCGAAAGGAAAGAGAGATTGCAATAAGAATGAGATACCAAGGGAGATAGAATAGAAGAGGAAAAGGTCAATGGATATTAGAAGGATTTTCTCTTGTTATTCTTTGTCTATTTATAGCCTTTGGTGTCATTTCAAAAGAAATGCATTTATTGGGAAAGTAGCCGTTAGAGTTGGTTACTTAAATAGATGTTATTCTAAATAAGAATGTTTCCTGGTTTGGAATGAACCATTCCAGTTTGGATAAGGCATACATGAATTTTCATAATAGAATTTTAGTGTTAAATACCTCAAATTGAATTGTTTGTGTTTAAAAGCCATCCCGTTTTTTATTTTTCCCAAAACTCCTCTCTTAGTACAACTTAATCACATTAACTCTTTTGACCTAATTAACTGACTGATACATGGACCAAAATACCCCTACACATTCATGTAGATTCAAACACAGAGAGAAACGTTAGAAAGAGAGAACGCAGTGTGTTGGTGGCTGACAAAGCAACAACCGGCAAGGCGACATTATGACTATCTCAGTCGTAAGCTTTCAAAAAGGGCTTAGAATTGGTGAGGTAAGTAACAGTGGCCGGGATCTTACAGTGATTGCGGTGGTGGCAGTGGCGACAGTGACGATGAATGGGCTATAGACTATGGGGAATGAAGACAGATTAGGCGGCAGAATGATTTGGAGAAGAAAAATGTATGCCAGATATGGTCAAGTGAACACTCTTATCCCCTGGAACAACTTTATGGAGTTTGACTTAGTGAGCAGAGAATGATTCAAGTGAACACCCTTATGCCTTGTTTGGGTGTTCACTTGTTTGACTGAACAAAGTTGTGCATTCAAATTTCACATACTTTTTTAATGCAAAATTTCACATAACTTTTTATCTCATAAATTCATACCGACAATGGTACTTGTTGGATTGGGAAATTCACATACTTTTATAATGTGAAATTTCACATAACTTTTTTTCTCATAATCAGGGGCGAATGTAGAAATTTGAACTAGGGGGGGCTTAGTAGAAGTGAAACAAATAAATTGAACCCAAAGGTAGCCAAGGTTTAGGGGGGTTCGGGAGGCAACGCCCCCGAGATAATTTTTTGGGGTCTATGTATACTTATTTTCGTTTAGATGGTCAAAATTGGTACAAAATCTCAAGAAATCTTCTCCATTATATGAATCAGATTATAAAATTATAACTAACAATTGACATCTAAAAGTTAATTTTAAATGGCACATTAGAAAAGTTAATACTGATTGACACCAAAAGTATAGTAAAATGACACATTGTTACTATAAATTGAGACCAAGAAATTGAATGTCTCATACTTGGTTTTGTCGTAGAATTTTTCAAAACTAAAATACTAAAATAGGGAGTTATAAATTTTTTTTTGGGGGGGGGGGGGGGGGGGGGGGGGGGGCTTAAGGGTAAAAACTATATTTTCTTAAGGGTATACATGAAAAAATTTCAAAATCAAGGGGGTCTTTGTCCCTTTCTAGGTCCACCCCTGCTCATAACTCCATACCGACAATGGTACTTGGATTGTGGAATTTCACATTTTTTTAGTGTGGAATTTCACATAACTTTTTTTCTCAGAATTTCACACCGACAATGGTACTTGTTGGATTGTGAAATTTCACATGCTTTATTAGTGTGAAATTTTACATAACTTTTTTTGTCAGAATTTCACACTGACAATGGTACTTGTTGGATTGTGAAATTTCACATACTTTTTAAATGTGAAATTTCAAATAACTATTTTTTCTCAGAATTTCATACCGTTAATGGTACTTGTTGGGTAGATCTCGTCGAGTAGATTCTAAATAAATACCGTTAAAGTGAAATTTCACACAACTTTTTCAGAGTGAATTTCACATAACTTTATTTTTGCAGAATTTCATACTGAAAATGGTACTTGTTTGATAGATCTCGTTGATTAGATTCTAAAAATATAAATGTTATAAAACCATAATTTGTGGTTTATATATACGATATAGAACAATTGTAAAGCTATGTGAAATTTCACATACTTTTTTTAATGTGAAATTCCATAAACTTTTTCTATGAATTCTCACAGATCATTTGAAATTTTCACACACTGTATTTGATATGTATCCCAACTCCAAGAGGCATACAAAACACATTTCTATGGATATAAATCCAACAAATATGATCAAGAGCTAGATATGTCATGTTAAACAAGTGTAAAGCTATCAAAGTTCACAGACTTTCTATGAGAGACTTCTAATAACCATAGTTATGAGAAATTTCACATAGGTTTTTTCTTTAGCTTATTATATCGACAATGGTACTTGTTTGGTAGATCTCGTTGAATAGATTCTAAAAAAATAGTTTTTACAAAAAAAAAATGTGTAGATTAAGAGTTATGACTTTTAAAACTAGCTAATACTTTAAAGAAGTTTGGCGTGAGTAACTATACAATATTATTGTTGAAAAGTAAAGGACATTGCACGCATACCTCTCCACATATGAGTGTTTTTGTCCAACAAATTGTTAGTGGACTTTTCACTACACATAAAAATGGGTTGGACCTCATGAGAATAAAATTTCACACTGAAAATTCACACTGGAAAAAGTTGTGTGAAATTTCATATAACTGTTCTGGAGAAAAGTGAGATTACCACTCTCTGTCTCTCTCTCTCTGGAATGAATTTTCATACAGCAAAAACTTGTGTGAAATTGCACATAACTTTTTTTAATTAAAAAAAATATTCATGCAACTAATTACATGAAATTTTCAAATGTCACATAGCAATTTCAAACTCCACATAACTAGTTTATATGAAACTTGAAAATGTTCACATAATCTTTGTTTGGATGGGGCAATAATCAGAAGAGTTTTGCAAAAGTTATGTGAAATTTCACGTAACTATTTTGCAGAATTCATTATGTCAAATTTCACAGTCTTTTTATTCTGCATGATTTCATATCAACAATGGTACTCATTTGATAGATCTTGCCGAGTAGCTTTTAAAATTTTAAATTTTATAAAAAGATAGTTTGTGTATTGAAAATTATGGCTTTTTATAGTTTGATAGAAATTTTAGGGATAATTAACTTTCTGTATAACTTTAAAAGTCGGTCTATTACTTTTTCAAAAATAAAAATATCAACTTTTTTTTTTTTTTTTTTTGTAAAACTAAGAAAGTCTTCAAATTTTACATGACGTTTTGGAGCAACTCTTGATAACGTTGGGAGAATAGGAGTAATTTTCAGAACACAAAAAGCAACTCAGTTCAAAATCGGGTGCAACTCATCACAACGTTTAGAGCAATCTTCACAATGCTAGGTTCGAAGTTCTTTAATTAGTTGCATCTTTACACTGTTTGAAGTCCTTCTTAAGGCATCGAACGTCACCACAATCTCCCTGGTGAGGCGCAATTTGGATACTTATCAAATCACACACATTGGCAACTTGCTTGCCTGGCATGCCCGCACATATATAAATTTTCCAACCAAACATCAGTCAGCAGGGTTCTATGTGCCATTTTATACACAATGAGCAAAGTGAAACTTGTTCTAAAATACGACGTCGGTGTGAAGTGTAATTTACCCCAATTTTAATTTTCAACATGTGGTACCACATATATTAATTATGCAACCACCTACTATTCATTGGAAGCTTATTTTAAGTAGTCCCACTATCATATGTACTGGAGACTAAAGTGTCCTTTTGATAAAACTAAAATTAAGTACTAAGAATTACGTGTTGAATTATAAGTACAGAAATTTTTAAGCGATTGAATTTACAATGCTGAAAATAGTATTTCAAGTACCGAAATAGATTGTATTCAGTTATTATTTTCAGTAAAAAAATTTACTTGAAGTTTTCAGCAAGTTTTTTTGCTTGTTTTTGAATTAAGTGATAGGTTATCAAACGCGCTGAAAATAAATAAGTGCTAAAAATTTACACTTTTACCACTTCATTGAGTTATCAAACATATCCTAAACTTAAAAGGGAAAGTTTGCAAAGCATTGCATTAATCACTTTTTAAAAGAAAAACAAACAATTTTCTATCTTTATTCTTTCAATCAGGGTGGAGGAAGGGACGGGCGTGGGCCATGATCCCACCAAAAGTTTTCAAAATTACTCATTTTACCTATAAATTTTTTAAAATTATATTTGTCACATATATTTGGAACCTGCAAGGTTTTTTAATAAATTGGGTATGTGTACGTTACTGTGAAAATTTTAAATTAATTTATATATTGGCCTCTTCAAATTTCTAGCTTTTACAAAATAGTCTATGCTAAATTGCTAATATTTGTATCTTGATTTTT
The DNA here is from genome assembly GCA_033977485.1 of Hydrangea macrophylla. NCBI lineage: Eukaryota > Viridiplantae > Streptophyta > Magnoliopsida > Cornales > Hydrangeaceae > Hydrangea > Hydrangea macrophylla. Next base: position 31,202,449 of record CM066989.1, read on the forward strand.
TAGTGCGTGTTCCACTTAATTGAAAAAAAATAGTAAAAAAACCACTTATAACGAAATTTTTATTGTGATGAAATTTGTTTGTATCTTATAAGCTTTGTTTGTACCTTATGTAGTAAATGTTGTACACAACTTAATAAACTATAAGCATTTGTATTTTGATAAGAATGGTTTGTAGATTGTTCATACATGTTTGTACCCTAAAGGCATTGTCTGTACCCTCGGAATTTTTGTACTTTTAAAGAAAACATTTGTACATTTACTGCCAATTTTTTGGACCTTTGTAGTTTACACTTGTACATTACTACATTTACATGTCAATTTCCAAGCACCACATAGATTGTAACTTATGGAAATAATGTTGTAACCAACAGTTATTGGAAATTGCTATGTGCCCTACTGTTAACACGAGGATTGATCAAGGACAACCACGTGTAAGCGGTACTGCATGTGTAAAGCGAAAAGTAAACCGGACACAAAACACATAAAATTTACATGGAAAATCCCAAAAAGGGTAAAAACCACAGCTATACTAATTCAATTATGAACGAAATAAATGAATACTTGTAACCAGCTTAGACCAGACTAGAGCCACCGCTGCACTTATAGTTCATTTCATCTGGAACAGCAACTCACCGCTTCTTCTCCAAGCCTCGGTGTCACATCTATCGCAGCTTCACCAACGAGTCATACATGATGAGTTACTAAGGTTATTAGAAACACATCTAAAGAGTGTTTTGATTGCTTCTATGTGTATTTAAAGCTCTATAGTTTGCAAAAAAATGTGTGATTTAAAGCCAGTATTGACAATTTATAGTTTTTGGTAGAAGGTTGAAATTCGACAGACCATTCATACTCTCCTAGAGACCGTTCAAACTATGCCGTTTGAACACCTTAAAAAAAATTTAACGATTAAGTTAAAGTCGAACATTAGGCTACCGCTCGAACACTAGCAGTTCGATTAAGTCTAGGGGTGTGTTTCGGCCGGAACGGATCGGAAACACCCCTTTCGGAAAAAATTTCAAAATTTTCGGAAGCCAAAAATACATTCCGAATTCTGTTCCGAAATTTTGAAAATTCCAAAATTATTTCCGATTCCGAAATTTCAGAAATTTTGGAATTTTCGGAATTTTATCAGATTTGGAATTTTTTGGAATATTCGGAATTGATACACCCAAAATTGGCTCTATTTTATGACCGAGCGGTTCAAATCAGCAGCTAGTCCATGTCCCGGGCAAATTATGCACAACTCCTCAGAAGCATCAGCCCGAGCGGTTTATTCTACTCATCATCCTGAGCGGTTCACCTACGACCCGGCCAACAAGACGGGAAAACCGCTCAGGCACATCCCACCGACGGAACAGCTCATCCGGGCCCACAGGCATGATCCCGAGCATTACGGGCAGTTTCCTACTCAAGCTAGAAGACTAATGGAAAGCGCACACTATTTCCTAATCCAATTAGGAAATCCCCATAATTAATGTCAATCTATATCAATATGATTATATTTCCTTATCCATGTATGAGTAGGTCTCTTACATCTATAAAAGAGACCACTCATCCCCCATTGAGGGGGTCCACCAACTTCTCAGTCTACACAGCACCTCTACAATTCACCATTATACGCATACACCCGGCCGATATTACCGGTAGTGCCGCCCCTCTTTGTTGGCTCACCAGGCCCGCCGGTGATCTGCTAGTGAACATGCTCAGACACACCCGTGGACGTAGGTACCTTCATTAACAGGGCTGAACCACATACAAAAAATATTCTTTCACTCTCTTTCTCTCTCCTTAAATTGCTCTACTTGACTCTTACCAATTTCTGGCATCATTAGAAATTTTTCGGAATATTCGGAATTCAAGCTTAATGGGATTTCACTTGAGACTTGTAGGCCTTTTATAGAAGCACATTACATCCCATTTTTTGTGTTTTTTCGATGTGGGATGAACACAATTTTCGGAATATTTTAGAAAATTTCGGAAAAGTTCGGAAAATACAATTTCGGAATATATTCGGAAATTTTCGGAATATTTCAGAATATTTTCAGAAATGTTTCGGAAAATACAATTTCGGAATATTTTCGGAAATTTTTCGGAATTTTCGGTATTCTAAAAACAATTCCGATTCCGATCCGATTTTTTTTGGAATTTTCGGAATTCAAAAATTCGGAATTCGGAATGCATATTTAGTTGCTAAAATCGAAAATTTTCGGATCGGAATCGAAATTTCCGTTCCAAATGACACCCCTAATTAAGTCTATAGTTACTTCTATGCGCGAGAATATATTGCACTTAATCCATGCCACATGTAACAAAAGCATACATAACAAGTTTATACAACGTACAATTATGAATAATAACACAGTATAACCTTTTGGTCGATTTTTTCGCCGTGTCGGGTTTTTTAGCTCGGTTCGGTTATTTGAAAAACGCTTACTGTCTTACTAAGAACACAAACAACTCTTCCATCAAATGTATTAATTATTAACACGTACATCTTAAATACCAAAAAACTACAAATATAACAATATCCAACTATTATAAACTTAACACCCAAGCACATCCAAACAAAATGAATAAGAAGAAATATTGTTTTTACTAACTGTATAAAGAAATTTCATCACTTGTCATCCATCAAGAATCAAGATTAACAGTTGTATTTATCTAATTGACTAATTTGTCTCCCTCCCAATCCAGCAATCCTGGCAGGCTTCCTCCCTTTTAATTTTTTAATATTATTTTTTTATGCAATGCTTGATGCATGAATGCTTCCAGGCTCCAGCTTCCTCCCTCCCTTATTAGTTATTAATTATCATTTTTTTTTATTACATTAGCTATTAATTATTATATGTAAATTTACTTGTTTGGTAAGTTGGTAACTAATCTTTTTTTTGTGAGCAAAAAAAAAAACAATTTTAGTTTATATATATATTAAAATAAATAAATATTTTTTTTGATTTTTTTAATTCTTATTTATATTATTTGTATTTTAGACTTCCAGATTATTAAAAATTATTTTTAGAACTTAAAAAAAAAATGCTCCAACTGCACTTAAATACTTAATCGGGTCAAACGGGTTAGACGGGTTGACCCGCTTCAACCCGTTTATTAATCGTGTCAAACGGGTCGACTCGTTTATGACCCGTGCCCTTATACGGGTCACCCAAACCCGTTTATTTTTGTGTCGTGTCGGTTGCCGTGTCGGGTCGAAAATTGCCACCCCTAATATTAAAATCACATGATTTAGGGATTGTTTGGTGAGAACCTTAAACCCTACACTCAAACCCTCATTTGTTCTCCATCTCCTTCATCACTTCCAAACACCACCACCAATAGCACCATTGTTGCCACCACTTGAAACCAATCCTCACTATCGCCTTGCCCATCACTCTACAAAACACAGCCTTCAAAAACCTTAGAAAGGCCCCAAAATAGCAGATCAACCAAACAGGCCCTAACCCTATACCCAGAAACTGAAAAAATAGACCAAATAGAGCCTTACCCTCACCCTTGCTCCTCACCGCCACTACCAAAAGGTCCCCATCGACCAGACGATCACAGCACTGCCAGTACGACAACCAAACTGCACCCCCTGTCTCCACGCACAGTGCCTTAAGTTTCGACATGCCTCGGTAGCTCCTTGAGGCCCCAACGGCCACCACAACCATCTTCGATCATAAGTACCACAACCATCCTGATCATCTAGTCCAAACGATCCTATCACTGGCGGTCCCGCCTCCAAAGGCCACTGGAGACTGCCACACGTGCTGAACGCGCAACCAGGGTATCTGCACAGTGCCCACACATAGGTTGTTTGACCTACTAGGGAAGAGCTGACGCGTGGCACTGCTAGCCAATCATAGGCTGCCATGCGTCCTGCCAATTCTGACGCCACAGTGTGCAATCCAATCCAGTGCCGCCACATATTAGATATGTCAGTACCGCAACCAACCGGCGTGCGCCATATGTGTCACTCCCCAAAACGGCAAAAATAGAGAAAAATAAATTTCCTTTTTGGGTCCAAAGGCAGTAACTGGTGAAGTCACATGATTGTCCACACCACGCAGTACTAAGCAACAATAAGTAAAAGAGATAACAAGGATGTAATCCTGATTCTGGATAAAGATAACTTAAAGTGAACAGAAAGTTAGTAACTATTACACATCAGAGTCTCGAATCAAATAAAACATAAAGGTAATACAAATGTCAAGGCAACATATGCCTGATTACAAAAGGTCTGAAAATAGTGATCACAGTCCTCGGTAACAAATGTCAAGGCAACATATGCCTAATTAACTATAACCTAGCCTAGTCTTCAATTAGCATAGAGGTAGTCCTCGGTGTAGTAGTTCTCTTCCATCTGACCTCCGTCGGGATAATCCTCCTCGGGTACATCGTCACCAGCATAGTAGTCCTCGCATGTAGGTCCTTCACCTGTATAGTCATAATCAAGGTGCGCTGGAACATAGAAATGTCCAGTGGCATAAATGCCGTCAGCTTAATGAAAGCTGAGTGAATTAGATACGAACAGGGTATCAACTATTGAAGTTATTACAAGTTATAAATGATAACCATTAGCTTTCAGTGAGGGTAACTCCTTTAACCAACCGATTATCCGACTACTAACGTCTTACTAAATTAAGATCGATAACTCATTCTGAGAGGGGAACAGACTCGACAGTAGTTCACTTCTAAAGATATACCATTGCTTCGTCCACCGCTTTTAAGAACATATGCACAGTCCATCGCATGTCATGGACACCACGTTAGTCCATCCCTAGCTTTAAAGAACATATTCTCAGTTCACCACACTAAAGGGATATAACGCTTTAAGCAACAATGCATCATTCTATGCAATGACTTAGTGATGTTATAATTAATGACTTTTATCCCAAATTGTAGGGTATCTTAGGGGCACAGTCTTTACATAATAATGAAAATAAAAATACTAAGGGATACAAAATTAAAGGCATTGGGTTTATAAATAACAACACGTGTACTAATTATTTATTAAAATAACACAACAACTAGGAATAATACGCAGTAATAAAATAAAATTGGTATTTTATTTAATATTAGAAAATTAGAAATTACAGGTTGCTACAACTACATATACTTACATATCTATATGTCACACCCGTCCTAGAAAACCTTGTTATTGTAAATTGTATATTTGAAATTTTGGAATTATTAATGTTGATTAATAATTGAGATGAGTTAACGTGGGTCAACGGTGAGGTATCAATTGAGGACACGGTAATTGGAGGAGTCATGATGCATTGGCATGATTAAATGACATTTAGATGATTTAAATGTTATTTGAATTGTCTGGTATTTGTGAATAATGATTTTACCTGGGTAGAGTAAATTTCTGTTAGTATTGATCTTATTTTAGACCACGTTGAATGTTATAATGAGAATATAGGTGATACGTTGCATAAAAAGTAGGTTTTATAGAGATTCCACAAAAATAAGTTTTAGAACGTGATTTTTGGACCCAAATGGAACTTTGGCGAAAACTTTTATATTTTTAGTTTTCACTCATGAAGTGATAAAATGGATGTTTAGGACGTTTCAGGAGATAATTAGAAGTTTTGAGAACTCATGGGGAGGTAAACATAATTTTTTAAAGTCGTGGCTATAAATAGAAAAGCATGAGATATTTTGTCATAAATATCAAAACCCAAATATCTAGAGAGAGAGAGAGAGGGAGAGAAAGAGAAAGAGAAGGAGAGTTGGTTGCCACGAGCTTCACGAGACCGATCGACGACTTTTCGTTTGTCGGTTTTTCTCCAAATTCTAGATTTGAATTCCTCGAGGTAACGGCATAGTTTAGCTTCTTTTTTTGAAAATCTAATTTCTAGAATTTTGGAGAAAACCTAGCAAAACTTGTAGGAAATACTTAAAATCAGAGATCCGACATTTATTTGGCCCTCTAGTTAATCCTTCAAAGTTATAGAGCGTTAGCACGAGGTATGAATTCTAGATCTGTATTTATAAGAAATTACATGCTTTAAATATTGAACTTGATATTTTAGATCCGGGCGAAATTCATGTATTAATTAGGCCCTTTATTTATGCACCAAAAAATGCAATAAAAGCATTTATACATTTTTATGTGAGCATGCTATGTGTCTACTTGGGTCAAAGGGGGATTTTGTACAATTCTATCCAGGGGTAAGCTCCTCGAAGTTTAAGGATTGTAACATCGATAGTTGTTGTGTCTGGTATGGAGGAAGACCCAACCAGGGCACGGTGCATGGTATGGAGGAAGGCCTAACTAGAGCACAGGGTGCGTGGAAAAGGAAGGCCTTCTAGGGCATCAGTTTCAATTACCGGATGGAAACGTACCACTATCCCTGGAGACTATTTTGATGTGTTTAGATGTTTTAAAGCATGAATTGTCATATAAGCACACATTTAAAATTGTGCACTCAGCATATAGTTGAGCAGTGGAGCTTTACTTCCTTGCAGGTGATAGGAAGAGAGGAAAGAAGAAACGCGAAGAGTGAGGCTGATGGGGCGACGGGAAGCACTCTTGTATATGTTTTATCTTTCTTTCCAAATGTTGTAATGGATTCTGAGAAGTTAAACCATGTGTTTTGTTAGAATCTTGGAAATGATTTGTAATTATTGTAATCTGTAGTAAAACTTCTGTATATTATGTTTGAAATCGTTGAATTATATTAGTGAATGTGTCAGAATTGAGTTTGGACAATCATGGGTTGAAATCTGCAGAATGCTTAGCAAACTGAGGTAAACCAGTCGACTGGTTTATGTAGAATCGACTGGATGTCTGTTTGAACTAGCCACTACCTGATTTATTGAAAAACAGTCAACTGGAGTCCTCAACACTGTCGACTTGATGTTTGGATTGAAATGTTTGTAGCGACCTGTATTTTCACGCCCCTAATAATAAATAAGAAATGTAAGTTTTTATTTATTTGCTATATGTTAATTTTTAGCTGTAGTATTATTTCCCTAAATGAATAGTACTTGTGTTGATTAATTATAAATACCTGACATTCATTTTGTGACCCCCTTTAGTAATTTTAATTGTAATAATATTTTTTTGACTGCGCCCCTAAGTTACCTTATAATTTGGGATTAAAGTCATTAATAAAATATTAATCATGTCGATTACATTTTTGGTCCCTAATATTATTTGGGGTATTTTCCTAAACTACCCGGACCAACTGGACTAACCGAACTAACTTAACTACATAACTTAACTTAGCGGCCTGAGCTGTATCGATTGGACGCCATCAATCATAGCGGTTATATTCTTCTCATGATCGTAACTTTATTATTTACAGCAAGTGGTTTGAACTCACTGATTGTTCACTTGCATTCACACTTGCAAAATAATTTCAACTTGCCTGTCTAATTTCACAACACAAAGCTTATACATTACACAGTTTTGCAAACACATACATTACACATACAGTGAACTTTCAAAGAGCTTTCTCTATAGCTCTCTCACTCTCTCGGCAATATATATACACACCTACATACAATTATCTCAATCGCAAGCATTCATTCACTTATACATTCTGAAAATTGGATGAAAGAAGGAAATACAGAAGCTAGAACATCACAGTAAGTCCCATGCCATTGTTGGAGCTCTAAGCTTATATTACGGAATTTCTGTCTTTCTCCAGCAAGTCGTGCCGCTCAATCTAAAGACCGGTGAGTCTCTCGAACTCACTTATAATGTAATATTAGTCATTGCGTACAAGCCTGGGGTATCAATTTTAGAGATACACATATATATATAGTTTTGAAGGTACAAAAATGGTAGTCTCACCAAACTCAACCAAAATGATTTTTGTAAATTGGGAATGGAAGATTGCAACCCCAGTAAGCTCTGTTTCAAATATTAGAACTTAATTTATAACGGTTGCGACGTACGGTCAAAACGAAGTTTTGACGGCTCTCGAATTTTCATCAATAAGTAGAGATACATTAGGAATTGGCAAACAAGACTTATATATTCATAATCTACATGGAAAAATGAAGAGAATGATATATTATACTTGCTGTATCATTCAGATTTGTAAAACTCGTATATATTTTGCAACTTACAGTCCTGAAGAAAAAAATGACCTAGGACCGGTCGCAAAACATACCCAGGACCGGTCCTGACCATGACCGGTCCCGCATAAGTATCAGGACCGATCGCGACCATGACCAGTCCCGCTAAAAGACCAAGACCAGTCCTGCCCCTCTGTGACAGAATGATCTGTTTCACTTGGCAGTTTTTCCAGTTTCACTGAATAGTGCTTTCACTGCATGTTAATTCCATTCATGACATTTAAGTAAATCATTTCTCCCTTTCAAGTCATTAATGTAATTAATGAAATGCCCCCCATTTGGATTCAATAAAAATACTTTCAAAAATCAATTCCTTATGGATAAAAAGTCAACTTTCCCTCCGAAGGCAAAATTACCAAATTTTGCACAGTTTATGATATTGGAGCATTATTTTTACTATGTTCCCCTCCTTTTAAAATTTCTTAAAATATAATATTTGATATATGGGGACCTGGATGAATTATTCACGGGACTTTTAAACTATTGAATCAAAAATCTTATTTTTGACTATACTTAGCCATTTTGGCCATTCTGGGTCAGCGGCTGACTTTTCTGGACTAAGTTGTTTAATTCGTAAATATTTTTATTAGCTCTGATACTTTATATGAGAATAGGAATCCGTCACTCTGATTTCCATTTGTAGTAGTCAAGATATAAATAGATTTGCTGCCATATTAAAGAAAAGTAGAAAAACCGTTCTGATACCTTCTATAAAGAAAATGCGAAAAGAAAGATTTAAGTCATATCGCTCTGAATACCTTTATAGGAAAATATATAAAGAGAGAATAAGTCATGCGCCCGCTCTGATACCTTTACATAACGAGAAAATGAATAAGTTACACATTTGCATAGTCAAGTTGGCATGTTTGAAAGGGGTCGTCTGGTCAGCATATATGTTGTGAGAAGTGAGTAAAGAAAAAATGTCTCCGGACAAGTAACCTTAGTTATCCCAGGCTGCTTTTGATTCGGTAGGTTAATTAAGAAGGATTGAACCCAGGCCGCTTGAGATATGGTAGGCCACTCAGAGTCTTGTGATAGCCTTAATTATTCCAGGCTACTGCAGATACGGTAGATTAATTAAGAGGGCTGAGCCCAGACCGCTTTTGATATGGTAGTCAGTCTTGTGGTAGCTTTAATTATTCCAGGCCGCTTCATATATGGTAGATTAACTAAAGTATTCCACTGGTTATTATTGTAACCTTGAATGTCTAGGTATGTCCAGGCCAACCTAAATACGGCAGACATATTGACCTTCTAAACTAACGGCATTGTGCCGGATGGTTCTAGGTGAAACGAATGAGTCAAGTGATTATGATTGAGATAAAAGACTCAGTGTGATGAAATGGTTTCATTATTCATGCACGGTCTTAAATATTCATTTCTCAAACTGTTATTAATTGTTATTATCTGATGACTGGAATAATGGATTAACTGTACTTTAAGGTACTAAACATTTATAATAACTGTTAATGTACTTGTATATACATTGCTTGTGCGTTCGTTATACTCACTCAACTTTCATTAGCTGATGATTTATTTTGTCCTAGACATCCAAAATGTTTATGCAGGACAACATGATTGTTATTAGAGTTAGCTATTATAATTAGTTTTATTTATATTTAGCTTTAGGGTAGTTTAGTCTTTTACTTTATATTAGGGTATACCTAGATATACTATTATTCTCTCTTCTTTTTGTATTGTATTCATTCATTCAGTTTTGTGTGTTATGAGAAACTCTAGCTCTCTTCTCTCTTTTCTCTTTGTTGTTATCTTTATTTGATATATTCACAATTATGACAACTAGAGAAGCCTGCAGCGTTATTTTTATAATTTAATAAAGTTGTAATAAGGATATAGATAATTTTTTTTTAATTTGAATAAGGCGGTTGTGCTTTAAGGGTACTTTATTAAAGGACAATATAATATTATTTGAAGTTGTGATATGTTTAATATTTTCTTCCCTGTTGCTTTATATACTCTATTTTTCTGGTACATGTTAATCTAAGTACATGATAAGAGATCCATCACCTATCATGACCTACGGGACCAAAACCGAAATGAAAATTTTTCCCTATTTTGCTATGCTGGGGTGTGACAATGTTGTTTTTGGTTTCGTGAAAAAAATAGTAGACTGGGTAAAGACCACAGTCGACTGGATTGTATTTTTGAAAATGGAAATTTCTGGTTCAGTCGACCGAGGTATATCAGTTGACTAAAATTTTGAGGCCATAGTCGACTGGGTCCCCGACACAGTCGACAGGACAGCTCCTGAGATTTTTTTGGATCTCTGTATCTTGCATTTCTAGTCGACCGGACCCCCTATCAGTCGACTGGATTGCTATTTTCAAAGAGGATGATTCTTTAGGTGTTTTCAAATGCATCAAACTTTTTTTAACTCCAATTTTCATGGATTTTACTTAAGTTTTTCGCTGCTATTTTTGCTTTAATTGAATTGAATGAGCCTTGGTGGCGTGCCACGTATCCTATTTTCGCGCATAGCGGGATGGGTCGTGACACTATATTCTATATAAGAATGGTACAATAAGATTTTTAGTATCTATCACATGGTACGTGAAGTATAAATAAGGGTGCAAGTTGGGACGAAAATTCCTATTCCGATCCAAAAAATTTTGGCGACATAAAAGTAATTTCAAATTTCGAAATGCTGGAATCCAAAAATTAAAATAAAAATTGGATTGGAATCGGAATGATGCTGGAAGCTCCAAAAATTATGACTTTTCAATCAGAAAATTCCGAAAAAATTCCGAACACTTTTCGATCCTAAATTTATGATATTTTTTTCAAAAAATTATGTCTTTTTTAATTGTATACATAAAATACATACATATTCTATATAAAACGGGGGTTTGACTTTAATTTTAAAAACTTGTGTCCTAAAATCAAATTTACAAAAAATGTACTAATTAATCAAATTTTGAACAAAGATGTGTTGATTTTTTTATTTTCACCTGAAATTTTCGAAAATTCCAAAAATTTCCAAAAAAATAAATAAATTTTCAATTTTAAAAATTTCCAAAATTTCTGATATTTCAAAAAATTCAAAATCGGAACATAATATGAAAATTTATGATATCTCGAAATTTGCATTGGAAATGCTATTTACATTTTGAAAATTTTAAAATCTTTTCCGAAACAGTCATTTTCTACCTATTCCATCCGAAACATACCCCTATGTACAAACATTGTTGTGTCCTACCTATCCCATTCCTTCCTAGATAAATTTAGAGGGGATCTTCTATGATACATCCCAGTGGTTCTGGTTGTATATACATTCCAATTTGGGTCAAAATGCAGTAATTTGGTCCCAAAAAGTTACAAGTAGGTTCCAAAATGTTGTAACTTTGAAAACTGCTTTTATTTTAAAACAAAGTGCTTTTCAAAGTTACAACATGTTGGGACCAAATTCAATAAAATGTATGTTACAACCAAAATCAGTGCCAAGATGGTGTAACTTGTGTACCAGAATTTGTAACTAGGTCCCAAAGTTACACATTTGGAACCTAGCCACAAAAATTTAGCCCAAAACTACTAGTATGTATAAGATAACCAAAACAATTAGAATGTACAATAGAATTTACCTTGGAGATTACTCATTAGTGGATTTACAGGGCCAGTCCCAGTTTTTTTGGCCTCAAAACAAACTCCTACAGTATTTAAGAATTCCCTCCACCCCCCCCCCCCTTTAAAGTGTATTCAATTGTTTTTTCTTCTTTTTTCTAGAACCTGTTAGCAGCATTATCTCCTAGTCTCTCTCTAATGATTATCATCACCTGTAATTTGACTATATATATGATTCTCATTGACTGTAGATTAAATTGGATTATGTTCTAGATGTATCTTTTCCTTTTTTGATTCATATGTGTAGGCTATCTCTTTGTATATATACTTGAATGTAATAATAGAAAAGTCATCAATTTTCTCACACAATTCGTGTCATGGTATCAAAGCATCAAAAACTTTTGTTGCTTAGTTCATTCAGTGACAACACTTCCCGTGCCTTTCTCAGAATTTGGACAAACTTTTGATTAATTTTATTTATCATCTTTCAAGCCCATTATTCTTAATGTTCATCATGTCTAATCCCACATCTGAGATTTCCAAACCCATCAATGTGGAACTAGATGGTAGTAATTATATCTATTGGGCCAACAGTATGACATCAAAGGCTGCGGATTGTGGAAATCACACGATTATTACTTGGATTCGCAACACATTTATTCGGTCTATCGGTATGATGATTGGCTCCTCTGACTCGGCAAAAGAGGTTTGGGATCACCTTCAAAAATCTTATCTTCAAACCAATTTTGCTCGTCGCTATCAGTCGGAGATTGAGATTCGCAAGCTTCGTCAACAATCAAATCAACCTGTGGCAGAGTTTCAGACTCAGATGTCACTTCTTTGGGACCAACTTGCACTCACAAAACCTAACCGGACCTCCTTTCATGCTCAGTATTAGGCCTTGTGTGAGGAAACTCGTCTGGTTCAGTTTTTCCTTGCTCTTACTAATGACTTAGAGTCCTTGAGGAGCTCCATTCTCTATTAATAGCCTCTTCCCACAGTTCAGGCAATACTCCCTGAATTAATTACTGAACAGACACGGAAGGCCTCAGCACTTTGTCTACCACTAAGATGCATTTAGTGCATCTGGCTCATCCAAGTTCTCATCTTCCACTAGGAAGAAGCCTTTTTACGTTTACTGCCGCAAGAAAGGTCATTGGAAACAAGATTGTCTTCGCCTGAAGCATGTTCAGAAATATGGTTTTTCTCATACCACTGCCGCTGCTACTGTTTAGGCTCCACCTTCATCATCTCTAAACCAAGACAAATATTCAAGAGATGATTCATCAGGCTCTCACTGGTATAGGTATTCCTCTTCTTGCAGCTTTTGCTGCCATGCATTCAGGTACGACTTGTGACTCTTTATGTTCTTAGATTCTGGAACGTCAAATCATATGGCTTACTCCCACAATGCCTTTACCTATTTATTCCCCGTTTCTCATCATTTACCCATACATACTGTAGACAACACTATATTACCTGTAACTCATATCGACACTGTGAACACAAAAATCTCACTCTCTATGATGTGTTACTTGTTCCTCAACTCACAATGAACCTTATATCCATTAGTCAACATTGTGATCAAGGTTATTATGTTGAGTTCTCTAACTCTCAATGTGTTATGCAGGAGTATCAAACAAGGAGGATTTGTGGGACCGGGCATAGGGTTAGATGCCTCTACTGCATCGAGTCACTACATATATCATCCACTCATTTTGTTGCTACCTCTTTTTGTCTTTGGCATCAACGATTCAGACATTGATCATCTTCTAGACTAAAAACTTTAATTTCTGATGGTTGTTTAGGAAAAATTTATTCTTCCTTTAAACATCTTCATTATGAGCATATTGAGTAAATATCATGTTTTGCCTTTTTCATTAAGCTCTTGTACATCTAATGCCCCTTATGATTTAGTTCATAGTGATGTGTGGACATCCTCCATACGTAGTTTAAATGGTGCTAAATAAAATGTGCTTTTCATTGATGATTTTTCTCGATATACTTGGGTCTATTTCATAAGTTCTAAATCTAATGTTTATAGAATTTATTCTGAATTCACAAACATGATTTTCACCCAATTTTCAAAATGAATTAAGATTTTTTAGTCTGATAATGGTGATGAATTTTGATATACTCCATTTGCTAACTTATTGAAATCTCATGGCACTATTTCCCAACTTTCTTGTACTGACACACCCCAACAAAATGGTGTGGCTGAGAGTAAAAATCGTCATCTCACTAAAACTGCACGTACCTTATTTTTTTTCATCAAGGTTACCTTAGAGTTTTTGGGGGCAAAGCTATCCTCACTTCTACTTATATTATTAATCGCACCCCTACACTTCTCCTAGGTAAAAAGACACCATATGAACTCTTTTTTGGTACTGTCACGCCCGTCCCAAAAAATGGGGGGCGGTCCCTTCAAGGGTCGTGGCCGTTTTAAAATGAAATAAAATAAAATAAGATAAAAAGCTTAAAGCAGCGAACAAAAGCATGAAAAGAAATGCGTGAAAGTACGTACAAGTAGGAGTAGGGCCAGTAAAAGTTTTCAGAGTCGCCACCTAACATTATCGGGAGTTAGGATACCTGTAAAGACGATTAGAGTAATCATCTTTGACTTTTGAGAAATAGTTTGAGAAAAGTGGGCCCTTTTAAAAGTGTGACTCTTGATATTCGTGCAAAAACCAGAGTTCTTGAAGTGGGTACGAGGACTCGATTATGCCAAGGGAAGGTATTAGGCACCCTCGAACATCCGTGACACACGGTTGTCGGTTTAATGGTTTTCATAGTTACGGGGAAGAAGTAAGAAGTATTAGAATACATATACAAGAAATTTAATGCGAGCATCCATGACACGCAGTTGCTGATTTACGTATCTCGATATGAGATAGTTTTGAAAGAAAATAGTTATGGCTGCACCCAAGTGTGGGTTGCATACGTATCTCGACTCGAGATAGTTTGAAAATATGTATACGTATCTCAACATGAGATAGTTTTGAAAGTAGTACGTATCTCGACTCAAGATAGTTTTGAAAGTATATACTACATATCTCGATATGAGATAGTTTGAAAGTTAAGTTATGGCCGCACCCAAGTGTGGGTTGCATACATATCTCGACTCAAGAATCAGGCCATACGTAGTTCTGTGCTGTGTATGTGTGTGAGTGTTTGGTCGATCTAGACCGTGAGTATATGAAATAATGTTTTGAGTCAAGTCGGTGTGGCTAGGAACTTTAACCTGTACGGTGTAGTCCTAGGCCTTAACCTTTGAGAAAGTAGTGAGTTGTGAGAAAGTGTTTTTAAGTAAAAAGTTGGGGTAGATCGACCGTGCGATGAGTTTTTTTTGTATTTTGTATTTTTATGATTTTTTTTTGTCTTTTATTTTATGTGCCGGAAGTAAGGGTCGGTGCCCAAGTAATGAGAAATGTGCCAGAAGTAAGGGCCGATGCCAAAGTAATGAAAAAGTGTACCAGAAGTAAGGGTCGGTGCCCAAGTAATAAAAAAGTGCCAAAAGTAAGGGTCGGTGCCCAAGTAATGAAAAAGTGCCAAAAGTAAGGGTCGGTGCCCAAGTAATGAAAAAGTGCTGGAAGTAAGGGTTGGTGCCCAAGTAATGAAAAAGTGCAGGAAGTAAGGGTCGGAGCCCATGAAGAGTGTGAAGACTTACTTGTCTTACCTGTGCTGTTTGCAGATTCTAAGCAAAGGTGGCATTGGAGTTTTATTTTTGAGAAAGCCCATTTTTTGTATTTTTCTTTTCGTCTTCTTTTTTTGTATTTTTGATTTTTATATCCGAAGAAAGGGACGGTGCCCAATGCAAATGGAGAGAAGTATCATTTTTTTTGTGTTTCTTGATTTTATCAACGAATATCTATAACAAGAAATAAAATGCAGTCGTGTGGGTCATTAGATCTCCTTCCGGCTGATGCAGGATATAAAGTCCAATCGGGTGGAGTTTGAAGGTCTCCTTCCGATTGGCGCAAGATATAGCAGTTTGATAAAGTTCAGCCGGGTGGGTCATTAGATCTCCTTCCGGCTGACGTAGGATATAAAGTCCAATCAGGTGAAGTTCGAGGCCTCCTTCTGACTGGCGCAAGATATAACAGTTTGATAAAGTTCAGCCGGTGGGTCATTAGATCTCCTTCTGGCTAACGCAGGATATAAAGTCCAATCAGGTGGAGTTCAAAGATCTCCTTCCAACTGGCGCAAGATATAACAGTTTGATAAAGTTCAGCCGAATGGGTTATTAGATCTCCTTCCGGCTGATGCAGGATATAAAGTCCAATTGGGTGGAGTTCGAAGGTCTCCTTCTGACTGGCAAAAAAAGAATGAAAACTGCGAAATATCAGACCAGTGGATTCATAGGGAGCCCAGACCACTAAGAGTATGAGTTAAGGATGTTACCTGTGCAGAGGCGACTATTGAAGTTCAGTCGATTTTTGTTGAGAAAGAATGAAAGAAATTCGAGAAACATTGTAGAATTAATTTGAGAAGGCCCAAGTTGTATTTCAACACAAAATCAATTTAAATGGACGTCATGGTTAGGTTTGGAAGGGCCGGAATAGTCAAGATGTAAATTGTACGTTTGAATAGTACCCGTACGTATACTGTATGTATGAATAGTGCCCGCATGTATGAATAGTATCGTATGTATAAATAGTACTATACGTATAAATAGTACACATATGTATACTGTATGTATGACATTAGAGGTGCTTATGATGGAGTTTGGATTTTATTTGGTCAATGTAGCGAAACAGGGCTTGGGAGAGGAGAAAGGTTAGGGATTCCCAAACAAAGCCTAAGGGAGAGAGTGAATTGGCAATTTTTTGGAAGGAGGGGACCTCCTATTTACAGGAAAAATTTTGATTTACAAAATTAATTAAAAAAAATAATAATAATAAAGTGATAAAATATCTAGATATTGTGTGTATGTTCCGCGTTCTCCGGAATTTTTCGAAAAGCTACGCGGTTTAAAACTGGACTACTAGATTCTCTCGACTAACACATAATTTGAAATCCGAATCGGATTTTCAAAACGTTGTTTAGCCCACATTCGGCATCAGTTATGGCAGAACGCGCCAATCGAGACACACTATCCGAAATCCGATCTTAGAATAAGACGAAATTAAATGGATTCCTTCATTTTAATGTGAGGAGTATTTTCCTCCAATCAGAAAGTGACTCCTATGGCGCGATTGGCTCAAATCTGGATTACTTAGTCGTTAAGCAAAGAAAATATCTAGATATTTGTACATGCGCCGCGCTTCCGAATTTTCTGGAAGGCAGTGCGACGAAAACTTGGACATTCGCGGTCCTCTTGACAAACACGGAATTTTAGTGCAAAAATGGAATTCTTGAAATGCCATCTGACTCGTATTAAGCATCTGTCTTGACAAATTCGTTAATTAAAAAGCACTTTTTTGGAATCTGGTATCGGATTGAGACAAAATTTTATGGATCCCTTCATTTTAATGTAAGGAGTATTCTCCTCCAATCAGAAAGTGACTCCTATGGCGCGATTGACCCAAATCTATATTATTTAGTCACTAAGCAAAGAAAATATCTAGATATCTCTACACGCGCCGCGCTTTTGAATTTTCTGGAAGGCAGTACGACGAAAACTTGGACATTCGCGATCCTCTTGACAAACGCGGAATTGTGGTGTAAAAATTGAATTCTTGAAATGCCATCTGACTCGTATTAAGCACCTGTCTTGATAAATCCGTTAATTAAAATGCACTTTTTTCATAATCTGGTATCGGATTGAGACGAAGTTTACAGGGATTTCTCCGTCTCGATGTACAAGGTGTTTTAATCCTGACCAAAAATATCACATCCGATTTGTTCTTGAAGACAAAGACTTTATGGTGATTTATAAGTATAAATTGACGCGCCTGTGAGCGATCTTATCGCAGTTTTGCAACTTTTTCGTTTGATGGCAATGAAATTTCTGAAGGTTCTTCATCTTGACAAATTTGAATTTTTGGCATCAATTTTAAACCTTTCGAAGTTTTCTGGCGATGAAATGGAATTTTTCCGTGTGATACCGACGCCTGATAAAGTATTTTTTTCAGATTCGGTGTTCAATTGTGATGAAATTTTAGGGAGTCCTCGGTAATGTCACACACTTCCATTCTATCATAAAAAATGCTTGTTCTGACACCCGAAAAGCTAAAAAAGTAATCCCGGTCCCTTTCTGGCAAATAGCAGATTCGTCCGAACTTTAAACAATGATTATTTCTTTGCCTGAGGTTCGATTTTGACGATTCGAAGTCTAGGGACCTTGTATTTATGAACTCTTCATACCCATCAGACTCGATGTACATTATCTGTCCGTCTCTTTATAGGTGGGCAAAAAAAAGGGTGTCTATGGCTGATCCGACATACTTTTGAAACCATGTTGGTGGGTATTCAAATTAACAATAATTTAATTTGACATTTAATTTTGACCTCCAGATATTCTGATTAGGACTCCAGCTTTTCCTTCTTCGATTTACGTGCCTAGTGGGCTCCCCCTACGATAGTTATTTCTTTTTTTGGTATGTCAAAATGGGGTGTCTATAGCTGCCCCTCTTTGTCATGTTTTGCGAAGCAAATCATGACAAAGAAACAAGACGACCCGTTTTGGCCCTTTTTCTTTTAAGTGATGAGAACATGTAAAAAGACCTACCAAAGTAGGCAAGTGAGTATGAGATACCATCGTAGGCAAGTGATTGGTGTGCCAAAGTAGGCAGTTGGGGATTGGGAGTATTGCCAGAGTGGGCAAACAGCTCCGCTGGGGAATACTAGAATGGGTAAATGACTTCGTTGGGCATTCATGTGAGAATTGAGTAGAAGAGGGATGGAGTAGTCAAGAAGTACGTAATCGCATAATCTAGAACTTTAACCAAGAATGTAATAAAGTGAGTGTATAGTCGAGCTCTTAGAGCTGCCTACGTATATCCCGTTGGGAGAATCAAACCGTGCGTAGTTTGTACTACAATAGAATAAGAGTGATGAAAAGTATAAGACGAGAGAGCAAAGTGCCACTTTGAGGCGTGATTGCTGTGGATGTGAGAGACCAAAATGCCACGTGGGGCTTGATCACAGTGAGATAAGAGAGCAAAATGCCGCGTCGAGGCGTGATTGCTGTGAAATAAGAGGTTTGAGAGCAACAGAATGCGATACGCGTGACTGTTGCAGGGTACGGAAAAGCAAAATGCCACATGGGGCATGATTGCTTTGGGGTATGAGAGAGCAAAATGCCACGTGGGGCGTGATCGTTGTGAGATAAGATAGCAAAATGCCTCGTCGAGGCGTGATTGTTGTGGGTATTAGAAAGCAAAATGCCACGTAGGGCGTGATCGCTATAGGATAGTAGAGCAAAATGCCACGTGGGGTGTGATTGCTGTGGATATAAGAAAACGAAATGCCACGTAGGGCGTGATCATTGTAAGATAGTAGAGCAAAATGCCACATATGGCGTTGATCTCGTCAAAATCAAGATATAAAAGTATGTTTACTTAAGCTTTACTTTCAAAAGATTTGCAGTGTCGAAGTAAAGGTCGAACCCACAGAGATTGAATACTACGCACTTTAATTTTTAAAACCTAAATTTAGTTAATTAAGAAAAATGGATTTTGGATTTAAATTGAATTAAATTAATCACAATAAAAGTAAATCTAAATTATGAAAGCAATTAAATTTTTGTTTAAGGAACCTAGGATTGCAAATCCACCACTAGCTTCATAATAAGGGTATTTACGAATTGCTTTAGCTTATTAAGTTGGATGATAATGGGGAATTGTAGCTACAAGCCCAATTCCTTCATCAAGAGAATAATTATGGTTCAAGCACCAACATAATCCATCTTTGGTTTGCACAAATTATCCCACACTAAACTAGGGTTGTGGTATAATCCATCTAATCTAGGCATGGACTATTCGGATACTTGATAGCACAATTCAGTTTAAGCACCATTACATGTAAATAATCTAAACAAGCACAGCAAGCATAGATCATTGAGCACACTACCATCAAAATAGATCTAAGACAAAAGTAAACTTTGAAAGTAACGATTTAATCAATAAAAGCACGATTTATTTATAAAAATCCTCGGAACATGTAACTGTCATCCATACATAATAAAACTAAAATAAAAACATAAAATACACCCTATTACTTGGATAGGGTTTCATTGAAACCCTAGATCTTGAGTTTAATTGGCCACAGAATTGATGAACGGCAAGAGGTTGATGGAGGAGGCCATAGGAATCCTTGGTCTTCTTCTTCTTCCCCTTGCTTTCCTCTCTTCAATGGCTGAAAGTATGGTTGTATATTGTATGTATATCAATTGCCAACCCCATAATTGAGTTAATTTGGGATATATATAGTTTTGTAGTAAGTTTGGAAGCTTTTCTAACCCAATTTGCACTAAAACTGCTGTATTTAGCTTTCCAAACGTAATTAGGCAGTTTCGTTCGCGTAGGAGTCTTCAATACCCTAAAATACGCGTTTTCACTTTTTTGCATAGGTCGCGCGAGCGAGATTCTGGGAGGTCGCACGAGCGGGTCGCTCGAGCGATTTCTGGACTTCCGCAGGAGCAGACCGCGCGCGCGATGTGGTTTTTTCAGCTTCTTTTCTTCTGCTTTTTCACCCCATTTAGCTTGGAATCCTTACATTTCTCCAAATCCTGACAGAAAATAGAAAACGAAGTAAAACTATACAAAAATAGGATAAAAAGTACTAACAAATGTTAATTAAGGCGTATAATTAGGATTTGTTCTCTCCCGATCACACCCCCAAACTTACCTTTTGCTAGTCCTCGAGTAAAAAGAAAAGAAAAAAGAAACTACTAATAATAAACTTCCTAATCCATTTTAGTATGGATGACAATTGCACTTAGCTTGTGCAACAAGCCTTTTAAACCTCTAGGTGTCCCTAGTCGGACGAGTGAAGTCTCGTGAGGGTTCTCGTCAACAAGTCTCCCACAACCATCTTTATTTCATTATATATTTAAAAAGTTTTATTAGAAACGAAAAACATAATATTCGATACTCCTTATTATAAAACAATGATTTAAAATAAAATAACGAACAAGAAGAAACGTAACCAAACGTCTACCTACAACATGAAAAGCAATCCCAAGCACATGCATCGTATAAATCAATAGAGTTTCTTATAAAATTGCACGTGTGTGATATGGTAGTCAAATGAACACGTGCATGTCATTAACTTGGAATATAACTCGGATGACCATCTAACTATGCTTCGACTACGAATCTCACAATGAATTACACTCTCAAATGAAACGCTCAGAAACATGTGTAATTTTTCTAAAATATGTGAGTAAAGGAAATATATTTTCAAAATAAGAAACCGCTCACATATAACTCAGAAAAAATGCATGACACGAAAGAACAGTAGTTTCATGGATAGGATGCCAACAATTAAGAAAAATTACTCGTTACCATGTTTTAATCCCCTTCCCATCGTTTATATATCCAAACCATGTTTCTAGGATCAAATAGGACTTTTCAACAGTTAAAATGTGGCTCGGCCAATGAAAAAGGATAGAAAGGATTAATTAGGTAGTTTTATAATGGCATTGTAAGGCATGTTCGATTTCTTTCATTCTCTCTTCCACTAATTTCATCATTTCATTCTCTTCTTTTCATTCCTTTCAATTTTTTCTCCTTCTGTTTCTTTTTCTTTTTCTTTTTTTTTTTTTCTTATTCTTTTCGCTGCTTTCTGAATAATCAATCAATAAATAACAAGGCAACCACCCCAAACATCATCTTGTTCTCTTTTTCTTCTTCTTCTCAATCACACATCGCCTTAACACCACTAAAAGTTGATCAATCTTTCAGGGGTGAACTCCAAGTTGGCTAAATTGGAGCAAAAATAGGATAATGGTGATTAAAGAAAGAAATGGCATTTTAACGGCTCAATGGGGCGAACTAAGGAAATTTTATAATTTCTCGGTCGGCAGTAAACAAAGAGGGCCCACCATCATCTCCTATGGTCATATAGTTCTTTAATGTTTACAACGGAAGATTATTTAGCATGGTAACAAATATTTTAACTTGACTTATCAACCAAAACAAGAATAATGAGACTAAACAACAAGTAGATGCGCTATTTCAAGTGAAGTTCGACAAACACAAAATGTATTTATATCCTTTAAAAAGAAAAGATAGGCTCAAAAGCTCACCGGGTTTAGTCTCCACCATGTGTTATCTAGAAATCCGAATCATATTATAGTTCACATCAAACATGTATTCAAGCGACTACGTGCAGTGCATAGGTTTGTGTGCAAATCTATGATATAAAACTACGATTCGAATGATACATGACCTAAAATGTCATATCATGACTTCAGCAAATATTTAATCACATCTTCTCATGTTTACCATTCTATAACAATCCAAGTTACATAACAAGATGTATCGACTAGAGATTGCAATCGTTTATTTAAGCACAAGTATCGAAATATTTTTCAAAATTTTGGTGTATATAATAATGTGCATGTGAGTGCATACCCCCAAACCTAAACCTTTCATTGCCCCCAATGAAACAATAAAATGAAAGAAAGGAAAGTAAGTAGAGAAGGAACGATACTACCTCGATTTCGACAACCATAAACCAGGTGAACATATAAATATGGCGATATAGTTCAAATGCTCCAAATGGAGCTAAAAGCACCTGTCAATACTTGACAAAAGAAATTAAACAACAAAAGAACAATGATAAAGAAAAGAAAGGAATATAATTTTTTTTATTCAATAGAAACTAAACTATAATTAAAAGACTCAATAAAAGAAACAAATAGAACTTATGAAAACAAAGAAATACTTAATCTAAAATAAACTTAAGAAAACAAAATATAAAAACAACTAACCAGGTACGGAAGACAGGAGGTTAGAGAACAAAAGAGAAAATTCTTGAAAATCCTAGAATTGAAAAAAACGTAAAGGAAATAAAGAAAAACAAAACTAGAACTATGGAAACAAAGATAAACTTAAACAAAAAGAATTGAAAAGAACAAATAGAAATGAAAAACAACTAGATAGGTTGGGGAAATAGAAGGTCAAAGAATCAAAGAGAAAATTGAGAAATCTCCACCTCGCGCGAGCGGACCGTGCGAGCGACCCTCACTCGCGCGAATCCCTCCTTGAGGTAAGCCTAAGGCCTGTTATTAATTTTATTTAGAAAAATTTCTAAGTGCCAAAAGTGTGCAAGCGAGCCGCGCGAGCGAACCCCTCGCGCGTGTGATTCTAGGCGTATAATAAAAAGTTGAAAAAATTTTGTCTAAGGGAGAATATCAAGTGGGCGGGCCGCGCGAGCGATTCATCACGCAAGCGGGTCGCACGCGCGATGTGGTCTTTTTTCCTTGTTTCTTTATTTTAAGGTAAATAAGATCAAAATAAGTTTATCCCGACCCCTAAACCTGTCCAAAATGTCCAAAACAGACTCAAAAGGACTTTAAAATGACTAAAAATAAGAAAAATGACTAAAAATAAAGCTTGGGTTGCCTCCCAAGAAGCGCTATCTTTTATCTTCAGCTAGACCATTCTAGCTCAAGATTTAAGGAGGTCGTAAATCAAAGTTTGTACCCTTTGGGGCGTGATTGCTATGAAGAGTGATGAAATTAGCGAAATACGGTATGCGTGATTGCCGTGGAAAGGTGAGGATAGCAAAATGCGATGCGCGTGATTGCTATATAGTGCGAGAGGGTAAAAGAAATACCTGATGCTTGATGCCGATGTAAGTTAGATACCGCTTAAGGGACTTGTACCTGATCGTAGGTGATATGAATAGGATATCACTTGACGGACTCACTCCTGATTCTGAATGATAGACGATGATGTGAATAGGATGCCCCTTGACAGACTCAGTCCTGATTCTGATGATTGATTCTGATGACGAGTGAACAGGATACCACTTAAGGGTCTTATACCTGATGGTAGTTGATATGAATAGAATGCCACTTGACGGACTCACTCCTGATATTGAATGATAGACGATGAAGTGAATAGGATGCCCCTTGACAGACTCACTCCTGATTCTGATGATAGATTCTAATGACGAGTGAACAGGATGTCGCTTGAGGGTCTTATACCTGATTCTAGGAGTGGATAGTAGATAGGACGCCACTGGGGGTCTTATATCTGATCTTGATTTGAATGTGAATGGTTAGCCCTGAGCAAGGGATAGATTTCTTAACAATCTACCAAGGAGAAGACTAATATGATCTATGGATCTGAGCAGATGGTTCAGTGTGAAGTTGGCGAGTCTAGGCAAAGGTTGATGTTGTTGCTCGGTTAGTGGCGAGCTTTTTGGGTCATTTGAGAGTAGTGTCGGAACCAGTTATCCCTGCTATAGAAAGTATGCATTGTCTGCTATGCTAAAAGATATGAATGGATTGTGAAAGTTGTGTCTTGCTAAGTATACGTATTTACAAGAGTATAATGCATGAATCTATCATCTGTGAAAGAATGCTCATGAGTTAGTGGATATTGACTGTCTTATCGCCTGTTAAGCACTAGAAGACAAAGTATTTGACTGTGTAGGCTCAGTGCCCCAGTGATATTCCTTGAGAAGGACCCAATTTTTTAGTATTTGATTTCTCTCGAGCTCTCTTTCTCTCTGAAACCGTTTTTACCTTTGGCGCCCTCACAAGTTTTCACCGAATTTGGTTATGTGATCATTGTACTTCAGTGTATCTTGTTATTTGAAAGTATGTGGCAACCCCGTTGTTTGGAATGATTCAAGTATGTGATTTAGTGAACCCAACAAGGCCTGTGTGAATCAACGTGGACTTTACTCGGTTGTAACGTAGGCCATGGTCATGGGTTGAGAAATAAAAGGATCGTATGAAGGCTTAAGTATATTTTGAAAAGTCAGTTGAGATTTCCGAGATCACCTTATGCCCTGCTTTTTTCCTTCTTTTGATTTTTCCCTTTTTCTTTTCGTTCTTGTTTTTGTATTCATCCCAATCTAGTGTGGGGTACGTTATTGCTGAGTAAAGTATGTACTGGGGATAATTGCCCCACTTTGAAGTATGTATTCGAGTCCGATCGTATCTTTTGTGGATTTTCTCCAGCTTTGCATTGAGTTCTATTTTGTTTATTTTCTCTTTCTTTCTCTGTTTTCTTTTTGGCATTGCCCTAGTATAGGGGGTGATCCTCAGGGGTTTAAGTTTGAAATGAAATTATCGCATTGCTCAAGTGGGCTAGCGAGGGAAAGTAGTGTATAGATAGCTGAAATGATTGCCTCAAATCATTTTAACACAAGTCGAGTTGGGTGCAGAGATCACATATATGCATCATTGAAGTTAGAGATCCTGAGTTTGCGTATTTACTTTCCTGATGAGGATTAAGGGGTCTCATATAGGCCAGCAGTGATCGTGATGACCTCTTTTGCTGAGATGTGGGGGGCAAAGATTGCCCCAGTCTATGTATGTCATGATCTTGAGAATTGACCAAGGAGTTCCTATTCTTGAATGCCAGTCGGCTGTCTACTCTGTTCTTGTGTACTTAGATGACATCAAGCGTTTGTGAATATGCATTAAGTGCACCTTTTGTCTTCTAATTCTGGTTAAGATAGTGAGCATTGTCAGAGGATGAAATGGCCAATTTGTTGGTCTGAGTTATTCTCAACATAACGTTTGTATTGATAGTACTTTTAAGTAGAACCAGATATAGCTTTATTACGTCCAAAAGTCTAGTACAATGTCTAATTTGTATTCAACAAGTAGTGAGATAGTCATATCCATCATACTCATAAGATTTAAGGAATGAGAGCAAAATGACAGTTATTGAGTGATGCAAAGAATTTTTGTTTTTCATTTAAAAGTATGTACTATATGTAAAGCAGACAAAGCATAAATTCAATAGTATAGAGAAACTGCCCCTGTGTGACATATGATGAGAAGTAATGTTTCAAGACAGTGGGCCTAGTATTGGGTCTCTTACGAGAGTCGTCTCAGGCACGGCCAGAGCTTGTGGATGTATATAGGTAGAAATAGGCCTATTAGTTCAGCGGCTTGACGGTTCGAACAATCACGAATGCGTTGGTACTGCTCGGATTTGGCCTCCCCTGATTTTGTCCTCCGACCCTGCTCAGGCTTGGCGCTTCGACATGTTTGGATTCAGAATTTAGAGCTGTTTGGACTAGTTGTTGAATTCAGACTTTCTCGATCCTTGGAGAAGTTGGTGATGCTGAGAGTAGGCTGAGCGTGTAGAAGCTTCACATGTTGACCTCTGTCAGAAATGTACCTATAGTGGGGGTTAGAAGAAGTAGAGGTAAATGTAAAGTTAGTAAGTCACTTTAAAGAAGAGAAACAGGGATTCTTCTCCTAGTGACTCGTTAGAGATGAGAGAGTACTGCCCCAGTATAATGTGTGTTCCCAAGGTATGAGATGCATCTGGATAACCTTTCGGTGTCACCGAATGTCTTTGAAAAATGGATTTGTCCTTGGGGAGTTTTATTTTTTTGAAAGGTGAGAATGAGCTTTGAAAAGTTTAATTGTCTTTCGACGTAGTTTATGAGTTTGAAAAAGTTTATCCACCCCTGGTCTATATACAGGTGCAAGGGAAGGATAGAGAAAAATCAGGTAGCCTTTTGGCTCTATTTTACAAATTTGAGAAAGTGTATCCATCCTTGTTAAAATGTAAGGAAAAGATAAGTAAGAATGGGCAGCCTTTCGGTGCCATTATGAAATTTTGAAAAAGTGTATCCATCCTTGTTAAAATGTAAGGAATAAGTAAGAATGGGCAGCCTTTCGGCGCCATTATGAAGTTTTGAAAAAGTGTAGACATCCTTGTTAAAATGTAAGGAGAGGATAAGTGAGAATGGGCAGCCCTTCGGCGCCATTTTGAGTTTTGAAAAGTTTATCTGCCCTCGATTTATATAAGGTGCTGATAGAAAAAAATCGGACAGCCTTTCAGCGCCGTTCCGTATTTTGAAAAGTTTTGAATGTACACGTGTAGAATGTAACTATGTGGAGGGGTTGACGTCTAATGTAGACTTATTTAGGTCAGGTTCCCGAACCTTTAAACCTCCGGTGCCGTAGCACCTTCTCAAGTTGGTGGTTTCGAGCGGAGGAACTTTTGGTGCTGGTACTGACGGTACTACTGCAACGGCCATGCCACTTACTAATCCTCCTATCTAATCTTAAAGGGTTTCAGTTTCAGAACCGAGTTATGTCATGCTTGATGCAAGTGTGTAGTGTGTATAGCGGTAAAGTACAGCATTGGCCTTGTAGTTTCAATATGGCATCGGCCTTGCAGTTTCTTTTAAGAGACGCAAGTACCTGTGAAAACAAGTTTATAACCTACAAAAGAATTATAGAAGTATACAGTAGTTAGTAAAAGAAATGCCCCTTTAGAATATGAAAACCACCAAAGTGACGGCCTGAGTCCTCTTAAGTGTGTCCCCAGCAGAGTCACCAACTGTCGCGCCCGCCCCAAAAAATGGGGGTCGTTCCTTCGAGGGTCGCGGCCGTTTTAAAAGGAAATAAAATAAAATAAGATATAAGGCTTAAAGCAGCGAACAAAAGCGTGAAAAAGAAATGCATGAAAGTACGTACAAGTGGGGGTAGGGCCAGTAATAGTTTTTAGAGTCGCCACCTAACGTTATCGGGAGTTAAGATCCTTGCAAAGACGATTAGAGTAATCATCTTTGACATTGAGAAATAGTTTGAGAAAAGTAGGCCCTTTTAAAAGTGTGACTCTTGATAGTCGTGCAAAAACCAGAGTTCTTGAAGTGGATTCAGGGACTCGATTATGTCGAGGGAATGTATTAGGCACCCTTGAACATCCATGACACTCGGTTGCTAATTTAGTGATTTTCATAGTAACGGGGCAGAAGTAAGAAGTAGTAGAATACATATACAAGAAATTAAATGCGAGCATCCATGACACACGGTTGCTGATTTACGTATCTCGATACGAGATAGTTTTGAAAGAAAATAGTTATCGTCGCACCCAAGTGTGGGTTGCATACGTATCTCAACTCGAGATAGTTTGAAAATATGTATACGTATCTCAACACGAGATAGTTTTGAAAGTAGTACGTATCTCGACTCAAGATAGTTTTGAAAGTATGTACTACGTATCTCGATACGAGATAGTTTGAAAGTGAAGTTATGGCCGCACCCAAGTGTGGGTTGCATACATATCTCGACTCGAGAATAAAGTCATACGTAGTTCTGTGCTGTGTATGTGTGTGAGTGTTTGGTCGATCTAGACCGTGAGTGTATGAAATAATGTTTTGAGTTAAGTCGGTGTGGCTAGGAACTTTAACCTGTACGGTGTAGTCCTAGGCCTTAACCTTTGAGAAAGTAGTGAGTTGTGAGAAAGTGTTTTTGAGTAAAAAGTTGGGGTAGATCGATCGTGCGATGAGTTTTTTTTGTTTTTTTTTTTATATTTTTTTATATTTTTATGATTTTTTTGTCTTTTGTTTTATGTGCCGAAAGTAAGGATCGGTACCCAAGTAATGAGAAAGTGTGCCAGAAGTAAAGGTCGGTGCCCAATTAATAAAAAAGTGCCGGAAGTAAGGGTCGGTGCCTAAGTAATGAAAAGTGCCGGATGTAAGGGTCGGTGCCCAAGTAATGAAAAAGTGCCGGAAGTAAGGGTCAGTGCCCAAGTAATGAAAAAGTACCGAAAGTAAGGGTCGGTGCCCATGAAAAGTGTGAAGACTTACCTGTCTTACCTGTGCTGTTTGCAGATTCCAAGCAAAGGTGGCATTGGAGTTTTATTTTTGAGAAAGCCCATTTTTTGTATTTTTCTTTTCGTCTTCTTTTTTTGTATTTTTGATTTTAATACCGGAAGAAAGGGATGGTGCCTAATGCAAATGGAGAGAAGTATCATTTTTTTTTGTGTTTCTTGATTTTATCAATGAATGTCTATAACAGGAGATAAAGTGCAGCCGGGTGGGTCATTAGATCTCATTCCAGCTGATGCAGGATATAAAGTCCAATCGGGTGGAATTTGAAGGTCTCCTTCCAATTGGCGCAAGATATAGCAGTTTGATAAAGTTTAGCCGGGTGGGTCATTAGATCTCCTTCTGGCTGACGCAGGATATAAAGTCCAATAAGGTGGAGTTCGAGGCC
Organism: Hydrangea macrophylla; assembly: GCA_033977485.1. Taxonomy (NCBI): domain Eukaryota; kingdom Viridiplantae; phylum Streptophyta; class Magnoliopsida; order Cornales; family Hydrangeaceae; genus Hydrangea; species Hydrangea macrophylla. The sequence goes on from CM066989.1 coordinate 31,231,217, forward strand.
TCCTTCTGACTGGCGCAAGATATAACAGTTTGATAAAGTTTAGCCGGGTGGGTCATTAGATCTCCTTCCGGCTGACGCAGGATATAAAGTCCAATCGGGTGGAGTTCGAAGGTCTCCTTCCGCCTGGCGCAAGATATAACAGTTTGTTAAAGTTCAGCCGGGGTGGATTATTAGATCTCCTTCCGGCTGACGCAGGATATAAAGTCCAATCGGGTGGAGTTCGAAAGTCTCCTTCCGACTGGCAAAAAAAGAAAGAAAAAGGCAGAATATCCGACCAATGGATTTATAGGGAGACCAGACCACTAACAGTATGAGTTAAGGATGTTACCTGTGCAGAGGCAACTATTGAAGTTCAGTCGATGTTTGTTGAGAAAGAATGAAAGAAATTTGAGAAACGTTGCAGAATTAATTTGAGAAGGCCCAAGTCGTATTTCTACACAAAATCGACTTAAATGGACGTCATGGTTAGGTCTGGAAGGGCCGGAATAGTCAAGATGTAAATTGTACATTTGAATAGTACCCGTACGTATACTGTATGTATGAATAGTGCCCGCATGTATGAATAGTATCATATATATGAATAGTACTATATGTAAGAATAGTGCACGTATGTATACTATATGTATGACATTAGAGGTGCTTACGATGGAGTTTGGATTTTATTTAGGCAATGTAGCCAAACAGGGCTTGGGAGAGGAGAAAGGTTAGGGATTCCCAAACAAAGCCTAAGGGATAGAGTGAATTGGTAATTTTTTGGAAGGAGGGGACCTCCTATTTATAGGAAAATTTTTGATTTGAACATTAATTAAAAAATGATTATAATAATAAAAATAATAAAGTAATAATATATCTAGATATTGTGTGTGTGTGTCGTGTTCTCCGGGGTTTTTCGAAAAGCTACGCGGTTAAAAACTGGGCCGCTGGGTTCTCTCGACTAACACATAATTTTGAAGTCCGAATCGGATTTTTAAAACGTTGTTTAGCCCACATTCGGCATCAGTTATGGCAAAATGCGCCAATCGAGGCGTACTATCCAAAATTCGATGTCAGAATGAGACGAAATTATATGGATCTCTTTATTTTAATGTGAGGAGTATTTTCCTCCAATCAGAAAGTGACTCCTATGGCGCGATTGGCTCAAATCTGGATTACTTAGTTGCTAAGCAAAGAAAATATCTAGATATCTATACACGCCCCGCGCTTTCGAATTTTCTGGAAGGCAGTGCGACAAAAACTTGGACATTCGCGGTCCTCTTGACAAACGCGAAATTTTAGTGCAAAAATGAAATTCTTGAATGCCATCTGACTCATATTATGCATCTGTCTTGACAAATCCGTTAATTAAAATGCACTTTTTGGAATCTGGTATTGGATTGAGACGAAATTTTATGGATCCCTTCACTTTAATGAAGGAGTATTCTCCTCCAATTAGAAAGTGAATCCTATGGCGCGATTGGCCCAAATCTGGATTACTTAGTCGCTAAGCAAAGAAAATATCTAGATATCTGTACGTGCGCCGCGCTTTCGAATTTTCTGGAAGGCAGTACGACAAAAACTTGGACATTCGCGGTCCTATTGACAAGCGCGAAATTTAGTGCAAAAATATCTAGATTACTTTGTCGCTAAGCAAAGAAAATATCTAGATATCTGTACGTGCGCCGCGCTTTCAAATTTTCTGGAAGGCAGTACGACGAAAACTTGGACATTCGCGGTCCTCTTGACAAACGCAAAATTTTAGTGCAAAAATGGAATTCTTGAAACGCCATCTGACTCGTATTAAGCATCTGTCTTGACAAATCCATTAATTAAAATGCACTATTTCGGAATCTGGTATCGGATTGAGACGAAATTTTATGGATCCCTTCATTTTAATGTAAGGAGTATTCTCCTCCAATCAGAAAGTGACTCCTATGGCGCGATTGGCCCAAATTTGAATTACTTAGTCGTTAAGCAAAGAAAATATCTAGATATCTATACACGGGTCGCACTTTCGAATTTTCTGGAACGTAGTACAACGAAAACTTGGACATTCGCGGTCCTCTTGACAAACGCGGAATTGTGGTGTAAAAATTGAATTCTTGAAATGCCATCTGACTCGTATTAAGCACCTGTCTTGATAAATCCGTTAATTAAAATGCACTTTTTTCATAATCTGGTATCGGATTGAGACGAAGTTTACAGGGATTTCTCCGTCTCGATGTACAAGGTGTTTTAATCCTGACCAAAAATATCACATCCGATTTGTTCTTGAAGACAAAGACTTTATGGTGATTTATAAGTATAAATTGACGCGCCTGTGAGCGATCTTATCGCAGTTTTGCAACTTTTTCGTTTGATGGCAATGAAATTTCTGAAGGTTCTTCATCTTGACAAATTTGAATTTTTGGCATCAATTTTAAACCTTTCGAAGTTTTCTGGCGATGAAATGGAATTTTTCCGTGTGATACCGACGCCTGATAAAGTATTTTTTTCAGATTCGGTGTTCAATTGTGATGAAATTTTAGGGAGTCCTCGGTAATGTCACACACTTCCATTCTATCATAAAAAATGCTTGTTCTGACACCCGAAAAGCTAAAAAAGTAATCCCGGTCCCTTTCTGGCAAATAGCAGATTCGTCCGAACTTTAAACAATGATTATTTCTTTGCCTGAGGTTCGATTTTGACGATTCGAAGTCTAGGGACCTTGTATTTATGAACTCTTCATACCCATCAGACTCGATGTACATTATCTGTCCGTCTCTTTATAGGTGGGCAAAAAAAAGGGTGTCTATGGCTGATCCGACATACTTTTGAAACCATGTTGGTGGGTATTCAAATTAACAATAATTTAATTTGACATTTAATTTTGACCTCCAGATATTCTGATTAGGACTCCATCTTTTCCTTCCTCGATTTGCGTGCCTAGTGGGCTCCCCCTATGATAGTTATTTCTTTTTTTGATAGGTCAAAATGGGGTGTCTACAGGTACTTGATCCATTTATGATCACTTAAAGAAATTTGGTTCTACATGCTTTGTTCTCTTACCTAGTATTGAGCGTACAAAATTGTTTCCAAAATCTACGCTTTGTATTTTTATTGGGTATGGTGTAGAACAAAAGGGATACCGATGTTACACCCCTATCACTCGGCGTATTCGGGTTTTAAGGAACGTTACTTTTTGGGAAAACATTCCTTATATGGATCTTCCTAAATGTAACTCTCCTACTACTGTTGAGTTCATAGACCCCTTTTCCATCTTACTCTCCCGACCATCTTCCTTCTGACTCTCCCCCTTCCTCTCCATCGCCCTCCCCACCTACTGATACCACCACTGATGCCCCTTCTAAACCTACACCTACTGCACAGCCCATACCCAGGTATCCATCTCGTACTCATGCTCCTCCATCTTCACTTAATGACTATTACTGTTATGCGACCTTTGTTATCGACCTCCATAAACCTCAGACCTACAGAGAAGCAAGTTTGTATCTTGAATGGTCCAAGGCTATGGAAGTAGAGTTGCAAGAATTGGAGCGTACTAATACTTGGGAACTAACCTCTTTACCTTCTGGAAAGTCTGTTGTTGGATTTAGGTGGGTCTATAAAATTAAGACTCATGCTGATGGCTCCATTGAAAGATATAAAGCTCGCCTTGTGGCTAAAGGTTTTAATTTTACTCAGGATTATGGTCTGGACTACGAAGAGACATTTGCTCCTATTTCTCGCATGACTACTGTTAGGACTGCCATTGCTATTGCTGCCTTGCACCATTGGGATCTCCATCAAATGGATGTAAAAAATGCATTCCTCAATGGTGATCTTTGTGAGGAAGTCTACATGGAGCCTCCCCCTGGTCTTGCTCATCAACCTGGTTAGGTGTGTCACCTTCGTCGTGCTCTTTATGGGCTCAAACAAGCACCTTGGGCCTGGTTTAAGAAATTCTACTCCACCATTCTCACCTTTGGCTTTCGACAAAGTGATAATGATTCAGCTTTATTCATTCGTCATAGTTCTCATGGTGATGTATTCTTCCTCATTTATGTTGATGATATGATCCTTATAGGCAATGGTCTTCAAGGTATTCGTGTACTAAAGCCTTCTTATCTCGGACGTTCGAAATGATTGATTTGGGTTTTCTCAGTTATTTTCTTGGTATTGAGATTGGTCGTAGTAGCAAGGCTATATATAATATCCTCAACATTCCTCATCTCTCTGATGGAAAGGTTGCAAACACTCCACTTCTAGTGAATGTCGAGTTTTGCCCGTCTGATGGTGAGCTTCTGAAAAATCCTACCCTTTATCGACAACTCGTTGACATGTTGACCTACATGACTATCACTCGTCCTGACATTGCTCATGCTGTCCATGTTGTTTCACAATTTATGGCTGCCCCTCTCACTACTCATTACTCTACAGTCCTTCGTATTGTTCGGTATATTCGTGGCACACTTCATTGTGGCCTCCTTCTTTCTTCTTCCTGTGTTCCTTGTCTTACTGCATATTCTAATGCTGACTGGAAGGCAATAGCACAGATCATAAATCTGCTACTGGGTATCTTATTTATCTTGGTGACTCCCTAGTTTCTTGGAAGAGTAAGAAACAGTCTGTTGTCTCTCGATCCAGTGCTGAATCCGAGTACCGTGCTCTTGCCATTACTATTGCAGAGATTGTTTGGTTCTTCCACTTACTTGTTGATCTTGGACTTTCTCAGGCTCAACACACATCCTTTTTTTTGTGACAATAAGAGTGCCATACATATCTCTCATAATGATGTGTTTCACAAATGTACTGAACATATTGAGCTTGATTGTCATTTGGCTCGACATCATTATAAAAATGGCACCATCACCTTCCCACATATCTCCACTGAAAATCAGCTTGCTGATATGCTTACTAAATCTCATCCATTTCTGCGCTTTGCTACTCTAAGTTCCAAACTTCAGTTGCTGCCAATTCCGGCGCCTAAAGTTTGACGGGGGGTATTAGCAATATTATCTCCTTGACTCTCTCTAATGATTATCATCACGTGTAGTTTGACTATATATATGATTCTCATTGATTGTAGATTAGATAGGATTATATTCTAGATGTATCTTTTCCTTTTTTGATCCACATGTGTATGCTATCTCTTTGTATGTATACTTGAATGTAATAATAGAAAAGTCATCAATTTTCTCACACAATTCGTGTCAGAACCTGCATTAAAATTATCAGATTAACTACAAATCTTTGCTCACATTCGTGAGGGAAAAATCGTTACATGAATTTACAAAGATAAAATCTTTTCTTGTTGCTTCTTAAATCAACAAATTCAATATACAAGGAAACAAGAAAATACTAAACAAAATCTAAATCTAAAAGATAAAAAGAATAACTCAACTGATCAGACCTTGGTGAATGCATTCTTGTGCTAAGCTTTTGTAACTTTTTTCTTTAATATTTGGGTCTGTTGAACTTGGGTTTGGGCTATCTATTAGATTGAATTTATGTAAATATCTCTTAATTTTGGGTCTCTAAGTATATTGTCAAAGGGTATAATTATTAGACCTAAAAATAAGTCTTTTAATTAACTGAAAATTTGGGTGTCTAAAGCAGTTGCTTTGCAAGTCTATTCCTCGAGTTGGTCCAAAACAATGATAATATTACCTGGGAAGAATTACTTTATAGGAAGCTAGAAGGTGACACTCAATTTGTAAGTGCAAGTAAGTGAGAGAAATATGAAAAAAGTGAGACAAGTGGGAGAGGTGGGTACTTTTGTTTAATTAATTATTTTAAGTTACTCTTATAAATTTATTTAGCACAAAAAATATTATGATTATCTATAAATTTCGGTGTTGAAAAAAAGAATATTTTAGTACCTTCCTTTTAAGCTTTTATAGACTTAAAATTTATTTATGAAAGTAACTAAGTATGGAGTGCAATACATGCTAAATGTGATCAAACAACCATACTTTTCTTTTCTTCTTTTTCCATTCATGAAGGAAAATCAGAAATTGTGGATTTTGGAAGCAACTCCAGCTCAATTTAAGGAATTTTATAATACGTATGGCTAAACAACATTTCAGTACCTGTGGTTTTAACGAAATTTCACTTTGGTATCAAATTAACATGACTTTGAAAATTGCAACATTTAGAACCCCCCTCGTTGGGGCTTAATGGTCAGAGGAATGGATAGACGTGTATTAACTTCAACAGCCTTAACTCAGGGAAGAGGGAGAGATGCATTGCGCTAACAACCACAAGGAGTTGAAGTGTATTCGATTTATTTAGCATATTCATACTGCTTTCCAACAAAAATAAAAATAAGACATAAAAAATTCGGGGGTTGTATCAGTTATGGAGGGCGGGCTGGTAGGGCTATTTTTGTAGTTATATATCGAGACATTCAGAAATAAAACATAGCAAAAAGGTAAATTCATTTCGTTCGCCAGAAACACAAAAATTTTCCATTTGTAATTCTTGTGTTGTGACAATTCCTGCGTTTGGTTTTACATAAAACTAGAAATTAGAGCTGTACAAATAAATCGAGGAACCAAACTGACTGGTCAGAACCGACTGGTCTGACCGAAACTGAACTGACTGTAAAGAGTTTGGTCGGTGGTCGGTTGTTAATACATAAAAGCTTAATGTTCGGTTTCGTGGCCGGATTTATGTTTATTAAACCAAGACCGAATCGAACAGACCGATCTCATTAATATATAAATATTTAAATTTGTACTTATTAATATACTTAATGGAATACCCAATTCCTATAAACAAATCTAACTCTTCACTCCTCTTGGCCTCTCCACTTCCTTATCCTCTCAGGAAACCCTAGTTGCTATCGCCATTGCCACTGCCGCCTCCACCTCCTCCCTCTATCACGTCCATCTGCCACTCAATAGACCCACCCCTCAAGATCAAACATTACTTCATGAAATCCAGCCATTTATGGCCAAACCATTCAGATCAAGACACGAAGAGGCCACCATTACAAGTAAGCTCTTTTTTTTTTGACCACCATGAAATCGCCATTTTCAGCTACCACTCGCTGTATTTGCTGCCTCTTCTTTTTCTGTCAAAGCGTAAGGACCACCATTACAAGTAAGCGCTCTCTCTCTCTCTCTCTCTCTTGATCTCATTCCCCAATCCCCTTGTCTCTCTAGAGAAACTCTTTCTCAGGATCTCTCTCCCCAGTCCCCCTGTCTCTCTGTCTTTTTCCAGATCTCACTGCTTCTGTTTCTCTGTCTCCCTTTGTCTTGCATTTTTTTTTCTTCTTTTCCAGATCTATGATTGTTCTTTGATTTTAGATGAGTACTGTAGGTAATAGTTGACGACTCTTACACTTTGACCAATACACATCACCAACGACTCCATGTGTAACAACATCACCACTGATTATGGACTCCACATGGGCCCCACCAATAACAACCACTAGCCTACTTCAGAATGCCCACAAACATGGCTCACCTACAAAGCCCACTGTGAAACTCCAAAAAGGCCTCACTTTGGATAAACCCATTTCAAAGCCTCACATCTCCGATGCCTCCGCTGGCCCACTCCAAAGGCTCACTTCAGATGAGCCCATGCCAAAGCTTCATTCTAAAGGCTCACTTCGGATTAGTCCATTCTGAAACTTCACTCTCTCCGAAGCCTCACCTCCAACGGGCCCACTCCACTGAGCCCACTTGAAACTCCACGACTTTGAAGCCCACTCTGGGTAGTAGCCCACAAAGGAAGCACACTTTGAATATATACATACACTCACCTCTCGGACACCCACCCTTGGTCCGGAAGCAGTACTAAGGGTGGTCAAGTCCGCTAGGATTTCGGAAACTTATGGTTAGGTGGCTAGAACCGAAGGCATCTCCCTAGTCTGCACCACATGGGCAAGGTTAGGGTTGGTCCCAAAGAGAGAGAGACACGTGAATTTCACGTGCCTAACCCCCAACCAATCTCACAACCAATGGGCAAAGCCCATCACTGCAAAACTTGTCCAAACCTTTGACCATCAGTGCTTAGTCATTTCAAGCTTGCTTAATAGACTGCACCAATAGAAAATAGCCTCGGATGTCTCCCTCACTGAAAACCTCTGCACACCTTGACACTCGCCCTTGCTTAATCCTCCACACCAATGGCATGAGCCTCGGTATCTTCACTCACTTAAACTTATGCACCAATAGCATATCTTTTCCCCTTGACTAACCCCATAACCTTCGACTGCCACCGATAGACAATACCTTTTCTATTTGACTTGTTTCTCCCGAAGCCCATGACAGATCAACATCTCATTCAATACTGTCCATCTACCTAAAACAAACGACCCACTCAGAGAATGCCAACTCAGCTTCTCTCCACCACATCAAAACTTTGCAACCTCACATGACTTTCTGTATAAATAGTTGTCTCATTTACTACATCCAACCAGACAGAACGAAACAGATCATAGTTTAATCCTACACGAGGGCAAAGGGTTAACTGTGGTTCCTACTCTCATCCGTTTACAAAACATTCCCCTTGTCATGAGTATAACTAGATCCTTTGTACTACGAGACCTTTCGCCTAACTTGACCCTTCGCCATATCTTGACATTACCAACACCTTCGGCTTACAACAACCTTCCTCTCACAACACCCTTTTCCTAACATTACCCTTCAGCTTACTTGACACTCTGTCTTATAATACCCCTCGTCTCACCTTACCTAATACTTACTCACCGGCTCTCTAACCGTACTCCAGCATACATAAAACTTACTGCTTCCTCTCTCTCTCATTTGGGGCTACTTCAGTTCTCATCCGACCCGAAGTCTCTCCGAATCCCATTATTATGCTATATTTTTACATATTTAATATTCTGCACCGTTTGCATTATTTATCATATTTTAGTTGTTGTTCCACATGTACTAACATGCTTACGTGTTATACCCATCCATATATCTCATACACATCACAAAAGAACCTACCACATTTTGGCGACCACAATGGGAGGTATACTCACAAGCATGGTTAGCAAACACGAATAGCACTTTTATATATATTTTTTTTGGTGTTGCTATGCTCAACATAATCTTTTGTTAGCCAAAGGGGTGCACCCCCATTGGTACTACCCCCTCCATCCCCGAAGGATATATATACACACATACATATATATATATACAAATCATTTGGTTAATTTATTTGTATTTACTCCACTTGTACTCCTTCTCACACCCTATTAGATGAGGATTTTATGTGCTTATGTGATTATATGTTAGAATTAGGATTTTCTTTTCTTTAGCATATAGAATAGGCACACACACGCACATGCATTGCATCCGTGTGACATATGAATCATCTATGAACAAATTTTTCCGAGCATATAATAAAATGATGAAAAATGATAAAGTAGAAATGATAAAATGATGAAAAATGTTTTAAAGTTAAAATTGGAAAAAATGTGATTATAGGTAAAAGATAGAATCAGCTACAAGCACAGTCTGGTACAAAGATTCTACTGCAAGGTTGGTTAGAAAAGAGATGGCACAAGAAGCAAACGCAAGAGAGATAGCAGAATTGAGGGCCATAGTGGAACAGCAGGCAAGTTATATGTAATCTTATAGTATGTATTTCCAGAACTCCACTATTTGGTTGGTTTCTATGATTCCAAGTGAGGTCAATCTTACGAACACATATTATGTTTACATGTTTATTACATACTTTTCTCTAATATTTATTGGTTGAATTAGCTCAAATTCATTATACTATATGATAGTAGGCTATTAATAAATCTCCTTCCTATAATCAACATCATTTTTAAAGAGAATCCCATGTTATCATGTTGATGACAACTTCAGTTACGTTTACAGTTTTTCCTTCCTGGGATAGATATGAACGTGCGACAACTTTATCAAATCGTTTTGTACTTGAAATTGTGGGCCTATTTCTAATGATTCAACGATGTTACCCTGTTTTCGCTTTCTAATTCGCTAATTTTTAATTTTTTTACTACTAAAAGTTCGTGAAGTGGTTCGCTTATCATTCCGTGATTGGTAATTTTAATTTCCATTCATTTCCATGCTTTATTGTCATTTATTTGAATTAATTTGCAGTGGAGATGTTTTAATCCGTGACTTGCTTGACTAATTCGAAGAACGCACGTCTAAAATCGCCTTTCTACCCTCAGAATTGGGAGGATCTGTTTAGCAACTGTTTGTCTGTCTTTTCAGAATTTTTACTTCTCATGATATTCGACCGTTGACCACTTTTCTCTCTTCATTTTCTACCACTTCTAAGCTTCAAGTAGTATTGTAGTGGTTTTGGTTGTAAACCCGTAGTAGTTTTTAAAGTCACAACAGGTTGGGACAAGTTACAACTTGCAACATTTTGGGACCAAAATTAGTAGGACGTATCATAGAATTTTCCCTGTGTATTTAATCCCGTTTGTATGCGTATATGATGGGAAACAAAAACCCATTTATCTACTAAGCTTTAATTGCCAATAGTGCTATGATTATATGGTGGTGGTATTTTTGTTGCATCAATTCATGCTTGTGCATTAATTTTGCCGATTCTTGCTCGGTAGGTAGGATTCAATTGTATCCACGGTTTAATAATTGGTTTGAGGTATTCGTTGGATTCGTTATACAATCAACTACAAGTCTTTGTTTTTGTTCCTTTTCAAACTAATAAAACTATTTCAATCATTGGAGCAACTGGTAGAGACCTGTATGGATGTTGGAGAAGATGGGACAACTTTGATCCATAGCAAGTGATAGATGAATTTGAGGCCCTGCCAAAGGATGCGGAAAGAGTTTAAAGAGACATCGTTCAGAAAATTTTCCAAGAGAATCGTACCGCTGAATACTTAGACAAATGGGATCTTAATGGAAGAACAAACCCAGAGACTTTCAAGGCTTGTGTTCCTCCTGTTACTCACAAGGATTTCAAAACTCAGATCCATAGGATTGCTAATGGTGAAGGTGCCACCATTCTTACTGGAAAACTGATAACAACCATCTCATTAAGGTATTTATCATTTGTTACATGCTTTCGTCTGTTTATATAAATTCCATATATGTACGCAACGGAAGTGAATTCCGTTGATCAAATTTTCTTTTTTTGGTTTTGTGGCAGTTCTGGTACTACCCATGGAAAGCCCAAGTTTGTACCTTTGAATGACGAATTAAGGAATCCACTATGCAGATATATAGGACATCTTTTGCTTTTACAAACAGGTAATATATGTGTGGGTTAGAAGGCTATTTCAGTTTATGTTTTGTTACAAAGTATCTGTATTTACTGCCAAACCTTAGGGATTATCTTGCTGGAATTTGAAAAATTACTTGCCTCTTCTTTTACCGATGTGATTTCTCATTTCAGTGATTTTATTCATTCTGTATTTGGTTACACAATCAGCCTCACCAAGTCACGTTTAGTAAGTGAGCTATGTATAACTGGTTTTAAATAATTTCTTTTTCCTGGGAAGATATAGCTAATTTTAACATCTTCTTTCGAACCTTGAATTTGGGGATATCTCTATTTGGTTAACGCTCTTCCAGAGCTTTTAGCTGCAATCTCACTTTGAACTTTGGATTTACTCATCTTGCTTCCTCTGTATAGATATCAATATTTGACTGTTGGGATTTTTTAACTCTTCAAAGACACTGACCATCCAGCATTTATCAAATTTCTCTAAGCTTTTCCTTTATTACGTTACCGTTAATTCTTTAGTATGGTGATAGGAGTTAATTTCCCTTCTGGTGTAAAAAAAAATTTGTCCTGTAGATATTTTCCAATTGGAAATGGTAAGGCCTTATAGTTCATCTACAGCAGCAAGCATATCACAACAAAAGGGGGTTTGGCAGCAGGAACTGTAACTATAAATGTGTGCCGCAGTTCGGATTTGAAGAAAACAATGAAGGTAATACAGACCCCGTGTTGTAGCCCAGACCAAAGTGATATTCAGTTCTAATCCTCACCAGTCCTTGTTGCCATCTTCTCTGTAGGCTTATTTATTGCGATTAAATCCAACTTGTCTCCTCTACATTTGCTCACAGCCTTGTCCACACCTTCCAACCCTTTGACCAAGTCTGGGAAGAGCTATGTACTGACATCCGAGAATGGATTCTCACTAGCCAAGTGACCAATCTATCCATGCAAATCGCAATGTCAAAACTACTCAACCCAAATTCAATTCACTTATGAATCACAAACTGATTCTTTGAAGCCACTACAAAGAGTGTTGGTGGTTGAAATTCTTTCTTTTTAACTTGCTTCCAATAGTATCTTTTTTGTTACTCTTTTAATGGAAGATCAAACTGCTTATCGGCAGAGGAGCTTTGGTTCAGTGCTTGTCATAATACCCCTTGATGATTCCATAATTAGGTTGAGTGCTGGCTATGAGCTGTGTGGCAAATGAGCTTTATTTACAGTAACAAATACAGACGAGACAAACACAGCTGATAGGTGGTGTTCATGTGTGCATTCATATCTGCTGCTAGAACTATGTCAACAAACAAGCTGTCATGGAATCCATTAGCAAAGATTGTCCTGGATTCTCACAAATTCTTTACTGGATTAAAGGTTTGCGTGAAAGTCTATATATTTTTTAAAGATTGTTTATGGTGGTACTGATAGCTGTTAGTTTCACAACATAAAAGTTGTTAGGCATAGTTGCATTATTTATTTTGGCATTTAATAAATATAACCAAATGGTTGTTTTCTACAGCTTCAATCTTCATACACTCTGTTTTACTTATCCATGTGCTTTTTCTTACAGGAGAAATTGCCCTTAATAGAAAACCACCAATAAAAGCAAAAAAGAAGCACTGCGTGCAATGCACGCAGTCCTCCACTAGTATATATATAAATCAAAGGTTGGATATGAGTTATTTGGAAAATTGAAGGAAAAAAAAAAGACTAACACAAATTTGGATTTGGGTAAAATTGAAGAAAACTCTCAGATCTGTTTTAGAAAATAATTCGTGCTAATTCATACATTTTGTTTTTGGTAAAACCGTCTGCCTTGGTCAATGTAAAACGCGATTATGCACGTATTTCGTCTAATGGTGTTTTTCCCAATTCTGCACCGTTTGGGCAGAAAATTCATATTACAGTAGGAGTAAATGTCAACTCTGAATTTCAAATTATGCTCATAAAAATTTTTAGAGATGTTTATTTGTACGAAATTATTATGAGGAACAATTTCAACCTAGGTCGATTTTGGGGCTATATAATATAAGGTTTGTTTGGGACAGTTTTAAGTAGTACTATTGAGTGCCGGTTTTAAATGCTATAACTTATGCTATATGCGGTATTCAATGATGATTATGGAAATACTATCTAGTGACGTGAATAGAATTTTAGTGCAAGAGCCTTATCGCGAATAATCGGATAACGAAAATATTATCCATGGAATAATTAATAAATTCCCGAAGTGGTTAATGACGTGATTAAACCCTCATGAATGGTACTTGTATGAATTAAGGCAGATGGTAAGAGACTGGAAAAAAAAAGGGTTTCAAGTTCCTTAGTGTTCACCGCTCCCCGTTGTGTTATTTTTTTTAGTAGCTCGACTTGCTGAGTGTACCCATTTGCCAGTGGCTTCGTGATCAAGCTGGCCTAAGCCTTATGCTCGGCATCATTTATAAATGTCTAGGCATATTGACCAACCTTCCGTTGTGTTTACCTGGTTTGGTTGATACCCCCAACCAAACTAGCACCGGAGTGGATATTGGTAGTATATCCGGGCACACATGGGATATATGTGTTGGCTGTACCATAGAGGGTGGCCAAGTGGTGAAGCTAGGAAATTGAATAATGAATCGTTCATAAAAAGTAAGTCGACCATGAGTAGGGTGACCTTAGTAGTGAACCTAGGGCAAGAATTAAATAACAGTGATTGTAGAGCGTTAAATGCAAATGGATAAACTGTTGCGAAACATGAAATTGGAAACTCGAAATGGTTACCGTGGTATAATACGAAGGAAATTGATAAAATGATTTGGAAATGGAGAATTGCTTATTATGATACTAAGGATTTGTGCTAACTCTCGAGGTGCAGGATGGTGGGCCTACTAACCATTGTATAAAGGCTTTGGCTCACCATGTTTTTTAAGAGTAAGTGTTTCTTTTTACTTTGTGGGTGGAACAAACTGCCGCCGTGACTCGAGGATACTACCACTTGTCCTCACTCACATGTAAAACTGCAGTTCTTCCTACAACACTGTATGTGTATGTGGTCAAGAAAGGGAGGGAGCCCAGCGGATTCCCAACCTTGGGGAAATTTATTGGGTATTATTATGTTAATTGATTATTGTTGGATTGGAGTCGAGGGGACCACGAGCGATCCCTGAGACTAGGGCATGTTGACTCATACCAGTGTTGTTATACAATACTAACCCGTGTGATATTTATCATGTGGGGGCGTTTCTCGGGAAACGTAGCCATTTTGCAAATTAAGGAATAGACCGGTATGACTGTTGGATTGCATAGATTTTCTTGAAGGCTTGAAGATCTTTACTGGTCATTTGCTATTTCATTTATTTGGCATTGTGGGCCATTATTGTAGTTGGTATTGGGACGTTTAGTAACTCTGACGAGAGGTTGTTATAGAGGTTATTCTTTCAAAGCTTTAATTGTAAATGAATTTTTTTTTATTATTAATGAGAATTTAGAAATATTTATTCAGCTTCCGCTTTTCAATTTAAGCGATTTAGTTGATTTAGCTTAATCAAATGGATTTGAGAATTTTCAGAACCGTGTGAGTTTTTTTTTTTTAAAATGGAAATGTGGTGGTTTTATTTTAAAAAGAAATGGACATTTTATTACAAATGTTTTAATCAAGTTTTTAAGAACGGATCTATTTTTATTAAAAAGTTTTAATAGGATGGGCTTCATGGTGTTCACTCCGATAGTTGGGCAGTCGAAGAGTAGTCTAGATTTAGTTCTAGGCAGATTATTTGGCTTTCCAAAAATTGGGGTGTGACAATTAGTTAATGGGTACTTGGGCATATGTTGCCTTCAACCCTGTTTTGATCCCGAGGACCACTCTGATATTATAATTGATAGAATCGTTATTATATATTCAGTTGGTTACTGTTCTTGTTATTTTTAGTTGGACTAGTACATTGTGGTGTGGACAAATAGTGACATTCACCTGTCATTCCCTATGGACCCAAAAAGAAAATTATTTTTCTCTATTTTTACTAATCCAGAGCGTGACAAAACTAGACAATATGATATATTTTGCTATGTTGAAGTTCAGATCCCCTCTATGGGGGATGGGATGACCCTTTTATAGAAGAAAGAGCCCTCTCTTACAAGGCGCTTTAGTCTGATTAGGTAACTATTGACAGCCTATGATGATTGCTGCATATCAAGACTATTTCCTAATCGAATTAGGAAGTTGTTGATGACTCAGGGAGGTTTCCTAACCGGTTTAGGAAACTGCTAGATTCTAAGAAGTGTGGACTTAAACTCTGAGTAATCCGAGTCAATTATGAGTTGTTTTGTGACTAGATGGTGCATCCCAACTCGTTCGTCGATGTCTTCCTCTGTTGAGGCCCCAAGCGGTCAAGCTGGGAAGTCCTGGATGTCCTGAGTTGCTCGGGATTGTGGCCAATTACGACAACTATGCATATCCTATCCCGGATGGAGGTTGGTCACTGAGTAGAATCGCGGTCTAATATGGTAGAGCCAGTTTTGGGCATATCAGTAGACTTGGAAATTTTGATTATATTAGGACTGTATGTTTTCCTCAACATCAAATAAAGTTATCCATTTAGAATAGCAATTAGTAAATGGACTAATAGGATAAGGGAAAAGCAGCACCAATTTGATGTAGTCAAAAAGCGAAATTCTAACTAAGAACAACTAAGACTAGTCGTTAACAAAAATGAAACTGACATACAAAAGCACTGAAATCCAATTCGTAACCCACTTACCATAGATATTTAAACCCAATTTGTCTCCCAATTTAAACCTTCAAAAGGTAGCTATTTGCGTCTGGCCTCAGTCCAAGAATTGTTTTAGCCAATTGGAGCCTGCCTCAGTGCCAACCAAAAATTTCAATGCGTACTGGAAGAGCAAAAGTAAAACTTTTTCAAATATAATCTCAAATAAACATTTGTAATTTTATGTTAAATATGCCTATACCTTAAGAAAAATATACACCCAAGACACGCAAAAGAAATATCTAACAATTGTGATCAGACCTGTTCTCAAGAATTATTATCTTTCATAATGCTTGTAGGTGAATTTATTATATCTAGAAGGATCAGAAAAATTCTTTGTTTTGCTTAAAAGTATTAGAAAACTCTATTAAGCTAAAGTTGCTAAACCGATGATTTGTTTTCTTCTTGTTCTTACATTTTCTCATAACCAAACGTTAGGAAAGTAGAAAAAAAAATTCATGCGCTTTACAAAAAATTAAATGAGAACATTCATTCCTTCTATGTTCTTTCACTTTCTCACCTACTATATGTCAAGGTTTATTAGTAATTTATAGTTTCAGACATTACACATGCTGCATTATATGGAATTAAGAGTATGAACTACGATTAAATTGTCTATACAAACTGCTTGAGAACGATTAGAAAAAGATCAAAAACTCACCGTTATATGTTCATACTGGAGTTGGAGAAGCCGGACAAAATGGAAAATGTTGAACGTGTTCTCGGACTTGGTTCACCGTGATCACGTTTGCATCTTTAACAATGAAATGCATGTTCCTGTGAAAGTTTAGTGGAGCAAAATGAATTAACTATTACAAGATAAAATTTATTATTTTAAATTCCAAATCATTACCTAGTCAATGGAACGAAAAGGCAAAAAAAATTAATTAGCAAGCTGAGTAAGATTCTCTTAGCTTTCATCCGTATTCCCACACAATAACCTAGATTACCAAAAAGAGGAAAGAAAGAGTAAATGTGAGACTAAAAGGAGACTAATTTATGTAAGCAAAGATGGAGTGACAACATAAATTGGAATTACCCTTTAGAAAAAGATCTATTGACCAAAAAACATAATTTTGTCTTGACAATAGTGAGAATTTGTGAATAAATAGCCATTTCTCCAATCCAAGCAAATGCACCCACAAAGCAATAAAGTCCCTCTTTGGCCAATGGCTCTGCAACCTGTCCACCATTAAAAAGTAACTGATGAATGAATATATGCAAATGCTCTGAAAATTTATGTTTGAGGTATCAAGCCATGGTTGGGCAACTACTCTAAAAAGCATTCTCTTGCTTCTTTGAGTACAAAATTGTTTTAAATTTTTACTCTTTAGATAATTTGATTGCAAGAGTAATCTATATAAGGCAGAAAATAAGAAATTTGGTTGCATGTGCATGATATATATTTGTGGATATGTTATAGGAAGCTTGCCAAATTGAAAATGTAATAGACCCTTAATATAAGGAATTCAATTTAACGTGATAAATACACTACACAAAGAGATATGCATGAGGATTGTTAGTTAACTAATCTGACTAAATTTTGAATTTTAAACTCAATAGCGATGAGATATTTTACATGCTACCACTATTTTTAGATAGTAATAATTGTCATTTAGAGAATCTTCATAAAATTTAATAGATTACATTTACCCACGTGTAGAATTATCTAAGCTAAATTCATTTTAGGATAAACTTTATCAAATCTTGCAATCTGTATTTTGCACTAAATATAGAGAATATTTTAAAATTATGGAAATTCTCATAACTTGCCACGTGGTAGAAGCGAAAGCTTCTGCTTTCATGTATATATACTAGCATGTATCTCGTGCAACACGCGAGTAGGTTGTTTGTCGTAAGGAAAAAATAAAGGGAAAAAGTGGATCATTGAGAAGAATTTGCATACAACCCAATCAAGGAGAATCTACAAAACTATTTGGATATATTATCTGTGAATCAAATTAGTAAAACATTAGTATATACTAATTACAAACATGTAATTTCCATTCCCTTCTTGTGATTGTACTTTCATCCCTTGATCTAATTAAGCCCAAGATTATTATATATGTCTATGTAAATTCGACATATCATATCCTGCACAGATAAAAGCAAATACACAATCTTTCATTGGCAAGAAAATAATATCCAAACCAAGGCATCCTTTTGTGCATATATATCTAAACCAAACTAACATTAAAATTATCAAAATTTACAAAATCAATGATATCCAACACAAATCTACGCAAGTAATAGAAATGGAAGAAACTAAAACAACAGCCTTTTCCAATGTTTCTAGACGATGATATGATAGGAATACAATCATCAATAAAATAAAGGGGAAATTGGTGAATAGAGAATTAGAACAATCATATTGGAATTAAGGACACTTAATAAGACACCTTGGTCTAAGGTCTTTAGAACATTTTTTGACAAAAGTACCCTCATCTTCTTCATCTAACCTTTCTACCAAACCCTAGTCACCATTACCATCACCCCTAACCTCTAGCCACCACCACAACCAGCTCCGGTGACCACCACGACCAGCTCCGGTGACCACCACAACGACCTCCGATGACCACCACGACTGTTGGGTTTGTGCCCTCAAACCATTACTTTATGTATGAGACATTGACATTTTAATATATGGATATCATCTTTATATTTCATTGTGTATGTTTCTTTCATGAGAAGACTGTTTATCCTTAATTATCATAGTAAGTAATTCATGTGTGTATGGGATACATACAAGTGAGATACGAATTACTATTCTCTGATACTTAGAATTTGTCACAGTGGATGATGAGATGGATACCTTATTAGGTGTACACTGTAACATAATTAACTACCATTGGATGGAGTGATGAATCTCAATCGCTAGAGTATAACTCTTAGTTAATATGCTAGTGCTTATAGTGCATTGACGGACCTGAGCTTTCCTATTGACACTTAAGATTGTCAACAGTCGATAGGAACTCATAACTTATATAAGGTACGTGTTCTCAATCTTGAGATGATTATGAACATAGACTGTGGATATGGCTGCTTTGACTTACCAATCAGTGAGGTCTACAAAAGATCAACACTTGAGTATCTTGGGTATGTCATGTTCATAGGGTTGTGAACATATATTGTCAAGATAGAATCTACCCTCTGATTCAGAATAAGCATTCTCTTGAGAATGTCACCAAGTTGATTACTGAGAAATGCAGTCTTGTTGATAAGAGTTATCAACATGTTTGGTAATCATAAGGGGTGAATGGGACTCAAGGAATACAAGAAGTAATCATCATTCAGGTTGACAGTAATGGTTATCCGACTACCTGAATATGATTACGAATGTTGATGGTAGAGAGACATTAGTACAACATACAAGACTAGTTATCGCTTCGAATATGTTCTTTTGTATTAGAGTTTAGTTATCATTTTATAGTGGATAAACGTTAACTGATCAATTGGTTAGTTTGCTGATCAAAGAGTTTGATCATGGTGATTAACCACTGGTCTGAGCCAACAATAAAGAGCCTAGGAGGTCCTACTCTTAGCTCCGCCAGGACACTTGGAAAGGCACATGAGGATGATGTTAAGACATGTTTGATCGATCGAAGTAGTTCGATCGATTAAAGTCTAGACAGGTTCGATCGCTCAAAGATGGTTCGATCGATCGAAAGTTCGATCGATTGAAGACACTTCGATCAGTCGAAAGTTAGGTCGGTTCTGGGAATCTATAAATAGGGCAGCTATCTCCATAAAAAAGAGTTTGTCGATTTTAACATCCCTAAGTTGCAGAAACTGTTTAGGGTTCCCAAACCTTCTCCATCCTCCTCATTAAAGATCTCACCATCTCTAGTCTCTCTGGAAAGCATCCGCAGGAGACATAAGGGTGAAGAGAACCTAGTGGAGACTGCTACATCATCAAGGAAGAAGAATATCATAATTGGGTTCAAGACCTGAGGTATAACTCTTCTCCCTCTTTTGTTTACGCATCTATAAAGTTAACGAGTAGTAGATCTTGGGCTACCAATAAGTTTTTATAACTTAGTCCTTCCACTGCGCGTTTAGAAATAATGTTTAAACCTAATTTTTCCTACAATTGGTATCAGAGCCTCGCTTGTTTGGATCTATAGATGCGTTTTGGAATACTAGTTTTGATTTGTATGTTGATTTTAGGACTATTTTTGAAACTGCATCGTCACAGATCTGTTTCTGTAGCAGTTTTGTAGTAGAATACAAATTTGTGATTACATTGGATGCTTGCTGGGTTCGATCGATCGAAGTTGTCTCGATCGATTGAACCCCCTCGATTCACAAGCGATCGAACAGCGTTCGATCGATCGAACTTGATTTTGTTCGATCGATTGAACTTGGTTCGATTGATCAAGACTGATTCTCTATCCAGGTTTTCTTTTCACAGTTTTAAGTTTTTTAAAATTGTATACTTTAATTTTAAATTATTCTGTAATTTTTTCAAATTATCTGTGAAACTGAAAGTTCAATCGATTGAACAATGTTCAATCAATCGAAGGTTCGATCGATCGAACCTTTGTCGATCGATCGAAGTGTGACAGAGAACTGAGATGCTGTTTTAAGTTCTATTTCAGTATATAAAAGAGTTTATGTACTGTGTGAATCAATTAAGGGTTCCAAAGGTTACATATGTTTATTATATATGTGTGGATATGTGTGCGACTAACCCTTTTACAGCAAGCTTAGTCCGCTATCTCCCATGGCACCAAGTCTTTTAATTTTTTGCATTTAATTGTTTGAGATTGGTGGATATTGTTTTAATTGTTGTTTTGGTTTTAAGGCACATGTAAAGGGCACTGCAACTTCAATCCTTCGAAAAGGAAAGTCTCACCGGTTTTCCTAACTTTTTATTATGTCGTTGCTATCTCCTTTTCTAGAAAATTGTAAGCTTCGAAAGAAGCATAGGAATTTTGTAATAGAATAGAAAATCCATGAAGATGGAAGAGTAAGCCATTGTCCATGAAGATGGAGCCGGAGGCAACCAAACCAAGAGGAGGTTCTCTGAAGATAGAGCCATGGGAGATAAAGGCATCGTTTAGATGCTTTTATTTTCGTTTTTAGTTTTTTTGTTTTATGTGATTGGTTTGTGATTGGCATTTAACTATATTGTTACTACTTGCATGCACGTAAACCAAGTTTTTTAAAATAAAATTCAAAAACCATTTTCAACGCATTAGTAAACATTGGATGTTTATGGGTAATGTGTAGAAACTTTTTCTAAAAGCAAAACCATTATTTACTAAAGCTAGTAGGAGAGGTCTTGTTAATAACACCCACAATCTTCCATTAACGGTTCACTGTAAGATGAGCAGTGCATTCTGTGTCACCTCGTCAGGGGTGATCATTCCATACGGAGGGTACACTATTCATTGGTTACTAGATGTGAACTTTCTATGGATAGGATCAATCAGACGTGTTAGAAGGTGACCACCATACAGAGGCGCTACTTGAGGCGGTTGTGATTGGATCCTAGTTAATGGTACACACTAGCTAAGCTATGGATAAGAGATCCCACACGTGGCATTATTCAAAAACATAGAGATCAAAAGGGTTCGGGAGTCATAACTTGTTTTTGCAAGAGTTCCATGGCGGAAAAGTCGTGATTAATCGAAAGATCGAACATTGACCACCACACAGAGGCTTTACTCTTTCGTTTTGATATTCTGGCGACTTTGTTTTAAAATAAGAGTTTTAAGGATTTTTTTTATTTTAAACTGTCAAATTCTAATATCCACATTTATTTTGTTTTTGATTTTTAGTAAATCGTCATGTCTGGATCTACATTTAGTCCTCTTGCTACCATACTTACACAAAACAAGTTAGCAGGAAATAATTACACTGAATGGAAATGAAACCTTGACATCGTATAAAATGCGGAGGATCATATATATGTCCTCACCACCCATGCCTTGAAGAACCCGCAGCAAATGCTTCGGCAGCTGCCAGACGCGAGTTCGATAAATGGAAGAAATCGAATGGAATGGCCCATTGCTACATTCTGGCCTCAATGGCTGGTGTGTTGCAACACCAATTCTAGTCGAGTAATTCTTCTAGTGACATTATCACATCCCTGAAAAAGATGTTTGGGGAGCTTGGCAGGCCTGCCAAACAAGTAGCCATGTAGAAGATAATGAGTGCAAAAATGTCGGAATGGACTCCAGTCAAAGAGCATGTTCTAAAAATGATTGTTTATTTAAACGAACTGGAGACCTTGGGAGCCAACATCGATGTACAGATCCAAGTTGATATGATCCTCAATTCGCTGTCACCTTCATTCGCTCAATTTAAACTTAACTATAATATGAATTAAATGAATTTTCCAATGAGCGAATTATTGAGTTCTCTTTTGGCAGCAGAAGGGGTGATCAAGCCTGGGGTCAACGTTTTGAACGTTGAGAAAAGCTCTTGCTCTTCCCGATCTTCGCCGAAAGGGAAAAAAAGGGAAGAAGAAGGCTGGCACTAGAGGTCCAAGTGTTGGACTGGTCCCTAAGATTGTAAAATCTAAGGAAAAAGGTAAGGGCAAAGAGAAGGTGGGTGGCCAAGGTAAATGAAAGTGTTTCCAATGCAGTGAGAAGGGCCACTGGAAGAGGAACTGTCCAGAATTCTTAGCTACAAGAGTTCAAGGTATGATTGAATCACATGTGATTGAAGTAAGTTTTATAACGGATACTTCAAACACTTGGTGCATTGATTCTGGTGCGACTAACCATATCTGTAATTCATTGTAGGGGTACAGATCAACCAGGAAATGCAGTGATGGGGAAATCGTGCTGACTCTGGGATCTAGAGCAACCGTTTATACAGTTGCTATAGGAGTAGTAGTTTTAAAGTTTTTGGACAATAAGACAATAGTTTTATCAGATGTACTTTACGTCCCTTTAATGAGACGTAATTTAATTGCAGTTTCAAATTTATCGAATAATGGTTATTCTTTTCATTTTGGAATAGAAGTTGTCATTAAAAGAAATAGTTCTTTTATATGTTCTGGTGTTAAAACTAATGGCTTGTATGTGATTACTCCCAATATTTCTAAAGACTCTTGTATGGAACTTAATAACTCAGTGGTAACTGTACCATCTAAAAGAAAGGAACATTCCACTAATCCAACAAGGCTTTGACATATGAGGCTTTGATATATCAATCTAAATAGGATTGGCAGACTAGTAAAAAAAGGGGTCTTAGGAGATTTGGTTCTTGAACCAAAGGAGGTCTGTGAATCTTGTTTAGAGGGTAAGATGACCAAAAGGCCCTTTTCTGCAAAGGGCAATAGGACCAATGCATTGTTGGAATTAGTTCATACTGATGTGTGTGGACCAATAAATATTAGGGCAAGGGGTGGTTATGAGTATTGCATTACATTTACTGATGACCACTCTAGGTATGGATATGTGTACCTAATGCAGCACAAGTCTAAAACCTTTGAAAAGTTCAAAGAGTTTAAGGCTGAAGTAGAGAAACAATTGGGCACACATATCAAGTCCATTCGATCTGATCGAGGTGGCGAATACCTCTCTAATGAATTTATTGATCACCTCGTACAGAATGGGATTCAATCACAGTTGACTGCAGGTACGCCTCAGCCAAATGGTGTAGCGGAAAGAAGGAATTGGACTCTTTTAGACATGACTAGGTCGATGATGAGTTATTTAGAGTTGCCATTATTGTTGCCATTATTTCTTTGGGGTTATGCTTTGGAAACCGCTGCGTACATACTAAACCTAGTACCAAGCAAATATGTTCCTAGGACACCACAAGAGATGTGGATTGAGCGTAAGCCTTCTTTGCAATATGTCTGGATATGGGGGTGTCCGACACATGTGCTGAAATGAAAGATGAGTAAGTTGGAATCTAGATCGAAAATATGTTACTTCGTAGGGTATCCAAAGGGTACTTATGGATGGTATTTTTATGATCCAAGAGAATAGAAAGTGTTTGTTAGTACAAATGCTATTTTCTTGGAGGATGATTATATCATGAACCATAAACCTAAGGGAAGGATAGATTTGAGAGAGATAGAAGGAGAGCCCTCAATCCAACTCGCAGTTGATAATGATGTAAGACAAGAAAATACCACTTCTTCACCCATTTCTGCACCGATACCTCATCATTGTGGGAGGATTATCAGCCAGCCTAATAGATACATGTTCTTACGAGAAGTTTTTGAAGCTATCTCCATAGAATCTGAATCTGATCCTGTCACATACGAAGAGGCAATGGCTAATGTTGACTCCGTTCATTGGGTTAAAGTTATGAAGACTGTATTGGAATCTATGGATTCCAATCAAGTCTAGGATCTTGTAGAACTTCCAGCCAACATTAAATCCATTGGTTGTAAGTGGGTTTACAAGAGGAAAAGAGGATCTGATGAAAAGGTTAAGACCTTCAAGGCTAGGCTTGTAGCGAAAGGTAATACTCAGAGGGAGGGCATTGACTATGAGGAAACCTTCTCGCCGGTAACCATGCTCAAGTCCATCAGAATACTCTTATCCATTGCTGCATGCCTAGATTATGAGATCTGGCAGATGGACGTCAAGACTGCATTCTTGAATGGCAATCTTGAGGAGGATATCTATATATAACAACCAGAATAGTTCATAGCTGGCAGAAATGGTAACTTGGTATGCAAGTTACAAAAGTCCATTTATGGGCTTAAGCTGGCATCCAGGAGTTGGAACATCAGATTTGACCAAGAGGTCAAGTCGTTTGGTTTCATACAGAACCTGGATGAACCTTGTGTATACAAGAAGTGTGAAGGGAAAGTGGTACCTTTTCTTGTGCTTTACGTTGACGATATTTTACTCATTGGAAATGATGTAGCGGCGTTGTCAACGGTCAAGGTTTGGCTAGCTATTACTTTCGATATGAAGGATCTATGAGAGGCGAGATATATTCTTGGGAAAAAGCTCTTTCAGGATCGTAAGCGAAAGATAATAGGATTATCTCAAGCTGGTTATATCGAGAAGGTGCTAACTAGGTTTTCTATGGATAATTCGAAGAAAGGTTTGTTACCTTTCAGGCTTGGTTTAGTGTTCTCTAAGGACCAGTGTCCAAAGACACAGGAGGAGAGGAATTGCATGGCAGGAATTCCCTATGCTTCGGTAGTGGGAAATCTCATGTATGCGATGTTATGCACTAGATCAGATATTTACTTTGCCGTAGGCATGGCCAGCAGGTATCAATCGAATCTAGGTCCACAGCACTGGACGGTTGTTAAGCACATTCTTAAGTACCTGAGAAGGACTAAAGATTGCATGCTTATGTACGGCGACAGTGAGTTAATTCCAGTAGGATACACTGACTCGAACTTTATGTCAGATAAAGATTCGAGTAAGTCGATATCCAGACATCTCTTTACCTTGGGAGGTGGTGCTATAAGTTGGAAGAGCATTAAGAGGAAATGCATTGCAGACTCAACTACAAAAGCTGAGTATGTGGCTGCTTGTGAAGCCACAAAGGAAGCTGTTTGGCTCAAGAAGTTCTTTATGGAGCTCGAGGTGGTACTAGCATCACTGTCACCTATTACGCTTTATTGTGATAATAGTGGGGCAATGGCTCAGTCCAAGGAGCCAAGGAACCACGGGAAGGGAAAGCACGTAGAGCGGAAATATAATCTATTTTTGAGATATTGTTCAACGTGAAGAAGTGACTGTCACCAAGATTGCCACAACTGACAATATTGTTGATCCGTTTACAAAGGCCTTGCCATAGACGGTCTTTGATCGTCATCTTGATAGTCTAGGCCTTAGATGCAATCATGTATGGTTGTGAGTGCAAGTGGAAGTTTGTTGGGTTTATGCCCTCAAACCATTACTTTATGTATGAGACATTGACATTTTAATATTGAATATTAGCTTTATATTTCATTATGAGACATTGACATTTTAATATTGAATATTAGCTTTACATTTCATTATGTATGTTTCTTTCAGAGATGACTGTTTATCCTTAAGTATCACAGTAAGTAATTCGTGTGTGTATGAGATACATACAACTGAGATACGAATTACTACTCTCTGATACTTAAAATTTGTCACAGTGGATGATGAGACTGGATACCTCATCAGGCCTACATTGTAACATAATTAACTACCATTGGATAGAGTGATGAATCTCAATCGCTAGAGTGTAACTCTAAGTTAATATGCTAGTGCTTATAGTGCATTGACGGACCTGAGCTTTCCTATTGACACTTAAGACTGTCAACCGTCGATAGGAACTCATAACTTGTATAAAGTACGTGTTCTCAATCTTGAGATAATTATGAACACAGATTGTGGATATGGCTGCTTTGACTTACCAATCAGTGAGGTCTATAAAAGATCAACACCTGGGTATCTTGGGTATGTCATGTTCATGGGGTTGTGAACATATATTGTCAAGATAGAATCTACCCTCTGATTCAGAGTAAGCATTCCCTTGAGAATGTCACCAAGTTGATTACTGAGAACTGCAGTCTTGTTGATAAGTAGTTATCAACATGTTTGGTAATCATAAGAGGTGAATGAGACTAAAGTAATAAAAGAAATAATCATAATTCAGATTGACAGTAACTGTTATCCGGCTACCTGAATATAATTATGAATGCTGATGGTAGAGGGACATTAGTACAACATACAAGTCTAGTTATCGCTTTGGATATGTTCTTTTGCGTTGGAGTTCAATTATCGTTTTATAGTGGAGTAAACGTTAAATGATCAGTTGGTTAGTTTGCTGATCAAAAAGTTTGATCATGGTGATTAACCACTGGTCTGAGCCAATTATAAAGAGCCTAGGAGGTCCCACTCTTAGCTCCACTAGGATACTTGGAAAGTTACATGAGGATGATATCAAGACAGGTTCGATTGATTGAAGTCTAGACAGGTTCGATCGCTCGAAGATGGTTCGATAGATTGAAGCCACTTCGATCGGCTGAACGTTAGGTCGGTTCTAGGAATCTATAAATAGGGCAGCTGCGTCCAGAAAAAAGAGCTCGTCGATTTTAACATCCCTAAGCTGCAGAAACTGTTTAGGGTTCCCAAACCTTCTCCATCCTCCTCATTAGAGATCCCACCATCTCTAGTCTATCCGAGAAGCATCCGCAAGAGACATAAGGGTGAAACAACCTAGTGGAGGCTGCTTCATCATCAAGGAAGAAGAATATCATAATTGGGTTCAAGACCTGAGGTATAATTCTTCTCCCTCTTTTGTTTACGCATCTACCGAGTTAACGAGTAGTAGATCCTGGGCTACCAATAAGTTTTTGTAACTTAATCCTTCCACTACGCATTTAAAAATAATGTGTAAACCTAATTTTTCCTACAACGACCACCTCCGATGACCACCACTCATCATCCTACCTATGATTCGTGACTCCTCTTGCAAAAACGACTGAAATCATCAAACAAAATGATAAAAATCCACAACAAAATAATAAAAATCCACCACAAAATCACTGAAAATTGACTATCAACAAGAAGTTTTGAAGAAAATCAGACGAGTTTGAATCAATAATTCATCTCTTCTTTTCGTCTTCTCAAGCTTGAAGCTCTAGTTTCATCATATGAGTGGAGATTTCTTTGAGCAACTAAAAAAAATTCAGTTTCTCACATCTATTTATCATTCTCAATCCTTATTTCCTTCGAACAAGTCGTTCTCTAAGAAAACAAAGTGAAAATTTTACTAAACTAATTTGGCTATAATAAGAGAAATTTCTCTTACGATTACCTATTTTCGTCTTTTCAAGCTTGAAGCCCTAGTTTCATCATAGGAGTGGAGATTTCTTTGAACAACTATCAAAAAAATAATAATAATAAATAATAAATAATAAATAAAAACGCAGTCTCTCACATCTATTCATCATTCTCAATCCCTATTTCCTTCAAACAACTCGATGTTCTTTAAGAAAACAAAGTAAAATTTCACTTAACTGCTTTGACTATAATAAGAGAAATTTCTCTTAAGATCACCTCTTTTCGTCTTCTGAAGCTTGAAGCCCTAGTTTCATCATAGAAGTGGAGATTTCTTTAAACGACTCCAAAAACAATTTAGTCTCTCACATCTATTCATCATTCTCAATCCCTATTTCCTTCGAACACCTCGTTCTTCTCAAAGAAACGAAGTGAAATTCCACTTAACTGATTTGACTATAATAAGAGAAATTTCTCTTAAGATAAATCTTAAGAGAAATTTCACTTAAGAGTTTGACATCCTACTATGCCTATGGCCTTACAAGGCCAATCACCGAAAAAATGAAAAAATAACTTACTTGGAAGGTGGTGGAGGCTCAGGATGGTGGTGGTGGTGGCTCATGGTAGTGCACAAGTGTGGTGGTCAAATGCAATTTCTATGATTTTGAATATCAAATGTAAAAATCAAAGCAACACAAAATAATGAATTGTGTTACCAACAAAATCAGATCTAGATCTGTTTTTTGCCGTAGTGCTGGTGTTGGTGGTGATGGAAATGGTGTTGGTGGCCATGGGTGATCTAGATCTGTTTTTGTAGTGTTGTCCGGACATGGCCGTGGTGCTGGTGGCCGACGGTGGTCGCGACGATGGTGTTGGTGGTCGTGGAGGTGGTGGCCGGTGGTGGAGGCCATGGCAAGAGTGGAGTATCTCTGTGTTAATGGTTGTGGCGATGGTGGTGGCCGGCGATGGTGGCCGGCGATGGTGGTGGCGATGGTGTTAGTCGCCAGTGGTGGTGGTCGGAGGTCGCCGGAGTTGGTGGTCGGAGGTCAGGTAGGGGTGGTGGTAATGGTGGCCATGGGAGGATGAGAGAGAGAGCTCACTGTTTTTTTTTTCTTTCTTTTTTATGAGACAGATGAAATGAGGTAGTTTGGTAAGATAAAAATATTGAAATGGACTTGAAGAGTGAAATGTTGATGTTATGGACTAGGGCTAAAAAATTGGCTTGGACTTTTATCCTTGTAGAGGTTATTGTTAATTGGTTATCCTTTAAATAAATATTGTCCAACCTTAGGGACCTTGGGCCAAGCCTCCCTAAAATAAACATGCTAGACAAAAAAGATAATATGTTCCGTTGAACATCAATATGAAGATGGAATAACAAATTTTAATTAGGTGAGAATGAATGCAGTCATTGGATATCTACTATTATGATCTTTTCCAGCATTGCTCACTGTACATTATTCAACCAATAAACTGAGGATCAGGATTTTCAAAGATTAATAATATTTCCAGTTTCCAGGCAAAATAAAAATACCCTTTAGACCTTCTCCACTTGCTATCTATCCAAGATGGATGAACATGCACATTTCAAATGAATGCAGACTTGTTTTTGAGCTATAAAAATGCATTCATTTATTTCTTTAATGTACTTTTGAATTTGAGTATTCAATATAATATAAGTGGAAGTGTTCAAAATATTCAAACAAGGGCACGAACTTCTGGTTTCCCATTGGCACTACAAAGGATAAGTTCTACACTCGAATCTAAGTAGTTGCTTTTGCATACGTAGTCATCAATCAACTGAGTAAAATATAAATAAATTGAAATCATGCAACCTTTTCAGATTAGTGAGTGGTGACAAAATATAAATAAATTGAAATCATGCAACCTTTTCAGATTAGTGAGTGGTGACAAATAGTTGAGCTCAGTGTGTGGGGGGGGGGGGGGGGGGGGGGGGTTGTGGGAGGAACCCCTAGCTTTTGAGAAATTATATTTTTATACATGTATTTTAGGACATTTTCAAATTTTATTAAACTTTGTCCCCCAAAATAAGTAAACTTATTATATAGCCCCCCAAAAAATATTAGTTAGGCTAAAAACAGAATTTTATATGTAATATGTTGGCCGAATTATACTTCATTCTCCCAAAAATTGAAAAACAAAACTTATTATATGTAATATATTGGCATAATTACAAATAGACCCACACAAATTTGCCTCGGGGAACCCCCATGTAACGCTAAGCTCTTATACACACCCCCAAGCCGAGATTCATGGATCCACCCCTGGTTGAGCTTCACTTCTTCTTTTCTGTACTGTGATAAATGATTATAATGCAAAACTAAAAAAATTCCTATGACATATCTCTTTAGTGCTCATGTCCAACTATTTTATAATGAAGCCAAAAACTGTTGTTGGTCTCTGTGCTATAATTATTTGTAATTAGATCCAAATTTTTATATCTATAACTATGTAAAGGAATAAAGATGAATAAAACAGCCAATAAACTAACTAAAAATTTGGAGTTTTCTTCTGCTTAGGGTAGTATTTGATCCCAATTATCACAATCCATAATAGTTTCCATTTCTATAACAGTGTGTCTTGATAAATCTGGCCAAAACTTTGACCATAACATTTAGAATGACATGTTTCCCAAATTTTGAATCTTAAATTGGTTCTCAAATAGCTAAACAGCTATACCACATGCAATTGCAATGATCAACGGTACCCCATGCCACTGCATATGGTACAACTGAGAAAGAGTTTAGAAACCAAATTTGGAATTCAAATTTGGGAAGCATAAGCTGAGGGGGCTCGGGCAGCTGTTGCGGCTCAGCTGAGAGCCAAGGTAAATTATTTATTTCACCTATTCGATTTATTAGTTATTTTTGAATTTTGCTTAACCAATGGCTGGATTTCATTTTCTTTTTACTTAGGAGGAGGAGAACAGGGTTCTGACCCTACTAGTGAGGGAGCTGGAGCAGCAGCTCAGAGCAGGCCCGAGTGGAGCATATGGAGGCACCGGGCAAGGTGGAGGTAGTGGTCACGGTGCTGGGAGCGATACGGGGTCGAAGCCGGAGCCTTTCAGACGCATTACTTTCCAGGCCCGAGGTCGAGGTCGAGGTCGGGGTTGACATTCCACATCTCTTTTTTCTTATTTTCCTATTTTCTGACTGTTTGGAGAGGACACACATGCATTTGGATGACTGCATATATACATATTTATTTTGATGACGGCTCTTGGATAGCCGGGATTGGATAGGCACCTACATACTTCATTTTTTTTGACATGATCATCTTTCATTCCTTTGCATGTTTTTTTTATTTTGACTGCGACTGTGGCTTAGTCATGCATTTTATTGCTTGTGAATGCTACATTTTATGAATGTGACCATGGCTTGGTCCTGCATTTTATTTTCTGTGAATGATGAATGCTCATGAATGCGATCATGTCTCTATTATTCCTTTTTGATGAATGCGACCATGGCTTGGTCTTGTGTACGTGATGCGATATGATGCACATGTTTTACTGTATATCTAGGTTTTTTGTTTACTGGTTGGGCTAAAAACATTGAAAAACAAGTTTTGGCAAAAATTAGCTCTCTGTGGCACTCGGTTATTCCTGAGCGGCACTCAGTGAATGCCAGTGCGGCAGTTTGTGACTGCCGTGCGGCAATTACAGACTGTCGCGCGGCATTCTCGTGAGTGCCGCTGAGTACTTCAAGTGCCGCTAGAACTTCAAGTGTCGCAGATCCATTTCTCTATTTATACCCTCTTTCCCCAAAACTCTGTAAAACACTCTTCTCCCTCCTCTATTATCCTCTCAAATGGCTCCTATTAGCTCTCAAGTCCTCTTCCCATGGATAGATACCCTCTCAGGCATTGACAGGCTTAACTTCGAGTGTTCTAGGCTAAACGACCTCTTCTCCTTTTGGCGGATAATCTTTAATGAAGGTCTTCTTCGGGCTGCAATCCAATGTTGGGATCCCACATTCCACGTCTTTTACTTCGGTCATCAGGAGATCTCTCCTTTGTTCGAGGAGTTCAGTGCTATTCTCCATACCGATCCTTTTGCTAACCTGATGGTCCCCCCTGTACAAGCCGGCTATGTTCAAGATTTGGCTGCCCTCCTTCATATATCCCGTAATGTTGCAAGTTCTTTCGTTCATGATAGACAGGTCAACTTTGAGCGTCTTTCTTCAGTCTATGCTCCCCTGGGGGACCACTATGATGGCGGGTATTAGATTATACGATGTAGTGCATTATCCATTGCCATGCTTTCTTTTTTCCTCTTTCATTCATCTTCTGACATTCTCATACCCATTGCTTGTGGTTTGCGAGAAATGAAGAGTGTCGTCATGCTGGTCCTTGGTGAGACTTTGACGGGGTTGGATCGTGCCCACACGGCTAGGGCTATGTTATCCGTGGGGACTCCCTTTGTCTTATCTACCCTCTACACTTACGCCGTTCACTTCTTTATGATCGTATGGAGATCCACCACCTATTCTATTCTATCATTGCCTGACTTGATTGGCTTCTGGGTCTCTCCTCTGATGACATCTGCTGGGTCTGCCCACAGTGGACTTACTATTCTGTTGCAGTACGACTTCCCGGGTGACTTGACATCTGGTTGCCCGGTTTGCATGCTACCACCTTTTACATCCCTGGCCAAGTGGTTCGTCAGTACACACTTCTTCAAGATGTTCTTGAGGATATCATTGTAGACTTTACGAGGAGTTCTACCATGCACCCTTCCATTGTGAAGGATTTTACTGAGGCTTGGCATGACAGGGTGGCTGCTCCTTTCCAGAGAGTTCCTACTTTCTGGGGATCCAAACTTTAGTTGAGAGACAGGCTTCTTAGATGGACACAGGTACAAATGCAATAAAATAGACAAAACAGGGGAGAGCTTGTTTTTTACAAAATTTCTGACAGACCCTGCCTACTCTTGATGCGCTTTTGAGATGTGATTTACTTTTCTTTCCAAAGAATGTTCTTGTATTAGGAAATGTTCTAACATGTTCAATCAAAGCGTTCACTCTTTCAATTCATCTTTAAGTTATGAAGACCTTCCTTTTTAATGTTTATTCTCAACTTTTATTACTATTGCTTTGAAAATTGCTTGGAGCTTTAATCGTTCTATACCATGAATCCTCATATGTTTCTTCACAGTACTCATTTTGATAGCCAGGATATCCAAAGTCGAGTTAGGGTAAATATCTGGGTCCCTTAGGTAGCAAACGGAGTTTGCCCATAGTTTTGGGGCTTTCTTGTGGTTTTGGGTAAACACAAGTTTGCCCCTATTTTATCATGAAGAAACTTAAGAAACAGGGTTTTGTTTTTGGTTTTATTTAGACTGAAGGCTTTGGGAGGCCGCCTAGTTATCCCCGAGTGGGTGTCAGTTCCATAGTAGTTCATCCAAGGCTTGAAGGAAAGTGCCTTTCAGGCAATTTGTTAATGACCGAACTGAGTAAGTTGCCTACGCATCCCCTAGTGGGAATCAGGTCAAGTGTAGTTCATCGACTCTGGAGGTTATGAAAGAAACGGTCTTAAGCAAAGTTCTTTTTAAGGCGATCGAGGTTAATTGGCTATTTAAATTCAACCCCATCCAGGTCCATAAGATAGGCAGCTCCTCCTGAGAGGAGAGTTTTAATGATGTATGGTCCGACCCAGTTGGGTTTGAATTTTCCTCTTGGGTCATAAACGAGCAATTTAAGTTCTTTGAGGACCAGGTCACCCTCAGCAAGCTTCCTTGGGCGAACCTTTTTATTGAAAGCATGAGCTATCCTTTTCTGATATCCCCGAGTATGATTTATTGCGGCCAACCTTTTCTCATCAAGCAACATCAACTCCTCATACCTTCCCCATATCCATTCTAGCTCGGTCACTTCACATTCTGCCAAGCCCTAAGAGAGGGTATTTTTACTTCAACCGGAATAACGGCCTGTAGCACCCATAATTTTCTAGAAATTCCATGTAGGAATATAAAATTAGTGACATCACCATGGTATGGTTACAAAAGGTCCATTAGGATGACCTAAATTAGGAATCCTTGGCCAGGATCTTTAGTTATCGTCTTAACAACGACACCGTTATTAGATTAAGAATAGTAGGCATAGCATCGATGTCTTAGGATTTATCTAGAATTCAAGACGGACTTATACTTAGGCTGTACACAGCCCTGTACTTATATTTTTATAGTTGTACACACATTACCAGTAGTGCACATTAATTTAGCCTGAAGTACGCAACCCAATTCATTTACCTAAGCTGTGGACCCCTCACCCTCACTGCCACATGGCAGCCATGCATATGCACATGCACACACAACCACAGTGTGCCCCTTTTTATTTACCCTTGGACACACACGTAACACACATGTTTG
Organism: Hydrangea macrophylla; assembly: GCA_033977485.1. Lineage (NCBI taxonomy): Eukaryota > Viridiplantae > Streptophyta > Magnoliopsida > Cornales > Hydrangeaceae > Hydrangea > Hydrangea macrophylla. The sequence continues at coordinate 31,265,182 of CM066989.1, forward strand.
TACACATTAGTGTGCACCCAAATGCTTGGACACATACAATCATTCCCCCTGGCCTCCCCCTCTATAAAAACAACACAACCCTCACTCTAATATTACCCACACCCACCCACACAATCTGTTTATACAGATTACTTAGAGAAAGAGGGACCCAAGAGTGAGAGAGAGTTGGTAGAGATCAATATACACACCACACTTTCGCCTTATACATTTCGCCCACACTAACTCTCTCTCTCTCTCTCTCTCTCTCTCTCTCTCTCTCTCTCTCTCTCTGTCCATTCTCTGCACACACACCCTCATATGACCCGAAAGCAAGAAGAAGAAGGTTGAAGGAGAAGAGAGACTCACAGAGGATAGAGAAGAAGAGGATCGGAGAAGATAAAGAGAGATTGAGACAACCTGAGGTAAACCAAACACCCCCTTTGATTTCTAGACCCTTGCATGTCATCTAGGAACCCTTAGGGTCATTTGCATTCTATCCAAAAAGAGCCTTATGCTCTGGTTAAGCCCAGGCTGCCATTGGAGCTCCTCACCGGAGCTCGGATTTTTTAATCCAACCAAACGGCCCCTAAGTTACACCATTGTGACCCCCTTAACCACAGATAGATTCCCCATGACCAGCTTTGGAAGTGGGGATCATTTGATGGGTCATGCAGATGATTATTCTCCGAAATAGCCAAAACGATAATCACATGGTAGGTGCCCAAAATGAAATAACCCAACTTCCAGCTTCTAGTATGATGAAGAGGACCCCAAACCGGTCACATTACCGTTGGTCTCATGCATTTTGGTTTAGAAATGAAGGAGATATGGGAGAGAGAAGATTTTTCGGCGACGCGGGCTCGCCGGTGGCATGCTAGGTTGATCGGGGAAGAAGACGACGTTGGACTTAGAATGACACGTAGAGCACTACCTTGAGATTTATATCCTCATTTGGTAAAATTACCATTTTGCCCCTATAGTTGCACTCTTTCTTTATTATTGCTTCTTCCATTTAATGTTGTAGAACTTGACGTTTAGTTGCTTTTGAGGATCGGCGACTCGAGGTGAGTTTCCTAACCCCACTCTAATCCTATTAAGATTAATATAAGATGTTTAAAAGTTATCTGTATGATGTTTTGTATAAGTAATATGTTGATTTATGATGCTAACATGTATTCCAATAATTGTATGGCTATGCGAAGCCTGTTATGGTAGTGCTATCGCATACGTGAGCATGTTAAGGGTTTTATCTATATGACTATTGGTATCAAATCCATGTTAAATGATCCATGTTTTATATGTTATGTTTCCGCTGCTAATTGTTAAATGCACATTTTACGATGGTTGTTAACCGGAATAGATAACGCATACCATGTTAATAATGAAGAGAAATGAAAGTGGATTTGCATACGGGTATCGGTAGTGGACACACTTGCATTTCATGACATGTGTTGTTACCATGTGTTGTATGAGAGAAAGAAGTGTTTGATGAGGATGTGAATGAGATGAGATAGGTGAATGTGAAAGAGATGTGAATATTGGATCCGATGGATCAACGACTGACGAGCCGGGTGGACATGGACGGTTAGGGTTCCTAGCGCGCCTCCCGCCGTTGAAGATGTCTGGTGATGCACATACGTGGTTGAAGACATCCCATATATCATTGAAGACATTCGGCTAGTGCTCTAATATACTTATCTGCTATGTAGACGACCGGTGAGAGTATACACATGGTTGAAGACGTCCCATGTGCCAATTCCATTATTTACAGATAGTGTGCACCTTGAAGATGTCTGGCAGCCTATCAAGGGAATAAGTATGAATCGGCTGTTATAGCATGTTATCATCCTTGATGTACCGCGTGTTGTCAAAGTGGATGAGAAAGAGAAAGTGAATGATGAGATTGAGTTGATGAATAAAATGGTTTGGTTCAAAATGATTTGGTTTTGGAATGTTTTGATTTTAAAATGAAATGGTTTTGAAAAGTTTTTGTTTTGAAAAGCAAGTGTCTTTGAAAAGGGTTGGGAGTAAGTCGTATCAGTCATGCATTTGCACGCATGAGGATAAAATAAGGAGAATGTATTCTATGATGTTATGTTTATCTGTCTACCTGTCTTGTTGAGACCCCTGCTATGTCTGTGGTAAGAATGCGTCTTTTGATAAGAGATTAATTATATCCTAAGACACTGAACAATAACGTGAGTTGAGAGATAATTGTCTTTATTGATTATTGTGCGGTTGGACTCTCACTCAGCTTTGTTCCAAAGCTGACGGCATGTTACGCCCTAGGCATTTCCATGTCCAGAGTGATGCATGTTTTGGTTAATATGGAGGTGAGCTCAGGATACAGTACTGAGGAGCTAAGAAGGATAGTGCTGGGCTGGTGATCAAAGATAGTTATCTTAGTTGTTTCTTATGTTTGAGTTTATGTAACAAGTTTAGTATTGGCCTTATGTAATAAGCTGGATGTTATTATGACTTGTGTTTTGGTTTCCGCTGCTATATTTATATTCTGTTAAGTTTAAGTTATGTTTATACTTTAGCATTGCCCTTATGGTTATTGTGCCGAGTTAGAAGGATAGAACGGTTAATCAACCAGTCACGTGTCTACGGACCCATAAAGGAAAACTTTTATTTTCCCTATTTTTGGCTTACTCCGGGGCGTGACACGGCCTCCATCCTGTAAACCAATGAATATGCCGTAGCTTCTGTAGAGGTTCTCATGGAGGTCTGGTATCACCATAGTGCAAATGGCAGCTTCTCGTGCCAATCCTTATATGTATCCGTCATTTTTCCAAGGATTGCTTTAACATTTTTATTTGCTGCTTCTACTGCTCCATTTGTCTGAGGCCTATACGAGGAGGACTGATGGCGGGTCATCTTGTATTTCTCTAAGAGTGGGATGACCTCACCTTGGAAATGACTGCCATGATTTGAAATAAACTCATTTGGGACCCCATATCTGCAAATTATATTCTTCTCCATGAAGTTCACCACATCTTTGGCCTTCAAAGATGCATATGACGCTGCCTCTACCCATTTAGTAAAATAGTCAATTGCCATAATTATGTACTGGTGCCCATTGGAGGCCTTTGGAACTATTTCACCAATAATATCTATACCCTATACAGAAAATGGCCAAGGTGTGGTCATGCTATAGAGTTGGGATGGCGGGGTATGCATCGGATTTGCATGGATCAGACATTTATGACATTTTTTGACATATTCACAGCAGTCTCTGTCCAAGGTCGACCATTAATATCCTTTCCAAATGATCTTCTTTGCTAGCATATACCCATTTATGTGGGGTCCACAAACTCCTTCGTGTATTTCCTCCATCATTCTTCAAGCTTCCTTCCCATACAAACACTCCAGATTATACCCGATATAAGATTTCTTCCACAACTTATCCGCATAGATCACAAATTGAGTGAAAAATCTTCGATTCGCTTTCTTATCCTTCTCTGAAGCTCCTTCGGGGTATTCTCCTCTCTCAATGAAATTCCAATCATCCACAAACCACGGCATCTCACCCTCTTCTTCTAGGGTTGCGATCATCTCAAATGAAGGTTGGCTTCTTACTTCTATGGATAGTGGATCAAGGCAAGTCCTGAGGGGATTTGGATCATTAAGGCTAGGGTTGCTAAGGAATCGGCAAACTGGTTCTCTTTGCAGAGAAGGTAATAGAACAAAATTTTCTCAAATTACACTTTCAAACTTTCCAGATAGTTGTGGTAAGGTCTCAACTTCTCATGCTTTACTCTCCAATCACCTTTTACTTGGGATATATTCAAGTTCGAATCTCCAAAACATCAATCCTTTCAACTTTTAGGGCTAAGGTTGCTTCCATCCCAATTATAAATGCTTCATATTCTGCCGTATTATTGGTTGAATTATACTTAAGTTTGACGGCTAAAGGGGTAGGAGCACCATTAGGTGCTATAAGGATAATCCCAACTCCATATCCTAATTGGTTAGCTGCTCCATCGAAATACATCTTCCACAGATTTTCCTCTATTCCTATCACTCCTTCATCTGAGAACCGAAACTCTCCCCTTTCTTCAAATTCTACCACAAGATTGGTCAGGAATTCAGCGACAGCTCTACCTTTTACAGATTTGGCAGTGACATACTTGATATCGAATTCAGCCACCATCATGGTCCACTGGGAAATTTTACTGGTTAAGGCGGGGTTTTCAAATAGGTATGTGAGTGGGTCCATTCAGGATATCAGGATTACGGGGAAGGCTAACATGTAATGCCTAAGGCGACGGGTACACCAGAATAAGGCCCAATAGGCTTTCTCTAAAGGTGAACATTTCAGCTCATATCCAGTCATCCTCTTATTCAAATAGTAAATGGCCTTTTCCATGTGCCCTTCTTCTCCTTCGTGTGCCAATATGCACCCCATGGAATCTTCGAGAGGTACAATAACAAGGGCCTTCTGAGTGCGGGTGGTGATAAGACAGGTGGGTTTTGGAGGTAGGTTTTGATTTTATCGGAGGCTTGTTAGCATAAGCTATCCCATTTGAACTTTTCTCCTTTTCTGAACAACTTAAAGAGCAGATCACAGGTCAGGGTGAGCTTTGAAATAAATCGGCTAATGAATTATATCCTACCCAAGAATCCCCTCAGCTCCTTCTCATTTTATGATGGTTACATTTTGGTAATGGCCTTAATTTTGGTCGAGTCTACCTCTATTTCCCTTTGGGTGATAAGAAATCCTAACAATTTCCCGGTGGTAACTCCAAAAGTGCACTTTTGTGGATTCAACCTCATTATAAACTTTCTCAATCTTTCAAAGAACTTTCTCAATGCCTCCAAGTGTCCTTTCCTCTCCGTAGACTTTAGAATCATATCATCCACGTATACCTCCACCTCCTTATGGATCATGTCATGCAACAATGTGGTGGCGGCTCATTGATATATTGCTCCTGCATTTTTGAGCCCAAACGGCATACCCTATAGCAACATGTCCCCCAAGAAGTGATGAATGTGGTTTTCTCCGTATCTTCTGGTGCCGTGAGGATCTGATTATATCTTGAGAATCTATCCAAAAAAGACAAGAACTCATGCCCCACAGTGTTATCAACCAATACGTCGATATGAAGTAAAGGGAAATCGTCTTTAGGGCTTGCTTTGTTTGAATCTCAAAAATCAATGCACACCCTAACACGACCATCCTTTTTCGGGACCGGCACAATTGGCAATGCATTCAGGATACTCAATGACCATCAAGAATCCAGCTTTTATTTGCTTTTCAACTTCCTCTTTCACTTTAAGTGCTTATTCAGGCCTCATTCACCTCAATTTTTTTGTTTTACTGGTTTTGAGTTGGGAAAGAGGGGTATATGATGTTGGACTATCTCTGGATCGATACCTGGCATATCACTATAAAACCATGCAAAAACATCTTTGAATTCATTTAATAGATTAATTAACTCTTTGCTTTCTTCATTGCTAAGTGCAGGGCCAATAAAAATATTTTAGGGATTATCTTCATTTCCCAGATTAATTGTTAGAGTGCTTTCTATGATTTTGCATGCAGATTCATTTTCTTTTTTAATTAGTTTTTGCAATTCTCTTGGTATTTCATGGTCATCACATTCATCACATTTATTAAGTGCATTCGAGTAAGCAGAATTAGTCATACTTTCATTAACTTTGCTTGGAGTGATTACAATAGACATAACAGTAGTAAGACGCCTCATTTGGGCCATTACGGACTTTGGGAAGGGGGGTACTTATCACTAGACTCGAAGACCCACTCTTTGTTGACTCCTCGCTTGAGCTCTACGGTATCGCAATCTAGCAACTTTCCCTTTTCATCCCCTCCTTCTGTTTTTGTTCCCTTTGGCTCTTCCGCCTTTGCTTCATTACATACTTCCTCCACATCTCCCTCCACCTGGTCTTTCCCTAGTGCGGCTTTTGCAATCTTCTCTGGACCATGCTCCTTGGTTTTTCCATTCAAAAGGTTCTTCATGGCTAGGCTAGGCCATCCAGCGTGCTAATCCGGTCTTGAGCAGTGGTCGATTTTGCAGGCACTTGCAAGTACGGGTCTTCGTAAATTATAAAATCATGTGGGAACAAGATCTCGAACCCTGGCTTCAAGCATTTATCCTTTCGATCCATCCATGGCTTTGGAAAGCCATAGAAGGGTAAATCTTCTCCTTCCTTCACAAAGTACCCATTAAGCGTATTCTGATAAGGGTCCATCGGTGCGTCAGTCATTTTTTTTTCCTTTCCTTCAATTCGTCTTCAACGGCTGATAACCCAAATCGTGAGTGTGGGTCTGTGTTGGAATATTTGGAAATTTTGGCATACCTTGATGATTTTTACCCATTCCCATCCCTGGGAAGAAACCCATTTTTTTCATGATCCCGCCAACTAATGGACTCGCGTACTGATCAACATATAGTGGCAGAAACTCCCTTGGCTTTACTCCCTCCAACATACTGATGAACTCAAACCCTTCTAGACTTGTTTCCTCTTCTTGCAACTGTACCTCTAGAACCGGAGCACTTGATGAAGCTTCAGACGGACGGACCCAACTATCCCCGAGAATGTTGCAGACCTTGTTCCCCCAAACACATTTGACTTTCTGGTGAATTGTCGATGGTATGGACCCTAAGCTGTCCAAACACGGCCTTCCCAGTAGCAGGTTGAAAGAGGCAGGGATGTCGATAATTTAAAACTCAGCTCTTTTTTCCAAAGGTCCGACAGCGAGATTGAGAAAGATTATACCCATGACCATTCTTTGAGTCCTTTGCTCAAATGGTATGAAAGTTGATTCATCTAGACCCATTTGCTAGGCTGTTCGAAATAGACATACGTTTAGTGCAGATCTGTTGTCAACGAGACAAGAGGGCACAGTATTCTCCAAACATTCAACAGTGACGTACAGTGCCTTATTATGAACGGGCCCTCCGAGGGGGAGGTCGTCTGAGGAAAAGGTGATAGTGAGAGTCGGAGTTCTGCCGATCATTCCTACGAGATCCTCTAGTGCTATATTGGTAGAAACATCGGACTAATTTAAGGCATCTAGGACTGCCTGCCTGTGATGTTTAGAGGCGACCAGTAACCCCCAGATGGTGATGTTGGCCTATGTCTTCTTCATTTGTTTCAAGACCCTATCCTCTTCCTCTTCTTCATTCATCTTCCCTTTTCCTTTGTCCAATTCTCTGCCCGGGTGATCTTTCTCTAGCTTATGTGGTTTGAAGTGTCTTCCTAATTGGGTTAAATGACTGACCTCCTCTCTTACGCACAAGTTGTTTGTTTTCCCAGCGATTTTTGAACTTTATTTCTCCACTTCTACCTCTCTGTCACTCTCGTACCATAGATCACCTTCCACCTGATCTATATCTTGATTACTATCTTCTGTATACCAGGTGGAGTTGTTATTCTCTTGAACCCACCAATCCATCATGGCCATTTGCTTCGTTATTTCCTCTCTGCGTTCCCTTGACTGATTCTCAAGAGTGCAGATCATCGAGTTTTTTGGTAGCTGATAAGGCTTCCTTGGTTCCTCAACTTTAGTAATCAACCCAGACGGATCAAAGGTTGTATTTTCTAACCCCAAGAAATAAAGGCCCGATGGAGGTGGTGGTGGCGGTAAAACATGATGATTTTGTAGTGGGTTTTTAGTAACGTTGGGGGCTTTGACCGGTGGTTCGGATATTACCTTGTTATCGATGAGATCTTGAATCTCGTGCCTCAACCTTGTGCATCGATCTGTAGCATGACCCTTTTGCTGGTGAAATTTGCAATAGATGTCTTCCCAGAAGCTCGACGGGAGCAGATTCGGCAAGGGTCGAGGTTCCAATAGGCGAAGGTGCCCCTTTGTCATCAACTTATCAAGGGCGGTTGACAGTGATACTCCTAAATCTGAGAATTCCTCGGCTGCTTGTCTCCTCCTCTCCTTGGATAGTTCCCCATTATGTCAAATTTTTTCTCTGGCTCACTTGGTGCATTGACATCGGTGGGGCCAGAGTGACCCCCCGAATGTCCTCCATTTGATCCATAGTTTGGCCACCTATACCTATTCGGCTACTCCTCTTTCTTGATTACCCCTTCCTAGATTGCGTCCTCTATTCTGGTTCCCACATCAAAAACCTTAGCGAAAGTGCTGATCGACTAAAATCTCATTTTATCTTGATAGATGGGCTAAAGGTTCTTCATTAGCATCTGGATTTGTTCCTTCTCAGACGGCCTTTGCATCATTTTGCTGCCTTCCCTCTCCAACGACTTAAGTATTCAGTGAATGATTCCTTGTTTCCTAGCCCGGTAGTTTCCAAATCTCGAATTGTGACTTCCAAGTCTTGTTTGTACTCATACTGTGCCATAAATGATTTAACCACCTCTTCCCAAACTCTAGTCTTACTTAGTTCGAGCATGCGATACCAGGATAAAGCAGCCCTAGTCAAAGTCTGCTGAAATAGGACGGCCATCAGGGCGGTGCTCAACCCACTAGGATGGAAAGCCCCGACACACATCCTCACATGGCTATAAGGATTCCCTATTCCATCAAACTTGTCAAAGATAGGCATTTTGAAACCGACAGGCAACATCTCGTGGACCCTATCATACAACCCTTTTAGTTCTAGCAAATAGGTATCAACCCCCAGAGCCTTGCATACCACCCTCTCCAGGTTTTCTACTTTCTTAGCCATTACCATTTCTTTCTCAGTCTTTTTTCTTTATCTTTCATCCCGTAGTACATCAGCCCTCTGTGCCTCTTGATCATTAAGCTAGTCTCCTTCTCTTGCCATTGGAGGAGGTGGTTCTATAACCTGCGAATTTGCGGGTGGCGGCTGGCGAGTCATTGCTTCTATCATGTTCATCATACGGTTCATGTTCTCAGCCTGTTGCCTTATGTGCTCTTCCTGCCTTTATACCATTGCCCTCAATTATGCTACTTCCTCAGTATTCTCTTCATGTGCCATTTCAGTGTAATTACTTTTTCTTCTTACTAACCTCATTGCGGGACCCCTAAACCAGATAATGCTCAAATCAGATGCTATTTTTGCCCTACAATCATATTTGAAAAGGATTTTGTTGGTTTGAAAGAATTTTCATTTTCTGTTACCATTACTTCTTTTTAATTGACTTTAGCAAATGTGACAAGCGGGGGTATTTGTAAAATACAACCGCGCTAAAAGAAGAAAATACATTAATTTAGTTCACAATTCTCCCATATATCTGCGATTTGAGTTACAACATCAGTTTCTACACATTATGATTAATCTATGATAAGTTGTGTGTTTTAGCTATGATTTTCTGCAGATTACTGTCGCTGTGTGAATGATTGAGTTAGCAGGATAAACGGGAGTGATTGGCTCTAATGAAGACAATTCAAAGTTGAAAACTGAAGCCCGATCGATCGAGGTCCTCTCAAGCGATCGAGAATTCGATCGATCTAACTATTCTCAAGCGATCGAATAATCCAGGTGTTCAATCGATCGAGGGTTTGTCGATCGATCGAACATGCTTTTTAGCAGAATACGCGCACGGAGCAAAAGACGGGATTTTTAACCCTAGCATTAGGTTTTCTTATATAAACTCATTTTGTAAGCGTCTAGGACGACGTCCAATTGTTTTTTTATCAGTTTTCATAGAGATAGGAGAGCTTGTTCTTGTTTTGTAGGTTATTAACCAAGTTTTGACATTAATAGTTGGGATTTTCCTGTGGTTTAATACGAGTTCTTCATTCCAGGTTAAGTAGTTATCATTTTACTTACATATTGCACTTAGTTAATGGTAGTTAGTGTTCAATCTTACTGTTTGTTTTTGTTATATACGTTAAAATCTCAAGTTTTCATAGTTTTAATGAAAATCTCAAAACCAAACGTTACCTTAATGACTTTTTACGTTAAGAACGCATCTGGCATACTCCAGACCATGTCTGAGTAGTCCATGGTTGGGAAATCGCGATGAAACTGTGATTTTCAGGTCTCTACCATGCATCAGAATAACACCTGTGTTCGATCGATCGGAGTTATTTTGATCGATCGACGCAGAGATATAGTCGATCTATCGAAGACATTTCGATCGATTGAGGGATGATGATTGTCGATCGATCGAAAGCGCATCGATCGATCGAACGCTCAGATTCTTGAGAACATCTAATACAGTATTCCAAGACTTTCTGTTTTAAGGAGTTGTTATCAAACTGTCCCCAAATGCTCAGTTTGTCAAAGCAGTCTTTGAACTTAAGGCCTTAAGGCATTTTCTTTCAATAATTTTGCAAACCACCCTCAATGCTAACACCATTGTAGGTGAGAGTCTTAACTATTGAATTAAACCGCTTTCATGTATTTCAAACTTAATTGAGATGATATAGTCCCGGTCATGAAAGGGCTATTGATTCTGGATCTTCAGAGAAGTACGGAATATTGTAGAAGATGTACTCCATTGAGCTTAATTGCAATTGCATGGTAGACGGCTACGTCACAGTGGATTCGCGTGATCCCAACACTTTCTTTTATTAAGTAAAACCATTTTTAAAATTTCGCTTTAGTTAAATAGTAATCTTTAGTTAATTTAACTTAGTTGTTTTTAATTTTAATAGTTGTTAATTGTAGAACTTTGTGTTCTACACCTTTTCCAAAATATTGAATTTACTTTTTCTTTTTGAGTCTAATCTAAGTAATTTAATTCTCATCCTTCCCTGTGGGATCGACCTGGACTTAATCCAGTTTACTACTTACACGATCACCTATACTTGGGTGTTGCACAAGAGCGCACAGGAAAATATTCGTGTCAAGTTTTTGGCGTCGTTGCCGGGGAAGGCGACGAGTTAAGATTTAGGTTACCTCAATCTCTCTTCATCTCTTTCTGTTTTTCTTTTCTTTTCTTTTGGTAAACACTCACCTTAGGAACTCTCCTAGTTCATGTCCAACACTTCCATTGAAGGAATTTTCGGAAATCCTTTCTACCGTTCTGACTCTGCTAGTTCCATTAACCCTGTAGCCACTCCAACTGAATCAATGGATGATAATCAGAGTGAACATGGTGACAATGTTGTGGTACCAATTGATGAGGCGCTACGTCCTCTGTGATATCTCATGCAACCAGAACACGCACCTACGCCCTCTTGCATTCAAATCCCACCGCATAATGGCGAATTTCAATTTCGCAATGGGATGATCCAACTACTTCCCACCTTTCATGGGATGGAAAGTGAGAAGGCATACTTACATGTCACTAATTTCGAGGATGTTTGTAAAACATTCTCGCAAAATTGTCCTAGGGAGGTGACGCATCTAATGTTATTCCCCTTCACTTTGAAGGATAAAGCAAAGGCGTGGCTCCACTCCCTCAAACCTAATTCAATTTTCACTTGGCATGCGATGAGCGTCGCGTTTCTAAAGAAATTCTATCCAACTCGCATGACCACGGACCTTCAATGTCAAATCAATTCTTATATACAAAAGAGCAATGAAACTTTCACTCAAACATGGGAACGGTTCAAAGATTTGCTTCTCTCGTGCCCATACCATGGGTTTGAGAAATGGCGAACTATCAGCTTCTTTTATCAAGGATTAAATGGTGAAACGAAGAAGTTGGTAGAAACTATGAGTTCAGGACCATTTCTCCGTAAAAACACTGAAGAGGCTGAAGCCCATTTTGAATGGTTAGCCGAATACGCTCATGAATGGTCAAATTCTGACAATGTCTCACGCTCACAGATATCCTGTGTAGAATAGGAAAGCCTATACCAACTAAATAGTGAAGATCGCCTCATGACTAAATATGAAGAACTAGCAAAGAAAGTAGAGGAGTTAGGCATGAGAGGAGGTAGTTCAAGGCAGCAATTACCGGAAGAACCATATAGAACATGCAATATGTTGGGACATACTACTCAGTATTGTCCTAATATGCCATATTTTCAAGAACAACCCCCCATGGAAATGAATGCCATGCAAGGGTATAGGGGGGCAGGGAATTCCTATAACAACAATAACTCACAAAACAATAACAATCGATGGAATCACCCTGGTTTTGATTGGAAAAATGATGCTGGGACCCAAAATCAACATCAACAACAACAGCCCTATAACAATAACCAATACCAAGGGCAATACAATAGGCAGTCCCAGCCATACAATCAAAATAGATTTAATAATTACAACCAAGTGCAACCCTCCAATAATCAACATTCTAATGTGTACGTGCCACCGCACAAAAAGGTGCAAGAGGAAGATCCTCTCTCTATTGTCAATCTAACTCAACAATTAATTCAAATGATGAGTAAAATGTCTGCGACATTAGATAGAATGGATGCACGTCAAGAGGGATCGGGCGGAACATTTCCTGCCCAACCACTTCAAAACCCTAGGGGATTCAATAACGGTTCCCCAAATCACAAACAAGCAAAAGTCGTGACGACTTTGAGAAGCGGCAAGATTATAGAGCAAAATGCGCCTACCTCTACCCCGAGGAGTATGAGGAGGACGAAGTGGTCAATACAAATAAATCTTCTACTCAAGAAGAGGAGCCCATTACTAGTAAAGAACCATTAGAAACGAATACTGAAGCTCCTAAAGAAGTGGAAGAAGTTGAGAGAAGGCCCGGAAAGGAACCCATTAATGATGAAGTACCAAAATGCCCTTTCCCCGCGCCTTATCCTCAAAGGTTAAAGAAACCCAAAAATGAGGCAAAGAATCAGGAGTTCTTGGAATTATTCAAACAAGTTAAAATCAATCTTCCACTCCTAGATGCTATAAAACAAGTGCCGGCCTACGCTAAGTATCTCAAAGACTTATGTACAGTCAAAAGGAGGCAAAGTGTGAAGAAACACGCTTACGTCACTTGCCAAGCAAGTGCAATTATCCAAAATGAATTGCCTCCTAAACTCAAAGACCCCGGCACTCCCACTGTCTCATGTCAAATTGGGAATCAAAAGATAGACAACGCACTCGTCGACCTAGGAGCTAGCGTAAACCTTCTGCCATACTCAGTTTATAAACAACTAGGGTTAGGTGAATACAAACCCACCCGAGTTGCATTGCAATTGGCAGATAGGTCTGTTAAATACCCAAGAGGAGTTCTGGAAGACGTCCTTGTTCAAATAGACTCATTTATCTTCCCGGTTGATTTTGTCATCTTAGACACCGAACCTATGTCCAACCCAGGCTCACAAATCCCGGTCATTTTCGGACGTCCTTTCCTTAACACAATCGATGCCACAATAAAAGTGAGAAGTGGTATAATGACCATCGTATTCGGGAATATGACGTTAAATGTCAAAATTTTCTCAAATCCCCGACCTGAAGAATACGATGATGAAGAGGAAGTGAATTACATCGACATGGTCATAGAAGATGAGGCCAATTTCGTTGATTACAAAGATCCTTTAGAGGTAGTGGTGTCACAATTTGATGCTCTCTATCAACCTAAAGAGTCAACTCCATTGGATGCGGCTTTAAATCACACTTGCCTCATGTTGGATACATTAGAGGAGGATAAAGCTGAATGTATGTGGGTAACACCATATGAACCACTGCCTCCTAAAACAAAGCTAGTCATGCCCTCGAACATGCAGTTTCCCGAATTAGAATTGAAGCAGCTTCCAGAAGAGCTCAAATATGCTTTCCTAGGGACTGAGAAGACTTATCCCGTCATAATCTCATCTACTTTAAATTCTGAACAAGAGGATAAGTTAATCGAGGTGTTAAAACAACATAAGGGAGCATTAGGATGGACTATTGCCGACCTCAAAGGCATAAGCCCGTCTGTGTGCACCCATAAGATATATTTTGAGGAAGACGCTAAACCTTCGCGACAAATGCAAAGGCGTCTGAATCCCAACACGCAAGAAGTAGTCAAAAAGGAAGTGCTGAAACTACTTAATGTTGGGATCATATATCCAATATCTGATAGCCCTTAGGTTAGTCCAACCCAAGTAGTGCCAAAGAAGGCAGGCATAACGGTCATACCAAATAAAGATGGCGAATTAGTACCAACACGCATTCCCACTGGATGGCGAATGTGTATTGATTACCGAAAATTGAATACTGTGACCCGAAAGGACCATTTTCCCTTACCTTTCATGGATCAAATGCTAGAACGAGTAGCGGGTCATAAGTACTATTGCTTCTTGGATGGATACAGTGGGTATAACCAAATTGAAATCGCTCCTGAACATCAGGAGAAGACTATGTTCACGTGTCCATTCGGTACTTTCGCTTACCGTCGTATGCCATTCGGCTTATGCAATGCACCTGCTACCTTTCAGCGGTGCATGTTAAGCATATTCAGCGACATGGTCGAACAAATACTCGAAGTCTTTATGGACGACTTTTCTGTGTTTGGCCATAGTTTTGAAAATTGCTTAAACAATCTTGAACGTGTGCTAGCAAGATGCGAGGACAAACACCTAGTGCTAAATTGGGAAAAGTGTCACTTTATGGTGACCAAGGGAATTGTGCTCGGCTACATCATCTCTGATAAAGGTATCCAGGTTGATAAAGCTAAAATTGATATAATCTCGAATCTACCTGCCCCTCGTACAGTCAAAGACATTCGATCTTTTTTGGGGCATGCGGGATTTTATCGTCGCTTTATCCAAAATTTTAGTGCAATCTCCCGACCATTGTGTCAACTCTTAGTCAAAGACACACCATTCGAATGGTCGGAAAACTGCCAAACATCTTTTGACGCACTTAAAGATCACCTTACCTCCGCACCGATAATCCAAGCACCCGACTGGAGTTTGCCTTTCGAACTAATGTGCGATGCTAGTGACTACGCTATTGGTGCAGTCCTAGGACAGAGGAAGGATAATAATCCTTACGTGATTTACTATGCCAATCGAACGTTAAACGAAGCTCAAATGAACTATACAACTACTGAAAAAGAGCTCCTAGCAATAGTCTTCGCGTTGGACAAATTCAGGTCTTATCTGATAGGGTCCCCAATAGTCTGTTTTACAGACCATTCGACCCTCAAGTACGTGCTATCAAAAAAAGATGCAAAACAAAGGCTTATCCGTTGGATACTCCTACTCCAAGAATTCGATATAACGATCAAAGATAAAAAGGGAGTAGAGAATGTGGTCGCCGACCATTTATCTCGGTTAACTTTTGTTGACAACCCTGAACCCACACTGATAAAAGATGAATTCCTAGATGAGCAGCTGATGACTATTTCGGGTTTGCCCTGGTACGCTGATATAGTAAATTATCTTGCCACGGGAGAGACCCCAAGTCATTGGTCCAAACCAGATAGGAAGCGGTTCCTCTCTTTCGCACGTCATTTCTTTTTCGATGACCCATACTTATTCAAGTATTGTGCTGATCAGGTCATCAGACGTTGCGTCCCTAATGAGGATATAACCGTAATTTTAGCCTCCTGCCACTCTGAAGCGTGCGGTGGCCATTTTTCTTCTCAAAAGACCGCACAAAAAGTCTTACATAGCGGATTTTATTGGCCCACCATATTCAAGGACGCTTATGCTTTTTGTAAAATGTGCCAACGCTGTCAACAGCTTGGTACAATTTCAAAAAGGAACTCCATGCCCTTAACCCCTATTATCATGATTGAAATATTCGATTGTTGGGGCATAGATTTCATGGGCCCCTTCCTTAAATCTAATAATTGTGAATACATACTCCTAGCTGTGGAGTATGTGTCAAAATGGGAGGAAGCAATATCAACAAGACGCAATGATCACAAAACAGTGATGTCCTTTCTTAAGGAACACATTCTATCGCATTTTGGAACCCCAAAAGCCTTAATAAGTGACCAAGGCAAGCATTTCTGCGATAGGCCTTTGGAGTCACTCCTTAAGAAATATGGGGTCAATCACAAAATTGCTCTCGCCTACCATCCACAAACAAACGGGCAAGCAGAGTTGGCTAACCGAGAAATTAAGCATATTCTCGAAAAGACGGTTAGTTTCAACAGGAAGGATTGGGCTTACAAACTGACTGATGCATTATGGGCCTACCGCACGGCTTTCAAAACGAATCTGGGAATGTCTCCGTTTAGGCTAGTTTACGGAAAAGTATGTCACCTCCCTGTCAAAATCAAACACAAAGCTTATTAGGCGACACGCTCATTGAACTTTGATATTAAAGAGGGGGGCATCTTCGAAAACTCCAATTGGTTGAATTGGAAGAAAGATGTCGAGATGCATACGACAATGCTCGATTACATAAGGAAAGGTTAATTTGTCGTAAATCATTCGAGCCAGGGCAGAAAGTCTTGCTGTACGACTCTCGCCTCCACCTCTTCCCAGGAAAACTCCGATCTCGGTGGACAGGACCATTCATAGTTAAATCTGTTTTTCCACATGGGGCGGTCGAGCTGATAAACCCCAAGAACGATACAGTTTTCAAGGTCAATGGCCAAAGGCTAGAACCATTCTTGGAGAATTTCCAAACAGAGGCTGAGTTCATCCAACTGGATGAACCCAACTACTCTTGAGCTCAAACGTTAAGCTTTTCTTCACGTTGTTGTTGTATATCTTTACTTTTGATGTTTTTCATTATTTTTTTTTAATTCTTTTCATCTTTCTTTACAAGTGATTTCGATTCTAATCTGCTATTGCATATTATCTACCCTATGCAGGCTTTTCAATATGCGGGATGATGACGTTCATTCTATAGGGTCATGGGCTGATTCTGAATACCAGAACCCACCTTGGACTGCTGATGAGATAGCATTCTGTTTATCTCCTTACCAAGGACCAGAGGCTGATGATGTGGTGGACCTAACCTATGGATACATCCCTTATAATCCTGCTCTCCTTCAAATTAACCCCTTCGAGCACATGGACCTCTCTGGAGAGGAAGGAGAGCCTGAAGGGTACGCTGTTGGAGAAGTGGATGATGCTCTCTTAGAGCAGTGGGAAAATGATTCCATGTGGGAGCCATGGGAAGAAGAGGACCTACAAGACGTGGTGCCCGAACGCCACAACGCTGTTTTCACCTTTGTTGATGACTTCCTTGTAATCGCAGTGGTTCCTTACATCTATGTGCACCTGAGTTATTTGCTGTTTCGGCTTCAGTGCCCATTTCCTGCTAGTGCACATGGGTGTCTCATGCCAATAGTGAGGTTAATTCGTTGTCACTTGTCTTTCTCTTGTTTTCTTTAGTTATTTTCTTTCTGTTGTCGTTTCCTTTAGTCTTTTGTAATTTCTTTTCTTCTTGTTGTTTTCATTTGTTTTTTTTTCCTTTGTCAGGATTGTCACTATGCAGCCACCGGTACCACCGTTCTTCTTGCCACATCAACTTTTTCATGGCTTTGGACCATACATAAGGTCCACAGGCACTCCACCGCAAGAGGAAAGTCTGTTGCATAATTTCACTCCGTTATCCGTGTCTCCAACGGGATCACCTCTTGCATGGGCTTTCAATTCCTTAGAGACTTCAGACTTGCTCGATGATATCCTTGCTACGTTCCGACTGTTCTGGGAAAGGGAATCATCAAGTTTGGACTCCACCTGTGAAGTCTTAGCGGAGAATGAAGCAATGGTGGAAGAAGAAATTTTATGGCTCGAAGCGTAGTGTTCACTTCAATTGTATTTGGTCATTGATATTTCTGTTATCAATTGAAGTGTAATCCTAGACAAATAATATTTTCAGTTCTAGTTATACTTTTTTTTTTTTCGTTTTCTTTAGTTCAATAAGGGCTTAAATACCGGTTGGGAGTAATAATTTTGCAATATGGATGCTATTATAAAGTTTTATTTCTATAAAATTGCAATTTTCTAATATGAGGATGAGTTTTTGGCTTACATGTCCTGTTACAGCTTTGTTTATCATTTTCACTGTATGTCCAGAATAACTTAAATCAGTAGGGGTACTTAAATTTTTCCATTCTGTGAAGTTTTGAAAAATCTAGGTTCGATCTATCGAAAGTATCTCAATCGATCGAACATATCAGGTCTCGAGCGCTTTAAACATCTCAATCGATCGAATGTTCGATCGCTCGAACACATCTCGATCGATTGAGAATTGTATTTAAACGAGGCTTCCAGCGTACACTTCATCAATTCTCTTCATCTCCCTCTCTCTCTCTCGAGCGATCGGCGACAGCGGGATTTGGGGCGATTCTCATCAACCCCCTACTATCCACCCCATTTTTGAAGGCTCTGGGTCCCACCCCTCCTCCCTGAATCATCCTCTTCATCACCCTCACCCCCTCTGCACACATCTCCCGAGGTAAGGCCACGAGCTCCCCCTCTTTCCATTTTTGTTCGAATCTTAATGGGGGTGCCCCCCATTGGTCGTTTGACCATTCTCTTATTAGTCTTGATCTTGTTCCTTTGTTGTGTTTTATTTCTGTTCGTGCTTCTCGTTGTTGCGCATCTCTGTGCTCGATCGATCGAGAATCTTCGAGCGATCGATAAGTCTCGTTTTTTCGATCGATCGAGAGAATTCGAGCGATCGACGTCTTGCATTATTCGATCGATCGATAAAAGTTCGATCGCTCGAACTATGGCAGTGGCAGTTTTTTTTTTCTTTTTAGTTTTCAATTTTCATTTATCGTTTCTTTTCTTTTTCCATTGCAGGATCTTCGCAATGAACCCTGTTATAGGGTATCACAGGGAGAAGCCTTTTGACCTAACCATTCCTGACTCGGTCCCACATCGTGGCTTCCGGCATACTCCCGACCGCCAGTGGTTCACACGCTACTTCCAGTCCAGGAAGGTCATGATAGAGCGGCCACTCGAGACGGCATGGCTCGCTACTCCCTGGTATCTCGCCTGCCTCCGAGCCATGCCACATTGGTACGATTTGCTCTCTCAGGCGAAGAGAGTGAATCTTTTGTGGATTCGCGCGGCCTGTGCTACGATGATCCAAGATCCCGATGCCGCATTCACACAATGATCATTCTTCCGCGGCCGGGAGATTGTGTTCTGTCCTGCCACCGTCTCAGCTGCTTTAGGAGTCCCGGAGATACCCGATTGTGTATGCCCGCACCGTGCTGGCACGCCAGTGCTCTCATCGACTGCTGTTATCCGAGAGCTTACCGGGGGTGCATTATCGAGCTGGGATGGTACGGCCCTTATTGCTGATGTTTATTTGACTGATAATTATCATATGCTCCACCTTGCTTTGAGCAACTGTCTGTTGGTGACCTCCTACCGGGAGAAGATTGCTGCCTGGTATGCTCATGTTTTATTTGCTATCGGGATGGGGTTACCAGTCTGTTTGCCTCGCCTATATATTGACTTTATGAGGCACCCCACTCGTTACATTGCTGCCAAGAAGCACCTGAAAGGTGCTTGGGCCATTCACAGGGTGATCGAGCAGGCTAGCCTCCTTTCCTTACCTGCTGATGCGACCTCTCAGGCTCGTAGTCGATTTGGCGAGACAGCTTCTCACCGTTCAGATGCTCAGAGGAGGAAAAGGAAGGGTAAGGGGAAAGCGAAAGTTGGAGAGAAGAGGAGGAGAGCTGATGGCACCGATACAGAGGGTGCAGCTTCAGGGACGCCGACAGAGGCTGAGGAGCTTGATTCTGATGATGAGGTTGATCCTCTGGTGGAGGTTGCACAGTTTGAGCTGAGATAGCGATCTCGACTCTGGGTGTGGGGGATACCTATCACTAGACTCAAAAACCCACTCTTTCTTGCTTTCTCCTCCCAGATCAGTGATGAAGCATTCTTCCAGATCCCCTGTCTTGGTAACTTCCTCCATCTCTTCTTTCCCAGGTCCTCCTTTGTTGGTCTTCTCTTGATCTTCCTAATTTTCCACACTTTCAGCTGCCTCCTCAACCAGACCCTCAACGTATTCTTCTTTGGCCTTTTCATGACCTGCTTCCATAACTTCTGTGCTCCTTTTGCCCAACAGATCTTTTATGACCGAGCCATCTAGCGCACCAATCCAATCTTTGGCAGTAACCGATTTAATAGGCATCTGCAAGTATGGATCATCATACGCAGAGAACTCATGGGGGAAGAAGATATCAAACCCTGGCTTCAAAAACTTATCTTTCTGATCCACCCATGGTTCTGGGAAGCCGCAAAAGGGGAAATCTTCTCCTTCCTTCACAAAGTATCTGTTGAGTGTTTTCAGGTAAGGGTCCAACGGTGCATCAGTCGCTTTCTTCTTCTCTCTTAGTTCCTTCTTTGACGGTTGATACCCCAGACCATGAGTGTGAGTCTGAGTGGCGATACTCGGAAATTTTGGCAAACCTTGATGATTCTTACCCAATCCCATGCCTGGAAAGAAACCCATCTTATTCATGATCCCTGTGACCAACGGGCTTGCATACTGATCGAAGTAAAGTGGCAGGAACTCTCTTGGCTTCTCACCTTCCAACATATTAATGAATTCGAACCCTCCCAAACCTGTCTCTTCTTCTTGGAACTGTACCTCCAAAACTGACGCGCTTGATGAAGCTTCAGACGGACGAACCCAACTATCCCCGAGAATATCACAGACCTTGTTCTTCCAAACATACTTGACTTTCTGATGAACCGTAGATGGTATGGCGCCCAAACTATCTAGCCACGGCCTTCCTAGCAGTAAATTGAAAGAAGCAGGTATGTCGATGACTTAAAATTTGGCTTCCTTTTCCACAGGCCCGACAGCTAAATGGAGGAGAATTATTCCCATGAATGTTCTCTGAGTGTTGTCGTATGCCCTTACCTTTTGCTTGGATGGCACGAACGTTGTTTCATCCAAACCCATGCGCTTGGTTGTTCGGAAAGGACACACGTTTAGAGCGGATCCATTATCAACAATACAGGCAGGTATAGTATTCCCCAGGCATTCAACAGTGACATACAATGGCTTATTGTGAGCGGGCCCTCCCGGAGGTAGGTCGTCTGATGAGAAGGTAATAGCCAGAGTCGGAATCCTACTGATCATTCCCACGAGGTCTGCTGGTGTTGCATCGATGGAAATATCGGATTGGTTCAAAGCATCCAAGACTGCCTGCCTGTGATGTTTTGAAGCGATCAGTAAGCCCCAAAAAATGATGTTAGCCTGAGTTTTATTCAATTATTTCATGACCATGTCTTCCTCTGCTTCTTCATCTATTTTTCCTTTTTCCTTTTTCCTTGTTTAGATCCCTTCCCGAGTGATCTTCCTCCAGTTCGTGCAGCTTGAAGTGTCTGCCTGACCGGGTCAAATGACTGACTTCTTCTCTCATCCACAAATTGTTGGTCTCTGAGACTCTTTCTAAACTTTCGTTTTCGGTTCCCACCTCTTCATCACTTTTGTACCACAAATCATCCTCTATCCAATCTATATTGCTCGTTCTTGAACCCACCAATCCATCTGTTCTACTTTTTCCTATTCATAACCTTCGAAGCACCCTCCAAGGTACAGATTGTCAGATTCTCCATTAGCTGATAAGGTCTTCTTAGTGTCCTAGTCCTAGTGATTAGCCTAGACAGATCGACGATGGTTTATTCTATCCCCAAGAAATAGAGGCCTTGCGGTGGTGGTACAGCATGGTGGTTTGGCAGTGGATTTCTTATGACATTCGGAGCTCTGGCGGGCGGTTCCGATATCACCTTGTTATCAATAAGATCTTGGATTTCGTGCCTTAGCCTCATGCATCGATCCACTGAGTGGCCCTTCTGTTGATGAAATTTGCAAAAGAGATACCCTTGAAAGCTTGGCGGAAGCGGACTAGGTAGAGGTCGAGGTTCTAACTGACGGAGATGCACTTTTGCTAACAGCCTATCGAGAGCGGTTGATAGTGATACTCCCAGATCTGATAATTTTCTCGGTGCTTTATCCCCCCCCCTCCTTGGTGTTATGTCAAATTTCCTCTCCGGCCCGTTTAGTGCGTTGACATCGGTGGGACCAGAATGCCCTCCCGACTATCTTCCATTGGATCTGTAGTTCGGCCTTCTATACCGGTTTGGCTGTTCCTCCTTTTTTATTACTCCCTCTTGGATTGCATCTTCGATCCGAGTCCCTACATCAAATACCTCAACAAAAGTGTTTATCGACTGGAATCTCATCTTTTCTTGGTAGACAGGTTGAAGGTTCTTCATCAACATTCGAATCTGGTCTTTCTCGGATGGCCTCTATACCATTTTAGCCGCCTTCCCTCTCCAACGGCTCAAGTATTCAGTGAAAGACTCTTTATTTCCCTTCCTGGTAGTCTCCAGATCTCTAATGGTAACGTCCAGGTCCTGATTGTACTCATATTGTGCCACGATTGCTTTAATCACTTCTTCCCAAACCCAGGTCTTGCTTGGTTCGAGAGTGAGGTACCAAGATAAGGCAGCTCCAATTAAAGTTTGTTGGAACAAGACGGCCATCATGGTGGTGCTTAGTCTGCTTGGTTGGAAAGCTCCGATACACATCCTTACATGACTGCGAGGGTTTCCTGTTCCATCAAACTTATCAAAAACTGGCATCTTAAAGTCGGCTGGCAGTGTCTCGTGGACTCCATCGTACAGACCTTCCAATTCCATTAGATAAGTGTCGACCCCTTGAGCCTTACGCATCACCCTTTCCAGCTTTTCGATCTTCTCGGTCAGTAGCCTCTCTTTCTCAGTTTTCTCCCTTTCCCTGTTGGCCTACAGCGCATCATTCTACTATGCCTCCTGATCGTCAAACCAATCTCCTTCCCCTCCTAGAGATGGGTCCACAACCGGTGAAATTACAAACGGTGGTCGGTGATTTAGTGCTTCTATCATTCCTATCATACGGTTCATATTTTTGGCTTGCCGCCTCATTTGCTCTGCTTGTTGTTCTACTAGTGTTCTCAACCCGGCTACTTCCTCGTTGTTCCCTTCTTCTGCCATTTCAGCGTCTTCTCTTCTTACCAGCCTCGCTGTGGGATCCCTAAACCAAGCTTGATTTGAACTTGATGCTATTTTCGCCCCTACAATAAGTTTAAAATTTTTCTTTTAAAAACTTTTATCTGCTTCCTTTTGTTACACATATATATTTTGTTTTTAAAAGACATTTGGTAAAAAACTTTCTTTTATATGTCACACGGATGCAATGCATGTGTGTGTGTGTGTGTTCCTATTCTATATGCCAAAGAAAAGAAAATCCTAATCCTAACACATAAACACATAAGAACATAAGATCCTCACCCATGTCAAGTGCGCCAACTTCTCCTTTCATTGTGATCTTCACTACCCTCTCAAAGGTTGGATATTCAAAAAATTTTTGAAATTCATTTGAAAATCATTTCTTTAAATGACGAAATCTTTCAAAAACGATTCTCAAGGATTTCGATTCTTTTATTTAAAAATGAGGATGTGAAAATATTTCTCAATAAAGATGATTGGGTTAAAATTTTGCTTTGAATTTCATTTGAAGAGCATTTCTTCCAAAAACAATTCCCAAAATTTTGGATTTTTCCTTAGAAGATGATCATGCGAAAATATACCTTAATAGAGGTCAGTTTGGAGCTTTGTTTGATCGAAAAATAATTTGGGATAAAGAATGGTGGTTTATCGAAATCTCGTTTGCTCTCAAAGGTGAATTTTAAAACTTTTGGGTAGAAGGATCACAAGATCGGTTTGTCACCGTACTTTTCTTGAATTTGGATGCATACAAGGTCAATGATGCTTAGCTAACATTATATAAGAAGTATAATCTTATAATCAAGGTTCAGCATATTCTCCCAATGTCGTGGAACATGAGGAGAATTTGCTAAAAGGTGATTAAAAGATTATACATCTTTCATCAAGTAAGCATCGTCATCATCTCAAGTAATCCCTTCCGGGCATACAAAGCTTCTTAGCACATAAATCCTAATCAAGAATTGATTTCCTAAGATTTGAAAGGTTCTATGGAAGATACTATGCAAAAGCTGGGTTTTAGGTCAAATAAGGGACCCTTGACACACACCCGATAGGATGCTTTATATACCAACACATGTTACGAGATCAAGGGTGATCACACAGTCCCATGATGGCTTGACCAATCGGGTTGCTCCGAGCCTCCAAGGTAATAGTTCCATGCAATCGACTGGTTGGACATGCAAGTGAAATGCAACAGGCACACAAAGATTGATTAATCCGATTAAGAGGATGCTTTCAAGTCTAATCCTCGAGTGAACCCATAATCAGAATTCTGGTTTGCGAAACCAGAGATTCTGGGTTCGATCCCCAGTGGAGTCGCCAGATTGTGGATATCGCAATTTTCTCCTTCTTTTACCCACAACTTTTCTTTTAAAATCTTTTTTTAATTTAAAATACAAAACAATGAGTCGCCACTTAATTTTTTAAAGGGAAAATTAAGAAACCATTTTAAAATAACTGATCTTTTTGCGAAACCAAAGATTAAACTAGGTCCGGGGATTATGGAATGAGAAGGGAAGGAGCCCATCGGACTAAAACACCCCTTCTCATCCTATCTCGCGATAGGCCCCTACTTGATATCCTTTTTATCGAATTAATTATCTAAGCATGTCCTCAATTAATACATATGTATAAATATACATTACAAAAGCATGTCTAAAGAGTGTAAGATTGCAAGTGATAAAATATCATTAAAAAAAACAACATAATTCAAGTAGCAAGCGATATGATATGCAAATAGGGAACTACGGAACTTACCCGGGATCCAGCCGCGAATGTTTAAACGTGTAATGCATACAAAAGGATAAAAACCTAAGAAGAGGGTCTCTTATACACATATATACACATAAGGCAAATCTTAATTCTACGGTGTCGCACATGAGGTCGAAAAATCAATAAAATCGAAGAATAACTAAACTAAAGGAGAGTCGAAAGATCATACCTCATCAGCGCTACAAAACAAGGGTTAGTCCACATGATATACAACATGTAAAATTGAATAATGATCCTAGGCTTCTAACCTAAATCTATCCAATGTAATTAACCTAAAGCAAACGAATCCTAATTTTGAACATCAAGTCACATGGATGAATAAACATAAACAAGAAGAAATTGTGAAATACTTATTGATTTAGGTCATTTAAACTTTGAATTCAAGCTTAACTAATCATTATTAAAACTTGGTTTGAACCTTAGCTCGTGAAAATATCATCTAAGCCATTATTTATAAGATTGATCAAAGTTGTTACAGAATTCTAAAAATTACTGAGAGCAGATTAGAACTTCAAAGAAATAATTAGCATGGTTCCCGTGGTCTGATCTTGATGATATTTGGACACAAGATGCCTCTGTGTGTCTAGTTTCTAACCCAAAAGAAAATCAAGGTTTCAATGGTTAGATCTCCGGGAATTGGACAAACACTAGACATTACTCAGAGACTTACAACTCCCCATCCAGAGTTTCTGTATGATTTTCTAAAAATAGTAAAACAATCAGAAATGCCTTGATCTTTTTAGGGTAGCTTCCTAACACAGTAAACTACCTATAAAAATTTATTTTGGATCAAGAAAGCGTGATTAAGGTTCTGATTTGCTTATTTCAAAAGAGTGTTACTGTTCTGAAACTCTGGACAGATTGTAGTGACTTCACAAAACTCATGACCAAACCACTTTAAACATGAAATCTACTTAAAACAAAAATTAAAGTGGTAGAATTTTGAGTTATAAACACTTTCCCATTGGTTTCATTTGATTCTAACGGTTCGATGTTCAACTAAAAATCTATGATCAAAAATGGATTATGAACTCACTGCACATTGGGTTAATTCACTTTATTCTTATAAACTTAGGCAAACAAGCCATGGAATTGGGCTTGTCTAAAGCTAACTCTCCTACCATTTGATGGTCATTGGAGACTAAATATATTCATACTTGTAAATTTCAAAGAAGTATGGAAGAACTTCATGAAACATAGTCATGACAAACCTCAAACCATGAAGATAGGTTTGGGTCCATTAGCTAAATATTCTAGTACTAACCTTAATCCCCTCATGAATCATAAGATTACAAAGAGATTAAGGGGTTTCAAACTAAGAGATTCAAGTAAGGCATTGAAAGCCTTATGAACCCAAGGGATGAACACAACAAGTGAAAAGGGAAATTAAAGAACTCAATGCATGCTATAATTAAATTTGAACAAAGACTAATTATTCTAGAGTTTTACCTCCAAAGTATCCTCAACTTGGTGATTTTGAAGAATTTCCAAAGACTAATCAAGCTCTTCCACTCTAATTCTACTTAAATATCCCTTAAACCTTCTCAAAACCTACTTCTAATTGTGTTTAAGAAAGCTTTTTTTGAAGTTAAGATAAAGAGAACACTAATGTAACCTCTAGATTCCAAGAAAATCCAATCCTTTGCAAGAGGATATTCATCCTCTATTTATAGACAATTTTAGAGGGGTATTTCAGTCATTTCATAGCAGAAAACTCTAAATCAGGCGTCCTTTTGATAGTACAAAACGTGTTGTATTACAGCTGTCTGTTACAAAAATGCGACACTCAATGGAGATGGAAGCGACACTCACTGAATGCCGATGCTGCACTCAATGCATGTCGCAGACAACTCCAGGGACTGCCGTTTTTATGTAAAAATTCATTTTTCGCGACACTTGTTGAAATTCGCGGTATTCACAGAATGTCGTCCGGCAGTCCAGAGACTGCCACAGCGGCAGCCCGTGACTGTCGCAAATTTGCTCAAGTGCCGTTCTGCCTCTTTTTTTCTTTTTTTCTTTCATCATCATTTTTTTCTGCTTTTTGTTAGGTTGGAGAGTCTTTCGAAGATCTTGAATCATCTTTGAAAGTCCTAGATTAGCCGGACATTGTCATCATCGGATCTCGGAGGTATCACTCCCCTTAACTCGACGTTTGGTCAAAATTGGGGTGTCTACATAAGCTTTAACATATTTTTACCTTCAACATTCATAAAAGTTGTTTAGATTCTCAAGAAGGAACTTCTTTAGGTTAGTTGGTCTTCCTATATCAAAATAGTGTATCTATAGAACATGGTTTCACCCTTTCATGTTGGTTTATCATTTCAAATAGTTCTTTGATCTTGCTTTTATTATTGTGCTTTGATACATGAAGTTTCATGGATTTTGCATTTTTTATATTTTGCTGGGCCGTTCTTTGGTTGTGTTATATTGATTTTGAATTTTCCTTACATGCATCTGTTTCTTTGGTTGGTCTGTAATATCTTTGTTCAACTAAATTGTTGTGTTCCATTTTGTTTTACCAATGGATGGAAAAGAAATGTTTCAATGGTTTGGTTTATGAACAAGATGCAATTATTGGAAGATGATGTTGATGGTAGATGCTTCATGGATACAAAATGGATGCCGAAGCCATCGCTATAGGGCTATTAACCTGGAAGTTATGAATAGCACACATTTCAATGTGTTCTTGATGATTATTTATTTATTTATTTATTTATTTGTGGATAGCGTGATGCTTGATGTTAATGTTCCAAATTGTTGTGCTTTATTTGATTTGTGAAATCAAAAAGTAAAATACTATCATAGATTCATTCACCATTATAGGTGAGCTATGTTCTTACTGATTTGGATTGATCGGCATTTATTTATAGGTAATAAGGGTGTGTTTGGAATGTGATTTTGTGTAGGTAATTGATTCCTTTGTTATTTTCATCAGTGCCCCCGGGCACGGGTAATTACTAGTGTATCTATAATTTACACGCACATATATTTCTATATTATATACATTGACAGGAGAGCACATTAGGAATTAGTGAATTACTGATGATACAACAGTCAATTTACTTTGGAAGGATTTTACATCTTTAATAGCTAACCAAACACCGGAAAATCTAAAAATGTTTCTAAAAAATATTTTACATTAAAGCAAACTGAGCATAAAAAGGAAAATGACTTATGACTTATTTTACATTAAATTTGGGAAGCATAGCATTACTCTATAGTAAATAGCTCATGTTCTAAACACTATTTTATTTTGAGGTGATTTAGTCATTTTAGCTTGCTTCGTTAACAAATTTAAAGGTAACCCCTTGATATGAAGCATGGGGGTATTCATGCCAAAATTTAAAACACATGGGATAAGTGAAAATCGGTGAAACCATAAGGAGTATAAGTGTATTTTACCCTTAAAAAAATTATACGACAATTTATAAAAAGCCCAATCATTGAAATCCACTTAGGGCTCAATATCTGAAGATTTTGAAAACATAAATTTATTGATGGCCTGTGGATCCTCGACTGTGGCCGTGCGGCTTGTAGGCACCACTTACGTAGTACTGTCAGGACCACAAAAAATATAATTTTCTTATAAAAAATAATGATAATTTTAGTACTGCTAAGCACCACATTAGTGCTCCTAGGTGCTGCTTGGGCCGAGAAACCCAAGCCCTAATGTGTCTTAATTGGAGTGTGAGATGCTCATGTTTGTAACCACCAGCCGGCCCATGTTTTCATAAAACTTTTTGGGTTTTCTTTACGTATTGAAATAATTCTTGCTGAAACAAAATTGAATGAAATGTCAAAATCATAAAATGACTTAAGGTTGAGAATGTGGTTGCACCAACACACATTTGGTTTTTTTTTTTTTTTGGCTGAGAAATAATGCACAAGGGTTGCTCACCCTATTTGAATCTTTTATTGTTTGGGCATTGTTGAGTGTAAATTCAGTTTTACATTTTTACATTAATTATGTTTTATTGTTCATCCTAGACATATATTCGGTTATACATTTGGTATTTTCGGTTCCAAATCCAATAGTCTAATTGCAAAATAGATCAGATTCATATGTTCTATTTGACATTCATCTAATGATAAAGGTATCACGATAGTTGTTGATAATTTAAAAGTGAGTCGTATTATATATAAATAATTAAATATGCTTGCTATATATTAATTTCTTAGTATTACTGTTTTAAGTCCTATGGTTGTTTAAAAACATCAACAATAATGAGTCTTAACACAAGTACAATTCCTAATAGTTTTCACGACTATTATTTAATTAATAAATCTTAAAAAGTAATGAGGCCTAATACATTATATCGTTAAATTTTTTATTAGGGCCCATTTGATAAAACTAAAAATAGAAATTTGGTATTAAATCACACATTAGGATAATTATTTGGTTATGAGACACAAGAGAAGCTTTTTTGGTAATAAGGACATTATTCAGTAAGAGTATTAGAATCAGCTCTTTTGACCAGTTGACCACATATTTTTTGGACATACTTTACCCTCAATTGCATTTTTCATTTTCATCCCTCTCTCTCTCTCTCTCCCTCTTCCATTTCTCTATCTCAGTGGACCACCAACCACACCTCTCTCTCTCTCTCTCTCTTCCATCTCTCTCTCTCTCTCTCTCTCTCTCTCTCTCTCTCTATCTATCTCAGTGGACCACCAACCACCATCACTGCTGACCACCATCCACCATTAATGACGACCACCATCACCTCCGTCACCACCACCACATCGACCACCTCTCTCTCTCTCTCTCTCTCTCTCTCTCTCTCTTAGCACTGACCACTATCACCGTCGTTGCCACCATAACCCGGCCTGATGATGGCCGAATTAGAGGATGATTTGGTTAATGGAAGTGATGTTGAGAATGAGGCTGATCATAAAAGAGTTACAGTTGAGAAACAAGTAGTAGAGGCAATGGAGAGAGAGATTAAAGTGTTGGATAAAGCTTGGAGATATGTCTCCTCCGACCACCACCAATTTCAGATCCACCACCACTGCGACCAGATCTACCACCACCGGGACTACCACGAGCAGATTCAGGACCACCACATCACCACAACCCAGTGCACAGCAAGCATTTTCACTTTTCTGTGAATTTTCATGAACTTTGTGAAATTTCACAACTTTTCGGTGGTTTGAGAAATTTGTTTTGTGATCATTGTATGAAAATTTTCACAACTTTTTTTTTATTTGGGATCAATGTAGCTTTAATTTGGTTTATTTCCAGGTTGTGAACGCTCTATTAAGTTTATCTGAGTTTTAAAAAAAAATTCTACTGGAAAAATAGTGTTAAGGTTATGGATTTTTTTGAGAAATTTCACAACTTTTTTATGATAAATTTTACAACTTTTCGGTGGTATGATATGAGAAAACATGTTTCTGATCATTGTATGTTGATCTGATGGTTTGGTTGTGAAGGAGGTCGATCAAGTGAGGTCATGGTGGTCGTTGGAAGTAAGGTGAGGTTGTGGTGGTGATCGCTACTAGTGGTGGTGGTGGTGGTGGTGGTCGGTGGAGGCAAGGAATTGTGATGGTGGTCGTCAGAGCTTAGGCGAGGTCGCCGGAGGTCAGGCAAGGTCACTGAAGGTTAGGCGAGGTGATGGTGGTGGTCGCCGGAGGTCAGGTGAGGTCGCCGGAGGTGCAGAGGATAAAACACTTGGTGTAGACCAATATTAGGGATAGATTTGTCAAAATACAAAGGAGTGGACCTAATCTCAAATATTTTTGCTAGTTATACCAAAACCACTATACTTTCCTTAAATTGGATTAAGTCCTAATTGCCCCAACTAAAAATTAAGTACTAAATTTTAAGTATTGAAAATGTTAAACTATTGAATTTATAATAGTACAAAATAGAGATTTAAATACTACAATAGACTACATTCAGTGCTTGTTTTCAGTGCATTTTTTTTGTATAATTAAAGTACTAAAATCTTTCAATTTCAACAGTACTTAATTAGGTAATCAAACACACCTTCTTTTTCTTTTATTTATTTATTTATTTTTATACTTACCTAGATTATGACTTGACAGACACACACACACACACACACACACATGCACACACCCTTAACTCAATCCAACCCAACCCAACCCCAAAGCCCCACAATAGCCTATAGCAAAGCCTGACAAGGGCCACTCATTCTGACTGAAGAACAAACAGGAGGGCAGGCAAAGACTTCCCCTAAGGGGAGTCGAACCCTCAATCTCCCCACTGGGGAAAAAGAGGTCACACCCTTTTGATTACTAATTAAAACAATGAGATTTATGCTATGCTTCCCAAATTTTATATCCCAAATGTGGTTCCCATTACATGTAGCAATGGAACTGGCCATATGACTTTCTTGGAGAATATTGAAATGGTCCCACTATGATTGAAGGTGGTCCTTGGGAACCATTTTTGGGATACAAAATTTGGGAAGCATTGATGTGAGTAATGGATGTAATATCTGAGTTAACTGGTTAAGATTGAGATTAGTTGGTTTTTAATTATTTTATTTTATTTTATTACAAGGAAGGGGGAGTGGGGTGAATACTCGACCTATACATAAAACTCAGATCGGATCCAAAAGAGCTATACTTAATGTGTCAGATTAGTTGTTTTTATGTCCTAGGTATTGGAGAAGTTTCCATAGTTTCATTATCACACTATAGACAAATAAAAATCCTAGCAATCGTATAAAACTATGCAAAATATATCAAACACGAACTAGCTCTTCCTGATTAATTACATCCAGCTTTATACCAACATTTTGTAACACTAATCCTAACTTTTTCATCGGCTGCTACTAATATATAAAAAAGTAGTTACTCCGCTAGAAGCAAAGATAAAATAATTCTCCTTCAATATAAATTACAAAAGATGATTATCATGTAATTAATCAATAAACAAACTCCCATTTTATTCTTCAAAAAACTCATCTTAACAAATATCATTGCATAAATTTTCCAGAACAATGTCAATATACTATAATTATTCATGAACCAAGTACTACCAATAACACATGTAATTGCTAATTTTCTACATTCAAAAGTTTAACAAATGTTGAATGGTTTAAATGAATGTAATACCATACCTACTACATTATATAACATTAATTAGATGCAAAATGAGCGCAGCTGAGAGGAGGATGCTTAGATAGATGTGTTGTAAGAGTAGGAAAAATAGAATAAGAAATGAGTACACATTCGAGAGACTGTAGGAGTGTCACAGATTGAGAATAAGTTGAGGGAGAATAGAATTAGATGGTTTGGCTATGTGCAACGAAGACCTATAGACGCACTTGTGTGAAAGTGTGATAAGATTGTAGTGCTTGCAATGGTTAGAGGGAGGGGCAGACCTAAACTAACCTGGGACTATGTAGTACAACATGATATGAATATATATAATTTAAATGAGCATATAGCTCTTGATCATGCAAAGTAGAGAAAAATGATTCATACAGCCAACCCCAATTGATTGGGACAGAAGGCTTAGTTTGGTTTGGTTTAGTTGCAATACCACATCTACATAAATAAACACGAGTTATCTATGAAAATTGATCTAAGCTCAATCTTAACGAAAAAACTCATCTTTCACATTGAATTCCACTTCAAAACTCATTGTAAATGATTAGAAAAGACAAACAATAATTCTAGAAAAGCACCCTTAAATCATAAATATAACGAACTTTTTTTAAAAGGAAACCATAAGAAATATATCCAAAATTTATAAAACTTAGCACCTTCCCAAGATATCTGCTAATACCTCTCTAATTTATAGACTTATTCCACATGATTACAGATCATAAGGAAAAAAAATAAGTTTCTAATACAAATATATGTAAGAAAGAACTAAAATTGAATCACATCCCCTTAAGTGTTTGACTCTTTTTCAATATGACACATTCTCCTTGGTAACAGTTTTTATTAGGGGTTGGTTTAGATTGTTTTTTTTTTTCCTTTTCGGTATTGGTTGAACTGTTTCTTTTGGCTTCCTCACGTTCCTGCCATCTTTTAACTTTGATTGTTCCATGGATTAGCAGCTAATTCGGAAAAAAAATTTGGACTTTTTAAAGTAAAGTGGCTATTTTAGAGAATTGATTTTTTAAATGTTCATTTTAACAATACTTTCTTATAGTTACTGGACTCTCTCTTTTCTTTTATTTATTTATTTAGTTATTTTGTTTGGGCTTGCTCAAGTTTGGTGGACTCCCTGGTTTAGCAACTAATTGAAACTTAAAAGAACTCACTGAAGTAGTTATTATATATTATCATCTATTTTAAATATTTATTGTAGAAATCAATATTCTTTTTTGGCTTGGCACACATTCCTGCTATGTATTTTGATACTTTATTTTTATTTTATTTTATTTTTTAACTTTGGTGGATTGCATGGACTAGCAACTAATTGGGAAAAATAGATTGAATTTTTCTATAATCATTTTAGATTCTTTTTTTATTAATGCTTTCTTGTATTTAATAAAACTCTATTCCATTTAAAAAAAAAACAAAAAAGAGTTATAGGACTCTATATGTAAATTATGGACTCCCTAAAGTAGACTGGTTTTAAGATAATTATATTTTAGACTTTTATTTCATCAATACTTTTGTATATAATTATTATAAGACTCCATAAATGTTAAAAATAAATAAAGATGTGATAAGGAACACTTAGGTGGAGCGTTTGAAAATAAAACACACCAAAGTTCTCTGCTTGTACATCTCTTTATTCGTACTTTTCTTCAAAATATTCTCAACCACCTACATTCTCTTCTGCGACACCAAACTTTGCAGTATATATGCTTTTCTATATTTTTTTTGTTGCTTTTGTTATGTTTATCAATGCTAGAGATCTTCAACATTTTTGTTGTCAAGTTTGATGTCATTTCTAAGATATAGTATGAAATTATAAACAAGTTATAGTAGACAATGTTGGAAACTATACATAATAGAGTGTATATGATTTCACATTAATCTCTTCTTTATTGTTAAATCCTGTTTTCTCAAAATATGAACCTTTTAGGTTTAGGTTTTAAAGAATAAGAGTCATCAAAGAAAATCTTCCGATCTACATATACATATGCCTATATTCTTATATATGTGTGTGTGTGTGTGTGTGCGTGTGGGTGTGTGTGTGTGTGTATAAATGCATGTACTTTATCTCATATATGCATCTCTCTCATGGATGAAATTCTTTATTCACTGAAGTTGTTTAGCAAGTTAAACCAGTGCACTAACTTTGGCATTATATATTACAGAGCGTATGTTATTTAATTTTAAATTATGCATGTTAGTTTTTATAATTTGTATATGTTTTTGCACATCTTTTAAAACCATTTTGAATAATGTACAGACTTTGTTAAAAAGAATGATATAATTATATTGTCTATATTTACCTTACGATAATATCAAGTGTTTAGGCAGTTCATTTTGTTCAATTTGCTAATATCTATCATTTTGTGCATTAACCACGTGCAAAGCACGTGCTATAATACTAGTATCTATATATATACACACACATCTACAATATATTGGAGTTAAGTTCAAAAATAGCACAACTTATGACTTGGACAAGAATATATGACTAGGATTGATGACTAGCATGTGACTAGGATGGTTTGGGGGTTTAAATTTTACAACAATGATACACCCACATTTCCAACCACATCTCCAACCACATCCTATGCTTTAAATGCATGTACCATGTGCTGTTTGCCTTTTTCACACTTTTCTGTGCACAACTTCTACAGCACAGGATACATGCATTTAAAGCAAGGATGTGGTTGAAGGTGTGGTTAGAGATGTGGGTGTATCATTACTGTTAATTTTAGGGGGAAGGATTAACTAGTCAAGACACATTTATTAGCTTAGACAATTAAACAGCGTTCCAATCACTCAACGTTTCAATCTCTCTTAGAAATTCTCTCTCCCATCAATCACTCTTCCATATTTTCTCTATCTCCTATCGTCTCTCCCCTTCCTCTCACTCTCCCTATCCGCTGGCGCATCACCAGTGCCTTCCTCCGGCTAGCGTATCTGAGTTTATTTTGCTATTTATTTTCACAAAAATTCTAAACTCTAACTATTTATTTTCGTAGTAATTCTACGTCACAGTCATTGGTGGTAAGTTTTGTAACTGATCAAAAAGTTTTCTGCATGTAAAAGAGATCTTATCCCATCGTGTACAACACACTTTTGCACACAGATCTGTGTACAACAATGGTGGGTATGAGATCTCTTGCAAACTCCCATCTCTAAAAAATGGTGGAAGAATCTAGAGGTTTAAGGCTTAAATCAGGAAAATCTTCTTGATTTTGGTTAGTTCTTGAAAGGGATTTCAGGTTCTTTTGTATCTATTTATTGATTAGTGCGTTCACCCAGTGCGCTTACCCAGTGCGCATTGGAGCCTAACTCTTCAAATAATATTATCGTTGTGTGTTTTCTGTTTCTAGATTACTGAGTGCATCCATCCTTGATAAAATGTAAGGACAAGATTAGAACAATCAGGCAACCTTTCAGTGGCGCTATAAATCTTGAAAATGTGGTTCCTAATTAAAATGTGAGGATAAGATAAGTAAAACTGGGCAGCCTTTCAGCTCTGTTATGAATTTTGACAAATGTATGTCAACATATTAAAATGTAAATATATGACGAGTGAAAATGGATAGCCTTTCGGCGTTACCATGTGATTGGAAGAACTGCATCAGTCCTTGTTAAAATGTGGAGATAAGATGTGAAAACTAGGTCGCCTTTCGGCTCCATTATGTATTTTTAAAAAGTTTATCCAGCCTCAATAAAATATAGGGATAAGACAAGTAAAATAGAGCAGCCTTTCAGCGCCACCATGAATTTTGAAAAGCACATCTTTTGAAGTTGAGAAAGAGAGAAAGGGATTTCAGGTTCTAAACATGGGTAATTTCAAATTTTTTTTTCCTTTTTTCCCTTTTATCTGCACTCTATCAATATAGCATTACATATACTTCTTTTTTCCCTCTTAATTTATTTTCCTCCTCCTCCTCCTCCTCCTCCTCCTCCTCTCTCTCTCTCCCTCTCTCTCTCTCCAGATCTACCATCGATCGATCTCTCTCTCTCTCCACTGACTTCGCTAATCACGCACCTGCTGTCATACGCACATGAATGAGTCAACGGGTGCCTAGGTCCACCTTTCATCGCCAATTCTCCTTCTCGACAACCGGTGGTTGTGGAATAGGTGGTAAAACAATGAACAGTAGTTTCAATTTGATTATTTCCATCTCACGATTGTTTTAATTTCAATATTTGGAATTGGGTATTACAATTCAAGTATTGTTTCAAGAGATAACTAGTATAAAGTTCAAGCTAGTGTAGGATTCTTGCAATAGGTCCTGCTCCAAAAACTTTTTAGTATTAAGTCCATGGGTTCAATCTAGTGTAATGTACAATTTGATAATTGCACATTCTTTCCTTTCCCATTCAAGCTGTACTTAAAAACCAACCTATATACCTCCAATAACTCACATAAATTTTATGTTTTCAAATTTTAAAAAAATCTAAATAATTTATGCTATTATCTCGAGAAAATGGTGAGATATTCATTTGAAGAAACCCATTCCCACCCGACGCCGATGACCCAAAATTGAAGATCGACTTCGATGAGAGAATGGCGAAGAAAGGTAAGTGAGAAACTTAATACAATTTTTGAAGTCATTGATGATTTAGCATACTATGCATGTTTGTGTTTATCATAATGAAATCATCTTATAAGGAAGAAAAAGTTGGGGAAAAAACTAGGGTATTTGACACATTATTCTTGTCTCAGTCAAAAATCGATTTGGTGATTGTTGTTTTTTTCCCTCTTCAAATATACTTAGATATATTGATTTTCATGCGATTTTAAGGCCCAAAAATATAATTTTCAAGATTTTGGTTGACCATATGTGATTCCTATGAAAACCTGCAAATCTAATGTTTCTACAAATTTTTCTCAATCTCGAACCTAATATGAGTGTGAATTTAACACTTATGTTCATCCAATCTAGTGTTTCTACTAAATTTTCTCAATCTCGAACCTAATATGAGTGTGAATTTAACACTCATGTTCATCCACATTTATAACTCCATGAATGGTATTGAGAAATTTAATATGTGTGTGAATTTTAATACTCACAATCATCCCCATTTATAACTCCATAAAATGGCAGTGAGTAATTTAACACTCACAATACTATGCATAGTGTCAGACTTAAAATGTGTCACGATTTCATAATGTTTAATTTCACATTGTTTTGACATTTTGCATAGTGTGATTTTTTGCACTACCACTCACTATTTGAAATATCACACACACAGTGTGAACATTAAATTTATCACGTTGAGTCACACTGTTGCTTCTTAGTATTAAATTTCACACTATTTTGAAATCTGTTTAATTTCACACTGTCAGGTTATGACGCAGATCAACACTTCCAGTCATAGTAGAGTGCAATGCAAATAAGTAGCCAGCTGATTTAGTCCATGAATTCCTAAATAGTACTGACAGGAAGTCCTTGACACTCGAAGATCACGAGGCCCGACTTAAAGCTTTGGATATCCAGGTGAAACTAAATAGATCAAAAAAGTGATCAAATGATTTTTCTATTTTTGATGTTTACTGGATGTACCTGCAGTATTATCATTTTGTATTATCATGTGTATGCTGCATTTAGTATTTTGACTGCTGATGACACTTTTTTTTTTTGTGAGCACTCATATTGTTAAATCTTGTTTGACTTTATTTTTAGTATTTGGATGTCATGACGTTTAACTTATTTTATAGTCCATTATAGTGTGAAATTTCATACTACAATAAACACATTATGAAATTTTCCACTACAGTGTGAAATTCCATACTGCAATAAACACATTATGAAATTTCAGTGTGAAATTTACCATTGCACTGTGAATACCATTACAGTGTGAAACTGCCGCTAACGCCGACACAGTTCAGGCAAATGTATTGGATTCGATTTAATTCTAATAAAATATATTAGTATGTTGTTTTGATTAATTTTGTGCAAGCTTTAAATGTCTTCTTCATATTATCAAAAACCAATGCTTTACGATTTCACAATTCAAACAGGAGGTCGTGCCAACAATATATATTGGTGAATTTCACAATTCAAACTGTGCAAATGAACACATGTTAGGGTAGCAGCAATCGGTTTTATTTCTATAATTCAAATTGTCAATTACACAGTAGGAAAATAGCTGAGTGTGAAATTTCACACTGTAAACACACAGTATGGAATTTCACACTGTACGGACTGTTATCTCATTTGAATGGATTATGGGCTGTTATAGAATTAGGCCTGGCAATTGGTTGGATATGGGTAAATATGGGTTGGGCCAAAATAGGTTGGGTTAAAATGGTTTCAAAACTATTTATAACCCATGAAAATATAGGTCAAATATGGGTTGACCCTGGTTGACTTGCCAACCCAACCAAAATTACTATTATTTTTTTGAAATCTTTTTTTACTATTTTCTTCTTTCGAAAAAAATTCAATTAAAAAAATTTTTGAAAAAAATAAATTTTAATTTTTTATAAATAAAAAAAATATATTGAATGACTATTTTGCCCTTCAAACTTCAAAATGCTATAACTTGTTAAGACTAAACTAGAATGGAACGTCGTCAGAGCCTATGAAATTATTATAATATTAAGACCATTTGGGGAGCTAAAAAGCATATATATAAGGTAAAATGACCAAATTGCCCTTAGAGCTTACATATAAGAAGTTAACATTGTTAAAATAATCAATTAATACGGAGTGACCTACCCAAGGTTTTTCGACATTCTGGATCTAATGACAGAGTTCATTTGATTTGAATCTATTTGTAAAATGACTATTTTGCCCTTCAAACTTCAAAATGCCATAACTTGTTAAGAATAAACTAGAATTGAACGTCGTCAGAACCTATGAAATCATCCTAATATGAAAACCATTTTGGAATCTAAAAAATATATACGTCGTAAAATGACCAAATTGCCCTTGGAGCTTACATATAAGAAGTTGACATTGTTAAAATCATCAATTAATACGGAGTGATCAACCCCTAGGTTTTTCGACGTTCTGGATCCAATGGTAGGGTCCATTTGGCCTGAATATATTTGTAAAATGACTATTTTGCCTTTTAAATTTAAAAATGTCATAACTTGTTAAGACTAAACTAGAGTTGAACGTCGTCAGAGCCTGTGAGGTTATATTTAGGATAAAGAACATTGGGGGACCTAAAAAGTACATATATGGTAAAATGACCAAATTGCCCTTGGGGTTTACATATACGAAGTTAACATTATTAAAGTCTTCAAATAATGCAAAGTGGCTTACTCTGAGATTTTTCGACGTTCTGAATCCAATGGTGTGGTCCATTTGACTTGAATATATTTGTAAAATGATTATTTTACCCTTAAAACTTTAAAATACCATAACTTGTTACAATAAAATCAGAATTTAACGTTGTCAAAGCATGTGAACTCATATTATTATGAAGAACATTTTGGAACCTAAAAGGTATATAGATCGTAAAATGACCAAATTGCCCTTGTGGCTTACATATAGAAGTTAACATTGTTAAAGTCTTCAAATAATACATAGTGATCTAGCCCGAGATTTTCGACATTCTGAATCTAGTGCCGAGCTATATTTGCATAAATATATTTGTAAATTGACTATTTTGACCTTATGTATTTAAAAACCCATAACTTGTTAAGATTTAACCAGAATTGATCATTTTACAATCTATGTACTTTTTAGGCATTTTGAATTAATCTTAACAAGTTATGGTATTTTGAATTTTTAAGAGTAAAATAATCATTTTGCCCTTATGTATTCAGGTCAAATAGACCACTGCATTGGATTTAGAATGTCGAATAATCTTAGTGCAATTCACTCCGTATTATTTTAATACTTTAACAATGTTAACTTATTACAAGTAAGCTCCAAGGGCAATTTAGTCATTTCACCGTATATGTATACTTGTACGTCCTCAAAATTTCTTCATCTTAATATGAGCTCACAGGCTCTGACGACGTTCAATTTTAGTTTAGTCTTAATGCGTTATGGAATTTTGAAGTTTGAAGGGCAAAACAGTCATTGTACAAATAGATTTAGACCAAATGGACCCTGTCATTGGATCCAGAACGTCGAAAAACATTGGGAGAGGTCACTCCGTATTATTTGATGACTTTAACAATGTTAACATCTTATATGTAAGCCCCAAGGGCAATTTGGTCATTTTACGATCTAATACTTTTTAAGTTCCAAAATGTTCTTCATAATAATATGCGTTCACAAGCTTTGATGACATTAAATTCTGATTTTATTTTAACAAGTTATAGCATTTTAAAGTTTTAAGGGCAAAATAGTCATTTTACAAATATATTCAGGTCAAATGGACCACACCATTGGATTTAGAATGTCGAAAAACCTCGGAGTAAGCCACTTTGTATTATTTGAAAACTTTAACAATGTTAACTTCGTATATGTAAACCCCAAGGGCAATTTGGTCATTTTACCATATATGTACTTTTTAGGTCCCCAATGTTCTTTATCCTAAATATGACCTCACTGCTCTGACGGCATTCAATTCTAGTTTAGTCTTAACAAGTTATGACATTTTGAAATTTAAAGGGCAAAATAGTCATTTTACAAATATATTCAGGCCAAATGGACCCTACCATTGGATCCAGAACGTCGAAAAACCTAGTGGTTGATCACTCCGTATTAATTGATGATTTTAACAATGTTAACTTCTTATATGTAAGTTCCAACGGCAATTTGGTTATTTTACGACGTATATATTTTTTAAATTCCAAAATGGTTTTCATAATAATATGAGCTTATAGACTTTGACGACGTTAAATTCCTATTTTTTTTAACAAATTATGACATTTAGAAGTTTCAAGGGCAAAATAGTCATTTTACTAAGTAGTTATAAAATTTTGACACAAAAGTGTAGTTTACCAAACGCATTTTTTTTGTTTTTTTTCTCTCTTTTAAAAAACAAAACAAAGTTACCAAACACATTTTTTATTTTCTTTCCTTAAAATGAACACAAAAAATTCTAATACTAAAACAAAAAAATAAAATGGTTATTAAATGGTTAACCATTTTCAACCCATTTTCTAACTATACATTTTATTTGTTCAACCAATTTTCAACCCACAATGACTTTTGCCAGGTCCAAAGTGGTTATTCTTCAGGTTGGCTTGGATGGGTTGGGACATCCAAAATTATTTTGCCAGACCTATATAGAATGGACTGTATTAATGGTGTTTAGTATACATGAAACCACAAGAATAGGCCTGAAGAACTTATAATAGATACATCTCCACAATAAAATCATGGGATCTTATCCTATATAATAGATACCCAAAATAAAGGAGATTTTATCCCTACTTAATACATCTGAATAGATATATATATATATGTGTGTGTGTGTGTGTGAGAGAGAGAGAGAGAGAGAGAGAGAGAGAGAGTGTGTGTGTGAGCGTATGAACATAAATCAGGGTGAAAAGGGAAATAAAAATAACATTAATTGGGGATATTGGACTAATTGCAAATAATTTCACTAAAATTGGGTTTATTGATACAAAGATATTTTGCATGGACTTATTTCGAAAAAAGTTAGCTAGAATAGGACTTATTACTAGATTTGTCTTGTTTCAATAAAGTTAGCTTTTTTGGAATTGGGCATTCTATAGAGTCGGTTTTTTCATTTTTATTCGTTTGAAAGTTGAATGTATTCAATTTAAAACTTGGACTTACAGAGTTTTCAAATTTAATTTTTTTTTTTTTGGGAAATGTGTGTTTCAATTTAAAATGTTTTTGTGTTTTCCTTTCCACAACCGGCGGT
This sequence comes from Hydrangea macrophylla, assembly GCA_033977485.1. Lineage (NCBI taxonomy): Eukaryota > Viridiplantae > Streptophyta > Magnoliopsida > Cornales > Hydrangeaceae > Hydrangea > Hydrangea macrophylla. The sequence goes on from CM066989.1 coordinate 31,306,538, forward strand.
CTTGGAATAGGTGTTTCAATTTGATTCTTTCCAATTTTTTTTTTTTTTTTTTTGAGGATTAGGTGTTTTATTTCATGGTTGAATGTTGAGTATTTCAATCTCCATTGAATGTTGGAATTTGAAAGTTGAAATTACAAACTTTTCAATTTGTGTTTTGTTTTTCTTTTCAATTATGGATAATTATTTTCCCTGTTTTGACATATCCAAACACCCGACTATTAGGCCATCCAATCTTGTGAAACAAGCGTGGGCTAATGATTTGGTTGTGACAACAGCATGATTCTATTCTTTTTTCCGGACATTGTTATAACATAAACATAGGAATTTATTTTCTTTTGCTGAGAAATAAACATCGAAATTTAAATGTATCTCTTTGTTACGCAGATAGTGAAGCCTTGGATTTGCAAGCTGCTCAGAACAGGACATATTATGCATTGTTATGGATATGGTGGAAATGATTGCAGCAAGGTCACTTTGCTTATGGATGAACACGTGGCGTGGGCACCATATACCATCATTTTCAAGAAAAACAATTTGTCCATCATGGTAGCTGAAAGAAAATATTGTGGAATCCTTAAAGGTTTACGCAGCGGAAAATAAAAATTTAATGGTTTTTTAAACCCATGATCAAGTCTATGATGTATACAATATACATACAACATACATAGGGAATTAATCAAATAGTTACCCTTGTAGCATGCTTTACAAAATATCAATTCCCTTTCATCCCACGAACAGTTCACCAAACCGTCCAAGCGTCCGATTTCTTAAAGTATCCACACGAGCAATTCACGAATTGGAAGAAGCTTATAATTTTTCTTCAACAAATTGAAGAACACTAAACCAGATCACAATATATATATATATGTATGATTGTACGGTTGTTAGATATGTATGATTGTACGGTTCTTAGGAGAGGAGTTTTTGTTGGGAAATATTTAGGTGTGCTAGCATGACTTTTAGTTTCTCATACCTCATTTATATAACAATAATATAAGACTCATTCCTAATCTAATTAGGAAACTATATTTGATTGGAAGACTTTCTTAAATCAAATATAAACTAATAGTATTATTATACTACTTCCATGTTAACAACTTAATATCAAGTAGACCCTCACAACTTCTTCCAATTACACATTGCCCTTTTGTGTGTGTGACCTCTAAGGTTCTTACTAATCTGGTAGTAGGCACTAACAGTTTAAAGTATTACAATTAGAACCCTTTCTAATTTATTTAAATTAGAACATTTTCTAATTCTCCCTTGTAGAAATAATTAATATTAATATTTATTATTTCTGGGCTTCTACTAGTCATGAGTGACACCTAGCAGTATATCATGACACACCCTAGACAGTCTGAAAATAGTGAACATTTCCATTAACAGTTACCATACAATTCAATCATTCTATCAAACAATGTCCCAATTAAATCTCTTAGGTATTGGACATACTATCAAACCCAGATTTAATTATATGTTCTCGAACTAATTGATATTTCTCTATTTGGTGAAATTAGAAAACTCTTTCTAATTCTCACTCTGCCCTGGCCAGGGAGCTATACTTGCGATATATCATAGAAGATCACATAGGACATTCACTCCCTCACTTGAGAGTGATAGATTCCTTGTTGTACATTCACATGTCTCCATGTATGACTTATTATACCCAACAATACTTGAATATGCCTTTGATTAAAACATAAACACCGTGCACGTTAAAGCATAATAACTTATACACAAGACAATAGTAATATCTCAGGTCTAAGGATTACTTGTACCACTGTAACTAAGAACAATCCACTGATAGATAAGTAAAACTCCATTTGGATATTCCTATAGTTGATCATGTTTAGTGAACTTGTTCTATAACAAGCACCCATATGTCTGTTCCAGTGTCCCCACACTGATGACTTAAGACTAGTCATATTTTATCAAATAAAATAAACATGGCACATGTTAGTCTAACCGGATTATCAAAGGCCCAATTTAATAATCCTACGACTAAGAACAATTTTAGAATAAAGCAACTGAGAAGTATATGGTCTTGTTCCTTAACTCTTTAAGTACATACCTTCTCAACTTTAATTCTATGGACATATCATATAGATGTTAAACAACAATAATGATAAATAATAAACTTGCCCTTTATTAATATGAAGCTGTTATTACAAGGTAATGTTCCTAAAACACTACTCCAATCTAATTGGCTTTTAGGGAATACTACTAACAATCTCCCACTTGCACTAAAGCCAATCAACCATGTATCTCATACCCATCTTCTCAAGATGGCAATCCAATTGCTGCTGGGTTAAGGCCTTAGTGAATGGATCTGCTACATTATCTGCTGAATCTATCTTCTGTATCTCCATATCACCTCTACCAATGATTTCTCTAATCATATGGAATCAACGCTGAATGTGTTTGGATTTCTAATGAGACCTTGGTTCCTTGGCTTGAGCTATCGCCCCATTGTTATCACAGTACAAAGGCACAGGTGATTCAATGGTTGGAACTACACCTAGTTCACTGATGAACTTTCTTATCCATACACTCTCCTTTTCTGCTTCTGAAGCAGCAATGTATTCTGCTTCGATCGTGGAATCTGCCGTTGTATCTTGCTTACAACTCTTCCAGCTAATAGCGTCCCCATTAAGGGTAAACATATACCTAGATGTGGATTTTCTATCATCCATATCAGACTGGAAGTTCAAATCCGTGTAACCATCAACTCTCAGTTCTCATCCTGCATAAATAAGGAACATATCCTTAGTTCTTCTCAAGTACTTAAGGATGTTCTTAACTTCAATCCAGTGATCCATACCTGGATTAGACTGATATCTGCTTGTAACACATACAGCATGACTGATATCAGGTCTGGTACATAGCATAGCATACATGAGACTTCCCACTGCTGAAGCATATGGTACTTTGCTCATGATCTCTCTTACCTCTGGTGTCTTAGGACTCATGTCCTTCGAGAGATGAATTCCATGTCTGAAGGGCAGCATCCCTCTCTTGGAATCTGCCATGTTGAATCTATTCAACACTTTATCTATGTATAAGGACTGGGATAAACCAAGCAATCTTTTAGATCTATCTCTATAAACCTTTATACCCAGTATATAAGATGCTTCTCCCAAATCCTTCATAGAGAAGTTTTGTGAAAGCCATAGTTTGACTGATGATAACATTCCTATATCATTCCCAATGAGTAGGATGTCATCAACGTACTAAATCAGGAATGTAATCGATCTGCCACTGAGCTTCTTATACACACATGGTTCATCCATATTTTGATGAAAATCAAATGCTTTGATCGCTTCATCAAAACGGATGTTCCAACTTCGAGATGCTTGCTTGAGTCCATAAATGGATCTCTGCAGCTTACACACTTTGTGGTTTTCACCACGGGATATAAAGCCTTCCGGCTGCTCTATGTAAATCTCTTCCTCAATCTGACCATTGAGAAAAGCGGTCTTTACATCCATTTGCCATATCTCATAGTCATAGTATACAGCTATAGCAAGCATAATCCTGATGGATTTTAGCATGGCTACTGGCGAAAAGGTTTCCTTATAGTCAACTCCTTGTCTTTGTTTGTAACCTTTTGCCACAAGCCTAGCTTTGTAGGTCTCTACCTTTCCGTTCGAGCCTATCTTCCTTTTGTAAACCCATTTGTAGCTAATAGGTACAATACCTTGAGGCGGGTCTACCAAAGTCCAGACTTGGTTGGAGTACATAGAATCCATTTCTGATTTTATGGCAACTTGCCATTTACTCGAATCGATATCTGACATCGCCTCTTTGTAATTAGTAGGATCACTCATGTCGCCATTGTCTCCACAATGAAAGAGTTCATCATCACCTTGATGGAGATCCAAATATCTCTTATTAGGTATGGGAGTTCTACTAGTCTTACGTGGAGGTTGTGTGATAGAAGGTGCTACTGTAATAGGGTTTGAGGACTCTTCCTCATGTTGTTCAATGTTGGTTTATGGTTCAGAGGACATTTCCTCTAATTCTATAACTTTCCCATTGCCTCCATCTTGAATAAACTATTTTTCAAGAAATACGACAAACTTGCTAACAAACACCTTTTGTTCGCCTGGGTGATAGAAATAGTATCCCAAAGACTCTTTTGGATAACCCACAAATCTACATTTTACTGACCTAGATTCCAATTTGTCCACTTCTAGTTTCTTAACATAAGCTGGACAACCCCAGATCTTAATGTAATTAAGACTAGGCCTCTTCCCATGCCATACCTCATGTGGTGTCTTAGGAACAGATTTGGTTGGCACCCTATTCAGTATATGTGCTGCTGTTTGAAGCGCATATCCCCAAAATTATATAGGTAAATCTGTGTAGCTCATCATGGATCGTACCATATCCAATAAGGTACGATTTCTCCTTTCGGACACACCATTTAATTGTGGTGTTCCAGGTGGAGTCCATTGTGATAAAATACCATTTTTGTTGAGATGGTCCAAGAATTCATTGCTTAAGTATTCACCTACTTGATCTGATCGAAGAACTTTAATATTTTTCCCAGCTTGTTTTTCTACTTCATTTCTGAATTCTTTGAACTTTTCAAAAGATTCAGATTTTTCATTAAATACACGTACCCTAACCATGAGTGATCATCGGTGAAGGTTATGAAGTATGAAAAACCTCCTCTTGTAATTGAATTCATAGGACCACACACATCAGTGTGATTTAACCCAAGTATGTCGGCTGCTCTTTCCCCATGTCCCACAAGGGTGATTTGATCATTTTGCCCATGAGACAAGATTCACAAGTTGGATAAGCTTCATAAGCTAATGAGCCAAAGTGTCCATCCTTAACCAACTTGTTGATCCTATCATCACTAATATGACCTAATCTAAGATGCCAAATATAAGTAGGATTAACTTCATCTCTAGGTCTCTTTGGTGTTTTATCTTTTGCTTGCTCAATATAGTTAATACCATTATCTAAGTTTAAGAACTAAAGACCATTCAAATATATGCCAGAACCAACTAAATCATCATTTAAATAAAATGTGCATTTTTTTTTCTCAAAAACAAATTTATAACCATCTCTAGATAAAGCAGAAATAGAAATAATATTCCTAATAATATCTGGCATAAATAAACAATCTTTTAATTCTAAAACTACGCTAGATGGTAATGCTAAATAGTAGCTCCCTATAGCTAATGCAACAACACTTGCTCCATTTCCCACTCGAAGAGCAACTTGTCCTCTACTCAGCCTTCTGCTTTCCCTTAATCTCTACAACAAATTACAAATATGAGAACTAGCTCTGGTGTCTAATACCCAAGAAGAAACAGAATTAACCAAAAGGTTAGTTTCTATAAAAAGCAATTTAGACATACCTTCAGAAGGTTTGTCTTTTATGGAAGCAATGTACTCTATGCAGTTCCTCTTCCAATGTCCTTCTTTGCCACAGAAGAAACACTTTCCTTTACCCTTATCATTTGCGGGCTTGCCTTTCTTGATCTCGCCCTTTGCATTCACCTTGGACTTCTGCCCCTTCCACTTTCCTTTACCCTTGGGCTAGCTTGGACTTGGAAGTAGAAGCCTCATGAATGACAAGAGCAGATCCCTTTGTCTTTTTGATAGAGCCTTCCGCAGTATTCAACATATTTAGCAACTCATGCAGTGGAACTATCATCCTGCTCATGTTGATGTTCATAATGAACTGCGAAAATGAATCTGGCAAGGATTGTAAGATCAAATCTATTTACAAATTTGCATCTATGCCTACATCAAGCTTTTCGAGTTGCTCAATGTAACCGATCATCTTAAGCACATGCTCATTTACAGATGACCCCTCTGCCATTTTAGCCTGGAAGAGTTCTTTTGAAACATTGAATCTTGCGGTTCTACTTTGTCCCCCATACAACTCTTGTAGGTGAAGAAGAATAGAGGTTGAGCTTTTAAATGAATCATGTTGCTTCTGAAGCTCATTGCTCATGGATGCTAACATGTAGCATCTCACCTTTATTTCACTTTCTCAAAGTGTCATGCTCTTCCTTAGTGGATCCTTCCGAAAGAGATTCCGGCATTGGCCTATCCAAGACTTTGGCAATTTTGTCAGAAGTAAGAATGATTTTTAAGTTCCTTAACCAATCATCAAAGTTTTGTCCAGTCAAACGGTTGGTATCCAGAATTTTAGCAAGGGGGTTGAAGTTTGACATTTTTAGCGGTGATCTATAGAAGATAAATTGCAATTTATGAGCATAAATAAAATTCAATTTTATTATCCATTAGATTTTGGGTCTTCAAATCATAATGGTACCTCCCACTATTCTTTTCAAATTCCTCATCACTTTAAAAAAATTTGGGAATCTTTATTTATAAAAATTTCTACTGGTGATTGGGGTCCCACCAAAATTAGTACAACCTCACATAATAGTTTCTTGGCTGTACAAACTTTGATAAGAAGGTAAATTCATACATATTGCTTCTTAAGAAAGTTCCAATCATCATTTAGCCTCTAAAATTATGAACCTCACATGGTAGTTTCTTGATCCATATATTTTAGTTAAGTTAGACCCACCATTCATACAAGTATGAGTCATTAATGAGACCCTCACATAATAGTTTCTTGGATCTCACTAACCCCTCACCTCATAATATCATATATTTAAATAGTATGAGTGGCTTTTCTTAGAGTGAGCAGTCCCCACATAGCTATAGTCGACAAACCCAAATAAGAAAATACAGTCAACTATAATGGTGGAAGGCTACGATAAGACATTCATAGTGTCTATTCGATTACAACTTAATATCGTAACAAGAAGGGAATTTTATGGTGTCATCAAATATACATGCATCAAATACATAAAATAAATATTTCATCATTCATATTTTAATATGTCCATACGATGCTCCTACAACTAAATTTAGAAAACAATTTAAAATTTTAATTTAAAGGAGTATCCTCATGACACAACAATTGGATTAAATTTTAAAACAATTTTAAAATATGGACATATAAAATATATGGTGAAACCGCCCCAACAATTATCACATAAAAAATGGGTCATGGATGATTATGGACTGTTAAGGTGATTCAACTTGAGCCTTTAAGTTGAATCTAGTTCTATGGGGTTGTAATCATAATTAAACAATACATGTTTTCAAGCTCTAAGCTTGAAACAATAATAAATAAATAGTCTTCATTCTTTTCTTGGACACCTTATCTACTTCAAGTAGACTCCTATCCTCCTTGTAATTTTCTGATCTTCGTCTATAAGCCTAATTTTACATGACTTTAAAAAGAAAACCCTTGATCCATGATCAAGGGGGAGGTACATAGGAGGGAGATAGAAATTACATTGAGAAGGAGGGAGGAAGGCATGCAAGCCCCATTTAAAAATTACAAACCCAAAATAATAAACTGTTCAATCACATTGAATTAACAAACCAATCACATAGCTCAATTATTTTGGTCTAGTCCATAATCATCCTTTACATCAACAATTCACTTCTCATGCAAATAAAAATAATACTGTTATTATTATAGCATATAATTTTGGGACTAATCCTAATGACATTAGAATTTTGATTTGATTAAAATAAAAATAATTCCAATCAAAATTGGGCAATTCTATATGACACAGTGACCGGCCATGTACAACACTGTTAGTCAAATTGCTGAATTTTTCTTTTAATGCAAAAAATGTTTCCCAACTTGTTACTTTAATCTTGATTAAAATAATAAAAAACAATCAAAATTGATTCACTGCCTCCATAAAAACTGACTAGATGGGAGCAATCACATCACAGTTTTTTTTTTCGAAAATCGTGTAAAGAAAACTTAATGCTTCCAAAGGACTAAAATTGATATACAATAGTGTACCAATACATCTTGACTAACGTACAAATATATATATATATGTCTATCGTATATTTATGTATCAGTCAATAAAATTAATTTAATTTTGTATCTAATACAAAATTTAGAATCCCAAAATTACAGATTTATTCATAATAAATCCATACCATAAAATAACTAGATATTTTGTATTAATCACAGACTAAGGCTCTTATACCACTGAAAGAAAACCATGTGGAACCCTTAAAGGTTCACGCAACGGAAAACAAAAATTTAATGGTTTCCTAAACCCATGATCAAGTCTATGATGTATACAATATACATACAACATACATAGGGGGTTAATCGAATAGTTACCCTTATAGCGTGCTTTACAAAATATCAAATCCCTTTCGTCCAACAAACAGTTCACCAAACCCTCCAAGCGTCCGATCTCTAAAAGTATCCACACGAGCAATTTACGAATTGGAAGAAGCTTATAATTTTTCTTCAACAAATTGAAGAACACTAAACAAGATCACAATATATATATATATATATATATATGTATGACCATACGGTTGTTAGGAGAGGAGTTTTTGTTGGGAAATATTTAGGTGTGCTAGCATGACTTTTTGTTTCCCATACCTCATATATATAAAAACTATAAGACTCATTCCTAATCTAATTAGGAAACTATATTTTATTGGAAGACTTTCTTAAATCAAATATAAACTAATAGTATTATTATACTACTTCCATATTAACAACTTAATATCAAGTAGACCCTCACAACTTCTTCCAATTACACATTGCCCTTTTGTGTGTGACCTCTTAGGTTCATACTAATCTGGTAGTAGACACTAACACTTTAAAGTATTACAATTAGAACCCTTTCTAATTTATTTAAATTAGAACATCTTCTAATTCTGCCTTGTAGAAATAATTTATATTAATATTTATTATTTCTGGGCTTCTACTAGTCATGAGTGACACATAGCAGTATATCATGACACACCCCAGACAGTCTGAAAAATAGTAAACCTTTCCATTAACAGTTACCATACAATTCAATCCTTCTATCAAACAATGTCCCAATTAAATCTCTTGGGTAATGGACATATTATCAAACCCAGATTTAATTATATGTTCTTGAACTAATTGATATTTCTCTATTTGGTGAAATTAGAAAACTCTTTCTAATTCTCAACCTGCCCTGGCCTGGGAGCTTTACTTGAGATATATCATAGAAGATCGCATAGGACATTCACTCCCTCACTTGAGAGTGATAGATTCCTTGTTGTACATTCACATGTCTCCATGTATGACTTATTATACCCAACAATACATGAATTTGCCTTTGATTAAAACATAAACACCATGCACGTTAAAGCATAATAACTTATACACAAGACAACAGTAATGTCTCAGGTCTAAGGATTACTTGTACCACTGTAACTAAGAACAATCCATTGATAGATAAGAAAAACTCCATTTCGATATTTCTAATAGTTGATCACATTCAGTGAACTGGTTCTATAACAAGCACCCATATGTCTGTTCCAGTGTCCCCACACTGATGACTTAAGACTAGTCATATTTTATCAAATAAAATAAACATGGCACATGTTAGTCTAACCAGATTATCAAAGGCCCAATTTAATAATCCTACGACTAAGAACAATTTTAGAATAAAGCAACTGAGAAGTGTATGGTCTTGTTCCTTAACTCTTTAAGTACATACCTTCTAACCTTTAATTCTATGGCATATCATATAGATGTTACACAACAATAATGATAAATCATAAAATTGCCCTTTATTAATATGAAACTGTTATTACAAGGTAATATTCCTAAAACACTACTCCAATCTAATTGGCTTTTAGGGCATACTACTAACAGTAGCTACTTAACAGTTCACTGCTTGTCATTCTGAAGTCAGTAAATATTTACTGACTTTCCAAAAAAAATTATTAAAAAAAAAAAAAAAAAAAATGGCATGTTTTTGGGTATTTTAATATTTACAACTTTTGAAAGTTTAGTGTTGCTTATTTCTATCTATAGATTTGGTATAATTTTATTTGCTTTCCTTAAATTGTGTTGCCCTTAATTTTATTTGGTTTCTCTAAATTTAAAAAAAAAAAATTTGCCAGAAGAAAGAAGAACTTTATTACAATTATAACAAATTACAATCTTCTCTACATTTTTCTTATTCTTTTTGGTTTGACATAATAGCCCCATAACTAATTTACATGTTTTGATTCTTGAGTTTCTTAGAGCATCCACGATGGAGTTCTTAAACTTAAGGGAAACTTAGACTAAGTTGTTGTACATGCCAGAGGGCGCTAGCAATGGGAAATAAGGGGACGACACAAATTGTGTCGTGTGAAGAATGGTGCGGCACACATTGTGCTGTATGTAATGGTGCGGCACACATTGTGCCGTTTGGAATGGAAAATGTGCAACTAACACAAAAAAAAAAGAGAAGAAAAAAAAGGAAAATGATCCAAACGCCACACACTATGCCGTTTGGGAAGCACATGACATAGTGTGTGGCGTGCGTGTTGGGTTTGTGCCCTCAAACCATTACTTTATGTATGAGACATTGACATTTTAATATATGGATATCAGCTTTACATTTCATTGTGTATGTTCTTTTCATGAGATGATTGTTAATCCTTAAGTATTATAGTAAGTAATTCGTGTGTGTATGAGATGCACACAAGTGAGATACGAATTACTATTCTTTAATACTTAGAATGTGTCACAGTGGATGATGAGACTGGATACCTCATCAAGTCTACACTGTAGCATAATTAACTACCATTGGATGGAGTGATTAATCTCAATCACTAGAGTGTAGCTCTTAGTTGATATGCTAGTGCTTATAGTGCATTGACGGACCTGAGTTTCCTATTGACGCTTAAGACTGTCAACAGTCAATAGGAACTCATAACTTGTATAAGGTACATGTTCTTAATCTTGAGACGATTATGAACACAGACTGTGGATATGGCTGCTTTGACTTACCAATCAGTGAGGTCTATAAAAGATCAACACCTGGGTATCTTGGGTATGTCATATTCATAGGGTTGTGAACATATATTGTCAAGATAGAATCTACCCTCTGTTTCAGAGTAAGCATTCCCTTGAGAATGTCACCAAGTCGATTACTGAGTACTGCAGTCTTGTTGATAAGAGTTATCAACATGTTTGGTAATCATGAGAGGTGAATGGGACTCAAGGAATACAAGAAGTAATCATGATTCAGGTTGACAGTAACAGTTATCCGACTACCTGAATATGATTACGAATGCTGAAGGTAGAGGGACATTAGTACACCATACAAGTCTAGTTATCGCTTCGGATATGTTCTTTTGCGTTGGAGTTCAGTTATCGTTTTATAGTGGAGTAAACGTTAACTGACCAGTTAGTTAGTTTGTTGATCAAAGAGTTTGGTCATGGTAATTAACAAACTGGTCTGAGCCAACAATAAAGAGCCTAGGAGGTCCCACTCTTAGCTCCGCTAGGATGCTTGGAAAGGCAAATGAGGATGATGTTCAGACAGGTTCGATCGATCAAAACTTGTTCGATCGATTGAAGTCTACAGGTTCGATCGATCGAAGATGGTTCGATCGATCGAATGTTCGATCGATCGAAGGCACTTCGATCGCTCGAGATCTAGGTCGGTTCTGGGAATCTATAAATAGGGCAGCTGCGTTCTGGAAAAGGTTGTTCGTCGTTTTGAACGTCAGAAGCTGCAGAAACTATTTTGGAGTCCCAAAACCTTCTTTATCCTCTCCATTGGGGTTCCCACCAACCCTAGCCCTTCCTGCGAGCATCCATAGGAGTCATAAAGGTGAAGATCATCTAGTGGAAGCTGCTGGAAGTTGAAGATCAGAATTGGGTTCAAGACACTAAGGTATAACTAATGTACACCCTTGCACGCATCTATAGAATTGATGAGTAGTAGATCCTGGGATACCACAAGTTTTGTAACTTGACCTATTTCCGCTGCGGGTTTAAAAACTAAATTTAAACCGGTTTTTCCAACAATTGGTATCAGAGCCACGCTCGTTTGGATCTATAGATGCGTTTTTGGAATGCTAGTTTTGATTTGCATGTTGATTCTAGAACTGTTTTCGAAACTGCATCATCACAGATCTGTTTCTGCAGTGTTATCGCAGCAGAGTACAAATCTGTGATTGCATAGGATGCAAGGTGGGTTCGATCGATCGAACATCTTTCGATCGATCGAACATTCTGTACTCAAGCGATCGAAAAAGTTTCGATCGATCGAAACCTTCTGGTGTTCGATCGATCGAATGCAGTTCGATCGATCGAGACAGATTCTTTGTCAGGTTTTCTGTTTCACAGTTTTAAAATTGTTTTGAAATTAAAAGTTTAATTTTAACATATTCTGTAAGATTTTTTAAACTATTATGTGAAACAGAATGTTCAAGCGATTGAACAATGTTCAATCGATCGAAGGTTCGAGCGATCGAACGGTCTTCGATCGATCGAACTGGGACAGAGAAGTAAGATGCTGTTTTAAGTTCTAATTCAGTATGTAAAGAGTTTATATACAGTGTGAATCAATTAAGTGTTCCAACAGTTACATATATTTGTTATGTATGTGTGGATGCATGTTCGACTAACCCTTTTGCAGCAAAAGTTAGTCGCTATCTCCCATGGCACCAAAAGTTTTTTTTGTATTCAAATGTTTTGAGATTGGTGTGTTGTTTTAAAATTTTGGTTTGGTTGTAAGGCATATGTAAAGGGCGCTGCGACTTCAATCCTACGAAAAGGAAAGTCGCACCGGTTTCCCTAGCCTTTTATTTTGTTGTTGCTATTTCTATTTCTAGATAAATTGTAAGCTTCAAAAGAGGCATAGGTTCAATGTAATAGAATTAGAATACCCATGAAGATGGAGCAAGGAGCCGTTGTCCATGAAGATGGAACTGGAGGCGATCAAACCAAAAAGCAGGTTCTATGGAGATAGAGCCATGGGAGATAGAGGCATTGTTTGAATGCCTATATTTCATTTTAGTTTTTTGTTTTATGTGCTTGGTTTGTGATTGGCGTATAATACATTGTTGCATGCACGCAAAACAAGTTTTCTAAAATAAAATTCAAAAACCGTTTTTCAACATATTAGTAAACATTAGATGTTTATGGGAAGTGTGTAGAAACAGATTTTCTCAAAAAGCAAAATCCTTTTACTAAATCTAGTGGGAGAGGGTCTTATTAATTACACCCACGATCTTCCATTAACGGTTCACTGTAAGATGAGTGGTGCATTCTGTGTCACCTCGCCAGGGGTGATCATTCCATACGGAGGGTGCATTACTCATTGGTTACTAGATGTGAACTTCTTTTGATAGGATCAATCAGACGTGTTAGAGGGTGACCACCACACGGAGGCGCTACTTGAGACGGTTGTGATTGGATCCTAGTTAATGGTACACACTAGCTAAGCTATGAATAAGGGATCCCACATGGGGCATTACTCAGAAACTTAGAGATCAAATAGGTTCGGAAGTCATAACTTGTTTTGCAAGAGTTGCATAGCGGATAAGGTATGATAAATCGAAAGATCGAACATTGACCACCACACGGAGGCTTTATTCTTTCGTTTCGATATTCCGGCGACTTTGTTTTAAAATAAGAGTTTTTTAAAGGATTCTTTTATTTCAAACTGTCAAATTCTGATATCCATATTTATTTTGTTTGTTTGATTTTCAGTAATCATAATGTCTGGATCTGCATTTAGTCCACTTGCCACCATACTCACTCAAAACAAGTTAACTGGAAATAACTACACTGAATGGAAACGTAACCTTGACATCGTGTTAACTGCGGAGGATCACATATATGTCCTCACCACCCCATGCCCCGAAGAACCCGCTGCAAATGCTTCGGCTGCTGCTAGACGCGAGTTCGATAAATGGAAAAAGTCGAATGGGATGGCTCGTTGTTACATATTGGCTTCTATGGCTAATGTGTTACAACACCAATACCAGTCGAACAATTCCGCCAGTGACATTATCGAATCCCTGAAAAAGATGTTTGGGGAACATGGCAGGCCTGCCAGACAGGTAGCTATGCAGAAGATAATGAGTGCTAAGATGTCGGAAGGGACTCCAGTCAAAGAACATGTTTTGAAAATGATTGGTTATTTAAACGAGCTGGAGACCCTAGGTGCCAACATCGATGCACAGACCCAAGTTGATATGATCCTCAATACGCTGTCGCCATCATTTGCTCAATTTAAACTGAATTATAATATGAATAAAATGGATTTTTCAATGAGCGAATTGATGAGCTCTTTATTGGCAGCGGAAGGGGTGATCAAGCCTGGGGGCAGCGTTTTAAACGTTGAGAAAAGCGCTTCCTCTTCCCGATCTGTGCCGAAAGGAAAGAAAGGGAAGAAGAAGGCTGGCACTGGTGGTTCAAGTGTTGGACCGGTCCCTAAGATTGCAAAATCTAAGGGAAAAGGTAAGGGCAAAGGGAAGGTTGGTGGCCAAGGCAAAGGAAAGTGTTTCCAATGCGGTGAGAAGGGCCACTGGAAGAGGAACTGTCCAGAATTCTTAGCTACAAGAGTTCAAGGTATGATTGAATCACATGTGATTGAAGTAAGTTTTATAACGGATACTTCAAACACTTGGTGCATTGATTCTGGTGCGACTAACCATATCTGTAATTCATTGCAGGGGTTCAGATCAACCAGGAAGTGCAGTGATGGGGAAATCGTACTTACTCTAGGTTCTAGCGCAACCGTTTCTGCGGTTGCTATAGGAGTCGTAGTTTTAGAATTTCTAGACAATAAAGTTTTGATTTTATCAGATGTTCTTTACGTCCCTTCAATGAGACGTAATTTAATTTCAGTTTCTAATTTATCGAATAATGGTTATTCTTTTCTTTTTGGAACTGAAGTTGTGATTAAAAGAAATAGTTCTTTTATATGTTCTGGTGTTAAATCAAATGGTTTGTATGTGATTACTCCCAATATTTCTAAAGATTCTTGTATGGAACTTAATAACTCAATGGTAACTGTACCATCTAAAAGAAAGAGATCTTCCACTAATCCAACAAGGCTTTGGCATATGAGGCTTGGTCATATCAATCTAAATAGGATTGGCAGACTAGTCAAAGAAGGGGTCTTAGGCGATTTGGTTCTCGAACCAATGGAAGTCTGCGAGTCTTGTTTAGAGGGAAAGATGACCAAAAGGCCCTTTCCTGCAAAGGGCAATAGGACCAATGCATTGTTGGAATTAGTTCATACTGATGTGTGTGGACCAATAAATATTAGAGCAAGGGGTGGTTATGAGTATTTCATAACATTTACTGATGACCACTCCAGGTATGGATATGTGTACCTAATGCAGCACAAGTCTGAAGCCTTTGAAAAATTCAAAGAGTTTAGGGCTGAAGTGGAGAAGCAATTGGGCACACATATCAAGGCCATTCGATCTGATCGAGGTGGCGAGTACCTCTCTAATGAGTTTATTGATCACCTCGTACAGAATGGGATTCTGTCACAGTTGACTGCACCGGGTACGCCTCAGCAGAACGGTGTAGCGGAGAGAAGGAATCGGACTCTTTTAGACATGACTAGGTCAATGATGAGTTATTCCGAGTTACCTTTATTTCTTTGGGGTTATGCTTTGGAAACCGCTGCTTACATACTAAATCTAGTACCAAGCAAATCTGTTCCCAGGACACCACGTGAGATGTGGATTGGGCGCAAGCCTTCTTTGCAACATCTCCGGATATGGGGGTGTCCGGCACATGTGCTAAAAGAAAAGATGAGCAAGTTGGATTCTAGATCGGAAGTATGTTACTTCGTGGGGTATCCAAAGGGTACTTATGGATGGTATTTTTATGATCCAAGAGAACAGAAGGTGTTCGTCAGTACGAATGCTATTTTCTTGGAGGATGATTATATCATGAACCATAAACCTAAGGGAAGGATAGATCTTAGAGAGATAGAAGGAAAGCCCTCAGTCCAACCCGCAGTTAATAACGATGAAAATCAAGAAAACACCACTTCTTCACCTATTTCCGCACCGGTACCTCGTCGTAGTGGGAGGATTATCAGCCAGCCTGATAGATACATGTTCTTAGGAGAAGTTTTTGAAGCTGTCTCCATAGAATCTGAATCTGATCCTGCCACATACGAAGAAGCAATGGCTGATGTTGATTCAGCTCATTGGGTTATAGCTATGAAGGCTGAATTGGAATCTATGGATTCTAATCAGGTCTGGGATCTTGTAGAGCTTCCAGCCAATATTAAACCCATTGGCTGTAAGTGGGTCTACAAGAGGAAAAGAGGATCTGATGGAAAGGTTGAGACCTTTAAGGCAAGGCTTGTAGCGAAAAGGTTATACTCAGAGGGAGGGCATTGACTATGAGGAAACCTTCTCGCCGGTAGCCATGCTCAAGTCCATCAGAATACTCTTATCCATTGCTGCATGCCTAGATTATGAGATCTGGCAGATGGACGTCAAGACTGCATTCTTGAATGGCAATCTTGAGGAGGACATCTATATGCAACAACCAAAAGGGTTCATAGCTGGTCGGAAAGGTAACTTGGTATGCAAGTTGCAAAAGTCCATTTATGGACTTAAGCAAGCATCCAGAAGTTGGAACATCCGATTTGACCAAGTGGTCAAGTCGTTTGGTTTCATACAGAATCTGGATGAACCTTGTGTATACAAGAAGAGTGAAGGGAAAGTGGTGGCTTTTCTTGTGCTTTACGTTGACGACATTCTACTCATTGGAAATGATGTAGCGGCATTGTCAACGGTCAAGGTTTGGCTAGCTAGTACTTTCGATATGAAGGATCTAGGAGAGGCGAGCTATATTCTAGGGATAAAGCTCTTTCGGGATCGCAAGCGAAAGATAATGGGATTATCTCAAGCTGGTTATATCGATAAGGTGCTAACTAGGTTTTCAATGGATAATTCGAAGAAAGGTTTATTACCTTTCAGGCATGGTTTAGCGTTCTCCAAGGACCAGTGTCCAAAGACACAGGAGGAAAGGAATCGCATGACAGGAGTTCCCTATGCTTCGGCAGTGGGAAGTCTCATGTATGCGATGTTGTGCACTAGACCAGATATTTGTTTTGCCGTTGGCATGGTTAGCAGATATCAGTTGAATCCGGGTCCAGAGCACTGGACAGCCGTTAAGCACATTCTTAAGTACTTGAGAAGGACTAAAGATTACATGCTTATGTACGGTGGTAGTGAGTTAATTCCAGTAGGATACACTGACTCGGACTTTATGTCAGATAAAGATTCGAGAAAGTCGACGTCCGGTCATCTCTTTACCTTGGGAGGTGGTGCTGTCAGTTGGAGGAGCATTAAGCAGAAATGCATTGCAGACTCAACTACAGAAGCTAAGTATGTGGCTGCTTGTGAAGCCGCAAAGGAAGCTGTTTGGCTCAAGAAGTTCCTTATGGAACTCGAGGTGGTACCAGCATCGCTGTCGCCTATTACGCTTTATTGTGATAATAGTGGGGCAGTGGCTCAGTCCAAGGAGCCAAGGAACCACGGAAAGGGAAAGCACGTAGAGCGGAAATATCATCTTATCCGAGATATTGTTCAACATGGAGATGTGACTGTCACCAAGATTGCCACAGTTGACAATCTTGCTGATCCGTTTACAAAGGCCTTGCCACAGAAGGTCTTTGATCGTCATCTAGATAGTCTAGGTCTTAGATGTAGTTCTGAATGGTTATGAGTGCAAGTGGGAGTTTGTTGGGTTTGTGCCCTCAAACCATTACTTTATGTATGAGACATTGACATTTTAATATATGGATATCAGCTTTACATTTCATTGTGTATGTTCTTTTCATGAGATGATTGTTAATCCTTAAGTATTATAGTAAGTAATTCATGTGTGTATGAGATGCACACAAGTGAGATACGAATTACTATTCTTTAATACTTAGAATGTGTCACAGTGGATGATGAGACTGGATACCTCATCAAGTCTACACTGTAGCATAATTAACTACCATTGGATGGAGTGATTAATCTCAATCACTAGAGTGTAGCTCTTAGTTGATATGCTAGTGCTTATAGTGCATTGACGGACCTGAGTTTCCTATTGACGCTTAAGACTGTCAACAGTCAATAGGAACTCATAACTTGTATAAGGTACATGTTCTTAATCTTGAGACGATTATGAACACAGACTGTGGATATGGCTGCTTTGACTTACCAATCAGTGAGGTCTATAAAAGATCAACACCTGGGTATCTTGGGTATGTCATATTTATAGGGTTGTGAACATATATTGTCAAGATAGAATCTACCCTCTGTTTCAGAGTAAGCATTCCCTTGAGAATGTCACCAAGTCGATTACTGAGTACTGCAGTCTTGTTGATAAGAGTTATCAACATGTTTGGTAATCATGAGAGGTGAATGGGACTCAAGGAATACAAGAAGTAATCATGATTCAGGTTGACAGTAACAGTTATCCGACTACCTGAATATGATTACGAATGCTGAAGGTAGAGGGACATTAGTACACCATACAAGTCTAGTTATCGCTTCGGATATGTTCTTTTGCGTTGGAGTTCAGTTATCGTTTTATAGTGGAGTAAATGTTAACTGACCAGTTAGTTAGTTTGCTGATCAAAGAGTTTGGTCATGGTAATTAACAAACTGGTCTGAGCCAACAATAAAGAGCCTAGGAGGTCCCACTCTTAGCTCCGCTAGGATGCTTGGAAAGGCAAATGAGGATGATGTTCAGACAGGTTCGATCGATCGAAACTTGTTCGATCGATTGAAGTCCACAGGTTCGATCGATCGAAGATGGTTCGATCGATCGAATGTTCGATCGATCGAAGGCACTTCGATCGCTCAAGATCTAGGTCGGTTCTGGGAATCTATAAATAGGGCAGCTGCGTTCTGGAAAAGGTTGTTCGTCGTTTTGAACGTCAGAAGCTGCAGAAACTATTTTGGAGTCCCAAAACCTTCTTTATCCTCTCCATTGGGGTTCCCACCAACCCTAGCCCTTCCTGCGAGCATCCATAGGAGTCATAAGGGTGAAGATCATCTAGTGGAAGCTGCTGGAAGTTGAAGATCAGAATTGGGTTCAAGACACTAAGGTATAACTAATGTACACCCTTGCACGCATCTATAGAATTGATGAGTAGTAGATCCTGGGATACCACAAGTTTTGTAACTTGACCTATTTCCGCTGCGGGTTTAAAAACTAAATTTAAACCGGTTTTTCCAACAGTGCGGTGGTTATAGTTGGTGAAACGGCACAGTGTGTGCCGTGCGGTAAAGGGACGGCACACTACTTTGCCGTATGGCTTGTACATTAGTGAAACTTAGGCGTACCACAAAGTTAAGTTTCACTAAGTTTCACTATCCTATACATTAGCTAAACACACATTATTGTTAATGGTTTTCTGCTAAGTTCTGCTAAGTTATCTTAAGTTGTTGAACCAATTAGGCCCATTGTTGATGCTCTTAGGGTAACTATTTTAAATGTTCTGATTCTTGATTTTGTTTAAATTAAAAATTTTGTCCTAAACAAATTTGATTTCTTTACGGCTTTCCTATGACTATGCTTTCCCATTTTCGAGGTGCTGTATGGATTTTTACATATAATGCAGTGGTTGGATTTCTGCCACTTCTAATCAGCTACTGGTTCTGGGTGGCTTTATAAGCTGAGTTTTTAGGATTCTGCAGTTGTTCTAGGTGGCTATCTTGTTTGAAGCTTGCTGTTGTCCGATGTTATATAAGTACTAGATTTTTATTTGCAAAGGTGACTCTTGCCTCGTTTGGGGACTATGGAAGATTGCTTTCTTTTTATGGTTGTGTGATTCAATGTGCAGCTGATGGTTGTGGATTGCTTGTCTCCTGCGGTCAAGGTAGGTTTGTGGCAACTACCAAAAATGCTAGGTGCACATTGAATTGCACAGCCAATTGCACAAACGTACAGCACAAGGTTGGACCTTGTGCTGAAAAGTCTGCACATACCTTTTTTAGTGTGCAGGCTTTTCAGTACAGGGTCCAACCTTATGCTGCACGTTTGTGCAATTCATCGTGCACCTAGCATTACTCGGCAGCTACTCAGAAGTTGCTACAAATTGTCTCTTAGACTTTTGAGTGTGCAGGCTTTTCAGCACAAGGTCCAACCTTGTGCTGCATGTTTGTGCAATGGGTTGTGCAATTCATTGTGCACCTAGCATTACTCGGCAGCTACTCGGAAGCTGCTACAAATTGTCTCTTAGATTTAACGCTTTCCTGTGTTTGTATTTTCATTAGTGTTTGATTTGGCCTTCTTTTCTGATGCTTTTGGGTGGGTGGGTGGGTTGGTTTGTTTGGAGTGCTTTTCTAACTTATGTCTATTACTCTTCCCGTCCCATTTTGTGAGTCCATTTTAATTGGGAACTTAACTTGTTAAGTGAACAAGAAGAATCTACACTTACTTTGCACAATTGCCCCTAATCATTACAACTTTTTTAGTTTTGTCTTGGTGTAGATTTCAATGAAGGGTAGTTTTGGAAAGTGAGTAAAAATTATACACCAAATTAGGAAAGTGGACACTAATTTTGGGACATCCCAAAATAAAATGCAGGACTCACAAAATGGGACGGAGGAAGTATATTGTTTTGGTTTAGCTTTTGGGGTGAGGTGATGATAGCCTTTTGAGAAGTTATTCAGTGAGCCCGTCATGCCACGTCAGCATGATGACTTGGGGTGACCTCCCCAATAAAAAGAAGCAATGTGCCCACTAACATTAGGAGGTAATAACATGTGGTGGGTAGTTTTTTTTTAAAAAAAAAATTGATAACCACATGGCATGATCCCATAGAAGTAGGGGGTATATGTGTGGTTGAGATTGAGAGGTCACACCACGACATCATTCTGACGTGGCTTGACGGGCTCACTAAATAATTTCGCCTTTTGGTCTCTGCAATGTCTGTTTTCTTAAATAAATTGCTGCTCAAAAAAAAATTATAGCCCCCATTATTTGCTTCCCAGCCTTCCTCAGTTCCTCCTATAAAAAAACAAAAATGCTACACGCACAACCTATTTCATAACTTATTCCACAATCAGGACATCTTGACCATTGATTTTGGTGGGTTCCGTGCAGGACCATGTGAGATCTCCATGGAGCCCATCAAAATCAATGGCCAGGATGTACAGTTATGAAATAGGTTGTGAAATAGGTTGTGTGTGTAGCATTACTCAAAAAAAAAATACCAACTACTTCCTTACTTTCATGTGATAGAGTTTGATTTTTCTAAGTACTATACTTTTTGATGATCTATCTTCTTCATGGGTTTGGCCATAGGGATTTTTTAATTTTATAAATTATGCTATTATTAATTTATGAGTTAATTATAATTCAAGGGTAAATTTTAACTGTTTCATTTTAGTCTGAAACAACTGTAGGGTTAAATATCCAATTTTAAACCAATAAAGTGAAAGTAGTTCTAATAAGGATAAAATGTATTTAACCCTTAATTTAATTATAAGTTGATTCAAAACTTTTTAATATTTTTTTTTCTCTCCTCCCAAAAATCAGTCTGATGGTCTCCTTTTTTTTTCAGAAGAAAAGAGTTAATTAAATTCAAAAAAAGTATACAAATGCACAAGAGACATACCTAAAGATAT
Source organism: Hydrangea macrophylla (assembly GCA_033977485.1). Classification (NCBI taxonomy): domain Eukaryota; kingdom Viridiplantae; phylum Streptophyta; class Magnoliopsida; order Cornales; family Hydrangeaceae; genus Hydrangea; species Hydrangea macrophylla. The sequence goes on from CM066989.1 coordinate 31,328,006, forward strand.
TACTCAAAAATCAAATGATCCAATTGTCAAGAAACTGACAAAAGACACTAGCTAGGACCATTAACCCATGTGTCAGAAGAGTAATGTTAGGCACACTTTGAAATCCACACTGAATTTGACATGTTATGCTTTAAGTACATGTACCTTGTGCTGTATGAATTTTTCACACTTTTCTATGCATCACTCATACAGTACATAGTACATGCATTTAAAGCTAGGTGTCAAATTCAGTGTGGATTTCAAAGTGTGTCTCGCAATACTGAATTTGACATGTTATGCTTTAAGTACATGTACCTTGTGTTGCGTGAATTTTTCACACTTTTCTATGCACCACTTATACAGTACATAGTACATAGTACATGCATTTAAAGCTAGGTGTCAAATTCAGTGTGGATTTCAAAGTGTGTCTAGCATTACTCGTGTCAAAAACATTGGAAAATTAAAACATTGGGCAAATGCAAGCCAGCTGTACGTAGACCGAAGGAGAAATTTTTGGGTACCCTCAAGGTACCACGTGGCATATCACTTGTTATCCCGTACCCAATAGAAGCGCGTCACACGAACAATGAAACCCAACATAAAAAAATTTAAATGACCCAATAATCCTGTGTGGCGCTACCTCATTGGGTGTGGGACACCACATAAGCGCTACCGTAAGGGTACACAAAAACTTCTCAAAGGGGAAATTTTTGGGTACCCTCAAGGTACCACGTGGCATATCACTTGGTATCCCGTACCCAATAGAAGCGCGTCACACGAACAATGGAACCCAGCATAAAAAAAATTTAAATGACCCAATAATCCTATGTAGCGCTACCTCATTGGGTGTGGGACACCACATAAGCGCTACCTTGAGGGTACACAAAAACTTCTCCTTTGAGAAGTTTTTGTGTACCCTCAAGGTACCACGTGGCATATCACTTGGTATCCCGTACCCAATAGAAGTGCGTCACACGAACAATGGAACCCAGCATAAAAAATTTAAATGACCCAATAATCCTGCGTGGCGCTACCTCATTGGGTGTGCGACACCACATAAGCGGTACACAAAAACTTCTCAATGGAGAAAGTTTTGGGTACTCTCAAAGTACCACGTGGCATATCACTTGGTATCCCGTACCCAATAGAAGCGCGTCACACGAACAATGGAACCCAGCATAAAATAATTAAAATGACCAAATAATCCTGTGTGGCGCTACCTCATTTGGTGTGGGACACCACACAAGTGCTACCTTGAGGGTACACAAAAACTTCTCAAAGGAGAAATTTTTGGGTACCCTCAAGGTACCACGTGGCATATCACTTGGTATCCCGTACCCAATAGAAGCGCGTCACACGAACAATGGAACCCAGCATAAAAAATATTTAAATGACCCAATAATCCTGTGTGGCACTACCTCATTGGGTGTGGGATACCACATAAGCGCTACCTTGAGGGTACACAAAAACTTCTCAAAGGAGAAATTTTTGGGTACCCTCAAGGTACCACGTGGCATATCACTTGGTATCCCGTACCCAATAAAAGCGCGTCACACGAACAATGGAACCCAGCATAAAAAAATTTAAATGACCAAATAATCCAGTGTGGCGCTACCTCATTGGGTGTGGGACACCACATAAGCGCTACCTCGAGGGTACACAAAAACTTCTCAAAGGAGAAATTTTTGGGTACCCTCAAGGTACCACGTGGCATATCACTTGGTATCCCGTACCCAATAGAAGCGCGTCTCACAAATAATGGAACCCAGCATAAAAAAGTTTAAATGACCCAATAATCCTGTGTGGCGCTACCTCATTGGTTATGGGACACCACATAAGCTCTACCTTGAGGGTACACAAAAACTTCCCATACCATGGGCCTACCCAAGCACAAACCAATGAATCACAATGGTGGGAAAAAAGCTGCAAAAATCGAAAATAAATCCTCAGTGAGAGGCACGCAAAAAATGCAATACATCACCACGCTCACTCATGCGCGTGTAACACACCACACCGCATAACCTCCATTCCGACCAAACAAGACGCCGGAAAAATTCAAAGTATTAGTGTATATTGCAATATGGTTTTTGGTTCTATTGAACGTGCATGTATTGTTTGAATTGTTCGGTAGCGATTTTTACCACTGGAGATGAATTTATTGTCATTTTAATGGAGAACAAATTTCTTTACTAATGTGAGATCTTCTATTTTTGTTGTAAGCACAATTCACTACAGTTTAAAGTTTTTATGCAAGTGGAGTTGAATAAGGGGCAAACACATATATGTATGGTTTGAATTGTTTGGTAGTGGCTTTAGCCATTGACAATATCTTGTATATATATATATATATATAACGAGAAACATGTAGACCATGTATACATTGTGCTCTTACTGCCTTATAACCAATACAACAGACAAAACTTTTTGATATCCTTGTCTTTATTACAACGTTAAATCTACTAGACAATCAACAAAACATTGAAGTGGAAGGGTACAAATGTTAAGCCAAACGAGGCTTAGCAAGAGCAATCAATGGCTCAGCAAGAAAGAGATCATTAACAGACTCATTTTGCTCAATGCGAGACAATGTGGGTGGGACACTCCATGTAAAGGCTTGAAGAAGTCGAGCCGACAACATTGTAGTCATATTGGAACCCAGCGTCACCCCGACACAGCCGCGCCTTCCAGTACTGAATGAAAATATGCGCAAGTCTAGATCAGCTAGCACCACCTCCGAGCTGTCATCCTTGAGGTGGCGCTCTGGTCAAAACTCTAACGGCTCATCCCAAACTCGAGGGTTTTGACCTAGTCCAGGACGGCTCAAAAGAACATGGCTGCCCTCTGGGATGAAGTAGCTGGCTACAACGGTGTTAGATGTGGACACGTGGAGACGAAATCCCTCTCTTGCACAAGCCTTGACGTAGTTGAGATGTGAGAGATCAGACTCTTGGACGAGTCTTTCCTTTCTAACTACACTATCAAGCTCATCTGTTGCCCTTTGAAGTCTGTCCAGTTGATTTATCATCTCTGCAATTACCCATTCCACGCAGTTTGATGGGTTTTCCACTGCTGCTATCATCAATTCCAGTGGAACAATTGAAAAATTAGCTAATTAAGTGAATGTAATTATTGTTGCAATTACAATTACTATTGATTTTCGTTACACATACAGAAAAAGAGAGTGGTTGACATTGATTATATACTATGCATTCCAATTTTGTTACTCTACTTGGGAAACTATGATAGTTTTTATTCAAGAAGAAATGAATTTATGAGGCATGCAAGAATCTGATATGGAGTTAGTGTTGAACAATATGAGTTTATAAACTCGCTACAAAAAATTATTAACATCCCCAAAACAAAAGAACATGTAAGATTTTTGAAAATTTAGAATTTCATGCATAACCCTATCAATGGGGTGCTGTCAAAAATTTTAGTTTCAAATGTATCACACTATCACTACCCTAGTTGATTTATAGCTCATTTAGGATTAGCATTCGTAGATGAAACCGCGACATATAAGCATTGTCAAACGACTTTTTCATGAACTCAATAGCAAATCACAGATTTGCGTGAAATCCGTGCTATTTTTATTCAACCGCTACAAGATCAACAATTCCATAATCTTGGGCTTCTGTTGCTGACATAAAAACATCTCTTTCCATGTCTTCGGATACAACCCATAAAGGTTTGCCCGTTCTTTGTACATAAACCCTTGTGAGGGTTTCACGCAGTTTCAGTAGCTCTTCCGTTTCCAAGATAAATTCGCCCGTTTGCGCTTCATAAAAAGAACTAGCAGGTTGATGGATCATTACCCTGATGATATAACATAATAAAAGATTCCAAACCAATACTTATGACCTTTTACTACTCTCAAACCCAAGCTTCCCACGCAATTTATATATGGAAAGATTAGGAGAATAAGATAAAGTCTTACAATAATTTGAGCTTTTATCTCTTCTGGTGAGAGTAATTGATCACCATTCGAATCCTTTAGCATAATCAACACACCAAGCAAGTCCTCTTGCTCATTTTTGATTTCATCTTTCCATTGTTGAATCCTCTGATCAATTTTTGGGTCATGATACTTCCTTACACTCCCAACAGCCTTCCTAATGATCTTTTCATGACCATCTAAATCGACCCAAAGTCTAAAAAATGGAACAAAGTCAGAAATACAAAATGAATAAAGATAGTTAAGGATAATGAAGAGCGCGACCATGTGCTCTTCTTCCTCACCACCAGGTCCTCCATCAACCATTCCCTCTTCAAAAAACCTCTTGTTAAAAATCATTTTTCTTATAACATTTCCACAATAGTGTTCGGCATTGATCCTCACGTTCACGGTCCCTCCGTTGACCAAGTTCATGCACTGGTTGTAGATATAGAAGAGAATATGATCTGCTTCTTCGGCTCTTTTGTCATGAAGCCACCGATGTTTTGCCGGTGACAACACATTTGAAGATAGGACTCGTCTCATTTCTTCCATTGTTCACCAAGGGGCGTGAGTCTAGTTGACAAATAGCCTGAACTCGTGAGATCGACTGCCATCATAACTGGCCTTGACGAAAAAATAGAATCTTATTTTTTCAAGAATTCTAGGCTAATTTCAAGGGATGTGACAGGAATGACATGAACATTCCCAAGACGTATACAAGCGATCTTGGTGTTCATGTCGGCCTTCATTTGGTGTATCCAACGAAAAGCTGGTTTGCTTTTTAGCATTTCTGGGATGTTACCAATAATGGGCCATGGTTTAAGGCCTGGAGGAAGTGGGTGTGTACTCATTTTTTTCGTTCCTTTTCAAGTAGTACTTGGAAAGGAATAAGTAGATAATGGACATGAGAGGAATGGTGATGATTAAGGTCATACGGGTTGCTAAAAGATCAAAGGTGGCCATGTCAATCAATTGTGAGCTTTATTATGGGGTTCTTGGTCACTTTGTACTAAGTAGTATTTGTGCCTATATGTTTTCAATGAGATATCAAGTTCAATATCCCTTGCTTTATATATATAGAGAAGTTTTGGTGTGTCAAACAATGGCCCATGACAACACCCACTTTAGATATTGTTTTTGTGGTGTAAGGTTATTCTTGAATCTCTTGGTCTTCTGCTGTGTTGCTAAGAGACTAGCAACACGCTAGTTGAGGGGTGTGATTTGTGTCCAATATTGCATTCTTGACTTCATGATTATACTCTTATTGAACACTAATCATCACTTAATCCGAAAGATTTAATGGATAAAATTGTACTTTTGTTAATCCCCTTTACTCTCTTTTTACTAATAATAATCTCTTTCTTGTAGGTTTTGTGAACTTGGTTGAAATGGAACCAAGCCCTTGTGACATTCATGTCATAAAAAAGGCAAGGGAATTCAAGTCAGCAGAGGCGGATCGATCCGACCTTAAGCCGCAGATCAATACGTGGATTTGAAGGAAGCTACTGCCCAAAAAAGAAAGTCAATTCGGATTGATCTGGCCTTACATCGCGGATCTATTCGCAGATTTGAAGGAAGCCATTGCCCAGAATTTCAATATCGAATCGATCCGGCCTCAAAGGGCGGGTCGATCCGTGATCCTGGACAAAGATTCGGCTTGCGTATAATAATATCGGATCGATCTGGCCCTAAGCCGCGGATCGATCTGATCCTGCTGGGTTTTTTCTCTTTTTAATTATAGGTTTGCCATTTGGTTTTGGCCCTAAGCCCTAAGATTCGGCTTCCTCTTGCAATCAATTCTTCAATCTACCACAACCTATATTTAAGTTCTAGAGAGAGAGAGAGTGAGTTGTTCTTGTATTGAATGCTTTCAAGATTGGTTTTATATATGGAAGTTATTTTCATTCTTATGAGGATGCCTTTGTGTTGGTATTATCTTTCTCTCCCTCTCTTTAATATGCTTGCTTTTACATTCATGAATAGCTAAATTATGATTTTAATGTTTTGTAGTATTTCTAGGATTCATGTGTTCTGCTTGATTTCTTAGGACTCCACTTGTATTGTCAAGCATCATAAGTTGTTAAACCCTTAGTTTCGAACCCCACCTTATGTATTTCATGAAAGTTTCACATTGTAGGTTGACAACCACATGTTTGATAGTTTACTTTAATGAAATTCTCTACCCTAGAAAATGCTACAAACACTGAATCAATTTGTTGGTTGGTCCAAGGTGGGGGAATGCTCCCCAATCTTGATTTCTCTATTTGGAAAATCCCAAATCTCTAATTAAACCTTGTCTTTGATTAAAGCTCATTTCTTGCTTTGAAATTAGTCATTGTATTATAATTAGTGCTAATTGAAAACTCGCCCATAGTCGAAAAGACTTAATTTTACTTCTTAGTTTATTAATTACTCCTCGCATTGTAATTGGTTATTTAGCTTCTATAAGAGTCGTTGCATTCCAATCCCTGTGGACTCGACACCCTACTTCCAAATACTTTATTTTTTATTAGAGTTAACAAAGAACTTGATTTGACAATATCAATACAATTTGAGAAAAACTCGCCCACAAATACAGAAAAATACCCCAAACTTTCAAGTGAAAGCCAGAACTCAATCACGACACAATGCTATATCCGAAACAAAACAGATCAGCCATCAAACTGTAGAACAACATTCTTATAAAAATAAAAACATATATTAAAAAAAAAACGAATAACCCTCACCCTTTGTCCCTTACAAAATAAAACCAAAAACAAGTACTCACGAATCTACTACCACTAGTAATACAAAACTTGTACATAGTTAATTGCAAGTTTCTTTGTTGGGCATTAGTTAGTTTGTCCAAACTAGAATAATAATTCATTATTTTGCTTAAATAACATTACAATTTCCCATAAAAAAAATAAAAAAAATAATAAAAGACTTTACAAGGATGGTAATAACAACTATGTCATCTTTTCCAAGTATAGGATCGGAAATAAATTAAGAATGACTTGTAAAGGACCGTAAGTCCGTAACCACCCCTTGGGCATCTATTTTACATTAAACAAATGGCTTGATTATTACTTTCGGTTATTCAACTTATACACTATTTAACCTACTTTGTTTGGACGGACTTCCTTAAATTTATTGAATTAGATATGAGGTTGGCATCCAAGGAAGCATCATTCAAATAATTTTTTTTAGTCAGTAAGACAAAATTTATTGAATTAGGTATGTTCACATTACGAAGTTAACCCATGTGATCGTCATACCATTACTGTTGTGATTTTTCTTTATTGTGATAGAAGGTGCAAATTACAAGGGATATGCTCTACCAACTTATGCAAAGGAAACAAAAAATATATAATAAAGCTCAAGACATGGCAGAAGAGGCTATCAAAGGGCACACCCAAACTATAAAGATTGGGCCAACAGCACAGAGACTTAATTAAATCAAAGCTCAATCAAACAGTAGGCTAAAATAAACATAGGGCACAAACCAATCAACCAGGGAGCGTAAGATCTTTGGCAGCCTTGTGATTACTTCCTTTAGATTTCTCCTTAATTTGTCTTCTTTTTCTTCGACCTAGAAGAAGAAGGATTCTCTGTTCATTTCAATCCCTTCCTCAATAGTTTCATCCATGTCCACCTCACAATCAGTATCTATCTTATTAAGGGTTTGAAATCTGTTAGACATGTAGCTTCCATCACTAGAGGTTTTTTTTTTTTCATAAAAGCAATGCTATGCTTCCCAAATCCTACTTCCAAATTTTCATCCCAAATGATGTAGTAGTGGGATCTTGCATTCATTAATCATGATGGGACCAATTCAACATCATCTAATCAAAATTTAGGAGGCTCACTGCCACATCATTGGGATGTGAATTTGGGATTAAAATTTAGAAAACATATCATATATATAAGAAATTAATTCATTGAATGATTTACTAGTCGTGACCTGCTGAGCGAAACATCAACTCATACACTCTGGCAGCCCACGAGGGGGTCAACTACCCGTTCCTTTCCACTATCCTTAGAGTCATACAGAACATTTGGCATATATAGTACACTCTCCGTCGCATTTTATGTTTCCCTTTTCTTTTTGGATGTCCCAAAAGTGTTGTCGACTTTCTTAAATTAGTATGCAAATTTTACTCAGTTTCCTAAACTACCCTTCTTTGTAATCAACACCAAAACAAAACAAAACAAAAAAGTGCAATGATTATGGGCAATTGTAAAAAGTAGGTGTAGATTCTTTTTGTCTTCTTAAATAGTTGAATTCCCTAAAAGGGACACATAAAATAGAACGGACGGAATATCTGCTATAACAACCTTAGATTTTCCTTTCCAAACAATCTCAAACCATAGACCATCTCAAATAGACCTATCCAAAGAAGATTTCTTATTGTTTAGGTCATTAAGACTTACTGTAACAACCCTAAAATTTCTATGTAAATAATTATTTTAATTATTATTTTCAGTTAGCAATATTATATGAGTGTGCCTATGTAAGACATGTGTTTGAAAAATTTAAGTGTTTGGTGGACGTATCAATTAAATCATGAGTGAGCGCGTTAAGTTTGGGAGTTATATTTTATTAATTTATATTTGTTAAAAAAAAAAGTGAAGGGTTGATATGTATTTTTGTTATATAGTGTTTATAGGCCCGCGAATGTGTTAAATAATGTAATTAACATTAAAACTTAGTACCGGGGTCATGGGTACCCATTGGGCTACTCATTTTAATACTTTGTACTGCATTCTGGGCTCATATAGGTCTCTTTTGTGAGCCCACAAGAAGAAAAACGGGATTTATATATTTGTGTATGTTTATTGACATGTGTTGTGTGTGTAGTGTACATATATTCTTATATCATTAACCCTAGCCACCCAAAAGAGAGAACAGACGTGTGTTGTGTGTGTGTGTGTGTAAGAGAGAGAGAGAGAGAGAGGGAGAGGGAGAAGAAGAAGAAGAAGAAAGGAGAATGGTCTCGGGTTCGTGGGCACGTGGGGAATCGCGGAGCATTCGTGGTTGTCAATTTTGGATCGAACTAGGTGAGTTAAACTTTGTGTATCCGAGTATATATATACACGTATGTATATATATGTATGTGTATGGGAGTAAAGTAGTGTATGTTAAAATTTAATTGTTAGGGTTAGATCTTTGTAATGGATCGATACACGTTGTTATGGTTGAAGTGATTTAGATATATCTTTTCCCTTCGTGTGACTTTGTGATTATGACCTTAGGGTATTCGAAAGGGTTAGGTAAGTAGTTCGTTAGTTTGATAAAACTATATGTGAAATATTCATGATTATTAAGAGATATATGGAAATTCGTTTTTTTTAATTTACACAGTTGCAGAAACTTTAAAAAATTATTAGAAAATCGTGGCTTTGAATTTGAACATTCTGTCCGCGTGTCTTATGTAAAACGTGATTCTGCACACTTTTCGTGTTTTAAGTTTTTCCTGATTCTGCACCGTTTGGGCAGAAATTTAAGATTACAGTAGCAGTTTTTAATGTAGTTAAACGTGCAAAATTGGAGAATATGATTTCTTATTATGTGATTTATGTATGCTAATATTGAATGTTGGGTTGAGATTATTGTAACTGAAATAACTGACCTTATTTTGTGGTCATTTTGATAAAAAGGAGTAAAATAGATTCGTTGAATAATATATTGGGGATCTTATAATTTGATTGGAAATTATTGAGGGAAGATTGTTATGCGTTAATTGATAAAACCCTTTATTGTAAGAAATTTGAATACATCTAAAAGTTAGAGATGTGATTGGATGATGAGACGGAACTATGTGATAAACGTGAAATTCACAATTATTGGGATAATACGAACAATAAACAATAATTGCAACATAATTCCTTAGTGTTCACCGCTCCCCGTTGTGTGTTATGTTTTGTTTTTGGTAGCTCGACTTGCTGAGTGTACCTTTTGCCAGTGGCTTCGTGATCAAGCTGGCCTAAGCCTTATGCTCGGCTTATTTGTTAGACGTCTAGGCATATTGACTGGCCTTCTGTGTGTATACCTGGTTTGGTTGATACCCCAACCAAACTAGCACCAGAGTGGATGTTAGTAGTATGTCCGGGCACACATGGGATATATGTGTGGGTGTACCATGGAGGGTGACCAAGTGGTGAAGCTAGGGAATGCAAAGATAAATTTAAAGTTAATAAGTAATGAACATGGATTATTTCATAAGACTGATAAGCGTGAAATAATAAATGCGACGTTTGAGTTAGAATGTGGACGGTTTGTATGCGGAATTGTTTAATTGGTCTATGATCATTCAATTTGCAGGATGGTGGGCCCACTAACGTTTTACAGGTTTGGCTCACCATAAGTAATGGGTAAGTATGAAACTCGTAGTAACTTTGGATTTCGGGCAAGAAACTACTTGCCACCACATAAATGGAAACTACTCTATTGTCCAGATATGTGTGTGGAACTACCTGTCTTGACCCAAGAGTGTTGTAGTGTAATTTGTTGTCTACGGGTTCAAGTTGGATCCCTAAGACTTGTTGTTTTGTTTAACTCATACCAGTCATGTGACTGACCCGAGTGTGTTATACATTCGGGGGCGTTTCTGTATGAAACGTAGTCGAATGTATTTGTGCAGGTTTAGTTTTTGGAGATTTTCGTTGGAGCTTCTGTTTGGGTGAAGAGATGGTCGTTGTGTTGTTTATTATTGGAGTTGTACTTATTTTTGTTGTACTTGATTGTATTTTATTTTCTGGCATTGTGGGCCAGTATGTATAATTGTAATAAATATGGTATATTGGGTATTGGGAGCGTTGTAGTTACTCTGACCAATGGATGTATAGATTTTATTCTTATTTATTTTTATTTCCGCTGAACTATGTATGTGGACATTTTATTTATGAAAATGATGTTTTTTTTTAATTTGAAAAGTGATATAATATTTATAATGGAACTTTATTTCTTTTACAATGAAATGGATGTTTGGGAATACATGTTTAATAATAAAGAGTTTTACTTTAAACGCAAGATCACATGTCCTTATTTAAGGAGTATTAAATACTGTTTTCAATAAATTTTCTGTTAGCATATGGGAGGGTGTCGCTCTCGTGATTTTTGGTAATTGAATATTAGTCCGGATACAGGCTCTGGATTGAATATTTGGTTGTCCAAAAATCGGGGTGTGACACTTACCAAGAACTTCCTATTTATTATAGTCATAGGTAGTAGCCGGGTAGGCTCCAAGTTTAATGTTTAAGTACTCATGGACAAAGACAACACTTTTTGCACCTAATAGTGATAGGACTCCATTGATATTCAAAATAGTAACCTAATTTGTGGGCTCTCCATTGAACACATCCTCCATCTAAAATTGTAAACTCCGCAATTAAATTAATACAGATTGTAGCATAGGAGATTCTCTTGCAACTAGCAGTCATCCTGTCAACATGTTGGGAATTCCCTAGCATAGTAGTAATATAGCTTAGCCCCTCAGCATTCCAATACTCCAGAGGAATTTTATAGAGGTTAACCCAAACTAGGATATTTTTAATAGACTCTTTCTCTAGCTGGAGAGTGGGCTTCTATTTCCTTAAAATGATGGGTTTAATTACCTGCAACATACCAAGGATCACCTTTTTAAATAATTTCTCTCTGCGACTGTAATGTTTTGAAATTTAATGGAGGGTATTTTGTTATTTTGGTGGTCAATGTTTGGACCCAATTTGGACTTGTACATTTTAATGCCTAACTTTTGGTCTTGTGGTACCACTTTGTTATTTGATTTTATCACATGTGTGTGTATATATGTTATATAATTGTGCTTGTGTGTAAGGGACAAGAGTGGGACCCACAACCAAACAACCCCCAAGCTTCCTAGAGAAGCTTTGCACTCTCTCACCTCCCTCTCCCTCACCATCCGGATCTTCCTCTCTCTCCCCCTTTTTTTTTTCTCTTTTATTTCTTTCTCTCTCTTTCTATCTTCCTTTATCCCTCTTTTGCAAGAACACAAAAACCCCATTTAGTTTTTATATTTCAAGCTCTTATTTGGACTACAAGAATTTGTTTTTGAGGCATAGCTATTAGAAGCAAAAGTTATCACCTCATCTAGGGCTTTATTTGGGTACTTCTATTTTTCATTTTGGTGACCACTAGCTCAAGCTATGGAGTGGAGGAAGAGGAGGGGTTTTCTTATTTCTTGTTCTTGAAGCTCTACTACTTGGGCATTCTTATTTTCTCTTGGATTCTTCTCTCTTACACTTTATATTCTCAAGAGCAAAGTTAAGATTACATTTTTATGTACATATGAAATCTTATCTCTTTAATTGATTTGTGATTTATGGCTAGGGTTAGCAAATATATGGATTAACTATGATTCTCCCCTAATACACATATTCATGTGACTTACATGTCTAGTTGTTAATTAATTGACTAGATGCTCAAAGGAGACTATGTGCTTATTTGCTTAGTTGTTAATTGATAGCTAAGTTGTCCATATAAATTAGATCTTATGTGTTTATTTGCCTAGTTGTTAATTGATACCTAAGTTGTTCATATAAATTAAATCTTATTGCTAAGTTGAAAGCATGATTAGGTGTAAGTATAAATTCTCTAAATGGTGGTACTTATGCTTACCTTGACTATTGTGGAAGTTCAATTGTTGCCAATGTTTAATGAAATTATTGATTACATTCTTGATATGTGACATTTGCATTCAAATCATGGAATTCACGTGCATTGTTGCCAAGTGGGCACACCTTATAGCATTAGCATGGTGACATTTGAGTAATCCCTAAGAGGGGATAAAAGTAAATCCGACCCCAATAAAGGGGGATAAAAGTGGATAAGATAATCCGGATGTGGGTTGTGTTAGTGAGACAGGATGGACGTACCTAAGAACGTGCCAAACTGCAACTTATATTCGACTAGCTATCGGAAAGTTGGTATGCTACATTCCTAGTGGGGGGTGGCTCACAGTCCCGTAACGAGGCGAGTGAACACATGTGCATGGCCCGAGGGCTCATTAGTTGCATTGCTTAGGCAACATTCATGGCACCACATATCACTTTTGGTTATGGGATCCATCTTGTATATCTATAATGTTTTGTACTAAGTTGTTGTGCTAATGAATGTATAAAAACTCTTTTCAGGTGAACTTGATAGGGGCAAGACTCACGGATAGCCCAATGCTTAAACCTCATGTTTTTGAATGCTCCTAGTGAGAAATCTTATTCTTTTGAACTTACTTAGCATAGTTCTTTTGTCAAGCTTATATTAGTTGTAATTCGATATCGTTCATGTTAGGATCAAATTATAGAACTTACAAGTGATTGGGTTTAAATTCTTTCATCTATGTTATTTGTAAGCTATGACCTAGTTTGGGCACATGTTAGCCCCATTATGCTTTTGTTATTGTTGGTAGAGTCCTCGTATTGGAACTCATTTAAGCACTTGAAGCACTTTGACGTTTATTTAGAATGTGAATTACACAAGACTCTATTGAATCATGGGTGTTTGTGATTATATCAATTTGGGGATCTCGTGTTCGACGTTAGTTTTTGTTTTTGCATGTTGAGTAAGCTTGTTTTTACCTTAACAAGTCTCATTTTATAGCCTCCTTTGGTATTTGTTTTAGGCTTGGTCTTGTTGGAATTTTGTTCCAACTCTTGCCCTTACAATTACATTTTTTTTGCTCTTTACTTCTCCTTGGACAGCCAAAACCGCTCTATAAGTGCTAAAATTTGGTTCAAACGGATTTCCTTTTTATTTTTATTTTTATGTATTTATTTTTTATTTAAATTTATTTCTTTAAAACTAATCTTTTTCGCAAAAGAGGTCCAAATTAATTTCAATTCCTTAAACCAGTTATGATCTAATTTCTTTTGTTCCTAAAACATTTCTAAACAAAACTGTGCTTATTGACCCTCTTTAACTCATTGGGGTCAGTGCAAGGCTAGTCGTTGACTGATCAACTATAATTGGAATGCACGTGGGATTCTTCTGTTGTTTCCGCACCTCTTGATTGGTCCACGCGGGACCTTTCCTCTTCTTTAACCTTTTCCTTTGACTTTTTGACCCGTCCACGTGTCGTGGATTTTGGGGCGTTACAGATTGGTATCAGAGGTAACCGGGTTCGAATACTTGGTGCTCTGGGAGTTTACTGGGTTTAGTCATGACTTCTTTTGGACACCTTAAGTTTTTAATTGTACTTATCTCATTTTCCTTATACATTGCTTTAAGTTCATGAAGTTGAGAGAGCATGCTTAGTTGTTACTTGCCTACATGATGATATGTTTATTTATTTCCCTGCTCATGCTTTTGAATTCGTAGAGACGTGACACGAGAATTTGCATAAGGACTTATTGCTTGTAGCTTATTGATTTAATTTTGGCAATCTTACCTAATTAAATATTATTGTCATGTTTTGATAGCGATGCCGCCTCGTGTTAGAGGATGTGCAGCAGGTCGCGTTGGAGGCTGAGCCAGAGGTCATGCTAGAGGCCGTGGCAGGGCTAGAGGCCGAGGGACTGAGGCATCCTCATCCGCTTTTGCACCAGGAGGAGTTCTTGATGGAGCTCATTTCTTTTAACAGATGGCTGAGGCCATGTGGGGATTCGTCCAAGCCGCTCAAGCGGTAGGGAATGGAGTTACACCAACACCCGTGACACCTGTAGCACCTGAGGTGGCTCTCGTAACACCTGTTGCACCTGTGGTACCTGCTGCACCCACAGAGCCGTGAGCTTAATCGGCTATGAGGGAGTTTAGGAGGCAAAACCCTCTTACTTTCTCGGGGGACCCTGATCCAGTCCAAGCTGAATTGTGGTTGAAAAGGATTGTCTGCATCTTCGAGCATATCGGACTCGTAGAGGACCACATTCGTATCGATATTGCGACCTTTTAGTTTGCTGGGAGAGCTCAGATTTGGTGGGAGCTTACTCTCACAACCCATCCTCTTGCAGGAATGACTTGGGACACATTTAGTAGTCTCTTTCTCGCCAAGTACTTTCCAACTGTGGTGCGTAATGCAAAGAGGACCGAGTTCTTAACTCTTCAGCAAGGAGATCTATCAGTTGCCGATTATGAAGCACGTTTTGGGTACTTAACCCGTTTTGCACCGGACATCACCGCCAATGATGCTACCAAGGCAAGGACTTTCAAACAAGGACTCCGAGTGGGTCTCCGCACTAAGGTGACTAGATTTGAGCTTCCGACCTACAGTCAGGTAATGCTTAAGGCACTCATATTTGAAGAGGAGTATCTTAGTTCCAAGAAGATCAAGGAGTCACGTCCTCCCTTGAAAGGTTTCCAATCAGGCTCATCTAGTGGGCACCATTCTAAGAAGCAAAAGCAGGAGCCAGTTCATCATTAGCCCTCCCTTTCCTCTCAGCACTCTTCTCAGGTTCCCCAGACCCCTCAGTTTCAGACTCAGCATTCTCAGCCTCGGGGCTCTAAGTGTTCTGGCTTGTCCCGTGGTGGGAGTAATACGGGTGTTCGGGCTTACTTTGGTTGTGGTGATCCAAGTCATATGATTTGGAATTGTCCTTTTGTTTTAGCTGCACCACCTGCCGTTGGGCCTCCTCAGACTCAACCTCCTTTTTATGGACCATCGTAGCAGGGTTATAGACCTCCTTTCTTACCACCACCTCCAACTCCATCTGTTCATAGTTTCAGGCCAAATGTTCCTAAGGGCCAGCACCACCATCAGGGAAATCGTGGGGGAGGACAACAGACTCCAAGGCCTCCTTCTAATTTATATAATCTTGCTACTACTCCTATGGATATCCCCGAGTCCTCAGTCATTAGAGGTACGCTTCTTGTGTACAGTTCTCGAGCTTCAGTTCTTATTGATACCGGAGCATCATACTCATTCATCTCATTCGCATTTACATCGGCATTGGGTTAAGAAATGAGCCGTTTGGGTTCTACGCTTTACGTAGACACTCCTATTGGAGGTTTGGTTCCTTTGGATCGAGTATGTCGCGGTTGCGAGCTCGTGATAGCTGACTGGAGCCTTGTTGTTGATCTTATTGTTATTGATATGTCCAGTTTTGATATTATCTTGGGCATAGATTGGCTATGCACCTATCAAGCTTTTATTGACTGCTTCAGAAGTAGAGTTACTTTTCTTACCCTATCGGGAGATCGCTTTGATCATCCGACTTCTTCTCTGCATAGTTTGTGCGAGAGGAGTCATTCTGATTGTTTGGCTAGTTTGGTGTTTGATGAGGGTGAGGTGATTCAAGGAGAGTTTCCTCCCGTTGTTTATAAGTACTCGGATGTCTTTTCGAAGGACTTACCCGGTTTGCCGCCTATTCGTGAAGTTGAGTTCACAAAAGACCTCACTCTAAGCACGTTACCTATTTCTATTCCTCCCTATCGTATGGCACCCGCGGAACTGAAAAAGTTGAAGACTCCAGTAGAAGACTTGTTGAACAAAGGGTTCATTCGTCCTAGTACTTCTCTGTGGGGAGCACCCATCCTTTTTGCAAAGAAGAAAGATGGGTCACTTCAGTTGTGTATCGACTATTGCAAGCTTAACCGAGCGACAGTAAAAAAATAAGTATCCGCTACCGAGGATCGACGACTTATTTGATTAATTTCGTGGGTCGACGTGTTTTTCCAAAATCGATTTGAGATCGGGCTACCACCAGTTGAGGATTCAAGAGCAGGACATCTCAAAGACAGCTTTTCGCTCTCGTTATGGTCATTTTGAATTTCTTGTGATGCTATTCGGTTTGACGAACGCGCCTACGGCTTTTATGGATTTAATGAATCGCATTTTTAGTCCGCTTCTGGATCATTTTGTCATTGTACTTATCGATGATATCCTTATTTTTTTGCCTTCTCGTGAGAAGCACGAGGAGCACCTTCGAACTATTTTACAAATTCTGAGGGAACACCAATTGTATGCTAATTTTTCTAAGTGTGAATTTTGGCTACCGGAAGTGAAGTTTCTTGGCCATGTTGTCTCGAAGGACGGAGTATCTGTGAATCCATCAAAGATTGAGGCTGTTATGGATTGGCAATCACCGAAGAACATTTTTGAAGTCCGGAGTTTCTTGGGACTTGCAGGCTACTATCGACGATTTATAGAGGACTTTTCACATCTAGCGATGCCTATGATGAGACTTACTCGGAAGGGGACAAAGTTCTTGTGTAGCGAGTCTTGTAAAAGGGCTTTTCAACAATTGAAGGCACGATTAACTTCAACACCTATCTTGGTCATTTCAGAACGAGGATTGGACTACACCGTTTATTGCGATGCTTCTCATGAGGGTTTGGGTTACGTTCTAATGCAAGGAGGTAAAGTTGTAGCTTACGGTTTGTGACAATTGAAGCCACACGAGCAAAATTATCCTACCCACGATTTAGAGCTTTCCGCCGTCGTTTTCATGCTAAAGAGTTGGAGGCACTATCTTTATGGCGAAAGGTTTGAAGTCTTCTCTGACCACAAGAGTCATAAGGATATATTCACGCAACGTGACTTGAACTTGGGGCAAAGAAGATGGATGGAATACTTAGAAGATTATGACTTCGACTTACAGTATCATCCAGAGAAGGCCAACGTTGTAGCCGACGCTCTTATAGGAAACCTCGCAACACTTTGGCTTGTTTAGCCATTAGAGAATGGAAGATGATGGAGCAACTTGACAATTTTGATGTTCATCTTGCCGAGTCCGCCAATCGTGCTACCTTGTTCACTTTGACCGCACAACTGACGCTTTTAAATCGTATCTTAGAGATGCAACAATTCGATGAAGAGGCCGAACAACTTCAATTACGTGTTACTAGTGGAGAAGCGATAGAGGGTTGGACCTTTGATTCCGGCCGAGGCTTGAGATTTCAAGATAGGACTTTCGTCCCTTTAGCTTGTCGAGACGACGTCTTAAAGGAATTTCATCACTCTCGTTTAGCAGTGCATCTGGGAAGCACAGAGATGTATCAAGATTTACGCCGTCAGTATTGGTGGAAGGGTATGAAAAGATCCGTAGCCGTCACCGCTTCTAGTTGTTTGACATGTCAACAAGCGAAGGCTGAGCATCGACTACCAGTAGGTTTACTTCAACCTTTATCGATTCTAGAATGGAAGTGGGAGCATATCTCGATGGACTTTGTCACAGCACTTCCTAGGATGCTTCGCCAACATGATGCTATTTGGGTCAATATCGAAGGACTGACCAAATCCGCGCACTTCTTACCTATCAAGACTACAAATTCAGCTGATATTCTTAGCAGGTTATACATTCGGGAAATTGTGAGACTCCACGGCGTACCAGTTACTATAGTTTCTAATCGTGATTCTAAGTTTATTTCTCAATTCTGGTAGAGTCTTCAGAAGGCCTTGGGTACTCGACTTTTGTTAAGTATGGCATTTCACCCATAGACAGACGGGTAGTCCGAGCATACAATTCAGACTTTAGAAGACATGCTTCGAGCTTATGTAATGGATTTCAAAGGTAGTTGGGAAGATCACCTACCTTTAGTGGAGTTCGCCTATAACAATAGCTTCCAAGCTAGCATGCAGATGGCACCTTTTGAGGCCTTGTATGGCCGACCATGCAGGTCACCCTTGTGTTGGAACGAGATTGGAGAATCGTCCATTTTGGGACCCGGCATCGTTTGAGAGACGGCCGAGAAGATCAAAGTTATAAGGAAGAGAATGCTTACCGCTCAGAGTCGTCAGAAGTCGTATGCCGATCATCACCGACGTCCCTTATCTTTTAGCGTTGGAGATCATGTGTTTCTCAAGGTTGCCCCTCGTCGTGGTTTGCTACGCTTTGGACAAAGCGGGAAGTTATCGCCGTGATTTATTGGTCCGTTTGAGGTTCTTGATAAGGTTGGTGAGGTGGCCAACCGTTTGGCACTCCCACCTCAGCTCTCTAGTGTCCATAATGTTTTTCATGTTTCTATGCTTCGTAAGTATAATCGTGATAAGTCTCATGTTTTGGATTGGACCGAGTTAGCTATCGACGAAGAAGTATCATATCAAGAGTAAGCTACTTGCATTCTTGAAAGGAAGGAGCATGTCTTGCGAGGCAAGACTATTTCTTTGGTTAAGGTACTTTGGAACTACCATGGAGTCGAGGAGTCGACGTTGGAAGACGAGACTGAGGCGAGATCGAAGTATCCTCACCTTTTCTCCGATTGAGGTATGTTTTCCGAATTTCGGGACGGAATTCTCTTTAAGTGGGGTAGATTGTAATGTTTTGAAATTTAATTGAGGGTATTTAGGTATTTTGGTGGTCAATGTTTGGACCCAATTTGGACTTGTACATTTTAATGCCTAACTTTTGGTCTTGTGGTACCACTTTGTTATTTGATTTTATCACATGTGTGTGTATATATGTTATATAATTGTGCTTGTGTGTGTAGGGGACAAGAGTGGGACCCACTCCCAAACAACCCCCAAGCTTCCTAGAGAAGCTTTGCACTCTCTCACCTCCCTCTCCCTCACCATCAGAATCTTCCTCTCTCTCCCCCTTTTTTTTTTCTCTTTTGTTTCTTTCTCTCTCTTTCTATCTTTCTTTATCCCTCTTTTGCAAGAACACAAAAACCCTCTTTAGTTTTTATATTTCAAGCTCTTATTTGGACTACAAGAATTTGTTTTTGAGGCATAGCTATTAGAAGCAAAAATCATCACCTCATCTAGGGCTTCATTTGGGTACTTCTATTTTTCAATTTGGTGACCACTAGCTCAAGCTATGGAGTGGAGGAAAAAGAGGGGTTTTCTTATTTCTTGTTCTTGAAGCTCTACTACTTGGGCCTTCATATTTTCTCTTGGATTCTTCTCTCTTACACTTTATATTCTCAAGAGCAAAGTTAGATTACATTATTTATATACATATGAAATCCTATCTCTTTAATTGATTTGTGATTTATGGCCAGGGTTAACAAATATATGGATTAACTATGATTCTCCCCTAATACACATTCATGTGACTTACATGTCTAGTTGTTAATTAATTGACTAGATGCTCAAAGGAGATTATGTGCTTATTTGCTTATTTACTTAGTTGTTAATTGATAGCGAAGTTGTCCATATAAATTAGATCTTATGTGCTTATTTGCCTAGTTGTTAATTGATAGCTAAGTTGTTCATATAATTAAATCTTATTTCTAAGTTGAAAGCATGATTAGGTGTAAGTATAAATTCTCTAAATGGTGGTACTTATGCTTACCTTGACTATTGTGGAAGTTCAATTGTTGCCAATGTTTAATGAAATTATTGACTACATTCTTGATATGTGACATTTGCATTCAAATCATGGAATTCACTTGCATTGTTGCCAAGTGGGCACACCTTATAGCAATAGCATGGGTGACATTTGAGTAATCCCTAAGTGGGGATAAAAGTAAATCCGACCCTAATACAGGGGGATAAAAGTGGATAAGAAAATCCGGATGTGGGTTTTGTTAGTGAGACAGGGTGGACGTACCTAAGAACGTGCCAAACTCCAACTTATATTCGACTAGCTATCGGAAAGTTGGTATGCTACATTCCTAGTGAGGTGGCTCACAGTCCGGTAACGAGGTGAGTGAACACGTGTGCATGGCCCGAGGGCTCATTAGTTGCATTGCTTAGGCAACATTCTTGGCACCACATATCACTTTTGGTTATGGGATCCATCTTGTATATCTACAATGTTTTCTACTAAGCCTTTGTGCTTAATGAATGTATAAAAACTCTTTTCAGGTGATCTTGATAGGGGCAAGACTCACGGATAGCCCGATGCTTAAACCTCATGTTTTTGAAAGCTCCTCGTGAGAAATCTTATTCTTTTGAACTTACTTAGCATAGTTCTTTTGTCAACCTTGTAATAGTTGTAATTCGATATGGTTCATGTTAGGATCAATTTATAGAACTTACAAGTGATTGGGTTTAAATTCTTTCATCTATGTTATTTGTAAGCTATGACCTAGCTTGGGCACATGTTACCCCCATTATGCTTTTGTTAATGTTGGGAGAGTCCTCGTATTGGAACTCATTTAAGCACTTGAAGCACTTTGACGTTTATTTAGAATGTGAATTACACAAGAACTCTATTGAATCATGGGTGTTTGTGATTATATCATTTTGGGGATATCGTGTTCGACGTTAGTGTTGGTTTTTGCATGTTGAGTAAGCTTGTTTTTACCTTAACAAGTCTCATTTAATAGCTTCCTTTGGTATTTGTTTTAGGCTTCGTCTTGTTGGAGTTTTGTTCCAACTCTTGCCCTTACAATTGCTTTTTTTTTTGGCTCTTTACTTCTCCTTGGACAGCCAAAACCGCTCTATAAGTGCTAAAATTTGGTTCCAATGGATTTCATTTTTATTTTTATTTATTTATTTATTTTTCACTTAAATTTATTTCTTTAAAACTATTCTTTTTCGCAAAAGAGGTCCAAATGAATTTCAATTCCTTAAACCAGTTACGATCTAATTTCTTTTGTTCCTAAAACATTTCTAAACAAAACTGTGCTCATTGACCCTCTTTAACTCATTGGGTCAGTGCGAGGCTAGTCGTTGACTGATCAACTATAATTGGAATCCACATGGGTTTCTTCTGTTGTTTTCGAACCTCTTGATTGGTCCACATGGGACCTTTCCTCTTCTTTAACCTTTTCCTTTGACTCTTTGACCCGTCCAAGTGTCGTGAATTTTGGGGCGTTACAGCAACATCGAAAATTTGAAGAAGGAAAACCCAAAATCAATTGCTAACATTTCAACTAGCCTTTCTTTCTCCCAATATCTTGAAGTGGTATTCTTAAGAGCAACTGCAGGGTGTATTTGTGTAGGGCAAATTAGGGGAGTTAGCATATGGTCACCTCATAGTGGTGTAGCTTAAAGGAAAATTAGGGTAGGATATGATAGCGGAACTTAACTTTAGCATACGAATAATTTTCTTAGCATATAGGGAAACAACAGAGGGACTACCAGTTGATGCTTGAGCCGGAAGACTCTTTGACGTTTGGTTTGGTTTGGTTTGTTTTTTTTTTTTAAAAGGTAGACTCTTTGCTGCATGTTCACACCTTCGATCAATTTATTAATTTTTTTTTTTGTAAATTCTTCTTTAGACCAGTTTCATCTAAGATGAAGGGGGAAAAAACCACCAAATAGCAAAGAGTTTTCCGTTTGGTCACTAAACAACATTCACTCTGCCGTTTGGGCTCCTACACCACTATGACCCTCCATCATTAGCTTAAATTTACCCTACATTTATCTAAACCACTGCTATTGCTCTAACAAGCATGTAAGGCAACTTTCTTCCCAAAAAAAATAACCCACTACCACTTGAAACCCACATAATATTTAAGTCATAGCATATAGCACATAAGTGTGACGATCATATAAGATCTATAACTTTAATTTGCAATAAATATGCAACCTCTAATGTATGAAAACAAAAGCCTTTGATCTTGCTACCTCAGTACATTTGTGGCACTCTCTTTCAAGGATAAGTCTATTTTTGACATTTTATACATGAATTCTCCAGTTATGTACACATGTATATATGTATACATGTAGAATGCTTCATAACAGATCTACACTATACTATAAAAGAGGCTTAGAGTGATTTCAATTTCAAATTTGTCCTAATTTGTCATTTCTTGATTTGTTTGAAACAATATTTTTACCCTTACTTTTCTTTTTTGTTCCATTTCTCTTTAATGATTACTTTCATTTTTTGTCATTTTGTGAGGATAGGTTAGTCATTTCACCCACAAAACAACCCTTATTACTATTAGGTCAACTCTTAAATATTAAATTATTTAGAATTGATGATTCAATCAACTTTTCAAACAATAATTACAAATATTTATAATTTCATTCACCTTTTAAAATTATATAGTCTACAAATAATGATTCAATCAACTTTTCACGCAATAAGTACAAATATTTACAAATTGTTCAAAAACCCAAAAGTCAACAATTGTAGGTTGTGCCTTGTTTGGCACAACCGCTTTTCGGCTTTGTGGTTTGTATGTTTTTTCGTTCTTCCCAAACTTCTCACTAGCTTGTTTGATTTTATTTTGTTTTATTTGGTGTTTTGTTAGGTTTTATTTTTTATTTTTTTGGGTTTTCCCTAATAAACCACTAACACAAACAAGGCACAACACAACCAGAATTGGGCTATGCTTTGTTTGGTTTCGTTTTGTTTGACTTTGCTTTTCTTTTTTTTGGTTTTCCCAAACAAAGCACTAACATTTGTTTTATATACCGTATATAAATCTATATCAATATCTATACCTACACCCTATATAAAAGAAGCTAAATGTGATTTCCAATTTTAATTTTGTCCTTATTGCTAAATAGCCTAAATGTGATTTCCAATTTCAATTTAACCAAAACATGGTAATTTTTTAACTCTAAGTTTAATTCTCTGAACTACTCTAGTATGTTCAGAAGTCCATGGTAAAGGATTCTTTTGAATCATCTATAGATCAACATTTTAAACATCTAAAAGAAGAAGATAGATATAAAACAGCATTCACAGTTAGGCTGAAAGGACAAGACCATTATGAATAATAATATCTTGTAAAATTCTAAGATGTATTTAGATGTCTTCTTCTTTTATCTGAATTTTCCAATATCCAGATTTTAAATCAAATTTTGAAAAGATAGAAGCTTTATAAAGTCTATCCAAAAGATCCTTTTTATTAGGAATTGGATATCTAATCCATTGTAAGGCATCATTTAATGGTTTGTAATTAACCACTAATCTGGGTCTGCCTCTTTCTTTTTCAGCATTTTTATTAACATAAAAAGCTGTACAGCTCCAAGGAGAATAGCTTTTCCTAATGAGCTTTTTATCAATAAGACTTTGAATTTCTTTTTTACAAAGTTCTAAGAATTCAGAATTCATTTGGCTTGGTCTAGCCTTAGTATGAATCTGAGATCTTTCATCAAAATCAGGCTTATAGGGGAGAGAAACAATGTGTTTCTTCCTTGTCCAAAAAGCACTAGGAATCTCACTACAGACTTTATTTTGAAATGCCTTTTTTATATTTTCTATTTTTCTAGAAATATTTGGCATCTTTAGTTGATGATCAATTTGCATGATTCTAGTTTCTTCTTGGAGGAAATCAAGATGTTTATCTTTTAAATCTAATAGATTTAATTCATTGATAATCCTCGTTTCTGGTTCTTTTAAAAATGTGAAAACCAGATCATTATCTTTATGATTTGCAAAAATGCCAGTTTGATCAACTTTTATTGGCATTATAAGTTTTAGAAAAAGAGTCCCCAAAATTACTTCTTGTTGTAAATCTTTGACAAGTAAAAAAGTAGAGGGGATACAAGCTCCTTCATTACAAATATATACATCAGAAAGTTTAAATTGAATATTCATTCTGCTTCCACTTGCTGATGTTAAGGATTGCATAGTTTTTTCAAAATATTTAGTAGGAACTATGCCTTCTTGTATGCAGTTTAGGTCTGCTCCACTACCCACTAATGCAATAGCATTACTAATGGTATATTCTTCATGTATTACTAAATTGATTCGGATATACCATTTTTGATAAGTAATTTTATTGAGGAGATGTAATTATTGATCTCCTGCCAGATCTATAGGTGATTCCTCAATGTTAGGAATATTATCACCTATACTGATGGAAGAACTTGAAATATTTAAATTATCAATTTTTTCTTCCATGTTAGAAAATGCAATTTGGAGAGCTCTAATCTCTGCTTTAACCAAATTGATCTCATGTTTCAAATCTTGTACAGTAATGGGTTTTTCAACTTTTTCCATTCTGTTAAAGACCTCCTGAATACTACACTGATTAATTTTATAAGAATTTTCTTCAGGTTTGTCTTTTTTAGTTTGATTAATACATAATTGAATTATCTTCACCTTGAGTTCAGGATCAGAAATTTTATCAATTATGTTTATCATTTCACTATGTTCTGTAGTAAGAACATTAATGGTAAGACCATTCATGGTTGCAATGGCCTTCCAATAATCAGCATTAGGACAACCATTAACACAAGATGAGGATGGTTGTTCTTGATTGTCTTCCTCTTGAGAATAAAAGTCATCCTCAGGAATGTCCTCTTCTTCAGATATTTCTGGAGAAGTGTTTAATAGAATTTTGCAGAGTTGTGCCTTTAGGCCTTCATCAATCTGTAATTCTACTAATTTTTTCTTTGTAGTACATTTATTAGCTAAATGCCCTACTTTTCCACACTTCCAACAAACCCTATTTTCTTTAGGAGCAGGATTCCTGGTAGGCCTTTTCCTGGGTGGGTTGTTTTTCTTGGGAGGTGGTCTAGGATTGTTTCTAGGATTAGGATTAGTATTCCTTTTCCTTATAGTTATATTTTGATTACCTTGTCCCTTTTTCTTTTTGGTTGGAATGACAGGCATATCATAACCCCATTGTTTACAAAATTCTCCTAGTTCTTGTTTACCAGTGAGATTTTGTTTTCTCATTTGGTACTGTAATTTCATGTCATTACAGATGCTTAATCCAACTTGGGTGCAAACACTTATGATCTGTCCATAATTTAGACTTGCATAAGGATTATTATTTCCATCATGCTGATCCCTAAGTTTTTGTCTGACCATTTCAGCAAATAAATTGGGAAGCCCATCAATGAAACGTGCTTTCCAGAATTCATTATTTGCATCATGTCTATGCATAACTTTGAAAAGGAATACATCCTTATACCATCTGAACTGGGTTAAAGAAGGACATCTTAAATTCATAAGAAGTTCTCTTCCCTTTCAGACCTTTGTGGAGAAGATCCTACAAAGTGCTCAACAATAGTCTGAGCTAAAGTAATAATAGCATCAGGCACAGGAGTTGATTGCCCATCATCTATTCCATTTTAACACTGTCAGTAATTGCCTCTCTTTGGGCATTGGTTAGGACATTATCCCACCAACCTTTGAGACATCCTGAAAATCCATTGGTTAAAAGGATTGCAGTGCTCTTTTCATTATTACCACAATTTTTACTCATTGTGGCCCACATAAGCATTTTATGAATGCACTCATAGATCTGATATTCAGTATATCCATCTATGTTCCATTCATATAATTCTTTTCCACTATAAGAATTTTGCGAATTTCTCCAAAAACTTTCTTCAAATAAAAGATCCTGTGGAGAAGGTCTATGATAATAATATGGGACAGGTAAATTATCTGTTGTTCCCATTCTATTTATTTGGAGAGAGGGATTTGGAAAATGCCTTTCTTTAAAATTACTTTCTGTAATATAAAAATTTTTCCATAACTCTCCTTCTTTTATTATTTCCTGTTCCTCTTCTTCTTCTTCTTCTGATTCTTGTATATCAGAAGAGGGCTCTTCTTTTGAAATAACATTTAGAGAAACATTTTTAATTTTATTAGTAAGAAGTTCTATGAACTCTTCTTCCTCCTTTTTACTCTGTGTTCTGAAAGTATCTACTTTCATAGGAGGTTTGAATGTGGCTTTATCAAAAGAGGAAGAACTAGCTACAAGCTTTTGAATGACCTGTTGCTTTTTTATGTTCTCTCCTTGCTCTATGATTTTATTTTCAATTCTAGCTAATTGGGCTTCCATAGATTCTATGGAACGGTTTGGCCAATTATTTTGGTGGGCAAGATGACTATTAAAAACAGAATCACCAACTCCACCAGTTTTGCTTGTATAAGCAACTGCTTCAAGATCTCTATCATTTAACTTGAAGTCTATATGTAAAGGAGGAGGATGCAGGCTTTCAATAAAACCTTTGTCCACATGTAATCTCCATCTGGTTGAATTAATGGTATTCAACACCTTTTGGGTAGGAAACCATTTATTAAACTAGTCAACAAACCAGATTATAGTTTGCTTTTGTTCTAGATCTTGGTAAAAAAATTTCTTTATAAGATCTAGATCTATTTTATTAAAAATTTTAAAATATTCTTGTCGGAACTCGAGGTTTTTGTCCAACATAAAATCTCTACTTAGAACTTGTCTCAAAAATGAATTTGGACTAAAATCCATTAAACATAAACAGAGGCAATATCATGAGAATAAGAGGGATCAAATGGATCTCTTTTTTCTTTATTCTCACTATTATCTTCTGGACCATAATTTACCTGTCCCATATTATTATCATAGACCTTCTCCACAGGATCTTTTATTTGAAGAAAGTTTTTGGAGAAATTCGCAAAATTCTTATAGTGGAAAAGAATTATATGAATGGAACATAGATGGATATACTGAATATCAGATCTATGAGTGCATTCATAAAATGATTATGTGGGCCACAATGAGTAAAAATTGTGGTAATAGTGAAAAGAGCACTGCAATCCTGTTAACCAATGGATTTTCAGGATGTCTCAAAGGTTGGTGGGATAATGTCTTAGCCAATGCCCAAAGAGAGGCAATTACTGACAGTGTTAAAATGGAAATAGATGATGGGCAATCAACTCCTGTGGCCGATGCTATTATTACTTTAGCTCAGACTATTGTTGAGAACTTTGTAGGATCTTCTCCACAAAGGTCTGAAAGGGGAAGAGAACTTCTTATGAATTTAAGATGTCCTTCTTTAACCCAGTTCAGATGGTATAAGGATGTATTCCTTTGCAAAGTTATGCATAGACATGATGCAAATAATGAATTCTGGAAAGCTCGTTTCATTGATGGGCTTCCCAATTTATTTGCTGAAAAGGTCAGACAAAAACTTAGGAATCAGCATGATGGAAATAATATTCCTTATGCAAGTCTAAATTATGGACAGATCATAAGTGTCTGCACCCAAGTTGGATTAAGCATCTGTAATGACATGAAATTACAGTACCAAATGAGAAAACAAAATTTCACTGGTAAACAAGAAGTAGGAGAATTTTGTAAACAATGGGGTTATGATATGCCTGTCATTCCAACCAAAAAGAAAAAGAGACAGGGTAATCAAAATATAACTATAAGGAAAAGGAATACTAATCCTAATCCTAGAAACAATCCTAGACCACCTCCCAAGAAAAACAACCCACCCAGGAAAAGGCCTACCAGGAATCCTGCTCCTAAAGAAAATAGGGTTTGTTGGAAGTGTGGAAAAGTACCTAAATGTGATTTCCAATTTCAATTTTATCCTTATTTGTCATTTTTTGAATTGTTCATTTTTATCATTTCCCTTTGAAAATCCTATACAATTCCATACATCTCCACACTCCTTTTTGGTCATTTATTCACAAACGATTTTGGTTTTTTTTTTCTTGAAAAAGTGAGGTGTGCCTATAAATTTAATTTACATAAATGCTTAGACATTTAATTTTATTACACACATGCCTTAAAAAAAATAAACAATTTTTTTTGTAGATTGTGGGTAATATCCAAATATAAAATGAAATGTATAGGCATTGTGTGCTATCAAAATATTTTGGGATAACCAATTATGGGTTTTTTGTTTTTAAGGCATATATGTGTAATGAAATTAAATGTCAAAGCATGTGTGAAAGTTAAATTCATAGGCCCACCTCACTTTTTCAACAAAATTTAAAAAAAAAAAAAATGTGAAATCGGTTGTGCCATGTTTGGAAAACCAATTTTAGCCTTTGTTTTTAAGTTTTTTAGTTTCCCAAACAAGCACCACTAATTTTTGAATAAAATTAATTTAATATTTCTATATTATACGCACACTCATAATAAATATATACATAGTAATACATATAATACATATATAAGCAATACTTTGCAATGGTAAAAAGACAAATTATAATTTACAATTACAAATACATCTATAATCATATGTTGCACAAAATACACATTTCCATTTTCTTTCAACTTTAACTTCTTTCTTTCTTTCTTTCTTCTTCTTCTTCTTCTTCTTTTTTTTTTTTGTTTGCATTCAACCTATAAATATAAAATGGAATTTCAAAATTTATTACACATTTCCATATTTTTTTTTTGCATTAGAGTTATAAATATAAATGGAATTTCAAAATTTATTACACACACATACCTATAAATTTAATTCACACATACACATGGTTAGAAATTACTTTTTTACACGCATAAAATAAACTTCAGAAAATTAATATTGGAGATTGTGGATAATATCAAAATAGAAAATTCAATTTATAGGCATGTGTGTGTAATACATATAACCATTATCTTGATTTTAGCACAATAAATCATATGTGTATAAAGTTTATATGTAGTTAACCAAAAAAGATGATAGGGTTTTTGAATATATCATGTGTTATGATATTAAAAAAAAAGTTTTTACTTTAAACAAAAAAAACAAAAAAACAAAAGAAAAGAAAAAATTGATTTTAAAAAATATGAAAAAAAGAAAAGAAAAGAAGAAAAATATGATAAGTTCTTCCAATATATCATGTGTTATGATGTTAAAAATAAGTTATTAGTAAGACAAAAAAAAAATTGGGAGAGTAGGGCTAAAAGAAACAGAAGTAAAAACACTAAGAAAAGATCCGGGAAAAAAGAAAAGAAGAAAATTAAATGTATTTTGCTTCCATCTTAGATTATTGAAGTTTTTATGTTTACAATTTTTGTTTCACTGCAGTACATGTACATTTAGCATTTAATATATGTATTTTTTGATTTACTGGATTAATACATTTAATTTATTTTTTAATTTTGACGAGCCCGTGCATTGCACGGGTGTCTACCCTAGTGATATAAAGAATAGCCTAAAATGTGATTTCCAATTCAAAAGTGAAATCTTTTGAGATGATATTCAAAATATACAAAATGCTTTTTTTCTAAAATTCCTAATTTTTTTTTCAAATTACAATAAAATTGATTTTTTAATTAATATATACATATATATACATATACTAGTTTAGTCGCACGTGCGTTGCATGTGGCTGATGTATTTACAAAAGCATAAATCAAACAAATTATAACTCATAATGTTGATATTTTTAGGTGTTTATTTCAATGATGAACTAAATGTGTTATTATGTTTTCATCAAGTATCTTCTCGCATATAAAACTAATGATCAGTCGAATCAGTCCTAATAAAGTACTCTATTTGTCCCATATTTTGAGTCATGTATTTTATTTTGGGATGTCGCAAAATCATTCCATCTTTGAAAACTCAATGCACATTTTACACTACTTTTCCAATTTTACCCTCATTCTTGTAGGGGATAGAAAGAGTGTTGGAAGAGTTTTAAATATTATAAGGTGTAAATTTGAAGGATTAAGCATTTATTGTGTACAATGATGATGTTCCCTTAATAAGTTGAATTCTCAAAGCTGGAATCTAAATATGGGACGGGGGAAGTAGGAGACAATCAGGGGCGGAAAGTGGGTAGGGTTGGGATACCCCCTTCTTTTGGAAAGTAAAAAAATTTAAGCGGAGAAAAAAATTTATATGTTAATGTGTAATTACCCCATTCCAAAATTTTTAAATGGTCAAAATTATGTATAATATATTGGCCCAATTACAAATCAATGCACCTTAAATATTTGTCCCATCATTTTTTTCTTGTCAAGGTTTTTTTTTTTTTTGATGATATGGGGAAGGTGTTTAGAACATCCAACCGAAATCATACCACCAGTCACGCGATACAAATTAAATAAGCAATCAACCACTTATTCGGCCGACCCTTTAATAAAATTTCCTGGTTCCACTCTTGGAGACAATACTTGATTTTGAATTTGTAACTTAAATTTATTAATTTGTTAAACCCAATGCACCAAAGTAATGTACAGACATGGAACTTACATGTGAAAAATTAAGGTATGTAGTTAGTCATGAATAATTGGTCGATATACCTTCCCAATAATTTTTAGATTTATTAGTTTATGGTTTCTAGTTTGTAATATGTTATTATTGATTTTTATAATCACATTCGTATAAAATTTTATACAATAACACTCTGATTTTTTATTTTTATTTTTACATTATACACATTTTTCAAACTTTATTTGTTGCTTCTAGTAAATACACTGTAAGATTAAAGCTCTACATAACAATTAGTAGTGGAAACTGAATTGCTTTGTACTTTTTTGTATTTTCATTGACTAACTCTAAGCTCATTACTTCCCACATTGTAGTCTCGTGGTGTGAAAACACCCTTTTATGTTTCCCTTCGAACACTCCTTGAGTTCTACTTTTGTTTATCTCATAGTTATTTTGTGGGAAAATAAATTAATCATAGAACTTAAAAGAAAGTTTGGTGTCTAATTAATATCAATGGAATTGCCTTTTTATTTTAAATTCATTCTGTCATACTTTTCTTTGTTGTTGGACTTATTGTTTGCACTATTTCCTGAAATAAATAACTTTTGTACTACTAATTTCATAATTGATATTATTTTAACTTTAGTTTATTTCAAGTTTTGTTTTTTATTTTAAAATTTTTCGAATTTAATTTCTATTTCAAATTACTTTTATACTATACTCTTAATTGTAGAATTTCCTCTAATATCGGTTTTACTATATCCTTTAATTATAGGATATTCTAAACTATTTCTTTTCGTTTATCATTTGATCTTTTTCAATATATATGTTCTGTATAATATATTATCCTAATTGTAATCAAACACATCCTAAATATTTAGACCAATGCTCTTTCTTCTCACTTACCATTTGAACTCAATTCAAATTGTTTACCACAATTGTAAACTTTACACATTACAATCAGTAATTAGCACTTAATATCAAAAAAAAGTTTTAATCTACCCGCAATGGCGAAATTACAAATAGACACAAAATTTTCAGCCCGGGAGCACTACCCTAAGGCCCTGTGTGATTCTAAGCTTACTTAAGTGCCCCCCTCTCCCCCTAACCATAATTCCTGCCCCCACATAGATCCGTCATTATATGCATGTCCATCCAAACCAGTTCCGCCTTCACCAACATTAATGGTATATAGCGAGAGTACTACTATGTTTTCCAAATTTTGTAATTCAAATGCTTCCCAAATGCGGTGAGGCCACCTTCAACAGTAGTGAGACCACTTCAACATCCCTCACTTCAAAATCTAGTAGGCCTAGCTAGGTGAGCCCGTGCTCAGTTTGAATAGATTTATTAAGTCTCAAACCTGAACACGACCCGTTTGTGTTGCTATGAGACTAGCAACATGTTAGTTGGAGGGTGTGATTCGTGTCCAATACTGTATTCTTGACTTCATGATTACACTCTTATTGAAACACGAATCATCACCTAATCCGGGAGATTTAATGGATAAATTGTACTTGTGATAACCACATGTTTGATAGTTTACTTCAATGAAATTCTCTATCCTAGAAAATGCTACAAATATTGAACCAATTTGTTGTTTGGTCCAAGGTGGGGAAATGCTCCCCAATCTCGATTTATTGATTTGGAAAACCCCAAATCTCTAATTAAAACTTGTCTTTGATTAAAGCTCATTTCTTGCTTTGAAATTAGTCATTGTAGTATAATTAGTGCTAATTGAAAACTCGCCCATAGTCGAAAAGACTTAATTTTGCTTCTTAATTTGTTAATTACTCCTCGCATTGTAATTGGCTATTAACCTTCTATAAGAGTTGCTGCATTCCAATCCCTTTGGACTCGACACCCTACTTCCAAATACTCTAGTTTTAATAGGGTTAACAAAAAACTTAATTTTGACAATATCAATACACCTTGAGAAAAACTCCCCCATAAATACAAAAAAATATCCCAGACTTTCAAGTGAAAGCCAGAACTCAATCACCACCCAACTCTATATCCAAAACAAAACTTATCAGCCATCAAACTGCAGAACAACATTCTTATAAAAATGAAAACATATATTAAAAAAAAAAACCCTCACTCTTTGTCCCTTGCAAAATAAAACCAAAAACAAGTACTCACGAATCTACCACCACTAGTAATACAAAACTTGTACATAGTTAATTGCAAGTTGCTTTGTTGGGCATTAGTTAGGTTGCCAAACTAGAATAGTAATTCATTATTTTGCATAAAAAACATTACAATCCCATAAAAATATTAAAAAAAGACTTTACATGGATGTTAATATCAAATATGTCGCTTTTTCTTTTTCGAAGATTCTCAAATCTTCATCAAAGCCAACGCCAAGTATAGGACCTCGGAAATGAATTAAGAATGACTTGTAATTCCACCCCTGATGGAGGACATGAATGAAGAATGACTGCGCAATTTCTTTATGTCAATGCACATAAAATAATAAGTGGCTTTCATTTAGAGTTGGTTGGACATTAAACAAGTTGCATCATGCAATACTTTATACTATCTCTGCGGGCAATTGTTAAATTTGCACTGCCTGATATGTATTATATATATAGTGATCGATCGTACAAGTCAACCTTATACATTAAACAAATGGCTTGATTATTACATTCAGTTATTCAACTAATACACTCTTTAACCTACATCGTTTGGACGGACTTCCTTATATTTAATGAATTAGATATGAGGTTAGCATCCAAGTAAGCATCATTCAAATATTTTATTTTATTCATGAATTCTCGATCCGTATATGTACACATGTATATATGTATACATGTAGAATGCTTCATAACAGAGGATATAAAGAATAGACTGATATGTGATTTCCAATTCAGAAGTGAAATCTTTTGAGAAGATATTCAAAATATACAAAATACTTTTTTCTAAAATTCCTAATTTTTTTTTTCAAATTACAATAAAATTGTTTTTTAAATATATATATATACTAGTTTAGTCACATGGGCATTGCATGTGGTTGATGTATTTACAAAAGCATAAATCAAACAAATCATAACTCATAATGTTGTTATTTTTAGGTGTTTATTTCACTGATGAACTAAACGTATTATGTTTCCATCAAGTATCTTCTAGCATATAAAACTAATGATCAGTCGAATCAATCCTAACAAAGTACTCTATTTGTCCCATATTTTGAGTCATGTATTTCATTTTGGGATGTCACAAAATCATTTCCATCTTTGAAAACTCAATGCACATTTTACACTACTTTTCCAATTTTACCCTCATTCTTGTAGGGCATAGAAAGAGAGTTGGAAGGAGTTTTAAATATTATAAGGGGTAAATTTGGAAGATTAAGCATTTATTGTATACTATGATGATGTTTCCTTTATAAGTTGGATTCTCAAAGCTGGAATCTAAATATGGGACGGGGGAAGTAGGAGACAATCAGGGGCGGAAAGTGGGTAGGGTTGGGGTACCCCATTTTTTTGGAAAGTAAAAAATTTAAGAGGAGAAAAAAATTTATACGTTAATGTGTAATTACCCCATTCCAAATTTTGCAAATGGTCAAAATTATGTAGAATATCAATGCACCTTAAATATTTGTCCCATCGATTTTTTCTTGTCATGTTTTTTTTTTGATGATATGGGGAAGGTGTTTCGAACATCCAACCGATATCATACGCCCAGTCACGCGTTACAAATTAAATAAGCAATCAACCACTTATTCGGACGACCCTTTTAATAAAATTTCCTGGTTCCACTCTTGGAGACAATACTTGATTTTGAATTTGTAACTTAAATTTATTAATTTCTTAAACCCAATTCACCAATGTAATGTACAGACATGGAACTTACATGTGAAAAATTAAGGTATATATGTAGTTAGACATGAATAATTAGTCGACATACCTTCCCAATAATTTTTAGATTTATTAGTTTATGGTTTCTAGTTTGTAATATATTATTATTGATTTTTATAATCACGTTCGTATAAAATTTTATACAATAACACTATGATTTTTTATTTTTTATTTTACATTATACACATTTTTCAAACTATATTTGTTGCTTCTAGTAAATACAGTGTAAGATTAAAGATCTACAAACAATTAGTAGTGGAAACTGAATTGCTTTGTACTTTTTTGTATTTTCATTGACTAACTCTAAGCTCATTACTTCCCACATTGTAGTCTCGTGGTGTGTTTTTAAAACACCCTTTTATGTTTCCCTTCCAACACCCCTTGAGTTCTACTTTTGTTTATCTCATAGTTATTTTGTAAGAAAATAAATTAATCATAGAACTTAAAAGAAAGTTTGGTGTCTAATTAATATCAATGGAATTGCCTTTTTATTTTAAATTCATTTTGTCGTACTTTTCTTCGTTGTTGGACTTATTGTTTGCACTTATTTCCTGAAATAAATAACTTTTGTTCTACTAATTTCATAATTGATATTATTTTAACTTTAGTTTATTTCAAGTTATATTTTTTATTTTAAAATTTTCAAATTGATTTCTATGTCAAATTACTTTTACACTATACCCTTAATTGTAGAATCTACTCTAATATCGATTTTACTATATTCTTAATTATAGGATATTCTAAACTCTTTCCTTTCGTTTATCATTTGAACTTTTTCAATATATATGTTCTATGTAATATATAATCCTAATTGTAATTAAACACATCCTAAATATTTAGACCAATGCTATTTCTTCTCGCTTACCATTTGAACTCAATTCAAATTGTTTTACCATAATTGTAAACTTTACACATTACAATCAGTAATTAGCACTTAATATCAAAAAAAGTTTAATCCACCCGCAATAGCGAAATTACAAATAGACACAAAATTTTTATCTCGGGGGCACTACCCTAAGGCCCTGTGTGATTCTAAGCTTATTTAAGTGGCCCTCCCTAGCCATAAGTCTTGAATCCACCACTGTCCCCACTTAGATCCGTCATTATATGCATGTCCATCCAAACCCAGCTACCCTAATTAAAAATCCTGGCTCCGCCTTTACTAACATTGGTTTACAGCAAGAGTACTGCTATGCTTTCCAAATTTTGTAATTTAATGCTTCCCAAATGCGGTGGGCCCACCTTCAATAGTAGTGAGACCACTTGAACATCCACCACTTCAAAATCTAGTAGGCCTAGCTAGGTAAGCCCGTGCTCAGTACGTATAGATTTATTAAGTCTCAAACCTGAGCACGGCCCGTTTGATGACATAAACTCAAGCCCAAGCCTAGCTCAATGTGCTAGAGTGGGCTTCAGGCCTAACTCAGGCGAGCTCATTGATCAAATCAGTCGTCGATTCTGTGTAACGGGTACTTGTTCTTAATTGTTAACTTATTCAGTTCACGATAGTTGATACATTCGAAAATATTCTGCTAACGCCAAACTGCCACGTCAGCGGCGAAAGTCCCGGAATATCCGGAATGGTGCTTGGGGCCTACGCTCCCGAGGTAATCAATCGTTACCGCTCGGGATGTTCACATAGCCCGGGCATGAGGCACAGCCCAGACCGAACCTTTCAAACAGTTTTCTTATCTGGCCAGAACCCTCTTAAGGAAGAGCCCGTAGATTCCAAGACCAGCTGCAAGGCTGCAAGAGGGAATGTGGCAGTTTCCTAAACTGCTTAGGAAACTTTCCCCAAATCATGCAAATAAATTATAATCAGATTAGGCTTCCTAATCTGACTAGCTTACCATGTATGGGTGGACTCTTGCACCTATAACAGAGCCTACCTACCCTGTCTACAGGGATCCGAAGAACTCTCTAGCTAGCAAGCATAAGAATACAGAATTCACCATTATACGCATATACCCGGCTGGTATTACTGGTAGTGCCGCCCCTCTTTGTTGGCTCACCAGGCCCGCCGGTGATCTGCTAGTGAACGCGCACAGACGCAACCGTGGACGTAGGTCACCTTGTTAACGGGGGCCGAACCATATACAACTTGCTCGTGTCTTTTTTTCTCTTTAAATCCTTCTTACCAATTTTAGGCATCATCAGTTTGACGTCGTCTGTAGGAAACCGACTATTTCCTCTCAAATACAAATACTGACTGATCAACATGCCGCCTAGAAGGAGTAAGAAGGCCGTTACCCAGCCTGGTCAGGAGGATTCACAACCCGGGCGACCGGCTGCCTCCATGACCACAGAACAGGTAACGGCAGCGCTGGCACAACTCTTGGAGGGCCAGTGGCGAACGCAGGAACAAATGGAGGCACTTTTGGCCTGGCATGAAAAGCGTCCTGCATCAGAAGCGTCCCTGTTCAGAAGCCCGCTTGGATACGAAGGCAAGCCCGTTCCGCCCCGGTGTCTCCACCGGACTGGGAGCACCTCGGTGACGGCGAGCTCAGCCAGGCAACTAGGCGCTCGCGGAGGCAAGCTCAGCCCAATCCTCGCCAGGTGGAGGATGCCAGAACTATCATTGACCAGAGGCGCGCGGCTAGAGGGGAGGAGCCAGGACGGAGGGCCCGGGAATCAACCAAAGACCCTCCGACCCGGAGCCAGGGGGACCTTAGGCATACGATTACTCGGACCCGGAGCCGGGCTCTATCTCCAAGGTCGACGTACTTTGAGGAAGAGGCCTCGTCATCCGATCCGACCTACTGCTCGGGTACAGAGAAGAAAATTGAGCTGGATGACGTTAGGGCCCAATTTGAGGAACTGCAACAGCAGATTGAGAGGCTGAGCCGCAAGTCCGGCCACGACCTCACCACTACGGAGACAGAATCACCCTACACCGTTCGGGTGACGCAGTTACCTATCCCACGGAAGTTCAAACCCCCTCGCCTCAGCTCCTACGACGGCACAGGGAGCCCGATGGACCACGTCCGTACCTATAGGGCTCAGATGGCACTGGTCACCACTGTGGACGAGCTACTGTGCCTGGCCTTTCCTAGTACCCTCAAAGGGCCTGCAGCACAGTGGTTCTACGCTCTAAAGCCCCGGACGGTCGATGACTTCAGAGCCCTCAACATGCTGTTCATCAACCAGTTTGTCGGGATGCTCGATCGGTCACAACCGGACACTCAGCTGCTGACCATCAAGCAGCGTAAGAGGGAGTCCCTAAGGGAGTATGTGGACCGTTTCAACCAGTAACGGCTTCAGATCCGCAATCTTAATGAAATGGTTGCAATTATGGCCTTCTGTTCGGGAGTTCAACACACCAAAGTTGCCACATTGTTTCATTGTGACCGACTGGCAACCCTTGTGGAGCTCTCGAAAAGGGTCGGTAAGTACATAGATACCAAGGAGTTCCTGAAAGCAAAACGCGCCGGCCAGGCGGGAGGCGAATCCCCGAAGGCTAAGCATAAGCGTGAAGGATTTGAAAAGGGTCCGGGAAAGAAGCCGAAGCAGGATCAGAAGGGTGTCTGGGGTCAGCCCCCGATTGCTTTCACACCCCTTTCCCGGTCCATACACGAAGTCATGGTCGCCGCCGAGGCGCAAAGGTCGCTTCAGCAACCAGCAAAACTCAGAGCCCCGCCCGGTAAGAGGAATCGGGAAAAGTTTTATCGCTTCCACAGAGAGCACGACCATGAAACAGAGGATTGTTTCAAGTTGAAGATAGCCATATAGAAGCTGATCGAGCAGGGACACCTTGCAGAGTTCGTCACAGCAGACAGACGACCTCGGCAGGACGCCCGAGCTCCTGATTAGCAGCAACCATTTGGCCAAATCCATGTGATCTTCGGAGGAATCTCGGGTGGTGGGGATACGTAATCGGCAAGGAAGAGGCATGCTCGGGCGTCTCGAGCGGATGTCTGGCATGTCCAATCCACTACTCTCAACACCTGTACCGGGGGAAGAATTGTTCTTATACTTGGCAGTGTCACCCTCAGCAGTTAGCTCGACACTTGTTAGGGAAGAACACGGGATACAGTTCCCAGTGTACTATGCCAGCCAGGCGTTCAAGGCGCGGAGAGCAGATACTCCCGTATCGAAAAACTGGCATTCGCTCTCATCACCTCTGCCTGAAGACTCCGTCCATAATTTCAGGCCCATGTCATTGTGGTCCTCACTGACCAACCTCTCCGCAGGATCTGGAGCAGGCCTGACACGTCTAGGAGGCTTGTTAAGTGGGCCGTGGAATTGGAAGAATTTGAAGTGGTCTACCGACCCCGGACGGCCATCAAGGGACAAGCCGTAGCAGACTTTTGGTTTGAGTTTACGTATCCAGAAGACCCGGTTGAACAGTTTGAGCCGCCGGCCCTACCACACGGGCTACAGGCTGACATCCCTACCTGGGTACTGTACGTGGACGGTTCATCGAATCAGCAAGGCAGCGGTTTCCAAGAAGCTCCGGGGATTTTCTATCACGCAGATACCCAGAGAGGAAAACACCAAGGCTGACCGGTTGGCCTGCCTTGTCTCATCTTCTGAGTCAGACTTGCCCGGGATAAGGATAGAATATCTACCCGAGCCAAGTGTGATGAACTCAAAAGGCATGGAAGTAGATTCGGTCACCCTAGGACCCAGCTGGATGGACCCGATCGTGACATTCTTGACAACATGTGCGCTACCAGACAAGAAGGAAGAGGCCCGCCGGGTCAAGTACCGAGCGGCCCGATACCATCTTGTTGACGGCATCCTCTACAAGACAGGATTCTCTATCCCGTACCTCAGCTGTGTCCGCCCCGCACAGGTCCAAGAGGTCTTGTTTGAAATCCACAAA
Source organism: Hydrangea macrophylla (assembly GCA_033977485.1). Lineage (NCBI taxonomy): Eukaryota > Viridiplantae > Streptophyta > Magnoliopsida > Cornales > Hydrangeaceae > Hydrangea > Hydrangea macrophylla. The sequence goes on from CM066989.1 coordinate 31,367,198, forward strand.
AGAGTGTGCGGGAATCATGTCGGAGGTCGGGCACTCTCCAGGAAGGCCCTATTGCAAGGTTACTACTGGCCAACCATGGCCCGGGATTCTCAAGAATATGTCAGGAGGTGCGATAAGTGTCAAAGATACTCCCCCATGATCAACTGACCGGGAGAGCTCCAGACACCAATCCATAGCCCATGGTCGTTCGCCCAGTGGGGCATTGACATTGTCGGTCCCATGCCAATGGGAAAAGGACAGGTCAAGTTCGCCGTCATCGCTGTTGATTACTTCACCAAATGGGCAGAGGTCGAGCCCTTGGCAACAATAACCGAATGAAAAATGGAAAGCTTCGTGGAAAGAAATATCCTCAGTAGATTCAGCATTCCCCGGGTCCTGGCCAGCGATGACGGCAGAGAATTCAACACCCCTATCTTCAGACAGTTCTGCTCGGGCTACGGGATACTCAATCACTATTCCTCCCCTGAGCACCCTCAAGCCAATGGTCAAGTCGAGGTGACAAATCGGACAATCTTGCAGTCAATCAAAACAAGGCTTGAAAACGCCAAAGAGCTGTGGGCTGAAGAACTGCCAACCCTCCCGTGGGCCTACCGCACCACACCCCGAGTGGCAACAGGTGAGACGCCGTTCTATTTAACCTACGGATTCAAGGCGGTGGTGCCCACAGAGCTCGGGTTGCATACGTATCGGGTGGCGAATTTCAGTGCGCCAGACAACGAATATGCTCTCAGATCAGAACTAGATCTGGTGGAAGAAAAAAGAGACCGAGCCTACCTAAAGGTGGCAGCCTACAAGCAACGGGTCTCGCGATATTACAACAGCAAGGTGAAGCAGCGTAGTTTTCAAGTGGGAGACCTCGTCCTTAAGGCAGTGAACCAGTCCACCCGAATCCCTAGCCATGGAAAATTTGGGCCAAACTTGGAAGGCCCGTATACAGTAACCCGGGTCAACCGACCGGGAACTTACTGGCTGCAGAGCCTGGACGGGCACGATCTCTCTCATCCCTGAAATGTGCAACACCTCCGCAAGTACTATCAGTAATACTTGGCCACGGGCAATTTAGCATTGGAAGAAAAATTTTTCTTTATTTTTGTAGCTTTAATTGAGCAACCGCTATAAATTTTTGTTTTTAAATAAAATTGAATAGTTTACTTTGCAAATTTACTCCTGTCAGTATCCCGTGCAACGTAGAAAAGTCCTCGGGCCTAACCCCGAGACATGAAAGTCCTTGGCTAAAAACCAAGGTAGAAAAGACCTCGGGCTCCGAACCCAGGCACAAAAGACCTCGGGGTCACCCCTGAGGCACCGGCTTCGCTTAGGTCCAACCGACGATGGGGGCAAACCCCTAGGTGGCTGATGATGGCAAGCCTCAAAGGACCCTGCAACCACCCATGTTCCAAGTCGGTTTCCTACGGTCACTCCTCACCGCACCTCCGCCTTCGCAGGACACTCAGGGGGCAAGAGGATGCCAGACCAAAATAGGAAATTACACAACGCTTTGCTTCAGTCCAACCACGACGGGGGCACACCCCTAGGTGGCTGACGATGGCAAGCTTCAAAGGACCCTATAACCACCCATGTTCCAGGTCAGTTTCCTACGGCTATTCACTCCTGCGCTCCCGCCTTAGCAAAATGCTTGGGGGGCAGGGGAATATTAGGCCAGACCAGGAAATCACACCGGTCACTAAAAGAACTTAGATTCTCGATATTCCTAAGTCCTTACAGTGATCAGAGATAGACATCCCGGACGGTAAAATAGGATACTCCTATAATACACCGGGACATCCCGGACGGTAAAACAGTATACTCCTATAATACACCGGGACATCCCAGACGCTAAACAGGACAAGTTCCTATGGTACACTGGGCAATTACCTTTAAAACAGGTCGAGAAGACTAGGTGTTCTACTGGTTACGGTCCTAAACCATTTGCTAAGGCAGGGGCTTAGGTCGGCTAAAAACCGGATGGATACTGGCAATCACAAACAGGCAAAGTGTAGACAATAGAAAGCAGTTAATGGAAATAGCTAATGGAAAGAAAATTGGCCTCGAGGACCTTTTCATTAATATAAAAAAAAACTGTACAAAGCCTGGGGGTAGTTGTAGTAGCCTCCCAAAAAAAAACTACAATAAAAAGATAAAAGGAAACAAGAATCCAAGAGAAGGAAGGCTAGGAGTCGTCTACATCAACGACGTCCATACTCTCCTTAGCCTCTCCCCTAGCCTGCCCCTCCGGGGCGACATCTCCCTCCTGACCGGCCAGGGCAGCAACACCCTCCGTCGCGGCAGCGGTCCCCTGGGCGTTGGCGGCAGCATCTTCGGCAACCTCGGGAACCATGTCCCAGTATTCAGAGTCCACCCCCTAGTAAGGAGTGGTGTCCAACTCCGGGTGGTCCCGGGCCAACCTCCTCTTCAAGTCTTCATACCTGAGGAAGAAAACGTCGTCAAAAGTCTCCCCCGGGGGACCAGCGGCCACTGCCGCCTCTAAGAGTGCCCTCTCCCGAGCCTTCACTGCCGCACGGCCAGCCCGCTCGGTCTCGAGCTTAGCCAGAGCCACCGCCAACTCCTCTTGGGCAGCCCCGAGGTTCAAAGCTAGACCCTTGACCCTATTTTTCTCTATGGTCAAGGCCCTCTCTTTGGTCTCTAGGGCAACCTCTTTCTCAGCCAGGGCGGTCTCGGCGGCGGTGGCCCTCCCGGCAAGGGCCGGCATGAAAGACTCAGCTTCGGCAGCGATACAGCCGACCTGCAACAAATCAAAAGGGAACCGATCGGTCACTATTGGCAGCAGAAGACGTAGCAAAATTACTTACCAGATGGGAGATGCTGTACAACCACCCCTGGAAAACCTGGGGAGACATGTCGGCACACCTCTCCACTTGACTGGGGAGCAGGTATGGCCTGACCCTGTCCCAGGTCTCCCTAGACTCCTCCAGGGGCGTCCCGGCAGGAATCTCAGCTCGGGGGGCAGATGTTTTCCCCACTACCACCACCCGGGGGGTTGATGCCTCCCCGGGAGCTTCGACGGCCACTGGGACGCGCCTGAGCCGCCTGAGCAGGCGCTCACTGTTAGAGGCCTCAACGGCCGGCCTCTTACCCGTCGCCGCCATCCGCTCGGCAGCGGCAGCCTGCAGAGCCCTCAACTGTTCGGGGTCTCTCCTGGGGGCCATCTCTGTAGAAAGAAAACAGCCATGGGGTCAGTAACCAGGATAACAAGGCAGCAAAGGATAGCCAAAATTAAAACGAAGATGAAGTATTTACCCGGAATAATGGTGGGGAAGATTGGTGCTTCGGCTGGACGGTCGGGTCGACGGTCACCCCTCTGGTCTCCCGACCGGGTCAGCACGTCCCAGACGTTGACGGGCTGCTCAACCAAGCCTCTGATCCTCTCCTCGCACTCCTCCGGAATGCTCGGGAGATTGATAGACCCCGCTGAAAAACAAACCAAAATGATCAGTTCAAAGCTATAACACAAAGCCTGGAAGGAGGCTAGAGAAGACACATGACGGGCTTACCCTTTAACTCTCCCACCCAGGAGATCCTTAGTTGACTCCCAGGGGCTCGTTCGCAAAGCCTAGGGGTGGACACTTAGAAGAACTTGTTCTTCCACCCCTTGTTGTTGCTCGGGCAGTTGATAATAATCTTCTTTCCCTACCAAGCCCCTAGGGAAAAGAACCCGGCCTCCCCATGCACTGGGAACGGCTGGTGGATCCAGAAGAACTCTTGAAGGGTGAGTTCGTACCCGAAGATTTGGGGCCACAGGGAGATAGACCCCATCAGATACCTCCACCCATTCGGGGCTAACTGCCCGAGAGCTATCCCCAGGTAGATCAAAACGTCCCAGGCGACCGGATAGAGGGGGACACGAAGGCGTCCTCGTATAAAGTAACAAAACCCCAATGGTAAACGTGAGCCCCGCCGAGGTGAACGAACAGGGAATTGTTGTCAGGGATAACATACCTACCCCTGATCCGATCAAGGTTCCCAGCACGCAGGGCCGAGGGGATAAACTCACAGGCGAAGGCTACCTCAGGATCAGACTCCCTAGGTGCCTCATCGCTGGAACCCCGTGACACAGAGGCAACGGGGGCCTCCTGGTCAGACTCGTCACTGGACACTCGGGCGGGGATCCGGCACACACTTTGGTTGTCTAAGGGGGAAGCTAAAGGTGGGTCAAGGCTGGTGTCGGGCATTCCCTACCGGGACATCTCGCTCTTTGATCGTGAAGCAGAGTTGAAGTCAGAATGTTCCATTTCTGGTATTCCCGAGGAAGGGTGAGGAAGAAGAACACGGCCTGAGTATGGATCAGAGACACCGAGTCTGATGTACAAGGAGGGCAAGGTCACTAACCTAAAGGGAACAGAATAAAAGGTCCTTAACACCAGGTGACACTCTCTCAAGACTACCCCAGGAACACTCGCTCCCTCCAACTGCCCTAAGGTGCCTCCTGCCTGGAAGAAGGAACAGGACCTGAGAAAGAAAAACTCCCACTCTTGTTCTAACTTAAGCGGGTTCGCTCTCTCCAGTCTCGCTTAGAAAAGAGGAAAGAAGGGGACAGAGAGGGAAGAAAATGATGAACTAAAGCTGAGGAAAAAAGACTTACAAAGATTAGCGCAAAAAAGGGCTCGGGAACCTTGCTCGGGGTTGTTCTTGCTCTCAAGTCGCTTGGTAATCTATATCTCTGCAGTAAAGGGTTGAAGAAATGGACAAGTATCCTTTATATAAGAACCATGGATGGCTTAGATCAAAACAGATCCAACGGCTCATATGTTTTCCCGCCCGAAGTGGCTGGCAGTTGTCACCTCGGGCACGTGAAGCATCGCCTTAAAAGGCGCGTGCATTAAATGCGTGATGGGACAGTTCAGTTACCATGTAAACGATTCGGTTACTCCTAGGCTGGCACCATTGGATCCTGAATAGGCCAGTGACCAGCTGACACGTGGCATAGGAGATACCCAGGCCCATGGGGTCACCACTCGGTCTGTACCTCGGCTGATCACTCCGGCCGGTCCCCACCCCGGGCAGAGTCCCGACCTATTACCGAACGGTTCCTCAGAAGCAGTCTTAATTTTCAAACTTCATTTGATGGGACATTACATCAACTTCAAAAATGGGGCGCAGTTGATACGTCCGAAAATATTCTGCTAACGCCAAACCGCCACGTCAGCGGCGAAGGTCCCGAAATATCCGGAATGGGTGCTTGGGGCCTACGCTCCCGAGGTCATCAATCGTTACCGCTCGGGATGTTCACATAGCCCGGACATGAGGCTCTGCCTAGACAGAACATTTCAAACAGTTTCCTTATCTGACCAGAACCTTCTTAAGGAAGAGCCCGTAGATTCCAAGACCAGCTGCAAGACTGCAAGAGGGAATGTGGTAGTTTCCTAAACCGCTTAGGAAACTCTCCCCAAATCATAGAAATCAATTGAAATCAGATTAGGCTTCCTAATCTGACTAGCTTACCATGTATGGGTGGACTCTTGGACCTATAAAAGAGCCCACCTACCCTGTCTATAGGGATCCGAAGAACTCTCTAGCTAGCAAGCATAAGAATACAGAATTCACCATTGTACGCATATACCCGGCCGGTATTACTGGTAGTGCCGCCCTTCTTTGTTGGCTCACCAGGCCCGCCGGTGATCTGTTAGTGAACGCGCACAGACGCAACCGTGGACGTAGGTCACCTTGTAAACGGGGGCTGAACCACATACAACTTGTTCGTGTCTTTTTCTCTCTTTAAATCCTTCTTACAAATTTTAGGCATCATCAATAGTCAATACACATCCTCATAGTTCCATCTTTTATCTTGACAAACAAGACCGGTGCACCCCATGGAGATACGCTAGCTCGGATAAAGCCCTCATCCAAAAGTTCTTGTAGCTGAATCTTCAGTTCTTTAAGTTCTACTGGTGCCATTATGTACATTGTCTTTGATACTGGTTGAGATCCTGAGGCAACCTCAATAGTAAATTCAATTTGTCGTTCTATTAATTCATCTCGTAAGTCCTCTGGAAATACATCCAAAAACTTCCGTACCACTGATATATCTTCAACCTTAGTGCCCATAATGCGTGCATCAATTATAGAGCATAGGAACCCTTGACAACCTTATTTCAACAATTTACCTGCCTGAATTCCCGATACTAAGAACGGTGGTGCTACTATACAAATTCCTTGGAAGATAAACTCTCCCTATCCCGATGGTCAAAAATAACCCTTTTCTGTTCACAATCAATAGAGGCTTGGTTTGAGGATAACCAATCCATACCCAGAATTACATCAAAGTACTTGACGATCAACGATATTAAGTCAACGATCAACTCCCTATCATCTACCCGAATATCGCATGCTTTGAATATCGATGAAGTCATCTTTGGTTTACTTAGAGGAAAGGATACCGATAAGTCATATCCTAAGGGTTCGGACATGCTATCTAGATATTTAACAAATTCATGTGCAACAAATGAATGTGTCGATCCCGAATCAATTAAGACATGAGATGGATGGAGCAAATTGGTAGTGTACCTGATACGATAGAGCCGGTGGCTGAAACATCTCCCAGTGCCAACTGAAATAATCTCCATTGCCTTGGCTCAACTCCTTTCCCCTTATCCACATTTGTTCCGGATCTTGCCCCAGTCGTAGCCATTAAACTTGTTTCTTGTTCCTTCTTCATTGGAAAATCCTTGGATTGATGTCCCGACATACCACAAGTGTAGCATCTTCCCCTCATATCTTGATTAGAACCTCCCGTGCTTTGGGCCCTAATTTGTGGACAAAACCGAGCAACATGTCTCAGCTTCTTAAAAATGTTGCATGATCTCGTCAAAATCAAGATATAAAAGTATGCTTACTTATGCTTTACTTTCAAAAGATTTACAGTGTGGAAGTAAAGGTCGAACCCACAGAGACTGAATACTACACACTTTACTTTTTAAAACCTAAATTTAGTTAATTAAGAAAAACAGATCTTGGATTTAATTTGAATTAAACTAATAACAATAAAAGTAAATCTAAATTATGAAAGCAATTAAATATTTGTTTTTATAATAAGTTTAAGGAACCTAGGATTGCAAATCCGCCACTAGCTTCATAATAAGGGTATTTACGAATTACTTTAGCTTATTATGTTGGATGATAATGGGGAATTGTGGCTACAAGCCCAATTCCTCCGTCAAGAAAATAACTATGGTTCAAGCGCCAACATAATCCATTTTCGGTAAGCACAAATTATCACACACTAAACTAGGGTTGTGGTATAATTCGTCTAATTTAGGCATGGACTATTCAGATACTTGATAGCACAATTCAATATAAGCTCCATTACATGTAAATAATCTAAACAAGCACAGCAAGCATAGATCATTGAGCACACTACCATCAAAATAGATCTAAGACAAGAGTAAACTTTAAAAGTAACGATTTAATCAATAAGAGCAGGATTTATTTATAAAAATCCTCTGAACATGTAACTATCATCCATTCATAATAAAACTAAAATAAAAATATAAAATACACCCTATTACTTGGCTAGGGTTTCATTGAAACCCTAGATCTTGAGTTTAGTTGTCCATAGAAGCGGTAGATGGTAAGTAGTTGATGGAGGAGGCCATGGAAATCCTTGGTCTTCTTCTTCTTCTTCTCCTTGCTTCCCTCCCTTTTATGGCTGAAAGTATGGTTGTATATTGTGTGTATAGTAATTGCCAACCTAAGAATTGAATTATAATTGAGTATTTATAGATTTGGAGCAAGTTTTGGAAACTTTCCTAACCCAATTCACACTAAAACTGCTATATTTAGCTTTCCAGATGTAATTAGGCAGTTTCGTTCGCATAGGAGTCTTCAGCTCTTCGAAATACGCATTTTAAATTTTTCGTACGGATCACGCGAGCCCGTAAAATGGGAGGTCGCGCGAGCAATTTCCTGGGTTTCGCGCGAGCGGACTGCTCACGCGATGTGGTTTTTCGGCTTCTTTCTTGGTGCTTTTTCACCCTATTTAACCTGGAATCGTTACTTTTCTCCAAATCCTGACAGAAAATAGAAAACAAAGTAAAAAAATAATAAAACAGGATAAAAACAGCTAACAAATTTGAATTAAGGCGTATAATTAGGATTTGTTCTCTCCCGATCACACCCCCAAACCTACATTTTGCTAGTCCTCGAGCAAAAAGAAAAACATAAAACTAAATACTAGTATACTTAAAAATCCTAACTCACTTTTGCAGGCAACGCAATTGCATTTAGCATATGCAACAAGCCTTTTAAACCCCTAGGTATCCCTAGTAGGACGAGTGAAGTCTCGTGAGGGTTCTCATCAACAAGTCACCCACAACCATCTTTATTAACTTGTAAAGAAAAGTTTTATTAAAACAAAAAACAAAACAATCAATACTCCTTATCATAGAACGATGATTCGAAATAGAATAACGAATAAGAAGAAATGGAATCAAACGTCTACCTACATCATGAAAAGCAATCCCAAGAACATGCATCGTATAAATCAATAGAGTTTTTCATAAAATTGCACGTGTGTGATATGGCAGTCAAATGAACACGCGTATGTCATGAACTTGGAATATAACTCGAATAACCATCAAACTATGCTTCGACTATGAATCTCACAATGAATTACACTCTCAAATGAAACGCTCAGAACATGTGTAATTTATCTAATATATGGGAGCAAAGAAAATATGTTTTCAAAATGAGAAATGCTCACATATGACTCGAAAAGACGCATGACACAAAAGAACAGCAGTCTCATGGATAGTAGGCCAACAGTCAAGAGAAATTAATCATTACCATGTTTTAATCCCCTTCCCATCGTTTATATATCCAAACCGTGTTTCTAGGATCAAATAGGACTTTTCAAAGGTTGTAGATAGAAAGGATTAATTAGGTAGTTTTAGAATGGCATTGTAAGGCATGTACGAATTCTTTCATTCATCTCTTCTACCAACTTCGTCTTTTCATTCTCTTCTTTTCATTCCTTTCAATTTTTTCTCCTTCTGTTTTTTTTCTCTATTCTTTTCCTCCTCATTGCTTTTGAAACGAATATTAAATAAATAACAAGGCAACCACCCCAAACATCATCTTATTTTCTTTTTCTTCTTCTCAATCACACATCGCCTTAACACCACTAAAAGTTGACAAATCTCTCAGTGGTGAACTCCAAGTTTGTCAAGTTGGAGCAAAAAAAAAATAATGGTGATTAAAGAAAGAAATGGCATTTTAACGGCTCAAGGGGGCGAACTAAGGAAATTTTATAATTTATCGGTCGGTAGTAAACAAAGAGGGCCTACCATCATTTTCTATGGTCATATGGTTCTTTAATGTTTATGACGGAAGATTATTTAGCATGGTAACAAATATTTTAACTTGACTTATCAACCAAAACAAGAATAATGAGACTAAACAACGAGTTAATGCGCTATTTCAATGAAATTCGACAAACACAAAATGCATTTATAACCCTCTATAAAGCAAAGATAGCCTCAAGCTCACTGGGCTTAGTCTCCAACATTTGTTATCTGGAAATTCGAATCATATTATAGTTCACATCAAACATGTATTCAAGCAACTACGTGCAGTGCATAGGTTTGTGTGCAAATCTATGATATAAAACTACAATTCAAATGATACATGACCTAAAATGGTGCATCGTGACTTCAGCAAATGTTGAATTACATCTTATCATGTTTACCATTCTATAACAATCCAAGTTACATAACAAGATGTATTGACTAGAGATTGCAAAACCGTAGGTGACATCGTTTCTTTAAGCACAAATATCAAAAAAAATTTCAAAATTTTGTGTATATAATAATGTGCATGTGAGTGCATGTAACGCCCCGAAAACCAAACCACATGGGCGAGGTCAACGCGCCAAACCATATAAAGGAAAGCAAGGGATAGTTCTACTTAGACCAATCCACAAGGCAGAAGCATATAGGGGAATCCTATGTGGATTCCAAAGAAAAGTTAATAAGTCGAGGGTTGACCTACGAGGACCAAACGGGTCAAATAGGGTCAACTAACATAGTTTGATTTTGAAAAGAGTTTGTAAAGAAGTATAAAGAAACTTCAAAGGTTTAAAAGTAACAAGTAATGAAGTTTACATTGAGAGTTTATCATTAAAGCGGTTTTTGAAGGAATACGACCAAACGGTCCTTCAGAAATTGAAAGTAGTAATTTTTCCTTAAAAGGGTAACCATGGGCTAAGAATTGCTAATAAGTGTTAAAAACATAATTTAACAAGGATCCAAGAAGATCCAACTAACAAGTTCAAGAACAAGAAGGAATTTACAAATAACATCTTGTAATTCAAATATCCAAATGAGATAACGGTAACAACAATTACAATGTTCCTACCATGCACTATATCATTGGAACATTAACATATCACAAGACTTCCTCGTAAGGAATCTTACAAAACGAGATGCCAATCGTCGGATAACTCTTGGGCCTTGCCCTAATCAACATTTCCTGAAAAATGGGGTTTTATAGATTCATTAAGCACGACGGCTCAGTAGAAAACATTGTAGAAATGTACTACTACTTCTAAAATCATGCTATGACATGTGGTGCAATGCTTTACCGCCATGGCGATGCAACTAGCCGGATGGCCAAACCGTGAGATATTCCCAACTCAATATCCCAATCACACACTCTCACACCGGATAGCGAGCCACTCAATCGTGAGTGTAGCATACAAGATCTCCGGTAGCTAGCCGAATATGATCTTGCGTTTTCGAATGTTTTAAGGATTACAAACAACCTTTCTCACTTCACACCCGCTTTCGGAATTTCATCAAATTACAACCCCAAACGGGGATTCCAAAGACATTCCCTAATCGTGGGAATTTTAACAATTTCATATGCCCCAAGCCAATGCCATGAATGCTTTGCCGACTTGGCGACTATGATATGCTACTAGATGCGGTTATACTTTAACAATGTCATTTCTAAGAATACAATGACAAGAAGTAAACATGGTAGTTCATATAAAATGTAATCATCACATTAGGCAAATAAGATATTTTTAACATCAATTAGTATTTGAAACCATAGAAACTGAAATAGCATTTAGGTTTAGACATGGATTCAAGTAAGCATATAAGGGCAAGTAATCATTCAATTAATCACATAGGAAGATTTCCAAAACAAGATTAATGTCTATTAACACTAACTTACACATGACAAACCATGAAGTTAGAAATAATAGTGCACTTAAACAATGAAATCTACATCTTGAGTATTTGAGCAAATACTCTCACCAAAGAAATCCAAAGGGGCAATCATCACCACTAGCAAAACCTATAAGCTATCAACACCTAGTTAAATAAAATCACATTTAGGAATGAAAACTATGGTATCAATAAGATAACATAAATTACCTCTTGAGTTCTAGGGCAAGAAGTACCAAATTACAAATCCCACGAAGAAACCGAGAACACTGGTGTGAAGGTCTAGGTGAGATGATCAAAATGGTCTCTAATAGCCTTGTCCCAAACTTGAGTCCTTGGCCTCCAAATGGAGCTTGAAAGCTCTAAGCTTCCATGGAGTTTTATCTCCCAAAACTAGAGAGAGAGGTGAGAGATATAGAGAGAGAGAAATGTGTATACCAAAATGAAAGAAAAAGAAAAAGATAAGGAGAGAAAGAAGAGTTGAGTGTAGGGGAAGTCTCACAAAAGTGGGGATTTGATGGGTTAGGTGTGGGTAGGTATGGGTTAGGTTTGGGTGTATAACACACCCAACCACAAGATATATTATTACACATGTGTATCCACTAACCAAAAAGTGATACCAACATGTATCAAATTTAAATACACTGCCCCAAAACAAGACCCACATTGGTCCGAAATTACCAAAATACCCTTGAATAAATTCTGGGTTTCTACAATCTACTCCCCTTAAAAGAATTCCGTCTTGGAATTCGAACAAGAATGCAAGGTACTCAAATCAAAGAATGGTCCGCGACCACACCACAATGCCGTAGTGTCACAAACAACGTGAACACTAGCACAACGTGAGAAAACAAAATATCTCACACATCGATTCCAGAAAGGAAAGGAAAGGAAAGCTCAATAAAACAGTCAGTAAGCACACCAAGGGTGCTTAGGAACAAACGCAAGGGACATACGAGGTTCAACATTTAAAGGACGGAGTCAACTCCAAAGATCAACTATAATAATGGACATGAACCTCCAAACCATTGGATCAACCAAAACGTACTTGAATGAAAACAAAGTACAACCGGATATCTCAAATTCATCGAATCAAACAAACGTGATCCCTTCAAAAGGAACACGTGATCATACGAACACAACGAGCTATTGTATACCCAAAATTTGTCTCAAAAACGAATAAGCAATAAGTATACAAAGGATATGTATACCAACAAAAGATATGATCTAATCATAAATCGGAAACCCAATCCAAAGAACAGAGGGTAGCCGTAGAATGGAAATAACATTCTCCAACTATCACTCATGGGGAAAACATTCGCAAGGCGCAAGGAATAAATGGGATAAGCTCCAATCGATATATAAAAGAATCAAAGGAAGATGTTACACAAGCGTGAATATCACACAGAGATCGAATTACAATTAAATACAAGATTCTCAAAGAAAGTCGATGGTATACTATCAAAGAAGTGTCATACGAAGCAAAAGTATGATGTCTCAAGACACGAGTTCCAAAATGAACCAAATGACTGGGTTAACTCCCAAGGAATGATCCAAACACTCAAGAATAAAACCAAAGAAAACTTCACAAAGCAAATGATATACTAGGTACTAAAGACAGCAACGACTCAAAGCTACATCTTAACCATATAGGAGATACGAGTCACAAAGACGTACTTGTAATACATCGCTCCTCACAAGAAGACAATGATCAACATAGACATAGAAGTTACAATAATGGCAACGGGAAGTCGATAGATGAAATGATTATCACATCCCAAAACATAAACATCGCTATAATCAACTACAACAATTTTACTAATAGATGGATCTATTGAGAGATCACGTCTCAAAACAATATGGCAAAAGAAATGCCAATGTCAAAAGTCAAAGGGTCTCACCAGAAAAAGTGTCTAAGAAGACTTAATGATGCCATCAACAAGACAACAATAAATCGAATAGGTGAACGAACTGATATAAACCAATAAGTTCACCAACATTCATCGTCGCACGCGACAACCAAAAATATATCAAAGAATTATGCCTTCACCAAAACAAGAAAACATATTGTTATAACGATATCAACACCTGAACTTTCAACTATTGAAAGCCCGATTCCCATCAAAACAAACTAGAAGTTCCCGAACTGGGTGATCTTGAAGTGTCACACAAAAGAGGGAAGCAAACTAGGCAACACACCTAAAACAAGAGTTATAACAAACTCACGTAACGAACGGACCACAAATAATAAAAGTGTTCAAGGAAACACAGTCGAAGTTTCTCAACAGAATGAAGACAACTCTACAGAAGTTGCCACACTAACCAAACGTAATCTCAAAACAAACGATCACCAAGAATCCTCCTCTGCTAGAAGCAAGGATGAAATCGAAAGATCGCAATGATCTTGAACAAATCTCAAATACAATAATCTCACGACAGGGTAAGGACAAAGGGCTCACTGATTTCAATAAACAAGGAATGCACCAAGTGCATGAATCTGTCAACTATGACATCAACAACAATATATCAAGATGATGAAACTAAGTACAATCAAATGGATACCTCAGAGAATCAACTAAAAATCCCCCCTTACGGATCAATCATAAGGTCAAAAAAAATAACAACGGTTCACATCGATAGACCACCTCAATAGGCCACAAAATTAGGCAACATCAATATGCAATTGCCAGAAAGTCCAAATAATATGAGAATTATAAAAATGCCCCTCAACAAGGATAAGGTAAGTCCGAGTTCAACATGAAACGGAATCGGAGAACTCACAAACGACTACTAAGTCTAAACGGGTCCATGGTCAAAACCACCGACGCCCTAAAAGAAGAGAAGAGAGAAGAAAAAGATAAACTATAAGGAAAACAATCCTTACAATCACAGCAAGAGAAACATCTAAGGCAGATGTGCACGAAAATCTTGCACAATACAACAATAAGGTACTATGCGAACGACCATAGTCTTCAAGGTATAAAAGATCACACGATTCCAAAACAAGAAGCCCTCAAGGCATACAATAAGACGCAATCAAATTTAAGCCTTAGCGAACAATAAATTGAGGCTGCTGACACGAGAAAAATCTTGTGCGCTCTTGTGCAATACCCAAGTGTAGGTAGGCGTGCAAGTAATATCTGGTAAGACCAGGTCGATCCCACAGGGAAGGTGTTGACCTATCGAATTAGACTAACCTCTAAAGAAAACAAAATAAAATAACTAAGATTGAATGATGATGCGGAACACGAAGTTCCACAAACAAGGATTACTAATGAAAATGATTAAAATAAACTAAACAATCGAACTTAACTAATTAAAACAGTACTTTGAATTAAAGAGTTTAAAATTAAAAAGAAAGTGTTGGGATTACACGAATCCGCAGTAACCTAGCCATCTACCATGCGTTTGCCTTGAAGCACAAAGGAGTACATTACCTACAGTTTTCCGTATTCCTCAAAAGATAAAGATTCTATGGCCCTTTCATGACCGGGACCATATCATCACAGTTAAATTAAAATACTTGAAAGCGGTTTAATCCAATAGTTAAGACTCGCATCCTCAATGGTGTTAGCATTGAAGATGGTTTGCAAAATGTATTGAAAGAAAATGCCTTAGGGCCTTAGTTTTAAAACTGTTTTGACAAACTGAGCATTTATTTGGGACAGAATGATAACACATCTTAAAAGAAAAGGTCCTGGAATACTGCAGGGAACATCCTCAAGAATCCGAGAGTTCGATCGATCGACGCGCTTTCGATCGATCGAAGACCTTCATCCCTCAATCGATCGAACTGACTTCGATCGATTGACTGTCTCTGGTTCGATCGATCGAACTGACTTCGATCGATCGAACACAGCGATTATTCTGCTGCATGGCAGAGGCTGGAGATCACTGTTTCATCGTGTTCTCCCAACCTGAGACTACTCAGACATCGTCTGAAGTGTCACAGAATTAGTTTTAACGTAAGAAAACATTAATACCCTGTTTGGTTGCGAGTTTTTCATTAAAAATCTAAAAACAATGGTTTTGACAATATTTAGCATGCAATACTACGATATGAGTAATTAAACTACGCTTACGAACTGCAGAATGTAAATAAGCGATATATAGTTAACCTGGAATGAAGAATACTAGTATTAGAATTAGAGAAATCCAATCCACAAGTGAAACCTCAATGAAAACCTACAAAACCAAACAAAAATCTCTATCTCTCCTTCTAAACTGTTAAAAAGTAAAAGTGGGCGTCCTTATGGACGTGTACAAAACGCATATATATAGAAAACCTAAGAAACTAGGGTTAAAAACCCGCATCTGCTGCGCACGTAAATGTTACTGGAAATACCCCGTTCGATCGATCGAACAGATCTCGATCGATCGAACCCTTACTCTTCAAGCGCTTCAACACTCTTCAAGCGATCGAACGCTCGATCGATCGAACCTTCTTAGAGCGATCGAACTTCACATTTTAGCTTTGACTTCTTTTGTTTGCATTCCAGCATTCCATTTATTCTGATGTTCATCTGTTTAGTCCACACAGCAGTAGTCTGCACAAACAACAGCTAAAACAATACAACTTATCATAGATTAATCATAGTGTATAGAAATTAGCCTTGCAATGCAAATTGCGGATAACATGGGAAGTTGTGATAAAAATTAATACAATTCTTTCCTTTAGCACGGTTGTATTTTACAAATACCCCCGCTTTGCAGCTGCCAACAACAAAGATCCACGACACAGATCATACTCCCCAAAACCGGTATGATCTTGAATTCACAGAGATAAGGAAATCGATAATCTCAACAATAAATCATCTAACAACATCTATCCCTCAAGGTGTAGGGAAAGATCCAAGTGTCCAACAACTCAAGTTTGAATTCAACGAAATAAATTCCAAGAGTTTAATAAGGAAAAACCGCCGGTGAAAGATCAATTCAAGAATCAACGAGACCAAAGAAAAAGGTCATCACAGCACAACAGTGCGACATACCCAAGTTAACTTAAATGTGAACTAGTTTGAAATCAACAACCCTCAATCACGAGAATCGAACCAACAAGGCACAAACGTGCTTTCGGGAAAAGACTTGGAACAATAGAACTACAACGCTCTAGTAAGAGCTCAAAGACCATAGGGATCAAGAATAAACCTACTTCCAAGAAGTACAACAGAAATGATAATCCATACTTACTCACAAGGAATGAAACACCAGAAAGTACGTGTTTTTAAGACCAACGTCACAGCATTAACCATACAACGTTAACAGCGAATCCTCAATGAAAATCATATTAAAAATCGATAACGATTGATAAATAACTCATAGAAAAGATTTCAGTACCAATCAACAGGATAGGCAGTCTCGAAAGAAGAGACGATCCTCAGAGTCGCGGAATTCACTCAAACATGAAAATCAGCGAATAAAGGAACTAATAGACTTGGAACAATACAAATCTATTCCCCACAAAAGCTAGAATCCTCACAACGATTCATACGATAGGATTTGATCGGAATAGTTCTTTCTCTTGTAATCTACTCAAAAGAGTAATTACAACGTCAAACTGACATTCGAACGATGAAATTCTCACACGACAAAGAGTACAACAATCCTATAAGGAGAAAGAACTATTCCGACGATAAACAAAAGTTTTCATAGCCACATGAAATATACATGGACTACCAGCCACAATCGAGAGCTAACAAGATAGAATGCTCTCACAAAGATCAACATAGCCTTTAGAGAGGCTTTGTATTACGTGCAAAATAAAACTTAAGCCACCCGAAGGTAAGCATCTCAAGAAAGTATGCGAAAACGTAGGAATACCCGAGTCAGAAGACACAACCTATATAAGCCGTCTAATAATACGTAATGGACAACATATTAACATGTTGGTTTTCACAAGTTCAAAACTTATCTTCCAGATTTTTTACTCAAGAAATCTCATTATGAAACACCGATAAAAGTGTCTATGAGTACGCGTATGAGCTACTCTAAACACGTAAAACATGAATTATTATCTCAACATGTTATCGTTATCATGCTTAACAATTCAATAATATTGGAACAAGTAAGCACGAAAGCACATATGCACATTAGCATGTTATCACGAAATCCCGAAGGCAAGTAAACATACTTTTTATCCTTTTCATTTATAACATATAAAATCTATCACGTAATGTGCTAACCAATACATTACGTTACAATAGTGTAAACATATAAAACATATGCACGAAAGCATATAGGCACATAATCTCAAAGGCATGTAGCATCTAAGCATGCTCGCATAACATCTTCCAACTTAAAGAAAATTGATGACAATTTCATCATATAGGCATGCAACATTTCACATGTTTCCTCAACAACTAAAATGCAAACAACTAGTGATATGAGGTCAATAAAAATAATTGAGATCTTTTAATAATATAACTCAATGTAAGGCACTGTTCAATACCTAACTATCAACCCTACAAGGTGCAGTACGTCGAGCGAATAATCCAAACAAGGAAACCCTCATGTATATACCTTTTAACCTTGCACGGTTAATAATTAAACATCAACAGATAGTCACACCAAGATGTATTACAAAAACCAATTTTTAATGAGTATAGTGTTAAGATGAAACAAAAAGTAAAAACCACCTCATGTTCACAATTGCATAGTCAAGATATATAGGCATGTGATCACATAAACACATAAGCACTTAAGCATGTTAACACGTAATCTCGTAGGAAAGTAAACATGCTATCATAATCAACTCATCACATAAATAAAATAAAATGATTCATTTAACTATAAATGATTGAAATCAAAAGAAGTGCAACGGCCACACATGGACCCAATTAAGGGTAATACTTGGGACACATCTTTTGGGGAGGTTGTATGAAAGTTGTATGAAAGTTGTGTCCCAAATATTACTCCCCAATTAATTCCCAGCGTACCAAGGTATTCAAACCCGGTTAGCTCTGATACCATTCTGTAACGCCCCGAAAACCAAACCACATGGGCGAGGTCAACGCGCCAAACCATATAAAGGAAAGCAAGGGATAGTTCTACTTAGACCAATCCACAAGGCGGAAGCATATAGGGGAATCCTATGTAGATTCCAAAGAAAAGTTAATAAGTCAAGGGTTGACCTACGAGGACCAAACGGGTCAAATAGGATCAACTAACATAGTTTGATTTTGAAAAGAGTTTGTAAAGAAGTATAAAGAAACTTCAAAGGTTTAAAAGTAACAAGTAATGAAGTTTACATTAGAGTTTATCATTCAAGCGGTTTTTGAAGGAATACGACCTAACAGTCCTTCAGAAATTGAAAGTAGTAATTTTTCCTTAAAAGGGTAACCATGGGCTAAGAATTGCTAATAAGTGTTAAAAACATAATTTAACAAGGATACAAGAAGATCCAACTAACAAGTTCAAGAACAAGAAGGAATTTACAAATAACATCTTGTAATTCAAATATCCAAATGAGATAACGGTAACAACAATTACAATGTTCCTACCATGAACTATATCATTGGAACATTAACATATCACAAGACTTCCTCGTAAGGAATCTTACAAAATGAGATGCCATTCGTCGGATAACTCTTGGGCCTTGCCCTAATCAACATTTCCTGAAAAATGGGGTTTTATAGATTCATTAAGCACGACGGCTCAGTAGAAAACATTGTAGAAATGTACTACTACTTCTAAAATCATGCAATGACATGCGGTGCAATGCTTTGCCGCCATGGCGATGCAACTAGCCGGATGGCCAAACCGTGAGACATTCCCAACTCAATATCCCAATCACACACTCTCACACCGGATAGCGAGCCACTCAATCGTGAGTGTAGCATACAAGATCTCCGGTAGCTAGCCGAATATGATCTTGCGTTTTCGAATGTTTTAAGGATCACAAACAACCTTTCTCACTTCACACCCGCTTCCAGAATTTCATCAAATTACAACCCCAAACGGGGATTCCAAAGACATTCCCCAATCGTGGGAATTTTAACAATTTCATATGCCCCAAGCCAATGCCATGAATGCTTTGCCGACTTGGCGACTATGATATGCTACTAGATGCGGTTATGCTTTAACAATGTCATTTCTAAGAATACAATGACAAGAAGTAAACATGGTAGTTCATATAAAATGTAATCATCACATTAGGCAAATAAGATATTTTTAACATCAATAAGTATTTGAAACCATAGATACTGAAATAGCATTTAGGTTTAGACATGGATTCAAGTAAGCATATAAGGGCAAGTAATCATTCAATTAATCACATAGGAAGATTTCCAAAACAAGATTAATGTCTATTAACACTAACTTACACATGACAAACCATGAAGTTAGAAATAATAGTGCACTTAAACAATGAAATCTACATCTTGAGTATTTGAGCAAATACTCTCACCAAAGAAATCCAAAGGGGAAATCATCACCACTAGCAAAACCCATAAGCTATCAACACCTAGTTAAATAAAATCACATTTAGGAATGAAAACTATGGTATTAATAAGATATCATAAATTACCTCTTGAGTTCTAGGGCAAGAAGTACCAAATTACAAATCCCACGAAGAAACCGAGAACATTGGTGTGAAGGTCTAGGTGAGATGATCAAAATGGTCTCTAATAGCCTTGTCCGAAACTTGAGTCCTTGGCCTCCAAATGGAGCTTGAAAGCTCTAAGCTTCCATGGAGTTTTATCTCCCAAAACTAGAGAGAGAGGTGAGAGATAAAGAGAGAGAGAAATGTGTATACCAAAATGAAAGAAAAAGAAAAAGATAAGGAGAGAAAGAAGAGTTGAGTGTAGGGGAAGTCTCACAAAAGTGGGGATTTGATGGGTTAGGTGTGGGTAGGTATGGGTTAGGTTTGGGTGTATAACACACCCAACCACAAGATATATTATTACACATGTGTATCCACTAACCAAAAAGTGATACCAACATGTATCAAATTTAAATACACTGCCCCAAAACAAGACCCACATTGGTCTGAAATTACCAAAATTCCCTTGAATAAATTCTGAGTTTCTACAGTGCATACCCCCAAACCTAAACCTTTCATTACCCCCAATGAAAGAATAAAACAAAAGAAAGAAGAGTAGGTAAGAAAGGAATGATAATACCTCGATCTCGGCACTCACAAACAGGTGAACGTATAATAATATGGAATCAAAGTTCAATTACTGCAAACGGAGCACTATTTCACCTGTTAATACTTAACAAAAGAAAATTAAACAAACAAATAAATAATAAAAGCTAATATATAATACATTTGTTTTTTTTTTATTTTGTTATTTATTATTTTTTTTTTGTAAACAATAGAAAACGATTATTGCTTCGATAGCGATTGGGTAAGTTTCCATCGTAAGTATATTATAACAAAATAGAATGACGGATGTATAACGTAACTTAGAAAGTATAAATGAAAGTAATTAAAAAACTAAACTACGGGACGAGTGACGCGAATGCAGTCCAGGATATGTATGGACTAGTTGTACTTGATCAGGAGTAGTGTATGTCAAGGATAATTGTTGGATAGGTAAACCAGGCCACGGGGGCCGGGAGGTTAAGAAAAGGGATGTGTTGTTGAGTTGTGAAGTGGTGACTTTTGAGTATCCTTTCGGTTCTTCGTGATGAAAGGGATACGGTTAAAATGTTACTATTGTAAGTATCCTTTCGGTTGTTCGTGACGAAAGGGATACGCGTAACGCTTTCAGTTCTTCGTGACGAAGCGGTGATTCTTTGAGTAAAAACTCCCTTTGGTTCTTCGTGAGGAAATGGATGTTCTTGTACTCCGTAATGCTTTCGGTTCTTCGTGATGAAGCAGTGATTCTTTGAGTAAAGACTCCTTTCAGTTCTTCATGAGGAAATGGATGTTCTTGTACTCCGTAACGCTTTTAGTTCTTCGTGACGAAGAGGTGAGTTTTTGAGTAAAGACTCC
Source organism: Hydrangea macrophylla (assembly GCA_033977485.1). Lineage (NCBI taxonomy): Eukaryota > Viridiplantae > Streptophyta > Magnoliopsida > Cornales > Hydrangeaceae > Hydrangea > Hydrangea macrophylla. Next base: position 31,388,318 of record CM066989.1, read on the forward strand.
TTTCGGTTCTTCGTGAGGAAATGGATGTTCTTGCACTCCGTAACGCTTTCGGTTCTTTGTGACGAAGCGGTGATTCCTTGAGTGAAGACTCCTTTTGGTTCTTCGTGATGAAATGGATGTTCTTGCACTCCGTAACGCTTTCGGTTCTTCATGACGAAGTGGTGATTCCTTGAGTGAAGACTCTTTTCGGTTCTTCGTGACGAAATGGATTTTCTTGCACTCCTTAACACTTTGGTTCTTCATGACGAAGTGGTTGATGAAAGATGTTTTGATTGATGAAAGACGGTTTGGTTAGCAAGAGATACTTTGGGTTTGTAAATGATGTCAGATGTTAGAAATGAATGGTAGTGGCATTAAGAATGTCTAGACGGGTCTCCTGAATTGTTTGTATTCCTATCGAATACGTAGTCGGGTACGCTAATAGTTATAATTCGACGGAGAGAATGTAAAGATCCTAAAAGACATGTTGAAAGGTAGCAAATGTATTCTTATTGTATTTTACTATATACGTTCCATTTTATTTAGCTTACTCACTCAGCTTTCATAAGCTGACGACGTTCATGTCGCTGGACATTCCCATATCCAGCTGGATGGAGTACCCAGGTTATGAAGCTACGCAAGAAGGAAACATTGAAGAAGATTACACTAAAGATGACTATGGTTATGCTAGTTAGAGAGAAGACTAGCAGCTATCCTCTGTAAATGTTTTTGATTATAACCAAAAGACTTAGCATATATTTCGTAATAGTTTTGTAAGGCCAAGAGCCATAAGACTCTGATGTATTTATAGTGATGTATTAACTAGCTAAGTACTTTGACTTCTCTTTGTAATATATTCTAGTAAGTAAATGATGGTGTTATCCTTTTATTATATCATTTAGTTATTATTATTTGGTCATGGACAATTCGGCATTGCAACTTGTCACGCGCCTCAGGGTCCAAGATGAAAATTTTAAAATTTTTCCATATTTTGGCTACGCCGGGGCGTGACAATAAGGGTGAAGACAACCTAGTGGAGGGTGCTGCATTATCAAGGAATAAGAATATCATAATTGGGTTCAAGACCGGAGGTATAATTCTTTTCCCTCTTTAGTATACTCATCTATAGAGTTAACGAGTAGTAGATCATGGGCTACCAATAAGTTTTTGTAACTTAATCTTTCTGTTGCGTGTTTAAATTAATTTTAAACCTATTTTTCCTTCAATGGCTTAGGTGGGACTCATCACCCCCTTTGTGGGATCTGCCATCTACTATTCATACTCCCCTAGTTGCCCTCATGTCCTATTTCAAAAATTACGTGCACTGCTTTTCTAGATTTTCGTAAAAATGCTTGTTGGTGTCTGAAATCGTCTATTTTTGTATCATTGGAAAGCTGTCGAGTTGAATTTCACTATAGAAATATTCCAGGAGGTTTTGAAATAAGAATTGAAGGTCAATTGAAGTCCGAAAGTCCTCCGGAACTTTCGCTGTCTTTTTGAAATCAAATGACTTCTTTTTCAAAATTACTTTTCAATGTGCATCGATTTTGAGTTTTTTTTTTTAAATTGAATCTCTGGATACCTAGAATACTGCATGTAGAATACTTCATGTTTATATAACCCTGAGTGAATATGAATTTTGAGAGGCGATTTTGACAAAACTGGGATTTTATGCTGGAAAAGGGCTTTTCTGAGCTCGAAGTCACTTTCTGAAGTTCGATCTTTTGAATGTGTGGAATCCAGTACCTTCCACGGGATACTTTTCATCATCGAATTCTCCAAGACGTTATACACCCTAAATCCTATCGGTGTGATCAAAATTGGGTGTCTACAACGGGGAACACTCTTATATATGTTTTTGGTTTCCATTTTAACAATGTATTAAGAACTTTAAATTCATAACATGTTGTAACTAAGTCTTAGAAGGATTAGTAGTATTGTAATCTATAGTAAGCAAACTCGTGTAATTATGGTTTGAACCGTTGATATATAGTTGTGTTTGTATTGGTTTTGGATTGGGGAAACCATGGTTTGAGTTGCTGTAAATTATGAAGATTTGAGGGAGATCAGTCAACTGAGTCCCCGAAACAGTCGACTGGACCCTTGTGTAAATCAAATTTTATTCAGTTTTCAAAGGCATCAGTCGACTGAAAGATGGGAAACAATTGACTGGTTTCTGCACGGGAACATGGCATTCTGCTGGAGCTAGTTCAGTCGACCGGACAGTGACCAGTCGACTGAGGAATTGAGACCCCAGTTGACTGAGTCCCCAACATAGTCGACTGGACAAGGTTATTGAGCTTTTATACTTTTTGCTTTTGACCTTTAGTCGACCTAGGGTTATTGAGCTTTTATACTTTTTGCTTTTGACCTTTAGTTGACCGGGTCCCTACCACAGTCGACTAGACCTCTGTTTTTCAAAATGGATTTTTATGGGAGTGTTCCAATTGAACAAAACTTTTTATAACTCTAATTTTAATGACTTTTACATTATATTTTTTTGCTGCTATTTACTTTAAGGGAATTAGATAAGCCTTGTGGCATGCCACGTGTCCTATTTTCGTGCGTAGCGGTATGGGTCATGACATTTAGTGGTATCAGAGCTATAGACAACAAAACTTTGGGAACCTTCGACAACGAGTGGAGTGTTGAGTGTTTCGACACATTCTAGATGCATCCATACATGGTGGAGATGTTTGATGCATATGTATGTTGTTATACATACATGATTATAGTTATTGTCATACATGCATAACGTTTATGCATTGAGATTAATAGGAGTTTACAATCATGAGTGACAATGACCGAGATCTATCCCCACATACCAGACGAATGAATCAAATGACAGAAATGATTGGAAACATGGGAGACATGATATGGAATATAGTAGAGCGATTGTCGCCAACACCTCCATTTGAGCCAGCACTGATAGCCATGGTACATGCAGCTGAGAATTGGGGTATGAGATCCGTGTTTGAAAAGTTTACCAGAAAGAACATGGAATTTCATGGAACTGATGACACAACACTAGCAGAGGATTGGGTGATGGATATGGGGAGAATTTTTTGATCTATACCGATGTCTGATATGGAAAAGACTGAAAATGCAAGTGATGTACTAAGGGGCGCAGCCATAATTGGTGGGTAAATGTTCTAGATCAAGGAGCACTAATAACTTAGGAGGGATTCAAGGCAGAGTTTAATCGCTGATTCTTTTCGCAAGCTGCTCACAACGCGAAGAAGAGAGAGTTTGACAATCTCCGACAGGGAGACATGACTGTAACTGAGTGTACTTCCAAATATAATGCATTACTAAGATTTGGTAAGGGTTTAGTGCCAGAGGAGGAAGATAGAACAAGGAAGTCTGAGGAAGGTTTAAGAGATAATATTCAGTTGAGGGTAGACAGTTACGAATACTCGACGGTGGCAGCAGTGCAACAAACGGCGCTTGTGGCTAAAAGTGGGATGGAAAGGTCGAGTGTAGCGCCCCGCCCTGCCCCGACACAAGTCCCGCAGGTGAGGGGGTGCTACCTAAAGTAAATAATATATATAACCAAGAGGAGCGGAAGGACTAAATATACTTGTAATGCTTCGAGTCCCAAACCCGAAGCTTATCTGAAAAACTGTCTCTTTAGAAAAACAAACGTTTAAACTTTAAAATCATTTAAAGTCCAAAGCTCTGAAACATTTAAACTTTGAAACCTCAAAACTTTGATACCATTTTACAACACCTTGAGTTCTAGACTCCGAGAGTTACTGCGGAAGCATAGAATAGCCTTTCAAAATCTATGGTGGGAAAACAAAATCTTTAAAGACTCACAGATCTAATTAAAACAATAGCGGAAGCATTAAACTGGTCATTCGAAAAGGTATGCTTGACAATTTAAAAGACATTAACAGAAATCTTTATCGGTTCATCAAATGAACAACAGCGCAACGGAAAATATATAGATTTAATAAACATTTATCAATCTCCTTCTCAAACTTTAGAATACAATTTTTAAATAGAAACTCAAACTTGGTTTCACATATTGAAAAGTAATACAATGATTTACTTCCTTTTTTTCTCAAACTTCCGAGAACTCTTATAATAAAAACCCAAGGTTTTTAAGAATACAAAGTATCACGATCTCACAATTTCTTCCCTAAACGGGGTCTTCACGAGTAAACTCTACTCCGGGCCTTGCCCTTATCTATACCACCTGAAAGAAAGGTTTAATAGTCCATAAGCCAAAAGGCTCGTATAGTCATATAACCGCACAATAACATCTGTTATATAACATGCGTGAGTGCAATGAATGTCAATGTCATGTATGAAAACCACCTTTTTGTGCATTTTTAAACACTCACCCTCGATCGTCATTATCATTACCCAGACCATGGGCTTCCCGTCCACGTAGGCCTAGCCTCAAACGTGCGGGACTTTGGTCCTTACGAATTACATGGAGGCCTAGCCTTTACCATTACGGGGGTTTTTTGCAGCATATCCCGCAATTCGAGTTCCTAGTGGTACCCATCTCACATGCCTACCCACAAATCTGGGATTTCTATCTTTCAAAACAAAATCCCTCCTAGAGGGTTTTATGCATGGAAGCCTCTAAGGTCTTCCCTTTTCAAAACCTGGAAGTCTTTGATATCTTCCTTTTTCAAAATCGAAAGCCTTTAAGGTCTTTCATCCCAAAATTATTTTCATGATTTTCGTGATCATGCTCATGCTTATGAAATGCTATGACATATGCGAGCTCTAAGCATCCAGACATATTCAATATTTCATAAGACATGTTATCAAAGTATGCTATCAATTTCAAACAACACAATAGACATGCTGAATCGTCCAAGTAGACACATAAGATACATCAATTCAAGTAAACACTTAAAGCATCACAGCTAATCAATTCATGTAACATGTAAGTACACTGTTAACATATTATACAACTTTATTGAGGGTTATACGGAACTACCGTTCACCGAGGATAGACTGAATAATTAATCAGAATAGAAACCGGAACTGCTCAATCTGTTATAAATCTCAAAATACAATAATGCGCGTATATCAGTGAGGTACAATACCTCTAAGCACAAGTACAACTACTATTACAGTAAGGTACAACTCTTAAAGCTTAGGGTACAAGGTCCCTTAGCTCAAAACTGGCTCAAGTATAAGAAAATAGGAGCTTTCAACAAACTGCCCGAGGTCACGCGCGCGGGACCTCGCTCGCGCGGGCCGCTCGCGCGAGACCTTGCTCGCGCGGACCGCTCGAGCGAGTTAAGCTTACTAAGGCCACGTGGTTAATTAAAAAATAGTTTTCAAAATAGCCTGGTCGCGCGCGCGGGCCACTCGTGCGACCCCTCGCTCGCGCGGGTCGCGCGCGCGATATGTCACAGTGTCGTCTTCTTACTTCTTTTCTTCCCCTGTTTTGAAATCAAAGGTTAATTTTTACCCATTTTGAAAACTTAATCCAAATAGGACTTCCAATATATGAATCTCTTCCTTTTTCTGCATAGATTTCAAATATGAAATCAATTTTTATTGAAATCAAACGCAGCTCTCGATTTTATTGAAAAACCGAACGGTGACAAAACTTTAATTTGCTTGTTTTTCACAACCGTTGCGAATTAGCTTTTGAAATTCAAAAGGGAGCCTCGTGGGATCGAGACCTTTCATTTGATATAAAGAAATCAAGTTTCTGTGACTGTTTTTCTGCTCGCTATTTTTGAACCCTTAACGGTATATATATATAATCCACATATATATGTATAGTCGCAGGTCTATGATTAAACCAAATTAAAACTTAAAATTGATGTTAAAATCTTACCCAACATTACAAAACATTGAAGTGCAGAGAAAATGAATCCAAGCTTTGATTTTAAAATTCAACCCATGAATCTCCTTGAATGTATATGTGTTTATATATATACATGTAACTATCTACACATATATCTACAATGCTATATAAACTGAAATCAATATATGGAATTGATTTGAAAACTTACCCAAATTCGGATTATGCTGAGGTTTACAAAGAATTTCAATGATAAAATGATAATCCAAGCTTTAATTTTTAATCTCCTTGTATATATATATGTGTGTGTACATATATGTATATACATCCAGCCGAGAGAGAGGGAGACAGAATTGAGATGAGAAAAAGAGACACTGGAGAGTTGAGAGATAGACAGTTGAGAGTTGTGAGTTATTGAGAGGTTAGGTGTGTATATATAGAAATAAGATTACTTGGTCCCTACTCCTAAACACACACTACACACTCCTACACACACTGCACAAAATACACGCACACTACTGTGCACAAATTTTACAAACTGTTAACTTTGGCACCAAGTTCAACAAGGGAAATCCTTGTGTGTGCTGAGCTCACGCGATGACGCACACACACAGGTAAAAGTTACACTGCTAATATCCCAAATTTGGTATTTTTCTTTGACGAAAAAGAAATGATAAATCTTAATATTTGTTTTAAAATTCCGGGTCACTACATCGAGACGGAATCACCAAGGCAAGTGAGGGAATGAGGGTGGTGATCGAAACAAGGTGGATCTTTTAAGAGGCCGTTTATACGAGGCTCTGGTTCTAGTTTCAGTGACTCTAGGAGGATACCAAGTGACATACCGTTGTGCTCACTGTGTAATCGACCACACACCGGCCGATATTTTCTGACTAACTCCCAGAATAGTGCTAAAGGGAGAAATAGTACAAGTTCTGCAACCTATCCGCAACTCAAGTATTTTAATTGTGGTAACTTGGGACATCGAGCGAAGGATTGTCCGAGGAAGCATCCTCAACAAGGGGCTAGTTCTATGGCTTCTAGTGGTTCGAAGCCTAAGTAGTTAAAATGAGAGGAGACCAGAGATAGATTAGCATGAGGGGAGATCTTTTCAGATGAACCCCAGAGATGTGTCTACTACTAATACAGTGGTCTTAGGTATGGTGCTTGTATGTTCGTACTTAGCACTCATACTCGTTGATTAGGGATATATGCATTCGTTTGTGTCGCATAATTTTGTTGAACATTTGAATGTTAAGTCTACGCCACTAGGATATGTTTTATCTATTGTTGTACCACTTAGCAAGCCGGTAGTAACATCTACGATATATAAGGACTGTGAGATCAAACTAGGCGAGATGTTGATGACCGTAGACCTTATACCAATTGTTATCCCTTAACCAAGCCACAATAGACTGTGATTGGAAAGAAGTTAATTTTTGATCACCAGTGTATGGGAACATTTGTTTCCAAGGGAGTGGGGTTACACCACCGCCGTACTTAATTTCAGCTATCTGAGTAGGAAAGTTATTGAAAATGGGATGTCAGGGATTTCTGTATTTAGTAGTTGACACTTCGACGACCGAATTGAGAAAAGAAGACATTCCAGTAGTACGAGAGTATCCGAATGTATTCCCAAATAACTTACAAGATGTTCTGATCGAGAGAGAGATTGAATTCACCATTGAGATAATGCCTAACTCAAGACCTGTAATGAAAGCAGTGTATGTATGTATGTATGTATGTATCTATCTATCTATCTATCTATATATATCTCTCTCTCTCTTTTTACATATATATATATAAGTGTACTGATGCCCATAAGTGTTTTACATTTTTATCAAATCGGTGCATTTTACTTAACCAATTATTTGTTACAGTTTTGGAAAGTTTAGCATGCCAAAATTTTTTTTGGGCGTCCACATTGACATATTATTATATACATATACATGTTTTAACATTGTGTGATATACATCTATCTCTATATAATATTATAGCTCAGTATCATGCTGACTGAGATTACAAAATATGACCAGGACAAGTGACTAGGCAAATTGTGATAAATGACTATGCTGATTGGACCATTTTGATGATTGTACCAGCTTATACGTTTATTGTCTCTCTCTCTCTCTCTCTCTCTCTCTCTCTCTCTCTCTCTCTCTCTCTCTCTCTTTCCTTTCTTTCTTTTTTCCTCTCAAAAACCTCCAGCACTCTCTCTCTCTCTCTCAACTCCACACACCACCACCATCATCCTCTCTCTCCACCGCCGCCGTAACCCACACCATCATTCCCTCTCCCCTCCCCCCTCTCTCTCTCTCTGTGTGTGCAGACGAGTCCAACGATACAAATCAAAAGAGAATTTTTTGACTTTCGTATAAAAGAATCATAATCCAGTTCCAGCGTTCTGGCGATTCATATTCAACGACTAATCCGACACAACCCCCTCTTAGTTACAGCATCGCCGATTTCGGCGATCCATAGAGTGCCTAATCCGACGATTTCAGGCCTTTTTCATTTCATCTTATTTAGTTTTTTTTGTAAATACTTTGTAGGAAATCATTGTATAATTCAGCTGTCATTTTTTTTTTATTAATCTCTAATTCATTCTAAAATTCGGACAATTAAACCAGTGTGAAAAATTACAAAGGTCAAAGATCAATGTTCATAGGGATCTGGGTTCATAGATAAAATTCGATTTCTTTCAAACTTATGGTCTCTTCCCAAATATTCACACACCTACTATGAATATTGATGGCTTTTTTTTTTTCATAGAAGTTTAGGCTTTTTTCATTTTTTTATTTTTAATTTTGAAATTGTATCCATTCTCTGAAATTTCAGTTTTTAAGACCAATCTTTAATTTTTTTCACAAAAAGTTTATGGGTCCATAAGAGCACCCAGGATGAAAAAAGTTCAAGGGTTCATACTTTTGATCTCTACCCCATTTTTTTTTCATAGAAGATTAGGCCTTTTCATTTTTTTCTTTTAAAATTTGAAATTGTATCCATGCTATGAAAATTTCAAGTTTTTAATTTCACTCTCTTTTTTTTTACAAAAAGTTTCATGGCTTTCATTTTTTTTTCCATAGAAGTTCGGCTTTTTCATTTTTTTTTTATTATGATTTAAAAATTGATTCATTCTAATCTCACATTTTTGGAAATTAGAAATTGATTCATTCTAATCTCATATATATTTTGAAAATTTGAAATTTATCAACTCTAATCTTATATTTTTTAAATTTATTCAAATTTGGAATTGAGGGTGGTGGTTATCCAGGGTAAAACCTACCTGTTTTTTGGTAAAATCTAAATGTGATTTTATATGCTTTCGTTATTAATTTTCTAAAAAAACTTTACCCCAAATTTTATTGTGATTATCTTCAATGATTTCGGAAATTATACACCAAATTAGATTTGAAATTTTATCTAAATTTTTTCCTTTCCAAAATTGAGAGTGGTAGTTATACAGTGTAAAATCTTTCCTATATTTTTTCCTTTCCAAAAAACTTTTACCCCAAATTTCAAGGTAAAATTTGATTTCTAAACTTTAACATTTAACTTCCAAAATCTTATTTCTTCCCAGTCGTATTCATTTTCAGTGTGAAATCATTCCTAAATTTTTTCATTCCCAAAATATTTGTACCCAAAATTTCAGGGTAAATTTTGATTTTCAAAATTTAAGATTTCGCTTCCAAAATCTTATTTCTTTCCCAGTCATATATTATAAATATGTTTTTTTAGCATGTACGTGCTCAAAGTTAAATAATACTTTAAACTCTTTTTCTCTCTCTCTCTCTCTCTCTCTCTCTCTCTCTCTCTCTCTCTCTCTCAAGTTTTTATACTGCTCAATTTAACAGATGTGTTATTTCATGCTCAACTATTTTCCTTCGAGTTTTAAAAGTTCCTGTATGTCACTTTTTTTTTGGGTGTCTTCATGTCCTACACTTTTTTTTTGTGTAACTTATTTATATCACTGTTATTAGTTTGTTCTTTAGTAACCGTTCCACTTACTGAATATATGTGAGCATGCTTCTAATTTCTTTTTACCTTTTGGATGTTTTGTTTGTGGCATTCTATGGTTTAGAGCATTGTTAGCACATGGCCTAATTTTGTTTAATTGTCTTACAAATTTTATCATGGACTATCATTTCCCATTCTTCATTCATCACCTACTAGGAAAGTATTATAATTGGTATCATATTAGGACTATAAAATAGATTAACATGTATCTATTGATTTTTTTTCGTTTCCCTACGTTTTTAGTTTATATTTTATTTTATGCAAGGGAATGTTTATTTATTTTATTTTTTATTTTTTGTTTTTACAATGTAAAGTGTAGTTTTTTTGGGTGAGATTTATTAAATACCACTTAGCAGACTGCATGTGAGATTTAATGTTGTCACAAAACAACACGCTAATTTATATATATGTGTGTGGGGAGAGAATTTAGTTAGAGTTTGGAAATAAGGGAGAGAAAAATCTTGAAGGAATACTTAAACATCTAGAAGATTTTAATAGAGATTGAACTTTATAAAATTCTCATATGTAATATGTTGGTCCAAACTCTTAACATCACATCACATATTCTGTAGGGGTCACAAACCCTTTCCACAACCACCATCACTTTTTGTTTTGATCATGTAGCTATTCTCATACTTAACTTATGTAAATCATAAAGGATACTCCCTCCATCCTATTTTGTGAGTCCACCTTTGGGAACTCAACTTATCAGGGGGACAAGAAGAATCTACACCTACTTTCCATAACCCTATTATGTATAATTGTATATGTGCTGTCCCACATCGCTTAGCTAGTGTATTAGTCTAGGTGTTGGAAGCCTATATATAGGCTCTTGTATTCTTCTTTTCTTTCATTTCAATACATTGTGATTTCACTCATTTACATGGTATCAGAGCACTCGTTCTTGGGTTTGCTCATCTTGCCGATCCTTAGTTAGGACTTGAGAGTTCATTGTCATTGTTTGATTTCCGTACCAAGTTCGAGAGTCTCCTCTTCCATGAGCCACAGCCCATACACAACCCCTATCCAAACCCTAACCCCAAAGGAGCCGCAGCCCACACACAAAGCATCCGCATCCCACATCCAGCAGCCGTAGCCCTAAACCTTCAGCCCTCCCTCTAACGACTTTCGCTTGAGCACGACGACCCTCTAGCAGCTCCGGCAACCCTCCGGCGACCCTTCAACAGTCTTTTGGCTCTTTTTTTCAAGATTTTTGGCTTTGATCTGCTTCGGTGGTAATTTTTTTTTTTGGCTTTGTTGCGCTTGTTTCCTTAATATCTAGATCTTCATGGAGTCCAAAGGTCTTCCTCAACTCACCACTAGGAAGTTAAATGGATCCAATTTTCTCCAATGGTCCCAGGCTGTCAATGCTGCCCTCACTGGCTTGGGTTTTGGTGCTCACCTTATCGAGTCTTCTTCCACCACCGACGACAAGGCCATCAAGATATGGAAACAAATGGATGCCCAAGTCATTGCCCTCCTTTGGAACTCTATGGAGCCACATGTTGCAGATATGTGTGGTCACTTGGGCACTTGTAAGGATGTTTGGGATTATGTTCATCTCTTATTCTCTAGCGATCTCACTCAGATGTATGATCTCTCCGCTCAGTATTTTCAGTTGAAGCAAAGTGATCTCTCAGTTACTGAGTATTTTACCTCCTTCAAATGGTTAGTTGAAGAATTGAATGATGTTATTCCTATTACTACTGATGCAAAGAAACAGCAGAAACGGCGGGAACAAATGGCTGTAATGAAATTTCTTGCTGGATTAAAATTTGATTTTGAGCCTGTTCGGTCCCAAATTCTAGGGGGTACCTCTTTGCCTTTTCTTGCTGAGACCTACTAGCGTGTTCTCTGGAGTACATCTTGTGATCAGGGTTCTAACTCTTCTAATACTAATCATGCTGCCTTAGTTTCTCAGGCTCCATTGCCCACTGCTGGTCAGGGTGATGGTAATCCTCGTTGTGGCCGTTGTGGTTACTGTGGTGGTTATCGTGGTGGATATAGGGGCCGTAGTCGTGGTGGTAGTCCTAATTACACCAATTGTGATAAAGACAGACAACACAAGTTAACCTTGAATTAAGAATTTATACCTTGCTGAAGATTTCACCGAAGCTAATTGCTACGATATGAGTATTTTCAGGTCCTGATCAAGGTAAGAGAGATTGAAGTTCTTCAAAACTATCAATCACAAACCAATTTGGACACACCCAACTCAAACCAGCCAATCGTGACCCAATCCAGAGAAGTTTCCCTTGAGAACCATCCAGAAATGCTTGCAAAGCAATTTGACCCAACCTCAAACAGCTCTGCGAAACTGATTAGGTTCAATTGAAGCAATTATAGTCAAAATAGTTCCCAATCTCACAGTCGTAGCATGCAATGGGTTCGAGATGCCCTGATGGGAAATGGAAGGGTTTTGATATGTTGCAAAGTGAAGTAGAGCCAAAATCTAGCTGTCGTGAACCCTTGGTGACAGAACTTCTCTAGTCACAACTTCCAAGTATAGAGAATCAAGTGGTTGGGCCTTCGCGATGGGAAAATTGAACTCCAGATTCAATCGTATTCCAAATTGCTTCATAAACTCACCTATTTTGGGAACTACTTAGTCACGAACCAAGTTCTATCGACGCAGCACTTACGGCTTTGAATGTTGGTTTGAATTGTTGAAATCTTAAGCTAATTTCCTTCTCATCCAGGTTTTCTCATGCTCTAATACCAAATGATGCATGCAAAGATGCAATCGATGCTCAAATCTAAGAGTAAATGAAAAGAGTACGAACAAACTGTTAACATTGGTATTTTAGGAAAGCTTACATTATTTACAATGATTAACCCATATATATATTATTAAGAGAGAAAATATATAAATTATAATAGTGTCCTTGACACATATGAAATAAACTAATAAAAGAAAATATCTGACGCTCCCCCTCTAGCTGGTAGAAAGATATCTCTCAATCCCAGCTTCCTTAACACATCATACCCAACTCCTTTAGCAAGAGTTTCTGCTAGTTGATCACAACTCTTCACAAACGAAGTGTAAATAGTTCTATTATTAAGATTTTCTTTTAATAAAATGTTTGTCAAAGTATAAGCCATTACCAGGAGCAGACTTAAGGTACCTCAGAATTGTAAACTGCATCCATATGTGACTCCTGAGGAGCATGCATGAACTGACTTACCACACTTACAGCAAAGGCAATATCATGATGTGTATGGGAGAGATAAATGAGTTTCCCAACAAGTCTCTGATATCCCCCCTGTCAACCATTGCTTCATTGCTGTCATCACTTAGTTTTTGGTTGAACTCAATAGGAGTATCACATACTCTACTTCCAAGCATTCCAGTTTCACTTAGGAGATCAAGAACATACTTCCTTTGAGAAATGAAGATCCCATGTTTAGACCTTGCAATTTCAATCCCAAGAAAGTATTTCAGTTCTCCTAGATCCGTTATTTCAAACTCCGTTGCCATATATTCCTTGAGACGCTGCATTTCTTCTAAGTCATCACCTGTGCAGACAATATCATCCATATACACAATGTGTGTGGTAGTCTTACCTTGCAAGGAGTGTTTGATGAATAAGGTGTGGTCAGCTTGACTTTTTCTAAAACTATATCTGCACATAGCCTATGTGAATCTCTCAAACCATGCCCTTGGAGACTGCTTAAGACCATACAAGGCCTTTTTTTAACCTGCACACCTTTCCTTCTATTTTGCAATTCTCAAATCCAGGAGGAATATCCATGTACACCTCTTCTTCCTAGTCATCATATAAAAAAGTATTTTTAACATCGAACTGCTGAAGTGGCCATTCCCAGTTAGCTGCTAGAGACTGAAGGACCCTAATAGAATTCATCTTAGCCACCGGTGCAAATGTCTCCTGATAATCCACCACTTAAGTTTGGGTGAATCCTTTGGCAATGAGATGGGCTTTAAACCTCTCAACGGAGCCATTTGCTCTATGCTTCATTGTATACATCCATTTGCACTCCACAGTTCTTTTGCCCATAGGTAACTTAGTCAACTCCCAAATACCATTCTTATGAAGAGCATTCATCTCCTCATCCATAGGAGTTCACATACACCTCAAGCTTTCTATCTTTTCTCTTTCCTCTTTCTCTGTCTCTTGTTCTCCTCTGTCTTTCCTCACTTTCTTCTTCTTCTTCTTTCTGTTCCTCTCTTCTACTTCTCTCTGTCCAACAGTGTGTGTGTGTATGTGTGGGGTAGTGTTTTGAAAATCGGACCGTTCGTCGAACCAGAAAATTGACTGGGTCACGGGTTAGAGGTTCAACCATCGGCTGAACCGTAATCAACCCGTGATGTCATAATTATGTAATATTTAATTATTTATATTTATACATAAGTTTAATAAGTAAATAAAAACAAAAAAATACACAAAAACTCAATTTTTGATTTTCATACTTTCTTGTCATAAGTATAAATTATTAAGAGATTCATAGTATCAAAAAAATGTAGGGAAAAAAAATAAAAAAAAACCTTTTGTAGGCAAAAAGACGATTTTGAGCGATTTTGGTCAAAAAATGGTTTTTGAACGGTTTCCAAACGGTTCCCACCGGTTCTGGGCGGGTTTGGTGCCAATAACAGATACCGAGTTAAATCGGACCGAAAAACTGACCGGTCGATAGTCAAACTTGTCGAACTGGCCGGTCCGGTCCGGTTTGATTTTTAAAACCATGGTATGGGGTGTATATGTATATATGTATGTATGGATGTGAATATAGATATATATATATATCTCACTCTCTCAAGAATTCTATCAAATAGGCCCAAGGGCACAAAACCATCTCATATATATAGAAAATGAGAGTGCCATGAGTCAAAACATGAAGCAACCTTGGAAACCAAGTTCTGCAGATGAAAATTGATTGGGAATGTGGATATCGGGATTCCACCGCTTTGTTTTGCCTTTGAAATTGATTTGGAATTTGAATCAAGGAAAGAGAAAATGTCTATTGAAAACAGATACAGAGTCGTCACTTGGTCTTTAAGGAACCAAGAAACCTAATTTTGACTCACCCAAGCGGATAAAGGCACCGGCCCTTCATCACCAAAGAACTTGGTTCGGGGTTTTGGTACGAGAGAGGAAGGAGCCTTTGTCGCGACTAAAACACCCTCAACTCGCCCCGTCTTTCGACGGGCCTCAATTAGCATCCAAATAATCATCTTATACTATGTATGGTTCGACAAATAATACTATGATAGTATATTACATCACATAAGGAGATTTGAAATGGAAGATCTAAAGATAAGATATCATTCATAAGATCTAAGCCAAATATCACACAATGCAAAGTGAAAGATCACACAAATAAACCTAGGAAAAATCGTCTAATCATGCATCAGAGAATAAAGTTTTCCTAATCTAAAGGGACATGAATTGTTCTTGAAACAAATAAATCAAAGAAAGTAAAATATACTTAGCAAACTAGTATGATGCATGTTAATCTTTGAGAAAAGAAGATTTCTCAATCCCCGGGACGGATGAGAAAGGACGATTAGATCGAGGGGAGTATGAACGTGTGATCATGATCATTCCTTATAATCTTCTTAGATTAGGAGCTACAAAAACCCCAAATCTTTGCATGGATGCAATGTATGTATCTAGAGTGTGCCAAGGTTGTAGTGTGTTTTGTGTTCATGGATTCCTAGAATGACATAGAAGTCTAAAATGTGTATGAATGGATGGATGAAATCAATGTGGGATATGTACAAATGTAGTATGAACTACTTCCTAAGATATGAACTAATTTGGAATGCATATAAGCATCAAATCAAAGAATGAAAATTAAAATGTGCTTGCTGTGAGTAGTGGACAGAACAGTAGCATGATCTTTTGGAAATTGAAAAGAGGGGTTAGGAATGTTTTCAATGCATGATGTTTTATGGAGATCTTCCTTATTGTGTCTAGAACACAACCCAAAAGGCAAATCTTGAATAGCTATCACAGATTGAGAGAAATCATATAAACAATGAAGGTCACTCAGGAACAGAATCCGTACCGTCGACTGAAATGTTGAAAAATCTTAGAAAATGAAAACTAATGATCTAGAGGCCCATTTTATACAAAAAGATCCCTAAGACATTGAAGTTTAAGGGACAAATAAGTTAGGACCACCCCTTTTGGAAAAGTTTTCTGTAAAACAAGTTGGAAGTGGACCTAGTTGTTGTGATAGCAAAGACAGAATGTCTGGAAGGAATGTTTGGGTCCAAATGGACCATTTTCAAGTACTTCCAAGTCAAGCCAAAAATCATGGGTGTTCTATAGTGAGTTAGAAAGACTTTCCAAGTGGTCTTGCATTCATACATTGAGTATTGAACTCAAAATAATTCCTTGAAGTTAAATGACTCATTGTTTTGAGGGTTTTGAGAAAAACAAGGTTTATTTCTTGAAATCAAAATGAGGGGTTTAAGAGGGGGGTTTTGAAATGAGGGTTTTGAAAGTATACTTCCAGATCTTGGATGAATATTCTAACCACTTGGAATATCAATTCCTAACTTATTTCAAGAACTTCCCAAGTATTTTCAAACCATGGTTTTATTTGGAAATCAAACTCAAGAATCTATGGGAGTATGATACATGAGAGGATAGATGATACATGATATGATATAGCATGATAAAAGTGGTAAAGAACATGTGCATGGGATATGGGTTCATCTAGATACAAGAGAGTGTTGCATCAAAGTGTGAAAGCCAAAAAAGTGAAATGCTGTGAATAGTGGACAGACTGTATGCATTACTTTGTAACATTATAATGGGAGGTCAAACGTGCCTAGGAAAATGTGAGAAAAATCAGAGATCATCCTTATTGTGTCTAGAAAATAACCCAAAAAGCCAAACATCAATAGTTATCACAGATTAAAAGAAATAAATCAGAATGTACACATGACTCAGAAACAAAAGCTGCACTGTTGACTGATTTTGTATGATTTTTCATACATCAAAGAAAAGGTTTACGATGACCCATTATATACCAAAAGTTTCCTAAGACACCCAAGTTTTATAAAAAAAATAGAAAAGATATATATACAGTGACGAAAATATCCAGAATAAGTGCAAGAAATTGGGTAAACATTCTGTGAGAACAGAGGCAGATTATGAATATTAACTTCTCACATCCAAAACAAATACTTTCATATCTCTATAATTGATGGGAAAAATCAGAGACAAACTATGATTTCTTAGGAAGATTTTCCAAGTGGTTTCATGATCATAACTCAAGTATTTAATTCAAAACAAATCTTTGAATCTGAACAGTTCACTGTTTTGGATCATTCTTGAAGAAAATGGATTTGAGTTTTGAAATAGAGTTTAAGTTCTTGATTGGGGGTTTTTGAAATAGATGTTCAAAGCATGAACTTAAACTCTTGAGATGACCATGTGACCACTTAGAACCTCATCCAACCTTGAATCATTGAATAATTCCCAATATTATTGGAGAGATTCATTTTTATTTTGAACATAACTTCAAGAATACCTTGAAGGTATTGAAGTTATGATCATCATCTATCAAACATGTTTTTGAAGTCAAGAGCTACTATCCATAAGGATTCACTCACCTCAAACTTCATGTCATCATTTAGATGATGATGAACTAGTAAGTAAATAAAGAAAAGTCAAAAAGAAATGAGGTAAGAAGAGATGAACATTGTATAAACAAGCAAGTAGATAATGATCAATAGATGATATTCATAATGTATTGAACTTGTAGCTTGGTGTTTCACTCATAGATATAGACATTTGGACATGGAAGTAGCTTCCTAACTCAAAAATGCTTAGAGAAATGGTGATTGGGTATGTTGATGATGAAGTATATAGAAGAATGGTGGAGGAAAACAAGATTAGAACTCACTTTGATTAGAAAAAATGGAAGAAGAAGACTACTTCTTCTCTTTCTCTCTCTATATTTCTCTAGAGTTTCTTCCTAAGCTCTCTCTAAGCTTCCATGTCTCTCCCCTAAATGGAAGTAAATGGCTTCTTTTATAGGCAAAGGAGGGGTGGTAAATGGAGTTTTAAAAAGTTTAAAATGGTCTCTCATTGGTCCAAAATAAGCTGGGAACCAAAACTACGTCGTTTTGATTTCTAATATATCAAATTGGACTCCCAAAATAAATTACAAAAATACACTGTTCTGGAGGAGAGTGCCGCGGCGGCAGTGGGCCAGTGCCGCGGCGGCAGTGCTCCTCATTCGTCCAGATAATGCTGTTTAGGCCCCCTGAGATTCCGGTATTCGCGAAAAGGCCATATTTCGTCCGAAATTCACAGAAAATGCGTATGAACTCGAAACTGAGGTTGTGATATACCGTTGGAAAATTAATGGAGTCTACTTTACATAAAAAATAGTTCAGGGATAGGTCACTTTGAAAATTTTTTCGGTATTCGCGATAAAGGCCGATTTGGTCGCCTTTTTCACCTTTGGAAATTTATAATAAATTCGTTTTAAATCCAGAAATCATGTGCGATATACCGTTGGAGAGCTATTGACCTCTAGTATCCATGAAAAATGTTTGAAAATTGTTTCGGTGCCCCAGTTCCAAAGTCAAATTTTGGTCAAACTGGTCAAACCTGGGATTCCCGGGAAGTTCTGGGAACCTCCGGGAGCTCCCAGGAGCCGACGTTTTCGCTCGATTCTCTTTTAAAACTTATTTTAGTACTTTTCTAATGATTCCGGTGAATTCGAACAATTTTGGTCAAACTTGGTCAAACTTGGTCAAACCTTGGTCAAACCTAGTCAAACCGGTCAACGGGGACTTTCCGGGAGCTTTCGGGACTTCCGGGGGTCTCTGGGAGCTGACGATTTTTTCCGGTTTTACTTAGAAACTCATATTATCATTTTCCTTACGACGTAGCATGTTTCCAGAACTTTTGGTCCAAATCTGGGAGTTTTTGGGCTTTTAGGGGCGTTTTGGTCATTCTGAGCATTTTGAGAAATAGAGTTAACTTCCAGGAGTCATTTTGAGTCTTTTACGATCATTGTGAACCACCAAGCTATGGGTCTCCTAAATCTGATAGCCGACAAAATGGGGTGTCTACAGGGAACAGTGGCAATCGATTGGCAGTAAATATTTTATGGCAATCGATTGGATACAAGGGCAGTTGATTGGGTATTCAGGTCGGCAGGATGGCAATTGATTGGGAAAGATGGCAATCGATTGGGAGTCAAAGAGTAGCAATCTATTGGGACACAAGAGCAATCGATTGGATCCAAGAATTGTCCAACAGAGGGGTTAGGTTCATGCAAGTATATAGGAACAATGCTAAGTCTTATTTATTAATATATACTAAAAAATATAGGCTATTACAGTAACATACAATAAGAGGAGGTTTTGATTAATAAAATTACAGAATTTCTATTCAAGATTTTATCTTTATATCTTATTGGTGGATTCTGACGTCTGGATGGATTCCAAGAGCCTTTGGTGTACTCCAACGTGGTTACATAAAGACTTAGAGGCAGTTCTAATCATTCTTCACGCTTCCGTGTAGTGTCATTTGCCAGTTTCCATCCTACATTAGATGGTAAATGTCAATTTTTTTATTACTTTATAATTTTGTTATCACTATGTTAGATACAGTAATTAATATGCCAAAAAAATTGAAAAGTAAGAGAAGTGTGAAAGTTGAGGATGTGGCTATTAAAAAAAGAGAGAGAAAGTCAAAGGAACTTGAATGGTACAAGCATGCTTCCATTATGTAGTATTTTAATGTATAAGATTAATGAGCAACCTTTTAGTATAGATGGTAAAAAGAAGCCCATGCGAAGCTCATTATCGGGGTTCGAATCCTGCCTTCTCTCTTTTTTCTCGAGTTCTAATACCAAATAATTAAATATACATATATTTTGATAAATTGACATTTATATCTAAATTACAATCACTATTGATTAGTGAAACGTCCAGTCACTCAGAAAATAAAATTTTGTATTTTTAATATGTTACTCCATCCGTCCCATATTAAGAGTTCCTTTTGGGAATTCTAACTAAGGGGACATCCTTAATTTTGGTGAGATTTTCTAACTTTTCAATATTACCCATTTTGAAATTCAAAATTCTAGTGTCACATCAAATGGCAATGTTGAAAAGTGTGTATTGAAGTATTTTGATTTTTCAAAGAGGACTCTTAATATGGGACATCCAAAAATGGAATCAAGGACTCTTTAATATGGGATAGAGGTAGGGGACCAAGGGTGGGAAGAAAACTGAAAACGCATCAAGACTCTTAAT
This sequence comes from Hydrangea macrophylla, assembly GCA_033977485.1. Lineage (NCBI taxonomy): Eukaryota > Viridiplantae > Streptophyta > Magnoliopsida > Cornales > Hydrangeaceae > Hydrangea > Hydrangea macrophylla. The sequence goes on from CM066989.1 coordinate 31,408,345, forward strand.
ATGTTATGTAAAAATATATCTATAATCTATAATCTATGTATGTATGTATGTATGTATGTATCTATCTATCTATCTATCTATCGATCTATCTATATCTATAACTATATGTTTATCTATATCTCTCCCTCTCCCTCTCTCTCTCTCTCTCTCTCTCTCTCTCTTTACATATGTATATATATAAGTGTACTGATGCCCATAAGTGTTTTACATTTTTATCAAATCGATGCATTTTACGTAACCAAAATTTTGTTAGAGTTTTGGTAACTTTAGCATGCCAAATTTTTTTTGGGCGTCCACATTGATATGTTATTATATACATATACATGTTTTAACATTATGTGATATACATCTATCTCTATATAATATTATAGCTTAGTCTCATGCTGACTGAGATTACAAAATATGACTAGGACAAGTGACTAAGCAAATTGTAATAAATGACTATGCTGATTGGACCATTTTGATGACTGTACCAGCTTATACGTTTTTTGTCTCTCTCTCTCTCTCTCTGACACACACTTCTGTTTCTTTTCTTTTTTTTTCCTCTCAAACCTCCAACTCTCTCTCTCTCAACTCCACACACCACCACCATCATTCTCTCTCTCCATCGCCGCCGTAACCCACGCCATCATTCCCTCTTCCTTCTCTCTCTCTCTCTCTCTCTACAGACGAGTCCGACGATACAAATCAGAAAAGAATTTGTTGACTTCCGCATAAAAGAATCATAATCCAATTCCAGCGTTCCGGCGATTAAGATCCAACAACTAATCCGACATGACCCCCTCTTAGTTACAACATCACCAATTTCGGCGATCCATAGAGTGCCTGATTCGACGATTTTAGGCCTTTATCATTTCATCTTATTTTATTTTTTTGTAAATACTTTGTAGGAAATCATTGTATAATTCAGCTGTCATTTTTTTTAATTAATTTCCGATCCATTGTAAAATTCAGATGATCAAACTAGTGTGAAAAATTACAAAGATCACAGTTCAATGTTCATAGGGATCTGGGTTCATAGATAAAATTTGGCTTTTTCCAAGATTCTGATCTCTTCCCAAATATTCACACACCTACTATGAATATTGATGGCTTTCATTTTTTTTTTATAAAAGTTTAGGCTTTTTTCATTTTTATATTTTTAATTTTGAAATTGTGCCCATGCTCTGAAATTTTTGTTTTTAAGATCAATCTTTTTTTTTTTTCATAAAAAGTTCATGGGTTCATAGAGTACCCAGGATGAAAAAAGTTCACGGGTTCATACTTTTGATCTCTACCCCTTTTTTTCATAGAAATTTAGGATTTTTAATTTTTTTTCTTTTAAAATTTGAAATTGTATATATGCTCTGAAAATTTCAAGTTTTTAAGATCACTCTTTTTTTTTCGCAAAAAGTTTCATGGATTTCATTTTTTTCCCATAAAGTTTAGGCTTTTTCATTTTTTTTATTATGATTTTTTTATGATTTGAAAATTGATTCATTCTAATCTCATATTTTTGGAAATTAGAAATTGATTCATTCTAATCTCATATATATTTTGAAAATTTGAAATTTATCCACTCTAATCTCATATTTTTTATATTGATTTGAATTTGGAATTGAGGGTGGTGGTTATTCAAGGTAAAATCTCACCTGTTTTTTGGGTAAAATCTAAATATGATTTTATATGCTTTCGTTATTAATTTTCTAAAAAAACTTTATCCCAAATTTTATGGTGGTTATCTTTAATGATTTCGGAAATTATACACCAAATTAGATTTGAAATTTTATCTAAATTTTTTCCTTTCCAAACTTAAGGGTGGTAGTTATGTAGTGTAAAATTTTTCCTAAATTTTTTTCTTTCCAAAATATTTTTACCCCAAATTTCAAGTTAAAATTTGATTTCTAAACTTTAATATTTTACTTCCAAAATCCTATGCCTTTTTCCCAGTCTTATTCCTTTTCAGTGTAAACTCTTTCCTAAATTTTTTCCTTTCCAAAATACTTGTACCCAAAATTTCAGGGTAAATTTTGTTTTTCAAAATTTAAGATTTCATTTCCAAAATCTTATTTCTTTCCTAGTCATATATTATAAATATGTTTTTTTAGTCCATACGTGCTCAAAGTTAAATAATACTTTAAACACACACACACACACGCACTCTCTCTCTCTCTCTCTCTCTCTCTCTCTCTCTCTCTCTCTCTCACTCAAGTCTGCTCAATTTAACATATATGTTATTTCATGCTCAACTATTTTCCTTGGAGTTTTAAAAGTTCATGTATGTCACTTTTTTTGGGTGTCTTCATGTCCTACACTTTTTTTGTGTAACTTATTTATATCACTATTATTAATTTGTACTTTAGCGACCGTTCCACTTACTGAATGGATGTGAGTATGCTTCTAATTTCTTTTTACCTTTTGGATTTGTTTGTGGTATTCTATGGTTTAAAGCATTGTTAGCACAAGTCCTGATTTTGTTTAATTGTCTTACAAATTTTATCATGGACTATCATTTCCCATTCTTCATTCGTCACCTACTAGGAAAGTATTGTAATTGGTATCATATTAGGACTATAAAATAGGTAACCATGTATCTCTTGATTTTTTTTTGTTTTACTACTTTTTTAGTTTATATTTTATTTTATGCACGGGAATGTTTATTTGTTTATTTATTGTTTTTACAGTGTGATGTGTAGTTTTTTTGGGTGAGATTTATTATATAACCACGTAGCAGATTGCATGTGAGATTTGATGTTGTCACAAAACAGCACGCTAATTCATATGTATGTGTGTGGGGAGAGAATTTAGTTTGAGTTTGGAAATAAGGGAGAGAAAAAGCTTGAAGGAATACTTAAACATCTAGAAGATTTTAATAGAGATTGAACTTTATAAAATTCTTATATGTAATATATTGGTCCAAACCCTTAACATCACATCACATCATATATTCTGTGGGGGTCACAATCCCTTTCCACAACCCACCATCACTTTTTTGTTTTGATCATGTAGCTATGCTCATACTAAATCATAAATGATATATTTATACAGATGGATATAAGACCCACCAATATTGCCACGCACCAGTATGCGTCTTCATTTGTAAAATATACTAGATGAACTTGCAACTATGACTTTTGAGAATGCATAGAATGCTTGGACTCCTACAGATCGCAAAGGATCATCCAAAAAATGAAAATCATTAAGTTCTATGTCCTTTTTGTCGTATTTATATTTAGAATGCTAGACTTTTCCACTTTGTGATACTTTGTGATAATTTATTTCGCATATCCAGCCTTTTGTCGTATATATTATTTATATTTGATATGCGAGACTTTTTTTCGCTTTTCTAGTCTTTTCTTCCAATGGTATAACTTTTATCTATTTAGAAGATTTATGTTGTAGTTAATGTAAAATTATGATAGGCTAATAAAATTTGAGTCCCCTATCTTGGTACAACCCACCTAAAGGATCATTGCTATATTATGACATACTAATAAATTGCATATAACATGGTCTAATGTTGAAATGACAAAGTAGTCTTTGGAGATTTATATATATTTTTGCATTTTTTTTTATTTACAACTGTCCATGAGGTCTAACACAAATACACGTAGAATTGTATTAAGTGTTGTGATATGAAGAATTAGTTCTTGAATGAACTTGCGCATGGTCCGGAATTCGGTAGTGGCTTTAGCCACGGGCAATATCTGGGGCTAGTTAGTGATAATTACATTTTATAGTTCTTGTACATGCATAGGTCCAACAAAACAACCACTTCAGTGAAAAGTCTCTGCACTTATATTTTGAAATTTCACAAAACTACGAATTTTACAAAAGTAGTTTTGTGAAATTCACTATCTTTGTTAAATGTCACAAAGTTACAAAAGTATATACAAGCAGGCACTTTTCACAAAACAAATAAACCTTTAGACCCATAAATTTAAAACCATGGACTTAACGCTAATTATCGTTTTAATATTTATTAACACTATTATGCTTCCCAAATTTTTTTTTCCCAAAAAGTGCTTTCCCAACACATGTAGCAGTGGACCCCTCTTCATTAGAAATAAGACCACTTCAACGTCAACTTATCAAAATTAACTGGGCTCACTGCCACATGGGTTGAGAAATACGTTTGAGAAAACAATTTGGGGAGCAAAGCATTACTCCTATTGAAATATAAATGTAACTTCTATTCCTGATGGATTAAGCCTCCACGCCTCTTCCTATCATCTCTCTCTCTCTCTCTCTCTCTCTCTCTCTCTCTCTCTCCCCCCTAGGGTTTTCAGGCGCCATTTTCTTCTGATCCCAGAGTGTGGATTTTCTCACTCAACAGAACGAGAGTTGGGTAATGTCTTAATCTTCTACCTCTCCCTTTCTAGGTTATAGATATTGATTTATCATCTCTCCATTTCTAGGTTACAGATATTGATTTTCTTGACATCCATGGGCTGTTTGCCACATCCTCAGGTACAATTTGTTATTTATAATTGATGATGCCTAAATTTGGTTAGTGGTAAGAAGATTTGAGCAAGACAGATTTGAGTGTGGTTCGGCTCTGTTAACGAAGAAGCCTACGTCCACGTGTGTGTCAGAGCACTTGCACTATTGTATAACGGGGGCCTTTGGTGAACCAACAGTAGGGGTGGAGCTACCAAAGACCAGCCGGGTATATGCATATGAATGCTGTTAGCTGCTATTCTATAGAATGAGAATGCGATGCCTTTGAAGGGGGCGAATGGTCTCTTTTATAGAACAAGAGACCACTCGTACAAGGAAAGTAGCCTGATAAGGCAGTACAAACATATAGGAATTGATTAGCACAAATCATGGGAGTTCCCTAATTGAGTTAGGAAACTATCTAGGCTTTCCAGTAGTCATCTAGTTGAGATAGGAAACTACCTGGGACATTCTGGAGCATGCCATGGAGTGTTCTGAACAACCTCTGCGATGGAGTGGACCCGTGCAGAGTTCCCAATCAGTTGGTTGGGGACCAGGCGATACTGAGCAGTTCTGGATATACGACTCAGGATAGCCACATATTGGGCACAATTACCGGGTGATTTTGCTGAGGTGTCAGTGATCGACCCTTGATGGATCTTTTTGCACATATCAGATGCCCCCCATTTCCGAGGCTAATGTGATGCTTCATCAGATGAGGGTTGGAAATCAGCACGGCTCTAAAAATTATTCGGGACCTAACTCAGGGCATTACTCGGGATTGGATCGATCGTCTTAGTCAATCGGAGCCTGGACCGATCGGTTACTCCGGGACATAGGATTGGTGCTTGCCATATGTCAGGTAGTGGTTGGTCCGATTGGGATCCAATCAGATCGGTCTGAACGTAACCGGACAATCGTATCATAACCGAACCATCATATCATGCATTTAATGAACACTCCTTTTGAGGCACCACTTGGACTTCCCGAGGCTCCAACTGACGAGTGTTTAGGCAGGAGTTACCTAGGACCGTTGGATCCAAAATGATCTAGGCCATACGTGTTGCTTATATAAGGGATACTTATACATTTTTGCCACTCCTACTGTCCATAGAGAGAAATCACCGAGCGGTTACAGAGAAAAAGTGTCCGATCAAGCCTTCCAAGCTCTTTTCTACGCTTAATTCTTGTAAGTCTTCACCTCTCCAGCCTTATAATTCACTATTTTTGTTTCTCTCCTTCATTTCTCTTTATTCCTGAGTGAGGCTGGAAAATAGGAATCCACTGGGGTTTATGAGGGAGTGGGACTTTTTCTTCCTGAGGTTCTGCTCCTTTCTTAGATCAGGCAGTGTGATAGAACAGTTGAACCAGTCAGGGTGTCCCGTGAGGGTTCTAACCAAGTGTTACTTTGCATTGAAGGCCTTGTACCTCTTGCCCTTTAGGCTCTTAGTCCTGGCCCCTCTGTATCTTAGACTTGGAGTTCCTGACCCTTACTTAGGTCGTCAACTACTTTTTTATCCCGCCGTAGGAGCTCTAGAGATGTGTCATTCTAGATTCAACTCATCATCCCGATCGAAAGATGAATAATCTAGGTCGGGTACTCTGGACACTAGCTTGGACCCTCCTTCAATCCTTCTTTTTGATCACCACAGTGAAGGGAGGATTCCCATCTAGGTGTCCGATGATGAGGTGAATCAGGGATTCCCAGTAGCCTCTGTGTCCAGGGGATCAGGCAACGAATCACCTATCCCTAGCAGTCCAGAAGTGGTGTTTTCCTGTGATTGGATTTCCTAGCCACTACGCCTTAGCAATTCCTGCCAAAGGGCTCACTTATACCGGTCAGACTTCGTGACCCTTTATGAGGATGCCTTCATGGCCGACCTTCGTCTTTCCCTTCACCCACTCACCCGAGATGTATTGATCTACCTTGGGATAGCCCCCGGGTAGCTTACCCCAAAGGGTAGAGGTTCTTGATGGGGGCCATCTCTCTCTGGCCCCAAGCTCTCGGATACGAGCTCAGTATACAAGAGTTTTTCTGGACCCACCGACCGTTCCCGGTGCACGGGGAAACCGGCTTCTTTTCACTAGGGCCAGGCAGGGGGAGAAGAATAATAATCAACTGCCTGAGCAGCAACAGGGGGTGGAAGAAGAAATTCTTCCAAATGTCCACCCTTGGACTTTATGACGAGGCCCCAGGAATTCAGCTAAGGACTTCCTGGGTGGGGAAATTTAGGAGTTAGCTCATGTCTCATGTCTGTCTTTTGCTTCATTTGATTGTGTCGCGGATGTAGAGCTAACTCTCTTGTGTTCTATTTTGCAGTGGGATCGACTGATACCCCAACCATCTTGGACGAGTGCCAGGATAGGATCAGGACCATGGCCGAGGAGCCTATGAACGTTGGTGACTTGCTGATCCAGTAGGGAGATCAGAAAGTTACCTACGAGCCCAACCAACCTTTCGAAGCACCTATTTTACCCCCCATCATTCCTGGTGAGTTCATGCCTCTTGGGTTATCTTCATTGCCTTGTATATTATCTTTATTTCTTTCCCGATTGCTTATAGAATGATTTTACTTTTGCCAAAATGGGTCCCAAGAGAGATCCCGACACATTGAGAGCCAGACAGGCCACCGCTGTTGCTCGGATGGCCGAGAAGAGAAAGAGACCAGCCGCTGAGCCCATAGTTGGTGGCCAACCGTTCTGGTGGCTGAGGCATGGGTCGGTGATTCACCGAGAACCAAGTGATACCTCGGTTTCGCGAGTAGAGGTGGTGCCAGACACTGCTCCCGGGGTAGACATACTGTCCGGGACGCCATTGGGAGAGTTAGCGAAGATTCGTGAGAGGTTCAGACCGGGCCTTATCCCGAGCCAAGTGGAGATGTGCGCTAAGATGTCTCTACTGGCTTACTAGGGATGGCTGTACAGCCTCTCCCACTTTGTGAGTAATTTGGCCCCATTGCCTTCTTCTTATGCCTTTTTGTTTACTATAATGACCAAGGGGTTTTCTTTTCTTGCTTTTTACAGGTCGACTACATAGCCGCCAAGGCTGAGTCCTTCTTGCCTGACTTGTCCAAGAGGGCAGCTACTGCCGAGGCCACTCTTGCACACGAGAGGGTAGCTCTGGAGGCTAAGGAGAAAGCCTTAGTCATGGAGAGGGAGAAGGTGAAGGGAATGGCGTTGGACCTGGGCGCAACTCAGGCGAAGTTGGAGACTGCCCTGACGGAGCTGAATATCATCCGAGCGAACCTGGCGGCGACGGAGGCTCGTGAGAAGGCTTTGTCCGAGGCGATAGCTGTGAGGTCTTCTGAGGAGGACTTTGACGATGGCTTCTTTCAGGGCTACAAGGACTTGAAGAGGAGGGTGGCTCTAGATCATCTCAAGCGGGACCTCGCAGCTTACAAAGGAGTGGACTCTGATTACTGGAATATGGAGCCCACTGCTATTGAAGGTACCGCTGTTGAGGATGAACCGGCTGTGGATGCTGCCCCAGGCGGAGAGGTCGGGGAAACTGGGGGGTAGTGATTGTGGACAACCCTTAGTTCCCGGCCTATACATATCTAGTGTTTATCTGTTTTTATTTAATTTTTTTGGGGAGGCTGCTATAATTGCCCCCCAGGCATTGTAATTTTGAACTTTTGAATTAGTAATGAAAAGGCCCTTTGAGGTCACCTTTTGCAGCAATTATTTACGTTCCCATTCTTCTATGCATGTGTTTATAATTGCTTGTTTCTGACCGGTTGTGAGTCTTATCAAAACCCTACCTTAGCAAAAGGTTTAGGAATGTGAGCGGTAGGGAACACTTGGTCTTTTGGGAACCTTTAGTGCCTTTAATTCCCAAGCCGTTGATGGCTAGGAGGTCTTTAGGTCCCATCTGGGGTAGTAGGAGTTTTCAACTGTTACCTCCCAGACGGTCAACTTTGGGCATTGTAGGTGCTTAGGAATGTTTTAAGCCCTGCTAATGCCCAGTGTGGTTTCCTGTACTAGTTCATTATTCCATCTTGCCCCCCTCCCCCAAGCTTTTGCTAAGGCGGGTGATTCGAGGTGAAAAGTGCATATTTATAGAGTATTATATGGTCTTTTATGCATACTTTTATCCCCAAAGTCCCTACATTTAGGTGCATTCTAATAACAATGTTCTTTTTATTGTGTTAATGCTAAACCATATGTTTTTGCATTGTTTTATATATATTAGGATGTAAATCAATGAAGTGGAGCTAAAGAAAGTGATTCTGGTGAAGAGAACAACGGAAGCAGCTGGGAAAACTCCAATTTTGACAATGACGACTTCAGATTTGGAAGATTTTCCCAGAGATATGAAATGTAGATCTTTGAGTTACAGTCGCGTGGCCATAAACGGCAGGTCAATCCGAGGTCCAAGTGAAATGTTATGGCCATTCTCCCATCGATGCGCAGAGTTGTCAAAATCAGAGAGTTCAATCGATTGAGGAGAGTTCAATCGATCGAGGAGAGTTCAATCGATCGAACCTTCGATCGATCGAACTAAGCTCGATCGATTGAACTTCATATTCACCCAAAAGTTACGTAAACTCTGCAGGAACCCTATATATAAGTCGTTTTGATGCCAGACAAAGGGAGGACGCTCCAGAACGCAGAAAACAGCAGTTTAGGGTAGTTTTAGGGTTAGATTAGGAGTAGGTTAGGTTAGATTCATGTTATTTTTCATCTTTTCCATTGATTCATTGAAGATTCAACTTTATTTCAAGTTATTTACAAGTTTATTTCAGATTATTTACAGGTTTTTCTTCTCTTTTTTCTCTATTTGATTGTTTATTAGTTTAGATGCTTTGATTACTTTAGTTTTCTATTCCTGCACTAGTTTTATTATGTTTCCGTAGTTTAGACGTTGGGAATATGTAATGAATCATTGATTCCAAGCCTCTTCCATGCAATCTATAGAAAACCTGGGCTCGATCGATCGAAGGCATTTCGATCGATCGAACCAGAGCCATAGTCAAGCGATCGAAGACATTTCGGTCGATTGAAGGATGATGCAGTCCGATCGATCGAGAGCGATTCGATCGATCGAACCTGTTGATTCTTGAGATGATTCTTTTAAGTATTCCATGACTTTCTGTTTTAGAAATTTGTCATCAAATTGTCCCAATAAGCTCAGTTTGTCATAACAGTTTTTAGAACTTAAAGCCTTAAGACTATTTTCTTCAATGACTTTTGAAAACCACTTTGAATGCTAACACCATTTAGAGTGCAAGTAATAACCATTGTTTTAAACCGTCTTCCAAGTATTTTAAATCAACTGTGATGATGTAGTCCCGGTCATGAAAGGGCTATTGATTCTTTATCTTTAGAAAAATACGGAATACTGAAGAGGAATGAACTCCATAGAACATTAATGAGTATGCATGGTAGATGGTTAGGATCAATGTGGATTCTCGTATTTCCAACACCTTTAAATTATTTATTTCATTAGTTATGTTTCTATAAGTTTTAGTTTATTATTTAGTTTAATTTAATTAATTAGGATTTGTTAGTACACCTCCAATCATTCATTCTTATTTTCTTTTTCTTTAGGTTATAACTTAGTAGACATTCTTCCTATTCCTTCCCTGTGGGATCGACCTGGACTTATCCAGTATTAGTTGCACGATCACCTACACTTGGGTGTTGCACAAGAGCGCACAACTATTTAGTCGTGTCAAGTTTTTGGCGCCGTTGCCGGGGAAGGCAACTAGGTTAAGATTTTACTAAGTTATTTCTAATTTTTTCTTACTTTTAAAAAAAAAATAATAATAAAATAAAATAATAAGTTTGGACTTTTTTTCTCACAAGATAAAAATAAAAAAATAAAAATTCTATTGTTTAAAATTTTTGGATAAACATGTCTTATCCATATTACCCTCCATAGAACACAAGTTGAGGATCAACTTATGACGCGTATTATCAACCTGAGTGCGATCAACCACCACAATGGGAAAATGATAGTTGTAGTCCCCCTTATTATCAAACGTATCAAGAACCTCCACACGAAGAGTTCTATCAACCGCAATGGGGCTATAACCAAAATAATATAGGTTATAGTAGTAGTTCCCACGATTACCAAACGTACCAAGACTTTCCTTTTGGCGAGTCTCGTCCACAAACTCAATGGGCAGGGGACTATTATCAACAACAATGGGATGAAACTTCATATAGTAATAATGAGGAGAATAACCAAGTTGAGGATAATGGTATGTTAAAATTACTTCTTAGTGAAATGAAAAGGCTAGATAGTGCACTTGATAAATTAGAAACTAGATATCAACAAGCATATGCTAGCCAACCTTTAGAAGACTATACCAGTCCTTCAACACTACAACCTAAATTTCAAGACACTAACAATGGAATGGAATTAGAGGACAATGACGGGTTTATACCGAATGAGGTTAACAACTCACTCGAGAAAGTGATAACCCAACAAGAACTCCAAAACCAAACCACTGAGCGTGAAGTTGTAGAATCATCTTCTCCTCAATACTTAACCCCAGATATCAACTCCTTCACTGCCTGGATAAATTTGCACAGTCTCTTGGTCCAGAGTACTTCAATAGATGACACATATAGTGAGGAGAGGTACGAGAATGAGAATGAGGTCTTAAAAGATAATGAGAGTTTAGGTGATTGCACGCAATTAGGAAAGGATGAGTCCCCTGTTGACTCTACCCCTACCTTTGATAGTGACCCTAGGGAGGACGTTATTGAAATTTCTAAATTCGATTTAGAGTCGTCTGATATTCATGAACCCTCACCTCTTTCGGCCGAAGAGGTGGTGTCACCAAGTTTCCCATCACCTATCCTCTCTATCAATCAATGCTCTCATCCTGAGTGTGAAAGTCATGTGTACCCCAATAATGAACAAATAGAATGTGTTGTGGAAGAGGATGATAAGGATTCTAGCACATGTTTTTCACAAAATTTTAACTTTCAAAATTCTTTGAGAGAGGACTTAGAAACTATTTGGCCCACATTAGATGATCTTAAACTTCAGCAAAAAGCTAGTAATCTGCTAGACTGCTTGACCTTCTTGAGTAATACTGACATTGAGGCCCAAATAGATAGCTTCATCCAAGTCCAGTCCAAATCAATGTACATAGAACAGAAATCCAATTCCTATGATCATATCTCCATAGATTTTGTTCTAGAACAAGAGGAGGGTAGTAAAGCTTCATTAGAACATCACTTAGACCCTGCCCCTTTTATTGAACCATGGCCTCCGCTTGTTTTTGATTATAACAAAATAGAGGCTGTTATAAAAAATACCAACACCAAAGATCTTTCCTTGAGTGTAATTCCTAAAAGTGTGGTATTCCTCTTATAACTGTCCCCAATAACTTTGGAAGCCATTGGTTTTGCATCATCTCCTCTGACCTTGAGCCTGACATTAGTTGGGGGGAGTTGCAATTTTACGAGGATCCCAACATTCTTCTTATTGTTAAATTATTTCATTGGGAAGATCCTAAAAAATTTCGATTATTAATTTATGATAAAAATCTTGATTAACTGAATTTATTTACTGAGTAGTTCTATTATATTTTCTATTTTTCCTTGTTGCTACTAATGATTTTGCAGGTAACTTAAAAAAAATTGTATATTAATGCCTCGAGGTAACATCCTTCCTTCTCTCGCTTTACTTTACATATGTCCATGTGCTTAGTTTAGAACATTGGGGACAATGTTTAGTTTTAGTTGGGGGGGAGTGAGTCATTGCATGCCTCGTTTCTTTGTTTTTATGCTTTAATGTCAATACACCTGCTTAGCAACATGTAGCTCAGTAAAATAAATTGTCAAAATTTAAAAAAAATAAAAAAATAAAAAAAATTTTGAATTATTTTAAAGATAATAAATTGGTTCTCGTATTTCTCTCTTAGTCAATGTAGTTAGTTATGATGCATTAGTGCTATTTTCTGTATGTTATTAGTATGTGATACACTATGGTAGTTTGTTTACTATCTTAGTTATAGTATCTTTTATGCTTTTTAATCTTCAAACAACTTTGAGCACATTGTGACAACCTTGTACTTAGCTAAAATGGATTAGTAAGCATAGCTAGGTGTCTTGAGAGACTGTAGTGGAGACTAATAACCCAAGTGAGCTTTTGAGCCATTCTTTTGTATTTGAGGGTTTTATAAAATTACTCTTACTTTTTGAAAAACGTATTAATTCGTTGTAAGTCTCAATTTTCTTCATTTTGACTGATCACTAGAAGAGAACGTTCAGGATTTACCAAATTTAGAGCTCTTGATTTACTGAAATGAATAATCCTATGAACTTAGAAGATGATTTAGGCCATCTTTTGACCATACACGCATAATACAGCATTGGCCTACTTCTATGCTATTCCTTTACTTCACTTCTTGAGCCTTCACCATATTCGCCTTGTCTTCACAATCCTAAAGTTCATACCTAACTCCAAATTACAAGTTTGAGCTTCTATTCTTTATCTAAGAGTGATTGGGATGTGTGCATTGACAAGAAGTTTGGTTCTGTGAATAAGGAAAAGTTGGTAAAAAAAATGATGAAAAAAAAAAGAAAAAAAAAAGAAAAGAAAAGAAAAAAAAAAAGAAAAAAAAAGCATGAAAAGAAAAAAAATGCCAATGGTTGTTACAAAAGAAAAAGAAAAAGAAAAAATAAAATAATAAAAAGAAGAGTGGGAAAGAAAAAAAAAATTTTAAAAAAAAAAAGAAGAAGAGAGAGAGATTGGAGATGTGGGGAAGTTTGAAAATCGTACAATGTATTAGGTATTCCAATCACATCTTTTGACCTAATTGAGAATCATGAACCTCTTTCTTCTTAATCGAACACCTCTTTTTCAAAGTCCTGATGATTTTAAGTAAATTGGATTTGAAGTTAAGGTAATGAGAGAGTTCTCCACGGTATCTCGCTCTCCTAGTGAAAAGTATCATTTCATGAGACTTTATGCACTATAAAATTTTCGTTTTTCTATTTAGATATGAGAAGCATTAGATTCCATTTCATTTACTCTTTATAGCTTCCATATCATAAGTGATAATTATTACACCTAATTCGGAGTGATTTCATCTTAAGAGTGTAATCCTAGTGAGAGTTGAGTCGAAATGAATGTCTTGATAGTATCTTAGATTATGCAAGCTTTGAAATTAAAGTTTTGTATTTTGGTTGTCCATTCACACACACACTTGAAGATTAATAGGTATGGTACATTTTAATGACTTTGATAGTAGATTAACTGTAATGTGTGTTGCATTGCTATGGCATACTAGAGAGTTTCATGAGATTGTTGAGCTTAACTATATTGCTAACTGAGAGGAAAAAAATTTCTTGAAAACATTTAAATGAGAACTATTACCATAAACATGAATTTTGTGGGTAGATTCACTGCAAACCCTCACGAGACAACACTCGTCCACTAGGGGGAACCTAGGGGTTTAAAGGCTTGTTGTATATGCTAAATGCAATCGCGATTCCTGCGAAAGTGATTTAGAATTTTTACTTTATTTTGTTTTCAATTTTTAGAGTTAATTAAACATTGTTGTAGTTCGCTTCATTGCTAGGGACTAGCAACGAGCTAGTTGGGGGGTGTGATTCGAGATGAAAAGTGCATATTTATAGAGTATTATATGGTCTTTTATGCATACTTTTATCCCCAAAGTCCCTACATTTAGGTGCATTCTACTAACAATGTTCTTTTTATTGTGTTAATGCTAAACCATATGGTTTTGCATTGTTTTATAGGTATTAGGATGTAAATCAATGAAGTGGAGCTAAAGAAAGTGATTCTGGTGAAGAGAACAACGGAAGCAGCTGGGAAAACTCCAATTTTGACAATGAAGACTTCAGATTTGGAAGATTTTCCCAGAGATATGAAATGTAGATCTTTGAGTTACGGTCGTATGGCCACAAACAGGAGGTCAATCCGAGGTCCGAGTGAAAGTTATGGCCATTCTCCCATCGGTGCGCAGAACTGTCAAAATCAGAGAGTTCAATCGATTGAGGAGAGTTCAATCGATCGAACCTTCGATCGATTGAACTAAGCTCGATCGATTGAACTTCATATTCACCCAAAAGTTGCGTAAACTCTGCAGGAACCCTATATATAAGTCGTTTTGACGCCAGACGAAGGGAAGACGCTCCAGAACGCAGAAAACAGCAATTTAGGGTAGTTTTAGGGTTAGATTAGGAGTGGGTTAGGTTAGATTCATGTTATTTTTCATCTTTTCCATTGATTCATTGAAGATTCAACTTTATTTCAAGTTATTTAAAAGTTTATTTCAGATTATTTACAGGTTTTTCTTCTCATTTTTCTCTATTTGATTGTTTATTAGTTTAGATGCTTTGATTACTTTAGTTTTCTATTCCTGCACTAGTTTTATTATGTTTCTGTAGTTTAGACGTTGGGAATATGTGATGAATCATTGATTCCAAGCCTCTTCCATGCAATCTATAGAAAACCTGGGCTCGATCGATCGAAGGCATTTCGATCGATCGAACCAGAGCCATAGTCAAGCGATCGAAGACATTTCGATCGATTGAAGGATGATGCAGTCCGATCGAACGAGAGCGGTTCGATCGATCGAACCTGTTGATTCTTGAGATGATTCTTTTAAGTATTCCATGACTTTCTGTTTTAGAAATCTGTCATCAAATTGTCCCAATAAGCTCAGTTTGTCATAACAGTTTTTAGAACTTAAAGCCTTAAGACTATTTTCTTCAATGACTTTTGAAAACCACTTTGAATGCTAACACCATTTAGAGTGCAAGTAATAACCATTGTTTTAAACCGTTTTCCAAGTATTTTAAATCAACTGTGATGATGTAGTCCTGGTCATGACAGGGCTATTCATTCTTTATCTTTAGAAAAATACGGAATACTGAAGAGGAATGATCTCCATAGAACATTTATGAGTATGCATGGTAGATGGTTAGGATCAATGTGGATTCTCGTATTTCCAACACCTTTAAATTATTTATTTCATTAGTTATGTTTCTATAAGTTTTAGTTTATTATTTAGTTTAATTTAATTAATTAGGATTTGTTAGTACACCTCCAATCATTCATTCTTATTTTCTTTTTCTTTAGGTTATAACTTAGTAGACATTCTTCCTATTCCTTCCCTGTGGGATCGACCAGGACTTATCCAGTATTAGTTGCACGATCACCTACACTTTGGTGTTGCACAAGAGCGCACAACTATTTAGTCGTGTCAGCGGGGATGTGTAGAGGTAATGACGGTAGGCAACTGACCTGAAACGTTGGTAGTTCCGGGGTCCTTTGACTCCTCTATTGTCGGCAACCTAGGGGGTTTGCCCTCATCGTAGGTTATGGTCCCAAGTGGAGTTGGTGCCTCGGGTGTGATCCCGAGGTCTTTTTCTGCCGAATAACGGTAGGGAACATGCAGTAAACAAAAACAAAATCTTTATTCCTTTTGAAAACTATGATAATTGCTCCCAAGAGCTACAGTGTATTAAAAAGTAAAAAACCCTAACCAATAATGGTCCACACTTTACTGAAAGTACTTGCGGAGGTGTTGCACGTTCCAAGAGTGAGACATATCCCGGCATGTTGACCCGGGTAACCCTGTAGGGCCCTTCCCAGTTTGGCCCTAACTTCCTGTGGCTTAGGATTTTGGTAGACTGGTTCACTACCTTGAGGACTAGGTCTCCCACTTGGAAGCTGCGGTGCTTGATCTTGCTGTTGCAGTACCGCGAGACCAACTGCTTATAGGCTACTACTTTTAGATATGCCCGGTCCCTCTTCTCTTTTATTAGGTCAAGCTCTCCTCTGAGGGCTTCCTCGTTACCCTTCTCACTGTAATTTGCCACCCGGTATGTTGGCAGCCCAAGTTCTATGGGGACTACCGCCTTGAAGCTGTAGGTGAGTAAAAATGGGGTCTCACATGTTGTCGCTCGGGGGTAGGGGTGGCAATTCGGGTTCTCGTATCATAATCGTGTCATTAATCGGGTTGTGTGTTTTGGGTTTAATTTTTAGTTTCGAGTGCTATTCATCTATTATACAAACTATTTTAAATTAATCGTGTCATGTCGTGTCGTGTTCGGGTTGTCTTAGTAAAATGGGTTGTCGTGTCAAAAATTGCCACCCCTACTCGGGGGGTATTACGATAGGCCCACAGGAGGGTCGATAGTTCCTCTGCCTTGAGCCCCTTGGCATTCTCAAGCCTGGTCTTGATGCATTGCAAAATCGTTCAGCTTGTTACCTCGGCTTATCCGTTGGCATGAGGATGCTCGGGAGAAGAGTAGTGATTGGATATCCTATAGCATGAGCAAATTTGCCTAAACACCGGGGTGTCAAATTGTCTTCCATTATCACTGACTAGTACCCAGGGAATGCCAAATCTGCTGAGGACTTGGTTTTCGCCCACTTGGTGAAGTAGTCCACGGTGATGACTACAAATTTGACTTGGCCTTTGCCCATGGGAAGGGGCCCAACCATGTCAATGCCCTACTGGGCAAACGGCTAGGGGTTGAGGATTGGAGTCTGGAGTTCTCCCGGACGGTTGATCATGCTATCATGCCTTTGGAACTAATCACACCGTTTGACATACTTTTGAGAGTCTCGAGCCATCGTTGACTAGTAATAGCCTTGCAGTAGGGCCTTGCGGGAGAGTGCTCGGCCTCCAAAATGGCTTCTACACATTCCTTTATGGATTTCATAAAGGATTCCTTGGACCTGAGTAGGGTGGATGCATCAAAAATAGGAGATAGATAACCCCCTTTGTAGAGGATGTCGTCAACGAGGTGATATCGAGCTGCCTGGTACTTGACCTGGCGGGCTTCATCCTTCCTATCCGGGAGGCTTCTAATTGTGAGGAACTTTATGATAGGATCCATCCAGCTGGGCCCCACATCGATTGGGTCAACGTCCATGCCTTCTGAGTAGGACACACTGGGTTTGGGTAGATATTCTACCCTTATTCTAGGGAGGTCTAACTCGAAAGATGATGTTAGTCGTGCTAACCGGTCGGCACTTGCATTCTCTTCTCTCAGGATCTGTTTGATTAAGAAACCTTTGAGCTGTTTGGTGACCGACCTGACCAGGGCCAGGTAAGTCACCATGTTATCTTCCCGAGCTTCATACTCCTGATTGACTAGGTTGACAACCATTTGGGAGTTGTTGTATCCTTGAATTTACTGCACGCCCATTGAGGTAGCCAACTGGAACCAGACTAATAGGGCTTCGTACTCAGCTTCATTGTTAGAGGCCTGAAACCCAAACCTTAGTGCGTACTCTTACTGGATCGCGTCGGGTGTGGTCAGGATGACCCCTGCCCCACTTCCTTATCTGTTGGAGGACCCGTCCATATAGAGTATCCAAGTTAGTGTGTCGGGTTATAGGCCGGGTGGTAGCTCGGGCAGGTTGAGCTCCTCAACCGGATCTTCCAGATATGTGAATTCCATGAGAAGTCTATCACTTTCTGCCCCTTGATTGCCATTCGGGGTCTGTAGACCACTTTAAATTCTTCTAACTCCAACGCCCATTTAATGAGCCTCCTGGATGTTTCAGGTCTACATAGGATCCGGCGAAGGGGTTGATCCATGAGGACAACAATAACATGGGCCTAAAAGTATGGGCTCCGAGCAGAGGTGACGAGGGCAAAGGTGAGCTTCTCGATGCGGTAGTACCAACTTTCAGCACCTTGGAGCGCCTGACTAGTGTAATAAATTGGGAATTGTATCCCGTGCTCCTCTTAGATGAGTGCTGAGCTTATTGCTGAGGGCGACACCGCCAGCTAAAGAAATAACTCTTCTTTTACAATGGGCGTTGAGAGTAGAGGTAGTGATGTCAGGTACTTTTTGAGTTCTTGAAATGCCTTCTCACACTCTTCTGACCACTGAAAAGCTTTGCAGAGGATTTTAAAGAACGGTAGACACAGGTCGGTTAACCGGGAAACAAATCTGTTCAGTGCTGCTACCCAGTCGGCCAAGTTTTAAACTTCCTTTGTTGACCTGGGTGACCGCATGTTGATGATTGCTTGAATTTTTTTGGGGTTTGCCTCAATTCCCCGCCTGCTGACCAAATGTCCCAGGGACTTCCTGGACGAGACTCCAAATGTGCACTTGGCCAGTTCAACCTAATCTGGAACTTTCTTAAGATGCTGAAGGCCTAGGCCAAGTGCTCAAGGTGGTTAGACTCATCTTGGTTTTTGACCAGGAGGTCATCAACATACACCTCCATCGTTTTCCCAATCAGATCTTTGAACATGTGGTTGACCAGGTGTTGGTAAGTTGCCCTAGTGTTCTTAAGGACGAAGGGCATCACCTTGCAGCAATACATCCCTTGGTCAGTAATAAAAGACGTCTTCTCTTCATCCCTGGGATACATGTTGATCTGGTTGTATCCCGAGTAGGCATCCATGAAGGAGAGAAGTGAGTGGCTAGCCGTAGAGTCCATAAGGAGGTCTATCCTAGGTAGTGGATAGCAGTCCTTGAGACAAGCCTTGTTCAGGTCGGTGAAGTCCACACACATTCCGTTGCTCTTCATGACCAATACCACGTTGGCTACCAGTCAAGATGCTGCACTTCCCGGACAGACCTTGCTTTAAGAAGTTTCCAGAGCCCTTTGCGCACTGCTTCCTGCCTTTTAGGGGCCAAACCCCTCCTTTTCTGTTTGATGGGACGGCTGCTCGGATCAATGCTGAGTCGGTGGGACATGACCCGGGGATCAATTCCAGGCATGTCTTCGTGGCACCAAGCAAAGACGTCTTGGCTCTCTCTCAGGAACCGAATTAATTTTTCTCTGAGACTCGGTTCCTGGAGAGTACCAATGTGGACAAACCGATCAGGAAACTGTGGTCCAACACCACTTGACTGGGCTATTCACTTGGGCTGACTCCGCATAGAAAACTAATGTAACAGCTCCGGGCCGTTGCCTGATCTCCTCTCAGGATTCCCGGACCATGGGGGTTGGGAACTTGAAACCAGGCAGTAGGTTGATACAACCGCCTTGGCTTTATTGAGCGTTGGCCTCCCAAGGATGACATTGCAGAAGGATGGCACCCCTACCACCACGAAGATTGCTATCACTGAGGTTTGCTGTGGGTAGGTTCCCATCAAGACCAGCAGCTCGATCATCCGAAGCGGTTGAGTGCTTGAACCATTGAACCCGACCAAGGGAGTGGCGACTGGTCAGAGCTGGTCCCTCGATATCCTGAACTGAGCGAAGGCTGAGGCAAACAGAATATCTGAGGAGCTGCCCGTGTCCACTAACACCCTCTTTACCATGTAGTTGGCTATAAAGAACGTCACCACCAGCGGGTCATCGTGGGGGCAATGCAGGTCCTTTACATCGGTCGTTGGGGAGTTAACTGATTGGACCTACAGGACATCAGCTCGGGATGCCCGAGCATGCCTCTTTCTCACTAGCTATGAGTCCCCTCCGCCCGATGTTCCTTCGGAGACCACATTGATGTGACTGAGTGGTTGTGGCTGCTCGGGAGCTTGGGTGTTTGGCCGCGGTCGTCTGTCTGCAATGACAAACTTGGCGAGGTGACCCTGCTCGATGAGCTTCTCAATGGCAATCTTCAACTTGAAGCAGTCCTCGGTATCGTGGCCATAATCCCTATGGTACCGACAAAACTTATCCCGATTCCGCTTCTCAGGCGGGTTCTTCAGCTTTGTTGGCTTCTTGAGCAGCCTTTGAGCCTCGGCCGCAACCATAACCTCCTGGATAGGCCAAGAGAGTGGTGTGAAAGCAATCGGAGCCTGATCCCGACCTCCTCGGGGCTGATCCTGATTCGGCTTCTTTCTTGAGCCCTTCTCTGAGCCTTTCCAATTCCGCTTGGCCTTCGGGGTATCGTTTTTCGCAAAGCTCAAGCACTTAGACTTTATAAACTCCTCGGTTGTGGATACCGGGATTCCACCGCTTTGTTATGTTTTGAAACTCGTTTGATTTTGAATCAAGGAAAGAGAAAAGGTCTGTTGAAAACAGATACAGAGTCGCCACTTGGTCTTTAAGGAACCAAGAAACCTAATTTTGACTCACCTAAATGGATAAAGGGCACCGGCCCTTCATAACCAAAGAACTTGGTTCGGGGTAGTTGGTACGAGAGAGGAAGGAGCCTTTGTCGCGACTAAAACACCCTCAACTCGCCCCGTTTTTCGACGGGCCTCAATTAGCATCCAAATAATCATCTTATACTATGTTTGGTTCGACAAATAATACTATGATAGTATATTACATTACATAAGAAACTTGAAAATGGAAGATCTAAAGATAAGATATCATTCATAAGATCTAGGCCAAATATCATACAATGTAAAGTGAAAGATCACACAAACAAACCTAGGAAAAATCGTCTAATCATGTATCAAATAATCAAGACTTCCTAATCTAGAGGGGGACATGAATTGTTATTGAAACAAATAAACCAAGAAATCAAAATATGCTTAGCAAGCTAGTATGATGCATGTTATTCTTTGAGAAAAGAAGATCTCTCAATCCCCGGGACGGATGAGAAAGGATGATTAGATCAAAGGGGAAGCATGAACGTGTGATCGTGATCATTCCTTATAATCTTCTTAGATTAAGAGTTACAAAAACCCCAAATCTTGCATGAATGCAATGTATGTATCTAAAATGTGCAAAGGTTGTAGTGTGTTTTGGGTACATGGATTTCTAGAATGACTTAGAAGTCTAAAATGTGTATGAATGAATGAATGAAATCAACATGGGATGTGTACAAATGTAGTATGAACTACTCCCTAAGATATGAACTAATTTGGAATGCATACAAGCATCAAATCAAAGAATGAAAATTAAAATGTGCTTGCTGTGAATAGTGGACAGAACAGTAGCATGATCTTGTGGAAATTGAAAAGAGGGGTTAGGAATGTTTTCAATGCATTTTTTTTATGGAGATCTTCCTTATTGTGTCTAGGACACTCCCCAAAAGGCCAATCTTGAATAGATATCACAGATTGAGAGAAATCATATAAACAATGAAGGTCACTCAGAAACAGAGTTCGTACCGTCGACTGAAATGTTGAAAAATATTAGAAAATGAAAACTAATGATCTAGAGGCCCATTTTATACAGATAGTTCCCTAAGACATTGAAGTTTAAGGGAAAAATAAGTTAGGACCACCCCTTTTGGAAAAGTGTTCTGTAAAACAAGTTGGAAGTGGACCTAGCTGCTGTGACAGCAAAGACAGAATGTCTGGAAGGAATGTTTGGGTCCAAATGGACCATTTCCAAGTACTTCCAAGTCAAGCCAAAAATCATGGATGTTCTATAATGAGTTAGAAAGACTTTCCAAGTGTTCTTGCATTCATACATTGAGTATTGAACTCAAAATAATTCTTTGAAGTTAAATGACTCACTGTTTTCAGGGTTTTGAGAAAAACTAGGTTTATTTCTTGAAATCAAAATGAGGGGTTTAAGAGGGGGGGTTTTGAAATGAGGGTTTTGAAAGTATACTTCCAGATCTTTGATGAATATTCTAACCACTTGGAATATCAATTCCTAACTTATTTCAAGAACTTCCCAAGTATTTGCAAACCATGGTTTTATTTGGAAATCAAACTCAAGAATCTATGGGAGTATGATACATGAGAGGATGATGATACTGTTGGAAAAACAAGTTTAAATGGAAAGTTTAAACGCGCAGCGGAAAAATCAAGTTATGAAACTTTATTGGCATGCCCGGATCTACTACTCGTCAATTCTACAGATGCGCACAAGAGGGGACACGAGTTATACCTTAGTGTCTTGAACCCAATTCTGATCTTCAACTTCCAGCAGCCTCCACTAGATGATCTTCACCCTTATGACTCCTGCGGATGCCTGCCAGAAAGACTAGGGTTGGTGGGAACCCTAATGGAGAGGATAGAGAAGGTTTTGGGACTCCAAAACAGTTTCTGCAGCTTCTGACGTTCAAAACGACGAACAACCTTTTCCAGAACGCAGCTGCCCTATTTATAGATTCCCAGAACCGACCTAGACTTCGAGCGATCGAAGTGCCTTCGATCGATCGAACATTCGATCGATCGAACCATCTTCGATCGATCGAACCTGCAAACTTCAATCGATCGAGATATCTTCGATCGATCGAACCTGTCTGGACATCATCCTCAAGCATCTTTCCAAGCATCCTGGCGGAGCTAAGAGTGGGACCTCCTAGGCTCTTTATTGTTGGCTCAGACCAGTTTATTAATTACCAAGACCAAACTCTTTGATCAGCAAACTAACCAACTGGTCAGTTAACGTTTATTCCACTATAAAACGATAACTGAACTCCAACGCAAAAGAACATATTCGAAGCGATAACTAGACTTGTATGTTGTACTAATGTCCCTCTACCGTCAGCATTCGTAATCATATTCAGGTAGTCGGATAACTGTTACTGTCAACCTGAATCATGATTACTTCTTGTATTCCTTGAGTCCCATTCACTACTCATGATTACCAAACATGTTGATAACTCTTATCAACAAGACTGCAGTACTCAGTAATCGACATGGTGACATTCTCAAGGGAATGCTTACTCTGAAACAGAGGGTAGATTCTATCTTGACAATATATGTTCACAACCCTATGAATATGACATACCCAAGATACCCAGGTGTTGATCTTTTATAGACCTCACTGATTGGTAAGTCAAAGCAGCCATATCCACAGTCTGTGTTCATAATCGTCTCAAGATTGAGATCACATACCTTATACAAGTTATGAGTTCCTATTGACTGTTGACAGCATTGAGCGTCAATAGGAAACTCAGGTCCGTCAATGCACTATAAGCACTAGCATATTAACCAAGAGTCACACTCTAGTGATTGAGATTTATCACTCCATCCAATGGTAGTTAATGATGCTACAGTGTATACCTGATGAGATATCCAGTCTCATCATCCACTGTGACAAGCTTTAAGTATCAAAGAATAGTAATTCGTATCTCATTGTATGTATCTCATACACACACGAAATACTTACTATGATACTTATGGATTAAACAATCATCTCATGAAAGAAACATACATAATGAAATGTAAAGCTGATATCCATATATTAAAAAGTCAATGTCTAATACATAAAGTAATGGTTTGAGGGCACAAACCCAACAAACTCCCACTTGCACTCAT
Source organism: Hydrangea macrophylla (assembly GCA_033977485.1). Taxonomy (NCBI): domain Eukaryota; kingdom Viridiplantae; phylum Streptophyta; class Magnoliopsida; order Cornales; family Hydrangeaceae; genus Hydrangea; species Hydrangea macrophylla. The sequence continues at coordinate 31,431,850 of CM066989.1, forward strand.
AACCATTCAGAACTACATCTAAGACCTAGACTATCTAGATGACGATCAAAGACCTTCTGTGGTAAGGCCTTTGTAAATGGATCAGCAAGATTGTCAGCGGTGGCAATCTTGGTGACAGTCACATCTCCACGTTGAACTATATCTCGGATTAGGTGATATTTCCGCTCTACGTGCTTTCCCTTTCCGTGGTTCCTTGGCTCCTTGGACTGAGCCACTGCCCCACTATTATCACAATAAAGCGTAATAGGCGACAGCGATGCTGGTACCACCTCGAGTTCCATAAGGAACTTCTTGAGCCAAACAGCTTCCTTTGCGGCTTCACAAGCAGCCACATACTCAGCTTCTGTAGTTGAGTCTGCAATGCATTTCTGCTTAATGCTCCTCCAACTGACAGCACCACCTCCCAAGGTAAAGAGATGACCGGACGTCGACTTCCTCGAATCTTTATCTGACATAAAGTCCGAGTCAGTGTATCCCACTGGAATTAACTCACTACCACCGTACATAAGCATGTAATCTTTAGTTCTTCTCAAGTACTTAAGAATGTGCTTAACGGCTGTCCAGTGCTCTGGACCCGGATTCGACTGATATCTGCTAACCATGCCAACGGCAAAGCAGATATCTGGTCTAGTGCATAACATCGCATACATGAGACTTCCCACTGCAGAAGCATAGGGAACTCCTGTCATGCGATTCCTCTCCTCCTGTGTCTTTGGACACTGGTCCTTGGAGAACGCTAAACCATGCCTGAAAGGTAACAAACCTTTCTTCGAATTATCCATTGAAAACCTAGTTAGCACCTTATCGATATAACCAGCTTGAGATAATCCCATTATCTTTTGCTTGCGATCCCGAAAGAGCTTTATCCCAAGAATATAGCTCGCCTCTCCTAGATCCTTCATATCGAAAGTACTAGCTAGCCAAACCTTGACCGTTGACAATGCCGCTACATCATTTCCAATGAGTAGAATGTCGTCAACGTAAAGCACAAGAAAAGCCACCACTTTTCCTTCACTCTTCTTGTATACACAAGGTTCATCCAGATTCTGTATGAAACCAAACGATTTGACCGCTTGGTCAAATTGGATGTTCCAACTTCTGGATGCCTGCTTAAGTCCATAAATGGACTTTTGCAACTTGCATACCAAGTTACCTTTCCGACCAGCTATGAACCCTTCTGGTTGTTGCATATAGATGTCCTCCTCAAGATTGCCATTCAAGAATGCAGTCTTGACGTCCATCTGCCAGATTTCAAAATCTAGGCATGCAGCAATAGATAAGAGTATTCTGATGGACTTGAGCATGGCTACCGGCGAGAAGGTTTCCTCATAGTCAATGCCCTCCCTCTGAGTATAACCTTTCGCTACAAGCCTAGCCTTAAAGGTCTCAACCTTTCCATCAGATCCTCTTTTCCTCTTGTAGACCCACTTGCAGCCAATGGGTTTAATATTGGCTGGAAGTTCTACAAGATCCCAGACCTGATTGGAATCCATAGATTCCAATTCAGCCTTCATAGCTTTAATCCAATGAGCTGAATCAACATCAGCCATTGCCTCTTCGTAAGTGGTAGGATCAGATTCAGATTCTATGGAGACAGCTTCAAAAACTTCTCCTAAGAACATGTATCTATCAGGCTGGCTGATAATCCTCCCACTACGACGAGGTACCGGTGCGGAAATGGGTGAAGAAGTGGTGTTTTCTTGATTTATATCGTCATTAACTGCGGGTTGGACTGAGGGCTCTCCTTCTATCTCTCTAAGATCTATCCTTCCCTTAGGTTTATGGTTCATGATATAATCATTCTCTAAGAAAACAGCATTTGTACTAACAAACACTTTCTGTTCCCTTGGATCATAAAAATACCATCCATAAGTACCCTTTGGATAACCCACAAAGTAACATACTTCCGATCTAGAATCCAATTTGCTCATCTTTCCTTTGAGCACATGTGCCGGACACCCCCATATCCGGAGATGTTGCAAAGAAGGCTTGCGCCCAATCCACATCTCTCGTGGTGTCCTTGGAACAGATTTGCTTGGTACTAGATTTAGTATGTAAGCAGCGGTTTCCAAAGCATAACCCCAAAGGAATAATGGCAACTCAGAATAACTCATCATCGACCTAGTCATGTCTAAAAGAGTCCGATTCCTTCTCTCCGCTACACCATTTTGCTGAGGCGTACCAGGTGCAGTTAACTGTGACAGAATCCCATTCTGTACGAGGTGATCAATAAACTCATTAGAGAGGTACTCGCCACCTCGATCAGATCGAATGGTCTTGATATGTGTGCCCAATTGCTTCTCCACTTCAGCCCTAAACTCTTTGAACTTTTCAAAGGCTTCAGACTTGTGCTTCATTAGGTACACATATCCATACCTGGAGTGGTCATCGGTAAATGTTATGAAATACTCATAACCACCCCTTGCTCTAATATTTATTGGTCCACACACATCAGTATGAACTAATTCCAACAATGCATTGGTTCTATTGCCCTTTGCAGGAAAGGGCCTTTTGGTCATCTTACCCTCCAAACAAGACTCGCAGACTTCCATTGGTTCGAGAACCAAATCGCCTAAGACCCCTTCTTTGACTAGTCTGCCAATCCTATTCAGATTGATATGGCCAAGCCTCATATGCCAAAGCCTTGTTGGATTAGTGGAAGGTTCCTTTCTTTTAGATGGTAAAGTTACCACTGAGTTATTAAGTTCCAAACCAGAATCTTTAGAAATATTGGGAGTAATCACATACAAACCATTTGATTTAACACCAGAACATATAAAAGAACTATTTCTTTTAATCACAACTTCAGTTCCAAAATGAAAAGAATGACCATTATTCGATAAATTAGAAACTGAAATTAAATTACGTCTCATTGAAGGGACGTAAAGTACATCTGATAAAATCAAAATTTTATTGTCTAGAAATTCTAAAACTACGACTCCTATAGCAACCGCAGATACGGTTGCGCTAGAACCTAGAGTAAGTACGATTTCCCCATCACTGCACTTCCTGGTTGATCTGAACCCCTGCAATGAATTACAGATATGGTTAGTCGCACCAGAATCAATGCACCAAGTGTTTGAAGTATCCGTTATAAAACTTACTTCAATCACATGTGATTCAATCATACCTTGAACTCTTGTAGCTAAGAATTCTGGACAGTTCCTCTTCCAGTGGCCCTTCTCACCGCATTGGAAACACTTTCCTTTGCCTTGGCCACCCACCTTCCCTTTGCCCTTACCTTTTCCCTTAGATTTTGCAATCTTAGGGACCGGTCCAACACTTGAACCTCCAGTGCTAGCCTTCTTCTTCCCTTTCTTTCCTTTCGGCACAGATCGGGAAGAGGAAGCGCTTTTCTCAACGTTTAAAACGCTGCCCCCAGGTTTGATCACCCCTTCCGCTGCCAATAAAGAGCTCATCAATTCGCTCATTGAAAAATCCATTTTATTCATATTATAATTCAGTTTAAATTGAGCGAATGATGGCGACAGCGTATTGAGGATCATATCAACTTGGGTCTGTGCATCGATGTTGGCACCTAGGGTCTCCAGCTCGTTTAAATAACCAATCATTTTCAAAACATGTTCTTTGACTGGAGTCCCTTCCGACATCTTAGCACTCATTATCTTCTGCATAGCTACCTGTCTGGCAGGCCTGCCATGATCCCCAAACATCTTTTTCAGGGATTCGATAATGTCACTGGCGGAATTGTTCGACTGGTATTGGTGTTGTAACACATTAGCCATAGAAGCCAATATGTAACAACGAGCCATCCCATTCGACTTTTTCCATTTATCAAACTCGCGTCTAGCAGCAGCCAAAGCATTTGCAGCGGGTTCTTCGAGGCATGGGGTGGTGAGGACATATATGTGATCCTCCGCAGTTAACACGATGTCAAGGTTACGTTTCCATTCAGTGTAGTTGTTTCCAGTTAACTTGTTTTGAGTGAGTATGGTGGCAAGTGGACTAAATGCAGATCCAGACATTATGATTACTGAAAATCAAACAAACAAAATATATATGGATATCAGAATTTGACAGTTTGAAATAAAAGAATCCTTTTAAAACTCTTATTTTAAAACAAAGTCGCCGGAATATTGAAACGAAAGAATAAAGCCTCCGTGTGGTGGTCAATGTTCAATCTTTCGATTAATCATGACTTGTCGGCTATGCAACTCTTGCAAAACAAGTTATGACTCCCGAACCTATTTGATCTCTAAGTTTCTGAATAATGCCCCGTGTGGGATCCCTTATCCATAGCTTAGCTAGTGTGTACCATTAACTAGGATCCAATCACAACCGTCTCAAGTAGCGCCTCCGTGTGGTGGTCACCCTCTAACACGTCTGATTGATCCTATCAAAAGAAGTTCACATCTAGTAACCAATGAGTAATGCACCCTCCGTATGGAATGATCACCCCTGGCGAGGTGACACAGAATGCACCACTCATCTTACAGTGAACCGTTAATGGAAGATCGTGGGTGTAATTTGATAAGACCCTCTCCCACTAGATTTAGTAAAAAAAAGGATTTTGCTTTTTGAGAAAATCTGTTTCTACACACTTCCCATAAACATCTAATGTTTACTAATGTGTTGAAAACGGTTTTTGAATTTTATTTTAGAAAACTTGTTTTGCGTGCATGCAACAATGTATTATACGCCAATCACAAACAAAGCACAGAAAACAAAAAACTAAAATGAAATAAAAGACATCCAAACGATGCCTCTATCTCCCATGGCTCTATCTCCATATAACCTGCTTTTGGTTTGATCGCCTCCAGCTCCATCTTCATGGACAACGGCTCCTTGCTCCATCTTCATGGATATTCTAATTCTATTACATTGAACCTATGCCTCTTTTGAAGCTTACAATTTATCTAGAAATAGAAATAGCAACAACAAAATAAAAGGCTAGGGAAACCGGTGCGACTTTCCTTTTCGTAGGATTGAAGTCGCAGCGCCCTTTACATATGCCTTAAAACCAAACCAAACTTAAAACAACACACCAATCTAAAACATTCAAACACAAAATTAAATGCTCTTGGCGCCATGGGAGATAGCGACTAACTTTTGCTGCAAAAGGTTAGTTGAACACACATCCACGCATATATATAACAAAATATAACTATTGGAACCCTTAATTGATTCACACAGTATATAAACTCTTTACATACTGAATTAGAACTCAAAACAGCATCTAACTTCTCTGTCATAGTTCGATCGATCGAAGACCGTTCGATCGCTCGAACCTTCGATCGATTGAACACTGTTCAATCGCTTGAACATTCTATTTCACAGAATGATTAAAAATTTTGCAGAATACGTTAAAATTAAACTTTTAATTTCAAAATACTTTTAAAACTGTGAAACAAAGATCCTGACAAAGAGTCTGTCTCGATCGATCGAACTCTGTTCGATCGCTCGAACAACAGAAGGTTTCGATCGATCGAAACCTGTTCGATCGCTCGAGTACAGAGCGTTCGATCGATCGAGACTACTTCGATCGATCGAACCTATCTTGCATCCAATGCAATCACAGATTTGTATACTACTGCGATAACACTGCAGAAACAGATCTGTGACGATGCAGTTTCGAAAGCAGTTCTAAAATCAACATGCAAATCAAAATAGTGTTCCAAAAAACGCATCTATGGATCCAAACGAGCGTGGCTCTGATACCAATTGTTGGAAAAACAGGTTTAAATGGAAAGTTTAAACGCGCAGCGGAAAAATCAAGTTATGAAACTTTATTGGCATGCCCGGATCTACTACTCGTCAATTCTACAGATGCGCACAAGAGGGGACACGAGTTATACCTTAGTGTCTTGAACCCAATTCTGATCTTCAACTTCCAGCAGCCTCCACTAGATGATCTTCACCCTTATGACTCCTGCGGATGCCTGCCAGAAAGACTAGGGTTGGTGGGAACCCTAATGGAGAGGATAGAGAAGGTTTTGGGACTCCAAAACAGTTTCTGCAGCTTCTGACGTTCAAAACGACGAACAACCTTTTCCAGAACGCAGCTGCCCTATTTATAGATTCCCAGAACCGACCAAGACTTCGAGCGATCGAAGTGCCTTCGATCGATCGAACATTCGATCGATCGAACCATCTTCGATCGATCGAACCTGCAAACTTCAATCGATCGAGATATCTTCGATCGATCGAACCTGTCTGGACATCATCCTCAAGCATCTTTCCAAGCATCCTGGCGGAGCTAAGAGTGGGACCTCCTAGGCTCTTTATTGTTGGCTCAGACCAGTTTATTAATTACCATGACCAAACTCTTTGATCAGCAAACTAACCAACTGGTCAGTTAACGTTTACTCCACTATAAAACGATAACTGAACTCCAACGCAAAAGAACATATCCGAAGCGATAACTAGACTTGTATGTTGTACTAATGTCCCTCTACCGTCAGCATTCGTAATCATATTCAGGTAGTCGGATAACTGTTACTGTCAACCTGAATCATGATTACTTCTTGTATTCCTTGAGTCCCATTCACTACTCATGATTACCAAACATGTTGATAACTCTTATCAACAAGACTGCAGTACTCAGTAATCGACATGGTGACATTCTCAAGGGAATGCTTACTCTGAAACAGAGGGTAGATTCTATCTTGACAATATATGTTCACAACCCTATGAATATGACATACCCAAGATACCCAGGTGTTGATCTTTTATAGACCTCACTGATTGGTAAGTCAAAGCAGCCATATCCACAGTCTGTGTTCATAATCGTCTCAAGATTGAGAACACATACCTTATACAAGTTATGAGTTCCTATTGACTGTTGACAGCATTGAGCGTCAATAGGAAACTCAGGTCCGTCAATGCACTATAAGCACTAGCATATTAACCAAGAGTCACACTCTAGTGATTGAGATTTATCACTCCATCCAATGGTAGTTAATGATGCTACAGTGTATACCTGATGAGATATCCAGTCTCATCATCCACTGTGACAAGCTTTAAGTATCAAAGAATAGTAATTCGTATCTCATTGTATGTATCTCATACACACACGAAATACTTACTATGATACTTATGGATTAAACAATCATCTCATGAAAGAAACATACATAATGAAATGTAAAGCTGATATCCATATATTAAAAAGTCAATGTCTAATACATAAAGTAATGGTTTGAGGGCACAAACCCAACAGATACATGATATGATATAGCATGCTAAAAGTGGTAAAGAACATGTGCATGGGATATGGGTTCATCTAGATACAAGAGAGTGTTGCATCAAAGTGTGAAAGCCAAAAAGTGAAATGCTGTGAATAGTGGACAAACTGTATGCATTACTTTGTAACATTATAATGGGAGGTCAAACGTGCCTAGGAAAATGTGAGAAAAATCGGAGAACATCCTTATTGTGTCTCAAAAATAACCCAAAAAGCCAAACATCAATAGCTATCACAGATTAAAAGAAATAAATCAGAATGTACACATGACTCAGAAACAAAAGCTGCATTGTTGACTGATTTTGTATGATTTTTCATAAATCAAAGAAAAGGTTTATGATGACCCATTATATACCAAAGGTTTCCTAAGATACCCAAGTTTTATAAAAAAAATAGAAAAGATATATGTACAGTGACGAAAATATCCAGAATAAGTGCAAGAAGTTGGGTGAACATTCTGTGAGAACAGAGGCAGATTATGAATATTAACTTCTCACATCCAAGTGGTTTCATCATCATAACTCAAGTATTTAATTCAAAACAAATCTTTGAATCTGAACAGCTCACTGTTTTGGATCATTCTTGAAGAAAATGGATTTGGGTTTTGAAATAGAGTTTGAGTTCTTGATTGGGGGTTTTGAAATAGATGTTCAAAGTATGAACTTAAGCTCTTGAGATGATCATGTGACCACTTAGAACCTCATCCAACCTTGAATCATCAAAGAACTCCCAATATTATTGGAGAGATTTATTTTTATTTTGGACATAACTTCAATACATTTCAAGAACATCTTGGAAGTATTGAGGTTATGATGATCATCTATCAAACATGTTTTTGAGGTCAAGAGCTACTATCCATAAGGATTCACTCACCCCAAACTTCATGTCATCACTTAGATGATGATGAACTAGTAAGTAAATAAAGAAAATAAAAAGAAATGAGATTAAGAAGAGATGAACATAATATGAACAAGCAAGTAAATAACAATCAATAGATGATAATCAATATGATTTTGGACTTGTAGCTTGGTGTTTCACTGATAGATTTTGACATTTGGACATGGAAGTAGCTTCCTAACTCAAGAATGCTCAAGAATTGTGATTGGGTATATTGATGATGAAGTATATAGAAAAATGGTGGAGGAAAACAAGATTAGAACTCACTTTGATTGGAAAAAATGGAAGAAGAAGACTACTTCTTCTCTTTCTCTCTCTATATTTCCCTAGAGTTTCTTCCTAAGCTTTCTCTAAGCTTCCATGTCTCTCCCCTAAATGGAAGTAAATGGCTTCTTCTATAGGCAAAGGAGGGGTGGTAAATGGAGTTTTAAAAAGTTTAAAATGGTCTCCAATTGGTCCAAAATAAGCTGGGAATCAAAACTACGTCGTTTTGGTTTTTAATTAATCAAAATGGGACCCCAAAAGAAATTACAAAAACTCACTGTTCTGGAGGGGAGTGCCGCGGAGGCACTGGGCCAGTGCCGCGGCGGCACTGCTCCTCCCTTCGTCCAGATAATGCTGTTTAGGCCCCCTGAGGTTCCGGTATTCGCGAAAAAGCCCTATTTCGTCCGAAATTCACAGAAAATGTATATGAACTCCAAACTGAGGTTGTGATATACCGTTGGAAAGGTATTGGAGTCTACTTTACATAAAAAATAGTTCGGGGATAAGTCACTTTGAAAAGTTTTGCGGTATTTGCGATAAAAGCCAATTTGATCGCCTTTTTCGCCTTTGGAAATTTATAATAAATTCGTTTTAAATCCAGAAATTATGTGCGATATACTGTCGAAAAGCTATTGACCTCTAGTATCCATGAAAAATATTTGAAAATTGTTTCGGCACCCCGGTTCCAAAGTCAAATTCTGGTCAAACTGGTCAAACCTGGGATTCCTGGGAAGTTCTGGAAACCTCCGGGAGTTCCCGGGAGCTGATGTTTTCGCTCGATTTTCTTTCGGAACTTGTTTTAACACTTTTTCATGATTTAAAAATGATTCTGGTGAATTCGGACGACTTTTGTCAAACTTGGTCAAACTTGGTCAAACTCTGGTCAAACCTTGGTCAAACCGGTCAACGGGGACTTTTCGGGAACTTCCGGGGCTTCCGGGGGTCTCTGGGAGCTGACGATTTCATCCGATTTTTCTTTTAAAACTCATTCGAATACTTTTCTTACGACGTAGCATGTTTCCAGAACTTTGGGGCCAAATCTGGGAGTTTTATGGCTTTCAAGGGCATTTTGGTCATTCTGAGCATTTTGAGAAATAGAACCAACTTCCAGGAGTCCTTTTGAGTCCTTTTTCGATCATTGTGAACCACCAAGCTATGGGTCTCCTAAATCTGATAGCCGACAAAATGGGGTGTCTACAGTTTGCCCCTCTTTGGCATGAACTTGCGAGGCAACGCATGTCGCAAGCGAGTGCCAAAGCTTTGAAGAGACAGGACTTTTTGGAGGCTATAGATTTAGGATAAAAACGTTGCAAAAGATGCGAGGATGATGAGGTTAGTGCTGGTCGTGCTCCGCGTGAGCTGCCTACGTATCCCAAGGGGAATAAGACCAGGACGTAGTTCAGGTCACAAAGGAATAAATCACACATGCATATACACAACAATCAGGCGGATGCTATGCTATATGAGGATGATATGCAATGTGTGGATGTGATATGATTTCGTACATGAGTCCTATCATGCCTAGCTTTCTGATCCTAGAATGAGCAGGTGCCATGGGGTGTGCCACTCCGAGTGGGCTGGTGTTGTGCTAGTGTTCGTGACTGTGATGTAGTGGATGACTCGGATGAGGACATCAAGGTTTAGAAGACTCTGGGTCTAGGGGCAAATTTCTGGAATTACGGGAAGTGTGCTTTACAAGCGAATGGGATCGGATGTGGGGTCTTTGAAAATGACAACTAAGGACAACCCATAGGTGAGGGAGTTCATGATAATCGACAGTTTTATAATAACCAAAGTGAGGAGGCTCATATAAGTGGGGTAGCTCACGATAATTGACAGGTGAGATAACCGGAGTAAAGAAGCTCACGATAAGTGAGGAAACTCATAATGACTGACAGGTGAGAAAGCTCATGATAATCAGTAGACACGGATCCTTGAATTGGGAATAGACAGTGCTTGCCCTGTGAATCGGGGTAAATTGACTGCGGGTGATGTTTTGGCCGATCCTTATGATGACAAGTCCGGAGAATCGGTTCGGACTTCTGTTATTTTCTGTTGGGGATGGTAGGGGACTCTCTGAGAATCTCTCTTCAATTCTTGACCTAGAACCAGGATCCATCTCTGAATCTCTCGTGGTTGGTCAGATTTTGTAATGCTCAATCCAAAAAGAACCGGTTAGGGCCTTCGGGAGCTGATGGACTCTTTAAGAATCTCTCTTCAATTCTTGACCTAGAACCAGGATCCATCTCGGAATCTCTCATGGTTGGTCAGATCTCGCAATGCTCAATCCAAAAGAGCCGGTTAGGGCCTATCGGTTTCTGTCCTCGGGGGATGATGTAGGGTTCTCGGAGAATCTTTTTTTTGGCGCTCAATCCAAGAGGGCCGGTCAGGGCCTCCGGGAGCTGGTATCTATCGGTTTCTGTCCTCGGGGGGATGATGTAGGGTTTTCGGGGAATCTCTTTTGGCGCTCAATCCAAGAGGGCCGGTCAGGGCCTCCGGGAGCTGGTATCTATCGGTTTCTGTCCTCGGGGGATGATGTAGGGTTCTCGGGGAATCTCTTTTGGCGCTCAATCCAAGAGGGCCGGTCAGGGCCTCCGGGAGCTGGTATCTATCAGTTTCTGTCCTCGGGGGATGATGTAGGGTTCTCGGAGAATCTCTTTTGGCGCTCAATCCAAGAGGGCCGGTCAGGGCCTCCGGGAGCTGGTATCTATCGGTTTCTGTCCTCGGGGGATGATGCAGGGTTCTCGGGGAATCTCTTTTGGCGCTCAATCCAAGAGGGCCGGTCAGGGCCTCCGGGAGCTGGTATCTATCGGTTTCTGTCCTCGGGGGATGATGCAGGGTTCTAGGGGAATCTCTTTTGGCGCTCAATACAAGAGGGCCGGTCAGGGCCTCCGGGAGCTGGTATCTATCGGTTTCTATCCTCGGGGGAAGATGTAGGGTTCTCGGGGAATCTCTTTTGGCGTTCAATCCAAGAGGGCCGGTCAGGGCCTCCGGGAGCTGAAGGATAATGTACTCTGCTAGGAAGAAGGAAATACGTCCTTTAAACGATAGTAAAGGTATCATTCTATTTGCGACAGAGATGATTTGCGGTGGTTTGACACTGATGGAGGGTGATAATCAATAGCAACTTATGGACTTATGTTGCTAGGATGAAAGAAGATCATCAACAGCCACTCATGGACTTATGTTGCATGATCGAAGAAAGATGGTCGATCAACAGCCACTCATGGACTTATGTTGCATAGATGAAAGAAGATCATCAACAGCCACTCATGGACTTATGTTGCTAGGAGAAATGAAGATCATCAACAGCCACTCATGGACTTATGTTGCTAGGAGAAATGAAGATCATCAACAGCCACTCATGGACTTATGTTGCATGAACGAAGAAAGATGATGAATCAACAGCCACTCATGGACTTGTGTTGCTAGGAGAAATGAAGATCATCAACAGCCACTCATGGACTTATGTTGCATGAACGAAGAAAGATGATGGATCAACTTTCGACGGTTTGGAAAGGGATGAAATTTTTCCCAAGTTTGGACGCTTCTCATGCTGACGCCTTAACCGGTGCAGTAATGGTGTTTGGTACTCCTACTTGTATTGGCATGCTCTTTATAACTTGATTCAAAAAATTCATTATTCGTCACTGTTGACTTACACATTTGAGACTACGACCGACTCTTTTCCTGAAAAAGACTATGACAGACTCAAAACTGACAGACACCGACACGCGAGGGTGACACATTTGACACCGAAATGAAACAAGCTCGACTTGCCAAAACTTGATGTGCTCTTGTCATAAATGATGTACCATTTCTCTTTTGTGTTTACTTCTCACCTTAACGTGGCATCACTTTGATGGTGAATCTTATTTTGAAAATTTCTCCCTACTGATTTAATCAATTTCTTTGCTTCTCCCAAGATGTGCTTTGAATCAGTGCCTTAGCTTATGGAATAAAAGATGCTCCGTTTCCATCTATTCAAAACAATGCTTGTGACTTGAAGGCTTACCATTGGTGTATAGGGATCGGGTGGCAAACAAAGTTTGCCCCTAGTTTGAAGGCCATGAAGTGGGATCGGTAGGCAAACGAGGTAAATGATCGAAGTTTGCCCCTAGTTTGGTGGAAGGTTCATTGGAGGTTTTGGGCAAACGAGGTAGGTGACCGAAGTTTGCCCCTTGTATGAAGGGTAGATAGTAAAATTTAGGCAAACGAGGCTGGTAGCCAAAGTTTGCCCCTAGTGTGGAAGGTGATTTCTGGCTTGAGGCAAGGACCGTGACTTTAATCTCTCAAATGCTCATAACTTTTGCCTAGGTACTAGTGAGGTGACCTAGCGAGCTTTTTTTTCTCTCTTTTGTTATTGCTCACCTTGGATTCAGCTCTAACTTTTGCCTAGGCGTCCTTTCGGATTTTCAACCTAGCGAGCCATCCTTCTTTTCTTTTTTCAAAGTCTGCCTACATACCCCCGAACGGGGATCAGGTCCAACGTAGTTCGGGCCGAAGCTTGAAAGAAATTGGGCTATTTTTGTGGGTGGAGCGACCTAACCAATGTGGTTGCCTACGTATCCCCGAGTGGGAATCAGGTCGAGCGTAGTTCAAGGCCAGGCTTGAAGAAAGGGGGGTTTGAGGTATGAGGGTTTTTCAAACCAATCGTCAAAGAAGTGCAAACTTAGGTCACTTGTGGTAGCCTTGAATAAGAAGATTCAATTTCGGTCTCCCTTTCTTTTTTTTTCTTTTTCTTTTTCTTTTTGTTTTGTTTTGAGGATTGATCCTTTTCACTTTCGCCTAGCTAGTCAGTTTTGCTTTTTAATGTAGTCGATTCTTGTGAGATCTTTCAATCGCAATCTTAGAATTCCAAAATGTGCATGTCAGTTCTCGGAATTTATTTGTGGTCATTCCATGCCTTTTGAAATGTGATCTTGGCACGTTCTTAAGATGTATCTTGAAGCGTATGATTCTCTCATTTGTTTCATCAAAATTTTCTCCAACATTTTGACTGGCTAGGGTCAGATTTTGGAAATCAACACCTTTTTCAGCTCTAACTTTTGCCTAGGTGCCCTTTCGGGTTTTTAACCTAGCGAGCTTTTTTTTTTTTTTTTTTTTCTTTTCTTTTTTTTTGAAAGTGGAGATGAAACTCATTGAAATGTTTAGCTACCATCAAGGACCAAGTCCGCACAGGTTCGCATGGCTATCAATTGGGTTGGGCCCAAGGCTTTGAAATGATAGAAATGGTGGAAAGGGTGTTGGGCAAGCCCCAAGTCAGTTTCAATTATGTCTTTTCAAGATTGAAGTAAGAGCATCTTTAAATTCTTAAAGTAAGACTATTCAATTCCGGCTCTTCATCAGTGTCAGCGTGAAATCGATTTTAACCTTTCAGGATTCTTTTTTTGTTTTGTCGTAGAAAAATTATTACCAGAGTAATATCCATGGTAATTTGAAAGGTGACACTTCAGTCTAGTGATTCATGCATTTATGACTAAGCACATCAGATTAGGCAAATGAGACTTCATTCCATCAGTAGAGAAGGATTACAGACTCATTAACAACTTGATGACAGACAGACTAGACCACAAGACTAAACTTGAAATAGACAAAACATACAACAGACTCGACCTGGTCTCAAATGGAATGTCACAGTGACTCACTTATTCTTTTTATTTCTTTTTCTGAAGAGCATCTTCCTTTGGTTTTCTAGGAAGAGTCCCAAACACCATTACTTCACTTGCACAGGTTCAACATTCGTGGGTCTCAGCAAAGGGGATCATTCGAGCGGTTGGTCCAAGCCAAGATAGGAGATGGCATTAGGATGGGGTACATCCTCTATGAGATTTTGAATGTCATGGCGGAGGCGGATGCACTGATCGGTGGCATGGCCTATATTTTGGTGGTAAGCACATTGTAGGCTCATGTTGTAGTGAGAGGGTATGGGATCCGGTAGTGGTTTGTGAGGGAGGAGTTGTAGGTGGCCCTTTTTGAGTAGGTGGTCTAAGGCTGTGGAGAGGGGAATATCAAGTCTGGAGAATTTGCGAGGGCCTTTAGGGCGATTTGGTGGAATAGACTGGTGTGGACGGAGAGAGTAGGCCATTGGTTGGTGGTTAGGTGCATGGACACCTGGGGAGTCTAGGGAGTAGTTGGGTCCCTTGGACTGGTGTTGGGGTTCATTATTCCTGAACTTTCCTTCTCTGATGGCATCCTTTATTCTGGTTAGCTTGTCAAGAGCTTCTTGATCCAAACTATGTATCCAAAGATCAGCTAATTTTCCAAACCATTCAGTACAAGGTGCTGGCTGGGAAGATAGCAGAATCGAGGGTGGTGGGTTAGCCAAATGCCGTATCATATCTGTCATTTCCGCAAGCTTGTCCCTGATCTTCTCAACAGCAGGTTCCATAGCGGTCATTCTAGCATCCACAGTTATTCTGATTAGTTGATCATTCGGTGTACGAGTCCAAGCGGAGTGAATGCGGACTTCTGGTCTCATTTTCTCAAGAAATCCTAGGACCTGGGTGAGGTGATCCGAAAGCTGAGTCATAGTGGCTCTCATCTTGGCGACTCGAGTTTCTAAGCTTTTGTGATCCATAGGTTTGTTTCTGGGAGGGCTATTAATCCCAAGAAGAAAATGTAGCAGGACGACGTTTAGGACCTGTAATGTCTTACAAATTGAAATGACAAGGATCAGACTCGGAGGATGAAGATCGATGATCATGTGATGATTAGAAGGGATAGACTGTGTGGACTTATGAGATATATGTGTGTGCAAACTGACATGAATTGTGTATGCATATAAGACAATCATGCGGATGCGAACCCTAATCTATATGATGCCTATACTTCTAACTTATAGCAGTTAAGCAAGTAAGGTCCTAGTCATACAAAGTGTGCTAACCTTTCTTTTCAGTATGATCACCAAGGGATAACAGGGATTTTTGGGATACTTCAGAAATTTTGGACAGAGTCTCTGGGAAAAATAGGGATTTTTGGTTGATTTGGACTGAGCTTCTAGGATAAACTGGTATTTTAGGTATTCCTGAGAAATATGGATAGTATATCTGGGCGTTTCTGGGTGATTTGGACAGAGTTTCTAGGAGAAACAAGTACCTTGGGTATTTCTGGGAAACTTGGATTTATGGGAAGCTTGGGTAGAGTTTTAGGAGAAACATGGATTTTCTGGGATTTTGGGTATAACAAGGATACCTGGGGAGTTCGAATAGGATTTCTGGGAGGAGCAGGAAGATTTGGGTAATTCGGACAGGGTATCTGGGAGACATAAGTATATCGGGGTTTTTGGAAGAAACTGAGACTTCAGGGTAATTTGGGGGAAAATAGGGATTTTTAGGAAATCTAGGTGATTCGGACAGAGTTTCTAGGAAAACAGGGATATCCTGATGAGTTGGGCAGAGTTTCTGGAAGAAATAGGGATATATGACGGGAACAGGTGATGATGGTGATCATACTGTCTAGCGAGTTTTCATACTCCTATATCTTAGGACCAAACAAACAAGGTTTGCCGTGTATATCTTTGTGAGCATGGAGCAGACATCCTTATCATGGTGCCTAGGCAAGTCAACTCAATGTGATCACATGTGAGTGATTGCCTTGGGAATCATAAGAAAGAGGTTCTGTTCTATGCCACATAAGCGTCTACACCGCGCAGGTAATCCCGTCAGGGCATACAACAGTTATATCACATTGTCCTATCTGAAAAGATAAATGAACAGTCCTATGAAAGGTTCTACAGGAATCTATATGCAAAGGCTGGGTTTAGTCAAAGAGGGTCCGTTGACGAGAGCTCCAATATACCGTCAGAGAGACAGTACGAAAGTCTTTACTCTTTTTGATATACCTTGGAAGGTACAGTATCAACGGTGACTTGTGCCCTGGCACAGCAAGACCTGAACAATGTCAGCGCCGCGTTTCAGACACAGTCGGAGGGGGAAAATGCAAGAGTGCAATGCGGTGAACAAAACACAGTAAAAAAAGATGATTTTAAGGATGCTTCTTATGAGTCAAACCTCTGTATTATTTTGTTTTAAAATAAAAATCCCCAGCAGAGTCGCCAGATTGTGGATACCGGGATTCTACCGCTTCGTTATGTTTTGAAACTCGTTTGATTTTGAATCAAGGAAAGAGAAAAGGTCTGTTGAAAACAGATACAGAGTCGCCACTTGGTCTTTAAGGAACCAAGAAACCTAATTTTGACTCACCCAAATGGATAAAGGGCACCGGCCCTTCATAACCAAAGCACTTGGTTCGGGGTTTTGGTACGAGAGATGAAGGAGCCTTTGTCGTGACTAAAACACCCTCAACTCGCCCCGTTTTTCGACGGGCCTCAATTAGCATCCAAATAATCATCTTATACTATGTTTGGTTCGACAAATAATACTATGATAGTATATTACATTACATAAGAAACTTGAAAATGGAAGATCTAAAGATAAGATATCATTCATAAGATCTAGGCCAAATATCATACAATGTAAAGTGAAAGATCACACAAACAAACCTAGGAAAAATCGTCTAATCATGTATCAAATAATCAAGACTTCCTAATCTAGAGGGGGACATGAATTGTTATTGAAACAAATAAACCAAGAAATCAAAATATGCTTAGCAAGCTAGTATGATGCATGTTATTCTTTGAGAAAAGAAGATCTCTCAATCCCCGGGACGGATGAGAAAGGATGATTAGATCAAAGGGGAAGCATGAACGTGTGATCGTGATCATTCCTTATAATCTTCTTAGATTAAGAGTTACAAAAACCCCAAATCTTGCATGAATGCAATGTATGTATCTAAAATGTGCAAAGGTTGTAGTGTGTTTTGGGTACATGGATTTCTAGAATGACTTAGAAGTCTAAAATGTGTATGAATGAATGAATGAAATCAACATGGGATGTGTACAAATGTAGTATGAACTACTCCCTAAGATATGAACTAATTTGGAATGCATACAAGCATCAAATCAAAGAATGAAAATTAAAATGTGCTTGCTGTGAATAGTGGACAGAACAGTAGCATGATCTTGTGGAAATTGAAAAGAGGGATTAGTAATGTTTTCAATGCATGATATTTTATGGAGATCTTCCTTATTGTGTCTAGAACACTCCCCAAAAGGCCAATCTTGAATAGATATCACAGATTGAGAGAAATCATATAAACAATGAAGGTCACTCAGAAACAGAGTTCGTACCGTCGACTGAAATGTTGAAAACTATTAGAAAATGAAAACTAATGATCTAGAGGCGCATGTTATACAGATAGTTCCCTAAGACATTGAAGTTTAAGGGAAAAATAAGTTAGGACCACCCCTTTTGGAAAAGTTTTCTGTAAAACAAGTTGGAAGTGGACCTAGCTGCTGTGACAGCAAAGACAGAATGTCTGGAAGGAATGTTTGGGTCCAAATGGACCATTTCCAAGTACTTCCAAGTCAAGACAAAAATCATGGATGTTCTATAATGAGTTAGAAAGACTTTCCAAGTGGTCTTGCATTCATACATTGAGTATTGAACTCAAAATAATTCTTTGAAGTTAAATGACTCACTGTTTTCAGGGTTTTGAGAAAAACTAGGTTTATTTCTTGAAATCAAAATGAGGGGTTTAAGAGGGGGGGTTTTGAAATGAGGGTTTTGAAAGTATACTTCCAGATCTTGGATGAATATTCTAACCACTTGGAATATCAATTCCTAACTTATTTCAAGAACTTCCCAAGTATTTGCAAACCATGGTTTTATTTGGAATCAAACTCAAGAATCTATGGGAGTATGATACATGAGAGGATAGATGATACATGATATGATATAGCATGCTAAAAGTGGTAAAGAACATGTGCATGGGATATGGGTTCATCTAGATACAAGAGAGTGTTGCATCAAAGTGTGAAAGCCAAAAAGTGAAATGCTGTGAATAGTGGACAGACTGTATGCATTACTTTGTAACATTATAATGGGAGGTCAAACGTGCCTAGGAAAATGTGAGAAAAATCGGAGAACATCCTTATTGTGTCTAGAAAATAACCCAAAAAGCCAAACATCAATAGCTATCACAGATTAAAAGAAATAAATCAGAATGTACACATGACTCAGAAACAAAAGCTGCACTGTTGACTGATTTTGTATGATTTTTCATAAATCAAAGAAAAGGTTTATGATGACCCATTATATACCAAAGATTTCCTAAGACACCCAAGTTTTATAAAAAAAATAGAAAAGATATATGTACAGTGACGAAAATATCCAGAATAAGTGCAAGAAGTTGGGTGAACATTCTGTGAGAACAGAGGCAGATTATGAATATTAACTTCTCACATCCAAGTGGTTTCATCATCATAACTCAAGTATTTAATTCAAAACAAATCTTTGAATCTGAACAGCTCACTGTTTTGGATCATTCTTGAAGAAAATGGATTTGGGTTTTGAAATAGAGTTTGAGTTCTTGATTGGGGGTTTTGAAATAGATGTTCAAAGCATGAACTTAAACTCTTGAGATGATCATGTGACCACTTAGAACCTCATCCAACCTTGAATCATCAAAGAACTCCCAATATTATTGGAGAGATTCATTTTTATTTTGGACATAACTTCAATACATTTCAAGAACATCTTGGAAGTATTGAGGTTATGATCATCATCTATCAAACATGTTTTTGAGGTCAAGAGCTACTATCCATAAGGATTCACTCACCCCAAACTTCATGTCATCACTTAGATGATGATGAACTAGTAAGTAAATAAAGAAAATAAAAAGAAATGAGATTAAGAAGAGATGAACATAATATGAACAAGCAAGTAAATAACAATCAATAGATGATAATCAATATGATTTTGGACTTGTAGCTTGGTGTTTCACTGATAGATTTTGACATTTGGACATGGAAGTAGCTTCCTAACTCAAGAATGCTCAAGAATTGTGATTGGGTATATTGATGATGAAGTATATAGAAAAATGGTGGAGGAAAACAAGATTAGAACTCACTTTGATTGGAAAAAATGGAAGAAGAAGACTACTTCTTCTCTTTCTCTCTCTATATTTCCCTAGAGTTTCTTCCTAAGCTTTCTCTAAGCTTCCATGTCTCTCCCCTAAATGGAAGTAAATGGCTTCTTTTATAGGCAAAGGAGGGGTGGTAAATGGAGTTTTAAAAAGTTTAAAATGGTCTCCCATTGGTCCAAAATAAGCTGGGAATCAAAACTACGTCGTTTTGGTTTTTAATTAATCATAATGGGACCCCAAAAGAAATTACAAAAACTCACTGTTCCGGAGGGGAGTGCCGCAGCGGCACTGGGCCAGTGCCGCGGCGGCAGTGGGCCAGTGCCGCGGCGGCACTGCTCCTCCCTTCGTCCAGATAATGCTGTTTAGGCCCTCTGAGGTTCCGGTATTCGCGAAAAGGCTCTATTTCGTCCGAAATTCACAGAAAATGTATATGAACTCCAAACTGAGGTTGTGATATACCGTTGGAAAGGTATTGGAGTCTACTTTACATAAAACATAGTTCGGGGATAAGTCACTTTGAAAAGTTTTGCGGTATTTACGATAAAAGCCAATTTGATCGCCTTTTTCGCCTTTGGAAATTTATAATAAATTCGTTTTAAATCCAGAAATTATGTGCGATATACCGTCGGAAAGCTATTGACCTCTAGTATCCATGAAAAATATTTGAAAATTGTTTCGGCACCCCGGTTCCAAAGTCAAATTCTGGTCAAACTGGTCAAACCTGGGATTCCCGGGAAGTTCTAGAAACCTCCGGGAGTTCCCGGGAGCTGATGTTTTCGCTCGATTTTCTTTCGGAACTTGTTTTAACACTTTTTCATGATTTAAAAATGATTCTGCTGAATTCGGACGACTTTGGTCAAACTTGGTCAAACTTGGTCAAACCTGGTCAAACCTTGGTCAAACCGGTCAACGGGGACTTTTCGGGAACTTCTGGGGCTTCCGGGGGTCTCTGGGAGCTGACGATTTCATCCGATTTTTCTTTTAAAACTCATTTGAATACTTTTCTTACGACGTAGCATGTTTCCAGAACTTTGGGGCCAAATCTGGGAGTTTTATGGCTTTTAAGGGCATTTTGGTCATTCTGAGCATTTTGAGAAATAGAACCAACTTCCAGGAGTCCTTTTGAGTCCTTTTTCGATCATTGTGAACCACCAAGCTATGGGTCTCCTAAATCTGATAGCCGACAAAATGGGGTGTTTACATCGGTATCAATGTATTTCCCGACCCTCACTGAGAGTTTAACCAAGGTTGCCAGTCGATCTTTGTGGAACGACGTGGCACACTTTGTGTGCTGAACTCCTAAGGAGAAGGCCGTGATAGCGATCATCTCGTTTAAATTATGGATCTGTGACTTCTCTTGGTTGAATCAGTTGACGTAGTCCTTCAGGGACTCCCTTTTTGTTGTTTGACAGTTAAGAGCTGGATGTCGGGTTGTGGCCAACTGAGCATACCAACAAACTAGCTAATGAAAAGTTTGCTCAGCTTCTTGAAGTTGTCAATCGATCAAGGCCGAAGTGAATGGAACCACCGCGTGACCGGCCCTTTGAGGGTACTAGGAAAGGCCTGGCAAAGCAGTTCATTGGCGTTGGTGGCCAATGTCATCTGGGCTTTGTATGTCCGGACGTGGTCAACCGGGCTTCCTATTCCATCATACGAGTCAAGGTGTGGTTGCTTGAATTTGAGTGGAATCACAAATCCTGTGACCCAGACGATGAATGGTGATTCCGTCTCAGTGTTGGTGTAGTCATGACCTAGCTTGCGTTTTACCTTTCGATCTATTTATGAAGATCGTTGATGTGGGCGTCAACGTCCTCCCAACCGGTATCCTGTTTTGTATCAGAATGGTAGGTCGAATCGGACGAGCAAGCCTCATCTTCGAAGTGTTCCATTCTCAGGCATACGGTAAGGCTTTGGCTCTAGTTAATCGTGTGCCTGATATTGCTTCAGCTCCTGGCCGGGCAGTCTCGTGCTGATTCTTGGGCCATTTGCTCTCGCTCCTCCCTTCGTACGACACGCTTGTCATTGATGATCTCTCTGGCATCCCGCCCTTGGCTTAGGTTGGCCAGGGCACGTTGCCGGGTCTTCTCTAGACCATGGCTATGCTCATCGTTCCTGGGCCATCCCAAAGCCGGGGGAGAGATGGTGCAGTATAGGTACGCCATCGGACCCGTACGGGCGCCTGATCGCTTGCGTCGTTCCCGGGCTGATCCTCGGTTTGAGGGGGCTTGCTCTGTCGGGCCAGTAGTGCTTCAATTTGCTACTGTGCCTAATGTTAGCCCTCCAAGAATTGTGCAAGGGCTGTTGTGACCTGTTCTAAGGTCATAGAAGCTGCCGGTTGGAAAACCGGAGGGTCTTCCTGACCGGTTGGAAAACCGGAGGGTCCTCCTGACCTGTTGGTGCAGTTGTATTATAGTAAACCGGGGACCTTTGGTGAACCAACAGTAGGGGTGGAGCTACCAAAGACCGACCGGGTATATGCGTATGAATGATGTGTAGCCGCTATTCTGTAGAATAAGAATGCAATGCCTTTGAAGGGGGCAAATGGTCTCTTTTATAGATACAAGAGACCACTCATACAAGGTAAGTGGCCTGATAAGGCTGTACAATCAAATAGAAATTGATTAGCACAAATCATGGGAGTTACCTAATTGAGTTAGGAAACTATCTAGGCTTTCCATTACTCTTCTAACTGAGATAGGAAACTGCCTAGAACGGAGCATGTCATGGAGCGTTCTGGACA
Source organism: Hydrangea macrophylla (assembly GCA_033977485.1). Lineage (NCBI taxonomy): Eukaryota > Viridiplantae > Streptophyta > Magnoliopsida > Cornales > Hydrangeaceae > Hydrangea > Hydrangea macrophylla. The sequence goes on from CM066989.1 coordinate 31,453,938, forward strand.
ACCTCTGTGATGGAGTGGACCTGTGCAGAGTTCCTGATCCGTTGGTTGGGGATCGGGCGATACCTAGCAGTTTTGGATATACAGAATAGCCACGCATTGGGCACAATTACCAGGTGATTTCTCACTCCTTGCTAAGGTGTCAGAGATCGACCCTTGATGGATATTTTTGCACATATCACTATTTATTTGTTTGAATCTCAACATATATCTACAGAGTTTCAATGTCTTTACGAATCAGTTCCATGTTTATATCTTATGCATTAAAATCCTTCAATTGGCTACTTTGCGACCATAATTAGTTGAATTCTGGATTTTTTTTTCCGTTCACAAGTCTATTCAAAATTGAATGTTTTCTAGAATTGGTATGTGGTGTTGATAAATTTTTAACGGATGGTATGGTATAAGGTTTCTTTAACCTGATTCCAATACTTATATAGAGTCTACAACTTATGTTATCTTCTATTTCAGAAAATTCTTCATGTTTGAGATTAGGGCGGAGATAGTTTAGCCATCTAAGCCGACAACTTTTTTGGCATCTTTCGAGGCCTAATTTCAAGAAACAATACTTTTTAACGTGTGAGATCACAAAACTATAGTCAAATTCAATTTCATCAATTTTCAACAAGTTCTAAAACTCGTGAAGGATCTCAAACACAGAAATATAGGAAGTGGAGGAGATTAGTACCCATTTTTTGAGGCAAAACCATCTAATTTCCACCAGTGCCATGTTGCTCAGTGTAGGATTTGAGCTTATTGTCTTCTTTTGGTGACCATGGGCCTTTCTTTACATTGGCTTTGTCACAACTAGGAGCTTTATGCAAAGTACAATAATATGATTTTATAGTGGTTAAGTGACTAACAGACTCAAGCAATATATTAGACACAAGAATTCATGCTTCCATTTAGAATTCAAAGGGAAAAAAAAGAAAAGAAAACCTGATTTAGGGATTTTCCCTATATCAATACAGCAACCAAAGTGACGGCATAATGCCGTCCTCTCGTGCGAAGTGCAGCGGCAGAGGGATCAGAAGTTGCCGCAAGTCGAATCCTCGAACCCAAGTCTTCCATGCTTAGCCCTAGCTGGGGTGGAGCTTCAGCTTTGCAGATTTCTTTTCCAAAACAAGTCTAAAAACAAAAGCCTCCAACAAGCCAACTATGAAAAGGACCTAAAGCTTCTTGGAGAAGTTAACACCAAAATATTACAATTTGACCCCCTAAAACAAAAGATATAACCCAAACAACCACATAAAATATTATTTTAGAGTAGACTACCCAAATGAGAACAAACTAGGCTGCCAGCATAACTAGAACCCAAAAAAGACTAAAATACCCCTGAAACTCAAAACTTCCCAAAATACCCTAGAAACTCCAAACAACACTTGCATAATATACATATACACAAAATATAGTAGTTATACTTATTATTGCATCATTCTCTCTGGGTTAGAGAGAACTCGACTCCGTTCGAGTTATTCATTTTGCAGCTTGGCACTTCTTAGCATCTGTCTTCATAAACTCCTCATTTATCCTGCAATTCTCACAATCAAGCTTGCCTACCCATTTGACAAGAAATCAGAAGTATGCACCCCCTCGAGTTTTTGCTTCTCGTACCTCAATCACCCTTTTGATCTCTTCTACTTCTCGAGTAGCACCTTGATTTGATAGCTCAAACACACCATCAATGATTTTATCCTTCAATTCACCATAAAAGAGATGAAGATCACATATGTTGAAAATAGGGGATATTTTCAGACCATAAGGAAGTTCCACCTCATAAGCATCCTCCCCAAACTTGTGCAAAACTTTGCATGGGTCAATAATCTTACTTTTGAACTTGTGGTAAGTACCAATAGGGAATCTTTCTTTCCTTAGAAAATTGTGACCAAATCCCTAACTCGGTATTCTTTGAATCTCTTATGCCAGATCGCTATCTTCTTTATACTGTTCATTCATCTGTAGCAACTTTTGACGAACCCCTTCTTGGATTTCCTTTACATTCTCTACATAAGGAACATCATCATCACTGACATGGAGTTGATTTGAAACATCCAAAAGATCAACAACCTGGTTTGGAGCTCGCCCATACACACTTTTGAAAGGACTCTTCCCAAAAGACCTATTCCCACTGCATAATATTGTCCTTTACAAGACATCGCATCAAATTTCCTAAACTTCGGTTTACTACTTCTATTTGGCCATCTGTATGCGGGTGAAATGCACTGCTGTATTGCAATTCGGCAGATAATAGCTTCCACAAAGTCCTCCAAAAGTGGCTAAGAAATTTCACGTCTCGATTGGAGGTTATGGTTTTCGAAACTCCGTATAGCCTCACTGCTTCTTTAAAGAATCGGTTCACAACATTGGCTGCATCCAAGGCCTTCTTACATACAATAAAATGAGACATTTTGAAGAACTGATCAACAACAACCAGCACTGAATCCACACCTCTTGTTGTCCGCCGTAAACCCATAACGAAATCTCTGTTGGGCGCGCCTAGGGGCGAGGTGCAGGCGGGCACAAGGCATGAGCCTCGCCTAAGGCTAGGTGCAACGCATACTATTAGGCGCAATCGAGATGCGCCTAGGCTCAAGGCGCAGGGCTCATGAGGCGCGTGGCTACTTCGAAGCAAGGCCAAAATAAAATTTTTCTCCCAAATCAGTTTACATGGGTGTGGACACGCGAAATTCCACCTCTTGTTTGTTTGAGATTGTTTCGAAAAGGAAAAGAGAAGGTCTGTTGAAAATAGATACAGAGTCGCCACTTGGTCTTTAAGGAACCAAGAAACCTAATTTGACTCACCCAAATGGATAAAAGGCAACGGCCCTTCATAACCAAAGAACTTGGTTCGGGGTTTTGGTACGAGAAAGGAAGGAGCCTTTTTCGCGACTAAAACACCCTCAACTCGCCCCGTCTTTCGACGGGCCTCAATTAGCATCCAAATAATCATCTTATACTATGTATGATTCGACACTTAATACTATAATAGTATACTACATTACATAAGAAACTTGAAATGGAAGATCTAAAGATAAGATATCATTCATAAGATCTAAGCTAAATATCATACAATGTAAAGTGAAAGATCACACAAATAAACCTAGGAAAAATCATCTAATCACGTATCAAATAATTAAGTTTCCCTAATCTAAAGGGGACATGAATTGTTCTTGAAAAAAATAATCAAAGAAATCAAAATATGTTTAGCAAGCTAGTATGATGCATGTTAATCTTTGAAAAAAGAAGACCTCTCGATCCCCGGGACGGATGAGAAAGGAAGATTGGATCCAAGGGGAAGCGTGGATGTGTGATCAAATTCGTTCTTTATAATCTTCTTAGATTAGGAGCCGTGAAAGCCCCCAAATCTTGCATGGATGCAATGTATGTATCTAGAATGTGCCAAGGTTGTAGTGTGTTTTGTGTTCATGGATTCCTAAAATGACTTAGAAGTATAGAATGTGTATGAATGAATAAAATAAATCATCATGGGATATGTACAAATGTAGTATAAACTACTTCCTAAGACATGAGCTAATGTGGAGTGCATGTAAGCATCAAATCAAAGGGGGGAAGTAAAAGTGTGCTTGCTGTGAATAGTGGACAGAACAGTAACATGATATTGTAAAAATGGAAAAGAGGGGTTAGGAATATTTTCAATGCATGATTTTTTTATGGAGATCTTCCTTATTGTGTCTAGAACATAACCCAAAAATCCAATCTTTAATAACTATTACAGATTAAGAGAAATTATATGAACAATGGAGGTTACTCCGAAACAGAGTTCGTACTGTCGACTGAAATGTCAAAATATCTCAGAAAATGAAAACAAAACATCTAGAGGCCCGTATTATACAGAAGGTTCCCTAAGACACTGAAATTAAAAGGAAAAACAAGTTAGGACCACCCCTTTTGGAAAAGGTTTCTGAAAAAATAAGTTGAATGTCAACCAAGCTGTTGTGATAGCAAAAATAGAATGTCTGGAAGGAATGTTTGGGTCAAAATGGAACCCTTCCAAGTATTTCCAAGTCAAACCAAAAATCATGGGTGTTCTCTAATGAGTTAGGAAGACTTTCCAAGCATTATTGCATCCATACATTGAGTATTGAGTCCTAGAGAAATCGTTGATCTCAAATCATTCACTGTTTTGACTCACTATTTTAAAGATTTTGGGAAAACAATGTTTATCTCTTGAAATCAAAGTGAGGGTTTTAAGAAGGGGGTTTTGAAATAGAGGTTTTGAAAACATATTTTCAATACTCAATGAAGGTTATAGCCACTTAAAATGTCAACATCAAACTCATCATCAAGAACCTCCAAGATTGTTGGAAAGTATTATTTACATTTTAAAGATAACTTCATGAATACATAGGAATGTATTGAAGTTGAAATCATCATTTATCAAACATGTTTTTAAGGTCAAGAGCTACTATCCATAAGGATTCACTCACCTCAAACTTCATGTCATCATCTAGATGATGATAGACTAGTAAGTAAATAAAGAAAACAAAAATAAATGAGGTAAGAGAAGATGAACAAATATAAACAAGCAAATAGATAGCAATCAATAGATGATATTCATGGAGTATTGAACTTGTAGTTTGGTGTTTCACTCATATGTGGTGACATTGGACATGGAAGTAGCTTCCTCTCTCTTAAATGCTCACTAAAATGGTGGTTGGGTGTATTGAATATGGAGTAAATAGGAGTAATGAAGTAAAAACAAAGTTTAGAACTCACTTTCTTGTTTGAAAATCAAAGAAGGAGGCTTCTTTTCTCTCTATTCTAACCTTATCTCTACAACTTCCTCTCTAAAACTTTCCAAAGCCTCTATTAGACACCCCCAAAATGAGAAGTCAAGGGGGGTTTATATAAGCCAATTTGGGATGGTTTTGGGATTTTAGAAGTACTCCCATTGGTCCCAAACATCTGTGAACATAGAACTACGTCGTTTTGGTTTTCAATTAATAAAAATGAACCCCCAAAAGAAATTATAAAAAAACACCATTCTGGAGGAGAGTGCCGCGTTGGTACTGCTCCTCATTCGTCCAGATAATTCTTTTTAGGCCCCCAGAGGTTCCGGTATTCGCGAAAAGGCCCTGTTTCGTCCGAAATTCACAGAAAATGCATACGAACTCCAAATTGAGGTTGTGATATACCGTTGGAAAGGTAATGGAGTCTATTTTACATAACAAATAATTCAGAGATAGGTCACTTTGAAAAGTTTTGCGGTATTTGCGATAAAAGCTAATTTGATCGCCTTTTTCGCCTTCGGAAATTCATAATAAACTCGTTTTAAATCCAAAAATTATGTGCGATATACCGTTGGAAAGCTACTGACCTCTAGTATCCATGAAAAATGTTTGAAAATTTTTATGGTGCTCCGATTTCAAAGTCAAATTTTGGTCAAACTGGTCAAACTTGGGATTCCCGGGAAGTTCTGGAAACCTCTGGGAGCTTCCAGGAGCTGACATTTTTGTTCGATTTTCTTTTAAAACTCATTTTAATACTTTTCACATGATCTAGAATGATCCCGATGAATTTAGACGATTTCAGTCAAACCTTGGTCAAACTGGGTCAAACCGATCAACGGGAACTTCCCGGGAACTTCTGGGACTTCCAGGGGTCTCTGGGAGCTGACGATTTCATCTGATTTTACTTAAAAATTTATTTTCTTACTTTTCTTATGACATAGCATGTTTCCAGAACTTTTGGTCCAAATCTGGGAGTTTTCAGGCTTTCAGGGGCATTTTGGTCATTCTAAGCATCTTGAGAAATAGAACCAACTTCCAGGAGTCCTTTTGAGTCTTTTTCGATCATTGTGAACCGCCAAGCTATGGGTCACCTAAATCTGATAGCCGACAAAATGGGGTGTCTACAGTTTAACCCTCTTTGGCATGAACTTGCAAGGCAACGCATGTTGCAAGCGAGTGCCAAAGCTCTGAAGAGAGAGGTCTTTTGGAGGCTATGGATTTAGGATAAAAAAAATGTTACAAAAGATGCAATGATGCTGAGGCTAGTGCTGATCGTGCTCTTTGTGAGCTGCCTACGTATCCCGAGGGAATCAGACCAGGACGTAGTTTGGGGCACAAAGGAACAAATCGCACATGCACAACAAGACCGACGAATGCTATGTTATGAGGATGATATGCAAGGCATGAATGTGATGTGAATCGCAGCCTTAGTCCTATCATGTTTAGCGTTCTGATCTTAGTATGAGCTGGTGCTGTGAGGTGTGTGCCACTCCGAGTAGACTTATGCTATGCTAGTGTCTCTGACTGTGATGCAGTGGCTGACTTGGATAAAGACACAATGATTTGGAGGACTCTGGGTCTCGGGGCAAACTTCTTAAATGACAGGAAGTGTGCTTCGCAAACAAGTGAAATTGATCAGATGCGCATTTTTTTGGAAGACGACAACTAAAGGTGACAGAGGGATCTTGCGATAAATGATATGTAAGGAAGCTTTGAAAATGGACAGATGAGAAAGCTCATGATAATCAGGAGACACGGAGCCGTGGAACGACGGTGCTTCATCTTCAAAATCTGGATACGGGCGATGTTCTGGTTGTTCCAGATGGCCGATTTTCGGGAGTCGGTTCCTCTTTTGCTATTTTCTGCTGGGGATAGTGGGAACTAGTATCTTGCCGTATCTGTCCTCGGGGGATGGCGTAGGACTCTCAGAGAATCTCTCTTTTCTTGATCGGGAACCAGGACCCATCTCTGAATCTCTCACAATTGATCAAATCTTCCGGCGCTCAATCCAAGAGGGCCGGTCGGGGCCCCGGGAGCAGGTATCTTTCTGTTTCAGTCCTCAGGGGATGATGTAGGACTCTCGGGGAATCTCTCTTAACTTTTTCTTGATCGGGAACCAGGACCCATCTCTGAATCTCTCACGGTTGATCAAATCTTTGCATTGGTCGGTCCGAAAAGCCGATTCGGGCCTTCGGGAGCTAATATCTTTCTGTTTCTGTCCTCTGGGGATGATGTAGGACTCTCGGGAAATCTATCTTAACTGTTTCTTGATCGAGAACCAGGAACCATATCTGAATCTCTCACAGTTGATCAGATCTTTGCATTAGTCGGTCCGAAAAGCTGATTCGGGCCTTCAGGAGCCGATATCTTTCTGTTTATGTGCTCAGGGGATCAACTGTATCTGCTGGGGTTAAAATGGATCTGTTGGGGATAAAACCTCAGAGATCTTGGCTAAAATGGGCCATCGGGGCTAAACGGGATCATGAATGGGCTAAAATGCGTTGAAACGGGCTGAAAATGGGTTGAACGGAGCAAAGCGGGGCCCGCGGGGAGGAGTGATGTGGCGGCACAAGGCCACTGCCGCGACGGCAGTTGGCCAGTGCTGCCGCGACACTGGATGGGAGGACTCCATGTGTGTATATCTCGGATTTTTGAGCATTTCAAGCTCATTCTTTGCCATTTTGGGGCGTTTTTGGAGCCAAAATCCGTCAAACGCAGCTTGTGCGCGCTCAGGTGAGTAATCTTACCCCGTGGTTGGAATTTTGATTGGTGTTTTGGTTTGTTCCATTTTTCAAGAAAAAAGTTTGATTTTAGTCTTCCATTTTCTTGCAGATCCATGGCTTCGAGCTCGAGGAGACCGTCTAAGAAGGCCAAGGAACGAATGAAAGCCGAGAGCCAAACCCCGGACTTGATTTTACGGGACCCCCAACATCATCTTTCAGCCGTGGCTCTAGCGAGCCTGGTATGTGAAACATTCGACAGTCTAGGACTATTTTGTGTATTTATGCTAGTTTTATGAACTGTAGTGTGCACCTAGAGTTTGCTGGAAGCTTGTTTTGAGCTCGTACGTTGATTTTGTGAAGTTAGACTTTTGGGTCGTGAGTAGTGATTTTGTGCTCGTTTTTGTTGTTTTTGATATGTGCAGGTGCCGGAAGTGACATTGAAGGGCCATGGTAGCCTTGCTCATGCTTTTCTGTGGTACACCCAACTCTCGCCTGCCGTCAAGAGAATGGTAGACGATGCCGGGTTTGGCGGCTTTGTCCGCTTAGTTTCAAAGAGTAGTAACGATCTGGCGTATTTTTACGCCCTTGCTGAAAGATGGTGGGACACCACCAATACTTTCCACCTGCCATTTGGTAAGATGACCATGACGCCTTTTGATTTTTCCATGATCACTGGTTTAAGAGTTGGCGGGAAGCGCCTGATTCTGGACTACTTCTATGAGATTGATCTCGAGGCTGGTGAGATGTTGATTGGGGCTGTTCTTCCTAATTTGGAGAGGCACTAGTTCCCTTGCGGCTGGCTTTATCGGGCTTACGACAGAGGGAATCACAACCTAAATAATTCTCAACTTTTGAGGGTATTCCTTCTGTATGTCCTTGGTTGCTCGATCTTCGTGACACGGAATGACCGGGTGAGCTTGAGGCTTCTTTCTTGTCTGGCAACCATTGGTGAGATCCCCTCTTATGACTGGGGCGGTGCTGCCCTGGCCCACCTTTACAAGCATATGGGTGAAGTTTCCCGGGGAGATGTTAAATAGACAGGCAGATTTTGCCAGCTTGGGAGGTATGTACTGCATCTTCTTTTTCTTCCGGCTTTTTGATTTCCGTACTTCTTGCTTTTTCTGATTTTTCCTTTATCTGTGCAGCTTTGGAGCTTTGATTACCTGAAGATGTTGGCTTCTTCCCCTGCTGATGAATCAGGTGAGGATGAGGATGGCATGGCTCATGTGCCTTTGTTCCCCTGAGGCTTGAGATGGCGGAGGGATGTTGTTGGGGTAAAGAGTGGGGCTCACCGGATCGTTCTTCTCAAAAACTTCTTATCTGGGCTGACAGCTGCTAGCGTTGATTGGACGCCCTGGGAGCGCGTTGCCTATGCTACCCCAGAGGAGATACAAGCGGTCAAACCTCTTTTCTCTTGCCGACTTCTGATGGAAAGTACCGAGAGCAGGCAATGGTTCCTCGATGAGCGAGTGTCCCGGCAGGTGGTTAGCGGTCTGAGGTATCGCGTCCCTCATGATCCTCCTGTGATGGATGCTGATGAACTTTCTGGTGATGCTTTGCTGGTGGCCTTAGCTGGTACCGATGTTTGGGATCACTTTCTCTCTAAGACAGGCTACGAGGCTTACCGTGACCGCTTCCTGATGCCCAAATTCCCACTCCTGGAGGTGAGTTTTCTTTTACGTTTTTATCTCTATCCGTTACCTATGTTTTTGACTTATCTTTTTCCTAACTTGTTTTGTGCCTACAGCTCCGCGAGATGTACAGCAGACAGGTTCCCCCAGTTTTCGATCCTATCCCCCCTTGGGATTGGACCGTTAGTGTTTTGGGTACAGACGGCTCTCCCTAGGTTATGGAGGTGCCACGGGTCACATGTGGGTATCCTACCCAGCCAGCAGGCGTCCTCAACGTCCCTTGGAGTTATGCTGAGGAGGGCCACGCCTTGGCGGCTAGCTTACGGTCTTTGGTTCTCACGCGAGACCATCGGGTATGTCTCTAATTTTACGCTCCTTAAGGCCGTGAGGTTCTAATTCTGATTTTTCCCTTGACAGATGAATGGTATGCGGTAGTTTGCCACCAGTCAGATGGCGTCTTTGGTAGGTTTCTGACTCGACTTTGTTTTTATACTTTTTGTTGTTTCTCTACTGATTTCTTTCATTTTATTTGTGTGTGCAGTACCGTGGGGGTGGCGTTGGCTCATCGAGGACCAGACCGAGGTGCAGAGGTGGCAGGAGGAGGCCATCGCCGACATATACTCTGGGTGGTCCGACAGAGGATGAAGAAGAGGAGGACTGAGGCCTCCTAAGCGGGGATTTTGTTTTATCTCCATTTCATGTTTTCGATTGGATTGTACTAGTGAATGTTGTGACTGATGGACAATGCGTAGGATAAAGCGTAGGATGATGTGTAGGACGATGTGTCACCCTTGACAGAGTATTATGATGTTTTTTTCTTTCGAGCTGGATAGTTTCCGGTTTGAAGGCGCAGTTGTGTGCTTGCTTTTATTTGGTGATCGTGTGACGATATGAATATCTGTGCACTTATGAATCTATGATTTGTTGATGTTACTGCGATGAGCAGCCTTGTGATAGTGAGTGTGTTTGCCTTGCTGGAGGGATAGTCTGTGAAACGGGGAGGTGCTGCCAAAATTTTGAATTTTGCTAGAGCCGCGACAAAAAATATGGCATTGTATGATCCCGCTCAACTCACAGCTTGGCTGAACATCACAGATGGTGTGGATCGGATCAACCTTTTTAGCTACGGTTTGACCGAGATGTTCTCTCTTTGCCCGATGGATTTGAATGCTGAGTTCATGCGTGTTGCTATTGTCCACTGGGACCTGGTGAACCATGTCATCAATTTCAATGGCCTGGAGATATGCCCCCTATTTGAGTAGTTCTGTGCTATCCTTGGCTACAATTCTGATTCTGACCTGATTCTCCCTTCTGCTGATACCCCTAGTCCTACACGAGGCTTGGCTGAATACCTGAACTGTTCCACTACTATTTCCCGCTGGCTAATTTATGGTAAGGTTCTTGACATTGCTTCCATCGTCGCTTGGTATGCTAATCCTGGGAGTCCTAGCGTATATGATGTTACCCGCGGGGCCGCTCTGATATTGTGCATGACTTCGCACTTTCTGTTCTCGAGTGTTTCTATTGACTTGGTGCACGTGTACCTTGGGCTAAAACTTAGCAGGAATCCCATGGCCATGGTTCTAGTTGAAACCCTGAATGGTTTGGATCGCGCTTCCAATCAAGGAACGCTTCTTCTTTCTGGGGCGCCTTTGGTGTTACAGGCTTGGCTCTACGAGCGTCTTCAGTTATGGACAGGTAATGTGCCGCCAATTTATTTTTGCAGAGCTGTGCTTCATCCTCATTATACTTCTACCGATTGGGTGGGCGTGATGGGTGCTTTATCTGAGGCTGACATTTGCTGGATCGTGAGGCGTTGGGGCCTTCATGCTGTGACCACTAGTCTCGGGGATTTCCAGAGAGTGTGGCTGATGGGTCTGAGAGAGACCTCCTTCTATCATCCTCGCCGATTGGCTAGATAGTAGGGGCAAGTTCAAGAGGTCCCCCGGGGGTTTACTGAGAGGGTCTTTGCTTCCAGAGTCAGAGCCACCACTATTGCTGCTTTCATCAGGGGCTGGGCCGGTAGAGCAAGAGCTTATTTCTAGAGACCTTTGAAGAAATAAAAAAATAAAAATAAAACTAGGCTTGACTGATTCTGCTTCTTTCCTCCAAGTGTCTTTGATATTCGTGATTATCTTCTGAAAGAACTTTTTGTGTTTGTTGACAAGAAGATTTTTCTGTGTGCGCTTGTGTGCTATACCCAAGTGTAGGTAATCGTGCAAGTAGTAGTCTGGTTAAGTCCAGGTCGATCCCACAGGGAAGGTGTTATACTAATTACTTAGATTATTCTCAAACAAGAAAATAAACTTCAATATTTTTAAAAGGTGTAGAACACAAAGTTCCACAGTTTAACAACTACTAAAACTGAAGCAATTAACTAGATTAACTAATTACTAACTAATTAACTAAAGCAATGATTTAAAATGTGTTTTTCTTAATTAAAAAGGAATGTTGGGATTACACGAATCCACCGAGACCTAGCCATCTACCATGCAATTACATTGAAGCTCAGTGGAGCACACCCTCTACAATATTCGTATTTCTCTTAGGATAAAGAATCCATAGTCCTTTTATGACCGGGACTATATCATCACATTTACATTCGAAATACATAAAAGCAGTGTAAAACAATAATTTAGACTCTCACCTACAATGGTATTAGCATTGAAGGTGGTTTGCAAAATATATTGAAGAAAAATGCCTCAAGGCTTTAGGTTTAAAGACTGTTTTGACAAACTGAGCATTTGGGGACAGTTTGATAACGAATCAGTAAAGCAGAAAGTCTAGGAATACTGCATAGAATGTCCTCAAGATTCAAAATGTTTGATCGATCGACGCACTTTCGATCGATCGAATATCTTCATCTCTCGATCGATCGAACTAACTTCGATCGCTCGACAATGTCTCTGGTCCGATCGATCAAACTCCCTTCGATCGATCGAACACAGAAATTAATCTGCTGCATGGCAGAGGCCTGAGATCACGGTTTCATCGTTATCTTCCAACCCGGGGACTACTCAGACATAGTCTGGAGTGTCACAGATTTATACTTAATGTAAATATTCATTAACGTTGCGTTTGGTTGAGATTTAAACATGCAATCAATGAAAAACTATGATTTAAACACTACAAACAAGCAAAACTACTATCTACTAAGATTTAAACTATGTAAGCTACTAAAAGAATGCAAACAAAACTGATATAATCAAAACCTGGAATGAACAAGCTATTAATAGACTTTAAACTGCAACCGAATTCAATATCCAATCAACAAACCTACAAAAATCAAAGTAGAACACTCTCTCTCTATGTAAAACTGATAAAAGCAAAGTGGGCGTCCTTATGGATGTACACAATACGAGTATATATACTAACAACCTAATGCTAGGGTTAAAAACCCGTTTCTGCTGCGTGCGCGTATAATCCGATAAAAGCCATGTTCGATCGATCGAACCATTCTCGATCGATTGAACTTCTGGAACTTCGAGCGCTTGAGCTTCTCTCGATCGATCGAAATTTCGATTGATCGAATGGTCTTCAATCGATCAATCTGTCGATCGATCGAATGATCTCCAATCGATCGAACTCTGCATTTCAGCTTCCAATTGTCTTAATTAGAATTCAGCACTTCCTTTTATCATTATCTTTAAATTCTTCACACAGCAACTGCAATCTGCACAAATTACAGCTAAAACAAACAACTTATCATAGTTTAATCAATATGTGCATAAACTAGCATTGTAATTCAAATTGCAGATAAAAGGAGGAATTATAAACTATATCAATACATTTTCTTCTTTTAGCGCGGTTGTATTTTATAAATACCCTCGCTTGTCACAACCCCCAACTAGCGAGTTACTAGTCCCTAGCAATAGAGCGAAAATAAAAACAAATGACACTAATACTACAATGACTAAAATAAACTAAATTAAACTAAGTTAATTAAAGTAATTACCTAACTCACTTTCGCAGGAATCGCGGTTGCACTTAGCTAATGCAACAAGCCGTTAAACCCCTAGATTCCTCCTAGTGGACGAGTGTTGTCTCGTGAGGGTTTGCAAGGAATATACCCACAAAATTCTCTGATTAAGCTCAAAAAGATATAGAATAACTTTTAAACATTCCCCTTTTATTCAACTATGGATTTAGCTCTACAAAGCACATCATCCTCATTCAAACCATGAAAGAAATGAACATGTTCCTCATGTTACCAAGATAAAAATAACATATGCGTCACAACCATGTATCCGTGTGTGTGTGAAATTAACAGCTATACATCAACTTTATTTAGAGCTGTTTAAACTATCATACTCTCAGAACTTGTAGTTTCAACTCAATTCTCACGTAGTTATTTCACTCAGAAATTAGCATCTCACAGAAACTTGGTGAATAATAATCGCACATGGTATGAAAGCTTTGATAGGAGTGATTTTTTCGGATACTAATGCTTTCATACTTGACTCTATAAAAGACGAACATTTTAGAGTGTATAGTCTCATGAAAGGAATACTACTTACTAAAGGAGCGAAATACCGTGGATAACTCAACTTACACTTTCATGTTTAAACTAAGTTGTTGAAAATCATTAAGACTTTGGCTTGACGGTTTTTATTTAGTAGGGTAGAAATTAGAGGGGTAAGAAATTGCACATCTTCAACATGAGGCTGCATTCAGTAATTTCTTCACGTTATTCCAACCATCCTCTTCATACATATCATCCTTCATTTATTTATTTATTTATTTTTTGTTAACCTCTTCTCCTTTTCTCATATATATATATATATTTTTAACCTGATCAAAATATATATATATGCAGTCATTCTCACCACTTATTCCCTCCTTATACTTCAACAATTCAATCACATTGGGTGTGCAATGGGGTATATTTAGGTCAAGGTATAAAGTCAGGAATTTCAAATTTCATAATGGATTTGACAATATTTACTAGGTGTGGGGTTAAGAACAACACATATTCAGAGATGTCGATATAGGTAAATGGAGAAGGTAGGGAGCAAATATGATGGCTTAAATCATTTTCTCAACTTCTTAATTTTTACACTTAAATGTTCATTGAGTTTAATTGGTAAATCCTGAACGTTCTCCTCTAATAAGCAGCCAACATGAAGAAATAGAGACTAGTCAACGAATTTAATCGGCATATCAATAAGAACAATTCGAATTTAATGTGATAATTCCCTCAAAATTAAAGATTGGATTCAATAGCTCACTAAGGGTAACTAGTTTCCACTACTTATTCCTTAAAGTATAATAGTCATATTAACTCTTATTTTAAGTTTTCTGCATAGCTATTAATACGTGCAATAGATTTGGATACAAGAATGATCAACATATACTTTCATCCTAGAGAAACTAGAAAAACGCATGAACTTAATTCATAAAAAAGATGAGAATAACATGATTGTGTCCTTGCTTGATAACAGCTAAAATAGATGTGAGTATTCAAAATTATTCTACCAATTTAATTCGAAAACCTGGTTAATAGTTTGAAATTTAATGGAGATTGTATGAAGAAATTTTTAATAGATAGAGTGATTCATGTTTCTAAGGAAAAAACACACACAGGTGATTATCTATCTATATCCCACCCCCAACTGAAAATTGCAATGTCCTCAGAAGGTGATTTTCAAAAATGGATACAGAGATATCACCTGATAGTTCATTATAAGAATCGCAAATGTAACAACCTGTACAGAGAGCATACAAACTCCAAGCAGCAAAGTTCAAGAAGATATAAAATATATTGCATCAGATCCAAACATAAAAAAGAAATAATCACTGGAAATATATTAAAGTGAACAGAACAGTGATAATAATATATATGCCATACAAACAAAAATCCAAACTATCCAAACCAACCAACAACATAAACAATAACCCAACAGTGTCCAAAAATATCCAACAAACAACCAAGAACACACCAAACCAACCAATTAAGACCAAAAATCCATAAAACTGAACCAACAGATTACCCATCATCGGGAACATCAGATAAAATGTCAATCAATTGATCAGGAGCATCCATAACTCCACTCTCAACGCCCGTAGTAGCGGTAGCTGGATCGCTCACAATCGTGGCAGCTGGAGTAGAAACTGATGTGTCGGCCACGACAGGAGGAGGTGGAAGTGGTATCTCCGAAGCGGGTGGTACCGCTGATGATGATGGGTCAGTAGGTGGTACAGAAGATGTAGATGGAGCGGAAAGATCAACCGGGGGATCGGAGGATAAAGGACCAGTAGGGGCATAGGAAGATGGGCCAGTGGTGGGTGGTGGAGGTGCAGATGGAAGGGAAGATGGGGGCACGATCAGATTGAACCCTAGCTGGACTAATAGGGTCGTCAGCATGGTGGATATGTGATCTATCTTGCCCTCGAGTCTAATCCGGGCCTCTCTCTCCTCTAATAGAAACTCAGGAATAGTAGGGAGAGGCACGGAAGAAGACTCTCCCTGGGCGGGAGCCTGAGACCGCTGTCTCAACTCAAATCGGGCAACCTCCTCCACCGGATCACCCTCCTCATCAGAATCACGCTCCTCAGCCTCTGTAGGCATCCCAGAAGCTACGTCCTCAGTCTCTGTCCCTCCCCGTCTCCGCTTCGCTCCTACTTTAGCTTTTCTTTTTATTTTTCTCTTCCTCTTCTGAGCATCGGAACGGCGAGCGGCGGTCTCCCCAAATCGGCTCTTGGAAGACTACAGGACATCAGTGGGAAGAGGGACTAGACCACTCTGGGTCACCAGGCGGTGGATGCCCCATGCGCCTTTCAGGTGCTTCTTTGCCGAGATATAATGTGTAGGCTGCACCATGAACTCGATATACAAACGTGGGAGGCAAACCCGTCTCTCTATCCCTACACAAAAGAGCGCCCTTATATACCAAGCTGCTAACTTCTCATGATAGGAGGTCGGAAAAATACAGTTGCAGAGTATAAGGTGGAGCATGTGGTACTGATCAGTCAAAAACTGATCCTCAATATGAGACGAGCCGTTCCAGTACTGAACAGCACCGCGGGTGATCTCTCAGACTATGGTGGTGGAGGGGATCTCGGGAGTACCCACGCGATGAGGACAATCACACTCTAGCTCCTCGGGGACTCCCAATGCAGTAGATAATGTGGCAGGATTGATGACCATCTCCCGACCGCGGAAGAAAGATTGGTAAGTGTACGGTGCAGTCGGGTCCTTGATCATCGTGGTGCAAACCTCGCGTACCCACGAAACATTGACCTATTTGGGCTGGGTCGACATCTCGTACCAACGCTGCATGTCCTTGATTCTGGCCACGAACCAAGGAGAAGAGAGCTATGTCGACTCTAAGGGTCTCTCAATCATCACCTTACGGTGACTGAAGAATCGCGTATGAATCCCCTGATCAAAAAGATTCTAGAACCCATGATCGGGTATCGGATCTGGTATAGACAGGTCAAATGACTTTTTCCCGGAAGTAGCCTGTAGCGGGGTTCATAATGCATGACCTGAAATTGAAAAGGAGAAACAATTGAAAACAGGAAAACAAAACAAAACATAAAAAATTGCTACTGCATTAGTTCGATCGATCGAAGAATTTTAGGTTTCGATCGATAGCAGTGTATTCGATCGATCGAAGAATTTTAGGTTTCGATCGTTCGCAGATTGTCCAATCGATCGAAGAGCTCTGAGTTCGAACGCTCGAACTGTCTTTGATCGATCGAACACAGCAAAACGACGATAACGGCAAACGGGAAGGGGACGAGCCCGCACAAGGAAAATAAACAAGAAAAAGAACAATATATGGTAGAGAAACCAATGGGGGCACCCCCATGACAATTCAAAAACACGAAACGAGAGAGGGAGATAGTGTCCTTTACCTCGGGTCTCAAATGGAGAGTACACGAGAGGGATGATGATGGTGATGATGAGGTGTCCAAATGAGGTGATTGAGTAGTGGGAGGCAAGAACTCGCCCGAGCTCCTCTGTCGTCAAGCGCTCGAGTGTGGTTGAGGGAGAGAGAAACTGAGGAAGTGTCTCGGCGATGCTACGTTTAAATACAGGTCTCGATCGATCGAAAACGTTCGATCGATCGAACGTTCGATCGATTGAGCACTTCTCAAGTGCTCGAGATTCCGATATGCTCGATCGATCGAAATAAGTTCGATCGATCGAATAAAAAAATTCTACAATATCCTTGATTTGAGAAATCAAACACCCCCAACTAACCAACACTGGTCTGGACATACAGAATAGTGATAAAACAGTGCATTGACAGAACTTGTAAGCCAAAAACATCATCCTCATAGTAGAAAATTGCAAATTTATATAAATATATCCTTATGACAACATCCATTTGCAACTTTATTGCCCCCAAAATGGTGTTTAAAACCTTATTGATAAAAAAAAAACTAAAAGAAAGCTGAAATTACTAAAACTGTGTCCAGGAATACACTTCAATTGATGAAAGAAATATGGAATGACAAAAAACAATTGAAGTTAAACGCTACTCTTCAAGAATGAAGATTTCTTCTTCCACAACTTCTTTCTCCGCCAGAACGTCAACTGTAGAGTCTGAACTTGATGATTCCCTTTCCCGGAACAAGCGGAAAGCAACGAAGACATCATCAAGCAAGTCTGAACTCTTTAAGTAATTGATATCACAGGCAAGAGGTGATCCGCATGGAGATAAGGATAAAGGAGTATGATTGCGCAACGGACGTTCCTCTTGCGGCGGAGTGCTTGGGGACCTTATGTATGGTCTGAATCCATGAAAGAGTTTATGTGGGAGTTACAACGGTGGAATTGGTGGATTCATAGTGATATTCCTGACAAAGGGAAAACAAAAGGAAATGAAGAAAATTAGTTAACGAGAGCAAATAAAAAATCAAACGGGCAGAAATGAATAAAGCAACAGGAAAGGAAAGATAAAAGAATGAAACCAGAGTTAACCTTACTATTGGCCGGATGTTCCCAAGTGCACTAGCAAGTAAAGGGCATTGAAGCCTGAACAACAAGTAACTCAAATACTCATAGATGTAGGGAACCACATGGATAACCATGAAGTCGTCAACATATGTGAATACAGCATTGTGGCGTTCGGACACCACATCCTGTAAGTCTTCTTCTTCCTATGGCTCCCACATTGAGTCATTTTCCCACTGTTCCATCAAAGCGTCATCAACCTCCCACATAGCATATCCTTCAAGCTCTCCCTCCTCTTCAAGGAGTTCCATGTGCGCAAATGGGTTGATCTAGAGGAGAGCAGGATCGTATGGGATGTATTCGTGGGTTAAGTCAACAATGTCGTCGGCTCCTAGCCCTTGATATGGAGATAAGGAAAATGCTATTTCATCAGCAGTCCATGGTGGGTTCTGATATTCTGAATCAACCCATGACCCTATCGAGTGAACATCGTCATCTCTCATAGTGGACAGCCTGCACGAGAAAAAATTAGAATGGCAGATTATGATCCAGATCACACTAAAAAAGGAATAAATAAACAGAAGAACAAAACAAAACGAGAAACAGCAAAAGAAAGTACAACAACATTGATAAAACGCACTTGAGCATTCTAGGTGGAAGCATAGTCGGGCTCATCCAGTTGGATGTGCTCGACCTCCGGTTGGAAATCTTCTAAGAACGGCTTCACCCTTTGGCCATTGACCTTGAAACTTTCATCATTCTTAGGATTAAATAACTCAATGGCCCCGTGTGGAAAGACAGATTTGACTGTGAAAGGTCCTGTCCACCGAGATCGGAGTTTTCCTAGGAAGAGATGAAGGTGCGAATCATATAATAAAACTTTCTGTCCAGGCTCGAAAGATTTTTGAAAAATCGTTCGGTCATGGTGAGCCTTCAACCGTTCCTTGTGGAGTTTGGCATTATCATATGCATCTCGTCGAATTTCTTCCAGTTTTGCCAACTGCAGTTTTCGGAGATGTCCTCCCTCTTTTATGTCAAAATTTAATGAGCGTGTTGCCCAATATGGTTTATGCTCAATCTCAACAGGGAGGTGACATGCCTTACCATACACTAGCCTATATGGAGACATTCCCAGATTTGTCTTGTACGCAGTACGGTACGCCCACAGAGCATCAGTCAGTTTATAGGCCCAGTCTTTTCTGTTGAAACTAACCGTCTTCTCTAAGATGTGCTTGATTTCACGGTTAGCCAACTCTGCTTGCCCATTCGTTAGCGGGTGGTAGGCTAGAGCGATCTTGTGATTAACCCCGTATTTCTTGAGTAATGACTCCAAAGGCCTATTACAAAAGTGTTTGCATTGGTCACTTATTAGGGCTTTTGGGGTTCCGAAACGCGATAAGATATTGTCCTTAAGAAAGGATATTACCGTTTTGTGGTCATTGCGTCTCGTCGGTATCGCTTCTACCCATTTTGATATATATTCCACAGCAAGGAGTATATATTCACAGTTATTAGATTTAGGAAATGGGTCCATGAAGTCGATGCCCCAACAATCGAATATTTCAATTGTGATGATGGGAGTTAAAGGCATCGAATTCCTTTTCGAAATTGTACCAAGCTTTTGACATCGCTAGCACGATTTACAAAAAGCATAGGCATCTTTGAACACGGTGGGCCAATAAAAGCCACTGTGTAATACTTTGTGTGCGGTCTTTTGGGAAGCAAAATGGCCCGCGCAGGCTTCAGAATAATAGGAGGCCAAATTTATAGTTATGTCCTTGTTCAAAACGCAGCGCCTGATGACCTGATCAGAACAATACTTAAATAAGTATGGGTCATCGAAAAAGAAATGGCGTGCGAACGACAGGAACCTTTTCTTATCGTGATTTGACCAATGACTCGGGGTCTCTCCTATAACGAGGTATTTGATTATATCCGCGTACCAAGGCAAGTTAGAGACGACCATTAGTTGTTCGTCTGGGAATTCATCTTTTATAGGTACCGGCTCCGTGGTGTCTGTGAATGTCAACCGAGATAAATGGTCGGCAACCACATTCTGTACTCCTTTTTTATCCTTTATAGTGATATCAAATTCCTGGAGTAAGAGTATCCAGCGGATAAGCCTCTATTTTTGTCTTTCTTAGATAACAGGTACTTAAGGGCCGAGTGATCTGTAAAATAGACTATTGGGGACCCTATCAGATAAGACCTGAATTTGTCCAGAGCGAAGACTATTACCAGTAGCTCTTTTTCAGTAGTTGTATAATTCATTTGAGCTTCGTTGAGTGTTCGGCTGGCATAGTAGATTACATACGGCTTGTTGTCCTTCCTCTGTCCTAGGACTGCGCCAATGGCGAAGTCACTAGCATCGCACATTAACTCGAATGGCAAACCCCAGTTGGGTGCCTGTATTATCGGTGCGGAGGTAAGGTGTTCCTTTAGTGTGTCAAAAGATGTTTGACAGTTATCCGACCACTCGAAAGGTGCATCTTTGACTAGGAGTTGGCACAGTGGTCGAGAGATCACACTGAAGTTTTGGATAAAGCGTCGATAAAATCCTGCGTGTCCCAGAAAAGATCGGATGTCTTTAACTATACGGGGGACCGGTAAGTTGGAGATAATATCAATTTTTGCTTTATCGACTTGGATACCTTTTTCAGAAATGATGTGACCGAGGACAATTCCCTTGGTCACCATGAAGTGACATTTTTCCCAATTTAATACTAGGTGTTCGTCCTCGCATCTCGCTAACACTTTCTCAAGATTTTCGAGGCAGTTATTGAAACTATGGCCAAACACTGAGAAATCGTCCATAAAGACCTCGAGTGTCTGTTCAACCATATCACTGAATATGCTTAACATGCACCGCTGAAAGGTAGCAGGTGCTTTGCATAAGGCGAACGGCATACGGCGGTAAGCGAATGTACCGAACGGACAAGTGAAAGTTGTTTTCTCCTGATCTTCAGGAGCTATTTCAATTTGGTTGTACCCACTGTATCCGTCCAAGAAGCAATAAAATTTATGACCCGCCACACTTTCTAGCATCTGATCCATGAATGGCAATGGAAAGTGGTCTTTTCGGGTCACAATATTTAGCTTTCTATAATCAATACACATCCGCCATCCAATGGGGATGCGTGTTGGTACTAACTCGCCATCTTTGTTTGGGATAACTGTTATACCAGCCTTTTTGGGCACCACCTGGGTTGGACTAACCCCAGAGCTGTCAGAGATAGGGTATATTATCCCAATGTCTAGAAGTTTTAGGACTCCTTTTTAACGACTTCTTGCATGTTGGGATTCAGACGTCTCTGCATTTGTCGCAAAGGTTTAGCGTCGTCCTCCAGATAAATCTTATGGGTGCAAATAGATGGGCTTATGCCTTTTAGGTCAGCAATAGTCCATCCCAATGCTCCCTTATGCAGTTTGAACATTTGAATTAACTTATCCTCTTGTTCAAAATTCAAAGTAGCTGAGATTATAACAGGATAAGTCTTTTCAGTCCCTAAAAAGGCGTATTTGAGCTCTTTTGGAAGCTCCTTTAATTCCAAATTGGGAAATTGAAAGTTCAAAGGCATAGTTAACTTCGTTTTTGGAGGTAAAGGTTCATATGGTGTGACCCACATGCATTCATCTCTATCTTCCTATTTGGTTTCCATCATGAGGCAGGCATGATTTAGGGCAGCATCCAATGGGGTAGAATCAGTAGGTTGATAGGTAGGGTCAAATTGTGACACCACCACCTCCAAAGGATCTTTGTATTCTACAAGATCTGCCTCTTCTTCGATGATCGTTTCGATGAAGTTAACTTCTTCTTCGTCTTCGTATTCTTCAGGTCATGGATTTAAAAAAATCTTGACATTTAAAGTCATGTTCCTGAATACGGTGGTCATGATACCACTCCTTATTTTGATTGTGGCATCAATGGTGTTGAGGAATGGACGTCCAAAAATCACCAGGATTAGTGAACATGGGTTAGACACAGGTTCAGTGTCCAATATCACAAAATCGACCGGGAAGACAAATGTATCTATCTGTACCAGAACGTCTTCCAGTATTCCTCTAGGATATTTGACTGACCTGTCTGCTAATTACAATGCAACTCGGGTGGGTTTGAGTTCACCCAACCCTAGTTGTTTATAGACTGAGTATGGCAACAGGTTTACGCTAGCTCCTAAATCAAGGAGTGCGTTGTCTATCCTTTGATTCCCAATTCTACACGAGACAGTTGGGGTGCCAGGGTCTTTTAGCTTCAGAGGCAATTCATTTTGAATGATTGCACTTGCTTGGCAAGCGACATAGGCATGTTTCTTTACACTTTTCCTCCTTTTGAGCGTGCATAAGTCTTTTAGGTACTTAGCGTAGGCTGGCACTTGTTTGATTGCATCCAGGAGCGGGAGATTGATTTTAACTTATTTGAACAACTCCAAGAACTCCTGATTCTTTGCCTCGTTCTGGGGCTTCTTGAGCCTTTGAGGGTAAGGCGCAGAAAAAGGGCATTTAGGTAATTCGTCAATGACAGGCTCCTTTCCAGGCCTTATCTCCACTTTTTCTACTTCTTTAGAAGCGTCCTTGTTTGGTTCTAATGGTTTGTCATTAGTGGACGACTCTTCTACTTGAGTAGATGATTTGCTCCTAATTAGCACTTCCTCCTCTTCATACTCCTCGGGAGTAGAATGAGGCATGCATGTTTTGCCCTATGACTTTGCCGCTTGTTAATGTAGTCACGGCTTTTGCCTGTTCATGATTAGGAGGGCCATTGTTGTATCCCTTTGGGTTTGGAAGTGGTTGAGCGGGAAATGTGCCACTCGAACCCTCTTGTCGTGCATCCATCCTCTCTAATGTTGCGGACATTTTGCTCATCATTTGAATTGACTGTTGCGTTAAATTCGCGTTAGAGAGTGGATCTTCCTCTTGCACCTTCTTGTGAGGTGGCACATAGACATTTGCTTGTTGATTATGTAAGGGTTGAGCGTTGTTGTAGTTGTTTGATTTATTTTGATTGAATGGCTGGGACTGCTTGTTGTATTGCCCTTGATATTGGTTATTGTTATTGTAGGGCTGTTGTTGTGGATATTAGTTTTAGATCCCAGCATTGTTTTTTCAATCAAAACCGGGGTGAATCCATCTGTTGTTATTATTTTGCGAATTGTAATTATTATAGGAATTCTCGGCCCCCCTATACCCTTGCATGGCATTCATTTCCATGGGGGGTTGTTCTTGAAAATATGGCACATTGGGACAATATTGAGTAGTGTGTCCCAGCATGTTACATGTGCCACATGGTTCTTCAGGCAAAAACTGCCTAGAACTCTCTCCTTTCATCCCCAATTCTTCCACTTTCTTTGCTAGTTCTTCATACTTGTTCATAAGATGATCCTCACTTTTTAGTTGATATAAACTTTTCTCTTCTACACAGGAGATCTGTGAGCGTGGGACATCTTCCGAATTCGACCACTCATGGGCATGTTCAGCTAACCACTCGAAGTGAGCTTCAGCTTCTTCAGTGTTTTTACGAAGAAATGGCCCTAAACTCATGGTCTCGACCAACTTTTTAGTTTCCCCATTCAACCATTCATAGAAATAACTTATGGTTCGCCATTTCTTGTACCCATGATGTGGGCATGAGAGTAGCAAATCCTTGAAACGCTCCCAAGTTTGGGTGAAGGTTTTATTGCTCTTTTGTTTGTAAGAGTTTATTTGTCTTTTAAGCTCGGTGGTCATGCGAGGTGGAAAGAATTTCTTTAGGAAAGCAGTGTTCATCGCATGCCACGTGTAGATTGAATTGGGTTTTAAGGTGAGTAACCACACTTTTGCTTTATCCTTCAAGGTGAAGGGAAACATCATTAGACGTGCCACGTCTACAGGACAATTCTGTGAAAATGTTTTGCAAACATCCTCAAAGTCCTTGACATGAAGATACGCCTTCTCGCTCTCCATTCCATGAAAAGTAGGAAGGAGTTGAATCATTCCATTGCAAAATTAGAATTCGCATGCATGAGGTGGAATGAGAATACAAGACAGTATAGGTGCGTGTTCGGGTGTCATGAGGTCACACAAAGAACGCAGTGAATCGTCAATTAGTACGACCACATTATCACCGTTTTCACTTTGATTTTCAACCATTGAATCGATCGGTGTAACTATGGGGTTAATAGAACTAGAGGAACTGGATGAATAGAATGGGTATCCGTAATGGAATTATCGGACATATAGGGAAAGATCCTAAGGAAATTTTTAATCTAAAGAACAAAAGAAAAAGAAAAACAGAAAAAGATAAGAAAGATTGATTTAATTGAAGCGTTAGCTTGTCGCCTTCCCCGGCAACGGCGCCAAAAACTTGACACGAAGATTTTTCTGTGTGCGCTTGTGTGCTATACCCAAGTATAGGTAATCATGCAAGTAGTAGTCTGGTTAAGTCCAGGTCGATCCCACAGGAAAGGTGTTAAACTAATTACTTAGATTATTCTCAAACAAGAAAATAAACTTCAATATTTTTAAAAGGTGTAGAACACAAAGTTCCACAGTTTAACAACTACTAAAACTGAAGCAATTAACTAGATTAACTAATTACTAACTAATTAACTAAAGCAATGATTTAAAATGTGTTTTTCTTAATTAAAAAGGAATGTTGGGATTACACGAATCCACCGAGACCTAGCCATCTACCATGCAATTACATTGAAGCTCAGTGGAGCACACCCTCTACAGTATTCTGTATTTCTCTTAGGATAAAGAATCCATAGTCTTTTCATGACCGGGACTATATCATCACATTTACGTTTGAAATACATAAAAGCGGTTTAAAACAATAGTTTAGACTCTAACCTACAATGGTATTAGCATTGAATGTGGTTTGCAAAATATATTGAAGAAAAATGCCTCAAGGCTTTAGGTTTAAAGACTGTTTTGACAAACTGAGCATTTGGGGACAGTTTGATAATGAATCAGTAAAGCAGAAAGTCTAGGAATACTGCATAGAATGTCCTCAAGAATCAGAATGTTCGATCGATTGACGCGCTTTTGATCGATTGAATATCTTCATCTCTCGATCAATCGAACTAACTTCGATCGCTCGACAATGTCTCTGGTCCGATCGATCGAACTACCTTCGATCGATCGAACACAGAAATTAATCTGCTGCATGGCAGAGGCCTGAGATCACGGTTTCATCGTGGTCTCCCAACCCGGGGACTACTCAGACCTAGTCTGGAGTGTCACAGATTTATTCTTAATGTAAATATTCATTAACGTTGCATTTGGTTGAGATTTAAACATGCAATCAATGAAAAACTATGATTTAAACGCTACAAACAAGCAAAACTACTATCTACTCAGATTTCAACTATGTAAGCTACTAAAAGAATGCAAACAAAACTGATATAATCAAAACCTGGAATGAACAAGCTATTAATAGACTTTAAACTGCAACCGAATTCAATATCCAATCAACAAACCTACAAAAATCAAAGTAGAACACTCTCTCTCTATGTAAAACTGATAAAAGCAAAGTGGACGTCCTTATAGACGTACACAATATGAGTATATATACTAACAACCTAATGCTAGGGTTAAAAACCCGTTTCTGCTGCATGCGCGTATAATCTGATAAAAGCCATGTTCGATCGATCGAACCATTCTCGATCGATTGAACTTCTGGAACTTCGAGCGCTGGAGCTTCTCTCAATCGATCGAAACTTCAATCGATCGAATGGTCTTCAATCGATCGATCTGTTGATCGATCTAATGTTCTCCAATCGATCAAACTCTGCATTTTAGCTTCCAATTGTCTTTGTTAGAATTCAGCACTTCCTTTTATCATTATCTTTAAATTCTTCACACAGTAACTGTAATCTGCACAAATTACAGCTAAAACAAACAAGTTATCATAGTTTAATCAATATGTGCATAAACTAGCATTGTAATTCAAATTGCAGATAAAAGGAGGAATTGTAAACTATATCAATACATTTTCTTCTTTTAGCGCAGTTGTATTTAACAAATACCCCCGCTTGTCATTTGTATTTATCCCTGCTTATGTAATATTCGAAGTTTGTTTATCGATGGTCCTTGGTTACTTGGAGAACCTTATTTTATGCATTCGACTTTCTGAAAACATCTGTGGTATGATTTTGATCAGATATTTGCTTTTGGTACTTGTTTGGGCATGCTAGGACGATTAGAGGCAAACGAGGCGGGTGGCCGAAGTTGGCCCCTAGTTTGGGATATGTATGGTGGTGAGGCAAACTAGGTGGATGACCGACGTTTGCCCATAGTTTAGAAGAGGGTTAGGAAAACGAGGCGGGTGGCCGAAGGTTTAGGACCGCGACTTTATTTTTCTCACACGCTCATAATTTTGCCTAGGCCCCAGTTAGGTGACCTAGCGAGCTCTTTTCTCTACTTTGTTATTGCTCACTTTGGATTTAACTCTAACTTTTGCCTAGGCGTGCTTTCGGATTTTCAACCTAGCGAGCCATCCTTCTTTTCTTTCTTGAAAGTCTACCTACGTACCCCCGAACGGGGATCAATTCCAACATAGTTCGGGCCAAAGTTTTGAAAGAAAAGGGGTTGATTATGATGGTGTCGACCAAACCGATGCGGTTGCCTACGTATCCCCGAGTGGGAATCAGGTCGAGCGTAGTTCAGGCCAAAGTTTTAAAAGAAAAGGGGTTGATTATGATGGTGTTGACCGAACCGATGCGGTTGCCTACGTATCCCCGAGTGGGAATCAGGTTGAGCGTAGTTTAGGCCAAAGTTTTGAAAGAAAATGGGTTTTGGGGATTGGTCAAGCATAGTACTTTTTAAGGCGATCCATGTTGATTGGTTCTTTGAATTCAATGCCATCGAGGTCCATGAGGTAGGTTGCTCCTCCGGAAAGGATAGTTTTGACGATATAAGGGCCGACCCATTTGGGTTTGAACTTTCCGCATGGATCAAAGATCGGGCTCGCAATTCCTTAAGGACAAGGTCACCCTTGACAATTTTCCTCGGACAAACCCTTTTGTTGAAAGCACGGGCTATCCTCTTTTGATAGATTCAAACATGGTCGACTGCCGCTAGGCGCTTTTCATCTATGAGAGCCAATTCTTCGTACCTTTCCCTCAACCAATCTGATTCCAAAATTTTGCATTCTGCCATCACGCTCAGGGACGGTAGTCTATCTCGACTAGAAGTACTGCTTCCATTCCATACACTAGTGAGTAAGGAGTTGCTCCTGTGGACGTCTTTATCGATGTTCTGTATCCCCAAAGTGCGAATGGTAGCTTTTCATGCCAGTCTTTGTAGGTATCTGCCGATTTCTACAGTATGGCCTTGACATTCTTGTTTGAAGCTTCGACTGCCCCATTAGTTTGTGGCATGTACGGTGATGACTTGTGATAAGTGATTTTGTATTCCTCAAATAGATCCCTGACTTTAGCTTTGAAATGACTACCATTATCTAAAATGATCTCATAGAGGACTCCATAGCGACAAATGAGGTTCTTCTTGATGAACTTGGCCACTTCCTTAGCCCCTAGCTTGGTGTAGGATGCGGCTTCTACCCATTTTGTGAAGTAGTCAATGGCCACTAAAATGTATCGGTTTCTGTTTGCGGCCTTCGGGACGATTTCGCCAATGATATCGATTCCCCAAGTTGAGAATGGCCACGGGGAAGTCATACTATAGAGCAGAGATGGTGGTACATGTATCATGTTCGCGTGGATCGTGCACTTGTGGCACCTTTTTACGTATTCGCAACAATCTTTCTCCAATGTTGTCTAGTAGTACCCCTGTCTTACAATCTTCTTGGCTAGCATATGACCATTCATGTGTGGACCACACACCCCTTCGTGTATTTCTTCCATCATTCTTCTGGCGCTTTTTCCAAACAAGCAAGTCAGGTTGTGACCATTGTACCCTTTCTTCAATAATTTCCCACCGCAAATGATGAATTGCGCTGCGAATCTTTGACATGCCCTTTTGTCTTTCTCGGTACACTCTTGGGGGTACGTCCCTTTTTCTATGAAGTCCCAGACATCTTGATACCACGGTGTTTTGTTCTCTTCTTCTTCGATTGCGGCGACTATGTTGAACGAAGGCTCGTACCTTTGCTCAATTACCAAAGGCATCATCCTAACTCCCACAGGAATTTTGATCATGGAGGCTAAGGTAGCCAATGAATCTGCTAGCTAGTTTTCTTCCCTAGGCAAGTAGAAGAATGTGATGTTCTTGAACTGCCTCTTGAGTTGATCAAGATGATCATGATAGGGCTTCAACCTTTCTTCTTTTACTTTCCATTCTCCTCTAGCTTGTGATATAATGAGGTTTGAATCCTCGAAGACATCCAACTTCTGAACTTTCAACTCTATGGCTGCTTCCATCCCCAGAATGCATGCCTCGTACTCAGCAGTGTTGTTGGTGGAGTTATAATTGAGCTTCATTGCCAGCGGAGTGTGGTCCCCACTCGGTGACACTAGAATCATTCCTACTCCGTATCCTTTCATGTTGGCTGCTCCATCGAAGTATAACTTCCACTGTTCTTCCTTGATTTCCATGGTATTTTTGTCTGAAAATGGAAAGTCCCCATTTTCTTCAGAGTCAACAGCGTGCTCCGCAAGATGCTCAGCTACGGTTCTCCCTTTTACCGATTTGCTTGTAACGTACTTCATATCGAATTCGGATAGTAGAAGTAACCAACGAGATATACGACCAGTCAGGGCGGGTTTTTCGAGGAGGTATTTTAGAGGATCCATGCGGGATATGAGCACAACCGGGAAGGCCAGCATGTAGTGCCTTAGTCGGCGAGTGCACCAAACCAAGGCCCAACATGTTTTTTCGAGGGTAGAGTAGTTGAGCTCATACCCAGTCATCCTCTTGCTGAGGTAATATATGGCTTTTTTGGAGTGGCTTTCTCCTTCTTCTTAGGCTAGCATGCAACCCATGGCATTTTTGGAGACAGATAGGTAAATGAATAAGGGCTTATGAGGAGTGGGTGGTACCGGCGGATTTTGAAGGTAGGTTTTTATTTTGTCGAAAGCGGCTTGGCATTGGTCATCCCATTGGAACTTTTCTCCTTTTCTCAGCAATCGGAACAAAGGATCGAATGTAGTTGTGAGTTTGGAAATGAAGCGGCTGATAAATTGGATTCTTCTGAGAAACCTTCTCACTTCCTTTTCATTCTGTGGTGGTGTCATTTCTAGGATTGCCTTGATCTTAGAGGGATCCACCTCTATCCCCCTTTGTGTGATGAGAAAACCCAGGAGCTTACTGGAGGTCACACCGAAAGTGCATTTCTTAGGATTCAATCTCATCTTGTATTTGCGCAACCTCTCAAAAAACTTTTCCAGTGCCACCAGGTGTCCTTCTCTGTCCTTGGACTTCATGATCATGTCATCTACGTACACTTCTACTTCCTTATGAATCATGTCATGCAGTAGAGTGGTGGCAGCTCTTTGGTAGGTTGCCCCAACATTCTTGAGTCCGAAAGGCATTACTCTATAACAGTAGGTTCCCCAAGGGGTGGTGAATGTCATTTTTTCCCGATCTTCTGGCGCCATTAGAATCTGATTGTACCCCGAAAAGCCATCCATGAATGACAGTAGCTCATGTCTTGCGGTGTTATCCACCAAGACATTAATGTGGGGAAGCGGGAAGTCATCCTTGGGATTGGCTTTGTTTAGATCACAAAAGTCGACGCATACACAAACTTTTCCATCTTTTTTGGGGACTGGCACGATATTGGCAACCCATTCCGGATACTCGGTGATAATGATGAACCCTGCCTTGAATTGTTTCTCCATTTCTTCTTTAACCTTGAGTGCCCATTCCGGCCTCATGCGCCTCAATTTCTGCTTGATAGGTTTAGAATTGGGGAGGAGAGGAATATGATGTTGGACAATGTCGGGATCGACCCCAGGCATGTCCTCGTAAGACCAAGTGAAAACATCTTTGAATTCTTTTAGCAAGAGAGTCAATTTTTCTTTTCTTTTTTTATTAAGAGTTGAGCCAATTTGCACAATTTGTGGATTATCTATTTCACCTAGGTTAACCGATAAAGTATCTTCGATTATTTCATAAGCAGGTGGTTTATCAATTAGTTGCTTAAGTTCGATTGGGAGATCCTCAGAGGGATCTGTGCATTCACAAGTATTAGACACAGAGGAGTAAGAAGAATCGTCTTTCATTTCATTCATGACAGGTGAAGTGATTACATTAGACAGTGATGGGCCTACAGCAGCCGACTCTGGTACAGACTCGATAATTAGAAGTATAGACTCTGGGGGAACAGGGGATAGGGAGACACAGAGAGATGACTCCACAGCCTGGTTGCTCAGACCCTCCTCGGTTGGCTTGATCTGATCATCTTGGCTCTTGGCCCTCTTTTCTTCCTTCTCTTCAGCGAATTCTACCCACATTTTCTTGATGGCTTTAGTGTCTAGGTACTTCAACCAGTCTTCCCCCGGGGTCTTCTCAACTTCTTCGGGATATAATGGATCTTGATAGGGGGCCTTTCGCAGTCAGCGAAGATTTCAAGCCCGGGGTGCCTTTTTCCAGTGGCTTGATGGATCCAGGGTTCTGGGAACCCAAAATAGGGGAAATCATTCCCTTCTTTGATGAATTACCCATTCAAGGTCTTGCGGTATGGTGGGAGACTCCTCACTCTTTTCTTCTGCGGCCTCTGTAGCTCGACATCTTCTTTAGTGGGCTCGTATCCCAACCCAAAATTGCCTTGTTGCCCTTTGATCTGAGGGAACTCACGAATCCCTTGCTGGCGTCAGCCCAATCCTATTCCAGGGAAGTAGTTCATTTTACGAATGATGTTGACAACTACGGAGTGGATCTCGGGGAACCTGTCTTCATCATTGATCATGTGGACTTCTTCCATGAAGAATCCCCCGATTTCTCCTTCTTCTAGCTCAGGTATTTGGATTTCAAAGATGGGAGCGTAGTTTGGGAAAGCTCATTACCCCAACTATTGCCGAGGATGATTTTCACCTCCTTCTCATAAATGTACTTGATCATTTGATGCACAGTGGATGATACAGCTTTGTTGACATGCACCCAGGGCCTTCTGATCAACAAATTGAATGAGGTAGGTATGTCCATGACTTGAAAGACTTCAGTGCTCACCAAAGATCCTACCTGGATTTGGAGGGAAACAGTCCCCATCACATTTCTCTTGGTGTTATCGTAGGCCCTCACGGATTGCACAGATGGTGTGATGTCAAGGACATTGACCCCCCAAGGTGGTGGCAGTCCTTAGAGCACAAACATTTAAGTTAGAGCCTGTATCGATCAGACAAAATGGCACCTGCTGTCCCTTACATCCAACAGTGATGTACAAAGCTTTGTTATGTTCAGATCCTTCTGGTGGGAGGTCTTCATCAGAAAATATAATGATTGGGTCAGGGGTTAGTGCGCCCAAGAAAGCCACCATGTCTTCTAGTGCGATGTCGATGGGGACCTCTATTCCAGCCAAGGCATTCAACACAGCTTGCCTATGCTTGTAGGATGTTACCATGATATCCCACATCGAGAGATGTGCTTGGGTTTTCTTCAACTGCTTTATCAACTCATTGTCTTCTTCGATGATCTCGTCCATTTTTCCCTTTCCATTGTCTTTGACCGGACTTTTTTTGATTAACTCGGTGGTAGGCTGTGGAGGCTGATAATGACGGCCTGACCTAGCCAGATGATCAATCTCGGCAGGGGTAGGCCCTTCTACAGTCCCATCTTCTTTGAACCAGTCGTAATCTGTTCCCATAAATGGTTTCCCTGGCTCGTTCCAGATAAAAGCATCGCTTTCATTGTCGGGATCATACGATTTAAGGTCTACTACCCCTAGATCATGTTCTTCAGCCAGTTGTTGCTGCCACTCGTAATCCCCTCCGTCAATCAGATGAACTCCCACAGATTCTGGGACGTCAATGAGGGGTAAAGGTTGACCTAAAGGGGTGATATAGGTAGCAGGGTTGAAAGATACACGGTTGGACTTAATGAGGCTGATGTTTTGTGGTTTGGTAGAGGATTTTGAGTGACATGGGGCTGCTTTGGAGGTGACTTGATGATATTTTGGTCAATGAGGTCTTGAATATCATGGTAGAGGCGCATACAATCATCGGTGTTGTAGCTAGGGACTTGGTAGTAGGTGCATCTTTTGGACATGTCACAGTTTGGCGGGAGCGGGGTATTTCGAGGCTGGAGTAGTTGAAGGTGGCCCTTTTTAAGGAGGCGATCTAAGGCTGAGGAGAGGGGGATTTCTAATTTCACGAAGTTGCGAGGAGGCTTCCTAGGGAAAGAGTGATTGGAGGAATTAGCTTGGTTGGGAGGTTGGTAACGCCTAGGAGGATAAGCCATAGGTTGACTGCTAAGGGCATTGACATCCGGAGGATTGCGGGAGTAGTTGGGCCTTTTTGACTGACTCGGAGGCTCTTCTTTTTTATCTTTCCTTCTCTTATGGCGTCTTCAATTCGAGTCCCAACTTCAAACGGCTCTTCAAAGGTAGAGATGGACAGGTAAAATAATTTCTCATGGTAGAGCGGCTGCAGATTCCGGATTAGCATCCTCACATGTTCCTTTTCAATCGGCCGGTGGGTCATTTGGGCCACTTTATTCCTCCATCTGCTCAGAAATGCAGCGAAGGATTCATTGCTGTTCTGCTGAGTAGTTTCCAAATCCCTGATAGTGACATCAAGTTCTTGGTTGTAGGAGTAGTGATCAACGAATACCCGAACTATGTCTTCCCATGCCCGAGTTTTTGAAGCTTCCAAGGTAAGGAACCATGATAGTGCAGACTTCACGAGTGTTTGTGGGAACAACATTGCGAGGTGCTCGTGGGTACAGCCCATGGATTGGAAGATGCTCATACACAAATTTACATGGCTCTTTGAATTTTCGGTTACATCGAAACGGTCAATGGCTGGCATCTTGAAGTTTTCCGGTAGCTTCATCTTAACAGGCTCAAAAAGGCCTTCCAAGTTCAGCATGTAATCATCAACCTTTGCTTTTCCTCAGTACACTTTCCAGCTTGTCAATCTTATCCATTTTCTCTTCGAGCTTCTTCTCATATGCAAATGGTGGGACCCCTTGAAACCAGTCTTCCTCCCCGTTATTCTCATGTGGGGGCGGTTCAAACCCCGGTGGTGGAAAGCCAGGCAGAGGTTGCGGCCGCTGCTGCTTCAATTCTTCCATGAACTTGGGCTAGGCTGTCAGACTGCTGGCTTATGGTTGCTCCCAACTCGATAACCTTGTTTTTTAACTCTTCTTGATTCATGCTGAAGTAAGCTGACGGACTGATTCTGACCAAACGATTATCTGAACTCTTGACCCACGACGAGAATCCCAGCTGCTGACTTCGGGAATCTATACTGACCTGACAGATTTTGAGAGGACTAGATCAGATTTTGATAGTGATGACTTTAGACAAACAAAGACAGTGATGTTAATAAACGTGGAATGACTCACATAAGACTGATCGGGACGGTGTGTGTAGAGTGATGCAAATGAGACAGGCACGCGGATGTAAGCCCTAATATATATGATGCTCCTATTTCTAATATATAGCAGTTAAACAAATAAGGTCCTAACCATATAAAGTGTGCCAACCTTACTTTCCAGTACAATCACTAAGGGTTGGCAGGGGTTTCCAGGATTTTATGAAGGCTTCTAGGAAAGACTGGGCATTTCTGGTTGATTTGGACAGAGTTTTTGAGAAAATTGGCATATCTGGGATATATGGACAGAGTTTCTGAGATAAACTGGGATATCTGGACAGAGTTTCTGGGAGAAACTGGTTGATATGGTTATATCTGAAAAATCGGACAGAGTTTCTAGGAGAAATTGGGTTAATATGGTTATATCTGGGATATTTGGACAGAGTTTCTGGAAGAAACTGGTTAATATGGTTATATCTGGGATATGTGGACAGAGTTTCTGGGAGAAACTGGTTAATATGGTTATATTGGGATATTTGGACAGAGTTTCTGGGAGAAACTGGTTAATATGGTTATATCTGGGATATTTGGACAGAGTTTCTGGGAGAAACTGGTTAATATGGTTATATCTGGGATATCTGGACAGAGTTTCTAAGAGAAACTGGTTAATATTGTTATATCTGGGATATTTGGACAGAGTTTCTGGGATAAACTGGTTAATATGGTTATATCCGGGATATTTGGACAGAGTTTCTGGGAGAAACTGGTTAATATGGGTATATCTGGGATATCTGGACAGAGTTTCTGAGAGAAAATGGTTAATATGGTTATATCTGGGTTATCTGGACAGAGTTTCTGAGAGAAACTGGTTAATATGGTGATGGTGATCATACTGTCTAGCAGGTTTTCATACTCCTATGTCTTAGGACCGACAAACAAGATTTGCGGTGTATATCTTTGTGAGCATGGAACAGACAACCTTGTCATGGTGCCTAGGTAGATGAACTCAATGTGATCACATGTGAGTGATTGCCTTAGGAATCACAAGAAAGAGGTTCTACCCCATGCCACATAAGTGTCTTCACCGCACAGGTAATCCCGTCAGGGCATACAACAGTTATATCATATTATCCTACTTGAAAAGATAAATGAACAGTCCTATGAAAGGTTCTACAGGAATCTATATGCAAATGCTGGGTTTAGTCAAAAGAGGGTCCGTTAACGAGAGTTCCAATATATCGTCAGGGAGACAGTATGGAGGTTTTTACTATTTTTGATATACCTTGGAAGGTACAGTATCAACGGTGACTTGTGCCCTGGCACAGCAAGACCAGAACAATGTCAGCGCCGCGTTTCAGACACAGTCGAAGGGGAAATGCAGAAGTGCAATGCGGTGAACCAGACACAGTAAAAAGATGATTTTAAGGATGCTTCTTATGAGTCAAACCTCTGTATTATTTTGTTTTAAAATAAATATCCCCAGCAGAGTCGACAGATTGTGGACACGCGGAATTCCATCTCTTGTTTGTTTGAGATTGTTTCGAAAAGGAAAAGAGAAGGTCTGTTGAAAATAGATACAGAGTTGCCACTTGGTCTTTAAGGAACCCGGAAACCTAATTTGACTCACCCAAATGGATAAAGGGCACTGGCCCTTCATAACCAAAGAACTTGGTTCGGGGTTTTGGTACGAGAGAGGAAGGATCCTTTGTCACGACTAAAACACCCTCAACTCGCCCCGTCATTCGACGGGCCTCAATTAGCATCCAAATAATCATCTTATACTATGTACGGTTCGACAGTTAATACTATGATAGTATACTACATTACATAAGAAACTTGAAATGGAAGATCTAAAGATAAGATATCATTCATAAGATTTAAGCCAAATATCATATAATGTAAAGTGAAAGATCACACAAATAAACCTAGGAAAAATCGTCTAATCACGTATCAAGTAATTAAGTTTCCCTAATCTAAAGGGGACATGAATTGTTCTTGAAACAAATAATCAAAGAAATCAAAATATGTTTAGCAAGCTAGTATGATGCATGTTAATCTTTGAGAAAGGAAGACCTCTCGATCCTCGGGATGGATGAGAAAGGAAGATTGGATCGAGGGGAAAGCGTGGACGTGTGATCAAATTCGTTCCTTATAATCTTCTTAGATTAGGAGCCGTGAAAGCCCCCAAATCTTGCATGGATGCAATGTATGTATCTAGAATGTGCCAAGGTTGTAGTGTGTTTTGTGTTCATAGATTCCTAGAATGACTTAGAAGTCTAGAATGTGTATGAGTGAATTAAAGAAATCATTATGGGATATGTACAAATGTAGTATGAACTACTTCCTAAGACATGAGCTAATTTGGAGTGCATGTAAGCATCAAATCAAAGGGGGAAGTAAAAGTGTGCTTGCTGTGAATAGTGGACAGAACAGTAACATGATCTTGTGAAAATGGAAAAGAGGGGTTAGGAATGTTTTCAATGCATGATTTTTATGGAGATCTTCCTTATTGTGTCTAGAACACAACCCAAAATCCAATCTTTAATAACTATTACAGATTGAGAGAAATCATATGAACAATGGAGGTTACACAGAAACAGAGTTCGTACTGTCGACTGAAATGTCAAAACATCTTAGAAAATGAAAACAAAACATCTAGAGGCCCATATTATACAGAACGTTCCCTAAGACACTGAAGTTCAAAGGAAAAATAAGTTAGGATCACCCCTTTTGGAAAGGTTTCCTGAAAAAACAAGTTGAAAGTCAACCAAGCTGCTGTGACAGCAAAAATAGAATGTCTAGAAGGAATGTTTGGGTCAAAATGGAACCCTTCCAAGTATTTTCAAGTCAAACCAAAAATCATGGGTGTTCTCTAATGAGTTAGGAAGACTTTCCAAGTAGTCTTGAATCCATACATTGAGCATTGAGTCCTAGAGAAATTTTTGAGCTCAAATCATTCACTGTTTTGACTCACTGTTTTAAAGATTTTGGGAAAACAAGGTTTATCTCTTGAAATCAAAGTGAGGGTTTTAAGAAGGGGGTTTGAAATAGAGGTTTTGAAAATATATTTTCAATACTCAATGAAGGTTATAGCCACTTAAAATGTCAACATCAAACTCATCATCAAGAACCTCCAAGATTGTTGGAAAGTATTATTGACATTTTAAAGATAACTTCATGAATACATAGGAATGTATTGAAGTTGAAATCATCATTTATCAAACATGTTTTTGAGGTCAAGAGCTACTATCCATAAGGATTCACTCACCTCAAACTTCATGTCATCATATAAATGGTGATAGACTAGTAAGTAAATAATGAAAACAAAAAAAATGAGGTAAGAGAAAATGAACAAATATAAACAAGCAAATAGATAGCAATCAATAGATGATATTCATGGAGTATTGGACTTCTAGTTTGGTGTTTTACTCATATGTGGTGACATTGGACATGGAAGTAGCTTCCTCTCTCTTAAATGCTCACTAAAATGGTGGTTGGGTTTATTGAATATGAAGTAAATAGGAGTAATGAAGTAAAAACAAAGTTTAGAACTCACTTTCTTGTTTGAAAATCAAAGAAGGAGGCTTCTTTTCTCTCTATTCTAACCTTATCTCTACAACTTCCTATCTAAAACTTTCCAAAGCTTCTATTTGACACCCCCAAAATGAGAAGTCAAGGGGGGTTTATATAGGCCAATTTGGGGTGGTTTGGGGGTTTTAGAAGTACTCCCATTGGTCCCAAACATCTGTGAACATAGAATTACGTCGTTTTGGTTTTCAATTAATCAAAATGAACCCCCAAAAGAAATTACAAAAAAACACCATTCTAGAGGAGAGTACCGCGGTGGCACTGGGCCTGTGCCATGGCGGTAGTGGGCTAGTGCCGCGGCGGCACTGCTCCTCATTCGTCCAGATAATCCTTTTTAGGCCCCCAGAGGTTCCGGTATTCTCGAAAAGGCCCTATTTCGTCCAAAATTCACAGAAAATGCATACGAACTCTAAATTGAGGTTGTGATATACCGTTGGAAAGATAATGGAGTCTATTTTACACAAAAAAATATAGTTTAGAGATAGGTCACTTTGAAACGTTTTGCGGTATTTGCGATAAAAGCTGATTTGATCGCCTTTTTCGCCTTCGGAAATTCATAATAAACTCATTTTAAATCCAAACATTATGTGCGATATACCATTGGAAAGCTACCGACCTCTAGTATCCATGAACAATGTTTGAAAATTTTTACGGTGCTGTGGTTTTAAAGTCAAATTTTGGTCAAACTGGTTAAACATAGGATTCCCGGGAAGTTATGGAAACCTCTGGGAGCTTCCAAGAGCTGACGTTTTCGTTCGATTTTCTTTTAAAACTCATTTAATACTTTCCACATGATCTAGAATGATCCCAGTGAATTTGGATGATTTCGGTCAAACTTGGTCAAAACTTGGTCAAACTGGGTCAAACCTTGGTCAAACCGATCAACGGGGACTTCCCGGGAACTTCCGGGACTTCAGGGGTCTCTGGGAGCTGACGATTTCATCTGATTTTACTTAAAAATTTATTTTATTACTTTTCTTATGACATAGTATGTTTTCAGAACTTTTGGTCCAAATCTGGGAGTTTTCGGGCTTTCAGGGGCATTTTGGTCATTCTGAGCATCTTGAGAAATAGAACCAACTTCCAGGAGTCCTTTTGAGTCTTTTTCGATCATTGTGAACCACCAAGCTATGGGTCTCCTAAATCTGATAGCCGACAAAATGGGGTGTCTACAATGGGAAAAAAGAAGAAGAAAGGAACTAATCATGACTTGAAGAAGCCCTAGATCAGTCGGATCCAGACTTGAAGAAGCTCTAGACCAATTGGAACCAGGTAAGTTCTTCTTCTTCTTCTTCTTCTTCTTCTTCTTCTTCTTATACTTCTTCTTTATCGCGGATGTCTTCTTCGAACCAGTTGTCGTGATTTTTTTTTTCTTTTCTTGTTCTTCTTCTTCTTCTGCGAAGACAAAGTGATACTCTTTTTTTTCTTGGTCTTCTTCTTCTTCTTCTTCTTCTTCTTCTTCTTCTTTGCTCTCTCTCTCTCTCTCTCTCTCTCTAATAAAAACAGAAAGTGTTCTTTTTTTTTTCCACCTTCTTAGTTTAAAAAAACAGAGAGCTTTTTTACCCTGAATTTAATGTATTTATGAATTTAATAAAAAAACAGATCATTTTTTTTCTCCCTGAATTTCATCTAGTTCTGAATTTTATAACAGGGGTTTTGATTTTCATTTTTTCCTTCTCTCTTTATGTATTTGTGAAAATATATGCAGTGAGTGGAGTACTACTATTCTTTCAATTAGAATTTTAATTGCATTTGAAATAATACCTCTTATTTATTATTTCACATCTCTTATTTTAATTGTATTTGAGTGGAGTACTGCTATTCTTTCAGTCTGAAAATAATACCTTCTTTTTCTTCTTCCCTGTTTCTTTTTCTTTTTCTTTTCTTTTTTCCTTGATAGCTGATTCAGTTTCTTCTTTTTTTCTTTTTCGTTTTCTTTCGTTTTCTTCTTCTCTTATTTTGTATTGTATTGTAATGTGTTAATCTTTTCCTACACAAAAATACATGAAAATAGATTTTAGAAGTTAGAAAATACTAGAAAATTTTAAAAATCATATAAAAAAATACTAGTATATGTTAAAAAAAAAAGGTATATCATATAAAAAAATACATGTATTTTTGCGCCTCTCTTCGCTCAGGCGCGCGCCTCAAAGTGCACCTCGCGCCTAGGCTCCAGGAGACCTTAGCGCCTCAGTGCGCCTTGCGCCTTAAATAACCTTGAATGAACTCCATGCTAACGTCAAGTCAAGGGCCTATAGGCACTGGTAGAGGATTGTACAAACCAGTATTTTTTCATTGGCCCTTAGAGACTTGGCATATATAACAGCAGTCAACATATTTGTAGACATCCCTTCATATGGTGGGCCAAAAGTAACTGGCTGCCACTAATTCCAGTGTCTTGCCTCTGCCAAAATGACCCCCTAAACCACCTCCATGCAGCTCACAAATCAAAAGACTCCTCAAGGAATGCTCAGGAATGCATCATCTTACACCTTTAAACAAGTAGCATTGGTAATAGCAAATTTAGAACATAACTTGCTGTCTCTAGCTTGGTGTTTCTCAAGTATCTCTTTAAAATATGGATCATCTTTGTATTGCTCTTTGATTAAGTCCAACCCAACAACTTTGGATGACATCATCATTAACAAATGAACCCTCCTGCTTAAGGCATCTGCCACTTTGTTTTGCAGACCAGACTTGTGACGTAGCATAAATGTATATTCTTGTAAGAAAGCAACACATTTTGCATGCCTCCTGTTTAGATTTCTTTGTGAGTTAAGGAAACGTAAGGCTTCGTGGTCTGAATGCAAGATAAATTCCCTTTGAATCAAATAGTGTCTCCAGAACTTCAATATCATAAGTGGAGTAGTTTTGTCTCGCTCCGTTAAATTTCTCACTAAAGATTGCAATTGGACAACCTTCTTGGCTTAAAACACCTCGAATTCCTACCTTTGATGCGTCACAATCTATTTCAAAGATCTTGTCAAAATCTGGTAGAGCAAGAATTGGTGCTTGTGTCATTCTTCTCTTGATCTCTCGAAAACTCTCCTCGGCTTCACAAGTTCATCTAGTGATTGGAGCCATTATAGTGCTGAAATTTTTGAGAAATCTCCTGAAAAATGTAGCCATTCCATGGAAACTTCTTATCTCAGTTAATGTCTTCAGAATGGCCAGCTTGTAATTGCTTGTACCTTGGCCGGATCAACTTCCACTCCCTTAGCTGAAACAACAAAACCCAAAAATTATAATTTTCCCGCCATGAACAAACACTTCTTCGCATTTGCATAAAGCTGATGTTTCCTTAGAAGGAGTAATACAACCTTTAAATGTTCAGCATGTACCTTATAATCCTCGTTATAAATCAAGAGGTCATCGAAGTAAACCACCACAAACTTTTCAATTTATGGTTTAAGAACTTGATTCATGAACCGCATAAAAGTGTTCGGGGCATTTGATAGGCCAAACGGCATAACCAACCATTCATAGAGTCCCTCCTTGGTTTTGAACGCTGTCTTCCACTAATCCCCTTTGTAGAATTTTATGATTTCAAGCTTAGCTGTCTCAACCCTATTTATATTATTCACTGAGAAAAGGAAATTACAAAAGTGCCCTTAGGTAATAATAAAAAAGATCATGAACAATCGCAGCCACCTAATATACAACTCATAATTAGACAGCTTATACATATTGCAACACTCCTCTCAAACTGGTGCAAAGATATCTCTCATGCCTAGCTTGCTAAGATAGTAATGATGAGTCCTATTTCCAAGACCTTTGGTGAGGACATCTGCCAATTGATCATTAGACTTCACAAATGGGATACAATCACTCCATTGCTCAATTTCTCCTTGATGAAGTGTCTGTCAATTTCAACATGCTTAGTTCGGTCATGTTGTACTAGATTATGATCAATACTGATGGCTACTTTGTTATCATAGTACAACCTCATAAAATCTGTAGGCTCAAGTCTAAGATCTCTCAATATAACTTTTATCCACAATAGTTCGCAAATTCCTTGAGACATGGCTTAGAATTCCCCTTCAGCACTTGATCTGGATACCATGGCCTATTTCTTGCTACACCAGGTAACAAGATTTCCTCCAACAAAGGGGCAATATCTTGAGGTAGACCTCCTATCAGTGGCTGAGCCTGCCCAGTCTGCATCTGTGTAACCATCCACCTGAAGATGATCATGTATACCAAAGAATAAACCTTTTCCAAGCGCTGACTTCCAATATCTCAAAATTCGAAGAACAACACCTTAGTGAGACTCGCAGGGAGCATGCATGAACTGACTAACAACACTTACAACAAATCTCTGGTATCTCCCCCTGTCAACCACTGCTCCATCGGTATCATCCCCTAGCTTTTGATTAGCTTCCATGGGAGTATCACATGCCTTACTCCCTAGCATGTTAGTTTCTTGGAGAAGATCAAGAACATATTTTCTCTGGGAGATAATCCTTGTTTGTTTCTAGCCTAGCCACCTCAATCCCCAGAAAATACTTGAGTTTTCCCATGTCTTTTATTTTTAACTCCTTGGCCAGGTATTTCTTCAAAACCTACATATCTTCTACATCGTCTCTTGTCAAGATAGTATCGTCCACATACACTATGAGAACGGTGACTTTCCCTTGTGAGGAATGCCCAATGAATAGTGAATGATCACCTTGGCTTTGTTTAACGCTATAGTTCAACATAGCTTGAGTAAATATTTCAAACAATGCTCTTGGAGACTGTTTAAGCCCATATAGGGATTTTTTAAGCCTGCAAACTTTCCTTTTGGTTTTAGAGTCTTCAAAATATAGAGGTATATCCATATATGCTTCTTCTGCCAAATCTCTATGTAGAAACACACTTTTAACATCAAATTGATGAAGATGCCAATTTAATTTTGCAGTAAGGGATAAAAGGATTCTCACTGTAATCATCATAGCAACTGGAGCAAATTTTTTGTCATAATCTACCCCATAGGTTTGTGTTAAACCTTTTGCAACTAACCAAGCTTTGTATCTTTCAATGGATCTGTCTACCTTGTGTTTGACTGCAAACACCCACTTACACCCCACTGTCTTGTGCCCTTTAGGTAAGTCAACCAATTCTCAGATGCTATTCTTGTGAAGAGCATTCATCTCCTCAATCATAGCATATTTCCATTTGGGATCAGTGAGTGCATCCTGTACATGGTTAGGTACAGACACATAAGCAAGAATGAAAACAAAAGCTTTATGGTAAGGAGAGAGGTGACTATATGAGACAAATTTAGATATGGGGTGTTGAGTACATGACCTAACACCCTTACGTGTAGCAATCGGAATGTCTAAATCATCAATGAAAGGAGAATCAATAACAGGAGTAGAATCAATGACTGAAGAATCAATAACAGGAGTAGAATTTGACCATGTTGGATAAGCCGACCTAAAGCGTATTGCTTTAGGGTTCTTTTATGGTTAACTCCCCAGGACGGTTATCAACCACATAAAATATGATATGCCCGAAATCGGCTCTACATTACAACCGAGCGATTCTACTCAGTAACCGGTCCCTATCCCAACAATCAAGTCATCACCACAGCAGAAGCCTCTCGAGCGGTTCATCCACGACCTGACCAATAGGTCGGGAAGATCCCGCGAGCACGGCTCGTCACAGAGACAGCTCACCTGGGCTCCGCGGCATGATCTAGAATATTCTAGCCTGAGTCCTACTCAAGTTAGAAGACTAATGGAAAGTGCAAATTGTTTCCTAATCCATTTAGGAAGCCCCCACAAATAATGCCAATCAATCCTAATTGGATTGTATTTCCTTATCCATGTGGTTTCCCTGTACAAGTAGGTCTCTTGCATCTATAAAAGAGACCACTCACCCCTATAAAAAGGGGTCAGCTTTTCAGTCTGCATAGCACCCCTATAGCATCCATCATCACGCCTGGCTGACCTACGGTAGCTCCAAACTATTGTTGGTTCACCACAGGTCCCCGACTTTTTGTAGTATAGTGAACGTGCTCAGACATACACGTGGACGTAGGCTCCCTCATTAACATGGCCGAACCATATACAAATTCCAGTCTCTCGCTCTCTCTCCCCCTAAAATTGCTCTAATTCATCTGAACCAAATTTTGGCATCATCAAAATATAATTTTAGAGTAGACTACCCAAGAGAGAATAAAGCCGAGCCTGATCTCAGGGGACAGTACATGGCCAGGAGAAGGAAACCTCTTCCACTAACTCGACCTATGTCCAGGAGACCGGCTGGGAAGGTGTGGTGGCCCGTATCAAGGATTTAGAGGAGTAGATCAATGGAATGGCCAAGAAGTTAGGCCAGAATGCTACTCATGACCATGTTAATACGTTCTCCAGCCAGATCACGAGGTTTTCCAT
This sequence comes from Hydrangea macrophylla, assembly GCA_033977485.1. Lineage (NCBI taxonomy): Eukaryota > Viridiplantae > Streptophyta > Magnoliopsida > Cornales > Hydrangeaceae > Hydrangea > Hydrangea macrophylla. The sequence goes on from CM066989.1 coordinate 31,497,323, forward strand.
CTCGTGCAAATTCAAACAGCCTCAGCTTGATTCTTATAATGGCTTAGGAAGCCCGGTTGACCACATCCGGACCTATAAGGCTCAGATGGCCCTTGCCGCCAACGCCAATGAACTATATTGCCTGGCCTCCCCAAGCACTTTGAAAGGCCCGGCAACTTAATTGTTCTACTCCTTGAAGCCCCGATCGATCAGCAGTTTCAAGCAACTCAGCAAGCAGTTCATCAACCAGTTCATCGGTGTGTACGAACGGCCAAAGGCTGACATACGATTGCTGACTGTCAAGCAAAGGAATAATGAGTCCCACAAGGAATTCAATGACCGGTTCAACCAAGAGAAGCTCGGGATCCATGATCTTGATGAAACAGCCGTAATTACAGCCTTCTGTTCAAGAGTTCAACACACCAAGTACGCCATGTCGTTTCACAAAAACTGGCTGGAAACCTTGGCTGAACTCGCAGAGAGGGTCGGACAGTATATTGACATTGAAGAATTTCTAAAGACCAAAGATCCCGGGCATGTAAGGGATGAGCCTCCACGAAAGAAGCGGAAGCGAGATCAGCCCGAGAAGAACAATGCAAAGAAGCTCGATAGTTCCTCCAATTCATAGCGGTTATGGTCCGATAGCCCTGACCCAAACTCCAGATCATAGCGGTCATGGTCCGGCAGCCCCGACCTGACCTCCAGTTCACAACGGTCTGGGTCCGGCAGTCCCGACTCGGCCTCCAGTTCGCAGCAGTGAGGGTCCAGTGATCCCAACCTTGCCTCTAACTCAGAGGAACCAGGAGCCCGGTGATCTCAACCCAACCTGTCTCCAAGTCCAGACGAGCCCGACTACAATGGTACTTTTTCCTGATCATAGCGCGAGGCCTCAAAGACTCCAGAGAGCTCCTGTCAGACCTCGGATCATACCCGAGGCACCAAAGAGACCTTGGTTTAACTCCCGAGGCACTAAAAAGACCTCGGGCTTAACCTCGAGGCAACCAAAGACCACTGTTACGCAGTTGGCAAAAGACCTCGGGATAACACTCGAGGCATTAAAAGACCTCGGGATCACACCCGTGGCATAAAAGACCTCGGGATGCCACCAGAGGCATCAGCTTTGCTTAGACTCATAACCTACGATGGGGAAAATCCCCCTAGGTGGCTGATGATGGCAAGTTTCAAAAGACCCTACAGCCATCCATGTACCAGGTCGGCTACCAACAGTGATTGTTCCCGCAATGCCTGCCTTAGCGAAAGCTTGGGGGCCAAGATGGAATAAAAACTACAGGAAGTCACACCGAGTATTTACAGGCCATGAGGTTAACTAAGTAAGACTTTTAGACAACCTGGGTGCCTACAGTACTCAGAGGCAATAACTCCACTTAGGTCCAAATCGACGATAGAGGTGACTAAAACCTCTTAGGTTGGCCCACGATCGAGGGGTAAAAAAGGACCCTAAAGCAACACGCCTTAGGTTAGCTCTACCAACATGGTCAAACTCTTCTCCCAATAGTCTTGACGAAGGCTGGCCGGGTAGAAGACAACCATCCTGGGGAGTTAACCATAAAAGGACCCTAAAGTAATACGCTTTAGGTTGGCTTTTCCAACATGGTCAAATTCTTCTACCCACAACCTTGACGAAGGTTTACGGGCAGAGATAACCATCCTGGGAGCTAACTTAAGCAAAGACTCTGAATTAGGCTGAGTCTCAACTCCCGGCCAATTCTTGAGCACTCAGAAGCTCTGAGGCAACTTTCCCGAGCAGTCAACAAATTTCCAAACTTGCCTCGATATGGCATCCAGCCAACCTTGGAAATAGGGGAGAACTGATACGCCCAAAATTGCCTCTACACTACGACCGAGCGATTCTACTCAATAACCAGTCCCTATCCCAATAATCAAGTCATTACCACGGCAGAAGCCTCCATAGCAGTTCGTCTAGGACCCAACCAACAGGTCAAAAAGACTGCGCGGGCACGGCCCGTCACAGAGACAACTCACCCGGCCTCCGAGGCATCATCCAGAATATTCGAGCCTGTTTCCTACTCAAGTTAGAAGACTAATGGAAAGTGCAAATTATTCCTAATCTAATTAGGAAGCCCCCATAATTAATGCCAATCAATCCTAATTGGATTGTATTTCCTTATCCATGTGGTTTCTCTGTACAAGTGGGTCTCTTGCATCTATAAAAGAGACCACTCACCCCCATAGAAAGGGGTCAACTTTGGGGATCAGTGGCAATTGTTGGGACAAAAGCTGCTAAAGGCAATCGATTAGTATAAGTGGCAATCAATTGACATCCTAAAAGTGTCAATGATTGGGATATCATGGCAATCAATTGGTGCTCAAAGTTTACCAAAGATAAATTAAGACAAGTATTAACATAGGAGTCGTTGCATATATGTATACATCATAATTATAGTGAAAATACAGGTATTACAATTACCTTCTCCATTACTATGTTCTCATACGTAGGAATACCCCTGTTAGCCGACTTTTATAGCAAATTCTATATGTTCTTCGCCGCTTTGGGTTGTGGGGCTTACTTCCTAGCCCCAATGGGAGTAGTGACTAGCGTTAGAACAATATACGGGAAAAAAACATTCATAAATTTCCCCGGGGCAAGGGAAGCGCTTCAGTCCTAATGGCATGCATGGGTAGTCCTCATCGTGAGAAAATCTGATAGTAGAAAAGATATGAAAAGATCCAGTCTCTTTTGTTTTGAAAGAAGGATCCCGATCCCAACATCGAGCTTCCCTCATTTCCCGAATTAGCATCTCTATTCGAATCTAAATCGTAAGCCAAATCCGAAGCCGTTTCAGGCCCTGAAAATGCTCTTCCATTGCTCTGAGCTCATCACAATGGATCGATGATAAGATCGTTTATTTACGACGGAATGGTATACAAAGTCAACTGATATCAATGAATACAATAGGATTTATGTCTACACAAACTGTTGAGGGCAGTTCTAGAGCTCGTCCAAAACCATCTACTATAGGGAGTTTATTGAAACCATTAAATTCGGAATATGGTAAAGTAGCTCCTGGATGGGGAACGACTCCTTTAATGGGTGTTGCAATGGCTCTATTTATGACATTTTTATCTATTATCTTGGAGATTTATAATTCTTCAGTTTTATTGGATGGAGTTTCAATGAATTAGATCCACAAGAACCCCGAAGTCCTAGTTTTTCAATACAAAAGAAATCCTTTAGAGTTTGGATTTCAAGTCCATTTTGGTAGTTGTAGACACCCCAATTTTTACCGACCGTCGAATTCAGGGGATGATTACCTCTAGACCGATGACGACAATGTCCGGCAAAATTCAAAGACTTTCTAATTGATTCAAGTTCTTCGGAGGATTCTTTAGTCTCAGTAAAGTTCTTTTAAGAAAGAAAGAAAACCAGGTACTTGGGAAAATTCGGATATAAAATACGTATAAGGAAAAAAATAGTTTGGAAGATTTAATTCTGACATGAAAAATAAAATCAAAAACTATTTTTGAAAATAAAAAAGGAAAAAAGAAAAGGCGATTTTAAAAGAAAAGAAAAAGAAAAGAAAAGAAAAAGATTTAAATAATCATATAAATACATATGTATATATAATCTATATAAGTATATATTTAAAAATAATAATAATAAGGTGGGAATTCTGTTAGAAGCGGCATGCGGCGAAGCCGCCGAGTTCCGCTCCAGCATTCAGTGAGTGCTGGAACGGCACTCGCTGAGTGCCGCAGACAACTCACTGAGTGCCGCCCACTATAACAGACTATTTTTCTTCAATACGTATGGATTATCATTGCACATGGATTTTTACCCAATTTACCAAATTAACTCTTTGAGAGTGGTCTATATAAGGAGATGTTCATCTCCATTATTGGGATCCTCTTTTGGACAAGTGAAAATACATTGAAAATATAGAGAGAATTGAGAGGAATTGAGAGATTTTTTAATAGAATCCAAGAACTTTGAAGAGGAATTTGAAGAAGAACTTGAAGATCGAATTGACGAATCTTTACCAAGAATCAAGAAAATCCTGAGGTATTGGAGGTAATCTTCTAATCCTACTTAGATTTAGACTAGAATTCAATCACAATTCATAGATCTATAGGATTTTTACACATTTTTAAAAACTCTTTTCCTACCCCATTTCATCACACACTACTAGAATTGTGATTGAATTTTCACTTTGCTTTTCATTGATTTGGATCTAAATAAGTATTGGATTTAAGATCAAATAAATTCTAAAGTGAAACTAAATTTGGATCATCAATTAAACTTTGATTTCATCTCTTTTGTTTACATCTCTCTCTTGGGATTCATGAGACCTTCAATGTCTCATTTATTTCCCTTATGATTGATCCTGTATTCTCTATAATCTTATGATTTATATGGGAATTAAGGTAGGTCATAGTTATATCCACACATGATTGGTGGGTCCAACTCTTAGTTCATGATTTGGATCCTTTAACTTGGAATCTCATGAAATTCTCTCTATATTCTATGAAGATTTATGTGGATTGGTTATGTCTAGTCTCCAAGGACCATTAATTTGGGAGGGGAATTGAATAAAATAAGTCCACATTCCTCAAGGACCATTAATTTGAAGAGAGGAATTAGACTTGTCAATCTTCATGATATGGATGTCAACATTGGTGTAGTGAGTTCATTAACCAACTGCGAACAAAGATATTTAATTAAATTATGGTCCATTGAAATTGAATGAGACCAATTGGAGAGTGTTCATAACTCATATATGCATCACTGTGATTTTTGTTTTGGTGAAATTTTATAGTTAACATGGTTTGGTCTTATTATTTGTGAACTAGTCACTCTCTATCCAAAATTTTAGAACAGTAAGTCCATTTTAAACTAAGTGGGTCAGAGCTTTAATCAAGCCTTTTTGACTTCAAATAAATTTTTCTATGAATTTTAATGTGTTAATAAGATTCTCTAAAAAAAATCAAAGTGATTTTGATTTGTTTACTATTTTTAAAAAATCATACAAAAAACTCTGGACAGAGAGTTGTAAATTTCTGAGTGATGTCTGATTTTTGCCCAATTTCTAGAGATTGAACCGTTTGATCTTTAATTTTATTTTTGGGTTAGTAACTAGACTCACAGAGGCACATCATATCCAAAAATCATTACGATCAAACTGTTGGAAGTATGTTTTTTCTATTTTTGAAAGTCTAGTCTGCTCTCTGTAAATTGTGAAACTCTGTTACAGTTTTGATAAACTTTATGAATGATGATCCAAATGTCTTTGTATGACCTAGGACTCAAACCATGTTTTGAATAATGATAATTAAACTTAAATCTAGAGGATAAATGATCCAAAATCATTGAATAGTTAATAACTCATTCTTGTTCATGCTCATGTATTCATCCATGCATCTTGATACTTGTAATTAGAACTTATTTTGCATTGGGTTAAATTGCATTCAATTGAACCTAATTGTGAGTTCCTTGTGATCATGTTGGGATTATACCATCTTTATATGGACATTACATTGGCTCCTAGTTGAGACTTGTATATCTATAGAGATGTTGTAACTTCAACTAGTTAAGAAGGAATTCATGATTATGTCAATTCCTTCCATACTTGATAGATTTAAGCTAGAAGTTTGGGTATGTTATTTAGGATTCCATATTTTATATCTTGTCTAAAGCCTGTGGACTAACCTTTGTTTTGTAGCGCTAATGAGGTACAATTTCTTGGCTCTTTCTTTAGTTTATTTTATTGATTTTTTGACTCCATGCCCGACACCTTAGATTAGGTCTTGATTTATGTGTATATATGTGATTAGAGACCTTTTTCTTAGGATTTCTACTTTTGTATGCATTGCACGTTTTCCATTTCGCGGCTGGATCCCAGATAAGTTCTCTCATTCATTATTGCATATCATTTTGCTTGCTATTTGAATTACATGGTTTTGTACGCCTTTTATCATTAGCAATCGTACACCCCTTTTGACATGCTTTTGTAATGTATATAGATATATATATGTATTAATTGAGGGCATGCTTAGATTAATAATTTGATTAAAAGGATGTTGAGTAGAGGCCTATCATGAGATAGGATGAGAGAGGGTGTTTTAGTCCACCGAGCTCCTTCCCCTCTCATTCCATAATCCCCGGACCTAGAAATCTCTAGTTTCTAAAAAGATCAGTTTACTTTTAAAATGGTTTCTTAATTTTCCTTTTAAAAACTAAGTGGCGACTCGTATTTGAATTTGAATTTGAAAAAGTTTTAAAAAGCGTGTTTAGCCTGCGATATCCACAATCTGGCGACTCTGCTGGAGATTGAACCCAGAATCTCTGGTTTCGCAGGTCAGAATTTCTGATTTTGGGTTCACTCGAGGATTAGATTCGAGAGCATCTTTTTAATCAAATTAATTAATTTTTGTGTGCTTGTTGCATTATACTTGCATGTCTCGCCAATCGATTGCACAAAACTATGACCTTGGAGGCTCGGGGTAACCCAGTCGGTCAAGCCATCATGGGACTGTGTGATCATCCTTGATCTCGTACCATGTGTTGGTATATGAAGCATCTTATTGGATGTGTGTCGAGGATCCCTTATTTGACCAAAATCAGGCCTTGCATGGTAGCTTCCATAGAACCTTTCGAAATTAGGGAATCAATTCTTAAATTAGAATTATATGCTAGGGAGTTTTGTATGCCCAGAAGGGATTATTTGAGATGATGACGATGCTTACTCGATGAAAGATGTGTAACCCTTTAATCACCTTTTAGCAATCCTTCTCATGTCCTACGACATTTGGGAATATGCCAAATTTTTTATTATAAGGTTATACTTCTTACATCTTGTTAGCTAAGCATCATTGACTTTGTATGTATCCGAATTTATGAAAAGTACGGTGATAATCCGATCATGTGATCCTTCTACCCAAAGAATTTTAAATACATCTTTGAATGCAAACAGATTTTTGCCATCTTTATTCCAAAATATTGAATCGCTCTTTCAAAAATCTTTGAAGTTCACCTTTTGATTAAAATTCCAAGTCAACCCTTGTTGAGGCATATTTTTACATCCTCGTCTTTGAAGGAAGAACCCAAAAATCTGGGGAATTGTATTTGGGAGAAATGCTTTTCAAATGAATTTTAAAGCAAAACTTCAACCCAGTCACCTTCGTTAAGAAATGTTTTCATTCTCAAAAGAATTCTTAAGAATTGTTCTCAAAAGATTTTATCATCCAAGAAATAATGCTCAAATGAATTTCAAAACTTTTCAAAAAATATCCAACCTTCGAAAGGGTAATGAGGATCACAATAAAAGGAGAAGTTGGCACACTTGACATGGGTTAGGATCTTTTTATGTGCTTATCTGTTTTACGTGCTAGGACTAGAATTTTCTTTTCTTTGGCATATAGATTAGGCACACACACACATGCATCACATATGTATGACATAAGAATCATTCATGAACATTTTACCAAGCATTTGATAAAATCAACTGGAAATGGTAAAAACAATAATAAAAAAATGAAATAAGAATAAATTCTTTTGAAATAAATCAGAAAATGATTAAAATAAAATATTGTTGTAGGTGAAAATAGAATCTGCCTTGAGCACGATTTGGTTCAGAGATTCCACCGCAAGGTTAGTAAGAAGAGAAATGGCACAAGAGGCAAATACAAGAGTGTGCACCACACGTGCGGGCGGGGGAGTTCTGTCGTTCCTTGATAGTGTCCCGGGACAGATCCAAGGAGCACACTTCAGGAACTAGAACTCCTCACACGATCCAAGAGACAAAGAGTCGCCACCTAATTTTTATCGGGAATTAGAAAATAAAATTTGACTCGCCCAAAATTGAATAAGGTTACTCGCCCTTCATCGCCAGAAACAAGGTTCGGGGGTGTGGACACCGGCATTTGGGAGGGGCCTGCCTTTTAGGTTTGAAATTGTTGTTTTGAAAAGAAAAAGAAAAGGAGGTCTATCTGTTGAAAACAGATACAGAGTCGCCACTTGGTCTTTAAGGAACCAAGAAACCTAATTTTGACTCACCCAAACGGATAAAGGGCACCGGCCCTTCATAACCAAAGAACTTGGCTCAGGGTTTTGGTACGAGAGAGAAAGGAGCCTTTGTCGCGACTAAAACACCCTCAACTCGCCCCGTCTTTCGACGGGCCTCAATTAGCATCCAAATAATCATTTTATACTATGTATGGTTCGACAATTAATACTATGATAGTATATTACATCACATAAGAAAATTTGAAATGGAACATCTAAAGATAAGATATCATTCATAAGATCTAAGCCAAGTATCACATAATATGCAAAGTGAAAGATCACACGAATAAACCTAGAAATAATCGTCTAATTACATATCAAATAATAAAGTTTTCCTAATCTAAGGGGACATGAATTGTTCTTGAAATAAATAAATGAAGAAATCGAAATATGCTTAGCAAGCTAGTATGATGCATGTTAATCTTTGAGAAAAAAAGACCTCTCAATCCCCGGGACGGATGAGAAATGATGATTAGATCGAGGGGAAGCATGGACGTGTGATCAAATTCATTCCTTATAATATTCTTAGATTAGGAGTCACAAAAGCCCCAAATCTTTGCATGGATGCAATGTATGTATCTAGAATGTGCCAAGATTGTAGTGTGTTTTATGTTCATAGATTCTTAGAATGACTTAGAAGTCTAAAATGTGTATGAATGAATGAATATAATCATCATGGGATATGTAAAAATATAGTATGAACTACTTCCTAAGACATGAGCTAATTTGGAGTACATATAAGCATTAAATCAAAGGATGGAAGTAAAAGTATGCTTGCTGTGAATAGTGGACAGAACAGTAACATGATCTTTTGGAAATTGAAAAGAGGGGTTAGAAATGTTTTCAAGGCATGATATTTTATGGAGATCTTCCTTATTGTGTCTAGAACATAACCCAAAAATCCAATCTTTAATAACTATTACAGATTGAGAGAAATCATATGAACAATGGAGGTCACCCAGAAACAGAGTCCGTACTGTCGACTGAAATGTTAGAAAATCTTAGAAAATGAAAACAAAAGATCTAGAGGCCCATATTATACAGACGTTCCCTAAGACATTGAAGTTCGAGGGAAAAATAAGTTGGGACTACTTTTTTTGGAAAAGTTTTCTGTAAAACAAGTTGAAAGTTAACCTAGCTGCTGTGACAGCAGAGGCAAAATGTTTGGAAGGAATGTTTGGGCAAGAATGGACCCTTTCAAGTGCTTCCAAGTCAAGACAAAAATCAATGATGTTCTATGATGGGTTAGAAAGACTTTTCAAGTGGTCTTGCATTCATACATTGAGTATTGAACTCAAAATAATTCCTTGAAGTTAAATGACTCACTGTTTTGAGAGTTTTGAGAAAAACAAGGTTTATTTCTTGAAATCAAAATGAGGGGTTTTAGAGGGGGATTTTGAAATGGGGGTTTTGAAAGTATACTTCCAGAACTTGGATGAATATTCTAACCACTTGGAATATCAATTCCTAACTCATTTCAAAAACTTTCCAAGTATTTGCAAAACATGGTTTTATTTGGAAACGAAACTCAAGAATCTATGGGAGTATGATACATGAGAAGATAGATGATACATGATTTGATATAGCATGCTAAAAGTGGTAAAGAACATGCTCATGGGATATGGGTTCATCTAGATACAAGAGAGTGTTGCATCAAAGTGTGAAAGTCAAAAAATGACATGCTGTGAATAGTGGACAAACTGTATGCATTACTTTATAACATCATAATGGGAGGTCAAACATGCCTAGGAAAAAGTGAGAAAAATTGTAGAGCCTCCATAGTGTGTCTAGAATGCACAGAAAAAAAAAAACCAAACCTCAATAGCTATCACAGATTAAAAGAAACAAATCAGAATGTACACATGACTCATAAATAAAAGCTGCACTGTTGACTGATTTTGTATGATTTTTCATAAATCAAAGAAATGGTTTATGATGACCCATTATATACCAAACGTTTCCTAAGACACCCAAGTTTCATAAAAAAAAATATAGAAAAGATATATGTACAGTGACAAAAACATCCAGAATAAGTGCAAGAAGTCAGGTAAACATTCTGTGAGAACAGAGGCAGATTATGAATATGAACTTCTTAAATCCGAAAATAATACTTTCACATCTCTATAATTGATGGGAAAAATTAGAGACAAACTATGATATCTTAGGAAGATTTTCCAAGTGGTTTCATCATCATAACTCAAGAATTTAATTCAAAAAATATCTTTGAATCTGAACAGCTCACTGTTTTGGATCATTCTTGAAGAAAATGGATTTGGGTTTTGGAATAGAGTTGACTTCTTGATTAGGGGTTTTGAAATTGATTTTCAAAGCATGAACCTAAACACTTGAGATGACTATGTGACCACTTAGAATCTCATCCAACCTTGAATCATCAAAGAACTCCAAATATTACTTGCACAAACATAGTTTTGTTTGAGAATATGACTTCAATAATACATATGAATGTATTGAAAGTAGAATCATCATCCATCAAACATGTCTTTGAGGTCAAGAGCTACTATCCATAAGGATTCACTCTCCTCAAATAACATGTCATCTAGATGATGAAGAACAACTAAATAATCAAAGAAAAATCAAAAGAAATGAGGTTAAGAGAGAGATGAACATCAAAGTAAACAAACATTCAAATAGCAATCAATAGTTGATATTCATTGAGATATTGGACTTGTAGCTTGGTGTTTCACTCATATGTGTTGACATTTGGACATGGAAGTAGCTTCCTATCTCATAGATACTCAATAATGGTGGTTGGAGATGATTTGAATGTGGAGTTTATGAGAGGTAATGGAAGAAATAAGATTAAAACTCACTTTGATTGGAAAAAAATGAAGAAGAAGACTACTTCTTCTCTTTCTCTCTCTATATTTCTCTAGAGTTTCTTCCTAAGCTCTCTCTAAGCTTCCATGTCCCTCCCTAAATGGAAGTAAATGGATTCTTTTATAGGAAATGGAGGGGTGGTAAATGGAGTTTTAAAAAGTTTAAAATGGTTTCCCATTGGTCCAAAATAAGCTGGGAACCAAAACTACGTCGTTTTGATTTCTAATATATCAAATTAGACCCCCAAAATATATTACAAAAGTGGACTGTTCTGGGGGAGAGTGCCGCAGCGGCGCTGGACTTGTGCTGCGGCGGCAGTGGGCCAGTGCCACGGCGGCACTGCTCCTCCATTGTCCAGATAATGCTGTTTAGGCCCCCTGATGTTTCGGCATTCGCGAAAAGGCCTATTTCGTCCGAAATTAACAGAAAATGCGTATGAACTCCAAACTGAGGTTGTCATATACCCTTGGAAAGGTATTGGAGTCTATTTCCTATAAAAAAAATGTTTCGGAGTCAGGTTACTTTGAAAAGTTTTGCGGTATTTGCGATAAAAGTCGATTTGATCGCCTTTTCCACCTTCAAAAATTCATAATAAATTTGTTTTAAATCCAGAAATTATGTGCGATATACCGTTAGAAAGCTATTGACCTCTAGTATCCATGAAAAATGTTTGAAAAATGATACGATGCTCCGGTTTCAAAGTCAACTTTTGGTCAAACTAGTCAAATCAGGGACCTCCAAGAAGTTCTAGGGACTTCTGGGAGCTCCCAAGAGCTGCCATTTTCATCCGATTTTCTTTTAAAACTTGTTTTAGTACTTTTCACATGATGAAGAATGATCTCAGAATTTTCGGGCGAATTTGGACGATTTTGGTCAAACCTTGGTCAAACCGGTCAACAGGGACTTTCTGGGAACTTCCGGGATTTCCGGGGGTCTCTGGGAGCCGACGATTTCATCTGGTTTTGCTTTAAAACTCATTTTATTGCTTTTCTTACGACGTAGTGTGTTTCTGGAATATTTGGTTTAAATCTGGGAGTGTTTGGGCTTTCAGGGGTATTTTGGTCATTCTGAGCATTTTGAGAGATAGAACTAGCTTCCAGGAGTCCTTTTGAGTCTTTTTCGATCATTGTGAACCACCAAGCTATGGGTCTCCTAAATCTGATAGACGACAAAATGGGGTGTCTACAGTTTGCCCCTCTTTGGCATGAACTTGCGAGGCAACACATGTCGCAAGCGAGTGCCAAAGCTTTGAAGAGACGGGTCTTTTGGAGACTATAGATTTAGGGAAAAGAAAGCGTTGAAAAAGATGTAATGATGAAAAAAAAATGCCGAGGTCAGTGCTGGTCGCGCTCCGCGTGAGCTGCCTATGTATCCCAAGGGGAATCAGACCAGGACGTAGTTCGGGGCACAAAGGAATAAATCACACATGCACAACAAGACAGGCGGATACTATGCTATGAGGATGATATGCAATGCATGGATGTGATATGATTATGTACATGAGTCCTATCATGCCTAACATTCTGATCTCAGCATGAGCTGGTGCTGTGGGGTGTGTGCCATTTCGAGTGGACTTGTGTTATCCTAGTTCTTCTGACTACGATGCAGTGGCCGACCACGGTATGAAAAGACTCTGGGTTTCGGGGTAAACTTCTCAAATTACGGGAAGTGTGCTTTACAAGCGAATGGGATCGGATGTGGGGTCTTTGAGGATGACAACTAAGGATAACCCATAGGTGAGGGAGTTCATGATAATCGACAGTTTTATAATAACCAAAGTGCGGAGGTTCACAATAAGTGGGGTAGCTCACAATAATTGACAGGTGAGATAACCGGAGTTAAGAAGCTCACGATAAGTGAGGAAACTCATAATGACTGACAGGTGAGAAAGCTCATGATAATCAGTGGACACGGATCCTTGAATTGTGAATAGACAGTGCTTGCCCTGGGAATCGGGGTGATTTAACTGTGGGTGATGTTTTCAATCGTTGGCTGATCCTTATGATGACAAGTCCGGAGAATCGGCACGGACTTCTGTTACCTTCTGCTGGGGATGGTAGGGGACTCTTTGAGAATCTCTCTTCAATTCTTGACCTAGAACCAGGATCCATCTCTGAATCTCTCGTGGTTGGTTAGATTTTGTAATGCTCAATCCAAAAGAGCCGGTTAGGGCCTTCGGGAACTGATGGACTCTCTGAGAATCTCTCTTCAATTATTGACCTAGTACCAGGATCCATTTCTGAATCTCTCGTGGTTGTTCAGATTTTGTAATGCTTAATCCAAAAGAGCCGGTTAGGGCCTTCGGGAGCTGATGGACTCTCTGAGAATCTCTCTTCAATTCTTGACCTAAAACCAGGATCCCTCTCTGAATCTCTCGTGGTTGGTCAGATCTCGTAATACTCAATCCAAAAGAACCGGTTAGGGCCTTCGGGAGCTGATGGACTCTCTGAGAATCTCTCTTCAATTCTTGACCTAGAACCAAGATCCATCTCTGAATCTCTCGTGGTTGGTCAGATTCTGTAATGCTCAATCCAAAAGAGCCGGTTAGGGCCTTCGGGAGCTGATGGACTCTCTGAGAATCTTCAATTCTTGACCTAGAACCAGGATCCATCTCTGAATCTCTCGTGGTTGGTCAAATTCTGTAATGCTCAATCCAAAAGAGCCGGTTAGGGCCTTCGGGAGCTGATGGACTCTCTGAGAATCTTCAATTCTTGACCTAAAACCAGGATCCATCTCTGAATCTCTCGTGGTTGGTCAGATATCGTAATGCTCAATCCAAAAGAGCCGGTTAGGGCCTTCGGGAGCTGATGGACTCTCTAAGAATCTCTCTTCAATTCTTGACCTAGAACCTGGATCCATCTCTAAATCTCTCGTGGTTGGTCAGATTCTGTAATGCTCAATCAAAAAGAGCCGGTTAGGGCCTTCGGGAGCTGATGGACTCTCTAAGAATCTTCAGTTCTTGACCTAGAACCAGGATCCATCTCTGACTCTCTCGTGGTTGGTCAGATCTCGTAATGCTCAATCCAAAAGAGCCGGTTAGGGTCTTCGAGAGCTGATGGACTCTCTGAGAATCTCTCGTGATTGGTCAGATTCTGTAATGCTCAATCCAAAAGAGCCGGTTAGGGCCTTCGGGAGCTGATGGACTCTCTGAGAATCTTTAATTCTTGACCTAGAACCAGGATCCCTCTCTGAATCTCTAATGGTTGGTCAGATATCGTAATGCTCAATCCAAAAGAGCCGGTTAGGGCCTTCGGGAGCCGATGGACTCTCTGAGAATCTCTCTTTAATTCTTGACCTAGAACCTGGATCCATCTCTGAATATCTCGTGGTTGGTCAGATTCTGTAATGCTCAATCCAAAAGAGCCGATTAAGGCCTTCGAGAGTTGATGGACTCTCTGAGAATCTTCAATTCTGGACCTAGAACCAGGATCAATCTCTGAATCTTCGTGGTTGGTCAGATCTCGTAATGCTCAATCCAAAAGAGCCGGTTAGGGTCTTCGAGAGCTGATGGACTCTCTGAGAATCTCTCGTGGTTGGTCAGATTCTGTAATGCTCAATCCAAAAGAGCCGGTTAGGGCCTTCGGGAGCTGATGGACTCTCTGAGAATCTTCAATTCTTGACCTAGAACTAGGATCCATCTCTGAATCTCTCGTGGTTGGTCTGATTCTATAACGCTCAATCCAAAAGAGCTGGTTAGAGCCTTCGGGAGCTAAAGGATAATGTACTCTGTTAGGAAGAAGGAAATATGTCCATTAAATGGGAGTAAAGGTATCATTCTATTTGTGATGAGGGATATGGAGATGGTCTGCGGCAGTTAAGCTTTTGATATTGAAAGAGGAGGATGATCAACAATCACTCATGGACTTATGTTGCTTTAGGATGAAAGAAGGTCATCAACGGCCACTCATGGACTTATGTTACATGAAGAAAGATGATCAACAGCCACTTATGGACTTATGTTGCACAGATGAAACAAGATCATCAACAGCCACTCATGGACTTATGTTGCTAGGATGAAAGAAGATCATCAACAACCACTCATGGACTTATGTTGCTAGGATGAAAGAAGATCATCAACAGCCACTCATGGACTTATGTTGCTAGGATAAATGAAGATCATCAACAGCCACTCATGGACTTATGTTGCATAAACGAAGATGAGCAACTGCCACTTATGGACTTATGTTGCTAGGAGAAAGGAAAATCATCAACAGACACTCATGGACTTATGTTTGCATGAACGAAGATAAGCACAGGCACTTATGGACTTATGTTGCTAGGAGAAAGAAAGATCTTCAACAGCCACTCATGGACTTATGTTGCATGAACGAAGATGAGCAACAGCCACTTATGGACTTATGTTGGTAGGAGAAAGGAAGATCATCAACAGCCACTCATGGACTTATGTTGCATGAACGAAGATGTGCAACAGCCACTTATGGACTTATGTTGCTAGGAGAAAGGAAGATCATCAACAGCCACTCATGGACTTATGTTGCATGAACGAAGATGAGCAACAGCCACTTATGGACTTATGTTGCTAGGAGAAAGGAAGATCATCAACAGCCACTCATGGACTTATGTTGCATGAACGAAGATGAGCAACAGCCACTTATGGACTTATGTTGCATGAACGAAGATGGTTAACTTTCGACGGTTTGGAAAGGGATGAAATTTTCCCCAAATTTGGACGTTTCTCATGCTGACGCCTTGACTGGTGGAGTAATAGTGTTTGGTACTCCTGCTTGCATTGTCCTTGGAACACTCTTAAAACAAATTTATAACTTTATTTGGAAAATTCATTATTAGTCACTGTCAACTCACTTATTTGAGACTACGACAGACTTGACGACTAACAGACATCGCCACACGAGGACGACACATTCGACACTGAAATGAAACAAGCTTAACTTGCCAAAACTTAATGTGCTCTTGTCATAAATGATGTACCATTTCTCTTTTGTGTTTACTTCTCACCTTAACATGGCATCACTTTGATGGTGAATCTTATTTTTGAAAATTCCTCCCTACTGATCTAATCAATTTCTTTGCTTCTCCCAAGATGTGTTTTGAATTAGTGCCTTAGCTTATAGAATAAAAGATGCTCCTTTTCCATCTGTTCAAGACAATGTTTATGACTTGAAGGCTTACCATTGGTGTATAGGGATCGGGTGGCAAATGAAGTTTGCCCCTAATTTGAAGGGCATGAAGTGGGATCGGTAGGCAAACGAGGTAAATGACCGAAGTTTTCCCCTAGTTTGGAGAAAGGCTCATTGGAGGTTTTGGGCAAACGAGGTAGGTGACCGAAGTTTGCCCCTTGTATGAAGGGTAGATAGTAAAATTTAGGCAAATGAGGCGAGTAGCCAAAGTTTGCCCCTAGTGTGGAAGGTGATTTCTGGCTTGAGGCAAGGACCATGACTTTAATCTCTCAAATGCTCATAACTTTTGCCAAGGCACCAGTGAGGTGACCTAACGAGCTCTTTTCTCTCTTTTGTTATTGCTCACTTTGGATTTAGCTCTAATTTTTTCCTAGGCGTCCTTTCAGATTTTTGACCTAGCGAGCCATCCTTCTTTTCTTTTTTGAAAGTCTCCCTACGTACCCCCAAGTGGGGATCAGGTCCAACGTAGTTCCGGCCATGGTCGGAAAGAAGCGGGTTGATTTTTAGGTAGGTGGGGTGACCGAACCGTTGTGGTTGCCTACGTATCCCCGAGCCGGAATCAGGTCGAGCGTAGTTCAAGGCAAGGCTTGAAAGAAATTGGTTGATTATGAGGGTTTTGCAAGCCAATCGTCAAATTAGTTCAAAATTGAGCCACTTGTGGTAGCTTTTGAATGAGAGGATTCAGTTTCGATCTCCCCCTTTTTTCTTTTTCTTTTTTTTTGTTTTTGTTTTTGTTTTTGTTTTGTTTTGTTTTGAGGATTGATCCTTTTCACTTTCGCCTAGCCAGTCAATTTTCTTTTCATGTAGTTGATTGATGTGAGATCTTGCGATCGCAATCCCAAAATTTCACAATGTGCTTGTCAGCTCTCAAATTTTGTTTATGGCCTTTGTGAGCGTTTCAAAACATGATCTAGACACATTCTCATGATGTACCTTGAAGTGTACAATTCTATGTATCACCAAAATTTTCTTTTTTCCATTTCCTCCATCATTTTGACTGGCTAGGGTCAGATCTTGGAAATCAATACCTTTTCAGCTCTAACTTTTGCCTAGGTGCCCTTTCAGAGTTTCTTTTCTTTTTTTTTTTGTTTTCTTTTTCTTTTTTCTTTTTTTTTTTTTTTTGAAAGGGAGGTGAAACTCACTGGAATGTTTGGCTCCTATCAAGGACTAAGTCTGCATTGCTGACAGATTCATATGACTCTCAATTGGGTTGTGTCCAAGGCTTTGAAATGGTGGAAAAGTGTGTTGGGCAAGCCCCAAGTCAGTTCCAAGCATGTCATTTTGAGATTTGAGCAAAAGCATCTTTAAATTCTTAAAGTAAGACCATTCATTTCTCGGCTCTTCTTCAGGGTCAACACGTAATTAACTTTGACCTTTCAGGATTCTTTTTTTTTTTTTTTTTTTTTTGTTTTTGTTTGATGCATAAAATTTTATGAGCAGAGTAATATCCATGGTAATTTGAAAAGTGACACTTTCGGTTCAGTGATTCATGCATTTATGACTATACACATCAGGTTAAGCAAAATGAGATTTCATTCCATCAAAAGAGAAAGATTACAGACTCAACACAACTCGATGACAGGCAGACTTGACAACAAGACTACTCTTGAAATAGACTCGAAATATAGAACAGACTCTACTAGACTTGACCTGGTCTCAAATGGAATGTCACAGTGACTCGCTTAGTCTTTTTTTTCTTTTTCTAAAGAGCATCCTCATTTGGTTTTCTAGCAAGAGTCCCAAACACCATTACTTCACTTCCACAGGTTCAACATTCGTGGGTCTCAGTAAAGGGGATCATTCGAGCGGTTGGTCCAAGCCAAGATAGGAGATGGCATTAGGATGGGGTACAACCTCTATAAGATTTTGAATGTCATGGCAGAGGCGGATGCACTGATCGATGGCATGGCCTAGATTTTGGTGGTAAGCACATTGTAGGCTCATGTTGTAGTGAGAGGGTATGGGATCCGGTAGTGGTTTGTGAGGGAAGAGTTGCAGGTGGCCCTTTTTGAGTAGGTGGTCTAAAGCTGTGGAGAGGGGAATATCAAGTCTGGAGAATTTGCGAGGGCCTTTAGGGCGATTTGGTGGAATGGACTGGTATGGACGGAGAGGGTAGGCCATTGGTTGGTGGTTAGGTGCATGGATATCTGGGGAGTCTAGGGAGTAGTTGGGTCCCTTGGACTGGTGTTGGGGTTCATTATTCCTGAACTTTCCTTCTCTGATGGCATCCTTTATTCTGGTGAGCTTGTCAAGAGCTTCTTGATCCAAACTATGTATCCAAAGATCAGCTAATTTTCCAAACCATTCAGTACAAGGTGCTGGCCGGGAAGATAGCAGAATCGAGGGTGGTGGGTTAGCCAAATGCCGTATCATATCTGTCATTTTCGCAAGCTCGTCCCTGATCTTCTCAACAGCAGGTTCCATAGCGGTCATTCTAGCATCCACAGTTATTCTGATTAGTTGATTATTCGGTGTACGAGTCCAAGCGGAGTGAATGCGGACTTCTGGTCTCATTTTCTCAAGAAATCCTAGGACCTGGGTGAGGTGATCTAAAAGCTGAGTCATAGTGGTTCTCATCTTGGCAACTCGAGTTTCCAAGCTTTTGTGATCCATAGGTTTGTTTCCGGGAGGGCTATTAATCCCAAGAAGAAAATGTAGCAGGACGACGTTTAGGACCTGTGATGTCTTATAAATTGAAATGACAAGGATCAGACTCGGAGGATGAAGATCGATGATCATGTGATGATGAGAAGGGATAGACTATGTGGACTTATGAGATATATGTGCATGCAAACTAACATGAATTGTGTATGCATATGAGACAATCATGCGGATGCAAGCCGTAATCTATATGATGCCCCTACTTCTAACATATAACAGTTAAGCAAGTAAGGTCCTATCCATACAGAGTGTGCTAACTTTTCTTTCTAGGATGATCACCGTCATGGGAAGGGTAAGGAAGACAGGTTTGCTCTTTGAGAATGAGAATCGAGAAAATTTTATAAGTGGAGATTTTTGGGAAATCTGGGTGAATTTTGGCAGTATTTCTAGGAAATAGGGATTTCTGGGAAATCTAGGTGATTTGGACAAATTTTCTGAAAGAAACTGGTATTTCTGGGCGAGTTGGACAGAGCTTCTGGGAGAAATTGGGAAATCAAAGTTTCTGGGAAAACAGGTATATTTGGGTGAGTTGGACATAGTTTTTGGGAGAAACAACTATATCGGAGTTTCTGGGAGAAACTGGCATATTTGGGAAATCTGGGAGAACCAGGTTATGATGGAAGCAGGTGATGACGGTGATCATACTGTCTAGCAAGTTTTCATACTCCTATGTCTTAGGACCGACAAACAAGGCTTGCGGTGTATATCTTTGTGAACATGGAGTAGACATCCTTATCATGGTGCCTAGGCAAGTCAACTCAATGTAATCACATGTGAGTGATTGCCTTGGGAATCATAAGAAAGAGGTTCTGTTCTATGCCACATAAGCATCTACACCGCACAGGTAATCCCGTTAGGGCATATAGCAGTTATATCACATTGTCCTATCTGAAGAGATAAATGAACAGTCCTATGAAAGGTTCTGCAGGAATCTATATGCAAAGGCTGGGTTTAGTCAAAGAGGGTCCGTTGATGAGAGTTCCAATATACCGTCAGAGAGACAGTACGGAAGTTGTTACTCTTTTTTATATACCTTGGAAGGTACAGTATCAACGGTAACTTGTGCCCTGGCACAGCAAGACCTGAACAATGTCAGCGCCGCATTTCAGACACAGTCAGAGGGGGAAATACAGCAGTGCAATGCGGTGAACCAGGCACAGTAAAAAGATGATTTTAAAGATGCTTCTTATGAGTCAAACCTCTGTATTATTTTATTTTAAAATAAAATATTCCCAGCAGAGTCGCCAGATTGTGGACACCGGCATTTGGGAGGTGCCCGCCTTTTAGGTTTGAAATTATTGTTTTGAAAAGAAAAAGAAAAGGAGGTCTGTCTATTGAAAACAGATACAGAGTTGCCACTTGGTCTTTAAGGAACCAAGAAACCTAATTTTGACTCACCCAAACGGATAAAGGGCACCGGCCCTTCATAACCAAAGAACTTGGCTCGGGATTTTGGTACGAGAGAGAAAGGAGCCTTTGTCGCGACTAAAACACCCTCAACTCGCCCCGTCTTTCGACGGGCCTCAATTAGCATCCAAATAATCATCTTATACTATGTATGGTTCGACAATTAATACTATGATAGTATATTACATCACATAAGAAAATTTGAAATGGAAGATGTAAAGATAAGATATCATTCATAAGATCTAAGCCAAGTATCACATAATGCAAAGTGAAAGATCACACGAATAAACCTAGGAAAAATCGTCTAATCACATATCAAATGATAAAGTTTTCCTAATCTAAGGGGACTTGAATTGTTCTTGAAACAAATAAATGAAGAAATCGAAATATGCTTAGCAAGCTAGTATGATGCATGTTAATCTTTGAGAAAAGAAGACCTCTCAATCCCCGGGACGGATGAGAAAGGATGATTTGATCGAGGGGAAGCATGGACGTGTGATCAAATTCATTCCTTATAATCTTCCTAGATTAGGAGTCACAAAAGCCCCAAATCTTTGCATGGATGCAATGTATGTATCTAGAATGTGCCAAGATTGTAGTGTGTTTTATGTTCGTAGATTCTTAGAATGACTTATAAGTCTAAAATGTGTATGAATGAATGAATATAATCATCATGGGATATGTACAAATGTAGTATGAACTACTTCCTAAGACATGAGCTAATTTGGAGTACATATAAGCATTAAATCAAAGGATGGAAGTAAAAGTATACTTGCTGTGAATAGTGGAAAGAACAGTAACATGATCTTTTGGAAATTGAAAAGAGGGGTTAGGAATGTTTTCAAGGCATGATTTTTTATGGAGATCTTCCTTATTGTGTCTAGAACATAACCCAAAAATCCAATCTTTGATAACTATTAAAGATTGAGAGAAATCATATGAACAATGGAGGTCACCCAGAAACAGAATCCGTGCTGTCGACTGAAATGTTAGAAAATCTTAGAAAATGAAAACAAAAGATCTAGAGGCCCATATTATACAGAAGTTCCCTAAGACATTGAAGTTCGAGGGAAAAATAAGTTGGGACTACTCTTTTTGGAAAAGTTTTCTGTAAAACAAGTTGAAAGTCAACCTAGCTGCTGTGACAGCAGAGGCAAAATGTTTGGAAGGAATGTTTGGGCAAGAATGGACCCTTTTCAAGTGCTTCCAAGTCAAGCCAAAAATCATGGATGTTCTATAATGAGTTAGAAAGGCTTTCCAAGTGGTCTTGCATTCATACATTGAGTATTGAACTCAAAATAATTCCTTGAAGTTAAATGACTCACTGTTTTGAGAGTTTTGAGAAAAACAAGGTTTATTTCTTGAAATCAAAATGAGGGGTTTTAGAGGGGGATTTTGAAATGGGGGTTTTGAAAGTATACTTCCAGAACTTGGATGAATATTCTAACCACTTGGAATATCAATTCCTAACTCATTTCAAAAACTTTCCAAGTATTTGCAAAACATGGTTTTATTTGGAAACGAAACTCAAGAATCTATGGGAGTATGATACATGAGAAGATAGATGATACATGATTTGATATAGCATGCTAAAAGTGGTAAAGAACATGCTCATGGGATATGGGTTCATCTAGATACAAGAGAGTGTTGCATCAAAGTGTGAAAGTCAAAAAATGACATGCTGTGAATAGTGGACAAACTGTATGCATTACTTTATAACATCATAATGGGAGGTCAAACATGCCTAGGAAAAAGTGAGAAAAATTGTAGAGCCTCCATAGTGTGTCTAGAATGCACAGAAAAAAAAAAACCAAACCTCAATAGCTATCACAGATTAAAAGAAACAAATCAGAATGTACACATGACTCATAAATAAAAGCTGCACTGTTGACTGATTTTGTATGATTTTTCATAAATCAAAGAAATGGTTTATGATGACCCATTATGTACCAAACGTTTCCTAGGACACCCGAGTTTCATAATAAAAAATAGAAAAGATATATGTACAGTGACAAAAACATCCAGAATAAGTGCAAGAAGTCAAGTAAACATTCTGTGAGAACAGAGACAGATTATGAATATGAACTTCTTAAATCCGAAAATAATACTTTCACATCTCTATAATTGATGGGAAAAATTGGAGACAAACTATGATTTCTTAGGAAGATTTTGCAAGTGGTTTCATCATCATAACTCGAGTATTTAATTCAAAACAAATCTTTGAATCTGAACAGCTCACTATTTTGGATCATTCTTGAAGAAAATGGATTTGGGTTTTGGAATAGAGTTGAGTTCTTGATTAGGGGTTTTGAAAAAGATTTTCAAAGCATGAACCTAAACACTTGAGATGACTATGTGACCACTTAGAATCTCATCCAACCTTGAATCATCACAGAACTCCCAATATTACTTGCACAAACATAGTTTTGTTTGAGAATATGACTTCAAGAATACATATGAATGTATTGAAGGTAGAATCATCATCCAACAAACATGTCTTTGAGGTCAAGAGCTACTATCCATGAGGATTCACTCTCCTCAAACAACCAAGCTACTATTTTAAAACTCGTTTTAGTACTTTTCACATGATGAAGAATGATCTCAGAATTTTCGGGCGAATTTGGACGATTTTGGTCAAACCTTGGTCAAACCTTGGTCAAACCGGTCAGTAGGGACTTTCTGGGAACTTCCAGGACTTCCGGGGGTCTCTGGGAGCCGATGATTTCATCTGGTTTTACTTTAAAACTCATTTTATTACTTTTCTTATGACGTAGCGTGTTTTCAGAATATTTGGTTCAAATCTGGGAGTGTTTGGGTTTTTAGGGTTATTTTGGTCATTCTGAGCATTTTGAGAGATAGAACTAACTTCCAGGAGTCCTTTTGAGTTTTTTTCGATCATTGTGAACCACCAAGCTATGGGTCTCCTAAATCTGATAGCCGACAAAATGGGGTGTCTACAGGGGGTCTTGGTACGAGAGGGGAAGGAGCCCGAGTAGGACTAAAGCACCCCATCCTCGCCCTACCGAACTGTAGGCCTTGATTTAAATATCCTTATTCTTAATTCATAATAGGTGTTGTTTCCTAAAACACACTAGATATTATATACATGGCAAAAAGGACATCTAATGAAAATTATTTCAAGAGATTAAATTAAGTAGAAATCGGATGCATATGCAATACAAGATAGAGGTATTCTCACAGTGGCTAGTCCTGCCCGGGACTGATGCAAATAAAGGAAAAGTGCCATGATATGCAAACAGGAACATGAAGACTTATTCTACGGGTTGACTCAAGCAGAGTCGCAAAAAAGCAAAAGAAAGAAATTGTGTAATACAGTCATGCAACAATCCTAGATAAGATATCTCTAACATATAAGCACATAAATGGAGGCTATCCTAAAGGAAACATTTCGTTGAAAACAAAGTTGTAAACCTAGAAATTCTAAGAGAATGGTTAGAGATACATGATACATGGGCACTAAGCCACATGTAGACGAGGCAAACCCACAAATCGAAGTCTGGATCCACGACTTTCAATTCTCTGCACTAAGACACCAAGGAATACCCAAGCATTGCAAAATACAAGCAAATAAATGATATGCATGATAAACACGAAGAAGATGTCATCAATCAAATTTCTAGATTGAGCAACCTCTAATGAATCGTATCAAAAGTGATCTTAAACATGAACTAGGTTAAACTCCTTTTAAAGAAAGTTAGATACATGTCTTAGGGAACCTTTTCAAAAAGTAAGACCTCATTAGCATTTTTGAAGTTCAAGAAATTAGAGTTTTGGGAACAGTGGATCAGGATTGTCCACTGTTCTTGTAAAAATCATAATTAATTCCAAAAAAATAATGTGAAGCTCTATTTGGTGTCAAAAGAAATCTATTTCATTGTAGTTTATGACAAAAAATAATTCCATGGACATTTCATGAACATAAGGTCTCTGAAAAACTATTTTAACTAGACTCTATTCTTTTGGAAATTTGGTATCATTTGACAAAGGAATTCAAGACATAATAGAAGTTCATCAATTTATCCTAGTTGACTTCTAAACCAAGTTTTATTCATCAATTATTGTTGAGTGATCAAGGTAAGACCATTTTGTATACATAATCATGATTGTAGTTAAACTTAGAAAATTCCAGAATAGTTTTATCAACTTCAAGCACCTAGAAAATGATCTTAACTTGATCGTATGCTCACGCTTTTGCATCGGTATATAGATACATGACTTAGGAATCATCCCCAAAAAGCGGATCATCGGACTATTGTAGATTTTCTGAAATTTCAGCACAATGAGACCATGTTCAAATCTGTCAACCGATTTCTCAACAATTTCTAAAAATAGTATATGGATCCGAATGATTCTCAAAATGGATCGAATGAAAGCTATTTCATCAAAGTATACCCAGAAAATTTGAAATCCATCAAACTATGGGTTTTGATGGACCAAATCATATGGACAAAACCAATCTGTTTTGCTGAAATGTAGCTAATTCATTTTAGAGTGTGAGGAAAACATCTTAGGTGTTTGTTTAAGTTCATTATAGAGATCAAACTCATGGATCAACTTGATTGTCATAATTTCCAATCAATTTAGCCCTCAAATTCTATGAAGAACTTTAGATCATGGATCAAAGGGACTTACAAATATCCTATTGGAGATGAAATTCAATAGGAATTCTAAGTAATAGGATTAATCAAGAGAAAGGTATGAACATATGAATCATCCTTCTCATAGATCATACTTCCAAACCATCATAGAATTCAAAGTAGGTGTATATATAATCATGTATGCATGGATCTAAACTACATAGAAGAATGAAATCAAAATTCAATCTCTAATTATGAATTATCAACAAAATCAAGGAAGACTTGGATCTAGCTATATGAGTGTGTGAAGAACAAGAGAGTAAGAAGATGAGTGTTCTAATAAAGAAAACAAATCTAAACTAGATCCAAGTCTTATAGGTCTATATATAGAAGTAAGAATTAGAGATGAATTATGATGTTTACTACTTGGAGGATTCTCAATTATGTATTCAAAGTTGATTTAAAGGATCGACTTTTTCAAGTGTTCTTCAATCACTCATCCATGGTGGAAGTTAAAGGAGGCAATTGATGTCAAGTTTAATCTCCAATTCTCCAATCTCATTATCTTAAGATTAGTTTTAAGGGAATTCCATTCACAATTCATTATTCTCTCTCTAGAAATCTCTTGAATTCAAAGTATATTCTTATATCTCTTGTAAGTATATTCCCTTATATTCCCTTCTATATCTTCATGTTGTTCTTGTATCAAAGATGATCTCATATAGATCTATATATAAAGTTTGATAAACTTAACTCTTAAGTTTCAGGGTTAAAGAGAGATTTTAAAGATCAGAAAAGGGTTAAAATTGCCATTTCAGTGCCTAAACGCAGTTTCTGGCCAATTTCCTCGCAATGGGAAGCCTCTAGAAGGGTCTGGAACTCAAAAAGCTAGATGGAGGGGGAACATGTGAGGTGGCAGCTTAGGTGGGACCCGCTACACCACTTATGGGACCCGCCATTTACTATTCTTGATCCTCTAGTTGCCTTCATGTCCTGTTTCAAAAATTACGTGCACTGCTTTTTCAAATTTTTGTAAAAATGCTTTTTGGTGTCGAAAATCGTCTGTTTACATATCGTTGGAAATCTGTCGAGTTGAATTTCAGTATAAAAATATTCCAGGAGGATTTGAAATGAGATTTGAAGCTCAATTGAAGTCCGGAAGGCCTCTGGAACTTTTGTCGTCCTTGTGAAATCGTACTTCTTTTCCAAAATTACTTTTCAGTGTGCATCGATTTTGAGTTTTTCTTTGAAATTGAGTCTCTGAATACCTAGAATACTGTGTTTAGAACATTTCATGTTCATATAAGCCTGAGTGAATAACAATTCTAAGATGATTTTGACAAAATCGGGATTTCATGTTGGAAAAGGGCTTTTCTGAGCTTGAAGTTACTTTTCGAAGTTCGATCTTTTGATTGTGTGGACTCCAATACCTTCGATGGGGTACTTTTCATCATCGAATTATCCAAGACGTTGTACACCCTAAATCCTATCAGTGTGGTCAAAATTGGGTGTCTACAGTTTGCCCCTCTTTGGCAGAGCTTGTTGTGAACAACGTGAACTGCAAGTGAGTGTCAAAGCCAGAAGGCACCCAATAACCATCCTGAGAGGTTTTAGGAAAAACAAAAAGTCCATAAAAATAAAAAAATTCAAAATCTGGGAAAATCAATAAATTACGAAATCAAGAATGCAATGCAATGTTGGGTAGATGCTGCTAAATTGAGGTTACAGCTAGTCGTACTCCGCTGGAGGTGCCTACGTATCATTTCCAAGAATCAGATCAGGACATAGCTCAACTGCACGAGAAGATGAAGAACACAAAAAAACAACAATACAGATGAAATGCTCCTATCCTAGGATGTTGATGTAGTATACAAATGTGGATGTACAAGTGCTAGAGGAATCGTCCTCAAGGGTTCTAGATGCAGGATCTAATGCAAAGAATGCAACATCTCTCTCTCTCTCTCTCACTCTCTCTCTCTCTCTCTCTCTCTCTCTCTCTCTCTCACAGACGGCAAAATTATTATTATTTTTTTTTATGATGCTTTCATGATCTTTATATGAAGTAGAGGGTGTTTATATTCTTTGGATAATCTATAGAGGTTGCGTGATTATCTTCGATGATAAGCAGAGGCTGAGACTGAGGGTTCGTCTTTGACAATAAGCAGAGGCTGAGACTAAGGGATCGTCTTTGACGATAAGAAGAGGCTGAGACTGAAGGATTTTCTTTAGTGATTTTTGGTATGATTCTCAAATGCAGAGGTCATCTCCTTTTGATGACTTCAAATGTTGAGGATGTCCCCTAATGATGACTTTCGAAAGTAGAGGGTGTATCGTTATAATGACATTCAGAAGTAGAGAGCATCTCCAAACGACGACTTTCAAATGTAGAAAGTGTATTCATATGATGGTTTTGTAGAGGGCGTTTCCAAACAACAACTTTCAAAGGTAGAGGGAAGCTCCTTATGATGACTTTGTAGAAGATGTCTCCTTACGACGACTTTCTAATGTAGAGGGCATCTCCTTACGACGGCTTTCAAAGGTAGAGGGCATCTCCATATGATGACTTCGTAGAGGGCATCTCCTTACGATGATTTTTTGAAGTAGAAGGCATCTCCTTACGATGACTTTGTGAAGTAGAGGGCGTCTCCTTATGATGACTTTTGATGTAGAGGGCATCTCCTTATGACGGCTTTCAAGGGTAGAGGGCATCTCTATATGATGACTTCGTAGAGGACGTCTTCTTACAATGACTTTCTGAAATACAGGGCATCTCCTTACAATGACTTTGTCAAGTAGAGGGCTTCTCCTTATGACGACTTTCTGATGTAGAGGACATCTCCTTACGATGGCTTTCAAGAGTAGAGGGCATCTCCATATGATGACTTCGTAGAGGGCGTCTCCTTACGACGACTTTCTGAAATGTTGATGGCGTTCAAACGATGGCTCTTAAAAGTTGAGGGCATCTCCAAACTACAACTTTCAAAATTTGATGGCGTCTCCTTACGATAGCATTTTAGTAGATGCTTCTACTAGCTCAATCGATCCAACATTTCTTCTGAATAAAGGTACAACAGATGTTAATTCAAAAGTGTTCACAGATCCATCTCTGAAGGTTGACAAGTGCCAATTTCTTGTGAAACAACTGATTAGCGAATACCCATTCTGATTCATAGATTCTTGAGATATACCCTTCTTCTTAAGGCAGTTTCGATTTGCCGATTCTGAAATATACCCTCCCTCTTGAGGTAATATTTGGATGATGTCTGAAAGTTCTTTACTGGGGAGATTTCTAGAATTCTAAGATGCGAGATCTTAACAAGCCCTCAAAAAAAGCAAGTTCTGCGTATATTCTTATGTAAGAGAGGCAAGGGCTCATATTCTGGAAGCTCTGTTGATTCAAGATCTGAGACTCATATTGGTGCTTTGACTAGCTCATGCACGTTGGGTTCATTCTGACCTTTCTTGAATATCTTGACCCCGGTTTGAAGATTATGTCTTCCGATTTTCCATTCTAAATCAATCCAGTTTCTCATCAACCACTTGATTCTTCCACTTAACGCTTCATTTTGATCATGATTGATTGATGTAATAGCCGTGTTTGGAACTTCTGCTCGTATCCACCTTTGGATTCTCTTAAAAGTTTGCAATTCATTATGGATCACTCTAGATTTACACACTCGAGATCACGATGACAGACTAGACCACGATAGAGGTTGACAGACATTAACACAGGAAAATGTCATTGTTGAAATAGAAGTTTAGTGGAGAAAACCCAATTTTCCCTAACTTAATGTGCATTTGTCATGTTTGACGTATCTCTTTACTTTTTATGTGCACTTCTCATCTTAGTGTGATAATACTCGGCTGATAAAGTAATGCTTTGAAAATGCTCCATATGGATCTCAATCAATCCTTTGATTTTTCTGAATTGTGCTTTGAATTAGTGCCTTAGCTTATAGAATAAGAGATGATTCATTTCAAATGTTTTCAAAGATGTACTTGACGGCTCAGGATTCGCTTATAATGTGAAAGGGGGTACAGGTGAACGATGTTTGCCCCTAGTTAATGGGGATAAAATAAAAGCTTGGGCAAACACAATTTACCCCAAGTATGGCAATGATATCTTTGAGGTTCTGGGCAAACTGAAAGTTTGCCCCTAGTTTGCAAGGGTCAGGGACCGAGAGCCAAAAAAGCTCGCCTACTTATCCCCAAGTGGGAGTCAGCTCAAAAGTAGTTTGGCCAATTCTTTAAAAGAAGGTATTTGAGATATGGCTGAGTATTTCAGGAGCAGTGACCGAACCGAGTAGGTTTCCTATGAATCCCTAAGTGGGAATCAGGCCAAATGTAGTTCCTCAAAGGCTGGAGGTTTTGAAAGAGCAAGGATTCAAGAATTGGGGGGCTTTTCAAGCCATGTCATCAGACAGATTTTTTGAAGCAGGTCACTTGTGGTAGCGTTGAAAGAAACTAAACTACCTCTCCTCTTTTTTTTCTTTTTTTTTTCTTCTTTCTTTTTCGTTGTCTTTGACGGTTGATTCTTTTCACCTTATCACTAGCCAGCCAATTTTACATCTCTCATCATACATTACACATGTTTTCAGAGCAAGATTAGTCCTTTAAATCTTTAGGCTTACTTTAAGAAATTACAAATCAAAGCTTTAGGATAATTCATGTTCCCGATTTCTCGATCTTCTTCATTCTCCTTCCTCTTCTTCTCTTCTTTCTTTTCCTTTTTCTCTAATGTTTTGACTGGCTAGGATCAGGTTCTTGAAAATAACACGCAAAATTTTCTTTTTTTTATGCTCTAACTTTGCCTACGCGTGCTTTCGGGTTTTCATCCTAGCGAGCTTCTTCTTATTCTTTTTTGTGCTCTAACTTTTGCCTAGGTGCCCTTTTGGGTTTTCATCCTAGCGAGCTTCTTTTTTAGAGAAGTAGTTCATTTGAAATGTTTGGCTACCATCAAGGACAAAGTGTACATGGCTTGCAGTTAGACAGGTTTGAATGGCTCATTTTTTTAGGCTCAAGATTTTGAAATGGGAAGATCAAGGAATTAAGCTAGTCCTGAGTTACTATCAAGCATATCTTTTCAAGATTTAAGCAAAAGCATCTCAAGATTCTTAAAGTAAGACTAATCAATTCTTAGATTTCTTCGGCATCAGCGCAAAATCAACTTTGATCCTTTCAGGAATCTTTTCAACGCAAAAAATTTATCAACGGAGTATTTTTCACAATAATCAGAGAAGTGACATTTTCAGCTTAGTGATTCTTTCATTCATGACAAGGTGTATTAGATCCAGAAAATCAAGATTTCATTCCATTACTAAGAAAGAGAAGGATTACAGTACTCGACATAGACTCAAACATAAGTTAACGATAGACAGACTCGACAACAAGACTCAAAACTGATTGGACTTGATCTCAAGTGGAGCGTCACTGTGATTTACTTTTTTTTAAGAGCATCCATATCGGCTTTAATAGCAACAGTTCCAAACACCATCATTCAATCATTTATTTCTAAGCTTCATGCTCTCTATATTGCCTTTTCTTATGTCTTCACTGAATCTGGCTTTGTCTCTCGATCACCCTCTGGATTTCTAGAACATACTAATCCGATAAATTGATAGAAGCGGGAATCCGTGGACAAGGTGCCGCAATCCACTCATGCAATGCTGTGGTGAAAGCAGTAATCGATGAATATCGTAGAATTGAATCTCTCATAATCCCGATGGCATCCTTAGAAGTGTCCTGTCTATAGCCATACTGCCTGGCTACTCAATTTGGGATGGAAAAAGTGGTAGCCTGTAAACCAAGAAGCCATATCCCGCTTCACCCTGGAAATCTAACAGTAATTGAACAATAGTCCCACCGGGAGCAGACCCAGCGGATGTCCTCAGTGGTGAGACCACTTAGCCAAATGAACGAAACTTTTGAATTGCTGAAAAATCTTCGTACTTGCCTCTGATCCAAAGAAGGGATCCTACAAAGACCGCGAGGGTAGACCAATAAACTGAGTCGCTTAAGAAGCTAAGTTTGCAGCACTAAAGGGGCACCAGAAAGGAGTATTATCCCATCAGCATGTACCTAATCAAAACCCATTAGAGTTTCTGCTAGGGCCAACATCATAGGGTTTTGTCGAGAATGAAGTCCACAAGCAACTGGTATGAGGGCATGAGATGAAGAAGAAAACAGGAAGTGTGAAATCATAGCCAATGTCAAGGCACCCCATCCAGATATGGAAGGAGAACAACTGAGGTGCGATGATAGGTCCTTTACATATCCATCCTGAATGGTGGGAAGGATCAGATCGAAGTAAGGGCTGAAATCAAGAATGGCACTGAACTCCTCAAATAGTGGTGAGATCTCCTGATGTCCAAACCGAAATACATGGAATTTTGGATCCCAACATCGAATGGCGACACGCATAATATCTTCTTCAAATTTCACAGTTCTCAGCTGAAAGAGAGTACTAAGGCCAAAATATCTTAAATGTAGATGATCAATACCGGTGACCTCATCCATCCATGAAAAAAGAGCTTGGGAATCAGACGAGCCATCTGTCCGTAACGTTACTTCTTTCTACTGAAATCAGGGAGGTCCCTACCTTCTATTTAGGGATTTTCAAGTAATCAGGTATCTTTATTGCAAAAGAATTTCAAAAGAATGATATTCAAAAAAGTGGATGGAAAATCAGAGATGGAAAATCATTTTCTTTTTCAAAAACATTTTCTAAAATCAAAGAAATCTTTCTAAAAAAGTCACTTCAAGTTTCAAAATTCTGAGGAAAACAAATCTTTTCTTTTCGAAAGTATATTAGAGGCGTCGCACTCATGAGTCGTATATGCAATGCTCGTGTAGTGTATGTAATGCAGATGAAATGCAATCTAATCTAAATGCAATGCACCTTAATCTAGCTTAGACCTAACATATCAGCACATAAACACATAAGATTCCTTGAGTATGCAAATCACCTTACTAATCCAATCATTATCCAAGGATTTTTAGCTTTGAAATTCTTGATGGCTCAGGTTTACAAAATTGAATTTTTCATGAAAATCTTGAAAGAAAGGGGGAGATTTGTAATTTTCAAAAGTACTTTTAAACCATCAATGCCTGAGGTGTGAAATCATGATTCTTGAAAACCAAGGTAAGGATTTTGAAATTCTAAAATCTGAGAGGAGAAATTAAAATCGAATTGTCAAAGTGTAAAATCATGATTTTTGAAAACCAAGGTAGGAATTTTTAATTTTTCTAAAATCTAGGGAGAATTTGGAAGGATATTGTGAAAGTGAATTTTAAAGCGAATTTTCAAAAGGGATATTCCCAGAATTTTCAAAAGACTTGGGTTTTTCAAAGAAGTGCTTTTATTTTCAAAATTTTCAAAAATCGTACTCGAATAATGATTGTATGTTCGAATAAAGTCCATACTACCCTAGAGGAATCTACCATACAAGGTTTGATGACGCCTTTGCATACACGTCCTCATCATCCACATAATCCCTTACGGGCAAATACAGATAATTCATCACATTGTCCTAATCAAAGATGATAATCAAGATCCTAATTGAAGGGTTCTACAAAAACTACATGCAAAGGTCAGGTTTTAGTCACATAAAGGGTCCATTAGCAAGCTCAGAGGTGTGGGTAACCGCTTCCCCGAGGGTGTGTCATTCACACATGGGCTCTGTATACCGCACGCAGTACAAGGCTAACAGTGACTACATGCTACCAAAGTCTCTTGACAAATGGAGGAAAGGAGGGCATCTACACTCAAGGCGATGGTCTCAAGCAGTCGTGGTTAAAGAACAATGCAAGTGCAAATGCAGGCAGAAACAAAACGATTATCGAATTAATAACAAGGATATTTATTGGCTCAAGTCAAACCCTCGAAAAACAAGAAACCATAAGTTTCATGTTCAAATACCCAGTGGAGTCGCCAGATTGTGGACACCCAAGTGTAGGTGATCGTACAAGTAATAAAGTTCTGGAAGTCCAGGTCGAACCCACAGGGAACGGAATAAAATTTTATAAAGTTAGGCAGATAACTATTTTGTCACTAAAAAGAAAATAAAAGATGATGGATTTTTGTGGGGTTTTACTAAACTACTAATTTTTATAGTTTTTTTGCAATAAAAGTAATTAAAACTATTTTTTTCTTAACAGTTTATGGTAAAGATTTTAACAGTGCAAAATAAATTAACTAACATACTAGTAAGAAAATGAAGAAAAATAAATAAAAACTAAATTTTTGTAAGAAAATCTTTTTAGATTTAATAATAGCAAAAGATGGAAATAATACAGATATTTAAGCAAAACTATTATAAAACAGGAAATATTAATTAACTAGGGGGAAATGATTTAAAGGAATTGGGAATATGCAAAGCAACACTAGATCCCACAACTTTTGTGCATTTGAAAAGCATTTGGCATTTAAGACCGCAGAGTCATTCTTTATTTAAAAATAAACCTTCACTAGTCAGGGTCATATCAAGTGTGTCAGGTTTGATATGAAACGACATCGTTTGGTTTAAAGAAAAATAAAAAGGCAATTGGGCAGTAGCCAGGTTCGAACCGTGCCCCGCCGCGGACGTGGGTTATTCGGCGTTCAGTCCCCACCACTCTGCCACTACACAATTGCCTATCCATTATTAGATAGAAATATATATAAACACATATTTGAAATATTAACTTTGTCATATGAGTTGTTTGAGTATGCTAGGTGTTTTTTTTATGACAAAAGGCATAGTTTGACAATCCACATAATTAGGCTTTTTATTTCATATATGTACTCTTTTGAGTCCAATATAGCCATAGTATATAAACATGTTAAATGGTCATAAACTATAGATACATAGATATTTTTGGCCATAAATGGAAAAACAACTCATCTAGATAAATTTGCCCATTTAAGATTAGTGCACAGAAGCTGTGGTTTCTAAGCTTTTATTACATATCCCCAATTAAAGTTTTAGCCTACCATTTTGGAATTGAAACTGTCTTCCAAATCAAATTTAAAGATAAATTAAATAGGTGTAAACAGTGACTGCTCAATTAAAACTAAAGTTGTGAAACTAAGGTAAGAGTGAAATATAATATTATTATATTATTTTTCTACTTAGCATGAGCTGGGGTTGAATTTGTGGAATCTGCAAAATAGCAAAGTTTAGTACAACTAGGCTAATAAAATATACATAAATGGAAATACTGAACCAAAAATAAAATACTAAACCTTTGACTTTGGATTCTTGTGGGGTCACAGTGGTTGAACTCCAAAAACACAAATAAGGCCAAACCAAATCCAAATATACTTTTGGAGTGAGATATGAAAATGGTGTGCTTGGGGCTTTGGTAGGTGATTATAACAACTACGTGGCTAAGAAATCTGGCATTTAATTGCAAAATCTGTCTTTTAGTGAATGAAAATATTGCTATAAAAACTGAAAATTTGGAGTTTCTAACTATTTTAGGGGGCAACTATAAGTACTACTAGGCTAGAAATATTAAATCTAAATTTAAATAGGACTATTTTTACTACTACAAAGTGACAAAGGTCATACAAGAAAACAAATATTTTAAATTTAAGAAATGCAGTACATAAAGTTTTGCTACATATTTTTGAACATATAATCATCAATTACATAAAAGTAAAATTTTACAACTACTAGAACTAGAAAAGGCAAAGAAAAACTAAAGTTTCCTATTTCTAGGGACAATATAAAGTGCTCACATAATAACCTCCCCTAAACTATTCTCTCCCTAACAGTGATTGTTGCTGTGAATTGTGTTGTGTGTCTGTGCCTCTGCTTCCTTCTCCTGCTCGTCTCTTTTATAGACGAAGGTTTGGTAAAACACTCGTCACTGAGTTCGTCATTTTGGGCACGCGATGGCAATTTTCTTCCTTTGTCTCAATTGTCTTCCTCTATCTCTGACAATTGGCCTGCAAATGAAGGAAAAAACAGAAAGAGAGAGGGAGAGAGAGAGAGAGAGCAAAAGGATAAAAAAAAATAAGTATATTATATTTTTATTTGGATGTTACTTTCGTTTCCTATTCCTTTTTTTTTTTTTTTTTTCCTACCAAACAGTGATTGTCACTGTTTGGTTACTATTTATTACTATTCATCTTTGACTAACAAATAAATATACTATGGTGTGGTTGCTACTTCTTTCCTTCCATTTATTTCACTTCATTTTTACCTAAACATATAAAATATGTAAAAACACATTTTTACACGCATTTGAGTGACATCACTATTAAATTATATTAATTCAAATATGCATGTAAAACTAGGAATTTGGGGGATTAAATGAGCAATATGTCTATTATATTGGCACATAAATGTATAATATTCAATATTAGTCAGTAATCTGATCAAAAGTGTGTCAGAGATCGAGGTTTCATACAAACTAACCCAACTTTCCTTGTCGTTCCTGTTAAGTCCATTTGTCCTGATGGTTTCAAATGTGTGGGTTAAAGGTGATTCCCAATTATAAAATAAAACTTTGGATATAAGCAGAAGTACAAAATATTATTACTACACCAGTTAAGGTTGCAACATGAGAAGTGTCTCAGGTACGAGTGGCATAAACTCGTAAGTGGTTGCAAACTACAAACCCGTTGTTGTTTCTCGAGGCGGCTGATCGGAGGGAATATCCCCAACACCTATTGCAGATCCAATCAGAGTCTAGATATGTTGATGAGGTGTGTCTATGAGATGTGTTATTGAGGTATTTTAGGGCCCAAAGTCCAGATGTGCTGATGAGGAGTGTTGATAAGATGTGTTTTGGGGCTCAGAGTCTAGATGTTTTGATAAGATGTGTTGTTGAGGTGTTTTAGGGCTCAAAGTCCAGGTTTGCTGATGTGATATTTTTTGTGAGGATGTTTTAGAATCCAGAGATTAAAGGAGTATAGACACCCCATTTTGTCG
This sequence comes from Hydrangea macrophylla, assembly GCA_033977485.1. NCBI lineage: Eukaryota > Viridiplantae > Streptophyta > Magnoliopsida > Cornales > Hydrangeaceae > Hydrangea > Hydrangea macrophylla. Next base: position 31,532,925 of record CM066989.1, read on the forward strand.
GCTATCAGATTTAGGAGACTCATAGCTTGGTGGTTCACAATGATCGAAAAAGACTCAAAAAGGACTCCTGGAAGTTAGCTCTATTTCTCAAAATGCTCAGAATGACCAAAACGCCCCTGAAAGCCCAAAAACTCCCAGATTTGGACCAAAAGTTCTGGAAACATGCTACGTCGTAAGAAAAATGATAAAATGAGTTTTTAAGTAAAACCGGAAGAAATCGTCAGCTCCCAGAGACCCCCGGAAGTCCCGGAAGTTCCCCGAAAGTCCCCGTTGAGCGGTTTGACCAAGGTTTGACCAGGTTTGACCAGAGTTTGACCAGAGTTTGACCAAGTTTGACCAAGTTTGACCGAAATCGTCCGAATTCACCGGAATCATTAGAAAAGTATTAAAATGAGTTTTAAAAGAGAATTGAGCGTAAACGTCGGCTCTTGGGAGCTCCCGGAGGTTCCCAGAACTTCCCGGGAATCCCAGATTTGACCATTTTGACCAAGATTTGACTTTGGAATCGGGGCACCGAAACAATTTTCAAATATTTTTCATTGATACTAGAGGTCAATAGCTTTCCAACGGTATATCACACATAATTCCTGGATTTAAAACGAGTTTATTATGAATTTTCGAAGGCGAAAAAGGCGGTCAAATCGGCTTTTATCGCAAATACCGTAAAACTTTTCAAAGTGACCTATTCCCGACTTATTTTTTATGTAAATTATACTCCATTAACTTTCAAACGGTATATCACAACCTCAATTTGGAGTTCGTATGCATTTTTTGTGAATTTTGGACAAAATAGAGCCTTTTCGCGAATACCAGAACCTCTGGGGGCCTAAACGTAAATTTTTGGGCATCTGAGGAGCAGTGCCGCTGCGGCACTGGCCCACTGCCGCCGCGGCACTCAACCCTCGCAGAGTCCATTTTTGTAATTTTTTGGGGGTCCAATTTGATTAATTGAAAACCAAAACGACGTAGTTTTATGTTCACAGATGTTTGGGACCAATGGGAACACTTCTAAAATCCCAAAACCACCCCAAATTGGCCTATATAAACCCCCCATTGCTCTTCATTTTGGGGGGGCCAAGTGCAAAGCTTGAAAAGTTGTAGAGAAGAAGAGAGATAGAGATAGGTTTAGAAGAAAGAAAGGGAGCTTCTCCCATTGATTTTCCATAAGAAAGTGAGTTTTATTCTTGTTTTCTTCCATTATCCTTCTATATACTTCACATTCAAAGTCCATTCCAACCATCATTCTTGAGCATTCATGAGATAGGAAGCTACTTCCATGTCCAAATGTCAAAATCCATGAGTGAAACACCAAGCTACAAGTCCAAAATCACATTGATTATCATCTATTGATTGCTATTTACTTGTTTGTTTATATATATATATATATATGTTCATCCCTTCTTACCTCATTTCTTTTTATTTTTCTTTATTTACTTACTTATTCTTCATCATCTAAATGATGACATGAAGTTTGAGGTGAGTGAATCCTTATGGATAGTAGCTCTTAACCTCAAAAACATGTTTGATAGATGATGATTATAACTGCAATACCTCCAAGGTATTCTTGAAGTGTATTGAAGTTATGTTCTAATAAGAATAAATCTTTCCAACAATCTTGGAGGTTCTTGATGATGAGTTTGATGTTGGCATTTTAAGTGGCTATAACCTTCATTGAGTGTTGAAAATATACTTTCAAAACCTCTATTTCAAAACCCCTTTTAAAACCCTTCATGTTAATCTCAAGAGAGAAAACTTTAGCTTTTCCCAAAATCTTCAAAACAGTGAGTCAAAACAGTGAGTGAGCTGAGTTCAAAGATTTCTCTAGAACTCAATACTCAACATATATATGCAAGGCCACTTGGAAAGTCTTCCTAACTCATTGGAGAACACCCATGATTTTTGGTTTGACTTGGAAGTACTTGAAAATGGTCCATTTGGACCCAAACATTCCTTCCAAACATTCTGCCTCTGCTGTCACAGCAGCTTGACTAACTTCCAACTTCTTTTTTAGAAATATTTTCAAACAGGGATGATCCCAACTTATTTTTCCCTTACACTTCAATGTCTTAGGGAACTATCTGTATAAAATGGGCCTCTAGATCACTCGTTTTCAATTTCTAAGATTTTCTAACATTTCAGTCGACAGTACGGACTCTGTTTCTGAGTAACCTTTGTTGTTTATGTGTTTTCTCTCAATCTGTAGTAGTTATTAAAGATTGGCTTATTGGGTTGTGTTCTAGACACAATAAGGAACATCTCCATAAAATATCATGCATTGAAAACATTCATAACCCCTCTTTTCAATTTTCCAAAGATCTAGTTACTGTTCTATCCACTATTCACAGCAAGCACATTTTAACTTTCATTCCTTGATTTGATGCTTATATGCCTTCTAAATTAGTTCACATCTTAGGAAGTAATTCATACTACATTTTTACATATCCCATGATGATTTTATTCATTCATTCATACACATTATAGACTTCTAAGTCATTCTAGAAATCCATGAACACAAAGTACACTACAACCTTGGCACATTCTTGATACATACATTGCATCCATGCAAATATTCGGGGTTTTTGTAACTCCTAATCTAAGAAGATTATAAGGAATAATTATGGTCACACGTTCATGCTTCCCCTCGACCTAATTATCCTTTCTCATCCATCCCGGGGATTGAGAGATCTTCTTTTTCTCAAAGAATAACATGCATCATAATAGCTTGCTAAGCATATATTGATTTCTTTGATCATTTTCTTCAAGAACAATTCATGTCCCCTTTAGATTAGGGAAACTTAATTACTTGATACATGATTAGACGATTTTTCCTAGGTTTATTTGTGTGATCTTTCACTTTACATTGCATGATATTTGACTTAGATCTTATGAATGATATTTTATCTTTAGATCTTCCAATTTCAAGTTTTCTTATGTAATGTAATATACTATCATAGTATTAATTGCCGAACCATACATAGTATAAGATGATTATTTGGATGCTAATTGAGGCCCGTCGAAAGACGAGGCGAGTTGAGGGTGTTTTAGTCGCGACAAAGGCTCTTTCCTTTCTCGTACCAAAACTCCAAGCCAAGTTCTTTGGTTATGAAGGACCGGTGCCCTTTATCCATTTGGGTGAGTCAAAATTGGGTTTCTTGGTTCCTTAAAGACCAAGTGGCGACTCTGTATCTGTTTTCAACAGACCTTCTTTTCTTAAAAAAAGACCATTTTCTTTCTCTTTTCAAAACAATCTCAAACAAGAGAAGCGGTGGAATCCCGGTATCCACAATCTGGCGACTCTGCTGGGGAATTTTATTTTCAAAACAAAATAATACAGAGGTTTGACTCATAAGAAGCATCCTTAAAATCATCTTTTTACTGTGTATGGTTCACCGCATTGCACTTCTGCATTTCCCCCTCCGACAGTGTCTGAAACGCGGCGCTGACATTGTTCAGGTCTTGCTGTGCCAGGGCACAAGTCAACATTGATACTGTACCTTCCAAGGTATATCAAAAAGAGTAAAAACCTCCGTACTGTCTCTCTGACGGTATATTGGAACTCTCGTCAACGGACCCTCTTTGACTAAACCCAGCCTTTGCATATAGATTCCTGTAGAACCTTTCATAGGACTGTTCATTTATCTTTTCAGATAGGACAATGCGATATAACTGCTGTATGCCCTGATGGGATTACCTGAGCGGTGTAGACGCTTATGTAGCATAGAACAGAACCTCTTTCTTATGATTCCCAAGGCAATCACTCACATGTGATTACATTAAGTTGACATGCCTAGGCACCATGACAAGGATGTCTGCTCTATGCTCACAAAGATATACACCGCAAACCTTGTTTATCGGTCCTAAGACATAGGAGTATGAAAACCTGCTAGACAGTATGATCAGTATCACCACATATTAACCAGTTTCTCCCAGAAACTCTGTCCAGATATCCCAGATATAACCACATATTAACCTGTTCCTCCCAGAAACTCTGTCCAGATATCCCAGATATAACCACATATTAACCTGTTCCTCCCAGAAACTCTGTCCAGATATCCCAGATATAACCATATTAACCAATTTTTTCCAGAAACTCTGTCTAAATCTCCCTGATTTCCCAGATATACCAGTTTCTCCCAGAAACTCTGTCCTATCTCCCAGAAACTCTATCCAAATTTCCTAGAAATATCCAAAGTACCTGTTTTCCCAGAAGCTCTGCCCAAATCTCCCAGATTCTCCAAAAATCCCAGCATCTCTGCCCAAATCACCCAGAAAATGCCCAGATATACTTGTTTCCCCTGGAAACTCTATCCATATTTCTCAGAAATACCCAAAATACCAGTTTCTCCTAGAAGCTCAGTCCAAATCAACCAGAAATCCTTATTTCTCCTAGAAACTCAAATGACTTCTAGAAATTTCTCCAAATCTTCCAAACCCATGTTTTTCCCAGAAGCTCTATCCGAAATTCCCAAAGTATCCTGAAAATCCCTGTTATCCCTTGGTGATCATACTAGAAAGTAAGGTTAGCACACTCTGTATGGCTAGGACCTTATTTGTTTAATTGCTATCTGTTAGAAGTAGGGGCATCATATCGATTAGGGCTTGCATCCGCATGCTTGTCTCATATGCATACACGATTCGTGTCAGTCTACATGCGCGCACATCTTGTCAGTCTCTGCATATCAAGCGCGTACATGTCATCACCCTCACCCATCTCAATCATTGTATAGAAGTCGTATACATACTGCAACCATCATCAGTTCACATCGATAAATTCTTTGAGACTCTGATCAGCTCTCCCCCACTAAGAGTCCATAAGAAGTACTTCGCGCCTCTGCTAATTTGGGCTTTTACTTCTGCTTGCAGAAAATTGTAGCCCCGAGTACGAACCCTTCTGTACCTCCCCGAATTCATTATCGTGATTGCGGGCTAGCCTAGGCTATCATAATGGCCTACCAAGCTCTCGAAGGGAAAGTGAACAAACTACAAACCACTGTTGAACATCTAAGTTTAAGGATAAGCCGATTTGAGAAGATGGTGCAGAGCATCTGACAAGAGGGGGTATTTGTAAAATACAACCGCGCTAAAAGAGGAAAATACACTAGAAAAGTCTACAATTCCCCTGTTTATCTGTAATTTGAATTACAATATCAGTTTTTTCACAAATTGATTAAACTATGATAAGTGGTATTGTTTTAGTGATTATTTGTGCAGATTACTGCTGGTGTGCACAAGATTGAAGACTGTTGATAAAAGGAAGTGCTTAGTCTAGATGAAGACAACTCAAAACTGAAATACAGGGTTCGAGCGATCGAACACGGTTCGAGCGATCGATGTTTCGATCGATCGAGTGGAGTTCAAGCGATCGCAGTTTCTGGAAGTTCGATCGATCGAGAGTTCCTCGATCGATCGAATGTGCCTTTTATCAGATTATACGCGCATGCAGCGGAAACGGGTTTTTAACCCTAGCATTAGGTTTAGGCTATATATAATCGTTTTGTTTACATCCCAAGGGGACGCGCATACTTTGTTTTATCAGTTTTCCATAGAGAGTAGAGAGTTTTATCTTATTTTGTAGGTTTTTATCAAGGATTTCATTGTAGCTTGGATTTCGTAAGGTTTAATAGTAGTTGCTTTTCTCCAGGTTACTTCGTTTTATTTTGTTTACATTCTGCACTTATTTATTCGTAGTATAATCTTCCATATTGTAGTATTACATGCTAGATGAGTTAAAATCATTGATTTTCATAGTTTTCATGAAAAACTTGCAAACAAACATGACTTTAATGAACCTTTACGTTAAAAATAAATCTGAGACTTCCCAGACCATGTCTGAGTAGTTCGGGGTTGGGAAATTGCGATGAAACCGTGATTCAGGCCTCTGCCATGCAGTATTTTTATTCCTGTGTTCGATCGATCGAATGTAGTTCGATCGATCGGGCCAGAGACATAGTCGATCGATCGAATGTTTTTCGATCGATCGAGAGATGAAGAAGTTCGATCGATCGAAAGCGCGTCGATCGATCGAGACCTCTGATTCTTGGGGACATTCAATACAGTATTCCAAGACTTTCTGTTTTACTGATTCGTTATCAAACTGTCCCCAAATGCTCAGTTTGTCAAAACAGTCTTTAAACGTTAAGCCTTAAGGCATTTTCTTTCAATATATTTTGCAAACCACCCTCAATGCTAACACCATTGAAGGTGCGAGTCTTCACTATTGAATTAAACCACCTTTGTGTATGTCGAACTTAATTGTGATGATATAGTCCCAGTCATGAAAGGACTATTGATTCTATATCCTTAGAGAAGTACGGGATACTGTAGAAGTTGCCATCCGTTGAGCTTAATTGCATTTGCATGGTAGATGGCCGAGTCATAGTGGATTTGCGTGATCCCAACACTTTCTTTTATCAAGAAAAACCGTTTTCAAATCTCCTTTAGTTAAATAGTTAATCAATAGTTAATTTAATTCAGTTGTTTTTAAGTTTAGTAGTTGTTAATTGTAGAACTTTGTGTTCTACACTTTCATTAAAATATTGAATTTTTCTTTTCTTTTAGAGTCTAATCTAAGTAATTTAATTCTTATCCTTCCCTGTGGGATCGACCTGGTCTTACCAGTTACTACTTGCACGATCACCTACACTTGGGTGTTGCACAAGAGCGCACAACTTTTTAGTCGTGTCAGCATCAATAAAGGGAAGTACGGGTTGTCCGATGCCGTCCATCCAAGCCCATTTCCACATCTGAATCCCTACTTGTATCCAAGTCCACACCCTTGCCTGGGTAATCCTATTTCATATCCAAACACAAGAGCCACTCTGAGGACCCACTTGAACTCAAAGTTTAATAAAGCCCGTAACCCAAGAACCTTTACCAACCTAGGTATGCCGTTGTCCGTTATCCTTGATAACCTCATTACAAAGGGGCACCTCCAACTTTTTCAGCCTCATGCTGGTATCCCTTCACCTAACTGTAACCTATCCAAATGTTGTGCCTACCACCAAGGCCCAGGTCACGACACCGACAGCTGCATGCGCCTTCGCCATGATATCCAAGACCTCATCGATAAGAAAATCATCGAGCCTTCACCCATCCAACCCTGTGTCAACCAAAATGTCAGCTTCATCGAACCTAAAGCTCCTGGCTTATCTGTTCAAATGATCCCCTTCGCTGAGGACCATGAATGTTGAACCTGTGCCGGTGAAGTGATGGTGTTTGGGACTCTTGCTAGAAAACCAAATGAAGATGCTCTTTAAAAAAAAAAAAAAAAGAATAAGTGAGTCACTGTGACATTCCATTTGAGATCAAGTCGAGTCTAGTCGAGTCTGTTGTATGTTTTGTCTATTTCAAGTTTAGTCTTGTGGTCAAGTCTGTCTGTCACCGAGTTGTTAATGAGTCTGTGATCCTTCTCTACTAATGGAATGAAGTCTCATTTTGCCTAATCTGATGTGCCTAGTCATAGATGCATGAATCGCTGAACTGAAGTGTCACTTTTCAAATTACCATATTACTGTGCTAAAAAAAAAAAAAAAAAAAAAAATTTACTCAAACAAAATCCTGAAAGGTCAAAGTCAATTTTGCGCTGACACCGATGAAGAGTTGAGAATTGAATAGTCTTACTTTAAGAATTTAAAGATGTTCTTACCTCAATCTTGAAAAGACATACTTGAAACTGACTTGGGGCTCGCCCAACCCTTTTTCCACCATTTCGAAGCCTTAAGCCCAATCCAATTGGGAGCCACGTAATCTGTCCAATTGAAAGCAATGCAAACTTAGCCCTTGATGGTAGCCGAACATTTTAGTGAGTTTCATCTCCACTTTAAAAAAAAAGAAAAGAAAAGAAAAAGCTCGCTAGGTTGAAAACCCGAAAGGGCACCTAGGCAAAAGTTAGAGCTGAAAAAGGTGTTGATTTCCAAAATCTGACCCTAGCTAGTCAAAATGTTGGAGAAAAATTTTGTTGAAACAAATGAGAGAATCATACGCTTCAAGATACATCTTAAGAACGTGTCAAGATCGCATTTCAAAAGGCACAGAATGACCACAAATAAATTTCGAGAGCTGACATGCACATTCTGGAATTCTGAGATTGCGATTGAAAGATTTCACAAGAATCGACTACATTAAAAAGCAAAATTGACTGGCTAGGCGAAAGTGAAAAGGATCAATCCTCAAAACAAAACAAAAAGAAAAAGAAAAAGAAAAAGAAAAAGAAAAGAAAGGGAGATTGAAACTGAATCCTTTTATTCAAAGCTACCACAAGTGGCTCAAGTTTGAACTTCTTTGACGATTGGTTTGAAAAACCCTCATACCTCAAACCCCTTATTTCAGACCTTGCCTTGAACTACGCTCGACCTGATTCCCACTCGGGGATACGTAGGCAACCACATCGGTTCGGTCGACACCATCACAATCAAATCAATTTCTTTCAAGACCTTGCCTTGAACTACGCTCGACCTGATTCCCACTCGGGGATACGTAGGCAACCACATCGGTTCGGTCGACACCATCGTAATCAAATCAATTTCTTTCAAGACCTTGCCTTGAACTACGCTCGACCTGATTCCCACTCGGGGATACGTAGGCAACCACATCGGTTCGGTCGACACCATCATAATCAAATCAATTTCTTTCAAGACCTTGCCTTGAACTACGCTCGACCTGATTACCACTCGGGGATACGTAGGCAACCACATCGGTTCGGTCGACACCATCATAATCAAATCAATTTCTTTCAAGACCTTGCCTTGAACTACGCTCGACCTGATTCCCACTCGGGGATACGTAGGCAACCACATCGGTCCGGTCGCTCCACCCACAAAAATAGCCCAATTTCTTTCAAGCTTCGGCCCGAACTACGTTGGACCTGATCCCCGTTCGGGAGTACGTAGGCAGACTTTGAAAAAAGAAAAGAAGGATGGCTCGCTAGGTTGAAAATCCGAAAGGATGCCTAGGCAAAAATTAGAGTTAAATCCAAAGTGAGCAATAATAAAAGAGAGAAAAGAGCTCGCTAGGTCACCTCACTAGTGCCTAGGCAAAAGTTATGAGCATTTGAGAGATTAAAGTCACGGTCCTTGCCTCAAGCTAGAAAATCACCTTCCACACTAGGGGCAAACTTCGGCCACCCGCCTCGTTTGCCTAACTTTTACTATCTACCCTTCATACAAGGGGCAAACTTCGATCACCTACCTCGTTTGCCCAAAACCTCCAATGAACCTTCCTCCAAACTAGGGGCAAACTTCGGTCATTTACCTCGTTCGCCTAACGATCCCACTTCATGCCCTTCAAACTAGGGGCAAACTTCGTTTGCCACCCAATCCCTATAAGCCTTCAAGTCACAAAGCATTGTCTTGAACAGATGGAAATGGAGCATCTTTTACTCTAAAAGCTAAGGCACTAATTCAAAGCACTTCCTGGGAGAAGCAGAAAATTGACTAGATCACTAGGGAGGAATTTTCGAAAATCAGATTTATCAGTAAAATGCTACCATGTTAAGATGAGGGGTGAACACCAAAAGAGAAATGGTACATCGTTTATGACAAAAGCACATCAAGTTTTGACAAGACGAGCTTGTTTCATTTTGGCGTCAAATGTGTCATCCTCGTGCGTCAATGTCTGTCAAGTTTTTGAGTCTGTTGTAGTCTCAAATGTGTAAGTCAACAGTAACTAATAAAATTTTCAAATCAAGTTATAAAGAGCATGCCAATACAAGCAGGAGTACTAAACACCATTACTGCACCGGTTAAGGCGTCAGCATGAGAAGCGTCCAAACTTAGGGCAAATGCAAATTTCATCCCTTTCCAAACCATCGAAAGTTTACCATCATCTTTCTTCGTTCATGCAACATAAGTCCATGGGTGGCTGTTGATGATCTTCATTTCTCCTAGCAACATAAGTCCATGAGTGGCTGTTGATCTTTCACCTTTCTCTATGCAACATAAGTCCATGAGTGGCTGTTGATGATCTTCTTTCATCTGTGCAACATAAGTCAATGAGTGGTTGTTGATCCATCATCTTTCTTCGTTCATGCAACATAAGTCCATGAGTGGCTGTTGATGATCTTCATTTCTCCTAGCAACATAAGTCCATGAGTGGCTGTTGATCTTTCACCTTTCTTCATGCAATATAAGTCCATGAGTGGCTGTTGATGATCTTCATTTCTCCTAGCAACATAAGTCCATGAGTGGCTGTTGACCTTTCACCTTTCTTCATACAATATAAGTCCATGGGTGGCTGTTGATGATCTTCATTTCTCCTAGCAATATAAGTCCATGAATGGCTGTTGATCTTTCACCTTTCTTCATGCAACATAAGTCCATGAGTGGCTGTTGATGATCTTCTTTCATCTGTGCAACATAAGTCCATGAGTGGCTTTTGACCATCTTTCTTCGTTCATGCAACATAAGTCCATGAGTGGCTGTTGATGATCTTCTTTCATCCTATCAACATAAGTCCATAAGTTGCTATTGATTATCACCCTCCATCAGTGTCAAACCACCGCAAAACATCTCTGTCGCAAATAGAATGATACCTTTACTACCATTTAATGGACGTATTTCCTTCTTCCTAGCAAAGTACATTATCCTCCAGCTCCCGGAGGCCCTGACCGGCCCTCTTGGATTGAGCGTTGAAAGAGATTCTCCGAGAACCCTACATCATCCCCTGAGGACAGAAACCAAAAGATGCCAGCTCCCGGAGGCCTTGACCGGCCCTCTTGGATTGAGCGTCGAAAGAGATTCTCCGAGAACCCTACATCATCCCCTGAGGACAGAAACCAAAAGATGCCAGCTCCTGGAGGCCCTAACCGGCCCTCTTGGATTAAGCGTCGAAAGAGATTCTCCGAGAACCCTACATCATCCCCTGAGGACAGAAACCAAAAGATACCAGCTCCCGGAGGCCCTGACTGGCCCTCTTGGATTGAGCGTCGAAAGAGATTCTCCGAGAACCCCACATCATCCCCTGAGGACAGAAACCAAAAGATACCAGCTCCCGAAGGCCCTGACCGGCCCTCTTGGATTGAGCGCTGAAAGAGATTCTCCAAGAACCCTCCATCACCAGCCCTCTAGATTGAGGCAAATCCTTCATCACCAGCCCTCTAGATTGAGGCAAATCCTTTATCAATAGCCCTCTAGATTGAGGCAAATCCTTCATCACCAGCCCTCTAGATTGAGGCAAATCCTTCATCATCAGCCCTCTAGATTGAGGCGAATCCTTCATCACCAGCCCTCTAGATTGAGGCAAATCCTTCAGCCCTCTAGATTGAGGCAAATCCTTCTTCACTAGCCCTCTAGATTGGGGAAAATCCTTCATCGCCAGCCCTCTAGATTGAGGCAAATCCTTCAGCCCTCTAGATTGAGGCAAATCCTTCATCATCAGCCCTCTAGATTGAGGCGAATCCTTCATCACCAGCCCTCTAGATTGAGGCAAATCCTTCAGCCCTCTAGATTGAGGCAAATCCTTCTTCACTAGCCCTCTAGATTGGGGCAAATCCTTCATCACCAGCCCTCTAGATTGAGGCAAATCCTTCAGCCCTCTAGATTGAGGCAAATCCTTCATCATCAGCCCTCTAGATTGAGGTAAATCCTTCATCACCAGCTCTCTAGATTGAGGCGAATCCTTCATCACCATCCCTCTAGATTGAGACAAATCCTTCGTCACCAGCCCTCCAGATTGAGGCAAATCTTTCATTACAAACCCTTAAGGTTAGGGTAGAACTTCCACATCTATCAATCATTTTAGAGAGATTCTCATAGAGTTCCCTAGCATCCCCAGCAGAAGATAATAGAAGTCCGGACCCATTCTCCGGATTTCGTCATCATGAGGATCGGCCAGCGATTGAAAAAAAAAATCACCCGCAGTCAAATCACCCCGATTCCCAGGGCAAGCACTGTTTATTCACAATTCAAGGATCCGTGTCCAAACAAATATCATGAGCCTCCTTACCAACTCAACTATCGTGAGCTTCCTCACTCCTCTTTCCAAAATCATGAGCTTCCTCACCACCTCAACTATCGTGAGCTTCCTCACTCCAAAATCATGAGCTTCCTCACCAAACAATTATCATGAGCTTCCTCACCAACCCAGCTATTGAACTTTCTCATGAGCTTTCTCACTTATCGTGAGCTTCCTCACTCCTTCATCTAAAATTATAAGCTTCCTCACTCCTTCGTCCAAAATTGTGAGCTTTCTCACTCTTCGTGAGCTTCCTCACTCCTTCATCCAAAATCGTGAGCTTTCTCACTTATCGTGAGCTTCCTCATTCCTTTGTCCAAACTTGTGAGCTTTCTCACTTATCATGAACTTTTTTTCACTTATCGTGAGCTTCCTTACTCCTCTATCTAAAATTGTGAGCCCCCTCACCTACTCATCGGTTATCATGAGCTTCCTCAAATAAAGATTATGAGCTTCTTCAGCAAACAATTATCATGAGCTTTCTCATGAGTTTTCTCACTATCGTGAGCTTTCTCACTTATCGTGAGCTTCCTCACTCATTCGTCTAAAATTATAAGCTTCCTCACTCATCGTGAGCTTTCTCACATGTCAATTATCGTGAGTTCCTCACTTATTGTGAGCTTCCTCACTCATTTGTCCAAAATTGTGAGTCCCCTCACCTATCTATTGATTATTGTGAGCTTCCTTGCCTGTCGCTTATCGTGAGCTTTCTCACTTATCGTGAGCTTCTTCACTCCTTTGTCCAAGATCATGAGCTTCTTCACTTATTATGAGCTTTCTCACTTGTCGATCTTGAGCTTTCTCACTCTGGTTTCCTCAAACGGTCAGTTATCGTGAGCTCCCTCACTTGTCGGTTATCTTTAGTTATCATCCTCGAGAACCCCGCGTCCAATCCGTTTTGCTCACAAAGCACACTTTCCAAATTCCAGAAGTTTGCCCCTAGACCCAGAGTCTTCTAAACTTTGATGTCTTTATCCGAGTCATCCACCACATCATAGTCGCAAACACTAGCACAACACCAGCCCACTCGGAGTGGCACACCCCACAGCGCCTGCTCATACTAGGATCAGAACACTAGGCATGATAGGACTCATGTACACAATCATATCACATACATGCATTGCATATCACTCTTTTAGCATAGCATCCGCCTGATTGTTGTGTATGTGTATGTGTGATTGGTTCCTTTGTGCCCTGAACTACGTCCTGGTCTGATTCCCCTTGGGATACGTAGGCAGCTCACGCAGAGCTCGACCAGCACTAGCCTCAGCATCATTGCATCTTTTGCAACGCTTTTTATCCTAAATCTATAGCCTCCAAAAGTCTTGTCTCTTCAAAACTTTGGCACTCGCTTGCGACATGCGTTGCCTCGCAAGTTCCTGCCAAAGAGGGGCAAACTGTAGACACCCCATTTTGTCGGCTATCAGATTCAGGAAACCCATAGCTTGGTGGTTCACAATGATCAAAAAAGACTCAAAAAGGACTCCTGGAAGTTAGCTCTATTTCTCAAAATGCTCAGAATGACCAAAACGCCCCTGAAAGCCCAAAAACTCCCAAGTTTGGACCAAAAGTTTTGGAAACATGCTACGTCGTAAGAAAAATGATAAAATGAGTTTTTAAGTAAAACTGGAAGAAATCGTCAGCTCCCAGAGACCCCCGGAAGTCCCGGAAGTTCCCCGAAAGTCCCCGTTGACCGGTTTGACCAAGGTTTGACCAGGTTTGACCAGAGTTTGACCAAGTTTGACCGAGTTTGACCAAAATTGTCCGAATTCACTGGAATCATTAGAAAAGTATTAAAATGAGTTTTAAAATAGAATCGAGCGAAAACGTCGGCTCCTGGGAGCTCCCGGAGGTTCCCAGAATTTCCCGGGAATCCCAGATTTGACCAATTTGACCAAGATTTGACTTTGGAATCGGGGCACCGAAACAATTTTCAAATATTTTTCATGGATACTAGAGGTCAATAGCTTTCCAACGGTATATCACACATAATTCCTGGATTTAAAACTAGTTTATTATGAATTTTCGAAGGCGAAAAAGGCGGTCAAACCGGCTTTTATCGCAAATACCGTAAAACTTTTCAAAGTGACCTATTCCTAACTTATTTTTTATGTAAAGTAGACTCCATTACCTTTCCAACGGTATATCACAACCTCAATTTGGAGTTCGTATGCATTTTCTATGAATTTCGGACAAAATAGGGCCTTTTCGCGAATACCAGAACCTCTGGGGGCCTAAACGTAAATTTCTGGGCGTCTGAGGAGCAGTGCCGCCGTGGCACTAGCCCACTGCCGCCGCGGCACTCAACCCTCGCAGAGTCCATTTTTGTAATTTTTTTGGGGGGCCAATTTGATTAATTGAAAACCAAAACGACGTAGTTTTATGTTCACGCATGTTTAGGACCAATGGGAACACTTCTAAAATCCCAAAACCACCCCCAAATTGGCCTATATAAACCCCCCATTGCTCTTCATTTTGGGGGGGCCAAGTGCAAAGCTTGAAAAGTTGTAGAGAAGAAGAGAGATAGAGATAGGTTTAGAAGAAAGAAAGGGAGCTTCTCCCATTGATTTTCCATAAGAAAGTGAGTTTTATTCTTGTTTTCTTCCATTATCCTTCTATATACTTCACATTCAAAGTCCATTCCAACCCTCATTCTTGAGCATTCATGAGATAGGAAGCTACTTCCATGTCCAAATGTCAAAATCTATGAGTGAAACACCAAGCTACAAGTCCAAAATCACATTGATTATCATCTATTGATTGCTATTTACTTGCTTGTTTATATATATGTTCATCCCTTCTTACCTCATTTCTTTTTATTTTTCTTTATTTACTTACTTGTTCTTCATCATCTAAATGATGACATGAAGTTTGAGGTGAGTGAATCCTTATGGATAGTAGCTCTTAACCTCAAAAACATGTTTGATATATGATGATTATAACTTCAATACCTCCAAGGTATTCTTGAAGTGTATTGAAGTTATGTTCTAATAAGAATAAATCTTTCCAACAATCTTGGAGGTTCTTGATGATGAGTTTGATGTTGGCATTTTAAGTGGCTATAACCTTCATTGAGTGTTGAAAATATATTTTCAAAACCTCTATTTCAAAACCCCTTTTAAAACCCTTCATGTTAATCTCAAGAGAGGAAACTCTAGCTTTTCCCAAAATCTTCAAAACAGTGAGTCAAAACAGTGAGTGAGCTGAGTTCAAAGATTTCTCTAGAACTCAATACTCAACATATATATGCAAGGCCACTTGGAAAGTCTTCCTAAATCATTGGAGAACACCCACGATTTTTGGTTTGACTTAGAAGTACTTGAAAATGGTCCATTTGGACCCAAACATTCCTTCCAAACATTCTGCCTCTGCTGTCACAGCAGCTTGACTAACTTCCAACTTCTTTTTCAGACATATTTTCCAAAAGGGGTGATCCCAACTTATTTTTCCCTTAAACTTCAATGTCGTAGGGAACTTTCTGTATAAAATGGGCCTCTAGATCACTCATTTTCATTTTCTAAGATTTTCTAACATTTCAGTCGATAATACGGACTCTATTTCTGAGTAACCTTTATTGTTTATGTGATTTCTCTCAATCTGTAGTAGTTATTAAAGATTGGCTTTTTGGGTTGTGTTCTAGACACAATAAGGAACATCTCCATAAAAAAATCAAGCATTGAAAACATTCCTAACCCCTCTTTTCAATTTTCCAAAGATCTAGTTACTGTTTTGTCCACTATTCACAGCAAGCACATTTTAACTTTCATTCCTTGATTTGATGCTTATATGCCTTCCAAATTAGTTCACATCTTAGGAAGTAGTTCATACTACATTTGTACATATCCCATGATGATTTTATTCATTCATTCATACACATTATAGACTTCTAAGTCATTCTAGGAATCCATGAACACAAAGCACACTACAACCTTGGTACATTCTAGATACATACATTGCATCCATGCAAAGATTTGGAGTTTTTGTAACTCCTAATCTAAGAAGATTATAAGCAATAATTATGGTCACACGTTCATGCTTCCCCTCGACCTAATTATCCTTTCATTCCTTGATTTGATGCTTATATGCCTTCCAAATTAGTTCACATCTTAGGAAGTAGTTCATACTACATTTGTACATATCCCATGATGATTTCATTCATTCATTCATACACATTATAGACTTCTAAGTCATTCTAGGAATCCATGAACACAAAGCACACTACAACCTTGGCACATTCTAGATACATACATTGCATCCATGCAAAGATTTGGAGTTTTTGTAACTCCTAATCTAAGAAGATTATAAGGAATAATTATGGTCACACGTTCATGCTTCCCCTCGACCTAATTATCCTTTCTCATCCGTCCCGGGGATTGAGAGATCTTCTTTTTCTCAAAGAATAACATGCATCATAATAGCTTGCTAAGCATATTTTGATTTCTTTAATCATTTGCTTCAAGAACAATTCATGTCCCCTTTAGATTAGGGAAACTTAATTACTTGATACATGATTAGACGATTTTTTCTAGGTTTATTTGTGTGATCTTTCACTTTGCATTGTGTGATATTTGGCTTAGATCTTATGAATGATATCTTATCTTTAGATCTTCCATTTCAAATTTTCTTATGTGATGTAATATACTATCATAGTATTAATTGTCGAACCATACATAGTATAAAATGATTATTTGGATGCTAATTGAGGCTCGTCGAAAGACGGGACGAGTTGAGGGTGTTTTAGTCGCGACAAAGGCTCCTTCCTCTCTCGTACCAAAACCCCGAGCCAAGTTATTTGGTTATGAAGGGCCGGTGCCCTTTATCCATTTGGGTGAGTCAAAATTGGGTTTCTTGGTTCCTTAAAGACCAAGTGGCGACTCTGTATCTGTTTTCAACAGACCTTCTTTTCTTCAAAAAAAGACCATTTTCTTTCTCTTTTCAAAACAATCTCAAACAAGAGAAGCGGTGGAATCCCGGTATCCACAAGGAGCATCGAGGAACATCAAGAGAATTGATAAGCATTGTTGGAGCATCGAGGAACATCAGGAGAGTTGAGAAGCATCGTTGAAGAGTTGAGGAACATTGGATGTGTTGAGGAGCATCAGATTTGTTGAGAAGCATTGTTGAAGAGTTGAGGAACATCGGATGTGTTGAGGAGCATCAGATTTGTTGAGAAGCATCGTTGAAAAGTTGAGGAACATCGGATGTGTTGGGGAGCATCAGATTTGTTGAGAAGCATCGTTGAAGAGTTGAGGAACATCGAATGTGTTGGGGAGTATCAGATTTGTTGAGAAGCATCGTTGAAGAGTTGAGGAACATCGAATGTGTTGAGAAGCATCAGATTTGTTGAGGAGCGTGAGAAGAGTTGAAAAGCATCATTGAAAAGTCGAGGAGCATCGTTAAGATTTGAAGAACACTGTTGAGAATCAAGAAGCATTGAGAAGCACCATCAAAGATTTGAGGAACAACATAAGCGCCGTTGAGAATTGAGGATCATCATTAAAATTTGAGAATCACCGTTGAGACTCTGAGAGTCACCAAGTCCATAGTATCACCGTTGAGACTCTGAGAGTCACCGAGTCAAGTCTAGAGAGTCACTTCACCCAACACAACAAATTGGCCGTAACATGACACATAGCCCATCGGTCGCGGCACACACAAATCACAAAGCCCACTAGGAGTGGCAAACACACCATAAGCGTTCTTTTGGGCACCACAGTATCACTTTGAGCACCACGCTCTTCCTTGGGTAAGACCTCTAGGTCGAGATCCCTCAACAGTCTATTAGTCGTAGCGAAGCGTAGATCACCAAGCCCACTGAGAGTGGCAAATACACTGAACACATGTACTAGGACCACAAGCGCTTTAGAACACAATACAGGCATGACACAAGTCCACTCGGAGTGGTACACCCCACAGCACCAGTTTATACTAGGATTAGAATACTAGGTATGATAGGACTCATGACACAATTCATATCACATCCATGCATTACATATCATCCTCATAGCATAGCATCTGTCTGTCTCATTGTGCATGTGTGATTTGCTCCTTTATGCCCTGAACTACGTCCTGGTCTGATTTCCCTTGGGATACGCAGGCAGCTCACGCAGAGCACGACCAGCACTGACCTCGGCATTTTTTTTTCATCATTGCATCTTTTGCAACACTTTCTTTTTCCTAAATCTATAGCCTCCAAAAGACCTATCTCTTCAAAGCTTTGGCGCTCGCTTGCGACATGCGTTGCCTCGCAAGTTAATGCCAAAGAGGGGCAAACTGTAGACACCCCATTTTTTCGGCTATCAGATTTAGGAGACCCATAGCTTGGTGGTTCACAATGATCAAAAAAGACTCAAAAGGACTCCTGGAAGTTAGTACTATCTCTCAAAATGCTCAGAATGACCAAAATAACCCTGAAAGCCCAAATACTCTCAGATTTGAACCAAATGTTCTAGAAACATGCTACGTCGTAAGAAAAGCAATAAAATGAGTTTTAAAGCAAAACCAGATGAAATCGTCGGCTCCCAGAGACCCCGGAAGTCCCGGAAGTTCCTAGAAAGTCCCTGTTGACCGGTTTGACCAAGGTTTGACCAAAATCATCCAACTTCGCCCGAAAATTTTGAGATCATTCTTCATTATGTGAAAAGTACTAAAACGAGTTTTAAAAGAAAATCGGATGAAAACGTCAGTTCCTGGGAGCTCCCAGAAGTCCCCAAAACTTCCTGAAGGTCCCTAATTTGACCATTTTGACCAAAAGTTGACTTTGAAACCGGAACACCATATCATTTTTCAAACATTTTTCATGGATACTAGAGGTCAATAGCTTTCCAATGGTATATCACACATAATTTCTGGATTTAAAACGAATTTATTATGAAGTTCCGAAGGTGGAAAAGGCGATCAAATCGGCTTTTATCGCAAATACCGCAAAACTTTTCAAAGTGACCTAACTCCGAAACATTTTTTTTATAGGAAATAGACTCCAATACCTTTCCAACGGTATATCACAACCTCAGTTTGGAGTTCATACGCATTTTCTGTGAATTTTGGACGAAATAGGGCATTTTCGCGAATACCGTAACCTCAGGGGGCCTAGACACCATTATCTAGACAATGGAGGAGGAGTGCCGCCGCGGCACTAGCCCACTATCGCCGGGACACAGGCCCATTGCCGCCGCGGCACTCTCCCCCAGAACAGTCCACTTTTGTAATTTATTTTGGGGGTCCAATTTGATATATTAGAAATCAAAACGACATAGTTTTGGTTCCCAGCTTATTTTGGACCAATGGGAAACCATTTTAAACTTTTTAAAACTCCATTTACCACCCCTCCTTTACCTGTAAAAGAAGACATTTACTTCCATTTAGGGAGAGACATGGAATCTTAAAGAGAGCTTAGGAAGAAACTCTAGAGAAATATAGAGAGAGAAAGAGAATAAGTAGTCTTCTTCTTCTATTTTCTCCATCAAAGTGAGTTTTCTTTTTACTTGAGTTTGCTATCAAAACTTCAATCATCCAAACATTTCTTTCACCACCATTCTTGAGTATTCATGAGATAGGAAGCTATTTCCATGTCCAAATGTCACCATATATGAGTGAAACACCAAGCTACAAGTCCAATATCTCAATGATTATCAACTATTGATTGCTATTTGAATGCTTGTTTACTTTGATGTTCATCTCTCTCTTAACCTCATTTCTTTTGACTTTTCTTTGATTATTTAGTTGTTCATCATCATCTAGATGACATGTTGTTTGAGGAGAGTGAATCCTTATGGATAGTAGCTCTTGACCTCAAAGACACGTTTGATGGATGATGATTCTACCTTCAATATATTCATATGTGTTCTTGAAGTCATATTCTCAAACAAAACTATGTTTGTGCAAATAATATTGGGAGTTCTTTGATGATTCAAGGTTGGATGAGGTTCTAAGTGGTCACATGGTCATCTCAAGAGTTTAAGTTCATGCTTTGAACATCTATTTCAAAACCCCCAATCAAGAACTCAAACTCTATTTCAAAACCCAAATCCATTTTCTTCAAGAATGATCCAAAACAGTGAGCTGTTCAGATTCAAAGATTTGTTTTGAATTAAATACTTGAGTTATGATGATGAAACCACTTGGAAACTATTCCTAAGACATCATAGTTTGTCTCCAATTTTTCCCATCAATTATAGAGATGTGAAAGTATTATTTTCGGATTTAAGAAGTTCATATTCATAATCTGCCTCTATTCTCACAGAATGTTTACATGACTTTTTGCACTTATTCTGGATGTTTTCGTCACTGTACATATATCTTTTCTATTTGTTTTATGAAACTTGGGTGTCTTAGGAAACGTTTGGTATATAATGGGTCATCATAAACCCTTTCTTTGATTTATGAAAAATCATACAAAATCAGTCAACAGTGCAGCTTTTGTTTCTGAGTCATGTGTACATTCTGATTTATTTCTTTTAATCTGTGATAGCTATTGAGGTTTGGCTTTTTGGGCTGTTTTCTAGCCACAGTAAGGATGATCTCTGATTTTTTCCACATTTTTCTAGGCTTGTTTGACCTCCCATTATGATGTTATAAAATAATGCATATAGTCTGTCCACTATTCACAGCATGTCACTTTTTGACTTTCACACTTTGATGCAACACTCTCTTGTATCTAGATGAACTCATATCCCATGAACATGTTCCTTCCCACTTTTATCATGCTATATCATATCATGTATCATCTATCCTCTCATGTATCATACTCCCATAGATTCTTGAGTTTGGTTTCCAAATAAAACCATGTTTTGCAAATACTTGGGAAGTTCTTGAAATGAGTTAGGAATTGATATTCCAAGTGGTTAGAATATTCATCCAAGTTCTGGAAGTATACTTTCAAAACCCCTATTTCAAAACCCCCCTCTTAAACCCCTCCTTTTGATTTCAAGAAATAAACCTTATTTTTTTCTCAAAACCCTCAAAACAGTGAGTCATTTAACTTCAAGGAATTATTTTGAGTTCAATACTCAATGTATGAATGCAAGACCACTTGGAAAGTTTTTCTAACTCATTATAGAACATCCATGATTTTTGGCTTGACTTGGAAGCACTTGAAAAGGGTCCATTATTGCCCAAACATTCCGCCTTTGCTGTCACAGCAGTTAGGTTGACTATAAACTTGTTTTACAGAAAACGTTTCCAAAACGAGTGGTCCCAACTTATTTTTCCCTTGAACTTCAATGTCTTAGGGATCTTTCTGTATAATATGGGCTTCTAGATCTTTTGTTTTCATTTTCTAAGATTTTCTAACATTTCAGTCGACAACACATACTCTATTTCTGAATAACCTCTATTGTTTATATGATTTCTCTCAATCTGTGATAGTTATTAAAGATTGGCTTTTTGGGTTGTGTTCTAGACATAATAAGGAATATCTCTATAAAAACGCATGCATTGAAAACATTTCTAACCCCTATTTTCCATTTTCACAAGATCATGTTACTATTTTGTCCACTATTCACAGCAAGCATACTTTTACTTCCATACTTTGATTTGATGCTTATATGCACTCCAAATTAGCTCATGTCTTAGGAAGTAGTTCATACTATATATGTACATATCCCATGATGATTCCATTCATTTTTTCATACACATTCTAGACTTCTAAGTCATTCTAGGAATCCATGAACACAAAGCACACTACAACCTTGGCACATTCTAGATACATACATTGCATCCATGCAAAGATTTGGGGTTTTTGTAACTCCTAATCTAAGAAGATTATGAGGAATGATCTTGATCATACGTTCATGTTTCCCCTCGATCTAATCTTCCTTTCTCATCCGTCCCGGGGATTGAGAGGTCTTCTTTTTCCTCAAAGATTAACATGCATCATACTAGCTTGCTAAGCATATTTTGATTTCTTTGATTATTTATTTCAAGAACAATTCATGTCCCCTTAGATTAGGAAAACTTAATTACTTGATACGTGATTAGACGATTTTTTCTAGGTTTATTTGTGTGATCTTTCACTTTGCATTGTGTGATATTTGGCTTAGATCTTATGAATGATATCTTATCTTTAGATCTTCCATTTCAAATTTTCTTATGTGATGTAATATACTATCATAGTATTAATTGTCGAACCATACATAGTATAAAATGATTATTTGGATGCTAATTGAGGCTCGTCGAAAGACGGGACGAGTTGAGGGTGTTTTAGTCGCGACAAAGGCTCCTTCCTCTCTCGTACCAAAACCCCGAGCCAAGTTATTTGGTTATGAAGGGCCGGTGCCCTTTATCCGTTTGGGTGAGTCAAAATTAGGTTTCTTGGTTCCTTAAAGACCAAGTGGCGACTCTGTATCTGTTTTCAACAGACCCTTCCTTTTCTTTCTTTGATCCAAATCAATTTCAAACAAGTTTCAAAACAAACAAGAGGTGGAATTTTGCGTGTCCACAATCTGGCGACTCCACTGGGGATAGTTTTATTTTCAAAACAAAATAATACAGAGGTTTGACTCATAAGAAGCATCCTTAAAATCATCTTGTTACTGTGTCTGGTTCACCGCATTGCACTCTTGCATTTCCCCCCTCCGACAGTGTCTGAAACGCGGCACTGACATTGTTCAGGTCTTGCTGTGCCAGGGTATAAGTCACCGTTGATACTGTACCTTCCAAGGTATATCAAAAAGAGTAAAAACTTCAGTACTGTCTCTCTGACAGTATATTGGAACTCTCGTCAACGAATCCTCTTTGACTAAACCCAGCCTTTGCATATAGATTCCTGTAGAACCTTTCATAGGACTGTTCATTTATCTTTTCAGATAGGACAATGTGATATAACTGCTGTATGCCCTGACGGGATTACCTGCGCGGTGTAGACGCTTATGTGGCATAGAACAGAACATCTTTCTGATGATTCCCAGCCTTGTACTAAAAGTAATATGAAATTATATAAATAGAAAATGTAGAAAGGGAGTCCCAAGCACAAGTAAAAACGCCACAGAAATTAAAGAGAGAGAATTGGCCTGATGGTTAGAGGTCAAATGATCACGGTAGTTCTTGGCAATGAATACTTTCAGACATTAATCTTAATGTGGGTCTTTTCAAGCATCTCTTTTTATGCTGCTTATCAGTCTCAGTTGTGAAAAGAATGCATCATAAGCAAAATTCCAGACACTGATGAAAAGAATAAGAGAAATACCTAACAAATGGCATGTTGTTGCAGTATATTCAACAACATAAACAGGAGTATTAAATCAAAAAATAGAAGATAATTTGATAAATTCGTTGCGTGGACAATAAATCCACAATGTAGATGTCTAGGACGTGGACCACATGGTGCTAGTTCTATTTTCTCTTTGCCCAGTTTTCGTGTATTTCTAGAAAATGACTTTACCCCTTATTTCCAATTATCATCTCTTCACTTATTTTGGGAGATCCAAACAGAGAAAAGTTGAAATACACATAATCATACTCGACGATGTAGATTATTTGAACCATGTATTTTAACCTTAAACCAGACCCAGTCATATTAATCAAGTCCTTTAGTTAAATACAGAAAAACTAGACAACATTTGACCAGAAATTGAGTTTGGTCCATCAGTTCCAGTAAAAATAATGCAAATCAATCACCAGACTCATCAGCAGTATTGTAGCAACTCAAAATGGAATAAACAATTTTAGAAAAGAAACATGGCAACACAGAAGGGTAAAAAAATTTATCTGTTATGGTAAGTTTAGTGCTCAAAATTGGGAAAGGAAGTGTCTAATCCTCAAAAATGAAATAGTGGTTATAATCGAAACAGATCGTTATTTTGAACTGGGACATGCTGACTTTAGTAACGAATCAACCCAGTTCAACTCCCTCATACGAGATGTATATGCACGTGCTAATAAATACCAAAACTCACCAAAACTCAGCATACTATTTTAAATAAGAATCATTTTGTCACTCATTTTGTTGAAATGTAGAGGGTGGGATATGTGTTTCCAAGGGAGATTCTAAGCATATCAAACACATAACTCACACATATATACTTGTTTACAAACATGACTACTCTCCAGTTGTAGCAAAATTGAACTCTCTGGTGAGTCAGTGACTACAGAATCAGCTAGTAGGCGATTTCCTCTCTTATTGTCTCTGGTTTACAAAGCTTTTGGCCATACAAAGTATTTAGTATAAATTTATTAAATTGTTCACTTCATTTGTGGTGACTAAAAATCTAAGCATAAAAAAACATCCAAGCAACAAAGAAAAGTTTTAAATTAGGGGAGCTTCTATGATGTAAAGAACAATACATGATGTCATTTAATTGGATAGAAGAAGAGACAGAAACATACCGCACACAGGTAACACAAAAATTGATATGGAGTGAATGCAAGCCGAGGGATGAAAGCTCTTCCCATTAATGCAAAGAGAAATCGAATTCTACTTAAGAGTGCCTCTCAATTTAACCATAAATGCTAAGACAAAAGTCAAATAACAAATGCAGTTAAGGAGTGAACTCCACATTATTATGGAACTCCAAAATCTTTTACTTGTACAGTAACAAGTAGCTGAGTATTTCAACACTGTGAATGATGTATTTTTCGAGTGTTAGGAAAGAGTGAAAGGAGGAGACTACCAGCCAAAGTTACTCGAATTTTACTAGCTACACAGAAGAATCACTACCAACTGTCCAAAAAAGCTTTTTAGATAGTGGTGCTGATAAGTTCTCAACAAGAAGTCATCATACCACGCACTATGTTTATGATTAAATAATGATTGATCCTAGAGAAACCTAAGATACATCATTAGTATTCAGATTGTGAAGGTTTAAGAAAAGTTTTTTCCTACGAACATAAAATAAAAAATAGGCTATAGAATAGAAAAACTTGAGGAATGGAAATCAAACTGACAGAGTTAGGGGACAACAAAATTTGGAGGTCCTTTTTTTCAAAAAGAAGTTATTTTTATCAGTTTTAAAACGCCTGAGCATATAGATAGACGGAAATAGTGAGTATAGCTCATTTGGCGTTTTGCTAGGTCTGAGGCCCCTCTATTGCATAGATTGAGTTTTCGAACCACCACCACCTTCCCCTTGTAGTAAAAAAAGGTATGTAGATGGATAGACAGACTGCCCTAACCACTACGTATATATAAATAGACATATCTACACAACCCATATACAAATGTACCAAGAAAAAAGAAAAACTTAGGTTATTCACATTTGACAAGTAATTCACGGTTAAAAAGGGAAGTTCTACATAATCTTTGCAGTTTAGTTTGGAGCCATCCATGCTCGGATTGATACATAAAGCCTTTAAAGAGTACAAAGATGTGAGAAAAGAAAGAAATTTCCATTTATGTTCCACGAACTCTCTAATAGTCGATCACCACTTTCCAAGCAATCCATGGTCATAAAAGCCAAGTTCTGCATACTCCTTACAGTTTAGTTGTAACCATTCAATCTTATTAAGATACATTTAACCTTCAAAGTGAAAAGAGAAAAAAGAAAGGAAAGTAAATGTCACTGAATTTGCATATGGTAATACATTTTCCAACAACAGCCGTGACCAAGAGACTCAGTCGACTAAAGATAATTTGAAGATGTACCATAAAACCAAAAGCTTATAGTTGTATTGCACAGTTATTCATTTGTTAGATAAAGGAACAATGTAAAAAAAAAAAAAAACCCTAATAAATTCCAACAGTGAACTCAAAACTTGTGCATTAGTTAGTAGAATTTTTTTTTATTCATGGAGCTCTTGGAGATTTTCGCCATCAGATTAGACTTTGTTGGCCAAATACTTCTATTTCAGTCCCCCAGCTTCAACTCTTTCAAATACTAAGCATGTACCAAAACCCCCATAAATTGATAAAACTACATCCTTTGGTAGCTAAGCGTGGAAAGCTAGATAGTTCCTGTCATATCACAAGTAATAAAAACGGTACCATGTTTTTTTTTTTTTTGTCAACAACTGCATCATCTACCATTAATGGAAAGAGAAACGAATTTTACTTGGAGTGCCTGCTCAATTCACCCATAACTGCTAAGGCAAAGTTGCACACAATAACAAATGCAGTTAAAAGAGTCAACTCCCATTTTATTGTAGAACTCCCAAATCGTTTCATTGTACAGTAACAAGTAGCTGAATATTTCGACATGATCAACAACTATATATACCTTCTACCATGTAACTAACGATTGATTTTACATTGTTCAGGACTACAAAATACTAGGAAACAAGAATTACAAAAAAAAAAAAAGAAAAATATAAAGAGTTCATTGCCTAATCCAGGCAGAACTACAAGAACACTCCTCTTCAGCGGAACACTCTTTGATCACTTGTGGCTCGTATTCAACCTCACCATCGACAACATCAATCACCCAACATTGTTGTCGATTTAGACCGTCTCTGCAACCGAAAAAAACTCTACCTTCTTCCGAAGGTTGATCGGCTAAGAAGCAACGGCCTGAGCCATTCGCAGTAGCGTAATGCATTTGCCTCCAAAACCAGACACTGCGGTAAAGTTATACGTATGGTTTACAATCTGCTGCACTTGGTGGAACATGATATTGTCCCAACCAACACAAATCAGGTACATACTTTCTCCACCAGTAATAATAGACGCACTGTATAAGCCAAAACCTACATCATTGATGAGGAAGGGAAGCTGCTCTGAAAAGTGCTCACCAGATGGTGTGAGCACATGCAAATTTGTGTCCGAAGTGAACCATATCAGGTTACCTTCGTGCAACACTAGGCCTCAAATGTTCTCGTTGCCTGCAAGTATGTAAGTCTTTGAATCCCACACACCTTCGGAATGCGTAAGGACCTCAAACTTCACGTAAAGACCATCACGATCAACTCTAACGATCTTGGTGTTGTTATCTTCCAATGGTGGGCCCTCAAAACTACAATGAGCTCATCAAAAGTAAACGGTGCTCAAAAGCTCCCCAGTCACGAGGTTGTGGTAAAAAATTGCACGCTTGCGGGAACATAATAACCATCCCTCAAATGAATATCCTCTAATTATTACACCTCGTAACCGCGGCCAATTTTGGAAAGTAAACTCACCCGACTGGGGGTGGAAGATTTCAAAGTACAAGGAATTTTTATGCTTCAATACAAGAAGCCGAGATGGATTGTGGAGTGAGATGGGCAACGAAGCTTCCTCCAGAAAATAAGTACGATTTGGGTCCTCAAGGCATTCCCGTACCCTCGTGTGTGGAAAGGGAATTGACCAAAGAGTCTGGAGATGATTAATTAAGAAGGGTAACCCGATCAGATAAGTTTAAAACAAAACAGAAAACAGCAACAAGAAATGCATAGTTTCAAGAGATTACCATTAGTATAGCAGCTATATTAAAAGGGATGGGCGTCGCTTCTTCCCTTGAAGACCCTGATTTTGACTTATATATGCCATATTCATAAGCCGCAAGAACCCTATTACACACGTACATCACATGTGTGTGTGAGCACGCACACACTTCCTCATGCTTCTTCTTGCGTAGCTCTATGAGGCCCAAGAGAGAGAGGGAAAGATCTCCTACATAAGATCCATGAAAGATCACAATAAAGTCCTAACTTCAACCTTACAAGTTATGACCAAGTCAATTGTTAAGATATGCACGAGTAATAAGATGCCTAGACCACCACTTCAACCCATTCAAAATCACCAAAATACCATTCACTCCTAACATTTAAGCAACTATATTTAAGCAAACAACAATTTATTCAAATAAAAAAATTCAAAACAGAAAATGGCAAATTAAACTGACCTTGCTCCAGATTTCAAAAAACATACAATCTTCCCCTAGTGTTCGAGAAACGATAGTGGAAACTTTTTAATGCAGTTCCTAATACCTAATGGCCCCTTCCCCCATCATCCTTGCTTGCAATGACAGATTTTGCTAATGTATCTTAAAAGTCTAACTAAATAGACTATTTCTCCTTGGTCCAGGTTAAGCAAAGGCCCAAAATGTCCACTATAACCTTTCTGGGTTAAACTCAAAAGTATAATATACCTCATTGTCATCAACCTAGTCTCTAAAATTGTTATAACTCTAAAACACCATCGTTCCTCAAAACTCAATTCCATGAAGGCATTCCAATCACAATCTGTTTCAATTTTCTCACTACTACGATTTTATTTTATTTTATTTTTCAACCAAATAGCAATTAATTCCTAAACCTCCTCTTTTATATGCACCAGAGGTTATCTCAAACCAAGCTTAGCAGTCCTTTCATTACTTCCAACTCCACTACCTTTTCCTGTTTTTAGTTTCAAGCTACACTTGCAACCCACTAAGGCGCTAACCATTACAACCACCAACATAAAACAACCATTTTTCTCACACCAATCACATTTTACTGGTATTTGATGTCGTCATATAAGCAATCCAACAAACATTATGAACCACACAAAAGACCTACCCCTCCCCGAATGCCATCAGGAATTGAAAACAAACTCAATTTTTTTGTAAAAATGTAATGGGAGAGAGAGAGAGAGAGAGAGAGAGAGAGAGAGAGAGAGAGTAACTAAATTTCGAATTCTTTTCAACCAATGATGGCCTCTGGATAGATCACGACAACATTTCAGTAGTATGACAGACTCCTCCTAGAATAAGCACACAACCTAATCTAAGTCATTGGATATTCTAACATATAAATTGGACTGTCTTAAAGGGCACATTGTTGGCAAGCTGTCGTACTGTTGTTGATGTCAAAATCTAGAAAAAAAAAAACTATTGAGAAAGTTCACTAACTGTTTTTTTGATAAATTTCACAAAAACATGTGTTTAACAAAACAAAAAAAAAAAAACGCCACACCATTCCGGCGAAGCAGATGGTGGCGGCGGACTTCAAGGTGTGTTCTCACACTTCCACTACTTTCCGGCAGGTATGGCAGTGGTGTCGAAGAATCTATGGTGGATCGGTGCGCTAGTGGCCAGATCTAGCCAAATCTGCGCGCCGGTGACTGGATCTAGCCAGATCTAGCTTTGGTACCCCCCAGCTCCATGGAAATAACACTGAAAAACACATGGAGTTCAACCCCCACCTACGTAAACACCACCACATAAACTGATATAAATCTCATCAGTAATAGAAACATGCATTAAGACCAAAGATAGTAATTTAGGAAGTCAAACTTACTAAGAGTCAGTACCAGTAACAAGCTAAATGAAAGAACAGACTGATAACTGCTGGAAAATATTTGCAAACTGGCCACAAATTTTTTTTCTTCGGTAAAAGGTAAATAAATTCCAAAAAAGGATGTACAAAATGGCCACAATTTGATGATTGTATAGCGTGAGTATCATCATGAGTGAATTACTTCCAACCACTACATTTGATTCACCATGCATTAAAATAATACTGATGGAAAACAAGGAAAAATAATGTTCAACAATAAAAATCAAGAGAAATTGTGCTCTTGATGTAGGCTGAAATGTATATCAACCACACACCTCTTTCATTCCATAGATAGTAAACTTTATATAGCCTTTTGAAGACCAAACATTTCAGCAACACTAATTACATAGTTTTATTTTCCAACCATCACACAACAACCTAAGAAAACAATTAACTAGGAAAATAAATGCTTGACTGTCCAACTCTTTACTAACTGTCCAACTTCAACTTAGGATAATTCTTGACTGTCCAACTTCAGCTCATGATAATGAATAGCTTAGAATTCCAACATCCTCCCTTAAGCTAGACATCAATCATGCCAAGCTTCTTTTTCATTTTCTTGAAAGTATCAATCTTCAAAGCCTTGGTAAAAATATCTGCAAGCTGATCTTGAGTCTTACAAAATTTCACAACAATATCCATCATTTTGTTGTTTAACCTCAATGCCAAGAAAAAAATGGAGTAGTCCCATGTCAGTCATTTCAAATTCTTGCATCATAGCTCTCTTGAAATCTTCACACATACTTGAACAAGTTCCGGTAAAAATTAAATCGTCAACATATAAACAAACAATCAAGTTTTCAC
The DNA here is from genome assembly GCA_033977485.1 of Hydrangea macrophylla. Lineage (NCBI taxonomy): Eukaryota > Viridiplantae > Streptophyta > Magnoliopsida > Cornales > Hydrangeaceae > Hydrangea > Hydrangea macrophylla. The sequence continues at coordinate 31,562,841 of CM066989.1, forward strand.
CATGCTTACCTTCTTTGATGTAGAGCGTATGTTCAAATGGACACCTTTTGAAATTGTTTTCCAAAAAATAACCATCAATACGACTATACCATGCTCTCGGTGCTTGCTTGAGCCCATAAAGTGCCTTTTTCAAACGACAAACTTTTTCTTCTTCACCAATCTTTGCATAACCTTGTGGTTGATTGATAAATACCTCCTCTTGCAAAAAACCATTTAAGAAAGCTGATTTAACATCCATTTGATACACTTTCCAACTATTTTGAGCAGCCAAAGCTAGTACAGTTCGAATTGTCTCAAGACGAGCAACTGGTGCAAACACCTCTTGAAAATCAACACCATATTTTTGTTTGTAGCCTTTCACAACAAGCCGAGCTTTAACTTTATCAATCTCTCCATTTGCATTCAATTTTGTCTTGTATATCCACTTCACATCAATTGGCTTTTTCTCACTTGGAAGTTCCACAAGCTCCCAAGTATGATTTTTATGTATTGACTCCATTTCTTGATCCATAGCAAGCCTCCACTTCTCTTCTTTAGAAGCTTCTTCAAAACTGATTGGGTCTGCATCGGCAAACAAAGCAAAATTAGCCAAGTCTTCTTCTAAGACATTTCTGGTTGATTCATATAGCTCTCTTATGCTTTTTGTCTTCCTAAGGATTGCATTTGAACTTGAACTTGACGACGACGGAGAAGAAACCCGAGGAGTAGGAAGTGGAGAAGTTGGAGGAGTGACAACCTCTTCATTTCTTTCCGCAACCAAAGTTCTTCTGTTTATCATCTTCATCCCAATTCCAAGATTCTTCTTCATCAAACTTTACATCCCTACTGACAATTAGCTTCTTGGTAATGGGATTATGCCTTTGAATTCTCACTATACCCTATAAAAATGCATTTTTCAGATTTGTCATCCAACTTCTTCCTTTTTTCAAAGCTACACTTCCAAAAATTCTTAGATGTCCAACACTTGGTTTGTGCCCACTCCATGCTTCTACAGGAGTCAAATTTTCCATACTTTTGGATGTTACTCGATTCAAAAGATAGACAGCACATGCCACTGCTTCAGCCCAGAACAGAGTAGGAACTTTCTTGGCTTTCAACATACTCCTTGCCAACTCTACAATTGTTCGATTTTTCCTTTGGGAAACCCCATTTTGTTGAGGAGTATACCGAACAGTAAACTGATGTTGGATGCCATTTTCTTTGAGAAAAGCTTCAAATTCACCATCTATATATTCACCACCCCGATCGGTACGTAAAGTTTTAACTACAGCACCACTTTGCTTTTCAACCAAAGCTTAATTTAAAGCTTTTGAAATACCCGAACACTTCAGATTTTTGTTTAAGAAAATACACCCAAGTTTTCCTACTATAATCGTCAATAAAGGTGAGAAAATAACGATTACCTCCAACTGAAGTGACGTTCATTGGCCCGCAAAGATCTGAATGTATTAACTCGAGTGGTTTGGTTGCTCTCCTTGCTTTCCCAATGGGAAAAGAATTTCTGTGATGCTTTCCAAGAATACACCCTTCACAAACTTTCTCTTGTAGATCAACACTAGGCATGCCATTTACCACATTCTTCTTGCTCATGGAAGAGAGAGTTTTGAAACTCAAGTGCCCAAAACGAAAATGCCATAACCAAGATTTATCCTTGATAAAGCTATTAAAACAAGAACCAATCTGATTTTGAAAATTCAAAGGAAACATCTTGCTTTGAGTCATGCTTACTGTGCTAATAAGAGCACCATTCTTGTCTTTGATTTCACACAAGTCCTCCCTGAAATTAACTTCATAACCCTTCAATAAAAGTTGTCCAACACTCAATAAATTATGCTTGAGGCCCGGAACATAAAGAACATTAGAAATCCGCTTCACTCCTTTCTTTGTGTGAACAAGAACAGTACCACTGCCCTTTGCTGAAAGCCTCTTATCATCACCTGTTCGAACTTCACTTTGAGTAGATTGATCTAGCTCCACAAATGCCTTCTTATTTCCAGACATGTGATTACTACAACCACTATCAACATACCAAACCTCATCAAGAAGAGCCTCTTGTTCAGCATATGTGAGAAACAGAGAATCAGCTTCTTTGTTTTGCTCTTTTTCATGCATAAAGCTAGAATTATTTTTCTCTTCATCTGCAATTCTCTTCCTACAATACTTCTTGATATGCCCAAACTTTTGACAATAATGGCATTGAGTGTTTTTCAAAGAAGACCATCCTTTCCCTCTTCCTCTGTGTGACGAGAAAGTCTCACTATCTTGCTGTCCTCCATGACCTCTTCCACTGTTTGACGAAATTATTTCACTCTCTTGTTGTCCTCCACCATGACCTCTTCCACCAACATTCCTTCCTCTCCCTCGAGAAGTGCCTCTTCCTCTTCTACCTCCAAACCCTCCCCTTAGAGAGACTTGAGTTTGGAAAGCCTGCTCAACGGAAGGAGAATCATATTGCTTCATACGAAGTTCATGGGATTGCAGAGATCCCAATAAACTCTCCAGCGACAAGGCAGATAGGTCTTTTGATTCTTCAATAGTAGCAATTACTTCAAATTTTCGGGTTAAGCTTCGTAGAATCTTCTCAACTACTCTTTGATCTTCTAACGTTTCTCCATTGATTCTTAATTGGTTGGCCACAGCAATTACCCGATTAAAATAATCTTCAATGCTTTCAGAATCTTTCATCTTCAGCGAATCAAACTCAAATCTTAGAGATTGCAGCCTTATTTTTTTCACTTTGTCATCACCCTTATATGAAGTGAAAAGTATGTCCCATGCTTGCTTAGATGAACTTGCTGCTGAAATTCTTTCAAAAACAGCCTCATCCACTATTTGATAAATAAGAAGCAAAGCCTTCTTGTCCTTCTTGCGATTTGAGTTTAACTCCGTAAGCTGTGGTTGCATAAGAGTTGCTCCGGAAGCTGGTTCTTCATATCCAGTCTCCACAATATCCCATAAGTCTTGAGATCCAAATAATACTTTCATTTGGATGCTCCAATTATTGTAATTCTTTCCATTTAGGCGAGGCAGTTGGGGCAATTGAGACATCACAGTGGTGTTGTTGGCAGCCATAGTGCTCTTTCAATCTGGCTCTGTTACCAATTTGATGGAAAACAAGGAAAAATAATGTTCAACAATAAAAATCAAGAGAAATTGTGCTCTTGATGTAGGCTGAAATGTATATCAACCACACACCTCTTCCATTCCATAGATAGTAAACTTTATATAGCCTTTTGAAGACCAAACATTTCAGCAACACTAATTACATAGTTTTATTTTCCAACCATCACACAACAACCTAAGAAAACAATTAACTAGGAAAATAAATGCTTGACTGTCCAACTCTTTACTAATTGTCCAACTTCAACTTAGGATAATTCTTGACTGTCCAACTTCAGCTCATGATAATGAATAGCTTAGAATTCCAACAAATACCACAGAATAAAGATTCCATCATCTTGTTTTTAACACCTATGAAGCACGGACACAGACACACCGACACGGATACGGACACACCGACACGGATACGGCACAACACGGACACACCGACATGATAAGTGTCCGTGAAGTGTCGTGTTCGTATGTCGGACACGATACGACATGCGACACGTGACCTTTCTTAGAAGTGTTAGTGCTTCCTAGTTTAACACATCAATGGCATTACGGACCTTACTTTCTAAGTCTTCGAACCTGTTGAAGAGTGATTAGAAACAAATTGTGCATAGTCAATGGAAAATGCTGTGAAGTATAAGCAGTTAGTTCACTAATGAACAACAGTATATCGTGTCTGCATGTATGCCACAGAGAGAGAGAGAGAGAGAGAGAGAGAGAGAGAGAGAGAGAGACCTGTAGTAACTCTCTTTCTTTATCCACCTGAAACACCCCTGAGCATATCATTACCAACAAGTGTCTCTGAATATACATCGAGACCAAGCACTTTCAATATGTAATCTGTCACAACAATGTGTGTTCTACCACCAACAGATGATGCCTAAGCAATTCAACAATAGAAAAAAATTCAAATAATAACAGCCTGATGAGTCCAGTGAATAGATGTAATTATCGAAGATGAGCAAGCTAGAAAAGTTTAGTAGCACCTTCATAAAAGCATCTATTTCAGGGCTGGGACGAATATATTCCTTTCCTTCTCCAAGTGAGTAAGATCCTCCATATATCCTGTAAAACAGACAAAAAAAAAAAAAGACATTAAATTATGAGACTTACACCATTACTACTAATAAGGGGGAGGAGAATCTATGATAAAAGGCTAATTGAGTGGCAAAAAAACTACAACACAGATAAACAAAATAGAAATTGAAGAAGAGGTGGACCAAATTCAAAGATAAATAAATTTTATTTGTTAAGGAATTAAAGAAAACAAACCTGCAAAGCTGTCGCTTGCACCTTGACATCTAGCAGCAAAATCTAGAGTTTCTCGTACAGTTAGATCTGCAATATGGTTGTCTGTTTGACTTATGTAAGCAGACGTCCTTTGAACGCAGAATTCCTCTAGCTTAAGGCCATTGTATGTTACATTCCCACTTTTCTGAAACCAGATTATTATTCCATCATTATAAGAACATGTTTTTGCATTTCTTGAAAATAACTGAAACTTCTACTTTCCAAACACAGGATAAGCTCAAGGAAGAACTGTACCAAGTAGTTACCTTTAGGCCAGTGTCAAGCTTCCCAGCGAGAGCCAAAAGCAATGTGGATTTTCCAGAAGAGTAATATTTGGGGTACTAACAAGTTCCACTAACACTTACTAACACACTCTATCTCTCTCCTAGTGGTACTGTGGGGCCCACTGTGGGGCCCGCAGTGGGCCCCACAGTACCACTAGGAGAGAGATAGAATGTGTTAATAAGTGTTAATGAATGTTGTTAGTGCCCCTAGCATTGCCTGACCCTTGTGTTGCTTCCAATACTATACACATTCAGTGGAAGTAAAATGAAAGTGAATAGCAGAAGGTGCCATCTAGGCAGCTAATGATGACATTAGGTCAGTCAACCACCGTCTTGTAGTGCAACCATTGGATCAAATCACTTCTTCTTTTTCTTGTTTTGTATCCGATCTTTAGCACCCTCATGACCTTACACCGTTCGCTGCCAGCCGCCTAGGCTCCCCAAAATGGACATTTTTTTTTAAACTTTAAGAAGAGTCGGGAAAAATATTGAGTTGGGCACAAAATAAAAGTATTTTATGTAATATGTCGGTTCAATTGCACTCAAGCATGCCCAAATTTTGGGAAAAACAAATCTATGTAATGTATTGGCTCATTGTAATCGAGTATACCTTAGGTATTTGCCCCAACCCTTTTCTTCTCACTTCCCAATTTAGCCTAGCCCAATTATTTAACATCAATCCAATAATTAAAATTATAACCAGCAATCAGCCTTTATTATCGAGGAAAAAAAAGTGATGCCATGAATGCAGGCAAAATTACAAAGGGGCTAGGGGAGAAATAGATCAAAGTTCATTATAGACAGTAAGGATTACAAGAACTAAACGTCCAACTCTCAAATGGCCATAAAAAAATAAAAAAAAAAAACTCATAGAGCAAAGCTTCAATCTTCCTGACACAGAAAATCCTACCCACAAATATGTATAAATAGATCTAAAATTTTCAGCTTAGGAGCGCTGCTCCCGAATCCCCATGCCAACTTTGTTCAAGAGCGCCCCATCTTTAAATGTTTTGCCTAGGTTCCCACAATTCTCGGGCACATCCCTGAGTTGAATTTATGATAAACAGAAGCCAAGAAAAAATACTCTCCAAAATCTAAGGGGAGAATGGAGCCTATATGCACGTAAGTGGAGTTAGTGCCTCGGTTGTGATTCTGAGGTCTTTTTGATGCCTCAAGCATGATCTCGAGGTTTTTGGTGCCTCGGGTATGAACCTGAGGCCTTTTGTTGCGCCTCGGGTGTGATCCCGAGGTCTTTTGTTGTGCCTCGAGTGTGATCTCAAGGTGTTTTGTTGTGCCGCGGGTGTGATCTCAAGGTCTTTTGTTGTGCCTCGGGTGTGATCTCGAGGTCTTTTGTTGTTATGAAACACTAGTAAGGAACACTATTTGCAAGAAAAATTCTTTATTCAATCTGGAACTGGAAAACTACTGTGAGTGCTCGAAAAGTGCCACAACTTATTTACAGAAAACATAGAATCCCTAACCAGTACTGACTCTGATTTTATTGAAAGTACTTTCGTACACGCTCCACGTTCCATGAGTGTGATAGGTCCTGCCCTTCTAGCGTCTGTAACCAATAAGTTCCCGATCGGTTAACCTGGGTAACCCTATATTGCCCTTCCCAATTTGGCCCCAGCTTTCCATGGCTAGGGCTCTTAGTGGACTAGTTATCTACTTTGAGGACGAGGTCTCCGAGCTGGAAACTGCAGTGCTTTACCTTTATTGTTGAAATATTGTGAGACTCTCAATTTGTAGGCTGTCATTTTGCGGTATGTCTGGTCTCTTTTTTCTTCAACTAAGTCGAGCTCTCGTCTGCACACCCCTTCATTTTCCGAGTCATCGTAGTTTGTCACTCGGTAGGTCGCGAATTCTAGCTCGGTAGGACCACTGCCTCGTAGCCATAGGTGAGTGAAAATAGGGTTTCTCCAGTGGCCTCTCGGGGAGTAGTCCGATAAGCCTACAGAAGGCTCGGAAGCTCCTCTGCCCAGAGTACCTTTGCTGCCTCAAGTCTATTCTTAATGGATTCAAGCTGGTACAATTGGTTACCTCAGCTTATCCGTCGTCCTGGGGTGCTCAGGAGAGGAATAACAGTTGGAGATTCCATATCCGAAGCAGAATTGTTTGAAAATTGGCGTGTTGAATTGTCTGCAATTACCACTAACTAGGACTCGGGGAGCCCCAAACTTGTTAAATATGTTCCTTTCTATGAAACTTTCCTTTTTTTTTCTCAGTGATGGTGGCTAACGGCTTGGCCTTTGCCCAGTTGGGGAAGTAGTCAACTGCTATGACAGCAAACTTGACTTATCCCTTGGCCATCGGGAGTGGTCCAACCAAGTTGATACCCCATTGAGCAAACGTCCATGGACTAAGGATCGGGGTCTGTTCTTCCGCCGAGCAATTGATTATGCTTGCATATCTCCGACATTTATCACATCGTTTCTTTAATACCCTGTATTTTGATATATAAATAAGACATGTTATTTGTTTCTATATACTTGTATAACCCTTACCCTTCATTTGGTAAATTTAGATTCCCAATCGATTGCCTTTGTTTCCCAATCAATTGTCATGTTTTCCAATCGATTGCTATTATGCCGACCTGAATTCTGACAATATACCAATCGATTGCTATCTATTCCAATCGATTTCCTTCAAATATCTGTAACCAATCGATTGCCATAGGTCTCAATCCATTGCCATCTGCAGAAACAAGTTTCTTTCTTTGCCTCATGGTTTGACACTTGGCCATTTCATTTCCTATATATACCAGCCCATTTCAGGTCTTGGGTCTGTTTGGTTTGTTTTGGTTGAGAGAGAAAGATTGTTATATATATATACTCAAACATATATACATACTAGCACGTACACGGGCGGAAAAAAATACAGAGTATAATGGCTTCAAGATAATTAGGCTGTAAATTTGTTTGCCAAAAAAAAAGATAGGCTGTAAATATGCATTTTTTTTACTTGAAACGGAGTGACATTTCATGATCCATGAAGAAAATAAGTTAATAATTTTTACTTTCAAAATGATTGATGTGTATTCGCCCCCCCAAAATTGGTTAATATGTGATTGAATTTCCAAACATACATGGCAAAAAAAAAAAAAAAAAAAAGAAAAGAAAGAGAACAACCTTCCTAAATCCCAATAAGAAAGCTATTGTGTAAACAAAGAATTAATTATCAATTTCATATCATAAATCATAACCATTGACCAAGTGAGGCATAACTCAAGTGGCGAAGTTCGAACCTCCTCTCCCCCATGTTGTCAAAAAAAAATAACATAACTATAAGCTTCTTGGCTCATCAAGGAATTTCTTTAATCAAAACTCATTTGCAGCCAGTTCCGATCATCTTTGAATTAGCATCAAATTGTGACCCAAAAAAAATAATTAGTATGAAATCTGCATAAACTAAAAAAAAACATTAATTTTGTTTTGTCAATATCATTTTTACTGGTAAGTTTAGTCTACTGTTGTCTTCCTTTTTTTTATTTACTCTTTTTTTTTAAAGGAAGAATATTAATGTTCAAAATCATCAACAAAACACTTTTTAAGAAAAAGAAAAAAAAGTAAAAGAAAATCATACTTAAAAGAAAGAAACAAATCTTATGGTTGAATTTAAGAAAACCGAAATTAAAAAAAAAAAAAAAAAAAAAAGTTGTGTTTAAGAATAACCTACTTATAGGAAGAAAAAAAAAAAACAAAATGACGGGGGGGGGTGGTGTGTGTATGTGTGTGTGTGTGTGTGTTGGGTTTTTCAAATCAAATAGGGAAAATAAAAGAAGGTAAAAGTGGTGTTTTTTTCCTTTTTTTCAGAAGCTTACAAACTTCCAGAATAATAAATTCTTTTTTTTTTCCAGACTGCAAACCAAATATTGACACAAAATTGTTTTACAAACACAAAATTGACAAAACAATATTTGCAAAAAAAAATTGACCAAACAATATTGTTTTTTTTTTTTCCTTTCACAAAAAGATTGTTAATGCCCAAAATCATTAACAAAATGCTTTCATGGGCTTGGGACAAAAATAGTGTTTTTCAACAAAATACTAAATACCAAAATACTTTAAAAACGAAAACAAAAAAAAAAAGCCTAAAAAAACAAAACCCTAAAATCCGCTATTTTCAAATAATAAAAAAAAACATTAAAAATAAATTTGGTATTTAAAAAGAGTTAATTCAAGGGCTACTTTTTTCAATTTGTTTACTCTAAACACAAAAACAAAAAAGGAAAGAATGAAAAAATTAAAGGCTATGTTTTTACCCAAGAAGGATATTTTTTTTACCAAAAATTCTCAATAAGGGGAAGAAAGGGAAAAAAAAAAATCAACGAAATAAAAGAAGGGAAAAGAGGTGTTTTTTTTTTTCTTCAAGAACCTTATAAACTTCCAGAATAAGGGTTTTTTGTTTTTTTTGTCTTTTTTTTTTGTTTTTTTTTTTCAGAAAACAAACCAATAAAAAAAAAAGAATTGACAATACGTTATAAACTTAATTTTCAATTGCATTAATTGGGGACTGTTAATGTGAAATAGTCCCTAAAAGGGTTTAAGAAAAGGTATTTAAGTTTTGTTAAAAAAAAAATAAAAAACTGTTTTTCAAACACAAAATTGACAAAACAATATTTACAAAAACAAATTGTCAAAACAATGTTGTTGCTTTTTTTTTCTTTCTAAAAAAGACTATTAATGTTCAAAATCATTAACAAAATACTTTCATGGGCACGGGAAAAAAATAGTGTTTTTCAACAAATACTAAAAACCAAAATACTTTTAAAACGAAAACAAAAAAGGCCACACCCCGCCCCACCACCACCACCACCACCACCACCACCACCACCACCACCAAAAAAAAATCCCCTAAAATCCACTCTTTTCAAATAACAATAAAACACATAAAAATGAAATTTGGTATTTAAAAAGAGTTAATTCAAGTGCCATTTTTTTTTCAATTTGTTTACTCTAAACACAAAAACAAAAAAGGAAAGAATGAAAAAAATAAGGCTGTCTTTATCCAATAAGGATATTTTTTTACGAATCTCAATAAGGGGCAAAAAAGGGGGAAAATCAACTTAAGAAAAAAGGGAAAGAAAGAAAGAAAAAAAAAGTAGTTATACGAAAAAAAAAAAAAAATAACAACAATAACAACAACAACAACAAAAAAAATCCATTGTTTTCCATTAAAAAAAAACATAAAAGGAAAGTTGGTATTTATAAAGAGTTAAAATCAAGGGCCATTTTTTTTTCAATTTTTTTACTCTAAACATTAAAAAATAAATAAATAAATAAAAAAAAAGGAGAGAAATAAGTAGTCATACCAAATAAGGGAAAAGGATATTTTTTTTTACAATTTACCAAAAAGGATTGTTGGCCAAAATGTGGAAACCTTAGAGAGGGGGGGGGGGGGGGGGGGGTCAATAAGGTTTTAGCGGAAATTAACCTTTTTGAAAACTTAATTGCAAATTAAACACAATCACAAATAATAAAGTAAAGAGATAAGGGAAGAGACACTTGCAAACCGAGTTTTCAAGTGGTTCGGCAATCGCACCCCGCGGCCTACGTCCACCCCTCAAGAACACCTCTTGAGGATTCCTTTAATCCGATCTACTTCACGGGTGTAGACCAAACCGTTACAAAAGCCTTCAATCTCTCCCAAAGAAGAACACCTCTTCTTTGCACACAAGGGTTACTAACCCTCAACATTTACAATTGATTTGGGTAGAAATGATAACTCTCTCTCTAGAGTGGATAATACAATTTGAAGCTCACACAATAACTCTTTAGTGAGTAGATAATACAAATGAAAGCTCACTACAATTTACTCTCAAAGAAATATAAATCAAAAACTAGAGTAAATTGATAAACTCACACAACTAGGGCTCAAATATGAATGATTAGAAATCAACAAGTTGTATGATTTAAATAGATGTTTTCCAATGGATTGATCAACATAAAATGGTTTCGGAAAACATGTATTTATAGGCCAAGAAAGATTATAGCCGTTGGTGGCAAGTTTGGTAATTAAAAACCCCTTTTAAAAACTAGCAGTTATAAGCATTTCAGCGCGATCCAGTCGACTGAAAGTCCATCCAGTCGACTGAAAAGTTTGAGGCAGTAGCAACTTTTCAAAAACTGAAAACAGTCGAATTTTTTGTAATCCAGTCGACTGGAACAGTACCTTCAGTCGATTGGACATTTATCCGGTCGACTGGACCCTTAAAAAATCAGTCGACTGGTTTTAAGCAGTTTTTGGCAGACTGACACCTCTTTACTAAAACGGCCATAACTCCCTCTACAAAACTCGTATTTGCGATCCGTTTGAAGATTCGGAAACTAGATTCAAATACCTTTTCAACCATATAAAACTCAAGATCTAATTCCGTACCAATTGGATCGGGTTTGCATTTAAAGTTGACCTATCTGCGCAAAGGTACTTTCTTTTGACTTAGCCACTTGAAAGCTTTTGTGAAATGAATTTAATGAGTGGTCTAAGTTTGTTTATGTCACGCCCCGACGTAAATGCAATTTCCAATTAAATATGAAAATGTAATTTAAAATTAAATGGAAATGCAGGTTATTACAGTTTAGGTCCTTGAATATATTTTAAAGTGTGTGAGCAAGGATCCTAAAGTTCAATTAAAGTTACTTGAGCCCCTGTGAGTGATTGATCAAAATGCTTACACGTAAATCCTAGTCTTCAACAAAGGATGAAAATCTTCAAGTCTTCAAGCTTAATCCTTGTTGAGCTCCCTCACTCTTGGACTTCACCACATGCTATCTCATGATCTCAAACAAAGTTAGAACATTTAAGTACATGAATCAAGAGATTAACATAACAAAAATGACATGATAATTTATTAGAATAGAACCAATGAAAGTATGCAATTATCACTAGATTTGTCATCATCAAAACAAAACAAAAATAATGCCTTAAATAAATTCAAGGCTAACAATTTCCCCCTTTTTGATGATGTCAAAACATGCAATAGAGATAGAGCAATTTAAGCACAACAAGAGTCATTTTCATGTTATCATTCAAAGTAACAATATTTCCAAAGTATGAGTCCAAGAATGATAACTATTTACTCTCTTTAACATCTCCATCAATTTCCCAAGAATGATAAAACACAAAAATAACCCTATAACCAACATCTCTATGAATTTCCCCCTTTTTTACAACAACAAAAAGATGGGGGGTTTGGAACTAAAAATTCCCCCTCAAGATATGCAACCGTATGATACCAAGGAAAACTCAAGTTAACAAATTATGGAGGCAATAAGATACCAAATTGTCAAAATATGATACCAAAAGTAACTAAAGTGAGCATAATATCATGATACCAAGAAATCAAGTCAACTAGAATGAACATAGTAATATGTTCCCCCTCAATATATGCATATACGAATAAATACCAATTATAGGATCAACATTATGCATTTTCTCCTTAGAAGGATGGGATAGCTATGAATATCAAAAGAACGTGTCATTCGAAAAGCAAGCATGATTTCATAATCAAAGCAAGTTAATGTGATAAATCAAACATGATTAGCATGCTACCAAAAACAAGAGAAATATCAAAACAATTTAATCTACCCTACTCCTACTAGGTTTAAGGTGAGAGATTTAACCATTGTCCAAGCACCTCTTGGATGCAACATTTGCCGAGAAGTTAGGAGAGGATCCTTTCACAACCCAAATCATGTTAATTTTCTTACGAAATGAACATTTATAATTAACATGCCCCTTTTTCATGCAATAATGATAAGTTACATGGGGGAGCGTATCATGTGAGCTTGAAGTTTTAATAAAGAAGCTATTATGAGAATTGTTTGAACTTGAAGGAGTAGATTTTGCAAAGAAATTGTTATACTTCTTTTCTTTGTATGTGGGATTAAATCCCAAACCGGTTTTGTCAAAAACACATTTTTGCTTTCCCAAAAGCATATTCAAATTTTGTTCACCTTGTGTGAATTTTGCCAAAGTTTTTGTCAAATCATCCACCTCATTTCTCAACTCAACCTTTTCTTTTTCAATAAGTTCACTTGAAGGTTGATTGGTTGAAACAAGCTTTTCTTTTCTCAAAATTTCATTTTGAGATTTTAACTCATCTAATTGCTTTTTCAACTCCAAATTTTCTTTTTCAAGCTCACTTGAAGATTGTGCTCTTAAAACATGTTTTTCATTTTCAATCTTCAAATATTCATTTTGGGATTTCAAAATATTTAACTCATTTGATAGTTTGGAAAAATTCTTTTTAAGAGTTATATATTTATATCCCAAATTCTCCAATTCCTCATGTAACTCCTCAAAAGCACATTGAAGTTCATTATAGTTAGGAGATTCAACAATAGAGGGAGGATTAGAGTTTACCAAATTCTCTTGTGCACCTACTTGGTCACATGAGTCGTCATCGGATGAGTCATCATCATCCCAAGTGGCATCTTTTGCCATTTTCTCATTCTTATCATCTTCTTCATTGGCAAATAGGCACACTCTTTCTTCTTCACAAATTTGGTTAGTAGTAATGTGAAAATTTTCTAAACATAACCAAATTTCATTTGCACTAGAGCATGAACGAATTCTATTATATGAATTATCATCCAAAGAATTATATAGAATTTTATAGCTCTAAGATTCAATAGGAAGTTATTTTGATCACTTTCATTCCATTCAATCTTTGGTTTAGAAGAAAAACCATTTTTGACAATGTTCCAAAGATTTATGTCAAGTGATATAAAATAAATTTCTATTCTCCTCTTCCAATGATCATACTTATGATCTTTCAACGATGGAGGAGTTATAATGCAATAACCTTCTTGAAATTTTGTTTCCATAGAACTTGACTCAACATTTTGAAAATCATTGGAGTCATTTAAAGAGCAAGAAGTAGAGGTTACCCCATTTTCGATTGCCCTGAGGCAAAGATTGACGATCTAATCTTCATTTGAGTCATCGCCCGATGATTCACTCTCGGAGCTACTTTGAGTGGCCTTCATTGCCTTCTTCTTGCGTTGTTCATCTTTAGTAAGCTTCTTTCCCAATTTTTCTTTCTTTAGAAACTTTGCGAATTTTTGGGTGATCAAAGCCATTTCTTGATCCTCATCACTCTCATGATCTTTTCCGTTTTTCTTTGAGCTTGAGGACTTCAAGGCCATATCTCCTATTTTGATCTCCTTTTTCTTGTCTTCTTCGACAAGCACGGCTAACTCCATTTCATGGGTAATGAGTGATCCCATGAGTTGTTCAATTGACATGTTTGTCAAATCTTTTGCTTCTCGGATAGCCGTGACCTTCGGTTGCCATTGCTTTGGTAAAGCCCTAAGAATTTTCTCAACAATTTCTTCATTAGCATAAACTTTACCAAGATTTTTTAAGCTATTGATGATAGTTGTAAACCGGGTAGACATATCACCAATAGACTCAAAATGCAACATTTTAAACATTTCATAAGATTGAACAAGCAAATTAATTTTTGACTTTTTGACTTGGCTTGTTTCCTCATGAGTCACTTCAAGTTTATCCCAAATTTCTTTTGCGGATTCGCAAGATGAAATTCTATTGTATTTATTTGGGTCTAAACCGCAATATAATAAATTCATTGCCATAGCATTCAATTTTATGAGTTTCTTATCGGCATCATTATACTCATCTTCTATTTTTGGAATAGAAATACCATTTTCAATTTTTGTTGAAAGATGAGGCCCTTTGACCACTATTTGCCATAAATCAAAATCTTGAGAAATCATATAGATTCTCATTCTATTTTTCCAATAAGCATAATTTGATCCATTAAAACACGGTGGTCTATATGCCGATTGACCCTCACTGTATGAGATGCGAGAAGTGGTGGTTTCCATTTGGATCTTAACTCAAATTTTTCAAAAACTTTTGAAAATAGAAGAGCCGAAGCTCTGATACCAATTGTTGTCCCAAATGTGGAAACCTTAGAGAGGGGATGAATAAGGTTTTAGCGGAAATTAACCTTTTTGAAAACTTAATTGCAAATTAAACACAATCACAAATAATAAAGTAAAGAGATAAGGGAAGAGACACTTGCAAACCGAGTTTTCAAGTGGTTCGGCAATCGCACCCCGCGGCCTACGTCCACCCCTCAAGAACACCTCTTGAGGATTCCTTTAATCCGATCTACTTCACGGGTGTAGACCAAACCGTTACAAAAGCCTTCAATCTCTCCCAAAGAAGAACACCTCTTCTTTGCACACAAGGGTTACTAACCCTCAACCTTTACAATTGATTTGGGTACAAATGATAAATCTCTCTCTAGAGTGGATAGTACAATTTGAAGCTCATACAATAACTCCTTAGTGAGTAGATAATATAAATGAAAGCTCACTACAATTTACTCTCAAAGAAATACAAATCAAAAACTAGAGCAAATTGATAAACTCACACAACTAGGGCTCAAATATGAATAATTAGAAATCAACAAGTTGTGTGATTTAAATAGATGTTTTCCAATGGATTGATCAACATAAAATGGTATGGGAAAATATGTATTTATAGGCCAAGAAAGATTATAGCCGTTGGTGGCAAGTTTGGTAATTAAAAACCCCTTTTAAAAACTAGCCGTTATAAGCATTTCAGCGCAATCCAGTCGACTGAAAGTCCATCCAGTCGACTGAAAAGTTTGAGGCAATAGCAACCTTTCAAAAACTGAAAACAGTCAATTTTTTTGTAATCCAGTCGACTGGAACAGTGCCTTCAGTCGATTGGACATTTATCCGGTCGACTGGACCCTTAAAAAATCAGTCGACTGGTTTTAAGCAGTTTTTGGCTGACTGACACCTCTTTATTAAAACGGCCATAACTCCCTCTACAAAACTCGTATTTGCAATCCGTTTGAAGATTCGGAAACTAGATTCAAATACCTTTCCAACCATATAAAACTCAAGATCTAATTCCTTACCAATTGGATCGGGTTTGCATTTAAAGTTGACCTATCTGCGCAAAGGTACTTTCTTTTGACTTAGCCACTTGAAAGCTTTTGTGAAATGAATTTAATGAGTGGTCTAAGTATGTTTAGGTCCTTGAACCTATTTTAAAGTGTGTGAGTAAGGATCCTAAAGTTCAATTAAAGTTACTTGAGCCCCTATGAGTGATTGATCAAAATGCTTACACGTAAATCCTAGTCTTCAACAAAGGATGAAAAATCTTCAAGTCTTCAAGCTTGATCCTTGTTGAGCTCCCTCACTCTTGGACTTCACCACATGCTATCTCATGATCTCAAACAAAGTTAGAACATTTAAGTACATGAATCAAGAGATTAACATAACGAAAATGACATGATAATTTATTAGAATAGAACCAATGAAAGTATGCAATTATCACTAGATTTGTCATCATCAAAACAAAACAAAAATAATGCCTTAAATAAATTCAAGGCTAACAAGGATATTTTTTTTACCCCCAAAATTCTCAATAAGGGAAGGAAAATGGGAAAAAATCAATTTATGAAAAAAAAAAAAAAAGGGAAAGAAAGAAAAAATTAATAGTTATAAAAGAAAATCTTAAGGTTGAGTTTAAAGAAAACAAAAATAAATGGTATGTTTTTACTAAATAAAGGTTATGTTTTTTTTTAATCCCAAATACCAAAATATTTTTAAAAATCAAGTAAAAAAAACCAAAAAAAAAAAAAACTACCCGAGAGAGAAAGGGGGGTGGGGGAGAATCGTGATGGTGGGTTGGTGGCGGCAGACTGGTGGTGGGTGGTGACGGTGATGACGGTTTGGGGGTGGTCTAGAAATGAGGGGGAGCGAGGGGACCGGTGGTGGTGGCAGTGAGGAGTACTTGAGGATGGTGGTGGCAGATAGTAGGAGAGTTAGAGAGAGAGAGAGAGATGGTAATGATGGTAATGGTTGTGGCGGTGGTTCCAGTGGTATCATGACTTTGATACATTATATGTAAATGTAATGTATGGAGACAGAGAGAAAGAGTGTGAGAGACGTGAGGAATTTAGAGAGAGATAGAGGGAGAGAGAGAGAGAGAGAGAAAGACGTGATATATGTCCTTTTTTTTCTTTTTTTTTCCCCTTCTCTTATTAAGAAACTACCAATTTAAATTGTGAAGATTAGGAAAGATAAGGAAAAAATTGTATTGTGAGTACGAAATATTATACTTTGAAAGATAATATGAGAAATGTAATGTATATATAAAGTGGACTAAAAAAAAGCAGTTATGGAAATTTTGTTTTGAATTCAAAGTGAGCCTATCCTTCTAAATCTAGTGTGTGCATAGAAGAGAGAAAGGGAGAGATTTTTGGCTGAGAGTGGGATAAATAGAGGGTGGAAGTTATATGGTGCATAAGGGGTGTTGGTGAGCTTGTTTTGTGACCGTTGGATTAAGTTGATCTAAGGGTGAAAATTGGATATGGTGTGGATAAGGGTTAAGATCCAACGTTGAGTAAATAGAGAATTCTTGACCCTTGGATCAAAAAAAAAAAAAATTTGGGATCCACACTGTTGCCCAATATAAGACAGATATATACACCCACACAAACACTGCCCTTGGCAACAGGAAGAATAGAAGAGAAGAAAGAAGCAGAAGAAGAAGAAGAAGAAGAAGAAAGAAGAAAGGAGAAGAGAGAGAGAGAGAGAGAGAGAGAGAGGAACCTTGAGGTTTTCAAGCTCACACACCAACCAAACATACCCTAAGTGAGTCACTTGGTCCCTCTATTTGATGTTTATACTAGTTGTCATGAAGTTTAGATGAATTAAACACATCTTACGATGTTTATATATGATGTTGTATAAATCTGCTAGAGAAGACGAAGTACTAATCGATTGCCATCAGTCTGGTCCCAATCAATTAGATAGAATTCCAATCGATTGCCAGTTTCCTCAATCGATTGTTATGATTTTTTATCCCAATCGATTGGACCCTTGTCCTAATCGATTGGTATTGGCAGAAAATGGATTCCTTTGCCTATGTACTATATAAGAGGTTCGATTATTCGACTGTCGATTTGGACTTCTGTTATGCGACTATAGGTTAGGCAGGGATAATGTGACACCAAAGAATAATGGGTATTTGATAAACGAAAGAATATGACGACGTGGGTGACATGTTGATTCTTGTAAGAGTTTGATATCCATTTTCTTTTTATCAGAGTAGTCAGGCCACATTGAGGATTATCATGTGTCGATGTTAGAATGGAACTTAGGTAGGTTTGGTAAGTTCTGGTAATGGTATGTGGACAGATGTTTGGTCATGAAGTGCTCTTAAAAATGGTGAGCTGTGCATATGCTCTTAAAAGCGGTGAGCTGAACCAAGTAGTCCTAAGATAGACTAGATGATCTATGATATGCTCTCAAAAGTGGTGAGCTGTGTAATATGCTCTTAAAAGCGGTGAGCTGGGATCAATGGTAGATGACATTGAGTCATGGCAATAGATTGATATGCCTTATTGGAAACGTTGTGTCCCTGTAAAGTGGTGAGCTGTGCATATGCTCTTAAAAGTTGGGGGATGGACTAACGTGGAGTCCATGACCTGCGGTGAGCTGTGAATATGCTCTTAAAAGCGCTGGATAGAATGAGGTTGTATCCCCAGAGTTAAACGATTGAGTCTGTTCATTCAGTCAGAGTCTGTTGAATATCGGTCTTCAAGTAACAAGATGACAAGGGTTGGTTAACGACGTTGAGTAAAGGAGAAAGATATTATTTTAGTAGAATTTAACTCGTGTATTCATAAACTTGTTATTACTTCATATAACTGATACATTGTTAGTTTACATTCACTCAGCTCTCAGTAAGCTGACGACCTTTATTTTCTTGACTTTTCCCATCCAAACTATCCTTTACCTTATCTACAGGTGGCGGATCCTAAGACGACTGTTACTATCCAGGAGGGGAATACGTAGAGGGTGGCCCCACTGATGACGCCTATGCCAGGGAGGATTACTACGCTGATGTTTATGCCAGCTAAAGATTTGGAGATAGTTATTAGTTTATTATTCCTGTTTAGACTGCTTTGTTATATTTGATAATTGGGCATATGTTGCTTCCAAACCCTATATACTTCCGATGTAGCTCTATTGTTGTAATAACTCTGATATTGGTAATATACTAGGTTTTCTCTATATTACTGTGGGTTGTTCTTTCTGCTAACTAGAACTGCGTTGTGTGAACAATCAGTGACATTCACCAGTCATTCACTATGGACCCAAAAAGAAATTTTGTTTTTCTCTATTTTACTGCTCCCGGGCGTGACAAGATTTTTGGTATCCGAGCCAGGTTGTAATACTTTTGTTCACTCGTTGTTCCATACCATCTGGTCCTAGCATTTTAAGATCCCTGAGATAAGATATGAGTTTGAGATAAGATCGTCCTTCTAACGATAGATAGTTTTTCTTGCAGGTTAGCTTATATCCAGAGTTTCATAGATTTGTAGATGACCCTTTTAGAGGACACGTGATGGGACTACCGTGGAGCCAGCTGACCAGAGCATTACCAGGATCGTGTGCGTCAGATAGCCAGTCATTATTTAGATATGTGGAAAGCCCTATATATTGACGGACGGACTCACCCGACCCAGATGCGTATGGATGCTTACCATTCTGTGAGGATTAGCAGAGATATTTATCAGGAGATTATACGTTTAATCTAGAGTAAGCCGAAGATGGACGCTATAGAGCTATAAGCACCAGTAGTAGCACTACCATTACCGGTACTCGAGGTACCAGAGGCCGAGCCGATAGTAGATGCTGACCCAGACGAGGATCTCGCAGAGGACATCGAGCCCGTCGAGGATAATGAGGAGTTAGAGGAGGATCTGGAGGAGGACCCAGAGCTAGTTGATGAGGATATTATAGCTAGAGAGGATGACATAGGAATAGTATAAGACGAGGGTATGGAAGATGTTGCAGTTGAACCTGAGGATGTAGTCGTACCAGAGATACCTGTTATGCTCGAGTTACCAGTAGGGCCTATACTACATATGGCAGCCACTGCCAATATGACAGGCGAGTTGGTAGCAGGGATGGTTGCATAACCAGACGGACTTCTGATAGGAGAGGCTATGGCTATAGTTGGGGATTTTGTCGAGATGATGGCCGACATTGCTGAGCCAGCATTTGGTGTTGAGGATATGGATGTTGATGACATGATTGTCAAGGACTGGGATATTGGGGTGGTAGTAGGAGGAGCAGCTGCACCAGCCGAGAACGATCCACCGGTAGAGATGGACATTGCACCTAAGGATGAGGCCTCACCAGCAGGATCGGATGTTGATGCCTTTTGAGTCAAGATCTAGAGAAGTTTAGATTTTGTTAATTCTATCAGGACATGTTGTCCACATGATTTTTGGGAGTTTGAGAGATAGTTATTAGACAATAGCTTTTATTGTATAGATAGATGCCACTAGTAGTAATATTATGTATAGTTAGCCTTAGTACTGTTTTAGCATATGTCCCATGTGGTACACAGTTTGACTAATGTGTACTATGCAGTACATCTTTTGATATATATATATAGATACGAGCAATACTTATAATATTGAATGTATGTTGGAGTGATTTATGCTGTTAGTAGAACTGTTAGTTCTTGTTGCTGTTTATCACTCTATCTTAATTTCATTTCTCTGAGAAGACGTTCAGCTAATCGATAGGTTTCTTATAGGTACACTTTACTAGCACACTATGGTAGGATCCCTAAGAAATCATCTAGAACGATGTGAGCACCTATTCCAGAGGGAATGGACCCATCCGGAGTTTTTGAAGCTTTTGTGCAAAGGATGGAGGATGGAACATGTAGGAGACACCTACAACCATGCTATCAATCAACGACCTGTCCAACCCCTAGTTGTACCGTTTCAGCAAAGGCAATCCGGAGACAAATTATTGCTACATTTTCGTGGACTCCGTCCTAAGAAGTTTGATGGATTAACAGAATTATGGAAAACTGAGTAGTGGATAAGAGAGATGGACTTGATCTTTGAAGCATTAGAGTGCATTGAACAAGAAAAACATCGTCTTGCTATGTTCTAGCTCACCTATGCCATCGCAGATTGGTGGGAGGCTGAGCAAGCCACTATAGGGACGAATGCTGCAAGAACGATGCCTTGGGAAACGTTCAAGGAAAGATTTCTGGAGAAGTACTTTCCAGAAGATGAAAAGGATCAATAGGAAAAGAACTTCATGAGCCTAGTCCAAGGAGAATGGATGGTACAGGGAATACACCATGCAGTTTGAGCAATTGTCGAGGTTCGCTTCCCACATGATCGATACACTGCTAAAAAAGGTAAAGAGATTTTACCAGGGACTGAAACCCCATCTTTGCCATATGATGATTGGTCACCTAAACTAGAGTTTCAAAGGACTGGTCAGACTTGCTATAAGTCTGGAGAAGGTTGCGTATCCAGTATAGCGACCGTAGACGAATCGACCCCAGCCATCGAGGAGCTTCTAATAGAGGAATTTTCACAACCCATCGCTGAGGAATACCCAAGGGTGGAGACCTCAAGGAAATTTTTAAGCCAACAAGAGAACTTGGGAAGGAACCAGGAAGCCCCAAAAGAGTTATCTTTGACCCTTGTCATATCAACAGTGAGGACCGCAACCTCAGGCACTGCTTATAGCTTTGCCACCAAATGACGGAGGATGTTTTAACTGTGGAAAGTTGGGACATATTTCCAGAAACTGCACCGCTCCCAGAATGAATCATAGGCCGGATATTGTCTATCTTAACTACAACGAGTCGGGGCACTTGAGCAGGGATTGTCGTGCACCATGAGGAAGACACTATGGGACCCCAGTTCAAGGAATCCAAGGACCCCCAGATTAGACTCGGGTAAATGCTATAATCCCAGGGGAAGCAAGCTTTAGCGTTGATGAATAGTAGCATTTGAAAGGTATGCTTGTGCTCTTTCATAGTCAAGTTAAAGCTTTACTTGATACTAGTGCCACACGTTCATTTATCGCTGTTAAGATTGTACGTCAGTAAGGTTTAGAACCCCAGACACTTGAGTCGAAACTTAATATTGTGTTACTATTGGGAGTGACTGTTAAGTTGGGTAAAGTGTGAAGGACTGTCCACTAACTCTAGAATATCATAATCTTCCAGCAGATTTGGTAGTTCTATCAATGTTCGAGTTCGACATTATCCTAGGGATGGATTGGCTTACCAAGTACGGTTCCAACCTAGATTACCCTACCAAGACTATTGTATTCCCAATACCTAGATGACCGACGATCAGATTTTAGTGTCAGCCGATGAGCGATATGTTTCTCACAAGTTGTATAGTTGTAATTGAGAGCACGAGTACGAAACCTACAGTGGACCAGATTTCTACTATACAAGACTTTCAAGATGTATTCCAGGATATTAAGGGACTTCTACCCAAGCGAGAGATAGACTTTTGTGTGGAATTAGTACCTGGGACATTACCAATTTCTAAGACTCCGTATCAGATGGCGCCAATTGAGATGCTGGAATTGAAGAAGCAAGTTCAGGAGCTTGAAGATCTAGGTTTTGTTCGCCCGAGTATGTCACCTTAGGAAGCACCAGTTGTGTTCGTAAAGTAGAAGGAAGGGACACTTCGACTCTGTATGGATTACAGGGAGTTGAGCAATGTAACGATTAAGAATAGATATCCACTTCCTCGGATACGCAATCTATTTGATCAATTGCAAGGATCAAAGATCTTGTCAAAGATTGATTTACGCTCAGGATATCATCAGTTGTTAATTCGACCGGAGGATGTATCGAAGATTGTATTCCGAATAAGCTACGGGCATTATGAGTTTCTAGTTATGCCTTTTGGATTAACGAATGCTCCAGTAGTATTCATGGACATAATGAATGGAGTATTCAAACCATATCTGAATCAATTCATTATAGTATTCATCGACGACATCTTGATCTACTCAAAGACAGAAGAGGATCACAACACTTACAGATTGCTTTGCAGACACTTCGAGATAGCAAGTTGTATGCAAAGTTCTACAAGTGTGAATTTTGGCTACTGGAGGTCAAATTCTTGGGACATGTTATATCTCAAGATGGTATCTCTGTTGACTCATCTATGTTTGATACAGTCTTAAGCTGGAATAGACCAACCAATGCAACAGAATTTAGGAGCTTCTTAGGCTTAGCAGGATATTATCGAAGAATTTTTGAAGAATTTTCCAAGATTATAGGATATTTGATGAATTTGACAAGAAAGGAGATAAATTGATAGACAAACATGAAGGTGCATTTTAGGAATTAAAGGATAGATTGACTTCTGCACCAGTGCTCACGATACCTAGGAGTGGAGAAAGGTATATAGTCTACAGTGATGCATCGCACCAATGACTTGGTTGTGTGCTTATGGAAGATGGGAATGTCATTGCATAAGGATCAAGACAGTTGAAGGTACATTAGAAGAATTATCCGACGCATGATTTGGAACTAGCAGCAATAGTGTTTCCATTGAAGATATGGAGACACTACCTCTATGGAAAAAAGTTTGATCTATTTTCTTATCATAAGAGCTTGAAGTATCTCTCAAAAGGAGTTGAACATGCGACAATGAAGATGGATGGAGTTACTCAAAGACTGTGACTTTTCGTTTCAATACCATCCAGGTATAGCAAATATCGTAGCAGATGCTTTGAGCCGCCAACCTCGACTAGTAATCACTGCAGTACTAATGCAAGAATGGAAAGTGTTGGAAGTTTTAGCTAAATTCAACCTTCAGCCAGTGGAACCAATAGAAGGACAACATTTTGGATGCCTTGTGATACAACCAACTCTGATCAGTTGTATCCTAGAGGCTCACCAGACAACTGAGGATTTGAAGCTATGGTTTGCCAAGATGGCAGCTAAGGAACCAAAAGTTTGGAGTATTGGTACTGACGGAGCCTTATGATGTAAAGGTAGACTCTGTGTACCTGACGAAGAAAATCTCCGAAAAGAAATATTGGATGAAGCTCATAAGTCACGGATGACTATTCATCCTAGAGGTACAAAGATATACAAGGATTTAAACAAAAATTTCTGATGGGAAAGAATGAAATAGAAGTAGCTAAGTATGTAGCTCAATGTCTTACTTGTAAACAAGTAAAGGCAGAACATTAGAAACCACCGGGATCATTACAGTCGCTACCAATTCCCCAATGGAAATAGGAACATATAACCATGGATTTTGTGGTAAGATTGCCGAAGTCATAGAAGAACCACGACGTTATTTGGGTAATTGTGCATTGACTTACAAAGACGGCACATTTTATTGCCTGCAGTAGAAGTATCCAGTAGAATGTTTGAGCTTAATGTATCTACAGCACATTGTACGGTTACACGGTGTACCTGTTTCTATCGTATCGGATCGAGATTCGTGCTTTACTGTAGAATTCTCAAAGAGTCTCCATATAGCGATAGGAATAACACTAAACTTGAGTTCAACCTTTCATCAGCAATCTGACAGTCAGACTGAATGAGTCAATCAAATTATGGAAGACATGCTACGCGCTTACGTTCTTGATTTTGAGAGTTTATGGGAGACATACTTGCCGTTGATTGAGTTTGCCTACAACAATAGTTACCATACAAGTATAGGGATGGCGCCATTTGAAGCTTTATACAAAAAACCTTGCCTATCGCCGCTATATTAGGCTGAAGTCAAAGATACTCAACTTCTTGGGCCAGAGATGGTACGAGAAATAAGTGAAAAGATTCAAGTTGTATGTGAGAAGATGAAGACAACACAGACTCAACACAAGAGTTATTCTGACAAGCGACACAAAGACTTAGAGTTTGACGTTGGAGATCACGTGCTACTCAAGGTTTCACATGTTCAAGGAATTGTCAGATTTGGTCAGAAGAGAGGCAAGTTATTGCCATAATTCATTGGACCGTTCGAGATTCTAGAATGTGTTGGAAAGTTTGCTTATCACCTTGTGTTGCCATTGAAGATGTCAGGAGTGCATAACCACATCAGTATGCTAAGGAAGTGTGCTCATAACCCAGCGCACGAGATCAACTTCGAAGATATTAAAGTCAACGACAATGTTCATTCAATGAAGGACATGTTCGCATTCTGGATCGAGGGATCAAGTTACTCCAAAACAAGGAGATTCCATTGGTGAAGATTTAGTGGAAGCATCATAATGAAGGAGAAGCTTCATGGGAGCTAGAGTTAGAGATGTGAGAGAAGTTTCTGTTTTTGTTTTAGACCTTGGTTATTTTGATTTCGATGATGAAATCCTTAATGAGTGGAGGATGATGTAATAGCCTATATTTTGATATATATATATATATATATAAATAATACCTGGTATTCGTTTCTATATACTTATATAACCCTTACCCTTCATTTGGTAAATTTAGATTCCCAATCGACTGCCTTTGTTTCCCAATCGATTACCACTTTTATATATCAATTGATTGTCATGTTTCCTAATCGATTGCTATTCTGCCAACTTAAATTCATTACATGGCAATATACCAAGCGATTGCCATCTTTTCCAATTGATTGCCTTCAAATGTCTGTAACCAATTGATTGCCATAGGTCCCAATCGATTGCCATCTGCAAAGATAAGTTTCCTTCTTTGCCTCGTGGTTTGACACTTGGCCCTTTCATTTCCTATATATTCCAGCCCATTTCAGGCCTTGGGTTTTCTTGGTTTGTTTTGGTTGAGAGAAAGAGATTGTTATATATATACTTAAACATATATGCATATATATACACCCACACAAACATACATACACACACACACACACACTGCCCTTGGCAGCAGGAAGAATAGAAGAGAAGAGAAGAGAAGAGAAGAAAGAAGCAGAAGAAGAAGAAAGAAGAAAGGAGAAGAGATAGAGAGAGAGAGTTGGATAGAGAAGAGAGAGAGGAACCTTGAGGATTTCAAGCTCACACACCAACCAAACACAACCTAAATGAGTCTTAACTCACTTGGTCCCCCTATTTGATGTTTACACTGGTTGTCATGAAGTTTAGGTGTATTAAACACATCCTTACGATGTTTATATATACTATTTTATAAATCTGCTAGAGAAGACAAAGTGCCAATCGATTAGCATGATTCCCAATCAATTGCCATCAGTTTGGTCCTAATCTATTGGATAGAATTCCAATCAATTGACATCCTAATCGATTGCCAGTTTTCTCAATCGATTGTTATGACTTTTATCCCAATCGATTGGACCCGTGTCCTAATTGATTGGTATTGGCAGAACATGGATTCCTTTGCCTATGTATTATATAACGTGACACCAAAGAATGTGACGACGTGAGTGATATGTTGATTCTTGTATAAGTTTAACATCCGTTTTCTTTTAATCAGAGTAGTCAGGTCACATTGGGAATTATCATGTGTCGATGTTAGAACGGAACTTAGGTAGGTTTGGTAAGTTTTGGGAACGGTACGTGGACAGACGTTTGGTCATGATATGCTCTTAAAAGTGGTGAGCTATGCTCTTAAATGCAGTGAGCTGGACCAAGTAGTCCTAAGATAGACTAGATGATCTATATATGCACTTAAAAGTGGTGAGCTATGTAATATGCTCTTAAAAGCGATAAGCTGGATCACTGGTAGATGACGTTGAGTCGTGGCAATAGATTGATATGCCTTATTGGAAACGTTGCGTCCCTATAACGCGGTGAGCTATGCATATGCTCTTAAAAGTTGGGGGACGGACTGACGTGGAGTCCATGACCTGCGGTGAGCTGTGAATATGCTCTTAAAAGCAGTGGATGTAATGAGGGTATATCCCTAGAGTTAAACGATTGAGTCTGTTCATTCAGTCAGAGTATGTTGAATATTGATTTTCGAGTAACATGACAACAAGGGTTGGTTAACGATGTTGAGTAAAGGAGAAAGATATTATTATAGTAGAATTTAACTCGTGTCTTCATAAACTTATTATTACTTCAGATAACTGGTACCTTGTTAGTTTATATTCACATAACTCTTAGTAAGCTGACGGCCTTTATTGCTTGGACTTTTCTTGTCCAGACTATCCTATACCTTATTCTACAGGTGACGGAGCCTACGATAGGAGGGGAATATGCAGAGGATGGCCCCATTGATGACGCCTATGCCAGGAAGGATTACTACGTTGATGTTTATGCCAGCTGAAGATCTGGAGATAGTTGACTAGGCGTTGGCATATTACCCCAGTGTTTTTGAGGCCGAAAGGCATCACCTTATAGCAATACGTGCCCTGGTCAGTGATGAAGGAAGCCTTCTTCTTGTCCCTGGGGTACATGTTGATCTGGTTGTACCCTGAGTAGGCGTCCATGAACGAATGAAGTGAGTGACCAGCCATGGCATCCACTAGGAGGTCTATCCTAGGCAGCGAATAGCAATCCTTAGGACAGGCCTTGTTTAAGTTGGTGAAATCTACGCACATTCTCTACTTCCCGTTGCTCTTTTTTACTAGTACCACGTTTGCCAACCATTCGGGATAGTGAACTTCTCGGACAGACCTTGCCTATAGGAGTTTTTCAACCTTTTCACGCACTGCAACCTGCCTTTCAGGGGCCATGCCCCTTTTTTTTGCTTGACCGGTCGGGATCTCAAATTGATGTTGAGATAGTGAGAGACAACCCAGCATATCTTCATGGCACCAAACGAAAATATCCTGATTTTTTCTCAAGAACTAGATCGACTCCTCCTTCAAACTCGGGTCTAGGAGAGCCCCAATACTCATGGACCGATAGAGGAACGCTGGGTCTAGCACCACCTGTTCTGATTCTTCCCACTCCACCTTTCACGTCCCTTGGGTCCATTTCCTGAACGTTCAATGTTTCTGTAATCGCCTCTCTGAGCAAGGAGCTAACATAGCTACTCCGAGCGGTTGATTGATCTCCACGCAAGCTTCTCGGGCCCTAGGGGGTCAGGAAATTTACCACCAGGCCATAGGTAAACACAAGCGCTTTGGCTTTATTGAGCATCGGCCTCCCCAGGATGACATTGTATGCAGAAGGAGCCTCCACAACCACGAAGTTTGTGAGCATGGAGACCTGCTGAGGGTAAGTCCCCATGAGGACCGAGAGCTCAATCGTTTCGAGCGGTTGCGTGCTCGAACCATTGAATCTGACCAAAGGAGTTGCGACCGGCCAGAGTCTATCCCTTGATATCCCTAGCTGGTCAAAGGTCGAGACGAATAGAATGTTGGAGGACTCGGTGTCCATCAGTACCCTCTTCACTGTGTAGTTTGCTATAGAGATTGTCACGACCAGTGGGTCATCATGGGGGTAGTGCAGGTCCCCCACGTCATGAGACTAGAAAGTCAGTACGTTAGTTGGCAGAGAGTCGGCGGTTTGGACATGCCAGACATCCACTCGGGATGCCCGAGCGTGCCTCTTCCTAACCGACTGTGAATCTCCTCCACCCGCGGTTCCTCCGGAGGTCACATTGATTTGCTCGAGCGATTGTGGCTATTCGAGAGCTCGGGTGTCCAGCCTTGGCTGTCTGTTAGTCGCGACAAACTTGGCAAGGTGGCCCTATTCAATCAATATTTCGATGGCCATCTTAAGTTTAAAGCAGTCATCTGTGTCGTGGCCATGGTCCTTGTGATACCGATAATTTTTGTCCCTGTTTCTCTTCCCGGGGGGACTCTTAAGCTTTGTCGGTTGTTGGAGGAGCCTCTGGGTCTCGGCAGCGGCCATGACTTCATGGATAGGTCGAGAAAGAGGTGTAAAAGTGATCGGGGCCTGGTCCCGACCGCCTCATGGCTGGTCCGACTTCAGCTTCTTCCCCGAGCCTTTCTCAGAACCGTCTCGCTTCAGCTTGGCCCTCGGAGACTCGTCCCCTGCAAGGCTAGCACGTTTTGCCTTCATGAATTCCTCCGTATCAATGTATTTTCCCACTCTCTCCGAAAGCTCAATCAAAGTGGCCGGTCAGTTGTTATGGAATGACGTGGTGACCTTGGTGTGTTGTACTCCCGAACAGAAAGCCATAATCGCGATCGTCTCGTTCAGATTGTGGATTTGCAACCTTTGCTGGTTGAAATGATCGACGTGATCTTTTAAGGACTCCCCCTTGCGTTGCCTAACAGTCAGCAACTGGGTGTCCAACTGTGATCGATCGAGCATTCCCACGAACAAGCCGATGAAGAGCTTACTGAGTGTCTTAAAGTCGTCAACCGTTCGGGGCTTGAGGGAGTGGAAACACTGCATGTCTGGCCCTTTCAAGGTGCTGGAGAAGGCCAGGCACAACAGCTCGTCGACGCCGATTACCAGAGCCATTTAAGCTTTGTAAGACTGATCGACTGGGCTTCCCGAACCATCATAGGAATTGAGATGTGGTTCCTTAAACTTCCTCGAGATGGGGAAGTCGATGATCTGGGCAGTGTAAGGCAACTCAGTTTCAGTATTGGTGTGATCACGACTGGCCTTGTGGCTCAGCTTCTCAATTTGCTTTTACAGATCCACGATCTGGTCTTTGACGTCTTTCTGATCGATCTTGCGCTCCATGTTCGATCGGTACTTCAGATCGGATGATGAGGCTTCTTCCTCGAAGTGCATTTTCCTTGGGAAATGGGCCCGACTTTGGCTCTAGGTAATCGTGTACCTAAGATCCCTACGGCTCCTGACTGTGGTATCTTTGGCCGATTCCCGGGCCTTTCGTCCTTGCCCATCCCCTCTGGCAGCGCGTCTGCTATTGATGATCTCTCGAGCGTCCCCTATCCTGCGCGGGATGCCTCAGGAGCGTTGTTGGGTCCGCTCTGGAGCCTGGCTGCGCTCGTCGTTCTTGAGCCATCCCAAAGCTGGCGGGGACAAGGGCTCGGTGTGGGCACGCCTTCGGGGCCTGATCGGCTCCCGATCGTGCGTACTCTTCTCGGGTTGATCCTCAATTGGTGGGAGCTTCTCCTGTTAGGCTAGCAGTACTTTGATTTGTTGTCGTGTTCGATGCTGGCCATCCAAGAGTTGCGTAAGGGCCGCGGTAATTGGCTCAGTAGTCATGGAGGTAACCGGTTGCCCGGACTGCGACTCCGCCTGACCCGTCGGAGCAGTCATCTTCTTACCTTTCTTTAGTGGCATGTTATTAGCTAAAGATTTGTTTTTACGAGAAATATGTCGTTTCCCACAAACGACGCCAAGTTGATGATGCCAAAAATTGGGTGAGATATAAATGAATAGTTTTTTGGGGAGAGAATAAGACACAAGAGGTTTGTATGTGATTCGGCTCCGTTAATGAGGTGACCTACGTCCACGGGTGTGCCGAAGCACGTTCACTAAGATATCACCGGTGGCGTTTGGTGTGCCGACAGACACGGCGGCACTATCGAAAATCGACCGGGTATATGCGTATATGTGATGTGTATATTGCAATTCTCAGTGGTAAGAATGCGATCCCCTTTTAATGGAGGTAGGTTGTCCCTTTTATAAGTGTAAGAGACCACCCATACAAGGCAAGTTCTTAGATTAGGAAATACATTCTAATCACAATTGATTTACACAAACTATGGGAGTTTCCTAAGTGGTTTAGGAAACCACTTGCACTTTCCATTAGTCTTCTAGCCGAATTAGGAGACTGCTTAGGAACCTGTACAGATAGCTTATGGGGCCAGCCAAGGAACGTATCTCACTGGGGGACGAGGCTGTCTCGTCAGCCCGAGCTGTGGGCCTAGACCGGGCAGTATTGACCGAGCAGCCCGGGATAGCTGAATGCAGGGCGCCCTTTCCGGATGACCTGGCATCCCCTTACTGAGGTGGTAACTTCAGCTTGGATCTAATATTTTTGTACGTAT
Source organism: Hydrangea macrophylla (assembly GCA_033977485.1). Classification (NCBI taxonomy): domain Eukaryota; kingdom Viridiplantae; phylum Streptophyta; class Magnoliopsida; order Cornales; family Hydrangeaceae; genus Hydrangea; species Hydrangea macrophylla. Next base: position 31,593,228 of record CM066989.1, read on the forward strand.
CACTTAAGGATTACAAAAAATTATCTCATAAGTCACACATAATTTAATGTATAAATGATATCCGTATATAAAATGTCAGATGTCACATACATAAAGATAGGGTTTGAGGGCATAATACCAACTGAGAGCTCTGATACCATGATAAAATTAGGGAAAACTAATGCTATTATTATCAATGAAAATGCAACAATATACATATAGAGTTATACATATAGGAGTTGCAGTCAACTCATAAGAGTAAAGAGAGGAGATAATCTGGCCTAGGAATAAAGAGAGGAGTTACAGTCAACAAAATTTCATAGATTATCTCTATTAATATGTAGGTATGTATAAAAATGCACATGCATATTCCATTGAATCGTTGATAGAAATAAAATAGAAGTGGATCACAAAAGCTGAATCAGCTTACAAATAAATGCCAACAGCCTATTTGGGAAAGCAAATAACTAGTATTGTATCCTTCAATGAACTAGTTCTATAAAGTTAAAGTGTGTGGTGAGTGTCTATTTCTTTTGTATGAGTCCATGCTAATCCAATAAATCTCTTAAAATCAGTTCTTTATCAAACCAATATAACCTTGGTTTTGAAAAGAACCAGATAAAAAATGAGACTATGTTCTTTTGAGAACCAAGGTTATAAACCATTATAACATTGGTTCTCAAAAGAACCAGTGTTAAGAGAGCAATTAGTCTGGGCAAAGCCTCTTATGCAAGAAATTGATAATCACTCAATAGTTGGATTTATAGAACTTGTTTAGTAATGAACCAAAGAGCCAATTCTTGGCTTTCGCAAACAGCCTCGCGAATTAGACTGAATCACGATTATCGGGATCATGGTACCTCCATGGAACCACGATCCGAATCTTGTGATCCTGATCGTGGTTCCTAGGAGAATTGGTTTCAAAAATTTCACGAAACAAGCATGAATTTGGTTATTTTCATTTCAGGTTTCATTGAAGTAATGGATAAATAACTATTTTTATTCAAGAGCTTCCCAATATATTTACATATGAGACTTAATTTAATATTCTTTTTTTATTATTATTTTTCGTGTTTGAAATTTGAGTATGTGATGTCAAAGAATGATTTAGTACTACATATCTATATATAACTATTTACACAAGTGCTAGTTGAATCAAAAGTTCGAACCCAAGCTTGCGAACTGTGACTCAAAAAAATGAACCAACGAAGACTACCCCGTACAAATCTGGTGCTTGGGTGGGCTCTTTGTGCAGTCGTGGTGCTCTTGGGATGATCCTTGTCGGTGATTGTTGTTTGGCAGCTTCTCTTCAATCCCAACTTTTAGCAGTGACATAGTCCGAGATATCTTTGAAATGGGGGATGTAGTGCGGCTTCAGATGTTTTTTTTTTTTTTTTTTGTGTTGTGTTTGTTTCTTGTTTTTTTTTTTTTCTTTTGTTTGTTGTTGTTCGTTTGTTTCATATATTTTTCTTTTCTGATGCATGTTCTGGTTGTAATTGTGATCTTAAATGAAATGCTGCTTGTGATCCAATAAAAAAAACTACCCCGTATCGCAAACAGAACTAAGTTTTGTACCACGCACCGGAACCCATATCAGATATGTTCTAAATAACAGTGGACTAAACCAAGTTTATATTCAATTTTAAACACTTCCAAACAGCCTCAAAGTTTTAGATTCCGACTGGTCAATGTCTGTCCAACAGTCCACCAAAAATACAACCAAGCAAAGCCAATATATTTAAGGGAGTAGTGCTTGTTGGCCTTTTCTATTTAATTAACTTCTTCCGAATATATATATATATACACATATTTATATGCACTCATGGGAGTGTTGCTAAATGCAAAACTTTAATGGTGGGTCCCTTGAAAGGGGCTGAATTATTATTTCATCTCTGAAACTATTGTATCTTATGGGTTGGTGTCTCTTCAAATTCAGAATGACTTTACTTATATTCCACAGATGTTAAATTTCAAACTTTTAGCTTAGAGTATTATTTATGGCACTAATAACTTCTATTAATTTTTATTAACACACTCTATTTCTTTTCTAGTGGTACTATAGGGGAGACTCCTAGTGGTACTGCGGTCTGCGAGGTCCGTAAATACCGCAGTACCACTAGGAGAGAGATAAAGTATGTTATGTAAAAGTTGTTTGTGCCCCTAACAAGACCCGGTTAGGTTAATGCTACACAAAATAAAAAACAAAGTTTTCTATATATCAACAAATAACACCCAAACTGTCTCTGTCAAAAAATATAGGTTTGGTAGTGTGTAATGGGACCATTGACATTGAAATCATCTAGAACTGAAGAACAATCCTCACCAACTCCAAGCCTCCAATTTCATGTTATCAAGGCAACCAAAAAATAGAAGGTTGTTTCTGTTTTTTTTATTTATTTATTTATTCTTTCCAATTTGATCCATCAAATTAATCTGCAAAATTTTGATTATTTGAAAATGTTAATACAATTACTCTATCCATCGAAGCACGGCCGGACTATTCGACAAGGTCACCGCACTGGGTGCGTTGGAGATTCTTCTAATTAATTCTTACATTATTTTCTTACTATATTCTTTGCATTGCATTGCTTAGTAGACTATTAGTTTATGGTTGCTGACTTGGTTATGTAGCATTTATGCTTGTTGCTTGTTAATTATTATTCATATCTAAACTACAAAGAAAGAAAAAGGTATTAAAAAACAAGACAATGCATTTATAGAATAATTTATCTATACTATTATATGAAAAAATATTTTTAATATTCTATAAAAGTACTCCTGCAGCATCCACACTCTTATTTTTTGAAAAAATTATGAATCCCCCGTACTCGCGTCCTCACACTCGAATTCCCGCACCCGTACCCGTGCTTCCTACACTATCATTATATTTTCTGCGGCCATTTTATTCAGTTTGTCAAATAACTCCCTCATTTTAGAGAAATTATTCTTTCAATTAATGTGACCATCGCACCCACGTGTTGTTTTGTTTGTTTTTTTTTTTTAGTCCCATAATAATAGAGATTAATAAGTAAAATGGTATCTGTGGTCCTCCACCATGTAATAAAAAAAATGGTACTTATGGTGGAAGATGATTGGAGCACTCTATGTGGCTTTCTTTCTTCTTCTTTTTTGGTTAAATTATATTTTAGTATCCTGTAGTTTGAGCGCAGTTTCACTTTAGATCCTCTAGTTTCAATTTTAACACTTTTATCCCTGTAATTTTGAATTAATTTCAATATAGGCCCTGACTCTAACTCTATTAGTGCAACTTGATGAAAAACTCATATTTTGGTACCCTATAGTTTGGGTGAAGTTTCACTTTAGGCCCTAGAGTTTAGGCAAAGCTTCACTTTTGGGCCTAGAGTTTTGGAAAAGTTTCACTTTGGGCCGTGGAATTTTCAAGGCACATGAGTGCGACGTTAAGTTGCACTAACGGAGTTAGAGGCAGGGCCTACACTGAAACCAATTCAAAACTAAAGAGACCAAAGTGTTGCAATTGAAACTAGAGGTCTAAAGTGAAACTCCATACAAACTACAGGATACTAAAGTATAATTTAGCCTTTTTTTTTTTTGGTAAACACCTTATGTGACTTTCAAGAGCTAATTTGTCTTAAAGACACTTTTGTACCATGTAGTTTGGGCGAAGTTTCACTTTGGTCCCTCGACTTTCAATTGCATTACTTTGGGCCATGTAATTTTAATTTTGTTGCAATGTGGGCCCTAGCCCACTTTGGCGCCAAAAATAGGATAATTTTATGTTTTCTTCCAAAAGCACGGCACCTTTCCAAATTCTCATTTTTGCCCCAAACCTAAATCCAAATCTTGCAAAAAAAATGAGTTTGACCACCAAGTTCCAAATCCAAATCTGATTATAATTTTGGGTAAATTGCAAATGATTTTAGCCCTTCATTTGTTTGTAACTTTTACAATTTTTAATTAAATTAAAAGAACAACAAATATACGCTCATAAGTCTGGGGAAAAGAAAGACAGTACTAAACCTCATGAAAATTCACAAACTGAAGTCCCAAACTCTGTCTAGTTTGGGTCGAAATCCACAAAGAGGCTCTGATTGTTCACCACAAAGAGCCATTTTATTCAGTTTGTCAAATAACTCCCTCATTTTAGGCAAATTATTTCATGTGACCCATGTAATTTCCACTTTCATTTGATTATTTTGTGAATCCAATAATAATAGAGTTCATAGAAACCGCTAGGGGCAACGGTTATGTAGAATTATTTTTCCTCACTTTGTAATCTTTGTTTGATAAGTAAACTGGTATTCGTGGTCCACCTCCCCATGTAATAAATAAATAAATAAGGGGAATTATTGAAGAGGATAATTATGAAACACTTGTTAAGTTTAAAGATAATCTAAAAGTATATTTAACAAAAAAGACAAAAAGTTGGCAGCTGGTGCTCACACGATATAAGTGTGTGCACCATAATATCTCTCATGCACAACTCAGTCAAATCTCGTCACCCCACGCGCCCCCACGCACGCGACCCAGGCGCCCCCAAGCGCGCCACGTGCTCCTGCTTCCTTTCAGACTGCTTGCACCGTGCGAGCAATGTACCGTATTATTTCCAATTTCAAAAATTATTTTTAAACTTTAAACATCCATAAATTTTGACCTACAACTCCATTTTCCACAAATTTTATACCATGTCGACGAGAGCTACAAAACTAGTACCATTGTTGATATGTTTTGATAAAAAAAAATTCATGTTTTTACATACATGAATAATAAGTAAAATTTCCTTGATATATATAAAATATTAAGTGAAATTTCACTGAATACATGAAAAATATTAAATAAAATTTCACTCAGTTTGTGTTCATGGCGATTAGCTTAGGGTATTATGAGACCCTTATGTAATAAAAAGTTAATTTTCACTTAATATTCATGTATTAATAAGTGAACTTTCACTTAATAAGTGAAAATTCACTTCAGAAAAATATCATGAAACTAAAAAGCAACATTGAGCTTTTAAAGCTCAATTTTTGCAAAGCTCATAAACTAGTTACCAAATGAATTAACATGAATTTGTGCTTCAAAAAAGGAGAAGTACCAAAATGGGGGTCAAACTAAGCCTTAATGAGGTAGCAACGGCTTTATTGCTATTCGTCTTTTCTATTTATTTTTTTTTCTCAAAACATATAAATTTGGCATACATAAATATTAAGTGAAAATTCACTGAACCCGTACATACCTTCTTCCTGAAAAACTTGAAGTTAAACTTAACATTTGTATACTCGTTCAGTGAGATTTCACTTAGTATGTCAAGTGAAAATTCACTAACTATCCCAAAAGTCGCTAGAAGTAACGCTCTAGAATTTAAGGTCTAATTTGATACTTACTTTGTTAAAAAAAATCCCTCAAATGTCAATTTAAGTCAAATTTCACTTAATATTCATATAGAAGTTTAGTGAAATTTCACTTAGTATTCTTGTATGCCAAGTGAAATTTCACTTTTTTTTTTCTCTTTCATATTAAACAATGCATATTTCGTTTAAAAAAATCAAATTTCATAAATCAATTTTAAAACATAGTTTTTCAACACAAACAAATGCAAAATTCTTGTGAAATTTTACTAAAACAAAGTGAACATTCGGTTTTTTTTTCTCACAACATATCAACTTGGCATACGTGAATATTACGTGAAAATTCAATAAACCATACATGAATATTATGTTAAAATTATATTAGGTTCGTCTGGAACATGGCATATAAAAATAAGAGTTTTTTTTTCTTTTGCTCAAAAGGTAGCAACAATGGTACTAGTTTTGTAGTTCTCGTCGACACGGTTCCAACGGTATAAAATTTGTAAAAAAAACAGAGTTGTAGATCAAAAGTTATAGAGGTTTAAAGTTTAAAAAAAAAAAAACATTTTTGAAAGGGATATCATATGGTACAGCCACTCACACGGTGTGAGTGGCTGAAAGCAAGCACATGCGTGAGGGGGCGAATGTGACATGAGATCTTCTATGGTCCATGCACTTATACAGTGTGAGCACTGGCTTAAATTCCTTTTGTCCTTTTTAGAAAATGGTCAAACCAATTGGAGTTTTAAACTTTTGAGAGTTACTTGTAGAGATTTTCCAATAATTTTCTATAAAAAAAAAAAAAAATGGTACTTGTGGTGGAATATGATTTGAGCACTCTACGTGGCTTTCTTCTTTCTTTTTTTCTTTTTTTGCTAAATTATATTTTAGTATCCTGCAGTTTGGGCGCAGTTTCACTTTGGATCCTCTAATTTCAATTGTAACACTTTGATCCCTATAGTTTTGAATTGGTTTCTGTTTCTAACTCCAATAGTGCAACTTGATGAAAAACTCACATTTTGGCACCCTGTAGTTTGGGTGAAGTTTCACTTTGGACACTGGAGTTTAAGCGAAGTGTCACTTTGGGCCCTAGAGTTTTGGAGAAGTTTCACTTTGGGCCTTGGAGTGTTCAAGGCACATAAGTGCGCCATCAAATTGCACTAACAGAGTTAGAGCAGGACCTACATTAAAACCAATTCAAATCTAGAGGGATCAAAGTGTTGCAATCTAACTAGAGAATCCAAAATAAAACTTCATACAAACTACAGAGTACTAAAGTATAATTTAGCCTTTTTTATTTTTTTTTGGTAAACACCTTATGTGACTTTCATGACCTAATTTTGATGCCGCGATGATGTGGGACTACAATGAACGGGAAAGGGAGAGCCCTAGACTCGATGAAAAGGACCTTATTGAAAACCACATTTAACAATTTAATTAGGCTGATTTGAAAGAATCTCAAGATATGCAGCATTATTTTTGTTGATAGAATAAAGAATCTTCCATGTGAACTAAGGCTCTAAATGATTTGTAAAATTAGGGGAGGGAAGAAAAAAAGAAAGGAAAATAAAATGAAACTAATTTTCTCGTATTTTTCTTCTGTTAATTTTCGAGATTTTAATCAGAAAATCCCTCATTCTATAATGCTAAAGCCCCCGGGAATTTCTTATACATTAAAAAGTTCTTTATAGTTGTAGTTTTTCTTTGGTACAAATCCCTTAAACAAGTTTTCTAAAAATTTATGGGATTAATTTACCCTTTGACAAGGAGATATCCAAGACAGTATAGGATACAACATATCATTTAAGTCCTTCATTATTTATGGAAGTTCAAATTTTGAATAGATAACATAATTAATACCAGTAATTAATTAGTAGCAGCAACAATGAATTGCAACCTATTTTGAATATCATTCTATCAAGGGCTTCACTGACTTGGAAAAGTCTTCAAGTAGTGATTCAATAGTTCAGTACTTGATTCTACTCCATCGAAAAACCATCATTGTCGGTCGTGTAACATATGTTGAGCCAAATTCACGAGCTCTGGCGAAGATGTCATCTCCAGCAACCTCTGGTTGGGATTTTTTTTTTTTGGTACATGTGCTGAATGACTTCGACATTAACGAAGGTGATGGTAAAGCTATTAATAGATGGGGTTATGTGACTTTGGAGAGATGGGGTTTCTTGTCAGCTCTCTCTCTCTCTCTCTCTCTCTCTCTCTCTCTCTCTCTATATATATATATATATGTGTGTGTGTGTGTATGTGCGTGTGTGATATGTGTTTGCTTCTACAAGACTACAATTATCAAGGAAATGTTGTGGCTGTAAGTTTTAAGAAATTTCTCAAAACAAGTATAGGAAATAAATCATTTGGTACTGTTTAGAAATACTACCAATCTGTAATTTGTTTCGAGAACCTTCTCAAAATTACCAAATGATTTTTTTCAAGAATTTTTCAAATGTGTGATGTTTGTGTTTGAATCATAGGTAACGTGCTTTTGTGAAATTTCACAAAAACTTTCTTTTCCAGAATTTCTCCAACAATGTTACTCAAATGCTTTGAAGTTTCTCTGTAAAAATGTTCAAATTTATCAAGTTAATAGTTTGTTATTTTTCTCAAATACGTGTTTATGAAATTTCCAAAACATGTATTGTGAAATTCATGAGACTTTTTTTCCGAGTTTATGTTGGAAAATTGGAATTCAAATAACAAGTTTTATGTAAAGTTTGGCTCCAATTTAAGGTTGGTCTCACACGTCTTTAGGGGTGGGACTACATTGGAATGCGTTCTCCTCCGTGAGGAGATGAACGCCATATATTTACATGTTGAAATCCAATAAGGGATGAATGAGAAATTGTCATCCAAAGTGGCCCATGTGAAACATTGGTGAAAGAGGAAAAATGTGCGAAACCTTGGTTGTCCCACATCGGAAAAACATCAAAGAACTTAAGAGTATATTTAAGAGGGAAGTCAACTAAGGGGCATGCCCCTTTGGGGTACCCACTTTTGTTAAGGGGGAAGGACCTAGGCATTTGTGGGATTTATCTCGGGGGCACACACACACACACATGCGCGCGCCGTCGACCGACCGGCTGGGCTTGGGCGCGGGCCGTGGGTTCGTAGTCCTTGGCTTGTTGACTATTCTTTTTGGAGAAAATTTATTTGAATTTCCCTCCAGTTTTTTAACAGTCATGTCCTTCCAGTGATAAGGCCCTGTTTGGTTGTGCTGTTTTCGTACAGTCACCACTCCAACAGATGCAATGCTCTGTTTGGACGTGTTGATTCTAACAGTCACTACATTATTTATATATACTCCTCTGATTACATTTCATAAACACAAAATAAATCTCTCTCTCTCTCACTGCATATCATCATTTCATTGTGTTCGAGTATTATATAGTATTGTGTTCGCTGTATTCTGGAGATTGAAGTGCATCTTCTTCAGAATTGGAAATCCGTTCTATCTTGGGAGACGATTGTTCATTCACCTTGTGCACCGAGAGGGAGCAAATTCGTCTTAAGGAAACAGTTCACTGGGCTCGGATTCTGTCTCAAATAATTATTTTTATATTCTATAACAGTGAGTTTAATTCAGTCTATGTTTTCAGTTACTGTTTTTTTTTTTTTTTTTCAGTTTATATTGTTTATACAGATTACCTAGTAGGAATAACAATCTTAAAACGAATTTGTTTTTAATTTCTGGTAATCTGAACAAAATTGAAATAGTAATTTTGTTTCTGTTTTTTTTTAAAAACTGTTATATAATCTGTTTTGTTTAAACTGTTAGTGTTTATTAAAACTGAAATAGTAATAAGCAGTTAGTGTTTATTAAAACTGTATTATGTTTACTGTTTATTTAAATCTGTTGTGTTATTAAAATTGGTTTTATAAATCTGTTTTATAAAATTGTTTTATACATTATAAACTGTTTAATAAAAATATCTTATAAACTGGAAATTGTTTTCAGTTTTAAATTTAGTTATTAAATCAGTCTTTATTAATTTTGTGATAATAAAGAAACAAATTTTTTTTTTTTTTGGTAAAACTTCTTTTTCAGAATGGCAACTACTTCATCTATTTCTGTTCCTACCGTGAATCTGTCTCATGGGGAAAAATCGGAAAAGTTCAATGGAACCGATTTCAAATGTTGGCAACAAAAGATGCTCTTTCATTTAACCACATTGCATTTGGCTAAGTTTCTTCGCGAGCACCCTCTGGAACTCGTAGAAGGAGGAACCAATAGTGCTGCTGTTGATTCATGGAAAAATTCCGATTTTTTGTGTCGAAATTATATTTTAAATGGATTAGACAACACTCTTTACAATGTATATTGTAAAATGGAATCAGCAAAAGCACTATGGGACTCATTAGACAAGAAATATAAAACTGAGGATGCCGGCATGAAGAAATTCATAATTGGTAAATTTCTTGACTATAAGATGATAGATGCAAAATCTGTTATTAGCCAAATTCAAGATCTTCTAGTAATCCTACATGATATTCATGCCGAAGGGATGTCTCTAAGTGATTCTTTTCAAGTGGCTGCAATTATTGAAAAATTGCCGCCTACTTGGAAAGACTTCAAGAATTATCTCAAACACAAACGCAAAGAGATGAATCTTGAAAAGTTAATTGTGAGACTAAGAATTGAAGAAGATAATCGTGGATCTGAAAAGAAGAGTGTAAGTTCTTCTCTTAGAGCAAAGGCCAATGTTGTGGAACATGGTCAAAAGAAAAGGAAGCATGATGGCGGAGGTCCAAGTCAAGGAACTCATAGTCCTAAGAAGTTTAAAGGCAAGTGCTATAACTGTGGCAAAAAATGGACATCGTGCAAAGGACTGTCGTAAGCCAAAGAGGAAGCCAAATCAACAAGCTAATGTGGCCGAGGTGGAGACACTTTCCAACAGTGTTTCCGACATTAACCTCTCCGCGGTTGTCTCCGAATGCAATCTAGTTGGCAATACCAAAGAATGGTGGGTGGATACTGGGGCTACGCGCCATATTTGTTCAAACAAATAGATGTTCTCTACTTACAAGCCTGTGACTCATGAAGAACAACTCTATATGGGTAATGCTTCAAGCTCTAAGGTGGAAGGACATGGGAAAGTGATTCTGAAAATGACCTCGGGCAAAGAATTAATTCTCAATGATGTGCTTCATGTGCCCGATATTCGCAAGAATTTGGTTTCGGGGTCATTGCTTAGCAAGAATGGCTTTAAATTGGTGTTTGTTTCCGACAAGTTTGTACTCACTAAGAATGAGATGTATGTAGGAAAGGGCTACCTTAGTGATGGGCTCTTTAAGATGAATGTAATGACTATTGTACCTAATGCAATTAATAATAATAATAATGCTTCTTCTTACTTGCTTGAGTCTTCTAATATTTGGCATGCTAGATTAGGTCATGTTAATTATGATACTTTGCGTAGATTAAGTAATCTAGATTTTTTGCCAAAATTTGATATTGATAATAAAAATAAATGTGAGATATGTGTTGAATCTAAAATGACAAGACCTCCTTTTAAATCTGTTAATCGTGATACTGAACCTTTAGATTTAATACATAGTGACATTTGTGATTTAAAGTTTGTACAAACTAGAGGGGGTAAAAAGTATTTTATAACTTTTGTGGATGATTGCACTAGATATAATGAAACAGTAGAAATGTTTAAACATTATAAAAATGAAGTTGAAAATCAACTTAGCAAAAAGATTAAAGCAATAAGAAGCGATAGAGGTGGTGAATATGAATCACCATTTGAGGAGTTCTGTGGAGAACATGGAATCATTCATCAAACTACCACTCCTTATTCACCTCAGTCTAATGGTATTGCTGAACGCAAGAACCGAACATTGAAAGAAATGATGAATGCTATGTTGTTAAGTTCTGGACTACCCCAGAATTTGTGGGGGGAGGCAATACTCTCCGCAAATTATATTCTCAACAAAGTGCTTCACAAGAAAACCCGGAAGACACCTTATGAATTATGGAAAGGTCATAGACCATGTTACAAATTCTTAAGAGTGTGGGGGTGCTTAGCAAAAGTGGCGGTCCCTAAACCTAAAAAGGTGAAAATAGGACCTAAAACCATTGATTGTGTATTCATTGGTTATGCCAGTAACAGTAGTGCATATCGCTTTTTGGTGTACAAATCTGACATTCCCGATATCCATGTCAATACGTTTATAGAATCAAGGGATGCCACATTCTTTGAGGATATATTCCCTTATAAGAATGCACCTGAGTCGAGAATGTACAAAAGACCTCTAGATAGTACAAATGAGACTCCAATAGATCTAGGTCCTTCGGATGTGGAACCTAGACGGAGTAAGAGGGCGAGAGTGGCAATGTCTTTTGGTCCTGATTTTCTGACAAATCTGGTAGAAGATGAACCTCGAACGTTCAAGGAAGCAATGTCCTCTCCGAAAGCTTCATATTGGAAAGAAGCTATCAATAGTGAAATTGAATCTATTATGCAAAACCATACTTGGGAATTGGTGGATCTTCCATCTGGCTCAAAACCTCTGGGTTATAAATGGATCTTCAAAAGAAAGATGAAAGCAGATGGATCAATAGATAAGTATAAAGCTAGACTTGTAGTCAAGGGCTATAGGCAAAAGGAAGGACTGGATTATTTCGATACTTATTCTCCCGTTACAAGAATAACGTCTATTCGGATGCTCATTGCTATAGCATCACTGAATAATCTTGAAATCCATCAAATGGATGTAAAGACAGCATTCTTGAATGGAGAATTAGAAGAAGAAATATATATGGAACAACCCGAAGGGTTTGTGGCTCCTGGACAAGAGAATAAAGTGTGCAGGCTTGTTAAGTCTTTGTACGGCTTAAAACAAGCACCGAAACAATGGCATGAAAAATTTGATAATGCAATATTATCAAATAGATTCAAAATCAATGAGTGTCACAAATGTGAGTACGTGAAGAGCACTCCAAAAGGATATGTCATTGTATGTCTTTACGTTGATGATATGCTTATTATAGGTAGCAATTCCGAGATGATAAGAATTACTAAACAATTCTTATCTAATAGGTTTGATATGAAAGACATGGGTGTCGCAGATGTTACATTAGGAATTAAAATTTCTAAAAATCTGAAGGACCAATATTGTCTCAATCTCATTACATTGACAAAGTACTTGAAAAATTTAAGAAGTATGAGATCAAAACTAAGAAGACTCCAATCGATATAAGTCTTCACTTAGCTAAGAATAAAGGAATAAGCATTTCTCAATTAGAATATTCACGTATCATAAGCAGTCTAATGTACATTATGAACTGCACTCGACCAGACATAGCTTACTCAGTGAGTAAATTAAGTCGATTTACAAGTAATCCTGGAGAAACTCACTAGAAGGCTATACTAAGAGTTTTGGGATATTTAAAGGAGACTCAAAACTATGGACTGCACTTTACCAGATATCCACATGTACTCGAAGGTTACTGTGATGCAAATTAGATATCTGATTCTAAAGACTCAAAATCCACAAGTGGATATGTCTTTATACTAGGAGGTGCAGCCGTATCTTGGAAATCCTCAAAACAAACATGTATTGCAAGATCTACAATGGAATCAGAATTCATTGCATTAGATAAAGCTGGGGAAGAGGCCGAATGGCTTCGTAACTTCCTAGAGGATATTCCAAATTGGTCAAGACCTGTGCCTGCTATATGTATACATTGTGATAGCCAATCTGCGATTGGTAGAGCACAGAGTCACATGTATAACGGTAAGTCTCGTCATATTCGTCGACGACATAATACCGTTCAACAGTTGCTCTCAAATGGGATCATATCCATTGACTATGTGAAGTCAAAGGAAAACATAGCAGATCCACTTACAAAAGGCCTAACGAGAGCGCAAGTGGAAAGTTCATCGAGGGGAATGGGTTTAAAGCCTATGCATTAAACAAGAGTCGTCATGGTGGCAACCCAACCTAGTTGACTGGAGATCCCAAGATCTAGTTTCAATGGGCAAACCGAACTATGTAGTACTCGGAATACACTGAGAAGAGTTATATCTTCCTTCTCCCATTTCAAAGATGAGTTAGTGTTAATCTGTCGCGAGAAACAGGATAAGATATGCTTTTAATGGTCTCTATACTTTGGATAACGTCCAAGTGGGGTATTGCAGGATATTCTTCATAGATACCATCTACGTGAGTAAGAAGGAGCCGCTTCTATGAGAATTTAAAGGCTGAATTCTCTAAAACACTCACGGAACCAAGAGGTGTTCAAGGCCAAAACGAACACAAACGTGAGAACCAAATCTGTAAGAAGAATTGCTGTGTGAATTCTATTGTCTAGGTTTACACAAACAACTAGGAGTTCAAAGATAATCTCATCTACTCACTGGTTAGTAAATCCGATAGTTTTACACTAGGGCAAGTTCAAAGCCACTAGGCTACTTAGTCTGAAGCAGTAATTCTTCGTTGATACTCGAACTGTGTCAGCATTTTCATTTACATTATTAGGTCGCCAATTTCATTCATGTGGGAGATTGTTGGAAAATTGAAATTCAAATAACAAGTTTTATGTAAAGTTTGGCTCCAATTTAAGGTGGGTCCCACACGTCTTTAGGGCGGGACCACATTGGAATGCGTATTCCTCCGTGAGGAGATGAGCGCCATATATTTACATGTTGAAATCCAATAAGGGATGAATAAGAAATTGTCATCCAAAGTGGCCCATGTGAAACATTGGTGAAGGAGGAAAAATGTGGGAAACCTTGGTTGTCCCACATAGGAAAAACATCAAAGAACTTAAGGGTATATTTAAGAGGGAAGCCAACTAAGGGGCATGCCCCTTTGGGGTACCCACTTTTGTTAAGGGGGAAGGACCTAGGCATTTGTGGGATTTATCCCACGAGCGCGCGCGCACACACACACACGCGCGCGCGCCGCCGCCGACCGACCGGCCGGCCGGCTGGGCTTGGGCGCGGGCCGTGGGTCCGTGGTCCTGGGCTTGTTGACTATTCTTTTTGGAGAAAATTTATTTGAATTTCCCTCTAGTTTTTTAACAGTCATGTCCTTCCAGTGATAAGGCCCTGTTTGGTTGTGCTGTTTTCGTACAATCACCACTCCAACAGATGCAATGCTCTGTTTGGATGTGTTGATTCGTAAAGTCACCACTCCAACAGATGCATATCATCATTTCATTGTGTTCGAGTATTATACAGTATTGTGTTCGCTGTATTCTGTAGATTGAAGTGCATCTTCTTCAGAATTGGAAATCCGTTCTATCTTGGGAGATGATTGTTCATTCACCTTGTGCACCGAGAGGGAGCAAATTTGTCTTAAGGAAACAGTTCACTGGGCTCGGATTCTATCTCAAATAATTATTTTTATATTCTATAACAGTGAGTTTAATTCAGTCTCTGTTTTCAATTACTGTTTTTTTCCTTCAGTTTATACTGTTTATACAGATTACCTAGTAGGAATAACAAGTTATTCATCAACAATGTCACTTAAATGCTCTATTGCTTTACTTCGAAATGGAGGTGAAATAGAAATTGAGGGATACATGCTTGAAAAATGAGGAAATTGAGAAACAAGCCCTAAAATTTTGAATAAAATTTAGGACAAATATCCATTTTTGCTTTTGAATTTGACCAGGAGACACCTAAGGGATACATTTCTACTATCATTTTTTTTATTTGAGGGGGTATTTTGGACCAAAAACTATGAGAAAGACCTTTTAATAGAACTATTTTGGACAGGGACCTCCGGCCAAACAAGTTACATAATTTGAACTTATAACCAAGGACCCGTTAATTTTCATGCTTAAATAATATTAAATACTGAAAATATTTAAAATTCAATTATAACATGAATAATGGATAGGAGATGACTCACAACATTTCAAATGTTTAATTTATGCCATAACTTATTCTCTTATCTTTCTTATTTTTCTCATTGTCATCCTTATTAACCAAACAATGGAAAATATTTTGCTAGATTTGTATTTTCTTTTCTTTTCCCTCCCTAGATCCAATAACCAAACAAAGCCTAAAACTTAAAAATATTCAAAATGTGATTGAAACCTAAGAATAAAATGGGAAAGTTTGTAATACCCTGTATTTTCAAATGCATATATACACCCCTAGTACCTTTCCTTTTGGGTGAGTTTGGCTCCCAATCGATTGACATATTCCCAATCGATTGCCACTTTTTGATCCTAATCGATTGTCATCTTTCCCAATCGATTGCCATTATGCCGACCTGAATTCATGACGTGTCCTTATCCCAATCGATTGCCCTCGTAACCAATCGATTTGCCCTCACAATAGCTAGTCCTAATTGATTGCCACCTAGTCCCAATCGATTACCAATGGTCTGATCCTTATGCGCTAGAATTACCACCCCTTTCCCTCCCAATATATATGTTCTATTTGTGTATGTGTGTGTGGTGTTTGAGCAGAGAGAGTTAGGTGTGTGTATGTGTGTGTTCCATATATACATATACATATATATATATATACAATCGTGTGTGTTTATATATATATATATACTCTTAGGTTTAGAGAAGAAGAGGAGAAGAAGAACAGAAAGAAAAAGAAGAAGAAGAGGAAGAACAAGAAGAAGAAGAAGTAGAAGAAGAAGAAGAAGAAGAAGAGGAAAAAAAGAGAGAGAATGAGAGAGACAGAGAAGAAGGAGAAAAGAGAGGGAACTCACCATAGCCACCGCTGCCGAGCTCGAGACGCCGTCAACGGAGCGACAGTGAGTTCATTAACTCACTCAAGAGGGATGTTTTTGGGATAATTCTCTATGTTAATAATGTACATGAGAAGACAAGGAACCCCCAATGTATTTATAATAAAACCAGCAGTTTCTAAGGAAGAAGATAGAGTCCAATCAATTGACATTGGATCCAATCGATTGAATATATTCCCAATCGACATATATCCAATCAATTTCCATGGTTTCCAATCGATTGAATAATTTTCCAATCGATTGCCATGGAATCCAATTGATTGATATGCCAATCGATTACCATTTTGTCTAATCGATTAGGTGAGAACAGAATGTTGTCTGTATGTTGTGAGTTTTCAGCTATTAGTAGCTATAAACATATTGTTACAGTTATACCATATGTTTAACATTGGTAACTGGTTATAAGAATGGTCAGTGCGTTGTATGTCAGAATTTGACTTATATGAGGTTGATGTTCATATTATAAGGTGAACTGTTTAACTACCATATGTTGTTATTGTTTAACTGAATAGTAGAATGGAATACGACAACATGTTAATGACCGATTAATGAGTAAAGATGATGAATACAGAGTATGTGGTAATTCCTGTATCTAGAGCATGAGCATTGCACAACATGTGGTCAGCATGCATGGGATAGTATTATGAAGAGATAAGAGAATATGATGAGAAATGGGATATGTGACTTATGGAATATGAGATATGTGTACGTTGGATCCATGGGATCAACGGCTGACGAGTCGGGTAGACGTGGGATGGTTAGAGTTCCTAGTGCACTTCTCACTGTTGAAGACGTCCAGTGATGCATATGCACTGTTGAAGACGTCCAATGTACCATTAACGATTATGTCCAGATAGTGCCCCAATGTATACTCACCGTGTATACGACTAGTGAGGATATACACATCATAGAAGACCGATATTGCATAGACGATAGTGCCCCAATGTTTACAGATAGGAGGTATTGTGTAAACGACCGGTAACCCTATCAAGAGATCATGGGACCTACTGCCTAGTCGCATGATTCTGATTGGTATTATGGTATCGACATATGGATACATGTTGGTATTATTGTATCAATGTATGGATAAAGATTGGTATTATGGTATCGACTAATGGATACGAAAATGGATATAAATATGAGAATGGTTAGTAAGATGATTGTTCAGTCAGGGATTTAGTGTCCCGACATGAAGATAGATGCATGGGTTGCATACATGGATTTGGTGAACATGTGATAAGATATTATACCATGATCTTTATCCTTGTCATTATTTTATATATTTCCTGCTATCTTTGATTTAATGTATAGTTTAATAAGACATCTTCTATGTTCGTGAGTGATGTCATTGATAAGAGGTTAACTGCATTTTAAGAAGCTAAACAGTAATGGTAAGGAGTGTTGTTTAATGTATTCACTCAGCTTTGTATTCAAAGCTTATGGCGTTTGTGCCCTGGACATTCCAATGTTTAGAGCTTTGTAGGTCTTGAGGATGAGAGGCTGATGTATCGCCAAACTTAGAGCTGAAGGCTTGAGGACGAAGACGTGCCACTTTGTAATAACTAGTTTATATATCTATTGTACTTCTTTTAATATTTGTTGTATGCCTCAGACTATAAGCCAGCTGTTGTAATAGATTTAGTAGACTTTTATAATTGGTACTTGGGCATCTATTGCTTCCAAACCTTTTACATTTCCGCTGTAGCCTCTGAGTATGTTAATAAGATATGTTCTATGAATAGCATCCTCCCTATCGTGGTATTTATTGGTTTGAGTAGATGACAATGCGGTTAATCACCAGTAACGAACCTACGGGACCAAAAAGGAACTTGGTTTCTCTATTTTTACTTCTCCGGGGCATGACTATTTTCCAATCGATTGCCATAGAATCCAATCGATTGATATGCCAATCGATTGCCATTTTATCCAATCGATTAGGTGAGAACAGAATGTTGTTTAGATGTTATAAGTTAGTTATGATATACTTGAGCTGTTATTAACTGCAAAGATACTGATATAGTTATGCCATATGTTTAATATTGATAACTGGTTATAAGAATGGTCAGTGCGTTGTATGTCAGAATTTGACTTATATGAGGTTGATGTTCATAATATAAGGTGAACTGTTTAACTGCCATATGTTGTTATTGTTGAACTGAATAGTAGAACGGAACACGACAGCATGTAATGACCGATTAATGTGTAGATATGATGAATACAGAGCATTTGGTAATTCCTGTATCTAGAGCATGAGCATTGCACAACATGTGGTCAGCATGCATGGGATTGTGTTATGAGAATATGATGAGAAATGGGATATGTGACTTATATGGAATGTGAGATATGTGTTTTGGATCAATGGGATCAACGGCTGACGAGTCAGGTGGACGTGGGACGGTTAGAGTTCCTAGTGCGCCTCTCGTTGTTAAAGACGTCCAGTAATGCGTATGCACTATTGAAGATGTCCAGTGTACCATTGACAATTACGTCCGGCTAGTGCAATAATGTGTACTCACCGTGTAGACGACTAGTGACGATATACACATCATAAAAGACATCCAATGTGCCGCTTCTATCATTTACAAATAGGAGGTACCGTGTAGACGACCGGTAACCTTATCAAGGGATCGTGGGACCTACTGCCTAGTCGGGTGATTCTGATTGATATTATAGTATCGACGTATGGATATAGGTTGGCTTTATTGTATCGGCGTATGGATATAGGTTGGTATTATGGTATCGATGAATGGATACGAAAACGGATATGAATATGAGAATGGTTAATAAGATGATTGTTCAGTCAGGGATTTAGCGTCCCAGCATGAGGATAGACGCATGGGTTGCATGCATGGATTTGGTGAATATGTGATGAGATATTATACCATGATCTTTATCCTTGTCATTACTTTATATGTTTCCTGCTATCTTGGATTTAATGAATAGTTTAATCAAACATCTGCTATGTCTGTGAGTGACGTCATTGATAAGAGGTTAACCCCATTTTAAGATGCTGAACAGTAACGGTGAGTAGTGATGTTTAATGTACTCACTCAGCTTTGTATTCAAAGATGATGGCACTTGTGCCCTGGACATTCCAATGTCTAGAGCTTTATAGGTCTTGAGGATGGGAGGCCGATGTATCGTCGAACTTGGAGCTGAAGGCTTGAAGACGAAGACGTGTCGCTTTGTAATGGATAGTTTATATAACTGTTGTACTTCTATTAATATTTGTTGTAGGCCTCAAACTATAAGCCAACTGTTGTAATAGATTTAGTAGACTTTTATATTTGGTACTTGGGCATCCATTGCTTCCAAACCTTTTATATTTCCGCTGTAGCCTCTGAGTATGTTAATAAGATATGTTTTATGAATAGCATCCTCCCTATCGTGGTGTTTGTTGGTTTGAGTAGATGACAATGCGGTTATTCACTAGTCACGAACCTACGGGACCAAAAAGGAACTTGTTTTCTCTATTTTTGCTTCTCCAGGGCGTGACAAGATTTTTGGTATCCGAGCCTAGGTTTCAGTTGTTAACCGCTTGTCTTTTTTGTTAGAACCTGAGTTCTAAGTTAACGTCGATAGCATGAGGATTAGATGAGATGAGATAGAACTGTTATCTTGTCACGCAGACAAGAGGTTAAAAGAATCCGCCTTAGGATGATCTTTGGAGGGTTGCAAATGCTGGAGCCAATAACAAATCCTTAGAGCTGTTGATGAAGGAAAAATAGGTTTAAAATCAGTTTAAACGCGCAACGGAAAGATTAAAGTTATAAAAACTTTTTGGTAGCCCAGGATCTACTACTTGTCAATTCAATAGATGCATACTAAAAGGAGGGAGAAGAAAATATACCTCAAGTCTTGAACCCAATTCTGATTTTCTTCTTTCCAAGATGGTGCAGCATCCTCCACTAGGTTGTCTTCACCTTTATGTCTCCTACGGACACTTCCCGGAGAGGCTAGAGATGGTGGGATCTCTAATAGAGAGGAAAAGGAGAGTTTGGGAGCTCTAAAACAGTTCTTGCAGCTTCTGGTTTGGAAAAACGACAAACATCAAATCCAGAACGCAGCTGCCCTATTTATAGATTCCTAGAACTGACCTATCCTTCGAGCGATCGAAGACCTTCGATCGATCGAACCATTTTCGAGTAATTAAACATGACATGACTTCAATTAATCGAACTAGCTTCGATCGATCGAAGCTGCTTTGACATGATCCTCTTTTGCCTTTCCAAGTATCCTAGCGGAGCTAAGAGTGGGACCTCCTAGGCTCTTTATTGTTGGCTCCGATCAGTTGTTAATTACCATGACCAAACTCATTGATAAGCAAACTAACCAACTGATCAATTAACGTTAACTCCACTATAAAACATTAACTGAACTCCAACGCAAAAAAACAAATCCGAAGCGATAACTAGACTTGTATGGTATACTAATGTCCCTCTACCATCAGCATTCGTAATCATATTCAGGTAGTCGGATAACTATTACTATCAAACTGAATCATGATAACTTCTTGTATTCCTTGAGTCCTATTCACCTCCCATAATTACCAAACATGTTGATAACTACTTATCAACAAGACTGCAGTTCTCAGTGATCAACTTGGTGACATTCTCAAGAGAATGTTTACTCTGAAACAGAGGGTAGATTCTATCTTGACATATATGTTCACAACTCTATGAACATGTTATACCCAAGATACCCAGGTGTTGATCTTTTATAGACCTCACTGATTGGTAAGTCAAAGCAGTCATATCCACAGTCTGTGTTCATAATCGTCTCAAGACTGAGAACACATACCTTATACAAGTTATGAGTTCCTATCGACTATTGACAGCCTTAAGTGTCAATAGGAAAGCTCAGGTCCGTCAATGCACTATAAGCACTAGCATATCAACTAAGAGTAACAGTGATTGAGATTAATCACTCCATCCAATGGTAGTTAATCATGCTACAGTGTAGAACTGTTGCGATATCCAGTCTCATCATCCACTGTGACAAGTTATAAGTACCAAAGAATAGTATTCTGTATCTCACTTGTATGTATCTCATACATACATGAATTACTTACGATGATACTTAAGGATCAACAATCATCTCATAAAAGAAACAAACATAATCAAATGTAAAGCTGATATAAATATATTAAAATGCTAATGTCTTATACATAAAGCAATGGTTTGAGAGCACAAACCCAACAAACTCCCACTTGCACTCACAACCATACAGGATTACATCTGAGACCTAGACTATCAAGATGACGATCAAAGACCTTCTGAGGCAAGGCCTTTGTAAATGAATCATCAAGATTGATAGCCGTGGCAATCTTGGTGACAGTCACATCTCCACGTTGAATAATATCTCGGATAAGATGATATTTCCGCTCTACGTGCTTTCCCTTCCCGTGGTTCCTTGGCTCCTTTGACTGAGCCACTGCCCCACTATTATCACAATAAAGCGTAATAGGTGACAACGACGCTGATACCACCTCGAGTTCCATGAGCAACTTCTTGAGCCAAACAGCTTCCTTTGCGGCTTCGCAAGCAGCCACATACTCAGCTTCTGTAGTTGAGTCTGCAATGCATTTCTGCTTAATGCTCCTCCAACTAACAGCACCACCTCCCAAGGTAAAGAGATGACCGGACGTCGACTTCCTCGAATCTTTATCTGACATAAAATTCGAGTCAGTGAATCCCACTGGAATTAACTCACTACTACCGTACATAAGCATATAATCTTTAGTCCTTCTCAAGTACTTAAGAATGTGCTTAACTGCTGTCCAGTGCTCTGGACCTGGATTCGACTGATACCTGCTAACCAGGCCTATGGCAAAGCAGATATCTGGTCTAGTGTATAACATTGCATACATGTGACTTCCCACTGCCGAAGCATATCGAATTCCTGCCATGCGATTCCTCTCCTCCTGTATCTTAGGACACTGGTCCTTGGAGAGCACTAGACCATGCCTGAAAGGTAATAAACCTTTCTTCGAATTATCCATTAAAAACATAGTTAGCACCTTATCGATATAACCAGCTTGAGATAATCCCATGATCTTTTGCTTGCGATCCTGAAAGAGCTTTATCCCAAGAATATAGCTCGCATCTCCTAGATCCTTCATATCGAATGTACTAGCTAGTCAAACCTTAACCGTTGACAATGTCGCTACATCATTTCCAATGAGTAGAATGTCGTCAACGTAAAGTACAAGAAAAGCCACCACTTTTCCTTCACACTTATTGTTTACACAAGGTTCATCCAGATTCTATATGAAACCAAACGACTTGACCGCTTGGTCAAATCAGATGTTCCAACTCCTGGATGCCTGCTTAAACCCATAAATGGACTTTTGCAACTTGCATACCAAGTTACCTTTTCAACCAGCTATGAACCCTTCTGGTTGTTGCATATAGACGTCCTCCTCAAGATTGCCATTCAAGAATACAGTCTTGACGTCCATCTGCCAGATCTTATAATCTAGGCATGCAAAAATGGATAAGAGTATTCTGATGGACTTGAGCATGGCTACCGGCGAGAAGGTTCCTCATAGTCAATGCCCTCCCTCTGAGTATAACCTTTCGCTACAAGCCTAGCCTTAAAGGTCTCAACCTTTCCATCAGATCCTCTTTTCCTCTTGTAGACCCACTTACAACCAATGGGTTTAATATTGGCTAGAAGTTCTACAAGATCCTAGACCTGATTGGAATCCATAGATTCCAATTCAACCTTCATAGCTTTAACCCAATGAGCTGAATCAACATCAGCCATTGCCTCTTCGTATGTGGCAGGATCAGATTCAGATTCTATGGAGACAGCTTCAAAAACTTCTCCTAAGAACATGCATCTATCAGGCTGGCTGATAATCCTCCCACTACGACGAGGTTGTTAGGGATATATACTAAAAGTCATGCTTTATGTAGTTAATTTATTATTCATTTAATAAATTCAGTTATTCCAATTTTATGAGAATCTGTGAGGGCAATGTCTATATTGTATTGTTAATTTAATATTATGCATATGTGTGTCTCATTCTACATAGTAGGTGGTTTGGTGTGTAGAGTTCGCCTTACACATAGAAGATCAGACCATTTGATCTTGTAGAATGTAAGATTTTGGTTTACAATCTTAGATGGAATTGGGCACACCAACGGTAGAACTGCAGCATGGTGTTGTAGTAGGTTTGTCTTGACTACGGGAAACAATATAGTTTCAACTCACTATGCTAGTACACTTTGTGTATTAAACGGAACAGACTTGGGGTAATTATCTTTATACTGACCTGTAAGATAAATAATATCTCATGGCTATTATGAGTGCTTATGCTCTAAATCCTAGGTTAATTTATAGACACGTACATTTGATATTTACACTTTGATCCCTAAAAGGATGAGATCCTTAAATGGGTCAATATCTCATTGGATTGGGTGACAATATTAATTGTATAGTGAATATTAATTAATGATGGAATCCATGTCTCAATTTTGGGATTGATGATATTCCCTTGAGGAAGCTTATAAGTTTTGATTATGTCAAACCCTGCAGGTGGATTTTGTATCCGACATATCAGATAAGTTAAGCAGAGGATCTCAAGTAATTTTAAGAGATTAATTAAATATGGTTGTCAGTAATTAATAGATATCTGTAATCTTAACGTGGGGAGATAATAAGCATTTAATAACATAGAGCTCGAAATATATTTTTGAGATAAGGGTAGGAGTGCAATTATAATTCTTTAGTGGTATGAATTATAATTTATGGAAATAGGAATTTGATTCAGTTCGAATTAGGGTTTCCTAATTCCATAAAGAAGTCTATTCCTTGTTGACTTCTTATAGTCCCTATCGTAGCCTATATAAATGCCTTGGGCTCTCCTCTCAGTTTGCATTTTTTCCATCTAGAGTATTATAACTCGAAATAGAAAAGAGATCGTAAAAGAGAGAGCATAAAAGTAAAAGGATTTCGAAGAGCCCACACTCAGTTCAATATTCTGGCAGCAGAGGAATACGGTAGAAGATCGTGAGCTGTTATCGAACCCGTGTTCTCGATTCATCTACTACAGCAATTCAGTTTTGCAGTTCGAGGTAACCCTAGTTCCGTCCTTGTAGGGTTATTATAGATGTCACAAAATATTTTTGCAGTACCAACTTATACGCACTGTCAATGGATTCTGGGACCGAAAATGGGTGAAGAAGTGGTATTTTCTTGAATTATATCGTTATCAACTGCGGGTTGGACTGGGGGCTCTCCTTCTATCTCTCTCAGATCTATCCTTCCTTTAGGTTTATGGTTCATGATATAATCATCCTCCAAGAAGACAGCATTCGTACTAACAAACACTTTCTGTTCTCTTGGATCATAAAAATACCATCTATAAGTACCCTTTGGATACCCTACAAAATAATATACTTTCGATCTAGAATCTAACTTGCTCATCTTTCCTTTCAGCACATGTGCCGGACACCCCCATATCCGGAGATGTTGCAAAGAAGGCTTGTACCCAATCAACATCTCCCGTGGTGTCCTGGGAACAAATTTGCTTGTTACTAGATTTAGTATGTATACAACAGTTTCCAAAGCATAACCCCATAGGAATAATGGCAACTCAGAATAACTCATCATCGACCTAGTCATGTCTAAAAGAGTCTGGTTCCTTCTCTCTTCTACACCATTCTGCAGAGGCGTACCAGGTGCAGTCAACTGTGACAGAATCCCATTCTGTACGAGGTGATCAATAAACTCATTAGAGAGGTACTCGTCACCTCGATCAGATCGAATAGCCTTGATATGTGTACCCAACTGCTTCTCCACTTCAGCCCTAAACTCTTTGAACTTTTCAAAGGCTTCTGACTTGTGCTGCATTAGTTACACATATCCATGCCTACAGTGGTTATCAGTAAATGTGATGAAATACTCATAACCACGCCTTGCTTTAATATTTATTGGTCTACATACATAAGTATGAACTAATTCCAACAATGCTTCGGTCCTATTGCCCTTTGCAGGAAAGGGCCTTGTGGTCATCTTACCCTCTAAACAAGACTCACAGACTTCCAATAGTTCGAGAACCAAATCGCCTAAGACCCTTCTTTGACTAGTCTGCCAATCCTATTTAGATTGATATGTCCAAGCCTCATATGCCAAAGCCTAGTTGGATTAGTGGAAGGTTCTTTTCTTTTAGATGGTACAGTTACCATTGAGTTATTAAGTTATATGCAAGAATCTTTAGAAACATTGGGAGCAATCACATACAAACTATTTGATTTAACACTAGAACAAATAAAAGAACCATTTCTTTTAATCACAACTTCAGTTTCAAAATGAAAAGAATAACCATTATTCGATAAATTAGAAACTGAAATTAAATTACATCTCATTGAAGGGACATAAAGCACATCTGATAAACTTAAAACTTTATTGTCTAGAAATTCAAAAACTACGACTCCTATAGCAACCACAGAAACGGTTGCGCTAGAACCTAGAGTAAGCACGATCTCCCCATCACTGCATTTCCTAGTTGATCTGAACCCCTGCAACAAATTATAGATATGTTTAGTCGCACCAGAATCAATGCACCAAGTGTTTGAAGTATCCGTAATAAAACTTACTTCAAACACATGTGATTCAATCATACCTTGAACTCTTGTAGGTAAGAATTCTAGACAGTTCCTCTTCTAGTGGCCCTTCTCACCGCATTGGAAACACTTTCCTTTGCCTTGGCTACCCTCCTTCCCTTTGCCCTTACCTTTTCCCTTAGATTTTGCAATCTTAAGGACCGGTCCAACACTTGGACCACCAGTGCCTGCCTTCTTTTTCCCTTTCTTGCCTTTCGGTGTAGATCGAGAGGAAGAAGAGCTTTTCTCAATGTTCAAAATGCTGCCCCCAGGTTTGATCTCCCCTTCCGCTGCCAAAAGAAAACTCATCGATTCGCTCATTGAGAAATCCATTTTATTCATATTATAATTCAGTTTAAATTGAGCGAATGATGGCGACAGCGTATTGAGGATCATATCAACTTGGGTTTGTGCATCGATGTTGGCACCAAGGGTCTCCAGCTCATTCAAATAACCAATTATTTTTAAAACATGTTCTTTGACTGGAGTCCCTTCCGACATCTTAGCACTCATTATCTTCTGCATGGCTACCTGCCTGCCAGGCCTGCCATGCTCCCCAAACATCTTTTTCAGGGATTTGATAATGTCACTGGCAGAATTGTTCAACTCGAATTGGTGTTGCAACACACTAGCCATTGAGGCCAGAATGTAGCAACAGGCCATTCCATTCGACTTTTTCCATTTGTCGAACTCGCATCTGACAACTGCCAAAGCACTTGCAGCGGGTTCTTCGGGGCATGGGGTGGTGAGGACATATATGTGATCTTCCGCAGTTAACACGATGTCAAGGTTACGTTTCCATTCAGCTTAGCTAGTGTATACCATTAACTAGGATCCAATCACAACCGCCTCAAGTAGCGCCTCCGTATGGTGGTCACCCTAACACGTCTGATTGATCCTATCCATAGGAAGTTCACATCTAGTAGCCAATGAGTAGTGTACCCTCCGTATGAAATGATCACCCCTGGCGAGGTGACACAGATTGCACTACTCATCTTACAATGAACCATTAATGGAATATCGTGAGTGTTATTAATAAGACCGTCTCCCAATAGATTTAATGAGAAAGGATTTTGCTTTTGAAAAAGTTGTTTTCTCACATTACCCATAAACATCCCATGTTTAAGAAAGAGGCTAAAACTATATCTTTTACTAGAGGAACAGCCATCTCCTCCATTCTTGGTTGGCATGGGCGGTCACGTTTACTCAGAAACGTATGGATTCTTGGCTTCTCGGGGAAACCCTCAAAAGTTCTGCTTAGAGAAATTTTTTGGGGTGCCTCAAGGTCATATTATATCTCGAGGTGTTGTTAAACATAACATGCCGTTGGAATCGATATGAAACTTGAACCTTAGCTAACCCTGTTGCATCGGGATTAGTCTACTTTACTTGAGATGCCAGCTAATGTAATGAAAACGGTTTTTGAATTTTATTTTAGAAAACTTGTTTTATGTGCATGCAAGTAGTAACAATATAATTAAATGTCAATCACAAACCAAGCACATAAAACACAAAACTAAAATGAAATATAAGCATCCAAACGATGCCTCTATCTCCCATGGATCTATCTCCACATATCCAACTTCTTGGTTTGATCACCTCCAGCTCCATCTTCATGGACAACGGCTTGCTCCTCCATCTTCATAGATTTTCTAATTCTATTACATTACTCCTATGCTTCTTTCGAAGCTTACAATTTGTCTAGAAATAGAAATTACAATGAAATAAAAGGCTAGGGAAACCGGTGCGACTTTCCTTTTCGGAGGATTGAAGTCGCAGCGCCCTTTACACATGCCTTAAACTAAACCAATAAAACATACACCAATCTCAAACAATTAAATACAATAATTTAAAATCTTGGTGCCATAGGAGATATCAGACTAACTTGCTGCAAAAGGATAGTTGCACGCACCTCCACGCATATATATAACAAACATATATATAACTATTGGAACCCCTAATTGATTCACAGAGTACATAAACTCTTTACGTACTGAATTAGAACTCAAAATAGCATCTTCCTTTCTGTCGCAGTTCGAGCGATCGAACAGTTCGATCGATCGAAGACCGTTCGATCGCTCGAATCTTCGATCGATTAAACTCTATTCAATCGCTTGAACTTTCAGTTTAACAGAATGATTTAAAAATTTTATAGAATTTAATAAAATAATGTTTATAATTTTAAAAACCTTTAAAACAGTAAACTGAACACCTGGACAGAGAACCTGTCTCAATCGATCAAACCAGGTTCGATCGATCGAACAATCAGAGAGTTCGATCGATCGAACCTGGTTTGATCGCTTGAGAACAGAGGATGTTCGATCGATCAAGACTACTTAGATCGATCGAACCCAACATGCATTCAATGCAATCATGATTTGCATTCTGCTGCGAAAACACTATAGAAAGAGATCTGTAACGATGCAGTTTTGAAAAATAGTTCTAAAATCAACATGTAAATCAAAACTAGTGTTCCAAAACGCATCTATAGATCCAAACAAGTGTGGCTCAGATACCAATTGAAGGGAAAATAGGTTTAAAATCAGTTTAAACACGCAACAGAAAGATTAAAGTTATAAAAACTTTTTAGTACCCCAGGATCTACTACTTGTCAATTCAATAGATGCGTAATAAAACGAGGGAGAAGAAAATCTCAGGTCTTGAACCCAGTTCTGATTTTCTTCTTTCCAAGATGGTACAAGAGCCTCCACTAGGTTCTCTTCACCCTTATATCTCCTACAGATACTTCCCGGAGAGGTTAGAGATGGTGGGATCTCTAACAGAGAGGAAAAGGAGAGTTTGGGAGCTCTAAAATAATTTCTGCAGCTTCTGGTTTATAAAAACAACGAACCTCAAATCCAGAACGCAACTGCCCTATTTATAGATTCCCAGAACTGACCTATCCTTCGAGCGATCGAAGACCTTCGAACCATCGAATTGTTTTTGAGCGATCGAACATGCCATGACTTCAATCATTCGAACTAGCTTCGATCGATCAAACCTGCCTTGACATGATCCCCTTCTGCCTTTCCAAGTATCCTAGCAGAGCTAAGAGTGGGACCTCCCAGGCTCTTTATTGTTGGCTCCGATCAGTTGTTAGTTACCATGACAAAACTCTTTGATCAACAAACTAACCAACTGATTGGTTAACGTTTACTCCACTATAAAACGATAACTGAACTCCAACGTAAAAGAACAAATCTGAAGCGATAACTAGACTTGTATGGTATACTAATGTCCCTCTACCGTCAGCATTCGTAATCATATTCAGGTAGTCGGATAACTGTTACTGTCAACCTGAATCATGATTACTTCTTGTATTCCTTGAGTCCCATTCACCTCTCATGATTACCAAACATGTTGATAATTACTTATCAACGTGACTGCAGTTCTCAGTGATCAACTTGGTGACATTCTCAAGGAAACTCTTACTCTGAAACAGAGGGTAGATTCTATCTTGATAATATATGTTCACAACCCTATGAACATGTCATATCCAAGATACCCAGGTGTTGATCTTTTATAGACCTCACTGATTGGTAAGTCAAAGCAGCCATATCCACAGTCTGTGTTCATAATCGTCCCAAGATTGAGAACACGTACCTTATACAAGTTATGAGTTCCTATCGACTGTTGGCAGCCTTAAGTGTCAATAGGAGAGCTTAGGTCCGTCAATGCACTATAAGCACTAGCATATCAACTAAGAGTAACACTCTAGTGATTGAGATTAATCACTCCATCCAATGGTAGTTAATCATGCTATAGTGTAGACCTGATGAGGTATCCAGTCTCATCATCCACTGTGACAAGTTCTAAGTATCAAAGAATAGTATTCCTTATCTCACTTGTATGTATCTCATACATACATGAATTACTTACTATGATACTTAAGGATCAACAATCATCTCATGAAAGAAACATACATAATAAAATGTAAAGCTGATATCCATATATTAAAATGCTGAGTTCACAGAGAACAATGGTTGAGGGCACAAACTCAACAGTTGGTAGCTGAGTTCACAGAGAACAAGCATCGAGAGTTAGTTGTGGTTGTGAAAACCATACATATAGAACCGATGGAGTTGGACACTGACGAATTCCTGAGCAATCTCGGAACAATCAGTATGACATATGAATAGAACGAGGTTAAGGATAAGATTATCCCGTTACCTTGAGCCACATATTAGTTGAGTGGTCTCACATGTTAGTTGAGCAGTATTTGTAGTTTGGAACCTGGGAGTAGAAATAGAATGTTTAGATTTGATGTTACGTTTCGAACTTGTCATTTTATAACCTTTGTTTTGAGCATAGTTACCTTTGAGCGTACCTAGTAGGTAGACTGACCTTTGTGGTTAATAATATTATTATGTGAGGTATTCATATTGCTTGATGTGATCGTATTATATAGTGGTACTATATTTGTTACCGCATTCATTAGTTCTACCTGAGCTATAAGATAGAATTCGACTGACCAAGTAGTATTTCATTTTTAGGTAGCGACATTGAACACTACCAGCACTCGTTATGGTTAGAACAACTCGAGGAACCCAGGCCAACTAAATGGAGTATCTGATGTAGTACCTCCCGAGATAGATCCAACAGGGTTTTATCTGTCGCATGGAACAAATTTTCAATCTTGCGGATCGTGTCATCGGCAATGGAGCACCAGAACGTCAGACAAAAGTCAAGTTGCTAAAGGAATTTCATACTCTTCAACCAGGAACCTTTACCGGATTAAAGGGAGTGTGGCAAGCTGAGCAATGGAATCGCCAAATAGAATTGATATTTGAGACACTCAAATATACTGACGTAGAGAAAAGACATCTGGCAGTATTTCAACTGACGTTCTCAGCAACAGATAGGTGAGGTGCAGTGAAAGCTACGATAGGTGAAGAAGTTGTAGGAAGAATGACTTGGGAATCATTCAAGACCCGATTCCCAGAATCTGAAAAGAACAAAAGGGAGATAGAATTCATACAATTAGTCCAAGGTAGTTTTACAGTGCCGGAATATACAACTCAATTAGAGAGACTATCATGATTTGCATCGCATACGATCGACACACCAAGAAGGAAGATCAAAAGATATCATTAGGGATTAGTTCCGCATATTCATCACATGACTATAGGACATTTAGACAAATCTTTCGAAGCATTGGTAGAAATAAGGACAACAATCTGATCAAGCATTGCAAGGAAACAGCCAGTTTCTCCTAATGGATCAGAGAGGAAGGGATAGTCAGGTTGTGTTGGCAGCTAACCAAGTTCAACAAGGAAACACAGAGAGAAGTTATGGGGTCAATCGCCAGAAGCGCAAGAGATTGGAGAATGACAAGAAAGAATCAAAACCAGTGGCAACTCCAACACAGCACAGAGAACGAGATACCTGCTAAATTGTGGAGTACTAAGACACCATTCCCAAGAATGTAGAACAACAAGGAAATTTAATAGACAAGGACTATAATGCTTTAACTGTGGTAAAGTTTGTCATGTCCGTAAGTTTTGTCCAGAACTAGAGACGCAACACAATGCTCCATCGCAACAAGTACCACAAGGGCAGATTTGTCGAAAAAATAATTGGTCTCGACTTAGACAAGGACGATAGACAGAAGGTACAACCCTGAGCACCTATAATTTGTATTACATATGATCTCAATATTTCAGGAAGTTGGCATTCTTTTGATTTGATAGTAAGAGGATTAGACTAATCAGCTCACCCTACAATGTTGAGCCTATGCCATAACTTGTAGATACCCAAACAATTCATTTGACACTAATCAATAGTTGTCTATGACAGTAGTTATCCAGGATATAACATCTTTTGCATCCCCATACAACATCATTTGCATCCATTGCATCCCTATCTGACATCATTTGCCTCCCTATGCGAAAGATTACGCCAACTGTTGGTACGTTGGACAGAGATGAGGATCAATTTTCTTGAGACGTATCCTTGACAGGAGAGGACGAAATAGAAGATTCCGAGTATAGGAGAAGAGATACGAGTAACACAGAGACAACACCAGAATTACAAAGAGTACCATAGAAGAATGATTTTCAACACCGATCGTCTATTACTTTCATCTAGTCAAAATGTTATATAGTAGATCGACTCACGAAATCAGTATATAGCCCTACCTAACCTATTTGATTAGTACGTGGAAGTAAAATGAGTATTCAACAGATGGTATGACCTCGAGAGATGATTATATCAATAGCACATGGGAATTCGGAGATGTGAGGAAGTTTAAATCACCAACTACGATACCAAAGTCACAACACTTTCCAAACAACATACTGAAGGATGATAATAACACGGGAGCTAACAAGGACGTCGTATACAATAAGAAACCGACTGATGATGCTGACAATCATAACCAGGAGTCCAGAGATGGGAGGCAGCCAACTGATAATACAGTAGAGACATCGTCAGCACAGTTCGAAGCATCTTCAGAGACAGGAGTAAATGAAAACGCTTCGCTACAACTTAGTTGAGATTAGAACACTTGATCAGTAGAACCCTCACACCGTAGAGTTTAACTTGAGGAAGGAACCTTGTGTGTTTGGGAACTAGCCATTTCAGATTTTGTAAAATGATTAGATTGTGTTACCTAGAACCTTTTTCCCGAAGTTTGACATACGAATTTCATATATCTAAACCCTAAGTATTGGTAAGTTGTCACCCTAGTATTCATAGATCATTGACCTCTTCGTATCGCGTGTTTAGAACTTAACCCATTGGGGACTGATGTAATCGTTTATGTAAAACGAGAACTTGGTCATTATAGAGTAGGTCTTGTGAGATGGTTTTCTTTTTCATAGGGGTTACTGCTTCAGATTTCGAGGACGAAATCTTTTGATAAGGGGTGGATAATGTAATAGCCTATATTTTCGAATACATATATATACCCCTAGTACCTTTCCTAGCCTTTGGGTAAGTTTGGTTCCCAATCGATTGAGATATTCCCAATCGATTGCCACTTTTTGATCCTAATCAATTATCATCTTTCCCAATCGATTGCCATTATGCCGACCTGAATTTATGATGTATCCTCATCCCAATCGATTGCCCTTGTATCCAATCGATTTGTCCACATAATGTCTGGTCCCAATCGATTGCCACCTGGTCCCAATCGATTGCCAATGGTCTGCTCCTTATGCGCTGGAATTACCACCCCTTTCCCTCCCAATATATATGGTCTGTTTGTGTGTGTGTGTATGTGTGTGTGTGTGTGGTGTTTAAGCAGAGAGAGTTAGGTGTGTGTATGTGTGTATCTATATATACATATATATATATACAACCGTGTGTGTGTGTATATATATATATACTCTCGAGTTTAGAGAAGAAGAAGAGAAAGAAAGAGAAGAAGAAGAAGAGGAGGAGAAGAAGAAGAGGGGGAAGAGAATAGAGAGAAGGAGAGAGACTGAAAAGAAGGAGAAGAGAGAGGGAACTCACTATAGCCGCCACCGTCGAGCTCAGGACGCCGTCAATGGAGCGCCGTGACAAGGTGAGTTCATTAACTCAGTCAAGAGGGATGTTTTTGGGATGATTCTCTATGTTAATAACGTACATGAGAAGACAAGGAACCCCCAACGTTTTTAAAATAAAACCAGCAGTTTCTAAGGAAGAAGATAGAGTCCAATCGATTACCATTGGATCCAATCAATTGGATATATTCCCAATCAATTTCCATGGTTTTCAATCGATTGAATAATTTCCCAATCGATTAGATTGCCATGGAATCCAATCGATTGCTATGCCAATCGATTTCCATTTTGTCCAATAGATTGGGTGAGAACAGAATGTTGTTTATATGTTGTGAGTTGGTTATGATATACTTTTAGCTGTAAAGATATTTTTATAGTTATGACATATGTTTAATATTGAAAACTCGTTATAAGAATGGTTAGTGCGTTGTATGTCAGAATTTGACTTATATGAAGTTGATGTTCATATTATAAGATGAACTATTTAACTGCCATATGTTGTTATTGTTGAACTGAATAGTAAAACGGAATACGACAGCATGTTAATGACCGATTAATGAGTTAATATGATAAATACGAAGCATGTGGTAATTCCTGTATCTAGAGCATGGGCATTGCACAACATGTGATCAGCATGCATGGGATAGTGTTATGAAGAGATAAAAGAATATGATGAGAAATTGGATATGTGACGTATATGAAATATGAGACATGTGTACTTTGGATCAATGGGATCAACGGGTGATGAGTCGGGTGGATGTGGGACGATTAGAGTTCCTAGTGCGCCTCTCGCCGTTGAAGATGTCTAGCGATACGTATGCACTGTTGAAGACGACCGTGTAGAAGACCAGTGAGGATATACACATTGTAGAAGACGTCTGATGTGCCGTTTCTATCGTTTACAGATAGGAGGTACCTTTAGACGACCGGTAACCCTATCAAGGGATCGTGGGACCTACTGCCTAGTCCGGTGATTCTGATTGGTATTATGGTATCAACGTATGAATACAGGTTGGTATTATTATATCGACGTATGGATACAGATTGGTATTATGGTATAGACAAATGGATACGGAAACCGATATGAATATGAGAATTGTTAGTAAGATGATTGTTCAGTCAGGGATTCAGCGTCCCGGCATGAAGATAGATGCATGGGTTACATGCATGGATTTGGTGAATATGTGATGAGATATTATACCATGATCTTTATCATTGTCATTACTTTATATGTTTCCTGCTATCTTTGATTTAATGCATGCATAGTTTAATAAGACCTCTACTATGTCCGTGAGTGACGTCATTGATAAGAGATTAACCGCATTTTAAGATACTGAACAGTAACGGTGAGGAGTGTTGTTTAATGTACTCACTCAGCTTTGTATTCAAATATGATGGCGTTTGTGCCCTAGACATTCCAATATCTAAAGCTTTGTAGGTCTTGAGGACGGGAGGCTGATGTATTGCC
This sequence comes from Hydrangea macrophylla, assembly GCA_033977485.1. Taxonomy (NCBI): domain Eukaryota; kingdom Viridiplantae; phylum Streptophyta; class Magnoliopsida; order Cornales; family Hydrangeaceae; genus Hydrangea; species Hydrangea macrophylla. The sequence goes on from CM066989.1 coordinate 31,627,831, forward strand.
GAACTTGGAGCTGAAGGCTAGAAGACGAAGACGAAGACGTGCCGTGCCGCTTTGTAATAGCTAGTTTATATATCTGTTGTACTTCTGTTAATATTTGTTGTGAGCCTCAGACTATAAGCCAGCTGTTGTAATAGATTTAGTAGACTTTTATAATTGGTACTTGGGTATCTGTTGCTTCCAAACCTTTTATATTTCCGCTGTAACCTCTGAGTATGTTAATAAGATATGTTCTATGAATAGCATCCTACATATCGCGGTGTTTGTTGGTTTGAGTAGATGACAATGCGGTTATTCACCAGTCATGAACCTACGAGACCAAAAAGGAACTTATTTTCTCTATTTTTGCTTCTCCGGGGCGTGATAAAGTCACTTACAAATTCAAAAATTCAAATTTATTTTTCATTATATTTTTTCCTACCTATTTTTCTCACTATTTCCTCGTTAATCAAACAAAGTAAAGATTTATATTTTCGTATTCATTCTCTCAAATCCATGAACCAAACTCGACCTAAATGGAGAAGATAAACAAAATAGTGGTGACAAGTGACAACTTCTAATCACAAGAAGAGCCCTTTTATTTGAAAAGATAACATAAACTTCCGTTCACATTTATTTTTCTTTCACGCATACATCTCTCAACTAATCTACCATTACTTGGCCATGCATAGTCTATATAATGAATTAGAATCAATGGTACCCACCAAAATTAGTATGAGTGATAATTGACTTTAACCTAAGTCCAAATTTGAGATCACCTAATTTTTAATTGATAATTGACTTTAACCTAAGGTCCATCTCTCTTTTAAGGGTTTCTTGGCTTAAGGGCTTAATAAATGCTTGGCCTTCCACTTGAAGACAGTTTCAATTAATGAATAATGACTTTTAGCTTAAAGGGTTTTTTGGCGGCTAAACATCCAAAAATCCTGAAAAATCAGAATCGGAAGATAGTATGAAAATTCCTAAATTTTGGAATTGGCTTCGGAGTGACTTTTTATGTTCTGAAAATTACAAATTTATTTCCAAAACACTTATTTCTGATCCTTTCCATCCGAAATACACCCCTAATTTGACATTTCTGACTTAAGGGTTGTATAGAGTTTATTGTTATTACTAAAATGCAAGAGAAATTCTTGTAATTCTCCTAATCCATGCGGGGTAAATGTACCCATAATATTATGTTTTTGTTAATCTTGTTGAGAATGATTGTCTTTAATTAATTTTCACAAGTTAATCTACGCCAAAAGTCTCGCTAATCAACGATATTGCAATTTGTAGATACCCCCATAATTAATAAACCAACTTTGTAATCAACATAATCTTTACATTAATCAATACTCGAATATACATAACTTTGTCAACGATATTGCAATTTGTAGATACCCCCATAATTAATAAACCAACTTTGTAATCAACATAATCTTTACATTAATCAATACTCGAATATACATAACCATAGAGATTCTAAAAGGCAAGTGAAAAAAAAGAAGGATATAAATGCATAGGCTGAACTGAGTATATTTATATACATTGTCCCAAGGATTTTCAGGTCCTTTTACGGACCAAAGCCCAGAAAAGAAATGTTCTCCTAGATGAAAAGCCTATGTAAAACCCAAGTAACTCCTAAAATCAAATTCAGTCCACATTTTACATTTGATACTCATTTTTATGAAAACCGTGTGTAAGTTTATCCAGAGAAGAAACTACTTGTTGAGTTATTGGAGTCTTCGGAAGCCACACACACACGGACTCTTGAATAGCCACAAATTGAATGCACAAATACCGAACTTTTTAGAACTGGATCTTTTATGAACCACTTAAACTCGTGCTACCGAACAATATCAAAACAAAACCATCTATGATCAAAGTGATTGGCTTCTTTGTCTGCGCATTCGAGCAGCCCATGACATATTGCTTCTTGAATCCTTATTTTCGCTCCTTCGCTTGAGCTCTACAAGTTGAGCCTCCCAATTATGGTTCCTCCATTTACCCCCCTCTTCAAATCTCTGATTTTAACCCCAAGTCAAACAATACATTAGTCTACATATATACACACACACACATTGGTAAATTTTGCCATAAATTGTTAATTTGGTATGTAACACAACCATTACAAAGCATGGATTAGTGAACTAAGAACATCTCCACCCGTGAAGCTAAAAAGGAGAGCAATTTCTCAAATCTGTCCTTTTGGCTCTTCATGGCACATGCCAAAAGACTAGTGCTATAAGTGTGGAACCAAATCAATAGTCACATTGTCACAATGGGTCTATCTAGTTTGGAGATTTGTATGTATAGTTGATTGAGAGCCGCTAAAGCTCAAGGAAAGAACGTAACCATTAAATTGTTATTAAAATAATGATCGTAGTACTGTACCGATATTTGGTAGTAAATAGTATTACTCTAACGGTTATTATAAGTTCAACTAATTATGGACTTTGAATTGCCATAAAATGAAGTAATGGGCATCCGAAACTATTTCATGTGACTATTACACTTGCTATGATCTCATTAATACTCAATTGTGGTGCAAGTCCCACAAGTGTGAGGTTAACATGAGCAAGGACTTAGCAACCAAATTTGGATCATACCCCCTCTTTAACTTTTCAAAAACATTCTTTTACTTTATATATTTTATACAATATTTGTTTTGTCCCTTAATTGTTCTTATTCAACTTTTTAAAATAATTCTTTTACTCTATATATTTCATACTTTATTCATTTTACCATTTAATTATTCCCCTCAACTTTTCAAAATAATTCTTTTATCTCATATATTTCATACTTTATTCATTTTTTTTTAAATATAATTTTTTCCATGTTAAGGTAAAAAAAATAATAAATAAATAAATAAATAAATAATCCACTTTGCCCCTTTTAAGCTTAAAAAAAAATTGAGGCTTCTGTCCCCCAACAAAACTCCCAAGATAAATACACAAATACAAATATCAAGAGAGAGAGAGAGAGAGAGAGAGAGAGAGAGCTATACCTGGCCATATTGGGGCCATTTTCTAGCAGTGTAAGGCAGGTGGATACCCATAGCCAAATCTCTATCATAAGAGGCTCTTGTATTTGGGTCCGACAGAGTCTCATAAGCCTCCTGAACCAGAATGAATCTCTTCGTGTACTCCTCCGCACGGTCCGGCGGCGAAACGTCGGGGTGGTACTTCCGTGCTAATTGCTTGTACGCTCTCTTGATCTCAGAGAGGGTCCCACTCTCTGGTATGCCCAGTAGATCGTAGAAGCTCTCTGTCACTTCCTCTGTCTCGTACAGGTTATCAATGGCCGACTCTGTTCTGGTCCTGAACGACCCAGATTGAGATTTGATTGAAATTCTTGATTTTAAGAGATGGGTTTTGAAGAAAAGGTGAGAACTTGTTTGAGGGATTGTTTTCTTGATTGGTGGATTATTGGGTTTTGTGGAGAGGTGGAAGATATTGTCGCCTCCTGAAATCCTTCCACAGCTCATTTCTTCTCTCTCTCTCTCTCTCTAATTGTTTTTTCCAATATGGACATGTATCTTATAATGTGTGTGCATGTATATGTATTATATAGATGTTTTTTTTTTTTTATATTGGCTGACATGGATGAAGTTTGAACTCTGAAACCATGTATTTGGAGTGAATTTATAAGTACCAAATTATTTGTTAGTTGAGTTATACCATCCTATACTATTTTACAGATGTTTGGGAGGGTGAAAAGTGAGAAATTATTCACTGAGAGCTGTTAGTGTGGTGTGATTATCTAATATCAACCATCTACTTATCCTCTCCTTTTAGGCAATCATAACAAGTGATTATCAGATTTAAATTTTGAAATTTTACTAACCACTTGTCATAATTTTTCTTCAAGGAGGGGATAATTAAGTGATTGAGATTAAATGATCACACTACATCAACATATGGACATGACGTGACGGGCACACTGAATAACTTCTCGTGAAAAGTGGTAGGAGTAGAATATATGATTGTGGGGCGGTTTGGAAACGTTGAAAACATCTCATTATTTTTTTCGTTTTTTTTATAAACACTAGTATTAAATTGCTTTTATACAGTATTCTGGTAGGATAAATTATATTTTGTATCCTTATTATTTGGGTGTGATTTTATTTTAGTCTTTACAATTTTAATTTTGTCACTTTGGTCCTTATAGTTTTAGTTTTAGGTTTAATATAATTCATTCATCAATTTTTCCATACAGTTTTTGATAGATTTAAATTCAATATAGGTATGAAAATTGTAATTTCTCTAAATAAATTTAACACTATGCCCCTAATGATACTTCAAGTGTGCATCACATGACATATTTCTGTCAAAAAACTATAGAAAATTTTCATGAATGGACTATTTTGAACCTAAACTGAAATTGTAAGGATTAAATTGATAAAATTGAAACTACAAGAACTAAAATGATATCACCTTCAAACTATTAGAGTGCAAAGTGTAATTTACCCTTTGTGGTATATCTAACCCCAATAAAGACTCTGTTGAATAATGTTAGGCTAAATATCTAGTTTGGTTCTAAATACTTTACCATTTATATGTGTTAGTTGAGAATCGAATTTGAGATTTAGACTTGGAACCATAGAATTATCCCACTAGTATATACCTAGTAATGATATGTCTATCAAATTTGAATTCCATGTTTAATTCTCAAATGCTATAATAGTTGCATCATATACTATGTTAGTGATCTATGGTATCATATATTGTTGTATGTGAGGGCAAACGCAAGCTTGGTCTAGGGTGGGTCCAGAGACCCCTCCTGAGCTTTTGAAAATTACAAACCATGCTATAGAATTTTAGGCTTTTTAGGTATAGGACCCCCTCATGTTACATCTTTTATCCGAATTGGATGTGTAAAAATAGTTTCATTAATGTTGCGTTTTCCAAATTTTGTATCCAAAATGCTTTCTAAATACATGTGGCAATTGGCCCATTTGATTTTAATTGGAGAATGTTAAGGTGATTCTACTACCACATGTATTGAAATTCAAAATTTAGAAATTACTCAACTAGTTTTAGGATGCTTTTTCTTTCCTAAATAAAATATGGTTCGCTCTCCAGCCTCACGTCTCTTCTCTTTCAGCTATGAAAGTTGTGAAAAATCACTTGCACAGTCGAATGGGTGACCAATTGTCAAATGATAGTTAGCTTGTGTATATTAAGAAAAAGAGCCTGAACGAAGTTATAAATGATGTTGTAACGAAACGTTTTCAAGATATGAAGTATAATATTAGCTTTTGCGAATGTTTTATTCATACTTACATTTTGATCAAAAATTTTGGATCTACCCTTAATTGCATATAGTTCAATTAAAAAATATTTAAAAATTTAAATTTAAAATTCAAATTTGAGAACGACAACATTATTAATACAAAAACTGATGATTCACAAGTATGATACTATTTAGAACTCGTGCCCACTTGTTTTTATCGAAGCAGCCTCTGCATAAAGGCTTTCATAATTTTCAATTTTAATTGAGGTATGGTGAGTCAATTATGTTCAGGTACAGATTAAGGGTCTAATTTGATGACTATTGCATGTACAGACGAATGGGTAAAGGCCATGATAGAATTCAACTGATTGAGAATTAATGTTAAAGTAACTTATGATAGATAGTCGGCTTCAATTTGAAGGTTACATAAGCTATTGAGTAATCCAAACGAGTCTGAATCTATGTGGATCCAATCTTGTTATTTCTCTTCTTTTTTTTTTCTAGGATTAAAGGTTGATTAATATCCAAATAGCTAAAACTTTCGACAACATCAACAACACTTAAATGAATGCGTTCTTTCCCATTAGATTTTTCTTCTTTTTTTTTTTTTTTTGGTGTTTATTTGCCATTAGTTTAATAGAAAATTTGGTATTAAATACCAAATTAGGAGAATTATTTGGTTATAAGACATAAGGAAAAAATATTTGGGGACAACGATATATTTGGTGGAAGTTGTTGGGGATAAACTCTACTACTTCTAGTTCTGACCAATATACCTCTTTCATTCATTTCTAGTTAGAGAGAGAGATGATCGCACCTCCGGCCAACTCCATCACACCTCCATCCAGCACTATCGCTGCTCCGACCATTATTTTTTTGGTTTGGATCTACCTCTTCTAAATCTATCACCACTACGACCTCCTCTGTCTCTCTCATTTTCGACGGACTTCACCACCACAATCACAAACCAGATCGCGCAGTCGCACAACCAGATGTGGTGATATTTGTCTCCTCCAACTACTAGCAAATCCACATCCACCAACACCACGAGTACATCGAAGACCACATGCTCGTGCCGTAAGCATTTTCACGAGTAGATCCGGCCACCAGCGCACCAATCCACCACAGACCTGTCATAGATTCTTCGCTGGAATAGTGTGGAGTGGTTTTTTTTTTTAACACATTTTTTTGAGAAATTTATGAAAAAAAAAAGTCAATGAAGTTACTCAACATTTTCCAGATTTTGATATCAACTATAGTACTTGTTTGATAGATCTCCTTAAGTAGATCGTAAGAATATAAATTTTATGCAAAAAATAAGTTGCAGATTGATACGAATGCTCAAATTTTTGGAATATTTGTTAGAACACTTTTTTTGTGAAATTTCACAATATTTTTTTATTTTGAAAATTTCACAAATTTTTTGGTACTGGTATGAGAAATTAAATTTCAGGAACTCGTTTTGTAATCATCTCATGTTGATGTAGTGGTTTGATTGTGAAGAGATCGATGAAGTGAGGTCGTGGTGGTGATCGGCAGTGGCTTGGTGTGGCGGTGGTGGTTTTGTGAAATTTCACGAACTCTGAAATTTCACGACTTTTTGTTGATAAATTTCACAACTTTTTTTAAAAAAATTTCACAAGTTTTTTCGGTGGTATGAGATTAACTTTCAAGAACTTGTTTTATATTCATTTCTTGTTGATGTGGTGGTTTGATTGTGAAGAGATTGACAGAGGTTTGGTGTGGCTTTGGTGGTGAACGACAGAGGTCTGGTGGTGGTGGTGGTGGTGGTGGTCGCTGGGGGTCTAGTATGGTGGTGGTGGTGCTTGCCGGAGGTCAGACGAGCTCAAGCAAGGTCGCCGGAGCTCAAGCGAAGTCGCCAAAGCTCAGGCGAGGTCATGGTGGTAGTCGTCGGAGCTCAAGCGAGGTCATCGGAGGTGTAGTGGGTGAAACTCTTGGTGTAGACTATTAATATTGGGGATAGATTTGTCAAAACACCAAAGAATTGACCTACTCCCAAATATTTTTGCTAGTTATACCTAAACCAACACACTTTCCATATTTTGGATTAATTCCTAATTGCCCCTTAGTTTAATGAGTGCTTTAGATTTTAGTCTTTTATTGTAGACTTTTCTAGAAATAGGTCATTTTTTAAAACAGGAACTAGAAAATAATCCTTCAGTGTTTTTAAGGACATAAATACCTCCACTTCCATAAATCAAGGTTTCTAAATTTAAAATCTTATATAACTATATGGAGAGAGAGAGAGAGAGAGAGAGAGAGAGAGAGAGAGAGCGACAAAAAAAAATTCACAAACTCTTGATAATTTCGCACTACGTATTCAAAACTTCATAGTTAAAAAGTGAGAAAATATCACTGAGATTGTGTTAAATAGTGTGAAATTTCTCACTGTATTAACTAAGTATTTAAAATAGTGAGAACTGCATATTTTAATATATATAACAATTGAAAATTTCTCACTTATACTAGAAGGGTAGAGTAACCCACTTTTTAAAACAAAAATAAGCATACACATAGGGAGGATTTGATGAGATTAATTTATCAATAATTAACAATTTTTTTAGAAGAATTATAAAAAATTCACACCTTTTAAATGGATATGACGAGTAATTTTTCAGAAAGAAAAATAAATTTCTCACATTTTTAATACAAATTTCTCACTTTTCGGTGAGAAATTCTCACTCCTCTCTTTATACCAGAACTCTAGAGTGTGCTTCTCTCGAATTTATGATATCTGATTCTCTTTCTTGCATTAATCTATGTCGAGAACTCCGGCCTTCAAGCTTCTCATTCACATTTACAACACAATTTATTACCAGTCATGTAGAACCACTAAAGATGGCACACTACTATCTGAATCGTCAACTCTGGCAATGGCATCAGCATCAGCATCAGCATCAATTAGAAGGTACGGTTGATTGACAGTGGCCGCCGAAAAGTGATTGAGGAGCTTTTTCAATGGCTTGTAACAGAGAAATTTGTCCCTCCAATCGGGTAAGCTTCTTCAATATGCATCGGAAACTCCTTCCCAAACTTCATCTCAACGATGATGATGATGATGATGATGATGATAAATATAATCCTTTGATTGTATTTTAGAGAGAGAGAGAGTCTCTCTCTCTCTCTCTCTCTCTCTCTCTCTCTCTCTCTCTCTCTCTCTATATATATATATATATATATGTATAGATAGTTGTTTGGGGTTTGAATTTGAAACCCCTAAATTCAAGCATTTATAACTCTATATATATATACAGACCGACTCCAGAGCGCACTGGGTAAACGCATTGGGCGAACGTACTGCGTAAAACCCACTGGTCAAAAATGGGTCATGACACATTTTAAAATTAGGGCACTGATTTGGTAACCCAATCACACATTTTTTTTCTCCAATCCTCTCCATCTCTCTTCGTCTCTCACTCTCTCTTCATCCCTTCATCTCCAACCTCTCTTTGTCCCTGAAGGCGTTGACCAGTCCATCGTCCTAAACCTCAACCTAGTCTGGCGCTGACCACCATCTTCTCTCACCCAAACCCCAAATCAGTCTATAACCTCTCTTCATCTCTCTCTCTCTCTCTCTCTCTCTCTCTCTCTCTCTCTGACCAGTCCATCGTCCCAAACCCCTCTCTCAACCTCCCTCCATCCCCGACTTCTCCCCTGAACAAGTTCGGCACCATGAAGATTGTTGATTGTATCATCACCTGCAAAACCATGCCACCTTTACAAGGGCCTGTAAATATTGTTGATTGTATCATGAAGATATAGTCCGATGACTTCTCCATGATGAGTTTATTTTTCTTTTTTCTTTTTTTTTGCTGCTATGATAAGGGATTTAAAGGAACAAAATGGAGGGATTTTGCTGCTAAATTTGGGAATGTCTTTTCACTTGCTTCTGAAACTCATGCTTTGAACATTCCTAAGAACCTAACAACTTTGATTTTGATTTTCACATAATTTTATCAGTATCATAATCTAAGGATACCATATTGCAGGAAGTCTTAAAAGGCAGGAACTTAAAGCTTATGCGACCACTACAACTACTAAAACAAGACTTTCACAACTGAATTAGAAGATTGCATTGCAAAGAGAGGGAGAAAGGGATTTGGGTCGAAGAAAAAGAGAGGAAGAGAGGGGTTTGGGTCAATAAGAGAGAATGAGAGAGGGGTTTGGGTGTGGGTCAGCACCAAACTGAGATGGTGTTCGATAGACTGGTTCAGTCAGAGAAAGAGGTTGGAGATGATGAAGGTTCACAGAGTGGTGAGAGAGGGATTTGGGGAACAAAACGTGAGAGAGAGATTTGATTTGGGTATATATGGGTGGCCCTAATTTTAAAATGTGTCATGACCTATTTTTGACCCATGGGTTTTACCCAGTGCGTTCGCCCAGTGCGCTTACCCAGTACACTCTGGAGCCAGATTGTAAATTTATATGTATGTAATGAAGGGTATATTTGTCCATAAAATCTCTATAAAATTGAAAAAAAAAAAAACTAAATACTTATTACCTTCCAAAATCAGGGACTAATTACTATGTTTGCAATCTGGATAGGATCAATTCCTATTGGTGATCCAAAGTATAGACATAATCTTAAATTTCTATAGTTTCTATAGTTTAATCAGGGGCGGAATCATAGAATCCGGGGCTACGGCCCTTGTTGAAATTTAATTTATTATAATTTTTTTTAAAGTTTGATTACATATATGTAATTTGTGTAATTTTAAAATTAATTGATGCATTGGCCCCTTCAAATTTTTAACTTCTAAAAGAGCAACGCTATCTTTCCAACCAATAATGCTAGACCACACACAATTTCACACAAAATAATTCTGGTCCTTAATTCCAGTGGACCCTATTTGGCAAATATGTGAGTCCCACACTGGATCCACCAGAATCAAAGGCCAAGATTGTTATGTGTGGAATTTTGTGTGAGTCTAACATTACTCCCAACCAAATATGAATGAGTAATGATACACACACACACACACTTTTCTGCACCACACAATCTTGACCATTCATTCCAGTTGACCCCATGTAGATTCCACATAGGTCCCACGTATGAGCACATGGGGTCCAGTACAAGAATCAATGACCAGGATTTGCATGGTGTAGAAAAGTGTGTACAAAATAGTGAGTGTGTGAGTGTGTGTGTGTGTGTGTGTGTGTGTGTGTGATTTTTGAATATGAATCCCAAATTTGGTTACCAAATGCTTTGTCCATTGAAACACATGTAGTGACATGCTGTACCATTAATCATTATGCCACGACCCATCCCGCTAACATGCGAAAATAGGACACGTGGCATGCCATCAAGGCTTTTATAGTTCATTAAATAATCATACGCAGCGAAAAAGACTTTAAAACAACGTTGAGTGAGTAACACTTTAGGAAACATTATCCTCCGAGTTGTAAAATCCGTATAAAATTGAAAACGTAAATATAATTCGAATCGGATGAAAACATGTTATAAGGGGTCCCAAAGGTACCCTAAAAACCGAACAAAACTTTTAAAATATTTCCGGAAGGTATAGAAAAGGATCCTAGTAGGGGGCATCTCGACCGGTCGAACAACCCCATTCGACAGGTCGAATGACCCTGTAGTGGAATCCTGCACAATGCTGTAGAATTTTGCCTAAAGCGTCAAACAACCCTCACTTAAAATCCTTTCACGACCTCCACTCTTTAATCCAAAACTCCCCAACTCAAACAAGGTTGCGAGAACATATAAAACAACTTATTAATCATCGAAAGAAGCGATAACAAAATGAGTTAAGACTTGTTTGGATTGAAAACATAAAAGTTCCATTACATGCCTCCAAAATACGAGTTTGACAAGTTAAACATTCAAAACACGAATCCACGAGTTCGGATTCATCACAACATAACTAAAAAGAGTTTTACTACTTATTACAGCATCATAAAACCATACTACGCCTTCCAAGTCAATTACATAGTTCTAACTATTCGAAACGGTCGCTATTACAAAACTTGGAAAAGAAAACAAAAAACATATACAAGAGAAGGATCGCCGTCATTCCCGCGGTTTCACTCCTCATGCTTCTTCTTTCCTTTCTTCTTGTCTCCTGCAATGGAGTAAATCTCCACTGCTCAGCTATATGCTAAGAGTACAATTTCTAACATATGCAATATATGACAAAACATACTCAAATTTCACAATTCAAAACAAATAGTCTCTAGGGAAAAAAATACGCATCCATCTGGTAGCAGCAAGTCCAAGTCTTAAACTGCGATGCCAATGGTAAGTCCAAGTTTATCAACCGTTGCATCCCCAAGTGCCATGGCAAGTCTAAGTCTATCAACCATGCACAGTAGCCGTCGCTACTAAAATGCTCAAACATCGAAAAGCTTATATCCGGCATGAAATTGCATAAATCCCCCCTTTGACCCATATAGACAACTCAACGTGCTCGCGTAAAAGTAGCCATGTTTTTCACTTTTAATCACGTGCATAATTAACGGGCCTACAATTAACGCATGAATTTTGCCCGGATCACAATTTCGTCGTCGAAATATAAAATATGTATTTCACCTATATAAGAAATTCATACCTCGAGCTATCATCGTATAACTTTGAGGGAACGACTAGAAGCCCTAGTAAACGCCAAATCTCTTATCCTACGCGAAAACTACTTGTTTACACGTATTCTTCCCAAATTCTTAGATTTAGAAATTTATAAAAACTTAGCCAAACGTGGCCTAAAGACTATCAAAACGTAGCCCTTACCTTGCGGAGTTCAAACTACGAATTTTGGTGAAATTCAAACGGACGAAGGGTCGTTGATCGTCGTCGCAAAGCCCGTAGGATCAATCTCCCTTTTCTCTCTCCTCTCTCAAGATATTATATGAAGTTTGTCAGTAATGACAACTTCATCCACTACTGTTTATAGACGAACTCTTCGGGAATCGCATTTACGTCCCCACAAGTTTCTCAAACACCTATTTAACTCCTAAAACTTTGCACACGTCCATTTTATAACTTTACGAGTGAAAACCACCAATTACAAGAGTTTTTGATTAAGTCTTGTTTGGATCCAAAATTACGTCCAAAAACTAAATTCTGTGAAATCTCTATACAACCTACCTTTTATATAATGTGACACTCACGTTCTCACCACAGTTCTCCAAATGATATATAACAATATCGAAAGTACCAGAAAATTATACTACACAGGTATAATTCACTCATCATAATATACCAGATAAGTCAAATAACATTTAAATCACAGAAATGTCATTTACTCATGCCAATGAAATCTCGATTACCAATTTATCGTATCCTTACTAACACCTTACCGTTAACTCACACTCAACCTCAACCCAATTATCAAATAATATTGATAAACTCACAAATTTAATTATGCATGATAAAACTTATGAAATTTTAGTACATGTGTGACAACTATCCCCTCTAAAAAGGAAGTTTGTCCCCAAACTTTACCTCATACGTCAAACAGGTACGGGTACTCATTCTTCATCTCTTCCTCACTTTCCCATGTAGCCTCTTCAACCGTGTGACTACGCTATAACACTTTCACCATTGGAATCGTCTTCGTTCTCAGTACTTGTTCTTTCCAATCCAAGATTTCTACTGGATGTTCTATATAGGTTAAGTCTTCTTGAATTTGTAATGGTTTTGGTACTACGATCTTACTCGTATCTGTCATACGTCATCTCAGTATCAACACATAAAATACATTGTGCACATGTTCCAACTCTGATGATAACGCTAACCGGTAAGCCACTGGACCTACCCTTTCAAGGATCTCAAAAGGTCCTACGAATCTCGGATTGAGTTTTCCCCTCTTTCTAAATCATATAATGCCTTTCGAAGGCGATACTCTCAAGTATACAAAGTCACCTACTTCGAACGTCGTCGATCGTCGCTTCGAGTCTGCATAACTCTTATAACGTCTCTGAGCTACCTTGAGTCGCTCCTGAATCAATTTCACCTTCTCAATCGTCACCTGTATTAGTTCAGGTCCTAACAACTTTCTTTTTCCTACCTCGGTCCAACAAACCGGTGATCGACACTTACGCCCATACAAAGCTTCATACGGTGCCATTCCAATACTGGACTGAAAGTCGTTATTATACGCAAATTCAATCAAAGGTATATGTTTCTCCCAATCACTCCCAAAGTCTACTATACACAATCGAAGCATATCCTCCAGTGTCTGAATCATGCGTTCTGAGTGCCTGTCAATCTGAGGATAAAATGCGGTACTGAAACTCAACTTTGTACCCATATCTTTTTGCAAACTTCCCCAAAACCTCGATGTAAAACTATTATCGCAGTCTGATACAATCACAGCTGGAACCCCGTGTAGTCTTACAATCTATTTTACATACAACTCAGCTAACTTTGAAGGTTTAGTCGTCTTGATCAATAGAAAATGAGCTGACTTCATCAATCTATCAACTATAACCCAAATCTTATCATTTTTGTTCGGCGATCGCAGAAATCCCAAAACAAAGTCCATCGTGATCTCATCCCATTTCCACTCTGACACAGGCAATGGCTATAATAACCCCGCAGGTACTTGTCTTTCTACTTTGACTTGCTGACATGCCGAACACTCTGAGACATACTTAGCAATTTCATGCTTCATACCCTTCCACCAAAAGTTTTCTCGCAAGTTCTGATACATCTTATTACTTCCTGGGTGTACTGAATATCTAGTGTTGTGAGCCTCATCCAGAAGTCGCTCCTTCAAGTCCCTCACATTCGGTACACATAAACGATTCCCAAGCATCAATACCCCTTGTTCCAAGGTAAACCCCGCTCGTTTGTCCAAAGGTATCTCATCTCTCATCTTGCACAAATAAAGATCATGAAATTGTTCTGCCTTGATTTCATTTAGGATGTTTGGGTGAGCTATTATTGCCATCATTAAGCCACCACTAGTCTCTGGAATCACGCCCATCTCTAAGCATTCCATTTCTTTTACTAATTCTTTTTGTTGAGTTAGCTCATCGGCTAAGTTCCTTCTCGTCTTCTGGCTTAATGCGTCGGCTACTACATTAGCCTTCCCCGGATGATACTCTATTGAAAAGTGGTAATCTTTCATCAACTCTAGCCATCTTCTCTGTCTCATGTTCAAATCCCTCTGCGTGAATAGGTACTTCAAACTCTTATGGTCCGTGAAGATCTCGCATTTCTCCCCATATAAATAGTGTCGCCAAATCTTCAAAGCATAGATTACTATAGGCGATTCAAGATCATAAGTCGGATATTTAATCTCGTGTGTCTTTAACTATCTAGAAGCATAGGAAATTACTTTACCACCTTGCATAAGTACACACCCCAACCCGTGATGTGACGCATCGCTATGAATCACAAATCTATCAGTCCCGGATGGTATTATTAGAATAGGTGCTCTCGTTAGTCGTGCCTTCAACTCTTGAAAACTGTCTTCAAGCTCTTAACTCCATTCAAAAATAATTCCTTTCCTCATCAACTTTGTCATAGGTAATGAAATCTTCGAGAAATTTTCTATGAATTTGCGGTAGTACCCAGCTAAACCTAAGAAACTCTGAATTTCAAATACGGATGTCGGCCTCTGCCAATTTTATACAGCTTCTACTTTGTGAGGATCAACTAAAACTCCATTCTTGTTAATCACGTGACCAAGAAAAGTAATGCTAGGTAGCCAGAATTCACATTTCTTGAATTTTCCAAATAATTGCTTCTCTCGCAATCTCTGAAGTAACAACCTCAAGTGGTTCTCGTGTTCTATCTCACTCAGTGAATAGATAAGAATATCGTCGATGAATACTATCACAAAATCATCCAAGTAGTCCTTAAAGACTCAGTTCATAAGATCCATGAACGTGACTGGTGCATTAGTAATCCCAAATGGAATTACTAGAAACTCGTAGTGTCCGTAGCGCGTTCTGAAAGTAGTTTTCTCAACGTCTTCGGCCTTTACCTTCAACTGGTGATAGCCTGATCTCATATCTATCTTTGAAAACACTTGCGCTCCACGAAGTTGGTCAAATAGATCATCAATCCTTGGTAATGGGTACTTATTCTTGATTGTCAATTTGTTTAACTCTCGGTAATCCACACAAATACGCATTAAATCGTCTTTCTTCTTCACAAATAACACTGGAGCTCCCCACGGTGATACACTAGGTCGAATGAACCCTTTGTCAAGTAGTTCTTGTAGTTGAACCTTCAGCTCTTTCAGTTCTGCGGGTGCCATTCTATACGGTGCCTTGGATACGGGTCTTGAGTCTGGCATTATTTCAATGGTGAACTCAATTTCCCTCTCAATTAGAACATCTGGCAAGTCATCAGAAAATACATCGGGATATTCTCGCACTATCGAAATATCTTCTAATTTTAATTCAATCGCTGTCATGTCAGTCACTGAACACAAAAATCCTTGGCATCCTTTTCTCAACAACTTACCCGCTCGAATAGCCAAAATCAAATATGGTGACGGTGTAACCCCACTCCCTTGGTAACAAAAGTTCCCATGCACCGGTGATCGAAAGTTAACCTCCTTCCATTCACAGTCTATCGTGGCTTGGTTAAGGGCTAACCAATCCATTCCTAAGATCATGTCAAAATGGTTCACAATGATTGGTATAAGATCTACAGTCATCAAATTTTGGCCTAAATGGATTTCACAGTTCTTGTATATCGTAGACGTCATTATCGATTTACTAAGGGGTATGACAATTGATAATTCATATCCTGACGGTGCCGATTTAATATTCAAATGTTCAAAAAAGGCATACGATAGAAATGAATGTGTAGATCCCGAGTCAACAAGTATGCGTGCTAAGTGTGAACATACAAGCACCATAACTGAGACCACTGTCTCTGAAGCAGCCATGTCTCCTGGATTCATCTGGTATGCCCTTCCCTTCGTTTCTCTGTCCTTTGTCCCCCATCATTTCTCTGTCTAGGTTTCGACCCACTGGAAGCCATAGAACTAGCTCCTTGCTAAGAATGCTTCCTCGGACAATTTCTAGATTGATGCCCAACCATCCCACAATCATAACATTTGTCCCTCGTATCTGGTGCCATGCTAGCATTATTCATTCCTTGAGATTTGTTCTGGATAGGGGTGCTCACAAGTCGGGTGAGTCAGGTTTGGCCCTCATCCGCTCATCTATCTGAACATAGTCGGGTTTGCCCTCCTTCCATCCGTCATCCACTCGTTTTGTCGGGTGCACCCGACTCATCGGGTGGTCGGGTGAGTCAGGTCAAGTCGGGTGAAACCCATCTGTCTCATTTGTCTCAACCAAGTATTAGCTTTATACATGACTTTGTCTGCATTTTATTTATTTTTTTTTACTTTAAATGCCTTTGTCTAAGTAGGCATGTGCTAACCAAAGCTCTGACAAAACAAAAAATAAATGCATAGTCATGTGCTAGTTTGATGTTTTTAATGTTTTTATATCTCTACTAGTAACATATATACTTTATTGATATAAGAATATAACATATATATTAAAGACTATATAATACGTAATACATAATACATATACTGATATAAGCATATTACACACACACACACACATATATATATATTAAAGACTATATAATACATAATGCATATACTGATATAATCATATTACATATATATATATATTAAAGACTATATAATACATAATGCAATAATGCATATACCGATATAAGCATATTACATATATTTAAAAAAAATTAAGTGTGTTTTGAGTCGGGTCGGATGAATCAGGTTTCCACCTCCTAGACCCGTGACTCTACCCGAAACTATCGGGTTTCTACCCCCAAAACCCGTGACTCCACCCACATTGTTTAAAAACCAAAAATAAGGCTACAGGTGAGTCGGGTGGTCGGGTGGATTTTGAGCAGCCCTAGTTTTGGAAGTTCGTCATAAAAACATCGACTGGTATGTGGTCTATTGCAAAGTCAACACAACGGTATATTACTTGGGGTCCTCCAAACGTCACTGAAACCAGAACCAGAGCCTCGTGCAAACGGTCTATCAAAAGGTCCACCTTGGTTCCTATCACCGCCCTCATTACCCCTCTTGCCTTGCTGGTTCTACCTCGACCGTTCCATTCCACTCTCGGTCACAAGCACCGTTTGTTGCACTGCTGCCACAGTCGAATGCTAATAGGTTTCTACCCCCAAACTGATATTTTCCCTTAAACCCTCTTCGAATTTCTTGCCCTATTTTCTTCCTCTGGCACTGAACCCTTTCCAAATCTCAACAAAGAATTGTACTTGGAAGTATACTCAGTTACGGTCATGTCCCCTTGCTTGAGGTTATCAAACTCTCGCTTTTTCGCATTGTAGACGGCTCGCGGAAAGAACCGGCGATTAAATTCCGCCTTGAACCCCTCCCAAGTAATCGGTGCCCCTTGGTCTAGAACATTCACCCATCAATTCTGGGCTTCACCCTTCAATACATCACTTGCATTCTCCGTTTTCTCCCTATCCGACATCGGGGTAGATCGGAAGATTCTCTCCATGTCCATTATCCAATGTTCTGCGAGTATTGGGTCGGGCATCCTATGGAATTCCATTAGTTTCTTTCGAGCGAACTGTTCAGATACTGATCTTATACCTCTATTTTCGGGTGCATGCACTACAACTATCGGTACTGGCTCGAATGGAGGCGTTGGAGGTAACCGTTCTGCTATATTTCGTATCATATCTCCCATATTCTCCATCATTTCTGCCATTTCTTTCATACGTCGAGTATGCGATGACAATTCCCGGTCACTCATGGTTGTTCAACCTGTTAATTCTCGATACAGAAACACTATGCATGTATGACAAGAACAATATCATGTATGTAAAACAACATACATATGCATCAAACATCTCTACCATGTATGGATGCACTCTAGAACATGTGACAATTCACTCAACACCCCACTCGTCGTCGAACGTTCCCAAAGTTTTGTTACCTCTAGCTCTAATACCAATAAATGTCACGACCCATCCCGCTAACATGCGGAAACAGGACATGTGGCACACCATCAAGGCTTATCCAGTTCATTAAATAATTATACGCAGGGGAAAAGATTTTAAACAACATTGAGTGTATAAAAATTTAGGAAACATTACCCTCCGAGTTGTAAAATCCGTATAAAATTGAAAACGTAAATATAATTCGAATCAGATGAATACTTGTTATAAGGGGTCCCAAAGATACCCAAAAAATCGAACAAAACTTTTAAAATATTTCCGGAAGGTATAGAAAAAGGATTTTGGCATGGGCATCTCGACCGGTTAAACGACCCCATTCGACCAGTCGAATGACCCTATAGTAGAATCCTACACAATGCTGCAGAATTTTGCCTAAAGCGTCAAACAACCCTCACTTAAAATCCTTTCACGACTTCCACTCTTCAATCCAAAACTCCCCAACTCAAACAAGGTTGCAAGAATATATAAAACAACTTACTAATCACCGAAAGAAGCAATAACAAAATGAGTTAAGAATTGTTTGGATTGAAAACATAAAAGTTCTATTACATGCCTCCAAAATACGAGTTTGTCAAGTTAAACATTCAAAACACGAATCCACGAGTTCAGATTCATCACAACATAACTAAAAAGAGTTTTAGTACTTATTACAATATTATAAAACCATACTACATCTTCCAAGTCAATCACATAGTTCTAACTATTCAAAACACTCACTATTACAAAACTTGGAAAAGAAAACAAAAACATATACAAGAGAAGGATCCCCGTTGTTCCTGCGGTCTCACTCCTCATGGTTCTTCTTTCCTTTCTTCTTGTCTCCTGTAATGGAGTAAATCGCCACTACTCAGCTATATGCTGAGTGTACAATTTCTAATATATGCAATATATGACAAAACATGCTCTAATTTCACAATTCATAACAAATAGTCTCTAGGGAGAAAAATGTGCATCCATCCGGTAGCGGCAAGTTCAAGTCTTAAATCGCGATACCAATGGCAAGTCTAAGTCTATCAACCATTGCATCCCCAAGTTCCATGGCAAGTCCAAGTCTATCAACCATGCACAGTAGCCGTCGCTACTAAAATTCTCAAACATCGAGAAGCTTATATCCAGCATGAAATTGCATAAATCCCCCCTTTGACCCATATAAACAACTCAACGTGCTCGCGTTAAAGTAGGCATGCTTTTCACTTTTAATCGCGTGCATAATTAATGGGCCTACAATTAATGCGTGAATTTTGCGCGGATCACAATTTCATCATCGAAATATAAAACATGTATTTCACCTATACAACATAGGCTAGAAATTCATACCTCGAGCTATCGTCATATAACTTTGAGGAAACGACTAGAAGCTAGAGTAAACGCCAAATCTCCGATCCTACGCGAAACCTACAAGTTTGCACGTGTTTTCCCTAAATTCCTAGATTTAGAAATTTATAAAAACTTATCCAAACGTGGCCTAAAGACTATCAAAACGTATCCCTTACCTTGGGGAGTTCAAACACGAATTTTGGTAAAATTCAGACAGACGAAGGGTCGCCGATCGTCGTCGCAAAGCTCGTAAGATCAATCTCCCTTTTCTCTCTCCTCTCTCAAGATATTATATGAAATTTGTAAGTAATGACAACTTCATCCTCTACTATTTATAGACGAACTCTTCGAAATCGTGTTTACTTCCCCGCGAGTTTCTCAAACACCTAGTTAACTCCTAAAACTTCACACACGTCCATTTATAACTTTACGAGTAAAAACCACCAATTACAAGAGTTTTTGATTTAGTCTTGTTTGGATCCAAAATTACGTCCGAAAACTAAATTATGTGAAATCTCTATACAACCTACTTTTTATATAATGTGACACTCACGTTCTCACCACAGTTCTCCAAATGATATATAACAATATCAAAAGTACCAAAAAATTATACTACACAAGTATAATTCACTATTCATAAAATACCAGATAAGTCAAATAACATTTAAATCACAGATGCCTATGAAATCTCGATTACCAATTACATGTGTCCTTACTGACACTTTACCGTTGACTCACAGTCAACCTCAACCCAATTATCAAATAACATTGATAAACTCACAATTTCAATTATGCATGATAAAACTTATGAAATTTTGGTACGGGTATGACACATTACCATAGCATGTCATTTGGGAAGCATATTACTCTTTTAAAAATGGCTTATGTCAATTTACAAGGGGTATTAGGTCATAGACCCCTAAAAATTAAGTATATTAGTCAAAAACCCACACAATTTGGTTATTTTTTAAAAACCCCTTCGCTACTTTTTTTTGTTCAGCGAAAAGCCCCTCTGACAGATAAAAACAGATAATATTCTCGAAAACGACCATAATTTTCTCATTTTTGGCCTTTTGGGATGATTTTTTGTTCTTCACATTTCATGTATTTCTTTGATGTTTACGCATTGGACTTGAAAATTTTACAAAAATATACAAGTTACTGCCTAATTTTGAGATTTTAGTTGTCCAACAGATAATATTATCTATTTGCAGACAAATAATCTTATGTGTCAACTATAAACCACCACTACTTTCTCAATTCTTGGGCTTTTTGAAATTTTTTTTTTTGGTTGATTTTCTGTATTTTTCGAGATCTGTGCATCTATGGTTTCAGTTTTATGAAAGGAATATGTTTTTTTTATATATTTATGCGAAAAAATGCAATTTTCTATATTTGTTTAGTTTTTATTTTTTTTTCCAGTGTTTCATGGTCAATATTGATCTCGTTTAATAGATCTCATTTTGCTGATTCCAAAACATCAAATTATACGAAAAACAGACTTGTAGAACCAAAGCTATAGCAATTTAAAATTGTGTTGGTATTAAAAGGACCGAATGAGTAACGAGTTAAAGAAAAGTTGAGTTTTAACTTGAAAGGGGTTTTACTTGAGGGAGCTATGGCCGAAGCTCCCTTTTACAATTACAATATTGATTGTGTTAAACTATAAGCCAAATTATTATAATACGCAGTAAGGATTGCAAACACCAAACCTCCAATTCTCAAATAGGCAATCTCACATAGTGAAACTGTAGTCTTTATGGTACAAAATTTCATACTCGGATCCCCGCATAGCCTGGTTAGTTAGCCTACTTAGTAACTCGGACCCCCAAAGTCAAATTCCTAATCCCGCCGGTGAATTTAATCGAGATTTAAAAAAATAAGGAAAAGAAAAGGGAGAAAAAAAAAAAAAAAAGGCCATCACAAGGATATAATATATATTTGTAACCCATAAACAATGAACCTTTATTTTACCTTTTTTTTCCAAGACTTTACAAAAATTAAATATGGATTTTGTTAACATGTGCCTTTAGGGTAAATGTTAAGGATGTAAAAGTACAAATAAATTAGAGGTATAATGTAGGTTTCAGTGTTCGGTGTAGGATTCAATATTTATCTCCTTTAATTATTTCAACTTTTAAAATTTTAACTGCTCTAAAAGGACCCATGTTAACAAAACTCATTAAATAATAAAAGACAAGTAATAAAGGCTGCTAGTGAAAAGGTTCTCACAACTTGTGAGCTGTGCCGCCTGTCTGCCAGACTAGGCCGCCTGTCGCCAGACTAGATTAGAAGCACATTCATCCATTCCAAACACCAAAGCATGCACTAATTATGTTTTCAAGTTAATTTCATTTAATAATATTTTTTGGTCTGCCACTTCATTGTTTTTGTCATGTGACAAATGCAAATGTGGAAAGTTCTATGATACATTAGCGGTTTATCACACATTCTAATAATTTTGATAATAAAGAGCTGTAACATTTATAAAATAATAATTTTTAAAAACAAAGTGATTTTTCAAGGACTGTTTTATGATTAAATGCAGGAATTTTGTCTCCTATTAATTATATTTGTGAGCAGCACCAGAGACGGAGGCACATAAATGCCAAGGTAAACCCAGGCCCTTGAGCTTTTTAAAATCCCCCTTAGTGCCAGCTAGGTGGTCCCAGCCCCTGCTCCCTGAGCTTTTTGAAATCATAATTTTAACATCCCCCTCCCCTCCTCTTGCTGGGGTGGTCCCAGGCCCCGTTCCCTGAGCTTTTTGAAATCACAATTCTAACATAAATATTTTTACAGATTTTATATTTGACCCCCACATACAAGTAAAACACGTTTGCTCTCTCTGACTCAAATAAGAGTATTTAAATTCATTTTTGATATCTCATTTTAAGAGTCTATTTAAAAAGTCAATGTATTTTTACACAAAAACTCTCCAAGTTTACTCTTATTATACAAAAATCTCCCACGTTTTCCCACATTTTCTTTTATGTATCACTAGATTCTGAATTCAAAAAAAGGTAAAAATAGAGGTTGTAAAATTTCACAATAATATGAAATATTCCCTTAAAAAGGAGGAATTCCTAAAAAAAAAAAAAGATTTATAGTACGTCACAGAGGGAACATTTCTTAAACAAAAAAAAAAGTAAAGAAACAGAAAAGTCGAAACGACTCGAGTCTGCGAATGAAATCAGTGGTTTCTCTAAAAAAGACTACTACATATCTTGGAAATCAACTTGATACTTATATTTGTTGTGTGCATACGAGTAATGACTTTTTGCAGTTTAAGGGACTGGGTGATCTAGCAAAGAAAATGGTTCAGACAAGCAAATATATTGCTTTTGATTTAATCAATCGACCTTCAAACTGACATTAGTTCTACCAATTGCAACATTTATAGTGGGGAGGACATTTTCAATTATGAAGATTGTATAAAATCGCTCGTGTGATTGAATGATGGGCCAATATTTAAATGATAATTAGCTTGTGTATATCGAGGAAAAAAAAACAATTCAACAAGGTTACAAAAATATAATAAGCTTAATCAAAAATATAATATTGTCTTTTGCAAAAAGGTTTTATTACACTTACACTAAACTAACCAAAAATCCTGACTCTTCTCCTAACTAGAACCACCACGTGACCCTGATCCCAAACTATAGAATATTTTTCTCCCATTTCTATGAAGCAATAATATTCATTTGTGTACATAGTTTGAATTCATTGAGCCATCTAGCAACTTGGGTGGATTCAGTCAAGTGGTTGGCTTGCAGAGTTGTAGGCAACCCAGACTCTAGAGTTCATCTCTAATCTGCAATTACATTTGACTGAGCATTCTAATAAAAAGGAGTAATGCTATGCTTTTCCAGATTTCTATTCCAACAGTACTTCTCAAATGATGTGACAAGGGAGTCAGGCAAATAACTTTCAGTCAAAATTCAATTGCTCCCACTGTATTAGATCTAGCCCCATTGCCACATCATCTGAGAACCACTGTAATCCAACTGTTTTGTAATCCTTTGCAGAAGAAGATTTGAAAATTTTTGTGGTGCGCGTAGGTGATTTGCGCGCACTGCGTGGACATGAGAGAGATATGTGAGATTATTTGATGAGGGAAATTGTAACTTGGTGACAAAAAATTGTAACTTGATGAAAAAAAATTGTAACACATCATGAGAAAATTTTGTAACCTACGAAAAAATGACGGTTTTTAACCCGAATGAGAAAAAATTGTAACCACCATGAGAAATGATTGTAACCTGATGAGAAAAAGCTATAACCATGATGATAAAAAATTGTTACCAAAACCACTGTGATTTTGCCCTCCAAGAATCTGTCTCTTTCTCTCTCCTGCGCTCATGGTGTGCACAAACCATCATGCGCGCATAAGAGAAGTTCCCTGAAGATTCACTCTCTTGAGAGAGAGAGAACCAACAAAGATTTTGTTTTTCGACTCATGTAAGTACCTCATTTGCGAACTGTTTTTGATCCAATATGTAGCAATTAATAGAAAAGGGCAAATTCCTTAGAGCATCTCCCAGAGCAAATTGTATTTTAAGGGGCCAAAAAAATGGTGTTTTGACTTTTTGAATAGTGTTTATAGTCTCCTATGTCACAAGTGCACTCTAACCATGGATGATATTTTGAGTTTGTTTTTAACATTTTAATTATTTTGATGCATTTTAGTTGGTAATCTAATGGTCCATATTTTTCCATCAAATTTTACAACTCCTCTTTCTCTTCCCCAAAGTTGTATAGTTACAACCTCAAGACCCGAGGTTGTATTTTACAATCCCTGTTGAAGTACTATTTTTGATAATTTGGGGGTCATTTTGGTAGTTGGGAGATTTTGACAATCCGATCGCGTACGTTTACAAATGAATGATCTTATCCATTAGAAAACACACCTACAAATGAGGTTGAAAAGGTCTTTTAAAAGTTACACTTTTAAGCCAAATTTAAGTTGAAATTGTCTTTCTAAAAGATGCTTTCAACATTCTATAGAATTTATAAATAGAGTAATGTTATGATTCTCAAATTCAAATTCCAAATCTACATCTGTGGGGTTACTTCAATATGCTCCAATTAAAATTCAGTGAACTTATTGTTACATCATTAAAAATGTGAATTTAGAGTTTGAATTCGGAAAATATAATATTACTCTTATAAATAAGTTGGAAAGTCCATAGTCTGGTATATGAAATGTGAAACTACGAGGGTCAGAGAAAAAGATCTAAACATTATTCACCACTTAAGAAGCTAGCATGTAGGTCCCACAACCCAACAGTGGGGGAAGATATGGTAGGTAACTGATAGCTACTTGTTACTGGAATTGAGGTTAGTGACTTCCATGGCAGTTGCATATAAATGGAAACTGTCCAAAATCATATATAGTGGACAGGGCCAGCCCGTCAATTTAATTGGGCCGTAGGCCCCTAGGCAACCATTAAAAAGGCTCTTGGAGAAAGGAGACATTTAGTGCTTGTAATATTTATTGTATGTAATGAAATGTGATTCGTCTTTTCTCTCAATCCTTTTAGTGATTCGGAATGTGTTTATATTGTCACTTCTTTTTTTTTTTTTTTTTTCAAATAATAAGGGTTGTTTGTTTCCTTCTAAAGCTTTGATTGATGTAACACAATTTTGATTGGACTAACTGGAAAGTGAGGAATAAAAGTTGGGTTGGGCAATGGGGTCTTAGAAGTTAGACCCCTCCATTGCTAGGTCCAACTTTCAACCCCTTCATTACTTCCCTAGTAATCCATAAAATACATTGCATATACATATATATTTGATAGTTGGTTGGATTCGAATACAATTGCACCAACGTATTATATACAGTATGACATTTTAATTTTAGGCCCTCCTCAGGAGCCTTCTGCAAAAGGGAAAAAAAAAAAAAAAAAAATTAGAGACCCTAGGCGACCGCCTACCCCGTCTAGCCCCAGGATCAGACCTGATACTAGAGAAAATTATACACGTATAATACTATAGTTTCCAACTTTCAGAATCTCGATGTGGATGTGGAATGTATATTGTTGGTGGTGCCCTACCTCTCTTGTAGGTGGCTCCTAATTGAAGGAATTTTTTTCCCTTAGTTGCACGTGATCTCTCTATTATTGTGAAACCCACCAAATACTCAAATCATACAAGTCACACGAGATAATTTCTCCAAAATCGCAAATCTGGGCGCCAATTGCAGTTTTGTAGATATTTGGTTGCCGAAAATCGCGATAGATGAGATGGCGTTTTTGGGTAGCTAAAACATGCGTTCACGTCAAATAAAGGGTTTTGCTTTTCACTATTCTCTATATTTGATCAGTCACACAATATCAACAAGAAACCCAAAATATAATAAACAATTCCACCATTTACGATCAAAAATCACATAAACATAAGCACATAGAGCCTTCTGGAGCTAAGTGTTAAAAAAAATGACCAGCTAAAGTAGTCAAGATGATAAAGTGGCTGGTTATTTTTAAGATTTATTACTGGAGTTGCCCTTATTGGGAAAAATAAATAGGACTGGAGTCAAATAATTGTCCAGATTTGCACAATATTCTGATTAATTTTCCAAGTAAATATCAAATCAGTGGCCAACCCACGCACTAATTTCCGTTAAAATATCAAATGCCCTCCGTAAACGCACCACCAAACGCACGCGTTCTTCGTGTCTACACAAGCGCCTCTCTCATCTTCCACGTTGCAACCAAAACAAACCCCACCTTGTAGTTAAACCTAGAAGGGCAAATTACACCTTGTAGTTTTGCACACTAGTAGTTCACAGTCCGTGGTATTTTGTGATACGAACTTCAGGGTAGAACTCACCCTTGAAAATCGGCTTGCAAGAGAAGGGAGGGTGCCTAAGAGCTTATAACCCACCAGCTAGACTTATGTCTAGCCGATGTGGGACAAGTCCTCCATTAGATCGTAACACTTTGTCCATTTAAAACTTCACACATTAGACCTTGAACTTTCCATTTTGTATCAGTTTGAACCTTTCGTCGAAAGTTCATCACAAATGTTGACAAATTGTAATGGGTTATAATTGTCTTTAGACTGAATTGTTGACAGAATTTTGACATAACGTGCAAATAGGCTCCAAGTAGAAACTTGAGGATTGGTGTGGGTGTGGGGATACGCACATGGGGACACAGGGTACGAGGGATTCGTCAATTTGCCAAAAACCAAGGGTAAGGGTAAGGGTAAGGGTAAGTGTGCGGGAGTACTTTTATAAATTATTAAAATATATACTAATTTAAACTATAAATTGTCTTGATCTTTTTATGTAGTTAAGACGAATAGCAAGCAAATATATGCAATACTAGACTTTTGACATGTAATACAACTCACCAATATTCTTTGTTAACTGATTCCAATGTATTTAAAGTTATGTTAGAGTCCTTGTATTTTATTTATTTATTTTTTTTTTTTTGAGGAGAGAGTCCCTGTATGTTAGAGTCCCTGTATTTTTTAAAAAAGAATTAATTTAAAAAAACCTTGTCGCAATTAAAAAGAATCCACGTCAGTGCGGGTGCGGATTCTTCAACCTTTTAGAAGAGTTCGTGCTTCTTAGGTCTAATGTGACAACTTTTAACTTAGGAGGGAAAAAGTGCCACCGAGTGTGAACTATGAGGGGGCAAAGTGTAATTTACCCAACCTAGAAACTATAAATTTGGGAGGGTTTACTAGGAGTGATTATAGAAAGTTAATTATGTTGAAGCTTGATATACATTGTGGGGCTCATTCTCTAACAGTTTAAACTTTTAGAGTAATTGATAACTTAACATGGTATCAAAGCTTTGTTTGTGAGAGGTCCTGCGTTCGACTCTCCATCTTCGCTTTGTTGTGCATATTTACACTTTGTTATTTGTTTTCACTATGATGTAGTTTGGTTTGTTTGCTCTCCATATGTAAGTTGGGGTTGCACGTGAGGAAAGGTATTGAAAGTGATATACATTGTTGGGCTCATTCTCTAATAGCTTAAACTTTTAGAGTAATTAGTAACTTAACAAATTCTACATAGCCATATACTATGCAGACGAATTTAAAAAGAAAATACTTTTGCTCACCCAAAATATGGTACACCAATGCTCACCCAAGCATCCCATTGGCCAATACAGTGGGATCCAGGATTAAACAAATGTTGTTTAATGTTGTTTAATCATAGATCTTACTGCATTAGCCAATAAAATACTTGGGTGAGCATTAATGTACTATTTTTTGAGTGAGCAAAAATGCTCTCATTTAATAAACCACTGAGCGGGGGCACAAAAATGCCACCAAGTGTTTAACTATGAGGGGCAAAATATAATTTACCCAACCTAGAAAAAAGAAATTTGGTGGTTTTTACTAAGGGGTTGTAGAAGGTTAACTCTACATAACCATACACTACGCAGAAGAATTTAAAAGACAAATGAAGTGTTTACCCCCAATTTCGGGTCAACCTATATGGAGAATCATCTTTGGCGTGAGAGTTACAAATTGGCTACTTAGCTACATTTGACCGCTTTAACTTTTTTTTTGGTAACCTTGGGTATTCAGGCTAGCTTGTGCGTTCCTCGATTAATTTCGCGAGGCTAGGGCATCCGAGTAAATCACCTGTGGCCACCCCCTTGAGATTCGAACTTGAGACCTCTGGGTATAACACCCAGAGGCCTTGCCATCCGGTCACAAAGGGAAGTGGTTGACCGCTAGAACTTTTTACATTTGCTTCTTGGATAATGCTATGATTCCCTTGTCTAGATCCCAAATTTGGATCCTAGATGTTTTAACAATTGTATCACATAATGTGGCTGTGTTTGGTGGTACCACTGTACCACAAACCATTGGTCCATTGCATGTGCTACAACTGGTAAAGTATATTTCGGGAACCAAATTTTGGGAAGTGTAGCATTACTCTTTGATTCTTATATTTTGTTTCATTTGCTTTGATTCTTGTATTTTGTTTCATTTGCTTTGATTCTTGTTTATTCGGAAAGATGATTTATTTTTGGGGAAATTACCTTTCATTGAAACCACATTGACATCCATTTTAGTTTCTTGTCCTATAGCAATCCTTTCCTCTATTAGTTTACCATCAACCTGTTATCGTGACCGAAATCTTGTTAGACGGACATGCTCACCCTCTTTTATCAATCTAGTAAAAGGAGTAGTGCGTCTTTGTATTCCTCAATCATGTGAACTATTAAGAAATATTGATGTAATATATGTAATTGATTGCCTTGGTTTGACTTTCCTAAGATAGTGTAGATCAGATCCCACTATAGGTGGATCACGGATTCATAGCCTTAGAAACAGCACATATTAATTCTTGTACATGTATATATATTGTACTCTGCTCATTTGATATATATAACAAAAAGCCTACTGCCTATTTTCTTTAGATGGTATCAGAGCAGTGTCATATTGCTTGATTACTTGCCTTTTTCAACAACAGCAAACCTACAAACACCATGACAGGTCACGATCAAACATCACCAAAAAAATCCCAATCCAACACCAGCAACAATAATTCTGGTATGGACCCATCAAACCCATACTTTGTTCATCACTCAGATCACCCCGGACACATGCTCGTTCCGACAAAGTTGAACGGCGCCAATTATCCATCATGGAGTAAATCCATGATTCATGCTCTCACAGCCAAGAACAAAATTGGCTTTGTCAATGGATCGATCCAGCCACCTTCAGAAATAGAGAAGCCAACAGAATATGCTCTTTGGAATCAATGCAACAGCATGATTTTATCATGGCTCACTCACTCAGTAGAACCCGATCTAGCCAAAGGGGTTGTTCACGCCACGACTGCCCATCAAGTTTGGGAAGATTTCAAAGATCAATTTTCACAAAAGAATGCACCAGCAATATACCAAATCCAGAAATCATTGGCATCTCTTTCACAAGGCACTATGACAGTCTCAACCTATTTCACAAAATTCAAAGGCTTTTGGGACGAATTAGAGACATATCGAACTCTTCCCACCTGCAACCAGATGAAAGCACATGACGAACAGAGAGAAGAGGATCGATTGATGTAGTTTCTCATGGGTCTCAACGACACCTATAACGTTGTCCGTACCAATATTCTCATGATGACACCACTGCCTAATGTACGTCAAGCCTATTCCCTCGTCATTCAAGAAGAAACACAGCGACAAATGACCTCAGAATCAACAGAGAATTTTTCCATCGCCGCTGCAATTCAGAGCCGTTCAAACAGCTTTTTAAATAAGCCCAAAGACAAGCATTGTGAGCACTGCAATAGAGAAGGTCATACAATTGAAAATTGTCGGACTTTAAAATTTCATTGCAAATATTGTGACAAAAAGGGTCATACTGAGGAAAGGTGTAAATATAAAAATGGCACATGGGTTCTCAACAACGCAGGAACGGGCAATCGACAAAATCAGCCACAACAACATCAACGCGGATTTCGGGGTAATGCGCGCAACTCTTTTCCTGCTGCTAATGCAACAGATTCTTCTCAATCTGCACATGAAGCATATTCGCAAGAGATCAGTACTTCATCCAAATCATTACATGGTCTTTCTACAGAACAACTTCAACAACTTGCTCATGCCGTGTCTATGATGACTCCAAACCATGTTTCCGGTAACAGCAATGCTTATGCAAATGCTGCAGGTCTGAATCTTCCTTTCAATGCTTCAGTCAATTCTACATTCACTAGACCTTGGATTTTAGATAGCGGAGCTACTGATCACATCATTTCAGATTCCACACTTTTCACTCAAACAGAATCCTCTGCATCAATACCTGTTGTTAATTTACCCACTGGGTCTTCTGCTCCAATCACTTCAGCGGGCATTGTACCATTCAATTCAGACATAACCTTAGACAAAGTTTTATGTGTTCCATCTTTTCACTTAAATTTGATATCTGTAAGCAAAGTCACCACTGCTCTAAACTGTTGTGCCATTTTGTTTCCCACTTTCTGTGTCTTGCAGGACTTGGCTACGGGGAAGATGATTGGCTCGGGTAAACAGTGCGGTGGTCTCTATTACATGTCTCCATTGCAAAGGACACCTGTCTCCCATCAAGTTTCTCATCCTTCAAATCTATGGCATATGCGTCTTGGACATCCATCACCATCTCGTCTTAAATTGATTTCTTCATTGTTGCCTTCCAATAAGATCTCTTATGATAATAATTGTACTGTTTGTCCCATGGCTAAACAAACAAGACTTCCATTTCCTTTAAGTTCCATATCAACTCATGCTCCATTTGATTTGTTGCATTGTGATATCTGGGGACCACACAAAGTTCCCACACATTCAGGAGCACGTTTTTTTCTTACTATTGTGGATGATTTTACAAGATGCACATGGATATTTCTTATGCAACATAAATCAGAAACACAGAACCTTTTGAAGTCTTTTATTGATTTTGCTTATACTCAATTCCATGCCCATGTTAAGGCTGTCAGAGTTGACAATGGTTCTGAATTTTTATCCATGAGAAATTTCTTTCGATTTCATGGCATTGAATATTAGCGTACTTGTGTTTACACTCCACAGCAAAACGGAGTTGTCGAACGAAAGCATCGCCATATTCTCACTGTAGCACGTGCATTACTTTTCCAATCTCACTTACCACTTATTTTCTGGGGTGAGTGTGTTCTGACCGCTGTCTACCTTATTAACCGACTACCATCACCATTGTTATTCAACAAATCCCCTTTTGAGTTGTTATACAACCGTCCACCACTACTTGATCACTTAAAAGTTTTTGGTTGTCTATGTTATGTAACTGTCGTTCATCCTACTCACAAATTTGACCAGCGTGCCAAACGTTGTATTTTTGTTGGATACCCCACTGGACAAAAAGGTTACAAACTTTATGATATGGAGACTGAGAAATTCATTGTAAGCCATGATGTCAAATTCTGTGAAACCATTTTTCCTTTCTCTTCCACTTCAACTCCACCTCAACCAGATTCTGAGTTGCCTAATCTTCCCTTCGACACTACGGACAACTGGTCCCCTACACTACCCTTCACCACAAACATTCCATCTCCTCAAACTGAACAAACTGAGTCACCTAACACAAATGACATTATATCCCCAACACACGTGGCTACAACACCTGAGCCACTTTCCACACTAAATCCAGACCTTTCAAACACTTCAAACACTTCATCTTCATCTCAAGTTGAGCACAATACACCAACTTCAAACACTTCAGATCTTCTCCTACCTTCCATTCCTCCTATGCGACATTCTACTCGTCCTAAGCAAACTCCAGAATGGCATAAAGACTACGTAATGTCCGCTCAAGTCAATCACTCTAACTCGGACCCAAGTTTTACATCAGGTACTCGGTATCCTATTTCTCATTTCCTTTCATATTCTCGTATCTCTTCTGCCCATCGTACTTTCCTAGCTAACATTACAGGTCACACCGAGCCAAAATCATATGCTCAGGCTATTCTTGATCCACATTGGCGACAAGCCATGAATGCAGAATTGGAAGCATTACAGAAAAATCACACATGGAGTTTGGTTCCTCTACCCATTGGACATAAAGCAATCGGTTGCAAATGGGTCTACAAAATAAAGTACAAGTCTGATGGGACCATTGAGTGCTACAAGGCTCGTCTTGTTGCTAAAGGATATAATCAAATTGAGGGCATAGATTATCGGGAAACATTTTCTCCTACGGCCAAACTCACTACACTCTGTTGCCTTCTCACTGTTGCTGCTGCCCGAAATTGGTTTGCACACCAGTTAGACGTCCAAAATGCTTTTCTTCATGGCGATTTGCATGAAGTAGTATACATGGAACCTCCACTTGGTCTTCGTCGACAGGGGGAGAACATTGTGTGTCGACTCAACAAGTCCCTCTATGGGCTCAAACAGGCATCAAGAAATTGGTTCTCCACTTTCTCAGATAGCATTCAAAAGGCTGGTTATCAACAATCAAAAGCTGATTATTCTCTCTTCACGAAGGCTCAAGGTGCTTCATTTACTGCAGTTCTCATCTATGTTGACGACATTCTTCTAACAGGAAATGACATTGAGGAAATTGAACGTCTCAAAAAATTTCTCCTCAAACATTTTCGTATCAAAGATCTTGGAGACTTGAAGTATTTTTTGGGTATTGAATTTTCCCGTTCCAAGAAAGGTATCTATATGTCTCAAAGAAAATACGCACTAGACATTTTGCAAGATTCAGGACTTACGGGAGCCCGCCCGGATAAATTCCCAATGGAACAAAACTTGAAACTCACTCTCACGGATGGAGAATTACTAAATGATCCAACTAAATATAGAAGATTGATTGGGAGATTGATTTATCTCACCGTCACGAGACCAGACATAGTCTATTCCGTTCGAACATTGAGTCAATTCATGCATGAGCCTCGAAAACCTCACTGGGATGCTGCCATACGAATCCTCAAGTACCTCAAAGGTACTCCTGGTCAAGGTTTACTGTTACCTTCCACCAACAATTTTACCTTAAAAGCTTTTTGCGATTCAGATTGGGGAGGTTGTCGTGTCACGAGAAGATCAGTTACAGGATACTGTATTTTTCTAGGGAATTCTCTCATCTCATGGAAATCCAAGAAACAAACTAATGTTTCTAGATCATCGGCAGAGGCCGAATATCGAGCTATGGCCAACACATGTTTGGAGCTGACTTGGCTGCGTTATATATTAGAAGACTTAAAAGTCCCACAGATAACTCCTGCACCACTATTCTGTGACAATCAGGCAGCTTTGCATATTGCGGCAAATCCCGTTTTTCATGAGCGTACAAAGCACATTGAAATTGATTGTCACATTGTTAGAGAAAAACTGCAAGATGGAATGATTAGCCCTTCATATATACCTACGCGGTTCCAATTGGCAGATGTGTTTACAAAAGCCTTGGGGAAAGATCAATTTGTGACTCTACGTAACAAGTTGGGACTTCATGATATTCACTCTCCAACTTGAGGGGGAGTATTAAGAAATATTGATGTAATATATGTAATTGATTGCCTTGGTTTGACTTTCCTAAGATAGTGTAGATCAGATCCCACTATAGGTGGATCACGGATTCATAGCCTTAGAAACAGCACATATTAATTCTTGTACATGTATATATATTGTACTCTGCTCATTTGATATATATAACAAAAAGCCTACTGCCTATTTTCTTTAGATGAACTGTAAATGTTTATAATAGTTGTGGAGATCACTTGTGAGCATAGAGTCTAAAGTTTGAGTCAAACAAAGAAAGAAAAAACTGATATTCGCAATTGGGTTAAGGACTTATTGGCTCGAGCTAGGTTAAGGGCCTGTTTGGTTGTCTTTGAATGAAATAATTCTATTCATGTTTTTGTACACAATTTTATATAAATAGATGAAGAGCTTGAATGGTTTCATTTAGAAAATGAATGCTTGTCTCAAAAATGATGCTTGCAATCATGAATTTTGGCATTCTAGAAAAATGAACAAATTGCCTCATAAGAAAAAATATGGTAAAATCTCCCATATTTGTAAATGGATTCATTCATGGTGAAGAATTTTGCCTTTAACTTCTATACAATTTTAATGAAACCATCAATTTAAAGAGACAACTAAACAGGCCCTAAGTGTATTAAAGCTGTTATTTTTTTTACCATCGCTCTACCCAAAAACTAGTAGCCAAGTTAAGGCAATAAGCTATTGAAACTCATCAAGCTATTCAACATGGATACTACTTTGAAGGTTCACTTTGCAGTGTCCAAATCAAGTCAGACATGCCAGATACATGTCTTTATTTCTGTAGTTCCTCCATTTAGATGTGGAAAGCGCAGTGGGTTTTTTTTTTTTTGTTGTTGTTTTTCTACTTTTGAAATTAAGCCTAAATCCTAAGCTTCCAATTTTACTTTGACATCAAAATTAAAAATTGTGAGGGTGTTTTGAAGGTGAAATGGCTTATGACTTCCAGAAAATTGGAAAGTTCGATTTTTTTACTGTAATTTGGCAGATGATAATAGGAATGATTGAGTTGGGAAGACTTGGAGGTTTGAAATTAAAATTTGAACTTTTCGAAATTGAAAAAACTTAGGGCACTCAAAAAGAGGGAACAAAAATTTTAATACGTGAGCACCCGTTTTGTGAAGAAAAAGAGAAAAAAAAAAAGAAGCTAAGAAGAAGAAGAAAAAAGTTAGAGCCGCCATTAACTATATATATGAGACCATGGTGGTCAAATATCCTAATCGAATTGTGAATCAGTTTTGTTAGAATAATTTTCATTTATTATTTATATTGTACCTTACCATTCTCTGTGTCTAGGTTCGTACTGTACTACACTGTACTACTTTTGTACTACACTTGTACTATGTCCTCTCACTAGCCTATATAAGGGTGCTCTCTGTAAAGTTATTATACACATCAATATAATACAATATTCCCTCTCTATCTATTCTTTCATGGTATCAGAGTCATAAGCTTTTGGTGACCCATTCTCACTGTTCTTAGCATTGCCGCCGGTCTCCTTCCCCAGCACCGCCACTACTGCATTCAAACCACCACCAAATACCTCACTGTAATCAACCC
The DNA here is from genome assembly GCA_033977485.1 of Hydrangea macrophylla. NCBI lineage: Eukaryota > Viridiplantae > Streptophyta > Magnoliopsida > Cornales > Hydrangeaceae > Hydrangea > Hydrangea macrophylla. The sequence goes on from CM066989.1 coordinate 31,662,880, forward strand.
ACCAAATCTACCACAAACCAATCCAGACCCCACTGAACCCCAACTTCCCCGATCACTTTCAATCTACATCACTATCCTTACCAACCCTTTTGACCCCACCACCATCACACCAAAATACACGTTTACACTAACCTACAGTCAATTTTGGTAGACTTTGGCACAGAATTTTTTGGGCCCCACCACCAACCGACCCCATCATCATCCATCCCTAGCACAACATCAATCCGCCACCAAACCTGACCCTTCCTTTCTTCTACGATTCTCAATCCCATCCACACCACCGAATCTCCATCTCTCCAATCAACACATCATCACCACCACTGACCGAATCACTCCAACACCAATCAACCCCTGCCCAGACCATATACCCAGATCAGTCCACTGCCACCATTGACCGAAACACAATACAACACCAATCAAACCCGCTGCCAAAATCATCTACCTAAATCTATTCACTGTCATAATATCACACCCCCTTCATCATAACCAAATCTCTATCGAACCATCATCATAAGCACAAACAAACCAAAGCCCATCTCAACATACGCCCACCATTCTCCTATTCATATACCCACCAACTCTAACCTCTCGATCCATCACCCAAGCCTCAACCCAATCCGAACCCAATGGAGCGCAACGATGCTTCCTAACCTATTTCCACCACTATGGATGGCACGAACTATGTCATCTGGGCACAAGCAATGTCTAGTTTTTTGCGCGGACGAAAACTTTAGCGCATCGTCACTGGTGATATCACCGAACCCAAACCAAACGAAGGAGAAGATAAGGCCAAATTTACTGATCGGCTTGAGGATTGGGATAGTAAAAATCACCAAATTATAACTTGGGTCCGTAACACCTGTACCAATTCTATAAGTCTCCAATTTGGCAGATTCACCACTGCCAAATCTCTTTGGGATTTTTTGGCCCAGTGTTATACCACTGCTGACTTGGCTCACCAATATCAGCTATTAAGCACCCTCCACCATATGAAACAACAACCCGGGCAGACTATCAACAGCTTTCTCTCTGAGATCTACCATGTCTGGGATCAACTCACTTCTTCCGAACCGAATTTTTCCGATGCCACTAGTGCCGAGATATTCACAACTTATCGTGATCGTCAGCGCCTGGTTCTTTTCTTGATGGCTCTTACTGACGACTTTGAGCATGTTCGCGCATCTCTCCTCCATCGCAGTCCTCTAACGACTCTCGACCAAGCAGTCACTGAACTTCTCTCCGAGGAAACTCGCCTTGGCCCTCGCAAAACACCGGCTACCGATAGTGTTCTTGCTACTTCCAAAGAACCTTCTTCTAATACTGTCCTTGTTACTTATCGGGGATATTCACCTAAGAATCGTGTTCAATCCAATTATCAATACAAGAATCATCCTCAATCTAAACATCATTACCCTCCTACCTCCGACTCCTCCAAAGCATGGTGCAACTACTACAAAATTGGTGGACACACTCTCTTGGATTGTCGCATCCGCATTTGCAAATACTGTCAGAAGCAAGGTCTGGGTCATTTGCAATACAATTGCTCCCAACATCCTGCCAAACAGCACTCCATGCCTCGCAGTGATTCATCCAAATCTGATGCTACTACAGCCGACCATTCATCATCCAATGCTTTTGCCGAAGGACTCGCTGCCTCTCACGTGGAAGATATTGTCAAACAAATCCTCGCTCAATCTGGTAATCCCACTCCTACTGCTCTCTCCGTCACTTCAGGTAATTCATCCTGGTTTTTTGACTCTGGCTGTTGTAATCATATGACACTGGATCCCACTATTTTCACTACCACAAACTCTGTCTCTCACACACCAACTATTCAAACCGCTGATGGTTCTCCAATGTCGGTTAGTCATATAGGCATGGTTTCTACCTCTAATACTTCACTTTCTCACACTTATTGCATTCCCAAACTCACTCTGAATCTTATATCTGTTGGGCAATTGTGTGATCTTGGTCTTACTGTTCTTTTCTCCTCCTCTGGTTGTTGTGTACAGGATCCACGGACGGGGCGGACTCTTGGGATAGGCCGTAAAGTTGGACGACTTTTTGAGCTCGTCAATCTCTACATCCCAATTGACCTCACCCACTCTATTCAAACAGCTGCTCCAGTCTCCACCAGTTCTCCTATTAGTCTCTGGCACTCTCGTCTTGGTCATGCCTCTATTGGTCGCCTGCAACCTTTAGTTTCTAGTGGTCAATTAGGGCTTGTTCATAAGGAAACATTTGATTGTCTTCCATGTCAACTTTCAAAACAAACAGCATTGCAATTCAATAAAAGTGATTCTTTTTCTTCTGCTCCTTTTGACTTAATTCATTCAGATGTTTGGAGACCTTCTCCCACTGTCACTATGGGAGGATCAAGATACTTTGTTATTTTTATTGATGATTATTCTCGTTATACTTGGATTTTTCTCATGCGCAACCGGTCTGAGCTACCTCAACTATATTTTGATTTTGCTACTATGGTTAAAACTCAATTTTCTTGCAATATCAAGTTTTTCGTGCAGCCAATGCTGCTGAGTACACTGATACTGGAGTTCTTAATTTCTTACGCCAACATGGCTCTCTCCCACATCGTTCTTGCCCAGGCACCTCCCAACAAAATGGTCATGCTGAGCGGAAACACCGTGATATTCTAAACATTGTTCGTACCCTCCTTACTTCTGTCTCCTGTCCCGAACGTTTTTGGGGAGAAGCCGCTCTTATAGCTGTCTACACCAAGAATCGTGTTCCATCCCCAATCATTGATAATCAATCTCCATATGAGCGACTCTATGGTCATTTACCTGATTATAGTACACTCAAGGTTTTTGGCAGTGCTTGCTTTGTTCTTCTTCAACCTCATGAACGCACCAAATTAGAGTCTCGTTCCCGCCTATGCTGCTTCCTTGGATATGGTATTAAACACAAAGGATACAGGTGTTGGGATCCTTACTCCAAACGTCTCCGTGTGTCCAGGCATGTTATCTTCTAGGAACACAAGATGTTCTCCTCTATGTCCAAATTTCACCTCTCACCCGATACTACTCCCCTTCTCTTCACTGATCCTTCGGTAGACTTATTTCCAGAAAGTGCAGATACAGATCAACCTTCTACCATATCCACATCTCCTGAGTTACCTGCTCTTACTGATGATGCTCCTGAGTCACCTACCTTGTCCTCTCCTGAGCTGCCTGCCCCGACTACTGGTCCTGCTCCACCTCTCCGACGAAGTGACCATGTAAAAACTCCTTCTATTCATCTTCGTGATTATGTTGCTTTTTCTACAATCCTTTCTCATCATGAACCTCAGTCTTACCGTGAGGCAAGCTCTAATCCTTTTTGGCAGAAAGCAATGGATGATGAATTGTAGGCACTTGAACAAAATCACACATGGGATTTGGTAAAATTACCAAGTGGCAAAAATGTTATGGGATGCAAGTGGGTTTACAAGATCAAAACTCACTCAGACGGATCCATTAACCGCTACAAAGCCCGCCTTGTATCCAAAGGTTTTACCCAGGAGTATGGGATTGATTATGAGGAAACATTTGCTCCAGTTACCCGTCTTACTTCTGTTCGCAGCCTCATTGCCATTGCCGCAGGCCGCCGTTGGGATTTATTTCAAATGGACGTCAAAAATGCATTCCTAAATGGTGATCTCACTGAAGAAGTCTATATGCGTCCTCCTCCTGGTTATCATCATCATTCCCACCAAGTCTACAAACTCCGTAAAGCTCTGTATGGCCTCAAACAAGCTCCACGAGCCTGGTTTGCAAAGTTCAGCACAATTGTTGAGCGCTTCGGTTTCACAGCCAGCTTCTATGATTCGGCTCTATTCATTCGCCGAACTAATCAGGGCATTATACTTCTTCTCATCTACGTGGATGATATGATTATCAGTGGAGATGATACACCTGGAATTATGGGCCTCAAAACTCATCTAAGCCAGCATGTTGAAATGAAAGATCTAGGCAAAATCAACTATTTTTTGGGACTTGAGATCACTTCCAATTCTGACGGCTACTATCTCTCATAAGCCAAGTACTCTTCTGATCTTCTTACTCGTGCGGGAATTACAGATAACAAGACCAGTCCTACACCTCTTGAGCTCAACTCCAAACTTACTCCTATGGATGGTACTCTTCTAGATGATCCCACGTTATACCGCCAACTAGTTGGGAGTCTAGTCTATCTCACAGTTACTCACCCTGATATTGCCTATGCAGTCCATATTGTCAGCCAATTTCTCTCTGCCCCTCGATCGTCTCACTATGCAGCTGTTCTTCGCATTCTTCGTTATCTCAAGGGAACAATGTTTCATGGTCTGCATTTTTCTGCTCATTACTCACTCGAGCTTTGTGCTTATTCTGATGCAGATTGGGCAGGAGACCCTACTGATCAACGATCAACTATAGGGTATTGCTTCTTTCTTGGTGATTCTCTTATCTCTTGGCGAAGACGGTTGTTGCTCGCTCAAGTACAAAAGCAGAATATCGAGCCCTAGCAAATGCTACTCAAGAAGTACTCTGGCTCCGTTGGTTACTTGAAGACCTGGGTGTTACTCATTCCAATGCTACAATTATCTACTGTGATAATCAGAGTGCTATTCAGATTGCGCACAACGATGTTTTTCACGAACGCACTAAGCACATTGAGATCGACTGTCACTTTGTGCGCCATCACCTCACCAGTGGAACCATTCGACTTGTCTCAGTATCTTCCGCTGACCAAATTGCTGATATTTTTACCAAAACTCATCATCCAGGATGTCATGAGGATCTAGTTTCCAACCTCAAGATGATCTCAATCTTACCACCTTGAGTTTGAGGGGGGCTGTTAGAATAATTTCCATTTATTATTTATATTGTACCTTACCATTCTCTGTGTCTAGGTTCGTACTGTACTACATTGTACTACTTTTGTACTATACTTGTACTATGTCCTCTCACTAGCCTATATAAGAGTGCTCTCTGTAAAGTTATTATACACATCAATATAATACAATATTCCCTCTCTCTCTATTCTTTCAAGTTTGTCAAAACTTTTAATTGCGAATCTTAAGGTTCACATTTTTTAGAAATTAAATAATAAATGTGTACATTGTAAACATATAAAAACACATGTACAAAGCTTAAAATGAACAGAAACCTATCTGATACAAGTTTTATGCAATATCTAGGCTTAGAATGCTTGTAAGTTTTCAACCTTCCAACTTAAACTTCAAAGTTCCAACATTATTAATCAAGAGTCCTATTGAATGGTGATTCATATTAATTGGGCTGTATGAAACTCGAATCAATGTGTATCGGTCATTTCTAATATATCCATTATCGAGATTTCTATGAACATTGCTGTTATTTCATCAATAATTTTCTTCCATTTACATGACAGGTGGTGCCTGCTGCTGTTCTTGCCTTACTAATCCACCCATATACACACCATTCACGTATCAGCCGAACCCTTTGGGCATTTTGTGTGTACCTCGAATCCATTTCAGTGCTACCTCAGCTCCGTTTCATGCAGACCTCAAAGGTATATGCTTAATTAACTACTTGAGCTATATCTGCTTCCCAAGTTATAAGGTTTTTTTTTTTTTCCAAGTGATGCAAGTTTATTTCTGGTCAAATTTTATTTTCAGATGGTGGAACCATTTACAGCCCATTATGTGTTTGCATTGGCAGTTTTAGTGAATGCAGTTGTGGCAATAACAAAAGAATGAAGTGCTCTTTTATGAGCATAAAATAAAATAAATGCTGATAAGATTACCATTTGCTATACAGGTTTATGACACAGCTGGTGCTTATCCATTCTTGCTTGGAAGTGGGTTATTTTGGCTACCAATGGTCCTGGTTTCAGATATTGTACAACCATTTATTTTGGCCAACTTTAGTTATTATTACATCAAGAGGTCAGCCCTTTAGTTTTAACTTAACCCTCTTTTTTTTGTGGCTCTTTTTTTTTACCACCAAAAAAAAAAGTATTTGTCCATTATGTTTTTATATTGTCCCTTCTTACATAAGATATTAGCTTGTACTACGTATATATTTTTTTTCCCTTGTTCAAACAACTTTCTTTTACCTTGTTCAAGCAACTTTCTTTTACCTATTTACCTTGTATATTCTGTAGAATCTGCTTATTTTTAGATTAATTTTACAATACCAAACTTGTGTTTTCCAACAGCACAGCATTTGCTGTCCCATCATGTGTATTGAAAGGTCCAACATATGGAGAATTTATGCCATGTGAGTCTGTGACAGCCACTCATGTGATCAATTTATTACTGTAGGATCTACATAATACCTAAATCATAGTGGAAATCACATGGATGTGTCGGTCACACATAATAATTACTCGAACATATGAATGTCTGGTTTGGTCGTTATCTTTGCATCACTACATGTTGTAAGGTCCAGCTTACAGAAATGGTAAATATCACTAATTAGCTAATGTGATTCAAATGAATAATGTTGTGGGAAGCATAACATTATTAATTTCAAATTATCATCAACCTCCGTATTTTGAATCAATGATCTCCCTTTTAGAACCATAGCACTGTTCATTTCTAATTATCAGCAACAACTGTATCTTGAATATCAAAATATTGCTTCAATTACCTCCCTTTTCATTAACTATCCTAATAGAAGATAAAATTTTGTGACATTTACAATCATTAAGTAATCGGTGCGTGTGTCAGAGTCAATGCACGCGTGTTCGGAGTTTTTCATTTGTCCTACTTCGATAAAATGATGCCAGCAATTCCGTCAAAAAATGAGGGTGAATTCGGGTCGTGGAGAATAGTGGAGTCATTTATCCTTGTCTCCCAAAAAAAAAAAAAAAATAAACATAAAAATAAAAATTATTTGAGTAAAATGGCAATGTTTCCCTTCCTTCTTTGTTTATTGACCGAGTAAAGTTATGCTTTTCAAATTTTTTATTCCAATTGGTTCTCAAACACATGTGGTATTGGATTCACTTTTTAATACTAGTAAAATACTTCAACATCATCCAATCAAAATTAATCGAGTCCACTGTCACATATAGAGCAAAACATCTTTTTATAGAAATCTATGCTTCTGTTATTGACCACAAAACATCTTTTGCATGTTTTCGAATACAGCCCATAAAAGATTGAGTAATATTTGGGGCACTAACAACTTCCACTAACACTTACTAACACACTCTATCTCTCTCCTAGTGGTACTGTGGGGTCCGTAGTGGATCCCGCAGTACCACTAGGAGAGAGATAGAGTGTGTTAGTAAGTGTTAGTGGAAGTTGTTAGTGCCCCTAGCATTGCCCTAAAAGATTTGCCCGTTCTTTATACATAAACCCTTGTGAGGGTTTTACGTAATTTCAATAGTTCTTCTGCTTCCAATATAAATTCTTTTGCGCTTCATAAAATTAATGACTACATAGTTGTATTTTCGATGTTAAACTATTACCAGTGAGCATTACCATAATGATCTCTTAGGCTCTTTTGGTTCATGAATTTCGTGATGATAAAGAAAATGTGGAGAAAAATATGAAGGAAAATTAGTTTTCTAGTGTGTCCTTCATGCTTAAATTGCCTTAAAAATAATAAAAAAATAATAAAAAAATTGTAAATGTAATAGAAGAATAAAGAAGGAAAATGACTCAAAAAGTTTAATTTATTTCTCAAAACTTATCCTTTTTTTTATTTTCTACTTTCCTCATCGTTTTTCTTAATTATTAACCAAACAAGGGAAAATGCGTTTCATTTCCTTTCCCTCACTAAATCCAAGAACCAAACAAAGTCTTAATGTGGCCAGTCCGAGGAGTAGATATTGGGTATTACGGGAATACTAAATAGAATTTTATCCCTTCTCACAAGTTTTAAAAATTTGTTAAGTTGATGAAGTTTTTTACTGAGTTAGAAAAGGATTTTTCCTGAAAATTAGGGGCCGAATATATTAATCCATATTCTTTATTTGCTTTTGTGTTGCAACAATGATACATCCACATCTCCAACAACACGTACAATCACATCCTTGTTTTAAATGCATGGACCATGTGCTGTGTAAGTGATGTACATAAAATTATTAAAATATATATATCAAACAGCATAAGATACATGCATTTAAAGCATAGAATTTTGTTAGAGATGTGGGCTTCAGTGGGAGTATTTGTGTTGTGAATCTTGTGATGTAAAATTATGCATCAATTCCGTTCAATATTTACACCGAGTCGGAGGCCCAATACAAAAAACAAAAAACGTCCTATCCATTTAGTATAAAGCCCACTCCACGGGCCCCAAAACCAAACTCCATCCACGTGTCCCCGATTAAACCTCAATCAAAACAAAAAAGCGATAAACTTATATCCCAAAAGTGCTTTCACCGCGTGTTGAAGACACTCGATTTACACACCACGCTGTCACGTCACATCCACATCAAAAAAAGCTGTAAAATCAACTTGGGGGACCTGCTGAGCTGTAATTTCTGACGTGTCGTTCTCAAATTTTCCTTATTTGTACAGAATCGTATTAATAACCGGGCCCAATCTCATCTGACATACCACGTGTCTTATTGGTACCGCGATACGTGGCACTTTATTTGTGGAGGATGCGTAATGGACTCTAGATTGAAAACGACGGTGGAGATTCGAAGGGAACACCAAGATCTTCACCCACGTGTCCGTAGTCTTTGACGATACAAAACCAAAACTTTCAAAAGTACTTTTGTCAGTAAAATACAGCTGTTTTTTTTTAGTACTCCCACTCTCCTCCTTAAATGAACACGTGTGAGCTTCTCATCTCATTATTCCGTACCGTCCATGTTCAACACGTGTCACTTCCAAAGCATGCAAGTTTTGTCTCGTGGATTAACAGAACACAAAAACGCTTCAGTAATACTTGGGACACAATCAAAGTCACAACATTTTTAGCACAATCTTCATTTTGTGTCTATCTTTCTCCTAGTGGGCATTGTGGGGTCACTGGCACTGTGGGACCTATGAAGAGAGAGATAGACATAAAATGAAGGTTGTGCAAAAAAGGTTGTGGCTTTGGTTGTGCCCCAAGTATTACTCAAAACGCTTTAAACTCTTAGGCCCGTTTAATAACCGTTTTATTTTTTTTGTTTTTATTTTTTTGTTTTTGTGTTAGATATTTTTGTGTTCAATTTAAAAAAAGAAAATAAAAATTGCGTTTGTTAACTTTGTTTCGTTTTTTAGAAAGAGAGAACAAAAACCAAAAAATGCGTTTGGTAAACTATATTTTTGTGTCAAAATTTATAACTATTTAGTAAAATAATTTTTTTGCCTTTAAAACTTCAAAATGTCATAACTTGTTTTAAAAAATCAGAATTTAACATTATCAAAGTCTATAAGCTCATACTATTATGAAAACCATTTTGGAACCTACGAAATACGTACATCGTAAAATGACCAAATTACGCTTGGGACTTACATATAAGAAGTCAACATTGTTAAAATCTTCAAATAATACAGAGTGACCTACCCTAATATTTTTCAACGTTCTGGATTCAATGGTAGAGTCTATTTTGCCTGAATATATTTGTAAAATGACAATTTTGGCCTTCAAATTTCAAAATATCATAACTTGTTAAGACTAAACTAGAATTAAACGCCGTCAGAGTCTGTGAGATCATATTTAGGATAAAGAACATTTGGGATTTAAAAAGTACATATATGGTAAAATGACCAAATTGACCTTAGGGTTTACACATACAAAGTTAACATTGTTAAAGTCTTCAAATAATACAGAGTGGCATACCCCGAGGTTTTCGACGTTATGGATTCAATGGTAGAATCCACTAGGCCTGAATATATTTGTAAAATGATTATTTTGCCCTTAAAACTTTAAAATGCCATAACTTGTTAAAATAAAATCAAAATTTAACGTCATCAAAGCCTGTGAACTCATATTATTATGAAGAATATTTTGAAACCTAAAAAGTATATAGATCATAAAATGACCAAATTATCCTTGGGGCTTACATATAAGAAGTTAACATTGTTAAAGTCGTCAAATAATACGGAGTGACCTATCCTTAGCTTTTTTGACGTTCTGGATCCAATGGTAGAGTCCATTTGGTATGAATCTATTTGGAAAATGACTATTTTGCCCTTCAAACTTCAAAATGCCATAACGTATTAAGAATAAACTAGAATTGAACGTCGTCAGAGCTTGTGAGCTCATATTATGATGAAGAACATTTGAGAACGTACAAGTATATATATATGGTAAAATGACCAAATTACCATTGGGGCTTACTTCTAATAAGTTAACATTATTAAAGTATTAAAATAATACAAGGTGGCTTACACTAAGGTTATTCGACATTCTAAATCCAATGGAGGGGTCTATTTGACCAGATTACATATGGGCAAAATGATTATTTTACTCTTAAAAATTCAAAATGCCATAACTTGTTAAGGTTAAATCAAAATGCCTAAAAAGTATATAAATCATAAAATAATCAATACAGGTTAAATCTTAACAAGTTATGGATTTTTAAATATATATATAAGGGCAAAATAGTCATTTTACAAATATATTCATGCAAATATACCCCACCATTATATTCGGAACGTCGAAAAATCTCGAGCTAGGTCACTTTGTATTATTTGAAGACTTTAACAATGTTATCTTCTTATATTTAAGCCCCAAGGGCAATTTAGTCATTTTACGATATACGTACTTTTAAGTCACAAATGTTCTTCATCTTAAAATATGATCTCACAGGCTCTGATGGTGTTTAATTATTGTTTAGCCTAAACAAGTTATGACATTTTGAAGTTTGAATGGCAAAATAGTCATTTTACAAATATGTTTAGGCCAAATGGACCCTACCATTGGATCCAAAACGTCAAAAAATCTAAGGATAGGTCACTCCGTATTATTTGACGACTTAAAAAATGTTAACTTCTTATATGTAAGCCCCAAGGGCAATTTGGTCATTTTACGATCTATATAATTTTTAGATTCCAAAATATTCTTCATAATAATATGAGTTCACATGCTTTGACGACGTTAAATTCTGATTTTATTTTAACAAGTTATGGCATTTTAAAGTTAAAGGGCAAAATAGTAATTTTACAAATATATCCAGGCCAAATGGACTCTACCATTGGATCCAGAACATCGAAAAACCTCGGTGTAAGTTACTCTGTATTATTTGAAGGTTTGAACAATGTTAACTTCGTATATGTAAACCTCAAGGGTAATTTGGTCATTTTACCATATATGCACTTTTTAGGTTCCCAAATGTTCTTTATCTTAAATATGAGCTCACAGGCTCTGACGGCATTCAATTTTAGTTTAGTCTTAATAAGTTATGGCATTTTGAAATTTGAAGGGCAAAATAGTCATTTTACAAATATATTCAAGCCAATATAGACCCTACCAAAACATCGAAAAACCTAGAAGTAGGTCACTCCATATTATTTGAAGACTTTAACAGTGTTAATTTCGTATATGTAAACCCCAGGGGTAATTTGGTCGTTTTTACCAAATATGTAGTTTTTAGGTTCTAAATGTTCTTTGTCTTAAATATTGAGCTCACAGGCTTTGACGATGTTCAATTCTAGTTTAATCTTAACAAGTTATGACATTTTGAAGTATGAAAAGTAAAATAGTCATTTTACAAATAGATTCAGACCAACTGGACCCCGTCATTAAATCCAGAACCTCGAATAACTTTTGGGTATGACATCTTGTGTTATTTGAAGACTTGATTTTTTTTTTTTTACTTTATTAAATGAAAGATCTAAGGGCAATTTGGTTGCGATTATCTACTTTTTTGGTACCAGCAAAAAAAAAAAAATTTGTATGAGTTCATAAGTTCTAACGACATTCAATTTTGGTTTAACCTTAAATAGTTATGGCTTTTTAAATTTATAAGGATAAAATAGTAATTTTGGATACCAAAATCGATTTTGCTTTTTTTGGAAACTATTTATTGTTGTTTTCATTTTTGGTCCCTTTTCAAAAATTGTTTTAAAAAAATTAAGTTTACCAAACGCTTTTTTTATTGTCATTTTCAAAAAAAAAAAAAAAAAAAACCTAAAACAAAATGGTTATCAAACAGACCCTTAACTTCCCGTTTGGCAACAATGCAGTTTTCAATGAGTAACGATGTTATCTTTACTGAATTTAAATCTCAAATTTTTGTTTCCCAAATACTAATTACTATATCAATTATACTCGAACTACATGCAATTTCATGGGTATTATCAATTCCCATTATTATATGTGGTATAATTGTTAAAACTATATGAAATTTAAAACTTAGATTTTTTTTTTGACTGGTATCACACGGCCCCTATGACCAGGAGTTAGTAGTTACACACACACACACACACACACACACACACACACAAGGGGCGCCAGCACAGGGAAGCCAAAGCCCACATTAATGAAATTTCCCTAATGAGGCCCTCAGGATTCGAACACACAACCTCCCATTTGGGGGTTGTGGATCCTGGCCATTTGGATGGCAAAAATCTCCAATCCGCCGAAATTCTGCCCCACTCTGCCCCTAATTGAACGGGTTTGGAGTAGGTATTATAGGAGTAGGAGCGCTTTTGGTAAGTGAAAATGAAAATCCTGTAGGATTTTGGACGTATGTGGTTATTGAAAATGCCTCCGATTAAAACCCGTCATGTCCCGATTAAAGTGTCAAATACAATAATATACCCTTATATTTACCCTTTATTTGTTAAAATACCATGACTTATGTATTATATTATACCATGACATATAAAAAAGAAAGAAATATACTACTTAGAGTAAAAATTGAAAAGTTGGACTCATGAAATAAGATAAACTCACTACGATTACTTGTCGATTAATCATTCAATCTATTAATTTACTAAAATATAAGTTGTTAATTTTATTTAAGTTACTCCGATGGTAAACCCGTCACTAGGGGTGCAAGTCGGGCGGGACGTGAGGATCTCAAGCACTGCCCAAGCCTGGCCTGAGTTACAAAATGGTCAGCCCAAGCTCGCCCAGGCCCGTGGTATCCTTCCCCACGGCCTAGCCCGTGGTGAAATCGGGTTCCACAGGTTGCCCGAATTGGGCCTTTGACATAGTCACTGTTTACACTACCAATTGCCATTTTACTCGCTGTTTTACAAAATCATCAATTGTCAAACCAAAAAAAAAAAACCAATCTTTTCATGAAAATCATAGTCAAGTACAAAAACAACAATTAGGAATTAAGCAAAGTTACAAACCAACAATTGAATTCTCATAGTTTCAAACCATCACAATCAACATAGACTATGAAAGAAAGTTTTAAAATTCATGAACTCCAAATTTCGTGCCGGCAATTCAAGATTTGGATACTGAAATCAGAAAAATAAAAAGTAAAACCACCAGAAATCTGAAACTATTACAAAACTCAAAACAAAAAAACCTCAAAATAGATATCCTAGTTGCAAAACCTAGAGAAATAATGATTCTACCAACCTTGGAGGGAGAGATGGAAAGGCAGAACCGCTGAGGCGCTAAGAGTCTACGATAGAGAGATCAGAGAAGGAGAAGTCCATTGACTCATTGAGAGAGAGAGAGAGAGAGAGAGAGAGAGAGAGAGAGAGAATGTGTGTCACGACCCAAGTCTCGCTCAGTAAGATATTGTTCGCTTTGGGCCCAAACCCGCACGAATTTGTTCTTGGGCCACTACCCAAAAAGGCCTCTTACTAGGGAGACTTGAAACCACACATAATAGTGTTAGGGATATATACTAAAAGTCTTGTTTTATGTAGTTGATTTATTATTCATTCAATAAAATCAGTTATTCCATTTTTATGAGAATATGTGTGGGCAATGATTGTATTACATTATTTATTTAATATTATGCATGTGTGTCTCTCATTCTACATAGTAAGTGGTTTGGTACACAGAAGATCATACCATCAGATATTATAGAATATAAGATTTTGGTTTACAGTCTTAGATGGGATTGGACACACCATCGGTAAGACTGCAGTATGGTGTTGTAGTAGGTTTGTCTTGACTACGGGAAACGGTATAGTTTCAACTCACTATGCTGGTACACTTTGTGTATTAAATGGGACCGACTTGGGGTAATTATCTTTATACTGACTTATAAGACAATTAATACCTCATGACTATTATAAGTGCTTATGCTCTAAATCCTAAGTTAATTTGTAGAGACGTGCATTTGATATTTACACTTTGATCCCTAAAAGTGTGAGATCCTTAAATGGGTCAATATCTCATTGGATTGGGTGACAATATTGATTGTGTGGTAGATTTAAATTAATGATAGAATCCATCTCTCGCTTTTGGGATTGATGATATCCCCTTGAGAAAGCTTATAAGTTTTTATTATGTCAAACCCTGCAGGTGGATTTTGTATCCGATATATCAGATAAGTTAAGCAGATGATTTCAAGGAATTTTAAAAGATTAATTAAATATGATTGTCAGTAATTATATTTAATTAATGGATATCTGTAATCTTAACGTGGGGAGATAATAAGCATTTAATAACATGGAGCTCGAAAAATATTTTTGAGATAAGGGTAGGAGTGCAATTATAATTCTTTAGTAGTATGAATTATAATTTATGGAAATAGGAATCTGATTCAGTTCGAATTGGGGTTTCCTAATTCCATTAGGAAGTCTATTCCTTATTAACTTCTTATGGTCCCTATCGTAGCCTATATATATGCTGCTTGGGCTCTCCTCTCAGTTTGTGTTTTTCTATCAAGAGTATTATAACTCGGAATAGAAAAGAGAACGTAAAAGAGGGAGAGCAGAAAACAGAAAGGATTTCGATAGAGCCCACACTCAGTTTGATATTCTAGCAGCAGAGGAATATGATAGAAGATCGTGAGCTGTTATCGAGCTCGTGTTCTCAATTCGTCTACTACAGCAATCCGTTTTGCAGTTCAAGGTAACCCTAGCTCCGCCCTTTAGGGTTTTGTAGTTTTCACATAAATTTTTGCATAACTAACTTATACACGCTGTCAACGGATTCTGAGAACGCAGTTTTCCTAACAAATAACATTACCCTTCCTTCCCAAGCGATGTGGGACGAACTCCCCCTACAGCACTCAACACCAGGGTCGTTACATTCCACCCCCCTTAGGGCCCAACATCCCTGTTGGCATACTTCCGACTGGGTCAGGCTCTGATATTATTCTGTCACGACCCAAGTCTCGCTCAGTAAGATATTGTCTGCTTTTGGCCCAAACCCGGACAGATTTGTTCTTGGGCCACTACCCAAAATGCCTCTTACTAGGGAGACTTGAAACCACACATAATAGCACATTACCCTTCCTTCCCCAGGCGATGTGGGACGAACTCCCCCTACAACACTCAGTACCAGGGTCGTTACAGAGAGAGAGAGAGAGAGAGAGAGAGAGAGAGAGAGAGGGGGGGGGGGGGAGGAGGAGGTGGCTGAGGGCTGCAGATCTGCAGATGATGAGAGGAAGTGAGTTGTCTCAATTTGTCAAGAGGATAGTTTAGGGTTTCTTATCTTAAAATCTTAATCAATGGTTGATGAGAGGGAGTGAGGAAGTGAGTTGTCTCAATTTGTCAAGAAGATGGTTTAGGGTTTCTTATCTTAAAATCTTAATCAATGGTTGAGATACTAAGGTCTAAGATCCAAAGGGTTGTAACGCAATGCATTATATATATATATATATGAGTTGAATTGGGCTCGGGCTCGGGTTCCAGGGGTTGGTATTTTTTTGTCCAAGCCCAGCCCGACAAAATTCAGCCCAAGCCCGCCCTAAAGAATGTATCACTGGCCCAAGCCCGGAAATTTTCGGGTCTAGCACGGGCTTTCCACAGGTTGGCCCGCTCGACTTGTACCCCTACCCGTCATCGCCCAGATAAAAAATCAATCAAATTCGACTCCGCTGTTAATAGGGCTGGGGTGGGTTTTGTAATCAAATTTTTAATAGTAGGAGTTAGAAAGAGGTTACTCCGTACCAAATCTGACCTTTTGTCATCCCTACCTTGCCATCTCAACTAAGGCTTTATTTGGCCCTCACGTGGCTTTTTTAAAAAGAGCTTATAAAATTTATTACTAAGTTGTTTGATAATTTTATACAAGTGACACACGACTCTTCAAAAAGACATCATGAAACCAAAAAGTAACATTGAGCTTTTAAAAGCTCCCCTCAAAAAAGCCCTAAGTTCAATTTTTGCAAAGCTCATAAACTAGTTACCAAATGAATTAACATGAAATTGTGCTTTAAAAAGGAGAAACACCAAAATGGGGCCAAACTAAGCCTAAGAGAGATGGTTAAAAACTTAGAATTATAGTATTATTATTTTGAGTAATGTTATGTTTCTCAAAAAAAAATTTCCCAAATTTACTCTGACGTTAGTCATTGTTGCTTTAGGAATAATAAATACCCATTCATTTTCATGTTCTAAAATTGAAAAACAAACACAAAAAATCGCAATGTTGACAAGTGGACCCTAAATTTAGCAGCAATTTAATTACCACTAAACATGCATTAGTGGCTCATAACCTCACTTAACGCTACCGCTAAATTTAATATCCCAATCTTCTGACGTGTCAACAACCGCCCATCTCCCTCTGTCCTGTCCCTCCACGTGTCATTCCCTCTCCCTCCCCCCCCTCTCTCTCTCTCTCTCTGTTATTTGTATTTGTTTCTCTCTCTAAAACTCTTCAAATCCAACCACTTCAATCCGAAAAACCCTTATTAAAAAAACAAAAACAAATTGCGTTTCAAACTGCATTTGAATTTGATCAAACTCTGCTATGAGACTATAGCTTTTGTAGATTTTTCAACAATGTCGAAGAATTGTACAATGTCGGAGAGTTCGAGCGTACGAATTGAAGAAGAAGATGAGATTGAGCTGAGCTTGGGGCTATCAATCGGTGGAAGTTTCAGAAAAACAGAGCAATCAAAGCCGAATTCAACCAATTCGTGTGCGAAAATCGATACAGATCTGGATTTCTACGGATCAGAGTGTGTAGATCCACAGACGAAGCGTGAGGTACAAGCGCGAAAGAATAATGGTGATGATGATAAGATTTGGTTGGAGGGGCAACGATTACGAAAAAGGGTTAGAGAGAGAGAGAATGAGGATACTGTTTCAGAGAATAGAGTCAATAAAGGTAAGAATGAGATAATAAATATGAGAGATTTGAATCTCACATTGAATCAAAAAGTGGCCCAAAGTTCAAATCCAAAAGCTTCTAGTTCTTCTACGCCGGAGGGGTATTTCTGTCCGGTTTTGAAATTTGTGCCGTTTACGATTGGATTTGGGTACCACCCGAATTTTGTGGTGCCGGGTTGGGATCCGAATATGGGAAGTTTTGGGAGTCAATTGAATGTTATTCGGCCCGTGGGTTTTCGGAGTTTTCAAGTTGATCAATATTCGGGTCATGGTGGCAGAGAAGGTGGAAATGTGAATGCGGTGTCAAATGGGTCGAACGGGTCTCCGGTACAGTGTTCACCGGCGGGTTCGGATCATCGGAGCAAGTCTCAGCAAGGTACTGTTTTATTCCTTTTTTTGCCATTCCTTGAGTGCAATTTAGTCTATATTTTTTTGTGGGTTAATGCATTTTTTCTTTAATAACTTTTCGATGCCGATTAATGTGAATTTAACTTTGTTTATATTGTGTTAATTGCGATTAGAAGAAGTAAAAGTTGTTTTCAATTGATAGATGGAATGTGAAAGTAGAGGTGAAACAGGATAGTGTTACCTCAATTTGCCTGCATTGAAAACTTTGGTTGGAACAAATTAAATGCAGCCAAAATTGCATGTATAATGTAAAATAATACTTGCCAAAAGGGCCCTGTTTGGCGAATATTGTGTTTAGAACTGCAATCAAGGTTTGCCAAACAGTAATGGAACCGTAATTGAACTTCCTAGCCCGGTTACCAAACATGGCCAAAGTAGGTACAACAATAAAGGGAGAAAATTTACCTATGTAGCATACACAATACGATACGACATGTGACACGGAGACGGCGATACGAAAAATCCTTATAATGTTGTATACAAGTATGGCTAGGATATGTCGAATAACAAGATTTTTTTTAAAAAAAAAAATTGTATTTTAAGCAAAAGAAAAGGAGGGTTGAATATCAACATTACATATTCAGCCATGGCGTACGTGTCTGTCTGACAATTATCCGGGTCCGACACGGGTACGGCACCCAAAATGGAGTGTATGTGCTACCTAGTCCATTACAATCCAAAATGGGAACTGAGTATGTCCATGTTCTCCAATCTGTTTCTTCATAAGCAAGCCTTAGCATCACAAACTAATCACTAGACAGAAAAAAACACCATGTTGACAATCTACCAGGCAGAAAAAAGGCACCATGCTAAGAATCCAAAGTGATATACGAATAAAATTCAGAAGTTGAATTTGAAATTAGTGGGTTGGGGACGGGTTAGTAATTTGTACCCTCCAACGACTTTGGTTCGGTGAGGCAAGTAGTATATGGCCCAAATTATGTTGTGGCTTTAGATTAGCTGATTTATTAAAAATCTGTTTGGTTCACAAATTTAAAAAAAAAAAAAATCATTCTTTTATTGTTAGCATGGAAAAAATGAATGAACTAATTTTGTTTACGTGAAGAAATACCTCTCCGTTACCTCTTCTTTTTGAATCATATGGGAAGCTAAAGGTACTCGCACAGTCTTATGAAAGTTGAACAGACTTAAGTGTTTCTCCCCAAAATCTAAAGGTAAAGGCAATTACATCAATTTCAACTAGCTTTTAAAGAAAGGAAACAACTTCCATACATTTTATTGGGTGTGGTTCGTTAGGTTCCCTCTCACAACAGTGAGACCCAGTGCTAAAAAACTATTTTATTTAGCACTGGGTCTCACTGTAGTGAGAGGGAACCTAACGAACCACATTATTTTTAGCACTGGGTTTCACTGTTGTGAGAGGGAACCTAACGAACCACATCTCAAGGAAACGTATGGAAGTCATGAAAACCAGAGCTATAACCCTTACTGTCGGTTGAGGATCTATCACTAACCATTACTTAGGGAAGGTTTTTTTTCCTCGAGTAACGATACTTGTGTCATTGACTTGCGTTTCTCGCTCCATTTGCTCTGTAATGTAATCTTAACGAATTTTAGAACATCTATAAAAACTGAATGGAGTAGTTCAAGCCTGATGGGGCATTCATACGCAACTAGACTTTAATTTTCTATTGATCCTTCATATAATCTACATAAGCCGTGGACCACGGCCCACGGTTAAATGTATATGTCCATTCTAACATAAATTTATCACTGTTCGATTAAACTTTGCAGGTGGGAGCAGCAGCGATACTGGAAGCCTCTCTTGCCACTCCCAACAAGAAAATCATCAACAGAATGGTTCAGCGGCTAGCGATCCACAAGAACAATCCGAGCACAGTTCATACTCCAGCCAGATAGAATCCACCAAAATCATCAAGAAAACCGCAAATTTTCCCGAGAAATTGGTTTCACCAAACACAATCCAACCAGGTGGAATCAATTCGGAAAACCCGATCTGTGGTCCATTGAAACGAGACAATGGGGATTTGGGGAAGCCTCCGAAACCCCAAACGGGTAATCAAGATGCTCTCTCTATGTCCCAAATGCCATGCGTTTCAACCACTGGAAATGGACCAAATGGGAAAACCATAACTGGGTTCTTGTATAGATATACGAAAACAGAGGTCAGCATTATATGCGTATGTCATGGGAGCTCATTTTCGCCAGCTGAGTTCGTGAAACATGCCGGAGGGAAGGACATATCACACCCTTTAAGGCACATTACTGTGATCCCTTCTGCATTAGGATGATATATATTAAAATACATATATATATATATATATATATATATAAAACTGTATTTCAAGCCTTCCAAGGCCTTTGGTTTGGTCATGTTTTTCTCTTTGCCACCGGTCGGAGTTGAAGAGAACTCCAATTAGGGGTTTAAATTGCGAGTTTATGTGTCCTCATTGGGTCAAATAGACTCAGTTTGTTTCAAATACAAAACATTTGGTTCTAATCACATGAAGTTAATATTTAGATTATTTAGTACTCAGAAATGCTTTCATGCAAAATTGATTCTCTTATTTTAGCTTTCCTTCTCCCATTGAGTTATTAGATTTTCACTTGGTTTTGGATCTCATGTGTCTTGTTCGTGTGTTTAAGTTGTCTGCAAGAGAAGGAAGGAAGGAAGGAGTGTGTGAGTGTGTGTGTGTGTGTGTGTGTGTGTGGGTGGGGGGTTGTGGTACGGACGGGACGTGGGGTGGGGGGTGGTGGTGGTGTGAAAAAAAGAATAGAATAGATTTGGCGACTTTGGTGGATAGTTTACGGTGGGTTTTACTTCTGTGGTAGGCCGTTTTGGGCACGTTGACTAAACTAGTGAACAACTAGAAATTCTGAGTCTGGCCTTGGAGGCAATAGTGTTTTGGTAATGTTATTGTATTCCAAATTTGCTTTCCAGCACATGTGGCGCTTAGATAACTTAAATTATTTATGTTTTTTTGTTGGAAAACTTAAAATCAATTTTTAATGAGGTCACACTGTTATGTGGTTGAAAGCAAATTTGGGATATAAATTTGAAAACCATAATATATCCCAAATTTGGGAACCATAGCATTATTCATTCAGGTTTTGGCAAGCAATGTGATCTGAACATGTCTGTAAGAGCTAAATGGCTTGTACTTTTAAGAATAATGGTACGGTTGAACGGTTTCAAATTAGGGATATCCCAAATACTATGAGAGTGGTACTATGTAGGGATATCGCAAATACTATGAGAGTGGTACTATGTGACATAGTAGTATATGATACCTCTTTCACAAAATTTGGAGCATCTCAAACCTGGAACCATAGCATACTCGATTTTCAATTGGATCCAAAGCTACGAGAATTTTCTAATTTTGGAAGTTGTTTGGGTAATGCAGGACCTGATTTCGTGGTTCATGAAAAAAAAAAAATCAGTTCTAAGTAGATTTGGGTAACAATCTATCAAATATGCTGCGATCCCAGTTGGGTGTAATGTCTTTAGGTCTTTTTTTTTTTAGGTCGTTTGTGTCCTACTAAGGGACGAAAGCACTTGTCTTCATTTAGGCTAGAAATTTATGCTTTATTTGGGAGAAGATATGTTCTTATAATTTCACCCACTGCAGTTTTTATGCACAACAATAAAGCACAAAAAGATTTGTCTCATCCCAAAAAGTAGCTTCTCTAACCAAAGATGTGTTGGTTTAGGGGTCCTCTGACCGGATTTTTGGAGCTCGATTCCGAGAGAAACCGTGGTTATAGATAACCTACATGAACCCCTTTCTAGGTTATTTGGAATAACTTTGCATCTTTTAATGGCTCTAGAGCCCTAGCTCTGTTAGCACCATCATCGATAATAATGGACCATGTTACTCCCGTGGAAGTAGACTTTTCACCTAACCACGCATATCTTGTGCAATAGATTATGCATCTCTACATTTGTTTTCGGCTATGTGGGTGCTTCCGCACAACAAGATGGGTCGTAAGTTCACACATCAATGCAACCACTATTGCTGTAAAAGTTTAATTAAAAGCTTACTGAGTTGTTTTTTGAGTCCGCCAATTTGCAGTAGGGGGATAACCTTGAGAACTCCTATTGACCATCATGTTCATTAACCTAGTTAAGACAAAACACACACACGCGCGCGCGTGTTGAGGAAACAATTGAAAATGTGATGCAAAAAGCCCTCTTACCTGATACTAAAAGATCAAAACCTTGTCAAATTCCCAAAACCACAACCATGGATTATGTAAATATTTGAGATGAATTTCCCCACTCCATTGCATGGAAGGAACAAGTACCTAACATTTTTAATATATCGCCAATCACACGCTAGAAACACAGAGAATAGGATTTCTTGACAATCAATTGTTTTGAATACAATAAAATCAGAAGAATTTAATCCATGCCAATTTTGAAGAAATTGCTCAAGCGGTCGCGATCATCAATATCACCAACCAGATTTTAGAAGTATCTATGTATTAACAATGATTCACAATTCTAATTCAACCTAGTCCCTCCAGAATATCATGCCTCCAATTCAAATACCAATAGCTTCCACCACAAGAGCGCTAGGACATTTCCTATTATTCAACTGTTTTCTTCCATGAAATTCTTGATTGTCCATCAATACTAGTCCTCATTGCCAATGCCTAGAAACAGCAAACTACGATTACTAGATGTACCACCTACTATTGCAAAATAATTTATAACACACAGTAACAAAATGTCTTAAGATCGTAGCTTCATGTCCAAGGATGAAATCTTTCGCCTTCTTTTTCCCAGTTCATTCTTTAATACATTTAGCACAATTCCTAGTGCGATACTTATTCTTCGTTGTGAAATTTGAACTTTGCATTTCGTACAATCCTTCCCATATCTGTGAGAAGTATATTCAAGTTTATACAAGTCAACTTCTCTTGTACATTTTGAAGCATAAAGTCTCATGATTTATTGGATTGTGAAACTCCGGCACTTGAACAAATCCAAACTCCGGCACTCTCTCTCTCTCTCTCTCTCTCTCTCTCTCTCGGGAGGGGGGGATGATTCTTTATCTTTGAGAGAAGAATTCTATGATACAACCAAGCGGTTTGATCATATCATACGACCAAAACAGGTTACAATGTTTTGTTACCTTGGGTACAATGTTTTGAGACCTAGGCAAAACGAATATAGAAACCACAAAAGTTGAATCCACGTGACAGAAGTCATACTCCGGTCACAAAACATTGCACCCAGGTAGGGTCTATAGTTGTTTGCTTAGCTTTCAAAACATTGTACCTAAGGTAACAAAACATTGTACCCCATTATGGTCGTATAATACAACCAAACCGCTTGATTGCATCATAGAATTTTACGCAGTGAGAAGAATCTACAAAAGCATAACAGCCCTTTGCCCCAATTACGCTTCAAAGCGGAGGCTTGACCAAAATACAGGAGACTAGCGTGACCAAAGAAAAGAACCAACGGAAAAGATCTTTACGATGTGCTGCAAACCAGTAAGCACAATCATTGGATTACTCTACAAACATGTCCTAATTTGTAATCAACAGAGATCGATAGAAAAGGCTCTTGCATCTTTTCAATTGAAGCCTTGTTATAGGTTTCTTTCCTTCTCTGTTCTTTCCTCCCCCTTTTACTATTTGCTTCCAAACAAGATCAAACTTCATGAAGTCTCCCTTCGGCCTACCCTATGAAAACCCAAAAAAAAAAAAAAAAACCTTAATTTTTGCTCCCTTCTCTTTAACCAGTGATTGAGAAGAAAGTATCACCACCCTCAGCTTCTAATATGGAATGATGTCATGAGTGAGTTCACTCTGTACATATCATGTTTCCTAAATTCGAAGCGAGGAAAGTGATAACTATCATGGATGTATAAGATGTTTAGGAAACTAAAACTCAACGGAAACTCTTCAAC
This sequence comes from Hydrangea macrophylla, assembly GCA_033977485.1. Lineage (NCBI taxonomy): Eukaryota > Viridiplantae > Streptophyta > Magnoliopsida > Cornales > Hydrangeaceae > Hydrangea > Hydrangea macrophylla. Next base: position 31,686,304 of record CM066989.1, read on the forward strand.
AGTTTGATGCATTACTGGTGATAGAGCATGCTCCATATTTAGGAGAAAAAGTTCATTGTCAAGGCACACATGGGCCTTCCATTCAAAAACATATCAAGGAGAAGTCGTTTTTGTTGTCTTCATGCAACATCAACATCTAATATATTTTTGAACAGAAGAACCATACGAACCAAAACCTTACTCTTTCTCCTAAATGTATACTTTTGTTTGAGCTCATATAGGTAGTCTTCTAGAATGACCTATAAACTACTCTTATACTAGACTCCTAGTTACTGTATAATGCTTGGACCCACTTACTAGTCTATCGGTCTGAGAAGCATTCTGTGTACTCCCTGAAACCCAAATCTAGGCCAAACTTGTAACATTTCATAGATGTTTCATTGTCGGTAAGGGAAGCCAGTGGATTAGTTAGTTATCCTTGCTCCGTCGAAATAACAAATAGAACAGAGAAAGTGGAAGCTGAAGCAAGAAAACAACCCTAATTTATACGACATTTTCCCTTTCTTTTACCTAATTGCCATAACTTCGCTGAGAAATTTTTAATATTGTATGATACTATACGCTTAGGGATAAGAGGAACAAAATGAATAGTCGTATTCCCAAAAAAAACGAATAGTCGTATTCCCTTTGACGTCGCATCTTCCTTTTCTTTTCCTCAGTAAATCAGTGAAGCAAACAGAGCTGCCTAACAGAAGTTATGACCTATACATATATATCGGCCAGTGAACAGAACAGGGTCGAGTGAACTTACCCAATGAACCTGATTTTAAGCGTAAAAGAACCCGCAGGCTGCCCCGCCGACCCGCAGGTTCTTTTAGGCTTAAATTCAGGTTCACTGGGTAAGTTTGCTCAACCCTGTTCACTTTAGAGCCTCTCTGTATATATTTATATATAGAAAATACAGCTTCGAATTCCATCACAGCGATGAAGGAGACAAGCTATCTTTAGTTTCAAGGAAAAGCTGAAAATTCAGCTTTTATCACAACGATGGTGCCAAGTTCTAGAGACTTCAATGTACACGAGAGCTTATATAAAGTCTAAACAGACTTCCTAAGATCGGACCAAGCAAAAGAAAGAGAGAGGATGGGAATTACTGCTATTGGCCAACCTTCACCAAGATTTTTTCAATATTCAGTAGAGCCTCTCTACGCAAGTGTAAGACTAGTCACCTGGCAAGAAGTTATGGAATGACTATCACCCCTTCAAGGTTAAGAAGAAATAGTATATGGACAGTACTTGAAAATTCTTCTAAGGTATTAGAAGAGGTCACACTACCTCTCTCCAGGCTCTCCTACCCACATTATGAACATAAAATACGACATAAAATTGGCATAAGATGAATCCCAACTCCTCGTTAAAAAAGCATACGAAAAGGAAAAGAAAAACGATCAACCGACACATAGCTATCTTCTTAGTCATCGATAGTCAAAGGTTTGCTAGCTAATCTACACAGAGGACACACAATACGCATAATATAAAAGAAAAAAAGAACTAAGCTCTATATTTCACTTTGATGTGGAAAAGTAACAATGGGTTTCTTATCTTTCTAATATTGGTCTTTATTGTATTTTATCCATATATGCTCAACATAAAAAGGGCCTACCTTCAAAAATCCCAGAAAATCCATGAACCAAACAAAGCTCAAGTGTTCCTCATAAAAGTCTACCTTTAGGTGCTAAAGGTCTTCTGCCATTAGCCAGGTATAATCAATTTTGGCGAAGCACTCCAATTCTCCATTTCTGCTTCTAGCCATGTGTTTGATAGTATCTCTATTGGGTCTATACTATCAGATATCAATTACTGCTAGATTACTTCATGGGATTTCAACATTCCCCGGAATGGATGGAACCTGATTTAAAAGACATGTCCGATATAGCGAAAACTAATAAATCATATCTTCCAAATTGAAGGTGAGTCTAATTTGTTCATCAAACAGGAGGAGAGAACGCTTACACAGGTGAAATAATTAAAATCACTCGCGTGTTCTTTCATTCTACGTTGAATTAATGACTGAATTTCCAAAGGTTTTGCATGGGATGGGTGAGGGAGTAAGAGACTCATTGTCTACAGAGCTTAAGGAGATTTGGAACAGCTATAGCAAACTACAATAAGTTATCAAGAGCACACTGGAATTAAAACAGGCACTTCCCAAAGCCAAAAAGCAAATCAAATAGTGAGGTGATCACGAAAATGGACTAGATCAACATGCTTGGCATGTTGATTCCAATTACAGAAATAGCTTAAAGGGAAATTGTTGAAGTCCACACTTCTTCTAGATATAAATATTCTGTCAAGGACAACTACTATCGAACACTTATAAACAATTAGGAAGAGAATTCTACGCTAACAAACAAAGAAAGGTATACATGGATAGACATGACATTTCAGAGACGGTAGATAAGAAGATATAGATTACGTGTGAGGAGAACTGACGAGTCTCACAAAGCAGATGCTTGCAGCAGGGCTACATTGGCAGATCCTCCAACAAGCACAGGCTCAACTGTAATCACTTCTTTAGAGACCAAAATTGCAGGCCTGAACAAACTCCATATCGTAGTCAACGTACTTCGTCCAAAGTGGTTTAAACTGGTTCATGGCAATGTCAAGCCATGGTTTCATATTGCCATTGAAGTGAACAACTGCAGCATTGCGAATCTCATCCATACTTATGCTTGGATTATAGCCAAGCCCCAGAACATGCCAAGACTTGTCTAATGGCTTTGTTGTGGAATAGTATGTGATCAGGCCTGGGGGTAATGTACCTAGTTTCCACAAGGTCCGGTTCTCATTCTGCAAGAAATTCAGCATCTCTAGTTAGCAAATATTCCGACGGCCACAACCAATTGAAAGATAAAAAATCAGTGTGCAATAGACACCCTACAGAAACAACTAGAAAACTCATTTTTAATGTATAATTGATCAAATGCATAAGTCATAGCTTCAACACGAAAGATTTCTTTCCGTGACTTAGAAGCAGCAACCTTCTAAATTGGTCACGCTCCCTCCTCAGACTCTCGATTCCGCGCTTCTTACTAAGAAGCTTGTCAGAACCCCGCTACCCTCATGTTAGAACCTCACTCCCACCCCGCTCCCATCACAACCACGTCTCAAAATAGCCTATAAATAGATGCAAGTTCTTATTTTGCTCAAATATTTTACCGAAGAAATATTTTTATGTCGGGACATATGGCTTAAGACTTTCAAAAACAAAATTTACAACCAAAATATATGATGTCAATCTACATTCCTCTACAATAATTAGATATATAATATATCTATATCAAATATTTGGATGCTTCTTAAACGCTCTCAAGCTTTTGAACCTCTTAAAGTTTAACGCTTCCTCGCTCCCGCTCCCGCCCCCGCCCCCGCCCCCGCCCCCACCTCCGCTTCGTGCTTCTTAGTTCCGTGACATGGTTGATTACAGGAACCCTGCAGGGCCGCCATTGATGGGAATGATAGAACTCGTTTGAGTCTAGTTCCTCCAGACATCCCTTCCAACACCTTTGCTAACAGAGACTATCATCCGGTAATACCCTTTTTCCCAGTTATAAGAACCCATCACAAGCATAGGTAGTTCTTACTTCTTATTAGTTTATTAGAAAATTTTAAATGAGACTCCCAAAACCTTGGTTTGTGCAACAAAAGAAAAACAAATGGTTCACAAGGCGACCACTATCTGCAATTAAACAGGACCTAATATGTTAATATACCGGATGATCATTATCAACTTTACACTGCAGTACTTCATAAGTTTAAGGGCTATTAATCTAAACTAACACCATAATTTAATAATTAACTTTTAAGTACCAAAACAGGAGTTGGGGTGTGTGTGTGTGTGTTGGGGGAAAACAAATCTCACCAGAGTTTGCCAGTAATGATATTCTTCGGTACATTTCTCCCTCCTCCAAGCGTCCAAATCAAAGAAGTTCATCCCATAAGCCCATCCACATGCCTTTGGATTAAACTTTTCCTTGATCAATGGGTGTGAGAAATTCATGTATTGTGCATATCTATGGAATGAACCAAAGCAAGTTTCAACAGCCCCATTCACCTTCCCATCCATATCTATCTTCCACAATCCTGTCAAATCCCTCTGAACAACCACATCATCATCCAAAAACAAAATTCGATGCAATTTTGGATACATTTCCGGCAAATAAAACCTGAGATGATTCAGCATGGACAAATACTTAGGGTTCCTAAATTTCATGTTATTAGTGTCTCTTGTTGCGTTTTCGAGCCTATTCTCGAAGTAAAACTTCTGCAAGTTGGCAGATTCAAGCTGTCGGAGGACCGGAACATACGAGGAATTCAAGAACTTGTAATCCTCAACTGCCTTAACCTCAATGTGAGCTCCACTATAATCCTTCATCTTGAACATAACCTGCATTGCTCCGAGATTCATCTTATCGGTCACAACATGAAACACGTGCTTCCACGGCTCTTTCGAATGCTTCACAGCGGAATTCACCACAACCGAAGCTGCGATAACATTATCGGAGAAAATCGCGTAGTGATAAAGCTTCGGATCCTCAAGTTCTGGTGGTGTTGGCTTCCCTTCATCAGAGTACTTGTCTGGATTAGCAATTCGCTCTTCCATTAACCTCATGGAGAGGCAATGCAAGCTCTTCGGAATAGATTTCGCGGCGATTAAACTCGAGAAAGCCCCTTGCTTCTTCGCCTTCGTTAACTGCTCATTCACAGCGAAAATCGTATCCTTCAGCTTCTGGATCTTGAGCTGGTTATCGAAAGACTCCTTCGAATCCGCTATGACTTGTCGAGTGACCTTGATCCTTTCTTTGACCTCCTTCTCGAATTGACGAAGTACAGACTCATCAATCGCGTTCCCATCGGAGTCAAACAGAGAGCGATACGCAGGTTTTGAGATCAGATCTGTGTAGTTGCGAGAAAGTTCAGCGAAAGTCCTAACAAGCTTGGAGTTCTCGAGCTTGAGCTTCCGAGCATAGGATGCGTATGCGAGAACAAGAGATCGGTGATCGTCGGCCTGCTTTTTGATCTGATCGAGCCTCGGCTTCGATGGATCAGATTTCAAAGCGAGTATAGACCTCCCGTTCGATCCAGCTTGATTCGAATCAGAAGATAAACCCTAATTCAAACGAAAAAAACACAGTAAATCCAAAATTGAAAAAAAAAAAAAAAAAAAAAACCAAATCAACATGCAGAAAATAATGCATATACATAATTTGTAATATGAAAATGGTGAATCGACTTACTAGGTTCAGATCTGAGTGGTTAGAGGAGGAGGTGAAGAGGAGAGAGAAAGTGAGAAAGAGGAAGACGGCGACGGTAATGGTGGATGCGAAGAGTTTGAAGGTAAAGCCCGAGGATCGAATTGGTACGCCGGCGAGTCCGTTGCCCCTATCGGAGATGGAGGCGCGAGAGCTCCGAAGCGCCGTGCTCGCCATTTCCGAATGCGCGTCAGATGTGTATGTGTGTGTATATATACAGATATATATATATATATATAGAGAGAGAGAGAGAGAGAGAGAGAGAGAGAGAGAGATCGATCTCACACTGGTGTGAAAATGGGATACAGAGAGAGAGAAATGTGTTAAAGTGAAGCGAACAGGTGGGATGAACGTCGGTGGCAGTGGGGAGTGAATTCCTATTGGTTACAAATTTTACAATCACTGGGGTCCACACGTAATGATAGTTAATCATGGTGTAACGAGTTTCAATTTGAGACGGCTTAGCCGTACTCAATGCCTTTTAACGGCACCCAGTGTGACCACGTCTCCTCGTTGTAGGGCAGAAGCAGCAGCACTAATGCACTCTACAATCCTTTGATAAAAATTATGTGGGATCCATTTCTTTTTGCTACGTTTGTACTTTTCTTCACAAAGTAATGAGGTAATTATATTTTAGTCAAAATTCAATCAATTACTTTTTTTAAAATTAAAAAATATTAAAAATAATTAAAGAAATTAAAAATCCATCAATAAAATTTAAAAACACACCAACTTTGAGTAAGGGTGGCAATTTTCGATCCGACACGACCCGATATGAAAATAAACGGATTTGGGTGACACGTATAAGGGAACGAGTCATAAACGAGTCGACCCGTTTGATATGATTAATAAACGAGTTGAAGCGGGTCAACCTGTCTAACCCATATGACCCGATACAGTTGTGGTATTTTTTTTAGTTCTAAAAATAATTTTTAATAATCTGAAAGTCTAAATTACAAATAATATAAATAAAAATTTAAAACAAAAATTTTAAAATAATTATTTAAAAAATATATATATACATATATTTATAAACTAAAATTATTATTTTTTTTTTGCTAAAAAAAAAAAAGAATAGTTACCAACTTACCAAATAAGTAAATTTATATATAATAATTGATAACTAATGTAATAAAAAATAATAATTAATAACTAATGAGGGAGGAAGGAAGCTAGAGTCTGGAAACATTCATGCATCAAGCATTGCATAATAATAATAATAATAATAATAATAATTATAATAATAAATAAATAAATAGAGAAAAAAAAAGGAAGGAAGTCCACTAAGATTGCTGGATTGGGAGGGAGACAAATTAGTCAATTAGACAAATACAATTGTTAATATTGATTCTTGATGGATGACAAGTGAAGAAATTTCTTTTTACAGTTAGTAAAAACAATACTTCTTCTTATTCATTTTGTTTGGATGTGCTTGGGTGTTAAGTTTATAATAATTGGATATTATTAATTTGTAGTTTAAGATATACGTGTTAATAATTGATACATTTGATGGAAGACTTGTTTGTGTTCTTAGTAGGGCTGTAAACTGATTTTGAATAGTCGAACTGAGCTAATCGGTCGGTTTTCTTAACATTACTTACAACTAAAAAATTGATCAGACCGCCCAAATTGGCAAAATCGACCAAAAGGTGAAAAAATCGACTGAACTGACCACTTCGGTTGGTTTTCAAAACATGAAAAAAAAAATTGAAAATAAAAAAATAAAAATTCGAACCGAACCGAGCCGAACCCAACTGAACCGAACCGATGACACCCTATACGGGTTAGACGAGTTAAACGGGTGACCCGCATATGACTCGGCACGATTATAACCCGACACGATTATGACACGTTAAAAATGACACGATTATGACCCGATACGACAATGACCCGACTCGATAATGACCCGAGACGATTATGACCTAACACAACCTGATTGCCACCCCTAACTTTGAGTAGTTATTTTGTATTTTCTTTTACTTTATGATCTCAATGTTATAAATTTGTACTAAAATGTTGTAATATTTGCTCACAATGTTGTGAAAAGTTACTCCCAAAACGTTGCGAAGAGTTATACCCGATTTTGAAACGATTTGCATCTACATTTTGAAGGGTTGCTCCTAACGTTTTACAGAGTTGATCCCACATTTATAAAGAGTTGCTCCAAAACATCATTTAAATTTGGAGAGCATTTTTGCTCACCCCAAAAATAGTTCACCAATACTCACCCTAACATCCTATTGATCAATGCAGTGGAACCCACGATTAAACACCATTAATTTAATTCTGGATCTCACTGTATTGACTAAAGGGATGCTTGGGTGAACATTAGTGAACCATTTTTGGGATGAGCAAAATTTTTTTCTTAAATTTGATGACTTTTAAATTTTACAAAAAAAAAAAATTTTAATTTTCTATTTTTGAAAAAGTAATAAATTTACTTTTAAATTCTATGAAAATAAATAAATTGAAAGTTAATTATCCTAAAGTAAAAGGCCTTGCCTTGTGATGATGGCGAAAATTGTTATCAGAGTTTTGTGAGCAATTTAGAGAGAGGGAGAGATATTCACCAAAGGATTGTATGTGGTTCGACCCCATTAATGAGGTAACTTACGTCCACGTGTGCGTCATTGCGCTTCACTAACAGATCACCGGCGGCTGTTGGTGAGCCAACAAAATAGGTTGCACTACCATAAACCAATCGGGTATATGCGTAATAGTGATGTAATTTGCTATTCTTTAGGTTAAGAATGCAACCCCCTTGACAAGGGGTGAGGGACTCTTTTATAGGGGCAAGAAGCCACTCGTACAAGGTAAGTCTACCGACTAGATGTCTAATCTGATTACAACTGATTTACATGATTTTAGGAGAGTTTCCTAAGTGGTTTAGGAAACTACTTACTCCTTCCATTTAGCCTTCCAACTCGGATAGGAAATTGTTTGGAGGCTTGCTGGGCAAACAATCACGTCTTCTAAGAGCGCGTTCACGTGGGGCCAGTTTGGAACGAATGCCCGAGTTAGAGCCTGCTCCGGGCGGTTCTACATAACAGCTCGGGTGACCTGGCTTTTCTTTGCTGAGGTGGCAAGACTTGACTTTGACCTTATACTTTTGTACATATCAACTGCCCCCCATTTTCGAAGCTGATGCGATGCTTTATCGGATAAGGATTGAAAATTAGTATTGCTCTGGAAAACCGTCCGGGAAGGAGGTCGGGACCCTACCAGGGGTGCGACCTGTCGAGTTGGTCAGTCAGGGTCTGGACCGAGCGGTGATCCATAGACCCGGGGCCGACGCCTGCCACGTATCAAGGAGTGATTGGTCTAGTTGGGATCCAACGAAGTCGGCGTGGATGTAACCGACCAGTCACGTGGTAACTGGACCGTCCTATTGCTCATTTAATGTGCGCGCCTTCTAAGGCGACGCTCCACTTGCCCGAGGCGACAGCTGCAGGCAGTTTGAGCAGGAGACTTTCTTGGTCATTGGATCTTGCTTGATCTGGACTGTTGGTGTTGTGTATATAAGGAACACTTGTCCATTTCTTTCATTCTTGATGCCAAGTGATAGAGACAACTGAGCGGTTTTGAGAGCAAAAGTTCCCAGCCGAGCCTCCCGAGCCCTTTTCTCTGCTTTATTTCTTGTAAGGCTTTGTTTTTCAGTTTCCATTCACTGTTCCCTTCCATCTCTTCTCCTCTTTTTCTTTTCGGAGCAAGGCTAGAGAGAGCGAGTCTGCTTGGTTCGAGCGGGAGTGGGATTTCTTCCTTCTTAAGTTCTATTTCTTCTTTAGATCAGGAGGCACGTTAGGTCAACTGAACCGAGAAGGTTGTCCCGGGATAGTCTTGTCCGAGTGCCACCTTACCCTGAGGACCCTTTACTCTCTGCCCTTTAGGCTTATCACTTTGCCCCTATTATACCTCAGGTTAGGAGTTCCCGACCTGCATCAAGGTCGTCATCTATTTTCCCATCCCACTGTAGGAGGACCAGTAATGTGTCATTCTAGTTTTGATTCCTCCTCCTAGTCAGAGGACGAACAGTCGCGGTCCGGGACTCCGGATATGAGCATGGACCCGTCATCCGTTACACCATCGGACCGCCATAGCGAGGGTAGGATTCCGATTCGAGTGTCGGATGATGAATTAGACCAGGAGGCCCCTGTAGCCTTCGCTTCCCGCGGCCCACGAGATGAGACGCCGGGGGAGCCTGACCCCGGGGTCGTGTTCGCTTGCGAGTCTACTCCATCTACCTTGCGCGCCCAGGACCTTGGCCGAATCAGGGATAGGTACTCCATTCCCGGCAGTTGCTCCTTGGCCGTCAATCCCGGCAGAGCCCACCTCTACCAGCCGGGCTTCATCACCCTCTATGAGGATGCCCTCATGGCTGGTTTTCGCATTCACCTCCACCCCATTGCCAGAGATCTTCTAATCTACCTCGGGATTTCCCCCGGGCAGTTAGCCCCAAACGGGTAGAGGTTCTTGATGGGGTCAATCTTTCTTTGGCCCCAGGTCTTCGGGTATGAAATTATCCTTAAGGAATTCTTGTGGGCCTTCCAACCATTCCCCGTTCACTGGGAGGATGGGTTCTTCTCTCTATCGGCTCGGTAGGGGAGGAAGATTATCGTTAACTGCCCGAGCAACAGTAAAGGGTGGAAGAACAAATTCTTCCAAGTTTCCACCCTCGGGCTGTGCGATAGGGCCCCTGGAATTCAGTTGAGGACCTCATGGGCGGGAGAGCTGAGGGGTAAGGTCGCCCATCGTTTTCCTTCTGAACTTCGTTGCTTCTGAGAATGATCATATGGCTAACCGTTTTCTTGTTTTGCTTTGCAGCGGGGTCACTTAATCCTCTGGATATTCCCGAGGTGTGCCAGAACCAGATCCAGCACCTGGCCAACCTGCCACAAATATTAAGAACGTACTCTCCCAGACAGGTGACTTCGTTGCCACGTACAGCCCGGACGAGCCCATTAAAGCTCCAGCATTCCCTCCGATCATCCCTGGCAAGTACTCAGAGACACCTGGCCTTTGTTTTTCCTTTTGCATTTTTTATTGTCTTTGTCAGTTACTAACCGCGTGATCCTCTTTTCTTTTTTCTTTTTTTTTGAGAAATGGCTCCCAAAAGAGATCTTGAGCAATTGAGGGCTAGCTAGGTCGCCGTTACTGAGGCCACTGCAGCCCCGATGGCGGGAAGAGGAAATAGACCCGCCGTTGAAGGCTCGGGCAGTGACCGCCAGCTCCAGTGGTTAAGGAAGGGGCCGCGGGATTATCATACGCCCGGAGGCATGTCGGCTCCCCTCTTGGTGGTGGTGGATGAGGTTGCTCCCTGAGCAGACGTACCGCCTGGGACACCTATCGATGAGTCTGCCGAGATCAGGGAGAGGGTCAGACCAATCCTCCTCCCCAGCCAGGTGGAGGCATGCGCAAACATGTCTCCTGAGGTCTTCCAGGGGTGGCTGTACAGCCTAGTGCATCATGTAAGTATTTATACCATTGTACTTTTATTTTGCCTTATTTTGCCCGCCTAGTAGCTGATCGTTGTTTCTTGCAGGTTGGTTGTATGGCTGCCGGGGCTGAGTCTTTTTATGCCCTCCTTAATCGTGAGGGCTGTCGCTACAGAGGCCGCCCTATCAAGGGAGCGGGCCGCTCTGGAGGCCAAGGAGCCTGCCTTGGCGGCGGAGAAGGACAAGGTCAGGGGAATGGCCCTGAGCCTTGGGACTGCACAACTAGAGTTGGCTTCTGCTCTGGCAAACTTGGAAGCTTCTGAGGGGTTGCAGTGGCGGCGGCGGGGGAGGCTCGGGCGAAGGCCCTGGAAGAGGCGGCAACGAGGGGATCCACAAAGGAAGCCTTCGACGACGGCTTCTTCCAAGGCTACGAGGATCTGAAGCGGAGGCTTGTCCGGGATCATCCCGAGTGGGACATCTCGTCCTAAAAGGGGATCGACTCGAATTATTGGGATGTGGGTCCCATTGCTAAAGATGGTCCTGCTACTGGAGGTAGGCCTGATTAGAGATGGCAACAGGGACGGTATGGGACGGGGTACCCTTTCCCTGACCCCGCCCCGCCTGAAAATGTAGTCACCCCGACCCCACCCCGCCCCGCCCCAGGGTGTTAGCAATCCCAACCCCGACCCCTACCCCGACTGTCATCTCCCACCCCCGCCCCGCCCCCGCTTAAGTGTAAATAAGCCTCAAATTTATAAAATCTTCAAGCCAAAAATTTCTTCCAACTAAATTTCAATCAATCCAGTAGAAAAGAACACTAATCAAAATCAAATTCAAAACACAACTGCGGCATTTGCACCATAAAATTGCAGAAAAACCCCTAATTAATATATGTTTGCATATCTAAATATAGCATAGAGTACATACCAGATTCCTAATTGAAATCGAAGAATAAAACCACAAATTTGTTTATCTCTCAAACACTTCGGAGCTTCGTGAATGGCTTAAAGTAGCAACGCCGTAGGCGGCGATGGAGGCTCTTTCTCCGTCGCAACTGTCCATTGTGGCCTTTCTTCTACCGCTATCCCAATCTACAAACCCTTGCATATGAATGGAGAGTAAGACCGAGAGGCAAAGGAGTCCAGAAGATCGAGAGGTAGAGTTGGGATTTCGTGAATGGGGATGGAGAGATGAGGGAGATCGAGAGACAGTTGGTAGAGAGAGAAAGTTTAGGAAGAGTGAACTGTGAAATGATTAAAAGGCTCTAAACCTAAAATGTCCTACATACAGTAATACATATATATATATATATATATATATCGGGGCGGGGTGGGTTTATACAACTTAATACCGAACCCGGCTCGAACCCGACTCAGGTTTTTAAAACTCTTTTCCATACCCGCCCCTAACCCTATTAACTACTCCCCAAACCTGTCCCAATAGCGGCGGGGCGGGGCGGGGCGGGGCGGGGCCTCGAGTTAAACGGGTAGATTGCCATCCCTAGGCTTGATGGAGGCGCTGCGCCGGGCGGGGGCTCTGCTGTCGAAGATGCTGCTGTAGGGGGGAGAGGATGAGGGAAATGAGAATGTGGTTATTATGGACGACCCGTAGCTTCCTCTCCTGCATTTTTTTTGGGAGGCTACAACAACTGCCCCCCAAGCCATTTAAATATTTCTTTTTTTAATGAAAAGGTTCATCGAGGCCGTCTTTTCCATCAAATGTTTAATACTTCAGGCTTATTTGCAATTGTCTGTGTCCGACCGGTTGCGCATCTCGTAGAAACCCTGCCTTACAAAAGTTTAGGAATGTACTGGTATGAAGCACTCGGTTTTTAGGAACCTGCTTTGAAGGTTGTGCTCGGTATAATGTAGGACTTTGGTCCTGTTATTACCCGAGCGATTTCCTCAGACACTGTAGGTACTTAGGAATGTTCTGGAATTCTCAGCCCTGTTAGTGCCTTATACCGACCGGTTAATAGTCTTTCCCCAACTCTGCCTTAGCAAAAGCTTAGGACTATAACCGGTAGAGGACACTCGGTATTTTGGGGACCTATAGGTCCTGCTCAGTATAATGTAGGATTTTGGGTCCTGTTATTATCCGAGCAGTTTCTCTAGACACTGTAGGTACCCGGGACTGTTTAACGGTGGCATCACGTGCCTAGCCCCGTGTCTTGTTGAATGCCCAGTGTGATTGCCTGTTTTGGTCTGGAGTTAAACACCAGTATCCGCCTGCCTCCCAAGCTTTTGCCAAGGTGGGCATTTAGTGAGGAGATTGACCATAGGGACCCATGTTCTAGGGTCTTTTGAGACTTGCCATCATTAGCCCCCTAGGGGGATGTGCCCCCATCATCGGTTGGGGACCTAAGCGAAGCCGGTGCCGCGGATTTAAGACCGAGGTCTATTGCCTTGGGTGTCAAGCCGAGGTCTTTTGCCTAAGGTATAAAGCCGATGTCTTTTGCCTTGGGTATCAAGTCGAGGTCTTTTGTGCCTCAGGTGTTAAGCCAAGGTCTTTTGTGCCTCAGGTGTTAAGCCGAGGTCTTTTGCGCATAGCACACTGGAAGGAATCACATCTTGTAGCAAAAATAGAAAATCTTTATTTCGTGTTTGAAAAATCGTAATAGATGCTCAAGTAGAGCTACAAATTTCCTAACCAATGCTAACTCGCCCTTATCCAAGTGTCACTGAAAGTACTTACGGAGATGTTGCACGTTCCATGGGTGCGTGTAGACACCCCATTTTGTCGGCTATCAGATTTAGGAGACCCATAGCTTGGTGGTTCACAATGATCGTAAAAGACTCAAAAGGACTCTCGGAAGTCAGCTCTACTCTCAGAATGCTCAGAATGACCAAAATGCCCCTGAAAGCCAGAAAACTCCCAGATTTGGTCCCAAAGTTCTGGAAACATGCTACGTCATAAGAAAATTATTCAAATGAGTTTCTAAGAGAAATCAGATGAAATCGTCAGCTCCCAGAGACCCCCGGAAGTCCCGGAAGTTCCCGGAAAGTCCCCGTTGACCGGTTTGACCATGGTTTGACTAGGTTTGACCAAGTTTGACCAAGTTTGACCAAAATCGTCCGAATTCACCAGAATCATTTTAAATCATGAGAAAAGTGTTAAAACAAGTTCCAAAAGAAAATCGAGCGAAAACATCAGCTCCCGGGAACTCCCGGAGGTTTCTAGAACTTCCCGGGAATCCCAGGTTTGACCATAATTTGACTTTGGAACCGGGGCACCAAAACAATCTTCAAACATTTTTCATGGATACTAGAGGTCAATAGCTTTCCAACGGTATATCGCACATAATTTCTGGATTTAAAACGAATTTATTATGAATTTCCAAAGGCGAAAAAGGCGATCAAGTCGGCTTTTATCGCGAATACCGCAAAACTTTTCAAAGTGACCTATCTCTGAACTATTTTTTATGTAAAGTAGACTCCATTACCTTTCCAACGGTATATCATAACCTCAATTTGGAGTTCGTACGCATTTTCTGTGAATTTCGGACGAAATAGGGCCTTTTCGTGAATACCGGAACTTCAGGGGGGCTAAACAGCATTATCTGGACGAAGGGAGGAGCAGTGCCGCCGCGGCACTGGCCCACTGCCGCCGCGGCACTGGCCCAGTGCCGCCGCGACACTCCCCTCCAGAACAGTGAGTTTTTGTAATTTCTTTTGGGGGTCCCATTTTGATTAATTAAAAACCAAAACGACGTAGTTTTGATTCCCAGCTTATTTTGGACCAATGGGAGACCATTTTAAACTTTTTAAAACTCCATTTACCACCCCTTCTTTGCCTATAAAAGAAGCCATTTACTTCCATTTAGAGGAGAGAAATGGAAGCTTAGAGTAAGCTTAGGAAGAAACTCTAGGGAAATATAGAGAGAGAGAAAGAGAAGAAGTAGTATTCTTCTTCCATTTTTTCCAATCAAAGTGAGTTTTAATCTTGTTTTCCTCCACCATTTTTCTATATACTTCATCATCAATATACCCAATCACCATTCTTGAGCATTCTTGAGTTAGGAAGCTACTTCCATGTCCAAATGTCAAAATCTATGAGTGAAACACCAAGCTACAAGTCCAAAATCATATTGATTATCATCTATTGATTGTTATTTACTTGCTTGTTCATATTATGTTCATCTCTTCTTAATCTCATTTCTTTTTATTTTCTTTATTTACTTACTAGTTCATCATCATCTAAGTGATGACATGAAGTTTGGGGTGAGTGAATCCTTATGGATAGTAGCTCTTGACCTCAAAAACATGTTTGATAGATGATGATCATAACCTCAATACTTCCAAGATGTTCTTGAAATGTATTGAAGTTATGTCCAAAATAAAAATGAATCTCTTCAATAATATTGGGAGTTCTTTGATGATTCAAGGTTGGATGAGGTTCTAAGTGGTCACATGGTCATCTCAAGAGTTTAAGTTCATGCTTTGAACATCTATTTCAAAACCCCCAATCAAGAACTCAAACTCTATTTCAAACCCAAATCCATTTTCTTCAAGAATGATCCAAAACAGTGAGCTGTTCAGATTCAAAGATTTGTTTTGAATTAAATAATTGAGTTATGATGATGAAACCACTTGGAAAATCTTCCTAAGACATCATAGTTTGTCCCCAATTTTTCCCATCAATTATAGAAATGTGAAAGTATTTGTTTTGGATGTGAGAAGTTCATATTCATAATCTGCCTCTGTTCTCACAGAATGTTCACCCAACTTCTTGCACTTATTCTGGATATTTTCGTCACTGTATATATATCTTTTCTATTTTTTTTATAAAACTTGGGTGTCTTAGGAAACTTTTGGTATATAATGGGTTATCATAAACCTTTTCTTTGATTTATGAAAAATCATACAAAATCAGTCAACAGTGCAGCTTTTGTTTCTGAGTCATGTGTACATTCTGATTTATTTCTTTTAATCTGTGATAGATATTGATATTTGGCTTTTTGGGTTATTTTCTAGACACAATAAGGATGATCTCTGATTTTGCTCACATTTTCCTAGGTACGTTTGACCTCCCATTATAATGTTACAAAGTAATGCATACAGTCTGTCCATTATTCACAGCATTTCACTTTTTGGCTTTCACACTTTGATGCAACAATCTCTTGTATCTAGATGAACCCATATCCCATGCACATGTTCTTTACCACTTTTAGCATGCTATATCATATCATGTATCATCCATCCTCTCATGTATCATACTCCCATAGACTCTTGAGTTTGGTTTCCAAATAAAACCATGTTTTGCAAATACTTGGGAAGTTCTTGAAATAAGTTAGGAATTGATATTCCAAGTGGTTAGAATATTCATCCAAGATCTTAAACCCCCATTTCAAAACCCCCCTCTTAAACCCCCATTTCAAAACCCCCCTCTTAAACCCCCTCATTTTGATTCCAAGAAATAAACCTTATTTTTCTCAAAACCCTCAAAACAGTGAGTCATTTAACTTCAAGGAATTATTTTGAGTTCAATACTCAATGTATGAATGCAAGACCACTTGGAAAGTCTTTCTAACTCACTATAGAACACCCATGATTTTTGGCTTGACTTGGAAGTACTTGAAAATGGTCCATTTGGACCCAAACATTCCTTCCAAACATTCTGTTTTTGCTGTCACAGCAGCTAGGTCAACTTACGACCTCTTTTCCAGAAAACTTGTCCAAAAGGGGTGGTCCTAACTTATTTTTCCCTTAAAATTCAATGTCTTAGGGAACTTTCTGTATAAAATGGGCCTCTAGATCATTCTTTTTCATTTTCTAAGATTTTCTAACATTTCAGTCGACAGTACAAACTCTGTTTCTGAGTGACCTCTATTGTTTATATAATTTCTCTCAATCTGTGATAGCTATTCAAGATTGGCCTTTTGGGTTGTGTTCTAGACACAATAAGGAACATCTCCATAAAAAATCATGCATTGGAAACATTCCTAACCCCTCTTTTCAAATTCCAAAAGATCATGCTACTGTTCTGTCCACTATTCACAGCAAGTACATTTCAACTTTCATTCTTTGATTTGATGCTCATATGCATTCCAAATTAGTTCATATCTTAGGAAGTAGTCCATACTACATTTGTACACATCCCATGTTAATTTCATTCATTCATTCATACACATTTTAGACTTCTAAGTCATTCTAGAAATCCATGTACACAAAACACACTACAACCTTTGCACATTTTAGATACATACATTGCATTCATGCAAGATTTGGGGTTTTTGTAACTCTTAATCTAAGAAGATTATAAAGAATGATCACGATCATACGTTCATGCTTCCCCTTTGATCTAATCATCCTTTCTCATCCGTCCCGGGGATTGAGAGATCTTCTTTTCTCAAAGAATAACATGCATCATACTAGCTTGTTAAGCATATTTTGATTTCTTTGTTTATTTGTTTCAAGAACAATTCATGTCCCCTTTAGATTAGGAAAACTTTATTATCTGATGCATGATTAGACGATTTTTCCTAGGTTTATTTGTGTGATCTTTCACTTTGCATTGTGTGATATTTGGCTTAGATCTTATGAATGATATCTTATCTTTAGATCTTCCATTTCAAATCTCCTTATGTGATGTAATATACTATCATAGTATTATTTGTCGAACCATACATAGTATAAGATGATTATTTGGATGCTAATTAAGGCCCGTCGAAAGACGGGGCGAGTTGAGGGTGTTTTAGTCGCGACAAAGGCTCCTTCCTCTCTCGTACCAAAATCCCGAACCAAGTTCTTTGGTGATGAAGGGCCGGTGCCCTTATCCGCTTGGGTGAGTCAAAATTAGGTTTCTTGGTTCCTTAAAGACCAAGTGGCGACTCTGTATCTGTTTTCAACAGACCATTTTCTTTTCTTTGATCCAAGTCAAATTCCTTTTCAAAACAATCTCAAACAAGAGAAGTGGTCCACTTCCGGTGTCCACAGTGCGATAGATTATTCCCGTCCAGATTTTATAACCAGTATGTGCCCGACCAGTGACTTGGGTAACCTTGTATGGTCCTTCCCAGTTTGGCCCAAACTTTCCGTGGCTCGGGACTTTGGTAGACTAATTCACCGCCTTAAGAACGAGATCTCCCACGTGAAAGCTGCGGTGCCTCACCTTGCTGTTGAAATACTGGGATACCCTCTGTTTGTAGGCTGCCACTTTCAGATATGCCCGATCTCTTTTCTCCTCTATCAAGTCAAGCTTTCCTCTGAGGACTCTCTCATTGCCCTGCTCGTTGAAATTTTCCACTCAGTAAGTAGGCAACCTGAGCTCCGTAGGGACCACCACCTCGAGCCCGTAGGTAAGTGAGAATGGCGTTTTGCTCATTACCGCTTGGGGAGTGGTACGGTAGGCCCACAGAAGGGTCGGTAGTTCCTCTACCCAAAGCCCCTTAGCGTTTTCGAGCCTGGTCTTAATTGAATGCAAAATAGTCTGGTTTGTCACCTCGGCTTGGCCGTTGGCTTGAGGGTGCTTGGGTGAAGAGTAGTGATTGTATATTCCAAATCCCGAGTATAATTGCCTAAAGACTGGGGTATCAAACTGCCTCCTGTTATCGCTGACTAGGACCTTGGGAACGTCGAACCGGCTGAAGATATTTCTCTCGATGAAGATTTCCATCTTCTTCTTAGTGATTGTTGCCAAAGGCTCGGCTTCTGCCCACTTAGTAAAATAGTCCATGGCGATGATAGCGAACTTGACTTGTCCTTTTCCCATCGGGAGGGGACCAACAATATCGATGCTCCACTGAGTGAACCGCCAGGGGCTAAGTATTGGTGTATGGGGCTCTCGTGAGCGGTTGATCATGGGGGAGTATCTTTGGCACCTGTCGCACCGTATGACATACTCTTGGGAGTCCCGGGCCATTGTTGGCCAGTAGTAACCTTGTAGCAGAACTTTTCGAGAGAGTGCCCGACCTCCTATATGGTTACCACAAACACCTTCATGGATTTCATGTAATATTGCTTGGACCTGTGTAGGGTGGACACAGCGGAGATATGGAGTAGAGAACCCCCTTTTGTAGAGGATGCCATCAACGAGGTGATATCTTACCGCCCGATACTTTATCCTGCGGGATTCTTCCTTCGTGTCCGGTAAAGTGCCAGTCGTGAGTAACATTATGATCGGATCCATCCAGCTGGGGCCTAAGGCGACCGATTTTACCTCCACGCCCTCCAAGTTGATCACACTTGGCTCGGGTAAGTATTCTATCCTTATCCCAGGCAAGTCTGACTCGAAGGATGAGGCGAGGTGGGCTAACTGATCGGCTCTCGTATTCTTTTCCCTCAGGATCTGCGTAATGGAGAAGCTTTCGAGTTTCTTTGAAACCGTCCGACAAGGGCCAAATAGGCTACCATGTTGTCTTCCCGAGCTTCATACTCCTGAGTGACTTGATTAACTATGAGTTGGGAGTCGCTATACCCCTGGACTTGCTGCGCACCCATCGAGGTAGATAATTGCAATCCGACCAGTAGGGCCTCATACTCAACCTCATTGTTAGAGGCCCAGAACCCGAATCGCAATGCATATTCTAACTAGATCCCATCGAGTGTGGTCAGGATGATCCCTGCCCCGCTGCCCTATTTGTTGGATGATCCGTCAACATATAGTACCCAGGTCGAGGTGTCAGACTGTAGACCGGGCATTAGGACCGACTGGCCAAGCTCTTCGACTACCTCTTTCGGGTACGTGAACTCCACCAAGAAATCTGCCATGGCTTGCCTCTTGATAGCCGTCCGGGGTCTGTAAATGACCTCAAACTCTTCGAGCTCCAGTACCCATTTAACGAGCCTTCCGGATATGTCGAGCCTGCTCAAGATTCGGCGGAGTGGCTGATCTGTAAGAACCACAATGATGTGAGCCTAGAAGTAGGGGCGAAGCCTCTGGGCAGAGGTGATCAGGGCAAAGGCTAGCTTCTCGATGCGGGAATATCTGCTTTTGGCACCTTAGTGTGCCCAATTGGTATAATAGACCAGGAATTATATCCCGTGTTCTTCTCTGATCAGTGTTGAGCTCACTGCTGAGGGCGACACTGCCAAGTACAAGAATAGCTTCTCCTCCGGTATTAGTATCGAGAGCAAAGGGGGTGACGCCAGGTACTTCTTGAGTTCCTGGAAGGCCTCCTCACACTCTTCCGACCATTGAAAAGCCTTACAAAGGATCTTAAGAAATAGCAGGCACCGGTCGATAGCTTGGGACACGAACCTGTTCAACACGACCACTCGTCCAGCTAAGCTCTAAACTTCTTTCGTCGACCTGGACGATCGCATATTGATGATTGCTTGAATCTTCTCGGGGTTTACTTCAATTCCCCGTCTGTTGACCAAATGTCCCAAAACTTCCCGAATGAGACACCAAATGTGTATTTGGCCGGGTTCAACCTCATCCTAAATTTTCTTAAGATGCTGAGGCCCCGGCTAAATGCTCGAGATGGTTGGACTCATCTCGGCTTTTGACCAAAAGATCATCGACATAAACCTCCATTGATTTCCTGATTAGATCTTTGAATATGTGATTAACCAGGCGTTGATAAGTTACCCCGGCGTTTTTAAGACCGAAAGGCATCACTTTGTAGCAGTACGTGCCTTGGTCTGTGATAAAGGAGGTTTTTTTCTTGTCCCCGGGATACATGCTGACCTGGTTGTACCCGGAGTAAGAGTCCATAAATGAGAAAAGTGAATGCCCGACCGTAGAGTCAATAAGGAGGTCTATCCTAGGCAGTGGATTACAATCCTTGGGGCAAGCCTTGTTTAGATCGGTAAAATTGACGCACATTCTCCACTTCCCGTTGTTTTTCTTGACTAGCACCACGTTCGCCAACCAGTTAGGGTAGTGGACTTCTCGGATGAACATTGCCTTTAGGAGCCTTTTAATCTCCTCACGCACTGTCGCTTGTCTCTCTGGAGCCATGCCCCATCTCTCCTGCTTGACCAGTCGAGTGTCAAGGTCGATGTTGAGATGGTGGGGTATAACTCGGGGGTCAATCCCAGACATGTTTTCATGACTTCAAGCGAAGATGTTCTGACTCTGTTGCAAGAACTGGATCAACTCCTTCTTGAGGCTTGGTTGCAGGTTAGTCCCAATGCTGACGGACCGATCGGGAAACTCAGGGTCCAACACTGCTTGCTCTAGCTCTTCTGCAGGGCCCATTCCATTGCTTTTGTCCCTCAGTCCATTTCCTGAATGCTCAATGTTTCTGAGATGGCTTCCCGGCATATGGAGCTAATGTAATAGCTCCGGGTAGTCGCCCGATTCCCTCATAAGCTCCCGAGACCATTGGGGATTGGAAACTTGACTGCCAGACTGTATGTTAGCACAACTGCCCTGACTTTATTGATCGTTGGTCTCCCCAAGATGACATTGTAGGACGATGGTGCCTCTACCACCACAAAGTTTGCTAGTATGGTGACCTGCTGGGGTAAGTCCCCATGAGAACTGGGAGCTCGATTGTCCCAAGCCGTTGGGTGCTTGATCCATTGAAACCTACCAGGGGAGTGGCTACAGACCAGAGCCGATCCCTTTATATTCTGAATTGGTCGAACGCTGAAATGAACAGGATGTTAGAGGAGCTGGCCATGTCTACTAACATCCTCTTGATCACATAATTTGCTATGGAGAGCGTCACCACTAGTGGATCATCGTGAGGACAGTGTAGGTCATCTACATCATGAGATAAAAATGTTAACACATCGGTTGGTTGGGAGTTGGTGGATTGGACATGCCAGACATTCGCTCGGGATGCCCGAGCATGCCTCTTCCTCGCCAACTGTGATTCCCCTGCACCCGAAGTTCCTCCGGAGATCACGTTGATTTGCCCAAGGGGTTGTGGCGGCTCAGGCACTCGGGCATCTTGTCGAGGTCACCTATCTGTCGTGATAGACTCGGCGAGGTGACCCTATTCGATCAGCTACTCGATGGCGATCTTAAGCTTGAAATAGTCCTCCGTGTCGTGGCCATGGTCTTTGTGATACCGGAAGAATTTGTCCCGATTTCTCTTCCCGGGCGGACTCCTTAGCTTTGTTGGTTGTTGGAGCAGTCTCTGAGTCTCCGCGGTGGCCATGACCTCGTGGATAGGCCAGGAAAGTAGAGTAAAGGTGATTGGGGCTTGATCCCGACTACCTCTCTGTTGATCCTACTTTGGCTTCTTTACCGGGCCCCTCTCGAAGCCCTCACGCTTGCGTTTAGACCCCAGGGGCTCATTTCCTACGAGGTGGCGCATTTGGCCTTGAGGAACTCCTCCGTGTCGATGTACTTCCCGACCCTCTCGGAAAGTTCCACCAGGGTTGCCTGTCGGTCTCGGTGGAACGACATAGCAACTTTGGTGTGTTGAACTCCCGAGCAGAAGGCCATAATAGTAATCGTTTCATCTAGATGGTGGATTAGAAGCCTCTGCTGATTGAAACAGTCAACGTACTCTTTTAGGGATTCCCCCTTGCGCTTCTTGACGGTCAGCAGCTGGGTATCCGGTAGCGATCGGTCGTGCATTCCCATGAATTGGTAGACTTTGCTCAGTGTGGTCCTTTGGGATAAAATCCAGCTCTGGGTAATCGTGTGCCTGAGATCCCGACAGCCCATGGCCGGGGGATCTCTGACCGAATCCTGGGCGGTATGCCTTTGTTCTTCCTCTCTGGCAGCGCGCCTGTTATTGATGATGTCTTAAGTGTCCCCTGTCCGGCCCGGGCGGCCTCGAGCGCGTTGTTGGGTCCGTTCGGGAGCCCGACTACGCTCTTCGTTCTCGAGTCGTCCCCTAGCCGACGGGGACAATGGCTCGGTGTAGGCATGCCTTAGGGGTTTGATCGACTCCCGATCAGACACGCTCTTCTCGGGCTGATCCTCGATCAATGGGAGCTTCTCCTGTCGGGCCAGCAGTGCTTCGATCTGTTGCTGGGTTCGCTGCTGGCCTTCTAAGAGTTGTGCAAGAACTGCGATAATCTGCTCGAGGGTCATGGAGCTTGCCGGCTGCCCGGATTGTGACTTCGTTTGACCCGTCGAAGCAGCGGTCTTCTTACCTTTCTTTGACACCATAGTAGTCAGCTGAAGATTTGTTTTTAGAGGAAACCTGTCATTCCCACAGACGGCACCAAGCTGATGATGCCGAAAATTGGTATGAGAGTTTTGTGAGCAATTTAGGGCGACGGAGAGATATACACCAAAGGATTGTATGTGGTTCGGCTCTGTTAATGAGGTGACCTACGTCCAAGTGTGCGTCGATGCGCTTCACTAACAGATCACCGGCGGTTGTTAGTGAGCCAACAACATAGGCGGCACTACCAGAAACCGACCGGGTATATACGTAATAGTGATGTAATTTGCTATTCTTTAGGTTAAGAATGTGACCCCCTTGACAAGGGGTGAGGGACCTCTTTTATAGAGTCAAGAGGCCACTCGTACAAGGTAAGTCTACCGACTAGAAAGTCTAATATGATTATAACTAATTTACATGATTTTGAGAGAGTTTCCTAAGTGGTTTGGGAAACTACTTGCACCTTCCATTTAGCCTTCCAACTGGGATAGGAAACTTTTGGAGGCTTACTGGGTAAGCAATCACGTCTTCTAGGAACGCGTGGGCCAGTCTGGAACGAATGCCCGAGTTAGGGACCGCACTGGGCGATTCTACATAACAGCCCGGGTGACCTGGCTTCTCTTTTCTGAGGTGACAAGACTTGACTTTGACCTGATACTGTTGTACATATCACCTTGTACTCCATTAATTAAAAAAATTATAAAAATAATAAAATGAACCTTCAAAGTCATAGTGACCCCATAGAGAGAAAGACAAAATGCAAACATTGTTTCTCATTCTATCTTAAACAATATGCAGACACTGTTTTAGAGACAGAGGGGAAATTCTCTATATCTTAATACACTCATGTTAGTTTTTTTAGTTTAGTAAAGAAAAGAACAAAGACATAAACAATAATTAAACTTAGTTTGGATGTGCTTGTTGCAGCTTAAAATATGAACTTATTAGCTTTTACCTTTTTATAAGCTTAAATTACACCAAAAAAGTTTTAGCTTACAGATTATTTTAAACAGAAAATATTTCAAAGTGAAAAACAAGTTGCTTTTTCAAAAGCGGAGGGTTTAAATGCTTTTGACATTATAACTTCGCATCTTAATTACAGCTTTCAACAAGGATTGTATAATGCATTTGACACGCCCCGATTTACCAAATAACTAGGATATATTTAGTTATTCATTTATAATTAAATCACAGGTAGTGACAGGTTTAAGATTTGTGAGAAGAGTAGCATTCACAGAATTAAGTAAACTTATTCTAAGTCAAAATAAAAGCCTCAATCCCATCTCGAGCATTTACAATAGTAATATTACAAACCGAGAATTTATTTGTAATTATACAACGCAGTTTAAAACTAAGGTCTTCACTATCCAAAATTAAGACTACTCAATTCCTTGCTATTTATTTTGCTCATCAATTCCTGAAATACAACACAACCATGGAATTTTTAACAAGGGTCAGTAATGAATACTGGTGAGTGACACACATAAGCTTTCTTTTATGCAATATATACAACGGTTCACTAAATAATAATTTATATGGTACTCGAGCCTTGCCTTGGTTACCTGCATTATATATGTTAACCTGCATGCATTCATAAACTCACATTATTTATTAATTCTACTCACACTTGATTGTACAAGAAATGACCACAGTATCCCAGCCTACTTGCTCGGAAGGTGTATAACATTCGCTAGCGTACTTGCTCGGAAGGTGTATAACATTCGCTAGCCTACTTGCTAGAGTCGAATGGTATATGAGTACTCACTGTAGGACACTTTTCATCCTGGTCACTTATGGATTATCTCAGTCTTCTCAGGTTCAAGTCTCATGACAAAAAGTCTCAACTGTCTACCCCGACTCCAGAGCAGTAATATAATATGAACACATGACAATGTCACCAAAGTCAAATGTATAACTAATTAATAGCCAAACAATTATGATCAACCATATATAGAATGACTTACTTTGATTTATTTTTAGACAACAATTGTTCTAGAAATGGACATAAATATTTTTATAAATAAAGCTAAAATTACCAATTATTTACTCATTTGTTCAATGTTGGAAATTAATGCAACCAAAGTAAATCAAAGTAACAAAAAAAAAAACATAATGGAATAAAAATATTTATGAATTAAGTAGAGTAGTTGTTTTGAATCCAATTACTTTAAATCTCCAAACAGCCCCTAGTCGGGCACCCGCACAGAGAGTCCATTTAATGGACCTAAGACAATTTTGTTTAAAAAAATGAAACAATCATTGCTGGGGTCTAGGTTTGAAATCTAGACCTTGGGTACAAAAGGGTGATTCTTTGGTGATAACTTTTATACAACTTTCATACAACCTCCTCAAAATATATGTCTATCTCTCTCATGTACATCACAGGAGAGAGAGATAGACACGTCTTTTGAGGAGGTTGTATGAAAGTTGTATGAAAGTTGTCTACAGGAGAGAGATAGACACATCTTTTGAGGAGGTTGTATGAAAGTTGTATGAAAGTTGTCACCAAAGAATTACTCGGTACAAAAATATGGCTCCCACCCTTTACGTCACTTGTACCTTTGTTAATAGCTTACACGAAAAATAGTATGTATTCAGACTAGTTCAGTTAGCAATTTACACTCATCTATAAAGAAAAAGAAATAGTAGTCTTTTACAATAACAATAATTTTACTGTTCTTATATGTATATATATATATATATATATATTTTAAAACACTTGTATTAAGAGTCTCCAAAAATTTAGTCTGACAGAAATATTTTTCTTTTTTTTTTTCTTTTTATTTTTAAAGAAGGAAAAGAAACTTAGTACTGCTACGTAAGTCCCAAATTGTGGTCTTTTAATGGCTAAAAGAAAATAACCAAAGGTATAAAGGCATACCTACATATATATATATATATATATGGGCTGCTAACTTACAACATGATGGTTGTAGGTCAGCAGGGTACAACAGCCTCTTTAGCGACGAAAAACATGTTTTTGGTGACGAATTTTTGTTGCTAAGGATTCCAACTTTTGGCGATGAGACATTTTGTCACTATAAAGCTTGTTTTCGTCGCTAAAAGCTTCTTGTGTTGTAAATTAGCAAATCCCATATATATACATATATACATATATATATACATAAAAGTAAAAGTTATGTAGGCCCTCACCTTACTATATTGGTTCAAGTTACTTTGAAAGAGTCCTTTCTATTTCCAGCCCCCACTGCTGACTTTTAACCCATTCGAGCCAAACAGAGCCTTACCCTTTTGGATATGTCTTTCCTTGTTCGTTTGGTGTGCATAGTGCAAGCACAACCACTCCCCAATTATAGATACAACACTGTGTGTATGCTTGTGAAATTTATCTCACGTAGATCCCTTGTGATGTCATGTATCATATCCTGACATATCTAGCCACCTCACCCCCCCCCCTCAAGCTAGTTTATCCTACCCTGTAAATATATATATATATACATATATATATCTTAGGTAGATTTAGTTCATTGTACAGAGATGACATTTTTATTTGCCACCAAGGTCTTTAGTACCAAATTGTTTCATCATTTCATTTTATGTTATATATATATATATATATATCTTTGATGTATTTAAAATTTGTAACATGTCATTATCTAATATAACCAATTGTTACTTTCTCGTACCACATTAAATAGGTGGCATATAGTTACTAAAGTAGAAGTCTACGAAAACATAATTATTGTTTCCCAAAATACATGGAGGTACAAAAAGTATACAATTTATTAGTATCTCGTCATGAACAAATACACATATTAATAACAAGGTTAACTACTATTAATTAAACTTCTTGTAAACTTAATGGGTATTACATTCTACCCTCCATAAAAATGATTTCGTCCTCAAAATCACCATGATATCAAAATTCAAAGATTTGAGGATACTTTTTGCACGTTTCTGTTTCTAGTTCCCATGAAACCTCGTTTTCATTATGATGATTCCATTGAATTTTGACTTAGGCGATCTCCTTTGTCCTCAACTGCTTTATTCTTCGATCGAGAATTTGTGCAGGCTTTTCTTCATACGTCGTGCTTATGTTTAATTCTATATCACCATAATCGATCATGTGTGAAGGATCTTGGACATATTTCCTTAGCATGTTGATGTGGAAGACGTTATGAATTCCAGACAATTTTGGTAGGTGTGCGAGTCGATAAGCCACTTTCCCTATTCGTTCTAAGATCTGGAAAGGTCCAATATACCTTGGTGATAAATTCCCTTTCTTCTATCCAAATCGCACCACACCACGAATTGGAGATACTTTTAATAGCACATGATCACCTACTTCAAACTCCAAATCTTTCCTCCGTTGATCAGCATAACTCTTCTGTCTACTCTGAGCGACACGTATCTGATCCCGAATGATGGTTACTTTCTCCGTAGTTTCTCGGATTAAATCTGGTCCAAGTAATTCTCTATCACCAACTTCGGCCCAACATATAGGTGATTGATAGGGTCTACCATACAGTGCTTCGAATGGTGCCATACCGATACTAGAGTGGTAGCTATTGTTGTAGGCAGACTCAATTATTGGTAAATGACCTTCCCATGCCATGTCAAATTCTAGAACACATGCTCGCAACATATCTTCCATAACTTGATTGCCTCGCTCAGCTTGTCCATCTGTTTGGGGATAAAAAGTTATGCTTAATTTTAACAAGGTTCCCAAAGCGGTTTGGAAACTTTCCCAAAATTTGGAAGTAAATCGTGAATCACAATTGAATACAATGGATACTGGTACTCTGTGCAGTCAAACCACTTATTGTAGGTATAGTTTGCTTATTTTCTCTACTGTGTCAGTCATACGATATGGTAGAAAGTATGCTGACTTCGTCAAACGATCCACTATAATCCAAATTGTGCCATACCCTTGTCTCGATTTTTGTAGTCTAGTAACAAAATCCATTATGATGTGTTTCCATTTCCATTCGGGTACTGGCAAGGGTTGTAACAATCTAGAGGGTTTCTGATGTTCTTCCTTTATCTGCTGACATGTGAAGCATTTTGCTACAAACTCTACTACCTCTCGCTTCATGCCTTCCCACTAGAAATTTCTTGTAAGATCCTTGTACATCTTTGTGCCCCCAGGATGTACCATTAATCTTGAACAATGTGCTTCATTCAAGATTTCCTGTGGCAGATCAGTCGAATTTGGCACGCAAAGCCTTCCTTGAAACTTGTATCCACCGTCTTGTCCGACGTTCTATGTCGTTGGGTCCTTGTCTACCCTTTTTGTAAACCATTTCTGAAATTCCGTGTTGCTCCTTTGTTCTTCGAGGATTTTGCTGATTAAAGTGGGTTGGGCTACTAGACTGCATAGCCACTGCCCTTCTTTTTGGCCCATCAGTGGTGTATTGAATTCTGCCAATGACTCTAGTAGTTCCCACTCTCGTATCATAAGGTAAGTGATCACCTCTCGCGGTTTCCAACTTAAGGCATCAACTACTACATTTGCTTTTCCTGGGTGATATTGTAGTGAGAAATCATAGTCTTTCAGAAGTTCCATCCATCTTTTTTGCATCATGTTAAGTTCCTTCTACGAGAAAAGATACTTCAGACTTTTGTGATCAAAGAAAAGATCAACTTTTCACTATATAAGTAGTGCCTCCAAATTTTCATTGCAAACACCACAGTTGCTAATTCCAAATCATGTGTTGGATAATTGAGCTCGTGAGGCTTTAGTTGTCGAGATCCATATGCAACTACCTCATCATCTTGCATTAGCACACACCCTAGTCCTTAGTGTGAAGCATCGTTGAAAATGGTGAACTTGACACCGCTTCTTGGAATTGTGAGGATTGGTGCAGTTGTCAATCTTTTCTTCAGTTCTTGAAATGCACATTCACAGGTATCGTCCCAAGTAAACTTCGCTTCTCTTCTCATTAGACGAGTTAACGGAGTTGCTATTCTTAAAAATCATTCAACAAACCTTCTATCGTATCCTGCTAACCCTAGAAAACTTCTAACTTCTGTGGGTGTTGTAGGTTGACTCCAATTCATAACAGCTTCGATCTTAGAAGTGTCAACTGAAATCCCACTTTGAGATACTACATGACCAAGAAATTTAACTTGTTCCATCCAAAACTCACACTTACTAAATTTTGCGTACAATCGGTGGTCTCGTAACACGTGTAGTGCAATACACAAGTATTGTTCATGCTTTTCTTAGGTTTTTGAGTATATAAAAATATCATCAATAAATACAGTCATAAATTGGTCCAAGTGAGGCCGAAAAATTCAATTCATAAGATCCATAAATACCGCAGGTGCATTGGTCAGTCCAAAGGGCATCACAAGAAATTCGTAATGTCCATACCTTGTTCGAAAAGCTCTTTTTGGAATATCTTCTTGTCTTATCAATAGCTGGTGATATCCATATCTCAAATCTATTTTTGATAATATTGTGGCGCCTTGTAATTGGTCAAACAAATCATCTATTCGAGGTAAGTGGTATCTATTTTTGATGGTCACCTGATTGAGTTCACGATAGTCAACACACAATCTAAGGGGTTCGTCCATCTTTTTCACAAAGAGCACAAGTGCTCCCCATGGTGAAAACTAGGTCTAATAAAACCAAGGTCCTCGAGCTCTTGAATTTGTTTCTTCAACTCCTGCATCTCCATAGGTGCCATACGATGGGGAGTTTTGGATATAGGTGACGTGGCCGGAATTAGCTCAATACAAAAATCAATCTCTCTTTTTGGCGGTAGACTCAAAATCTCTCGAAATATGTCCTCAAATTCGCACGCGACAATAATTTGACAGATAGAGGGTTCCTCACTTGAACTCTCAAGGGTTGCAAGATAACTAGTGATAAAACTGTCACCCAAGGGATTACAATGGAAAGTAAATTATTGTTGTCACGACCCATCCCACTACGCGTGGAAATAGGACACGTGGCACGCCACTAAGGCTCATCCAATCATCCTCTAACGATACGCAGCGGAAAGAACTTTAAAACAACCCTGGGTATTTTAAAACTTAGGAAACATTTCCCTCTGAGTTGACAAATCCATTGAAAATTTGAGTTATAAAAAGTTTTGGCCAAGTGAAAACACAATCAAAAGAATCAGTTCTGAAAACAGAGGTTCAGTCGACTGTGCCTAGCAGAAGCTAAATCCCAAAATTCTCAACAGAGGTCCAGTCGACTGCTCAGGGAACCCAGTCGACTGCACTAGTTACTATTTGGATCAGTAACTAAAATCTACAGTGGTTCAGTCGACTGCTCACTCCCCCAGTCGACTGTGTTAAGCAGAACCAAAATACAACATTTTAAAAAGGGGTCCAGTCGACTGATCTGAAGGTCCAGTCGACTGGTTTTACCATTATTTGAAGTAGTGGCCAAAATCAACAGTGTTCAGTCGACTGATAAATGGGTCCAGTCGACTGCTACTCTTACTATTCACTTTCAGTGTCTCAAACACACGGGATTCAGTCGACTGATCCTGGGTCCAGTCGACTGCTCCCCTACTGGGCAGCATATGATGAAAAATACTAACACATGCTTCTCCAAACTTAACACCAATACAACCACAACTGATTTTTAACATTTAAAACATAATCACAGATGTTCAATTACAAGATTACAATACTATGAAACTAATCTATGGTTCTATTACATCATATTACCAATTCCCAATCCTTACACAAGTTTTAGGATTAAAACAAAAGCATATACAATTATGGTTCCCCGGCGTTCCTCGGCCTCACTCCTCACGATTCTTCTTGTCTTTCCTCTTACCTGTAATGGAGAACAACTCCACTGCTCAGCTATATGCTGAGCGTACAATTCTAACATATGCAATATATGATAAAACATGCTTTAATCTTATAAATCATATCAATAGTCTCTAGGGAGAAAAATACGCCTTCATCCGGTAGCGGCAAGTCCAAGCCTTAAACCGCGATGTCAATGGCAAGTCCAAGCCTACAACCATTACATCCCACAAGTGCCATGGCAAGTCCAAGCCTACAACCATGCACAGTAGCCGTCGCTACTAAAATTCTCAAACATCGAGAAGCTTACTCCGGCATGAATTTGTATAAGACTCCCCTTTGACCCACATAGACAACTCAACGTGCTCGCGTAAATTTAGACATGCTTTTCACAATTTAGCGCGTGCATAATTAACGGGCCTATAATTAACACATGGATTTTGCCCGGATCTCAATTTCATCGTCGAAATATAAAACATGTATTTCTCTATATTTCACAAGTTAGGACTTCATACCTCGTGCGATTTCCCCTAAACTTTGAAGGATCGACTAGGAGGCTAAATAAACGTCGGATTTTGAATTTGAGAAAATTCCTACAAGTTTATACCTGTTTTTCCCAAAAGTCTAGAATTAAGATTTTTACAAAAATTGGCCAAACACGGCCTAAGTAGGATCAAAACGTAGATCTTACCTCCACGAGTTCAAATATGAAATCTGGAGAAAATCTGACGGACGAAAGGTCGTCTATCGGCGTCGCAAAGCCCGTTAGCTCAATCTCCCTTCTCTCTCCTCTCTCTCTAGATATTTGTGAGTTTGGATGAGAATGAAATCTCATCCACTTCTATATATAGACAAATGTTTTGTAAATTATGTTTACCTCCCCGCAAGTTTCTCAAATTTCTAATTAACCCATGAAACTTCGCACACGTCCATTTTATAACTTTACGAGTGAAAACTATAAATTTCAAAAGTTCTCGACTAGGTTTCGTTTGGGTCCAAAGATAACGTCCGAAAACTCTATTCTGTGGAATCTCTACACAACCTACCTTTTTAATTTACGTATCACTCACGTTCTCACCACAGTTCTCAAAATGTTAACAAACAATACCGAAAATACCAAAAATTATACTGTACGGGTATAATTCACTATTCACAAAATACCAGATGTATCAAATAACATTTAAATTATATAAATGTCATTTAATTGTACCAATGCAACATGAAAGGCCATGGTCCCGTGTCCTCACTGACACCTTATTGTTGACTCACAGTCAACCTCAACTCAATCCAATTATCAAATAACATTGATAACTCACAAAAGTCAATATACATGATAAAATAATGATTTTCTGGAACGGGTGTGACAGTTGTTGACCAGGGATAGAAAATGTGATCGTCTTCCTACAACAATCTAAGTTAGCACGAAACTTAGTGAGCCAATTGATGTCCAGAATTACATCAAACTGGCTCATCGCCAACATGATCAATTCGGCATGCATATTCTTTGTTTCTATTTTTACCATACAGTTTTTACACACACGGTCAAGAGTTATGGTAGAGCCTAGAGATGAGACTACCACTAAAGGCATGGTTAGGAACTCAGGAATTAATCCTAATTTTTGAACCATTTTAGAAGATATGAATGAGTGCATAGCGCCAGTATCAAATAAAACATTTGAATGACTGTTAAACAAAGTGAGAGTACCTTCTAACCCAGCTTGCTCGGGAACTACTGCGTACATCTGGCTTGGCCTCCTTGTCCCGATTGTGGTCCATTGTTGTTGTACTCCCTTGGCTTTTTACAGTCTCGATTGTAATGACCTTTCTCACCACAATTGTAACAAGTCACAGCTACCGCTCTTGGCTTTGTACATTCTCGCGCGTTGTGGCCAATTTCACCACAACTATAACAATTATTTCTAGGTTAGTTGGCAGTTCCGGACTGATGGTGAAATGATACTACATTATGATTTCCTGAATTCGTCTTTGGTTTCTTTCGGGCTGATCCACCTTTCCAAAATTGATTCCCTTGCTTCCCATTCTTTTCCTTATTTTTACCTTCCATTTGTTTCCTGAATTCTCGATTGTCTTCCTCCAAGGCCAATGCTTCTTCTACCACCTCTTCGTAGGTTTGGTGGCGACGTCCAATAATCATACGATGAATTGGAGGAATTAATCCTTTGGCAAATTTTTGGGTTCGTCGTAATGAAGTATCAATCAAGGGGGTCGCAAATCGAGACAACGCTTCTAATTGATTATGATATTCCAGAACTGACAAGTTCTTTTGAGTCAATTCTATGAACTCCTCTTTCTGTGTCAGGAAAGTATTTTTCCAAAAATTTCTGTTTGAACGTTGCCCAGGTCATTTGTCTAGATGGTTCCTCTCCTATGGTTGTCTTCACCATTTCCCACCAATTTCGTGCTTCTGCAGTTAGTTGGAACACTGCCATCCTTCGTTTTTCTATGTCCGTGCAGCCTAGGACTTCGAAAAAATCCTCCATCTGTTGGATCCATTGTTCAGCCTTGATTGGTTCGGCGGTTCTAGCAAACCTATCTGGGTTTAATGATTTGAATCTACTAATCAAGCTATTTGCTTCTGGGTTTGTTCTGTTTGCATTCATTTGTTCCATTTGTTTGACAAATGCCCCTAATAGTCCAATAGGATAAGATTGTGGTGCTGTCCCATCTTGATCACATGAGTTGTTTGAACATTCCACCATTATCTACAAGAAAAATATTATAATGACAAGGTAACTATAAAATACTACATATATTTATATTAAAGTCAATATGCTATATATAACGGTTACAAGTCATTTGATAATATGCGTCATATTAGCCCTATCTTACATCAAAAGTCATGTTATGATACTATAACTCTATTTTACATCAAGTGTTATTATACTACAACTACTTCCCCCATAACTACTTTAATTACACAAAAATCCAACCACATGTCATAAATGTTCTAATGACCTTCAAGTGGAGAACCATTAGTGGATCCTGCTGACTCCACCAAATAAAGCTCAGGCTCTGGTTCTGGGACAGGCTCTGGGTTTAGGATAGGCTCTGGTAGTAGAAGGGTTGGTGCTGGCTCATGTATCATGAAGAAGTATTGGGCCATTTCTTGGGTCCAAGGCTTTGGTGGATGGGGAATTATAATTAATGGTGGTGTTACTTGTTCAGGAATTATAAAGTGCAATTCAGGCATTCTAGGGAAAGGCTCGAGCTCTGGCATTATGGGTACCATCTACTCAGGGACTATAGTGGCTTCTGATACCAGTGGGAACAATTCATATATGGGAGTTGGAATCATTTCAGACGTGCTTATGGCTGGGAATGTCATGATACAAGGGTCAAATATTTTGAGCAACATATCTGGATAATCTTGTGGGAGAAAATCCAATGGTTCTTGTTTAACTGCTATTGTTCCGGGTTGACCAAACTGATTCCTTTTGACGTAATCAATCGCTTCCTGAAATGTCCTCTGGCGAATACACATAGTGTGTAGGATAACAATTGTCTTATCTCTATCTAGAAAGTGAGCATGACTACTTTTGATCTCATTAAAATCAGCAGCCACTATGGATTGGGCGTCCCTTATTATGATTTCTTCGAGCAAGGAGGGAAATTTTGGGGCAACTGTGCCATCGAAAAATACATAATGTCCTCCCCATTTGTCTGTACCCTCCATCCTATAAAATTTAATAAAATAGTGAGATTATTATTGAGTAATTTTGTAACGTTAGGTCAAAATAAAATATTAATGCTTTGATACCAAAAATTCTGTCACACCCCGAATTACCAAATAATTAGAATATATTTAGTTATTCATTTATAATTAAATCCTAGGTAGTGACAGGTTTAAGATTTGTGAGAAGAGTAGCGTTCACAGAATTAAGTAGACTTATTTTAAGTCAAAATAAAAGCCTCAATCCCATCTTGAGCATTTATAATAGTGATATTACAAAACCGAGAATTTATTTGTAATTATACAACGTAGTTTAAAACTAAGGTCTTCACTATCCAGAATTAGGACTACTCTATTCCTTGTTATTTATTTATTTTGCTCATCAATTCCTGAAATACAACACAACAATGAAATTTTTAACAAGGGTCAGTAATGAATACTGGTGAGTGACACACATAAACTTTCCTTTATGCAATATATACAACGGTTCACTAAATAATAGTAATTTATGTGGTACTCGAGCCTTGCCTTGGTTACCTGCAATATTATGTATGTTAACCTGCATGCATTCATAAATTCGCATTATTTATTAATCTGCTCACACTTGATTGTACAAGAAACGACCACAGCACCCCGGCCTACTTGCTCGGAAGGTGTATAACATTCGCAAGCCTACTTGCTAGAGTCGAATGGTACACGAGTACTCACTGTAGGACACTCTCCATCCTAGTCACTTATGGATTATCTTAGTCTTTTCAGGTTCAAGTCTCTTGACAAACAGTCTCAACTGTCTAACTCGACTCCAAAGCAGTAATATAATATGAACACATAACAATGTCGCCAAAGTCAAATGTATAACTAATTAATAGCCAAACAATTATGATAAACTATATATAAGAATGACTTACTTAGATTTTTTTTAGGCAACAATTGTCCTAGCAATGAACATAAATTTTTTTTTATAGATAAAGCTACAATTACTAATTATTTACTCATTTGTTCAATGGTTGGAAATTAATGCAACCAAAGTAAATCAAAGTAACCAAAATTTTTTTTAATGGAATAAAAATATTTATGAATTAAGTAGAGTAGTTGTTTTGAATCCAATTACTTTAAACCTCCAAATAGCCCCTAGTCGGGCACCCGCACAGGGAGTCCATTTAATGGACCTAAGACGTTTTTCTTTAAAATAATGAAACAATCATTGCTGGGTCAAGGTTTGAAATCAAGACCTTGGGTACAAAAAACACGGCTCACACCCATTACGTCACTTGTACCTTTGTTAGTAGCTTGCACGAAAAATATTATGTATTTAAACTAGTTCAGTTAGCAATTTAAACTTATATGTAAAGAAAAAGAAATAGTAGTCTTTCACAATAATTTTACTGTTCTTATATATATATATATATATATATTTTTTTAAAACACTTGTATTAAGAGTCTTCAAAAATTTAGTCCGTCAGAAATATTTTTTTTATATTAAAGAAGGAAAAGAAACTTAGTATTGCTAAGTAAGTCGCAAATTGTGGTCTTTTAATGGCTAAAAGAAAATAACCAAAGGTATAAAGGCATACCTACATATGTATATATATATATGCACATATATAATAAGAGTAAAAGTTATGTAGGCCTTCACCTTACTATATTGGTTCAAGTTGCTTGAAAGAGTCCTTCCTATTTCTAGCCCCCACTACTGACTTTTAACCCATTCGAGCCAAACAGAGCCTTACCCCTTTGGATCTGTCTTTCCCTTTTTGTTTGGTGTGCACAATGCAGGCACAACCACTCCCTATTTATAGATACAACACTATGTGTATGCTTGTGAAATTTGTCCCACGTAGATCCCTTGTGATGTCATGGATCATATCCTGACATATCTGGCCGCCTCAACCCCTAGCTAGTTTATCCTACCCTGTAAAAAATAAAATAGATCTTAGGTAGATTTAGTTCATTGTACAGAGATGGCATTTTTATTTGCCACCAAGGTCTTTCAGTACCAAATTGTTTCATCATTTCATTTTTATTTTATATTATATAAAGTTGGGCTCAAAAGAGGGCGCCCTCTCTTTCTTAAAGAGAGGGCCTTTGTTTTGACCGTCAGATCGTGTTTAAAAACTGTGAAATGACAACACTGTCATTAATGAAAACACGATCAAACAGCAAAGATAGAGGTCTTTTATTTAATAAAGAGAGGGCGCCATATTTAGAGAATTTTCGTTATATATATATATATATATATATCTTTGATGTATTTAAAATTTGTAACTGGTCATTATCTAATATAACCAATTGTTACTTACTTGTACCACATTAAATAAGTGGCATATAGTTACTAAAGTAGAAGTCTACGAAAACATAATTATTGTTTTCCAAAATACATAGAGGTACAAAAAGTATACAATTTATTAGTATCTGCTCCTGAACTAATAGACATATTAATAACAAGGTTAACTACTATTAATTAAACTTCTTGTAAACTTAATGGGTATTACAGCATTAGTGCTGCTGCTTCTACCCTACATCAATCAAACGCAGAGTAGCACCATTGGGTGCCGTTAAAGGCACTGAGTACGACTAAACCATCTCAAATTTAAACCCTAAAATTAATTACAATATTGGGGCTTCACACATAGTCCCATCAATTAAAACCCTTCCAAGTTAAAACTTATGCTACTTTTCTATAATTAAGTAGGTCCTTTTTATGCATAAGCAACTTCAAATTGCTATAACTTTTATTCTACAAGTCTGCTTTTTTTTTTTTGTAAATTTTTATGTTTTATAATCAGCAAAATGAAATCTATCAACCAAGATCAACATTGGTCATGAAATACTGGATTTAAAAAAACTAAAAATTAAGAAAATATGAAAAAACTGTGTTTTTTTGGGCATAAATATAACAAAAAACATATTCCTTTAATAAAATTGGTACCATAGGTGTAGAGAT
Organism: Hydrangea macrophylla; assembly: GCA_033977485.1. Classification (NCBI taxonomy): domain Eukaryota; kingdom Viridiplantae; phylum Streptophyta; class Magnoliopsida; order Cornales; family Hydrangeaceae; genus Hydrangea; species Hydrangea macrophylla. The sequence goes on from CM066989.1 coordinate 31,723,376, forward strand.
CTCGAAAAAATAAAAAACAAAATCACTCAAAATGCCCAAGAATTGAAAAAGTTATCGTCGTTAATACAAACAGATAATATAATCTGTTAGACGAATAAAAGCTCAAAATCAAGCTGCAATATATCTTTTTTTGTAAAATTTGCATGCCCATTGAGTAGATCTCGAAGAAATACATGGAAAAAAAAATATTCATCCCAAGAGGCCAAAAAATAAATGATTGTTTGAACCCAATATTATTTGTCAAAACATGAATACATGAAATTGTTGTTTTAACTTTTTTGTACAATTATTAACTCCGTTGCATAGATCTGGAAGAAATAAATGAAATTTAAAATAAAAAGGGCTAAAAAACGAGTGAGTTTTGGTGGTTTAAAGTTGACAAATAATACTACATTATATGTCAAAACAGATAATATCATATGTTTTGACAAATAAAATCAAAAAACGAGGTTCAAAATTACTTTCTTTTGTACAAATTTCAACTCCATTGCCTAGATCTCGAAGAAATACATGAAGAAAAAAAAATTAATCGCTCAAAAAGGCTAAAAAAAATGAGTGAGTTATGGTAATTTGAAGTTAACAAATTATATTAATATTATCTGTCAAAATAGATAATATTATCTATTTTGACAGATAAAATAAAAAATAAGGTTCCAAATTACTTCTTTTGTACAATTATCAACTCCATTGCGTAGATCTCAAAGAAATACATAAAGTTAAAAATAAAATAAAATAAGGGGGGTCACTCAAAGAGGCTAAAAAAATGAGTTAAGTGATAGTGGTTTAAAGTTGACAAATAATATCATATGTTTTGACAAATAAAATAAAAAAAATGAGGTTCTAAATTATTTTCTTTTGTACAGTTTTCAACTACATTTTGTGGATCTCGAAGAAATACATGAAATAAAATTTAAAAAATAATTAAAAAATCACTTAAAAGGGCTAAAAATGAGTGAGTTATTGTGGTATAAAGTTGACAGATAATATTGTTGTAGCCATTTTTCTGTTCCAGGGTAGGCTCTTACCCGAATTTAAAAAGTAGCGAGAGATTTCATTAAAAAAAAATGGTCAATTCGTGTGGGTTTTTTTAATTTTTATTAGGGAATTGTTATTTCCATTCCATCATTGAACCAATGCACTCCATGATACCACTATCAGAGCATGTGGTACCATGTATGTAATGCATGACATGCATGTACCATATTCTTTAATAATGGTACCATGGAGTGACTTAGTTTAATAATGGAGTGGCAATAGCATCACCCTATTATTATTACAACACTTAATTTTAAAGGGTCTATGACTAAATATTTCTATAATATTTTGAATTTTGATTTAGTATAGATTAGAAAGTACATGTCACTGACTTTCCAAGATGAAAGGCCCAACTCCAAACCCAGTTTATGTTTTATGTGGATGTTCCGATTTCTCAGCAAATTCCTCTAATTGAGTAAGCCCATTATGAAGGCACAAGTATCAATTTCAAGGGCTAGATTTCAAGAGGCTGTTTGGGTACAAGAAACCAGTTTACATAGTTCTTGATATTTGTACAGCTTTGTTTTGGTTATATATGAAGGTCTGTTTGGTTAAAAATAAGGGGTTGTTTAGGAAGACAAACAATCGATTATACGGTTCTAAGTGAACTGATTCTTAAAGTTCAAGTGTTTGGCAAGTGTCGAGTTTGTGCTGAGTCTAATTTTCTAAAAAGTGGATCTATGACAAATTAATATAACATTCCCGAGAAAAAAAAAAATAAAAGAAAAAAATATAGAGTAAAGATTGGGACACTCAAAGACAACTTTTGGGACATAACTCAAAAGATGTGTCTATATCTTTCATGTGATGTCAATGGACCCCACAGTGACACAAAAGAGAGATAAACACATCTCTTGGATTGTGTCCTAAAAATTGTATTTTTTGGTGTGTCCCAAATATTACCCAAAAATATAACATTGGCCCTAATTCCTTGAGTATTCCGAAACAGATTTAGTTTGACAAAGAACAATTCTACGATAGATTTTAGATTGGGCAAGAACTCGTGTAAGAAATAAGGGTTATACTGTGTGCACATAAAATATGCACATAAAGTGTGCACATAAAGATTTAGGTCATTTATTTCGGTAGAGCCCGTGTCTACATACATAGGATCCACCGAAATCAATGACCCTGATCTTTATGTGCACACTTTATGTGCATATTTTATGTGCACCAATCATTACTCAAGAAATAAACTTAGTAGACAATGATGCATTCAGAGGGGCAGGAAGCGGTAACCGCTCCTCAAGCTTACTTGTACGAGAAATTTTTGGGTACCCCCAAGGTATCACGTGGCAAACCACTTGGTACCACATACCCAATATTAGCGCATCACACGAATAATAGAACCCACCACAAAAAATTTAAATGGCCTAAGCGCTACCTCATTAGGTAAGGGGCACCACATAGGCACTACCTTGAGGGTATACAAAAATGAGTCCATACTCGATTAAAAAAATATCCCAAAACTGGTAACAAACCAACGCAAAATAGGTTTTCATAACAAGCGAGCGAGCAAGCAAGCATTCCCAAACAGACCCCAAGTTTGAAAATTTTTGTTCTCTCAGTGCCTCGCATAACGGCTTTACCGAACCCGAGTCTATGCAAACATATAGACAAAACTCTCTCTCTCTCTCTCTCTCTCTCTCTCTCTCTCTCTCTCTCTGTGTGTGTGTAACAGAATCTCAGCTTTCAGCAAGATTCAAGAAATATGTCTTCGAGTAAAGAAACTTCAAGTCTGGGTAGTAAGGAAGAGAAAATGAATAAGAATTCAGATACAGAAGAAGAAGAAGAAACTGTAGGTGGAAGTGAAGAACAAAGTCCATCGGCTGCTTATGATCATCATCAAGAGGTCTCTGACATTGCCAAGTCTGGTGAGAAAGGAAAAGCTGCCATGTCAAGTGAGAATCAAGGTCATGATCATGATCGCATCACCACTGTTACACCACATTCAATACCCAGGTAAAATTAATTACATGTTTTTCAGATAATATTGCAAGTATTAAATCTCCTACCAAGAACCGTGTATATATATATATATATATTCATATGCGCCATATGTGTTTAGTTGTGTGTGTGTGTGTTTAGATACACATTAAAGATGATTTTCTTTACTGCTGTGTGCTTTCTCATCCACCAAACAGATTCCGAATTTCTGTTTAGTGGAATTCCGCTTAGATGCAGAGGTTAATTTTTAATTCCCTGATTGTAAAATTCATGGGTTTCTTTCAAAAGCGCAATCTTGATATGTGTATGTATATATGTGGACCAATATACATACGAGCATTGTATATGTAGATATTTGTCATATATACACACATCAGTGACGATTTATTTTCTTTACTGGTCTTTGTTTTCTCATCAACCAAACAGATTCCAAATTTCTGATTCGTTCGAAATTTCCCTCCAATTAGAGTAAATGTCAAATGGGTTTCTTTCAAAGGCAAAATCTTGATTCTCTGACTGCTAATATACGTACAACCACATATTTATATATATATATATATATATACACACACATGTAGCATAGTGGCCAAAAAAATAGGGTAAATTGAACTCGTATTCAAAGATTACACAATTTTTTTTCTGCAACCAAAGTAAGGAACAAGGTTGCAATTTCTTAGTGGAAGTTGTCTCATCTCTCTCCCTCTGCATGAGATGATCATAAATAATACCTACAAGAAGCAGAGTTGACACTCACATGATCAACATAGCATAATTACACACAAACTTTAAGGCTTTGATTGGTTTGCAGAATTGTTGAAGGAAAAGAAAAGGGAAAGGAAAACAATTTCCCTTGTGCTTTTCTCCATTCTTAAGTAGGATTAAAAGTTCAAAATTTTCAGATAGTTGTTCTAACTTGAGAAATAAGCGAGGAAAGTGCTAAAAAAAATTTTAAATACATAAAAAAAATTAATTCCCACTATATTTCTTTTTCTTCCAATTTTCCTTGGTAACCAAGCAAAGCAAAGCGTTTTCCTTTTGTGTTTTTTTTTCCCCCTCAACAAATCCACGAACCAAACAGAGCCCAATTGGTTTATGAATCCGTACACTCTGTTCTTTAACTCCTTCAGAACCTCACACTATTCCAATATAAGATCAGCCATGTAGATGCCTCAATCTCCATGGCTCCATGTTCATTTTATTCTAACAAACAACACATACAAGTATACATATAAGTATTGGTATACACACACAGAACACACTCATATATGTGTGTATAAGACAGTACTTTTGGTTCTCCCCTTTGCAGGCAACATTTGAATGGGGACAATGAGCTAAAAGGGAAAGCCACATCTGCTCCGTCGAACATTCATGATCAGAGACTTCAGAGTGATGAAAATACCAGCCAATCTGCCATGTATATACTTCCATTTTCATGTTAATTCTAACAAGTAGCACATAATATATGTTATATACAAACTGAAACACACTAATGTAATGTATGTGTACATATGACAGTACTATTGGTTGTCCCCCCTTTGCAGGCACCAATTGAATGTGGACAAGGAATCTCAAGGGGAAGTTACATCTGCCGTATCGAACATTCATGATCAGAGTGATGAAAATACAAACCAAACTGACATTAAAGCTCAGTTCAATGCAGAAAATTTTCTCTTCCGGAAGTCATTAACGCAAAGTGATCTCTGTTTATTGTCGGCCAAGCTAATCATTCCAAAAGGAGATGCAGAAACTCATTTCCCTCACATAAGGAGAGCAACTAGTAAACAAAAGATAACGGAATTCAGAGACGATAAAAACAGACAATGGATGACAATAGTCGCATACTACGTGTCCCTCGACACCTATGCAATTGCGTGCGGGTGGTATACATTTCTGCAAAACCACCAGTACTTGCAGGAAGGTGATGTGATTGAATTTTACAAGCCCGACCAGCCTCAGAAGAACAAGTACTACCTTATTCGATGTAAGAAATCAGATGATCAAGCCAGTGAGCAGGGCAATAAACAAGGTGGTGATGTGGAGCAAACTAGTACTGGTGAATCCAAGAGCAAAGGTGAGGACGCTGAAAATGAGAAAGCAGCTTCGGTCGAGAGAACGACAATGACATTGATGGGACAGACATTCACAGTTGAAGTGCCTCAAGGGGATGAGAGTGGTGATGGTAAGAGCAAAGGTGTGGATGCTGAAAATGAAAAGGAAGCTTCAGTTGAGAGAAAGACAGAGACATTGATGGGACAGACATTCATAGTTGAAGTGCCTCTAGGGGAGGAGAGTGGTGAAGGTAAGAGCAAAGGTGTGGATGCTGAAAATGAAAAGGAAGCTTCAGTTGAGAGAGAGACTGAGACATTGAGTTGAAGCGCCTCAAGGGGATGAGAGTGGAGAAGGAAAGCCGAAGATGGTGTAGCGATAGGAAACAAGCAGAGAGATAGATAGTAGCTATATGCATTCATAAATGTAGGAAGAGAACATGAAGAAAGTGTAGAGTATGAACTTTTTTTCATTCCTTAGTGCTTTATTCATTAGTGCTTTAGTGATAGCAAGCAAGGGTTGAGAGATGGACATTAGCGATAGGCATTCATAATATAGGAAGAGAACTTGAGGAAAGTGGTGAGTATGAACTTCTTTACATACATTAGTGCAATGCAATTTTGCAACTCATTTTTCATATATTGGTCTATCCACAGTGATTTGTGTTGTTATTTGTAGCCAAAGAAATCAAGTCAGATCAGCAAACACAATTATTTTTTATTTTTCAATTTATTTTTTCGAGTTTTTGAAATTTAAGTGTCTTGCTAATTTTAAAAAGACAAGGGCCTCAGTAGACAGTAAAGGGAAAGCATTACATGTCTACAATATCAACCATCACAGATTGCAAGTAAATATGACTTTCCAGTTTCCACCTTTTTTTTGGAAGGGATGATTCACCTAGCAGACTATAAATAGTAGAAAGCTTTCCTTGTTACACACTCATAATATCATCTATTTCCAGATGGTTAGGTCTTACAAACTCAATATCTCAGCAGTAGCCATAAAATCACTTTAAACAAGTGCTTACCCAACTAACATAATTGCATTTCAAGAGTTCTAGATCCTAACCCGTGCTAAGATTTGGACCACACAGCCATTACTCTGTCATAACAGGCTTATTCTCATTGGCTTTTGGCCTATGCTCCTTTGGCTTCTGCTCTTCGGTCTTCCTGGATATCCCAACCAAAAATCAAATGTCAAGAAAACATACAAATATTTGCAGCATGCTTACATCGTAGATAACAATCACAAAAACTTGCATACGCATAATCCTAATTATGTCTCCTCTCTTCCCATGGACACTATGCTAAAATGTTTTGCTTTACAGCTTTGTTTATGACCATTTCTTCGTGCAACTAAAATTTTATAAAAGAAGGTGTCCAAGGGGGGGCAAACCCATTTACCACGCTACAATCATGCTTTTTAATCAATATAAACTATGGGCCACAGACAGATATCCAACCCAGAATTGGCTCCCTCTTAGAAATGTTCTTTGAACTCGGCTAGTTGGATTTTCAACAAAACGCCTCGAAACATTCAAGTTTGTTATACAACCATATGTGCCATTTACATGGAATACAGGTACCTTTTGTCACATCCTTTTTCGCTTAATGCTGACTTCAATATGCGAAAATCATAAACAACAACATACTGTATATAAAATTAATACACAATCGCAACCTAGGACATAGCAGACTAGGAAGCACCGACACTTCTAAGAAGGTAACATGTCGCGTGTCGTATCGTGTTCGTGCGACTTCATGGACACTTTCACTGTAGTGTCGTCTGGCGAAAACACCGCAGGCGCGAAGCGTGGACATGCAATTTTTTTGGATTTTATCGAGTCAACGCCCGCATCGTGTCGTAACCGTGTCAGGGTGTCCGTGTCTGTGCTTCATAGATAACAGATAAATATAAATCATTGACATTCAACCTTGCTTATGTATTCCCAAATTTGGCGTTAGACTAACCCAAAGGAGAGACATTACAACTCCCAACTCTTGTACAGATGTTCGTGTAACATAGAATAAGCCTAAAATATTAGACGACCAAACTACGTAAGCTTTTCCAAAATATGAAAACACAGGCATGAAAAATACAGATGGTATCTCAATAGCAACGAATGAACTCTTGTCAACAAAAAGGCATTCACTGTAACTTCCCTTATGGGAGTTAGACCAAGGGCGGATCTAGTCCCGGGCCAAGCCAGGCTGTAGCCCACCCCAAATTTTGGAAAAATTATGTTTTATAGGTAATATTTTGGTCTAATGGTAATTCAGCCCACAGTATTTGGCCCAACATATGTTATTCTCACTTCTTAGTTGCTAACCCAAATTTTGAAAGGGAATTTAATAAAAAAAAAAAAAAAAAAGTCATAGGTAATATATGGCTCCAATTATAATCCAGTCCACTTTAAATATTTGGCCAAACACTTTTTCTTCCATAGCATTTGATCCAACACATTTTCCGCTCACCAGTTCTTAGTAATGTTTTGAAAACAAACAGTTTGTTGAACAGGCTGGTCCGGGTCTTAAAACATTGCTTCTTAGTTTATTCCAACAGCAATTGCTTTACCATTAGCCTGAACTTTACAAAATACAATCTAGGATCAACCCTTGTTAACGAAAAAAAAATATACGATAATATGCACATAAGTGCGAAACTTCAAAGGGCTGGAGGAGAAGACAACAAGTACAAATGTCTCAATTTTCAAAACAGCCTGGATATCTCACACAGCAAAATCATAGCATTTATGATTAAAAAAAATTTAGAAAATAAATATAGATAGACTCAAAAGCATGAAGAAAAAAAAAAAAAAAAAACGGGGGCGCTGCTTTTGAACCCTGTGAGCCCAATCTAAAATCCTGGTCCCTTGAATTAGACAGTAATCAAGTTTAGCTACACTACTTAAAATGGACAGAACAAAGACAAACCAGCTCAGGGAAATTAAAACCCAGTGACATGCAATTCACATAGAAATACAAATAAATCTGGAAAAAAATAAAATAAAAAATTTACCACAATTGCAGGAGATCACCATACTGAAGTAATGAAATGTACAGATAATATTAATTTAAGGCTTATATACACATATGCACGAATGAAATATATTTTCGTGTGCATACGTCTAACTCTTTAAACTTGTACACACACACATATATATATATATATATATACATGTGTGTGTGTATATATATATATATATATATAGAGAGAGAGAGAGAGAGAGAGAGAGAGAGAGAGAGAGAGAGAGAGAGAGACAGATTTGAATACCTCTTGTCAGAGGAACCTCCCTTCTGGCTAAGGAAGGACCTGAAGAGAGGCGAGTTCACGTCGTATATCATTGTTTGCTCAAAAACCCTAATTTCTGTTCAAGCTGCTTCTGAGGTGATACTTGACCACTCTGGTTTATAAATCGCGGGTGGATAGTGAATCGGGTTGGTCAAGTAGCCCAACCCCCTCAATGGCCGCCCGTCCGTCACCAGCAAGGGGCCAAGGGTGGACCCAAGCTCAAAGCATCTGCAATATAATAAAGGATAAATTACACTTTAGTCCATTAAATTATACACCTGTTTTTAATTAGGTTCATAATTTTATTTTTATTTATTTTTTTTTTTTTTTGTAATTGGGTCCTTAAACTTCAAAAATTCATTCAATCAGACCCAAATTCTGACACCGTTAGCTTAAATTATTAGAAATTGTCACGTATGTTGCGCGTAATGCTTACCTGTCACATGTTATATTAAGACAAACACGAGAGAATGTGAATGGCTAAAAAATGATGTGATTTTGGGTATGATTGAATGCAATTTTGAATCTAGTCGAATGTGTTTTCGAATTTGATTGAACGCAATTTCGAATCTAATTGCATGCGATTTTTTACACTATTCACAATCTCCCGTGTTTGTCTTAACCTAACATGTGACAGGTCAGTATTACGCACAACGTACATGACAATTTCTAGTAATTTAAGCTAACAGTATCAGAATTTGGGCATGATTAAATGAATTTTTGAAGTTCAAGTACCCAATTGCAAAAAAAAAAAATTTGTAGACCCAATTGAAAACATGTTATAATTTAATGGACTAAAGTGCAATTTGGCCTGTAACAAACTTAGTGAACTTAGCAATTGGGACATTAATAATGGTGTAGCTTAACAACAAACGCTTAATTTTAAGTTTTGCTATTGTATAAGTCATTGGGTACACATTGTGTCGTGAGAGCCAAATGTAAGACCCAGTCTTTTGTGTCCAACATGATATGTGATGTGTGTATGTGTTAGTGGGTTACCATCTTAGTGGGTTGGAGAAGTTACTTCCAAGTATCCCCTACTTTGATGGGTAAGTGAGATGAGGAAGTTGTTGGGAGTTGGTCCTCTCTCTATTATAAATATACACAATCCCATCATTTGTGTATCTAAGTTGAAAGCATAGAGAGAGAAACCAACTTCTTCTTCTTGTATTCTTTTGCTAAGCATTATCATGGAGCAATGTATAATTGATTATGTGAAAATCATGAAAGCTCAGATTATTTTGGAATCATAAAAGCTTACATGTGATATCAGAGCCTTGGCTGGGAGCTTTTATGATTTTTCATACTACTGATTTTTTCTTCCCCTCTTCCAATTTTTTTTTAATCTGTTCAATTTCTGATTCTCTGTGAATCAAATCTTGTTGAGTTTTTAAACTCAATATTGGATTCTCAGCGAATCAAGTCTTGTTGAGTTTTAAACTCAAATAATGGATTCTTTGCGAATCAATACTTTGTTGAGTTCTTAAACTCAAATAATGGATTCTCTGGGAATCAAATATTTGTTGAGTTTAAACTCAAATTATGGACCGTGAATCAAAATACTTTGCTGATTTGTTAAACTCAATTTGTGAGTCTCGGTGGCTCAAACAATTTGATTAAAGTTTTTCAAAACAAGGGTTTTCAAACTCACGGGTCTATACGTTTGAGTTTGATTATGTATCAGTATATATACTCGCTGATCGGCGACGAATAGTTGCCGTTTATAGTCCTAAAAATACGCTTTGTTAGCCCATTTCATGTAGTTATTAAGTGATTTGTAATAAGTATTCTATATTTTATAGGTTTTGGAGCTTTAATATGAAAATGCACAAAAATCCAATGATTAGTGGCTTTGGAAGTCATTCTGGGCTTAAAAGATGATTCCGGAGAAGGATGAATGCAGTAGCAGCCTCGGAAAATTGCATTTTTGACAAGTAATACTTCAGATTTGAGAAATTTCTCCAGAGATATAAAATGTAGATCTTTGAGTTACGGACGCGTGGCCGCAAACGGTGAGTCAATACGAGGTCCGAGTCAAAAGTTATCGCAATTCTACGAAAGTGGTGCAGAGCAGCGGAAAATCTGAGAAAATTCTGGAAATTGCCCAGGTCGCTGGAGCGACCCGCGCGCGCGACCCGCTCGCGCGACCCGCGCGAGCGACCCTTTGAAAAAGTCAAAGTTGCGTATTTTGAAGCCCTGAAGAGCCCTGTGCGATCCGAATTGGTTAAATACGTCCAGAAACGTAAAAACAGCAGTTTTAGCGCGATTTGACTTAGGAAAGCTTCCTAAATCCTTCCAAACTCTATATAAATCCTATTCTAAATCAAATTTATATATACAAATCATTACACACTATTATACACATCAATATACAGCCATATTATACAATAATTTCAGCCATTGAAGGGAGGAAAGCAAGGAGAAGAAGAAGAAGACCAAGGATTCCCATGGCCTCCTCCATCAACCTCTTGCTATTCATCAATTCTATGGCCAACTAAATCTAGATCTAGGGTTTCAATGAAACCCTAGCCAAGTAATAGGGTTTTACTTATGTTTTTATTTTAGTTTTATTATGTATGAATGACAGTCACATGTTCCGAGGATTTTTATAAATAAATCGTACTTCTATTGATTAAATCATTGCTTTCAAAGTTTATTCTTGTCATAGATCTATTTTGACTGTGATGTGCTCAATGATCTATTCTTGCTGTGCTTGTTTAGATTATTTACATGTGATGGTGCTTTATTGATTTGTGCTATCAAGTATCCGAATAATCCATGCCTAGATTAGACGAATTATGTCACAACCCTAGTTTAGTGTGGGATAATTCGTGCTAACCGAAGATGGAATATGTTGGTGCTTGAACCATGATTATTTTCTTGACGGAGGAATTGGGCTTGTAGCCACAATTCCCCATATTCATCCAACGTAATAATCTAGAGTAATTCATAAATACCCTTATTATGAAGCTAGTGGTGGATTTGCAATCCTAGGTTCCTTAAACATATTCATAAAAACAATTTTAAATCGCTTTCGTAATTTAGATTTATTTTCATTGTTATTAGTTTAATTAAAATTCAAATCCAATTCCGTTTTCTTAATTAATTAAATTTAGGTTTTAAAATTAAAGTGTTTAGTATTTCAATCTCTGTGGGTTCGACCTTTACTTTCACTACTACAAATCTTTAGAAAAGTAAAGTATACTTTTATATCTTGATATTGACAACATCACCCGCGTTTGCAAATTGTTCTTATTTGAAGTGTTTGAAAGAATTAGAACAAACCCAACTACTGAATTTGCAAGATACTCAATCATCAAGTATCCATGTGCCTTGAAACTTTCAATGTGTATACATTTTATTTTATTTCATTTGATTGCATAAATAAAGGATAATGATGAAGTTTTTACTTATCATGGTAAAGTACTGACATTATCTTTGCATTGTTGGCTACAACTTACAAGCAAATATATATATATATATATATACATGTATGTTTGCTATAATTTGCGCGGGCGTGCCAGAACCAATCTGTGATTCGGTGTGTGTGTGTATAAGCGTGCAAACTAATTTCCTATCTGCTTGTGTCAGTGATACACAAGGCTTTTGGTGAATCTGACTTCTAAACTGGTGATTGTGTGTAGTGAGTAGGAAAGTACCCTCACTAAAAGTCCTTTAGCAGTACTGAAGCGCACAAGCTAAAAAGTATCAAGTTTAAACAAGTTAAACAAATCACAAACGGTTTAATAAAAATAGATTTTTATTAAATGCTTGGAAAACTAAAACAGATCTCAAGAACAACAGAATGGACTAATCATTCAAAAGAACAAAGAATAAAAATAACAAAAAGACACAGACTTAATTGCTATTAAAGCTGGGAAACAAAGACTTAGAGAAAGTGCTCTGAATGCCTTGAATGTGCTGAATACTGAATGCTGTGTATGCTTTTGTCGAAGAGACGCGGAGTCCTTTGCTTGAAGGGCCTGCCTCTATATTTATAGCGGCCTGAACTGATTCCTATTTGGACTATGATTCCTTCTCTTACGCCCCAAGCTACTGATTGATTGGCTGATTTGAAGAAATCCTTCTATATCACCACTTCCTACCTTATTCTGAACTTGATTGAATTAATCCCTTTAATTTAGGGATTAGACGCTCCAACCCAGCTGGCAACTAACAACTCCTTTCCCAGACGGATTCTTGTTTCCAAAAACTCTCAGAGATGACGTCATCATGCCAGCTGTGAATAGCAACGCCCTGTTCTTCGTCAATCAGCCTCTCCCTGTTGGATGAATCGGGCCCATGACTTCTTCCATGTCCGATCATATTTCTTCAACTTCTTATAATCAATCGGACACACTCTTCCTTTTCATGATGTCTGATTAGTTATAACGTTGCTTTACTTTTCCATCGGGCTCTCAACATGATAAGTTATGTTCTCATAGCCCGATGATGCTTACACTTGCCACATGCTCCCATCGGACTCTCCTCATCTCCCAACAGTTGTTCCCCCCATCGGGCTTACCTCTTGAGTCCGATGAGTCATCACTACTTGCCCCAGCATCTCCTTCACCCAACTTCAACTCCACTCGGGCTCAAAAATCATTGACGGTTTTTGGGTGCAAACAATTGCCCCCCAAACGGTCATATCAAACGTCCCGCCTTGATTGATGTGACGTTTTGAATTTCAAATATGCCACGCGTCAAGCACGCAGCTAACGTCAGGTTATGGAGAATCCCACCAGTCACCCTACTTTTAATGCGCCATGATTACGGCGTCGTGATATTTAAATATCACCCAACGTCCGAAAACTCATTACACATTCACATTTTACTTTCTCCAGAATTCAAGCAAAACACAGAGCTTCTCACTCTATCTTCATCTTTTCCGGCGACTTTCTTCCTTCCATAGACATGGCTCCCAAAACCGCTCCGGCCACCTCCAAAGGAAAAAAGTCTTTCGCAGATGCTCCAGCGCCACAAAATCGCTGCAGGGAGGTTAGGGCTTTGGCCAAAGCTCACGCTGCTGACATATCCACTGAATACCTCACCCCCTACAGTTCCTCCGACGGTTCTCCCGTCGCACCAGGCTTAGGCACGGCGTTTCTGGGCCACCCTCCGGCGGCTTTTCTTCCTTTCTTTCCTCCGGTAGGAAACGAAACGTTCCTACAAGTCCCTGCTCATTGGGCCAAGGTCCAGACTGCGAACCAACCGATTCGAGGATGGCCGACCCCCGCCGCTGATTGGGACAAGTGGGTAACTAGGGTTTCGGCCTCTAAGGCCGCTATCTGGAAGCAAACGGGCATCTATGATGCAATCATGCTCAGCCGGTCTCGCATTGAAATAGACCGGCCTCTCCTTCTCTCTGCCTTACTATTCTGGTCCTCATCTTGCAACGGCTTTCTTTTCCGCTGCGGACCAATGGCTCCCACCGTCAAGGACATTAGTTATCTGCTCGGCCTCCGTCCCCACGGACAAGAGATCATTCCCGGGCTTAATGTTGGGACGGCCAGCTTTGCCTATCCTCAACAAGAAGTTGTACGGGACGGGGCCGTTTTTCATAGGCCGATTACAGCCTTTGGAGGCTTTCTTTCCGCTTGCATTGGGGCAGATGACACGGAGGTGTCCGACGCAGAACATACCGCCTTCATCATCTACTGGCTCAATAAATATCTCTTCTGCTCAGCCAGCCAAGCCATCACTAAAGAATACACAACCCTGGCCTTGGCTCTTGCATCGGGGCAGCCGTTGGCCATGGCTACGCTGGTTTGGGCACATTTAGTCCGAGGCACCACAGATTTTGTTCATTCGGGCTTCAGTGCTGGTGGGAGCCCGATGTGGATACTGCAATTGTGGCTTCACTCGTACTTCCCTGAATTCCAACCCACCATCACTCCCTTGGCCGACGTTCCAATCTCCGCTATTCAATTCATGAACGTATCTCCTTCTTTACATTCTTTTGAAGAGTGTTTTACCTTCTTTTACCAGGGTTGCTCCCCTCGGGACGTCAATCTTTTCACCCCATTCTTTTCCCTTCAATTCTCTTCTTTTCTCCAGCTTTCCAATAACCCTTCAAACTGGGGTTCGGGCACCCAGTCTACCTATAATGAAATTTTTTCTAGCTACTTAGTATCTAGAGACATTATTTTTAGCCCAAGCATCCCGTCGGCCAACAATAAATGCGGGGCCGAGTACTACTTCGCTCCTCTATATGCCCGCCAATTCGGGCTTACTCAACTAGTGCCCGTTCCTCCTGGTATCACCGTCAACGTTGACTGGGTTGAACGTGGCCTTATTGTTAATGACGGGCAGGTGAAAAAGATAACAGAGAGGTCAGCCCGGCTCAAAGTCGCGTTCAACTTTACACCCTTCTCTGCCCGGCCAGTAGTATCAGAAGAGTTCACCCAGTGGTGGGGTGAACGGGCTCGAAGCATATTTTCTCGCACCGCTACTGAGGCCCTGGTTCCTTTCACTGCAACATCAGCCACAGTGGCCGATGTTCCTATACCAGCAGCAGCTCCAATCCGACGTAAACAAATTGCCAAGAGACCGGCTCGTAAACCAACCCCGGGCAAAGGTCCGTCTCAAAAGAAACAAAAAACAACGGCCTCCGTCCAGGTTTGCTCTTCCCCTTTTGATTTGAGCCCGAATTCCTTTTATTCAATATTAATCCTTTTGTTCTATCTTTGCAGCTTGCTGACGAAGATTCGGGAGAGGATCCACTTCCAAACCTCGCTCAGACTCTTCCCCCAACTCTCCCTACATCACCGGCCTCTGCAACGGCTTATCTAGAGCGAGTGGCCGTTCGGGTGATGCCACTTCACATCGTGCCTCCTCTAACTCTTTTAAGCGGAGACGAAGACCTTGCTCATATCGGCCAAGCCCCTGAGCAAGTTGTTCTTTCTTCCAGCACTGAGGGTGAGGCCGGTGCTGAACCTACCACAGAGGCCGCTGGGGAGGAAGTAAATCAAGCCGTCCCTTCTGAAAACGAAACTCCAACCGGACAAGGGAAACCTACCACCGCCATCAGCTCTCCTGTTCACATAATACCAGGACCGGTGGTGGCCGAGGTCAGTCCTCCTGAAGCGTCTGCCGTCGAGGCCGGTGATGATAATTCGGGCTCTGTCCCTGAAACAGAAGCCCCACAGACGACAATGGCCTCGACGAGTCCGGACGTGGGAACCGGCCTCCCTTCTTCTTCTCAAACATCTTCTCAACCAAGCGAGGCCGATATTCGCGAAACAATCTTGGCCTCGCTTCGTCCTCACACCCAGGTATTGCTGTGTTACTTTGCGTTAATTCGTATGATTCTAAAAACAACGCCTGACCGTATTCTCTTGAACAGGCCGATCCTTCAGACCCAGTGCCCGTTATTCCCTTCAATGACTTCTTCTTGGGCCTGGACCTGGGAGCTTTTGACCTCGGCCCCCTGGAGCCCGAATCGGTTTCTCCTTCCCTTCTGCAACAATCCAAGGACTTACTCCTCGGACTGGCGGACCAAGAATTTTCCAACCTTCCTGCTACTGCTGACATTGACTCTGCCTTGAACACTCTCATGGCCGATCCTTCCCTTTCTGACGGTCAACTATCCTTACTGTTGGAGATAAAAGAGAGACTTCCCAGTGCCCGTCTCATGGACAGATCGGCCTTGAAAATTCAAGCTGATGCAAAACTTCACTTAGGCTCCCGGCAGAAGGCATTAAATTTCTTGGAAGGGGCCAAAGCCAAATTTGAAGCAGGGAAGGCCTCTCGGGCTCAGGTTCTAGTAAGGGATACTTGGCTGCGGGACCGTATTGCTGCATTAAAAGCTCAACTTGCCCAATGTGAGGCCGATGTCATCACCAACAGCGCCGCTCTTGAAAAAATTGACAAAGCCCTTTCTTCGCTAGGCGGTGACGCTCAGAAGTGCAGTGATCAGTTACAAGCCAGCGTCCCCATATCCCGGGCTTGGGCCCAAAAGCTGGAAAAAGCCAAGCGAGATCGGTCTGGAGCCATCAAGACATGGGAAGACTTGAAGGCTAAACTTAGGAGTTTTGGGTCGGCCTAGAGACCGACTCCTGTTTATATATACTTTGTAAAAATTTCTTTTTTTTTTTTTTTTTTATTACTTTGTAAGTAAGCTGTGCTCAGCCTATCAATACAAAATCCCTGTTCATCTAAATCATTCGGGCTCCGGCTCATAATTTATCAGCTGATCATACTCCAACCCAGGATTAGGTTTATAATCTAGATCAATGGTCTCCCATAACGTTGGATAATAAGACTTTAAATACTGACCATTGATTAATCGGACATGGATAGTCCCATCTAAATCACGAAGCCTGTAAGCACCTCCTCTTTTAACTTGGTGAACGATGAACGGGCCTTCCCAATTGACTGACCATTTACCGTATCGATTATCCTTATCTCCAATAGGTAACACGGCCTTCCACACCAAATCATCGGTGCAAAAAGATTTCTCTCTCACCCTTTTATTGTAAGCTCGGGCGGCCCGTTGTTTTTGTACTTTTAATGCATCCAAGGCCATTAGCCTCATTTCATCAAGCCCTTCCAACTCAGCTATCATAGCCTCCGTATACTCAGCGGGCTCTAGTTGATTCTGTAAAGCCCTTTTGGCCGATCGGACTGTAACTTC
Organism: Hydrangea macrophylla; assembly: GCA_033977485.1. Lineage (NCBI taxonomy): Eukaryota > Viridiplantae > Streptophyta > Magnoliopsida > Cornales > Hydrangeaceae > Hydrangea > Hydrangea macrophylla. Next base: position 31,740,330 of record CM066989.1, read on the forward strand.
CATAGGTAACATCGCGTCATGCCCGTAGGTCAGCATGAACGGTGTAACCCCAGTACTTGATCTCTTTGACGTCCGATAGGCCCATAATGCTTCGGACAAAAGCTTGTCCCATTCCCTAGGATTCTCCACGATCATCTTTTCAATGATCCCCTTAAGGATCTTGTTAGTAGACTCGGCCTGACCATTAGCCTGTGCATAGTAGGGTGTAGAATTAAGAATCTTGATTCCCCTACTTTCTGCAAAGGCGGAGGTCTCTGTCCCTGTAAACACAGATCCTTGATCGGCCGTGATTGTTTCTGGAAGGCCGAACCTATGGATAATGTGTTCTTCAATGAATTTTATGACGGTGGCTTGTGTCACCGTTCTACAAGGTATGGCCTCAGCCCACTTGGTAAAGTAGTCCGTAGCCACTATTATGAAACAATGCTGGCCGGATGATGGCGGTAAGACTTTGCCAATCAAATCCATCGCCCATCCCCTAAACGGCCATGGTTTGATTATAGGTTGCAATACTTTGGCCGGCACATGTTGAATCGGACCATGCTTTTGACAAGGTTGACAACCCTTGGCATAGCTGATGCAGTCTTTCAACATGCCAGGCCAATAATAATTATACCTCCTCAATAGCCACTTCATCTTGGTGCCGGCTTGATGTGCTCCACATATCCCTTCGTGTACTTCGGCCATAACCTGCATGGCCTGCTTCTTCCCCAGGCACCTCAGGACCACGTCGTCACCGATCGGTTTCTTGAATAATTCCCCATCTAGTACCACGAATCAGACTGCAAACAACCTGACTCTTCGGTCTACTCTGACATTTGGGTGACTCAGGTATTCAATAATAGGAACTCTCCAATCGCTATCCTCCATCAGGACCGAATTGGTAGTAGTGTACCAACCCCTCTTTGCAACGGACGGTAATGACCGAACATTGACCGTGATGAGTTGGTCTTCAGCACTCTTCTGGGAGGGTGAGGCTGATCCTGTCTTTGCCAACTTATCGGCCTCAGTATTGGTTGTTCTTGGGATATAGCTCACACTAATGTCATCAAATGCTTCCATGAGCTGAGTAGCAACTGCATGGAACGGGCATAACTCCCAACTTCTTATCTGAAACTCTCCAGCAATCTGTCCGATCACCAAACCTGAGTCGCCTTTTATATGCACAGATGATGCCCCCATTTCAAGGAGTATTTCTAGTCCGATTATAAGTGCTTCGTACTCGGCCTGATTGTTAGTGCATTTGAAGTTGAGCCGAAAAGACATTTTTGTCTTTTTGTACTTGGGTGATACAATCACCACTCCTACCCCAGCACCTTCTGCGTTTTTGGACCCGTCAAAGATTAAAGTCCATGGGACTAAGGATGTGCTCAGAACTTTGGGTGTTGGAGGCAGTGTTCCCAAATCAGCAGGATCTGGGTGATCGGCCAAGAAATTGGCTATGGCCTGGCCTTTTACCGATTGCTGTGAACGGTATTGGATGGCAAACTCCATCAAGGCCAAGGTCCATTTCCCAATTCGGCCTCTCATGATTGGTCTTGATAGCATGTATTTTATCACATCCGTTTGACATATTATATAAGTGGAAACAGGAAGCATATATGTTCTTAACTTCTGTGAAGAAAAATACAAAGCCAAGCATAACTTCTCAATCGGCGCATAACGCTGCTCCATTGGAGTCAACATTCTACTTAAGTAGTAAACGGCCTGCTCGTTACCTTGCTCATTATCTTGAGCTAGCATACTACCTATAGAGCAATCAGAAGCCGATATATACAATTTTAAATACCTACCCTTTTTTGGTGGCATTAACACTGCAGGCATTGACAGATACTGTTTGATTCCTTCAAAGGCTTGTTGATGGCTGTCTTCCCACTTGAAGTCTTCATCGGTCTTGATCTTCAATAGTGGGGTCCATATTTGGGTCTTCCCTGCACAGTTTGATATGAATCTTCTTAAGAAATTGATTTGCCCGAGCAATCTCTGGAGTTCCTTCTTATTAGCAGGCGGTTTTGCTGCTTGGATAGCCCGAGCCTTATTTTTATCAATCTCTATCCCCCTTTGATGTACCAGGAAACCTAAGAAATTTCCTGCTGTAACACCGAATGCGCATTTGAGAGGGTTCATTTTTAATCCGTGAGCCCGCATTCTTTCAAACGCCTTTTCCAAATCTCTCAAATGATCGGTGTAATCCCCTGACTTTACCACTACATCATCTATGTAAACTTCCATGAACTGCCCGATCATGTCATGGAAGATTGAATTCATTGCCCGCTGATAAGTGGCTCCAGCGTTCTTAAGTCCGAAAGGCATGACAACCCACTCAAAGGTTCCAATTGCCCCCGGGCACCGAAAAGCAGTCTTCGGGACATCCTCCTCGGCGATGTAAATCTGGTTATACCCCGAATGCCCGTCCATAAAAGACAGGATTTTGTGTTTAGCGGCCGAATCGATTAACTGATCGGCCATAGGCATGGGATACTCATCTTTTGGGGTAGCTAAGTTTAAATTCCTGAAGTCTATGCAAACCCTTAACTTCCCATTCTTCTTCACTACTGGCACTACATTCGAGACCCATTCGACATATCGGGCTGTCCGAATGAAGCCAACGTTCAGTAATCGTTCGATCTCTTCTTTCACCTTCAATGTCACTTCTGGTGACATGCGCCGAGGCAGCTGTTTGAACGGCCTGAACCCCGATTTAATTGGCAATCGGTGCTCCACCAGTTCCCTTGACAGACCAGGCATCTCGTCATATTCCCACGCAAAACAATCCTTATATTTATGCAGGAGTGCAATCATATCGGCCTGACCCTGAGGATCCAGCATCTGACTCACATAGGTAGGCTTGTGCTTTCCTTCTTCGCCTAAGTTGACTTCCAAGAGAGGGTCCTGGACATCGGCCTTAAGATCATCCAGCTTAGCAGTGGCCGTTTCCAACTCATGTATCTGAATCTCTTCTTCCTTCGGGGCTTCTTCTTCGTAAATGCAATCAGCCAGATTGATCGTTCCGTCAGTAGGGCCGATTTCCAATCTTCGGTCGGCCAAGAATGCACACCATCTGGCCATGCTGGCTCTTAAGGCCAGCAGCTTCCGTTCTTCAATTGTCGGAATCTCCATGGACGTCTTCTTGTTCAACGATCTCGATCGGCCTTGATTCTTCTGTCCGACTGAGATTATGGAAATATGCCTTGATGTCCGACGAACTTCCTTTAAGGAAGGTCGCCGCATTTGGCCTTCCCAATTTGTTACACCCCAACAACTTCACTAGCCCGATGTCATCTTCATACAAGACTGCATCGGCTGTCTGCACCCGGGCTACAAAGGGCTTGGTGTCTGCCCCCACCACTTCCACCTCATCTCCTCTCCAGAAAATTAACAACTGATGAAGGGTGGATGGAATACAATAGTTTGGATGTATCCAATCCCGGCCTAATAAAGCATTATAGGCCGCTGAAGTTTCCACGATGAAAAACGCAGTCATGACCGTTTTGCTGCCAACGGTCAGTTCCAAGGGTAGGATCCCCTTCGTCCTTGAAGGTGCCCCCGTGAAGCTTTGGACATTCATTTCTGTCGGAATCAGCTCCGACTCCGATTTCTGCAAGATCCTTAACATGATTTGGGGCATGATGTTGATAGTAGACCCCCCATCCACAAGAATCCTGTTTATCGGGATGCCCTCTATGTGCCCTTTTACATACAATGGCTTTAGATGTTGGGACATCTAGTGTGTTGGCTTTTCAAACACTACTTTAACTGGTCCGGTCTTCACTCCTTCCTCAGTCTGTTGTTCCTTCGGCCTTAAGGTAGTAATCTTTGGCCGATCGGTCTGCCCATCGGTGGCGTCCACACTTTTGCTAGTGGCTTCCACCACTTTAGGCTTAACGATCTCTCCCCCGTTCCAAAAGTTTTCTTCCATCACGGCCGAGTCCTTAGCTGAGCCTTCAACCACATCCCCTTCCATGGCCGATGGTTGATCCGGCTTGGCCATGAAAGACATGGGTAGCGTAAACACCATGTTAGAAGACATGCCTACTGGAATTGTCCCGAATTGGATTGGCAAAAAACTAGAATCCGACCCATCTCCATCGGACTCAATCATCTTGTCCACCGTACCTGTCCCCTTTTCCTGTGAACTTTCTTGTCGGACTCTCTCCTTCCGAGGCTCGGTGGGAGCAATCGGACCCCCTACCTGATTCTTCAACAACTGGCGTTCCCGCTCGGCCTGTCGCATTCTCTGATATCTTCTTTTCTGGGACTTGCTATATTGCGGCCGTGCTGGGAACTTGGAGTGTTCAGCTCTATGCCATTTTTGATCTTCTACCCTAGGCGGTAGCACCATCCTCGGGCTCCTTCCAGAAATTGTTGCTTGCATCTGAGGCCTTGGGATCACTTGGGAACTACTTTCCCCCAGCCGGCCGTATTTTCGCTGGCCGACTTGGTGTCCCAACGGATGTTTTGCACGCCACTCGGGCTTGGCCTGGCCTTGCCACGGTAATGACAATCTTTCATGTACGGGCCTTCTCGGGCTTGAGTCCCGATGTTCATAGCTTCTCGGCCTCTTACTCGGGCTCGAGACTTCCTTCTTGATGTCAGCCTTGTACCTCGGGCAAAGGCCTTGTTCGATGAATTCCAGCTGTCGCCGTAGATCGGCTATCAGATTATCCGTGCTAGATTTGGCCGTCTCTTCGTCAGCTTTCTGTACTTCTGTTTTGCGTTCTTGGTGACTCTTTCGGAGGTCATGTATTGTAACCTTCGGCCCATTGGTGGCCGAAGTAGCAATTTGTTTACCCTCCCTTTGTGTTGGCACAAATTCCTCGTCAGATAAGTCAATCTTCAGTCTCGGCCTTGACAGCCTAGTTAGGTCGGGCATCACCATGTTTGTGCCCGTAATCTGAGGAAAAGGATTTGCATCGATCCCCATTGCTTTGTCCGAGAATTTGAAGACCCCTTTCTCGACGTTTTCCTGTATAAAATTGCGAAAAACAACACAATTGTTAGTAGCGTGCTTCCAAGAATTGTGCCATTTACAATATTCTTTGTTTTTTTATGTCATCGGCCTTTGGGATCCGATGACCTTCACTTAGCTTGATCACTTTATCGGCCAACAGGGCATCGAATATTTGATCAGCCATTGTTATATCGAAAGTATAGTTTTTCCCCGCCTCGAACGCCATCTTCTTTGCAGCAGCGTTATTATTAACAGGCTTGTTCAAGGCGTTACATACGATTGGCCGTTTGCAAATTAATTCGGCCATATCGCATTCTGTTTCAAGGTCACACTCTGCCAAGTGGACCTCGTAATTGGGGTCTTTGTAATATGTTCCCTTGGAAGAGTTCTTCTTCTCCTGCTCATCCAAGAGAATACGTTCGTAGCGACCCGCCCGTGTGGCAAGCTCGAACAGATCACGGAAGTCAGTTCCTTCAAACCTCTTGCGAAGCTCAAAGGACATGCCCCCCATGGCCATCTTTGCATACTCCTCCTCGGGCAACACTGTCTTGCAGCGGTATTTTGCCTTTCGAAAACGGGCTATGTATGTTTCCACGGTCTCCCCCACCAGTTGCATCATTCGCGACAAATCTGCCAATGATGTCTCGGGCTCAGTCCTATAGAACTGTCCGTGAAACAACTCCTCCATCCCTTGCCAAGTTAACACCGAATTGGCTGGGAGGTTGACGTACCACAAAAACGCCATGCCCGTTAGCGAATTTGGGAATAGTCTTAACTTCAATGGGTCACTGTGACCCACATGGCCGCATTGAACAATAAAACGGCCAATGTGCTCAACTGAGGACTGTTCACTCTCTCCTGAGAATAGAGTGAAATTCGGTACCTTATACCCCTGAGGAAATATGACTCGGTCAATCTCCGGCGGGTACGGCCGTCTGTAAGTCGGCCTTTCCAGTCTCCGCATAAATGGGCCATACTCCTCGTGTATGGCCGCTACCAGCTCTTCCCTATTGATGGGTTAAACTACGGGCTAAACATTCCTTATCAGGGGTATCAACGGCGGCGGTCCGTTCTGTTGGTTATTCTGGACCTGATGGGTCCAAAACCCACCGTTGTTCCTCTGCCCCCCATGGCCATCCCCTTGGGGCTGTGTGTGGCCGACTGAACTTTCAGTCTGGCCGGCAGATCCTCCAAACCCTGGTGTCGCCGATCCGTTGGGATCGGTGACCACCAACTTGCCAGCGATGCCGGTCTGTGACTCAGATTGCTTTCCTGAGCCATTTCCGTCTCTTAGGTTCGGACAGACATATGGTGGGCTCTTCGGCTTATCGGACTCCAGCGAGGTACCTGAGCCCGAACCGTTGACCTGTTCTCCTCTAGATCCGGCCTTATAGGTTTCAATCAACTTTCCGATTGTTTCCGTCAGTCGGTCCAACTTCACGTGAGTGGTCCTGGTTTCATGGATCAGATCAGCCTGACTTTTATGGATATCGGTCGTTTGCTGCATGACCAATTTGAGGTTGCCCATAGAACCTATGAGCGCGTTGTACTCATGCCACATGGGCTCTACGTTAGCCCTCATGGCTTCCGAGATGGCTTCTAACGTGATACTACCGTCTTGTGGAGAATGGCCGGTGCTCTCCTCCGTGGGCGGATCCATATGCTGATCGTCCTTTGTCGTCTTATCTTTCTTCGGAGGCATGATTTGACACTGTGGGTCCCACCGGGCGTGCCAAAAATGTTTGCTATAATTTGCGCGGGCGTGCCAGAACCAATCTGTGATTCGGTGTGTGTGTGTGTGTGTGTATAAGCGTGCAAACTAATTTCCTATCTGCTTGTGTCAGTGATACACAAGGCTTTTGGTGAATCTGACTTCTAAACTGGTGATTGTGTGTAGTGAGTAGGAAAGTACCCTCACTAAAAGTCCTTTAGCAGTACTGAAGCGCACAAGCTAAAAAGTATCAAGTTTAAACAAGTTAAACAAATCACAAACGGTTTAATAAAAATAGATTTTTATTAAATGCTTGGAAAACTAAAACAGATCTCAAGAACAACAGAATGGACTAATCATTCAAAAGAACAAAGAATAAAAATAACAAAAAGACACAGACTTAATTGCTATTAAAGCTGGGAAACAAAGACTTAGAGAAAGTGCTCTGAATGCCTTGAATGTGCTGAATACTGAATGCTGTGTATACTTTTGTCGAAGAGACGCGGAGTCCTTTGCTTGAAGGGCCTGCCTCTATATTTATAGCGGCCTGAACTGATTCCTATTTGGACTATGATTCCTTCTCTTACGCCCCAAGCTACTGATTGATTGGCTGATTTGAAGAAATCCTTTTATATCACCACTTCCTACCTTATTCTGAACTTGATTGAATTAATCCCTTTAATTTAGGGATTAGACGCTCCAACCCAGCTGGCAACTAACAACTCCTTTCCCAGACGGATTCTTGTTTCCAAAAACTCTCAGAGATGACGTCATCATGCCAGCTGTGAATAGCAACGCCCTGTCCTTCGTCAATCAGCCTCTCCCTGTTGGATGAATCGGGCCCATGACTTCTTCCATGTCCGATCATATTTCTTCAACTTCTTATAATCAATCGGACACACTCTTCCTTTTCATGATGTCTGATTAGTTATAACGTTGCTTTACTTTTCCATCGGGCTCTCAACATGATAAGTTATGTTCTCATAGCCCGATGATGCTTACACTTGCCACATGCTCCCATCGGACTCTCCTCATCTCCCAACAGTTGTTCCCCCCATCGGGCTTACCTCTTGAGTCCGATGAGTCATCACTACTTGCCCCAGCGTCTCCTTCACCCAACTTCAACTCCACTCGGGCTCAAAAATCATTGACGGTTTTTGGGTGCAAACAATGTATAATTGACCATCATATATATAACCGTATATAAGGTTAAAGCCAAACTTTTCTGTTTATGAAAGCACTAGAAATGGTAACAGATCATGGGTAGCAATGCTATAGTGCATTTTCTACATTCTAGGTTCATCATATGCTTTTCTCATGATAAGTTTTCTTGGCAACCAAATATTGGGAAAACTGAGACTATGAACGAAAAATAGTAAATTGTAAAGGCTCCAAACGCATCTATTGATACTGTCTTTAGAATATAATTTGCCCCCACTTAATTGAGTTTGCTATTGGGTTACAGGCAAAGTTATTCCCAGGATTAATCAAAGTCTTTGGGTGAAGAATAGCAGTTAGCAATGACTGATATTCTTCCAAAATGAAATCCTTGTAATTCTGTGATTGTTCTAACAGAGAGAGATCAGAGAGAGAACACGAGTGAGAGAGAGCGTAAGCGCATGAAACTTCTATGATGGTTGGTTTGCACTTATAGACTTTTAAACGTTATTATATGAAAAGTCACACATATTTATGAAAAGCAACTGTTCACAACAATTACAGCTTTCTGTGAAAGAACACCTTTTCACACAGAGAAAGCAACTGCTAAAAGTAACGTTCCTTTCAAAAAGAAATATTTTAATAAAATGATCAATTAATATGGGACAGTTGATCAGGCTGCCCAATAGGAATTGATTAGATTGTCAGACTAAATCACGTGGGCACTTTGGAAGTTAACTTACATCCTGGATATTCACAAGTACCATATCATATCTCTGGGATAAAAATTGCAGCAAATGGGTTTCACGAAAGTCTTTCTAGGCTTTATATTCTTATAGGTTTTTTTATTTTATTTTATTTTATTAAACTATTAAACTACTTTACATAGGCTTTGACTATCAAACTAATAGACTTAATAGGCTTCTATTAAATGGACAAACCTCAACAATCCCCCACTTTGATAGTTAAAAGCAATAAAATAATCTCTCTTTCAAAACAAATCAAAATATTATTATGAATACAAGAAGGTGTTTAGCAACTTAAACCCTCAGTTAGTATAAGTACATCAAAGTTTAATCAGAGTCATTGGTAGCTAGGCCTTGAACCAAGTACTCTATATGAACAAACCAGAAATACCATACACACAATAATATGTTGTTTACAAAGATTTCTACACTGCTCAGCACTATTATGGCCATGTGCTATCTCCTGGATTCATGAACGATCAAAGAGTAAACCTAACTCTCTTGAGAAGCGGCACAACTTCTTCGTCCACATAGGTGAAATCACATTCTGTTCCCATTACTTCAAACACGTCTGACTTCATTAAGAAACTAATTCAACCCTTTTTAACGTAATGGTCAACACTAATTTTTCAAATAATTTCAGAAATGGGCTCACAAAGCAAATCAATGTTAGTCGATCACTTATCAACAACTTGTTTTTACCCATTAAACCCGTCACTAGAGGTTTTCTAGTTTTGGGTTGGGTTACCATTGTTGGCGATCATTGTAAACGGTTTTAGCCCCATCTCATTAGATGTCACCCTTACCACTTCTCTAGGCAAACCTTTGGTAAAGGGGTCAGCCAAGTTCTTACTTGACTTCACATATATAATTGTAATTACTCCGTCCTGGATCAATTGTCATACAAACTCGTGTCTCAGACTTATGTGTCGAGACTTTCCATTGTAAGTACTACTATAAGCTCTTGACAGAGTAGCCTCACTATCGCAATGAATAGAAATTGGCGGCATTTGATTAGGCCATAACTTAATGTCTAACAATAAGTTTCTGAGCCACTCAGCTTCCTTGCCTGCCGCTGCTAACACTATGAATTCTGATTCCATAGTCGAATGAGATATGCAAGTCTGTTTTTTAGATGCCCACGAAATAGCACCCCCACCAAGAATAAACACCCATCCTGATGTAGACTTGTTATCTCCTTGGCTAGTAATCCAACTAGCATCAGTATATCCTTCGAGCACTATAGGATACTCATTGTAGAATAACCCAAGTCCTATGGTCCTTCTAAGATAACCAAAAACTCTACAAATTGCCTTCCAATGCTCGCCACTAGGATTACTCGTAAATCGACTCAATTTACACACAGAAAATGCAATATCGGGTCTAGTACAATGCATAAGATACATTAAACTACCAATTGCACTAGTATATTCAAGTTGTGCAACTGCTCTACCAGAATTGCCACTTAACTTAATGCTTGAGTCAAACGGGGCATTAAATTCCTTAATACTAAGGTGCTTGAATTTCGAAAGCATGTTCTCTATATAATGTGTTTGGTTCAAAGCATAACCCCCACTATGCTTTCTAACCTTGATACCTAAAATAGTATCAACTTCTCCAAGATCTTTCATTTTGAAATTAGAAGTCAGATACTTTTTTGTTTCAAGTATGCCTAACATGTTTGTACCTATAATCAACATATCATCTACATACAAGCATATTATCACACCATATTCTTTAGTAAACTTTGAATAAATGCGCTTATCTGCACCATTCGGAAGGAAACCATTTGAAAATATACATGAGTCAAATTTGTGATACCACTGTTTAGGTGCTTGCTTCAAACCATGCAATGATTTAATAAGCTTACACACTTTCTTTTCATTTCCAAGTAGAACAAACCCTTCAGGTTGATCCATATACACTTCTTCATTCATATCACCATTCAAAAATGCAGTTTTAACATCCATTTGATGGATCTGCAAGTGATAGATAGAAGATAACACCATAAGAACTCTAATAGAAGAAATTCTGGCCACGGGTGCATATGTATCAAAGTAGTCAACACCCTCCTTTTGCCTATAACCCTTGGCTACTAATCTCGCCTTAAAGGCTTGCACTTTGTGATCGGTGCCATATTTTCTTTTGAAAATCCATTTGCAGCAAATAGGTTTAGAACCTAGGGGTAAATCTACCAATGTCCAAGTGCCATTTCCAACAAGTGAATCCATCTCATCATTAATGGTTTCTCTCCAAAATGCAGAATCTCTGGAACTAATGGCTTCTGAGAATGTCTTAGGATCAGCCTCAACATTTAATACTAGAGGCATCTTATTTGTCACTTTGTCTCTATCTCCTTCTACTAGAAAGATTATAGAGTCGGTTGAGACAAAATCTGGATGCAAACTTTTCTCTTTTCTTGGTCTCTTACTTCTTCTAGGTTCCTCTTTGGAAAACACACGATCTTTGATCTTATTTGGAGGTTCTAATCCCTTAATAAAGTCAAGATCAGAAGTTTGGGTCTCTACAACTTTAGAGTATGAATAAAATTTATCTTCGAAAAATTCTACATCACGAGATTCTACAATTGTGTTAGACTCTAGATCAAGAAGTCTATAAGCATTGCTATGTTCAGCATACCCAACGTACACACTTTTTTGTGCTCTAGGACCTAACTTAGTCCTCTTTGGGTCAGGGACCCTATAGTATGCCAAACACCCCCACACTTTAAGGTATCCTAAATTAGGCTTTCTACCCTTCCACATCTCATAAGGACATACGTTTGTTTTCCTAGAAACAATTCTGTTATGTAAGTGACATGCGGTGTACAACGCTTCTCCCCATAAGTACATAGGTAACTTAGCATGCATTATCATACAATTTACCATTTCTGTCAAAGTGCGATTTTTCCTTTCAGCTACTCCATTTTGATGTGGTGTGTAAGGTGCAGAACTTTCATGAACAATACCATGTTTTTCACAAAAATCATCAAATTCATTTGGAAAATATTCTCCTCCTTCATCGCTCCTCAAAACTTTAATTTTCTTATTTAACTGATTTTCAACTTCAGCTTTATAAATTTGGAATTTGTCAAAAGCTTCATCTTTGGTCTTTAAAAGATAAACATATGTATATTTAGAAGAATCATCAATAAACGTGACAAAAAATCTTTTCCCACCGCGAGTTAAAATACCATTTAATTCACATATATCCGAGTGAATTAAGTCAAGAATTTCCGAAGTTCTTTTAACACTAGGAAAAGGTTTCTTAGTCAATTTAAATTCTGCACACACTACACACTTGTCACAGTTTGAATCATGATAATTAATTAAACCAAGTTTGCTCATGTTTTTTATTGACCTAAAATTCAAATGTGCTAATCTACTATGCCATAAAGAAAAAGATTCAACAATATAAAAAGAAGCATTGTTGTTGTTATTATTATTATTATTATTATTATTATTATTACTCAATTTGAACATTCCATTACAACCATAACCCTTTCCAACAAACATCCCATTCTTAGTTAGGATTAATTTGTCAGATTAAAAAACAACCCGAAATCCTCTTTTACACACAAGATCAACAGAAACTAAATTCTTTCTCATATCAGGAACATGAAGAACATTCAGAAGAGTCAGAGTCTTCCCAGATGTAAAGTTCAACTCAACACTTCCTTTTCCAGCAACTTTAGCGCAGTCTTTATTTCCCATTTGAACCTCTTGTCCAGCGACCGCCTCATAAGTTTTGAAAAGTGACTTATCCTTGCACACGTGAATAGTAGCCCCAGAGTCGAACCACCATCCCGAGGAGGTGTCTGCCATGTTGATTTCAGTCACCATGGCCACAAGGTTCTCTTCAACCATATTTGTAGAACTTTTGTGTTTCTTATTCGAACGACACTCTTTGGCATGATGTCCCAAGATTCCGCATTTATAACATTTGTCATTCTTTTTGTTCCTCTTTCTCTTGTTGGAAGCACAGTTCTTGGTTGACTGATTATGTTCCTTCTTTGTATGGCTCTCCACAATATGAACATTAGTTTTAGCGATTTCTCCTTTACCATCTCGTTTACGAGTCTCCTCTTCTATACGAAGATGTTTCTGGAGTTGTTCTAAAGAGAAATCTTCTATCTTATGCAGAAGTTTCTTCCTATAATCTTTCCAAGACGGTGGAAGTTTCGCAATAATTGCTCCAACTTGGAAAGATTCAGGAAGCTTAATGTTCATAACAGTGAATTTATTAACAATGCTCTGTAACTCGTGAATTTGATCGAGTATAGATTTGTTATCAACTATACAAAAATTGAAATATTCAGAAATTAGAAATTTATTTGTACCTTCCTCTTGCGTCTTATACTTGAAGTCCAGTGCTTTCCATATCTCAATAACAGAGTCTGTTTTTTTATAGAAGTTGTACAAACGATCAGACAGTGCATTCAAGATATGGCCACGACATAGCAATGCATCTTCTAGGCGCTTCAACCTTTCCTCCTTTTGTTTTCCAGTGTCTGTTTCTGTGGGCTCTGGAATAGGTTGTAGATTTGGATCCAAAATATAGTGTATCTTCATAGTAGTAAGAAAAAATATCGTCTTGTCCTTCCAGCGACCAAAATTACTTCCATCAAATTGATCGAGTTTGATGAGATCCTAGCTCATCATCTTAATAGAACTCTTGTTGGCTTTAGCCTCCATTGGCAATTCAAAAAAAAAAATTATATTATAAAATTGTTGGAAAAACTGAGACTATGAATGAAAAATAGTAAATTGTAAAGGCTCCAAACGCATCTATTGACACTGTCTTTAGAATATAATTTGCCCCACTTAATTGAGTTTGCTATTGGGTTACAGGAAAAGTTATTCCCAGGATTAATCAAAGCCTTTGGATGAAGAATAGCAGTTAGCAATGACTGATATTCTTCCAAAATAATATCCTTGTAATTCTGTGATTGTTCTAACAGAGAGAGAGAGAGAGAGGGAGAGAGAGAGAGAGAGAGAGAGAGCGTAAGCGCATGAAACTTCTGTGATGGTTGGTTTGCAGTACTTATAGACTTTTAAACGTTATTATATAAAAAATCACACATATTTATGAAAAGCAACTGTTCACAACAATTACAGCTTTCTGTGAAAGAACACCTTTTCACACAGAGAAAGCAACTGCTAAAAGTAACGTTCCATTCAAAAAGAAATATTTTAATAAAATGATCAATTAATATGGGACAGTTGATCAGGCTGCCCAATAGGAATTGATCAGATTGTCAGACTAAATCACATGGCACTTTGGAAGTTAACTTACATCCTGGATATTCACAAGTACCATATCATATCTCTGGGATAAAAATTGCAGCAAATGGGTTTCACGAAAGTCTTTCTAGGTTTTATATTCTTATAGGTTTTTTTTATTTTATTTTATTTTATTTTATTAAACTATTAAACTACTTTACATAGGCTTTGACTATCAAACTAATAGACTTAATAGGCTTCTATTAAATGGACATACCTCAACACCAAATTTGTAAATGCATGCATCACTTATGTTTAATTGGCAAATTATTATATTTCCAATGTCAACAGTTTAAAAATATATATATATATATATGTATGTTTTTAAATGATGTTATTGGGTAATAATAATTATTTTGACTTATAATTTAAAGATAGTTGATAACTACCAAAGTAGCTCAATTTTAAAGAATTATATAAGGATAATCAAGTCAAATTATTGGATGATGTTATTACAATTATTATAATTCAATTCATTACAAATATAAAAAATGAATACCCAAAGGTATATTATTTTAAGGATTCAATGAATTGGAACAAAGCTGTATACCCAAAGGTAATAGTTTATTTAAAGGATACATTATTAGGTGAAGAAATTCACCATAATGGATGAAGATTATTTATTTTGTGATTTTGACCCAAAGGTGAAAGTCACAAATAAATATCTTATTAATGTTAATTAATTGTTTATTTGTGATTTTGACCCAAAGGTAAAAACCACGATTAACCATTGTAGGGAGACTTGGTGTAAGGCCCCTAAAGTTAGGCTAAGTTGGACTGAAGGACAAGCCATAATCAAACACCCACACAAGGACACACTCTAAAAAAACTTTCCCTCCTAAAGTCTTCTAAAATTTAAAATATCCCTCTTAGTCCTATAAAATTTTAAATTTCACTCTAAATGGCAAAATTACCCATGGAACCCTAAGAGACTACCACCACCATCTCTCTTCTCTCTCTAACTTTCTCTATCCTCCCCTCCATAGCCACCACCACCAACACCAACATCACTCTCTCCTCCCCCTCCATAGCCACCACCATCACAACAACCACCACCACCATCTTCTCTCCTCCTCCCTCCATAGCCACCACCATCACAACCACAACCACCACCACCGGAGCCACCATCGGAGCCGACATCACAGTCGGCGTCGCCGGAGCCACTACCACCAACTCTCTTCTCTCCTCCCCTTCCATAGCCACTACCACCACCACCATCTCTCTCTCTTCCCCCTCCATTGCCACCACTACCGCCGACCACCACCACCACCACCACCACCACCAACACAAATCTCCACGGCCAACTGATCTTAAGAGAAATTTCTCTTAAGATCAGTGTATTTTATTCATAACTTGAAGCAAACTAGGTTGCTCAATCTCTTTATGTTGGTTACGAGGGGAAGTATCTTCACTACTAGAATCTTCACTCGGGGAAGTATCTTCACTACTACAGTCTTGGTCAAACTTGGCAACTTGATCTTGTAAATTTTTTATATCAACTTTAACTTGTTTGATTTCAATTTGTAAATCTTGGACTATAACTTCCTTTTTTGGTTTATTAAATCTCTCAAGCGTTTAATAAGTTTTCTTGTTCACTTTTCTTAGTCAAAACATTAATTATTCCATTAGATTGTTCACTAGTGTTTTCATTAAGGGATGGGTAGTTATTATCTGATTGTTTTAGTTTTGATTTTTTGGTAGATTCTTTTTTACTTTTCTTGTCATGATGATTGTGTTTCCTACTATCATCTTTTGTCTCTTTAGAATTGTGAAGTTTACTACGAGATGATTTATGAGATTTATTTTGAAACAGGTTACTATTATCTTTTTTGTCATCTTTTGGCCTCCTAGGCTTACTATTTTCTTTTGTAGACTTAGGAATAGATGGCTTACTGCTTTTGATTCGTCTTTTCTTAACAGTAAAATCTATAGTATCATGGCAATGTTCCAAATATTCAAAGAAATATATATTTCTTTTAACTAACTTCATGTATGTCTGCTTTCCCCACTGGTATCAGAGCTAAGACCCGATTGGTGTGTATTGCCCATTCACGAGCTCAACAGGACCCTCTTGAAGGCTATAAGTAACCAGTTCTGTATTCAGTTACAGGTAGTTCTTGAAGGCTATAAGTAACGAGCTCAACAGGACCCTCTTAAGAGAAATTTCTCTTAATATGACTGATCTTAAGAGAAATTTCTCTTAAGATGGTTAGATTGTTGAATGATGGTGGGATGATAGGTGATGATCGTCGGAGGTCGCCGAAAATGGTAGTGGTGGTCGCCGAAGGTGGAAGTGGTAGTGGCTGAAGGCTAGGCATGGGTAGTGGCAATGGTGGCTAGGGTTTGATAGTAAGGTTAGATGATGAAGATAAGGATATTTTAGTCCAAAAAAAAAAAGAGTAAAAACCAAGTTGTTTTATTAAGTGTCCTTCATTCCAATTTAGCTTGTCTTAATGCCCTTTTCACCAATTTTCCCAACATTTTATTCATGTTGATAATTCAAAGCATTAATTGGTGAATTTATTTCCATTGCAGTTTCTGTCCCCGTATCATTGCACTCGCATGCTTCGTCTGTTCTAATACTTAATGAACCAATTTTTCATACTGGTGTTAACAAGTTCAGTTTCACATAGGTGTACTGGATCTTGATTTAGCACTCCAAATTGAAAAACCCGTTGCTATCACTGATTCAAGCAGTGAGGAGGAAAATGCCTTATACAAAGCCTGGAAAAGATCGAACATACTTAGCAGTATGTTTATGCGAATGACTGTTGCAAGCAACATTAAGTCAACGCTTCCCCAAACTGACAATGATTAGGAATTTATGAAAATTGTAGGAGAGCGCTTTCGTACCACTGATAAGTCTCTTACGAGTACACTAATAGCTCAACTTACCATAATGAAATATGATGTGGTACGAGGAATGCATGAGCATATCCTTGAAATGACCAATCTAGCTGTAAAACTAAAGACTTCGGGGATGACTATGGATGAGTCCTTCCTTGTGCAATTCATTCTGAATTCTTTGCCTCCTCAATATGGCCCATTCCAGATCCATTATAACACTATGAAGGATAAATGGAATGTTAATGAACTGGCAAATATGGTTGTACAAAAAGAGGCAAGGCTTAAGCAGCAAGGACATAACTCTATTCATCTCGTAACTCAAGAAGCTAAAAAGAAATGGAGGAAGTTTGGAAAGGGTAAGAGACAAGTACCACCAGAAGTAAAAGAGCCTACTCAAGCTAATCAGGCTCATAAAGTGGGACATGACAAAGATAGGTGCCTCATTTGTAGAAAATTTGGGCATCGTCAGAAAGATTGTCAGAAACACAAGGAATGGTTCGAAAAGAAAGGTAAGATTTCAGCTTTCGTATGTTTCGAATCAAATCTTGCTGAAGTTCCATCTAATACTTGGTGGATTGACTCTGGTGCTACTATTCATGTTTCAAATTCGATGCAAGGATTCCTTACAACCTAAACCATAGAGCCAAATGAGAAATTTTTATTCATGGGGAATCGGGTCAGAGCTTCTGTTGAGGCTGTGGGAACTTTTCATTTATTTTTAGATTCCGGTGTCTATTTAGATTTATTTTAGACACTTTATGTACCTTCTATTTCCCGTAATTTAATTTCTTTGTCTAAACTGGATGTTGATGGTTATTCCTTTAAGTTTGGAGATAGATGTTTTAATTTGTTCAAGAATGATTGTTTTAGGGGAAAATACATTTTACCCCCATGTGGTTACACCCATTTTCTTATAACCCCCCCGTGGTTCATTTTGTAACACTTAACCCCCCTGTACTAATGACTAAAGTGAGACTGTTAACTTTTCTAACGGCAGTCCCACTTCAGTCATTAGAATAGGGGGTTAAGTGTTACAAAAATGAACCACAGGGGGGTTATGAGAAAATGGGTGTAACCATAGGGGGGTAAAAGGTATTTTTCCCTAAAGAGTATGTATAGGGGCTTGGGTGTATTAGCGTCATTTCTTTTTCTCTGTTAGAAAAGTTAACAGTCCCACTTTAGTCATTAGTACAGGGGGGTTAAGTGTTACAAAATGAACCACAGGGGGGTTATGAGAAAATGGGTGTAACCACAGGGGGGTAAAAGGTATTTTTCCCATTGTTTTATTGGTTCTGGCTCATTGTGTAATGGTTTATACAAATTGAATCTTGACTCTCACTTTGCTGAAGCCCTTATGACCCTGCATCCTAATGTTGGAACTAAACGTAGCTCAATTAATGAAAACTCCTCCATCTTGTGGCACAAAAGGCTGGGTCATATATCCAGAGAAAGGTTGGAAATATTGGTAAAGAATGAAATCCTTTCAAATCTTGATTTCACAGACTTTGGGGTGTGTGTGGATTGCATTAAAGGAAAGCAAACCAACCACACTAAGAAAGGTGCCACAAGAAGTGCAGAGCTTCTTGAGATTATCCATGCTGATATTTGTAGAACTTTCACCACATCAGGTTTTTGTGGTGAACAGTATTTTATCACCTTTATCGATGATTTTTCACGTTATGGTTATGTCTATTTATTACATGAAAAATCTCAGTTGATAATGCCCTTGAGGTATTTATTACTGAGGTTGAAAGACAATTAGACAAAAAGGTAAAAATCATCAGATCAGATAGAGGTGGTGAATATTATGGTAAATTTATTGAATCTGGACAGTGTCCTGGTCCTTTTGCTAAATTCCTTGAAAAGCATGGTATATGTGCATAATACACAATGCCTGGAATGCCACAGCAGAATGGTGTAGTTGAAGGGCATAACCGTACACTAATGGATATGGTTAGGAGTATGTTAAGTAACTCTACCTTACCCGAATCATTGTGGATGGAGGCATTTAAGACCGCCATGTACTTATTAAACCGGGTTCCTAGTAAGGTAGTCCCTAAAACTCCTTTTGAGTTATGGACTAGTAGGAAACCTAGTTTAAGACACCTACATATTTGGGGATGTCCGACGGAAGCTATAATTTATAATCCACATGAAAAGAAATTGGATTTTCGAACGACGAGTGGCTATTTTTTTGGCTACCCAGAAAAATCTAAAGAGTATAGGTTTTACTATCCGAACCATATTATAAGAATTATAGAAACCGGTAATGCAAAATTCCTTCAGAATGGCGTGAACAGTGGGAGTGAGAAATCACGAAATGTGGTTATTGAAGAAATTAGGGTAAATATTCCTTTACCCATAACTTCTCAACAAATTGTTGTCCCTACATGTGTCAGTACTCATCTCAATGACAATGAACAACAATTGAATGCTGAATCACCCCATAATGAAGTTGTCAATGATCAGCTAGTAGAAGAACCACAAGATATAGCATTAAGGAGATCTCATAGGGAAAGGAGGTCAGCTATCTCGAATGATTATGTGGTTTATCTACATGAATCTAATTTTGACATCAGAATGAATAAGGACCCGGTCTCATTTTTCCAAGCCATAGAAAGTGATGATTCTACTAAATGGATTGATGCCATGAATGATGAATTGAAATCAATGAACCAGAACAAAGTCTAGGATCTCATTGAATTGCCTGAAGGTTATAAGAAAGTTGGGTATAAATGGGTTTTTAAAACCAAACGTGACTCTAAAGGCAATATCGAACGATATAAAGCTACACTTGTGGCCAAAGGTTTCACTTAGAAAGAGGGCATTGATTACAAAGAGACTTTTTATCCTGTTTCCAAGAAAGACTCACTCAGAATCATTATGGCTTTGGTGGCTCACTATGATCTAGAGTTGCACCAAATGGATGTAAAGACGGCTTTTCTTAATGGGAATTTAGAAGAAGAAGTTTACATGGAACAACCAGAAGGCTTCTCATTAAAAGGAAAGGAACACATGGTTTGTAAGCTTAAGAAATCGATATACGGACTTAAACAAGCTTCTCGACAATGGTATCTTAAGTTCAATAATATCATTATTTCCTTCAATTTTTAAGAAAATAATGTTGACCGCTGCATATGTCTGAAGGTTAAGAGAAGCAAGTTTATATTTTTGATTCTGTATATCGATGACATCTTACTTGCCACTAATGATCTTAATTGTTGCATGAAACTAAGAAATTTCTCTCTGAGAACTTTGAAATGAAAGATATGGATGAGGCAACTTACGTGATCAGAATTGAAATCTTTCGAGATCGATCACAAGGATTATTAGGGTTGTCTCAGAAAACATATATTGAAAGGGTCTAGAGAGATTTGGTATGGATAAATGTTCAACTAGTGATGTACCAATTCAAAAGGGTGATAAATTTAGCCTTATGCAATGTCCACATCATGAGTGGAAGCGTAAGCAAATGGAAAGAATTCCTTACACCTCAACTGTGGAAAGCCTGATGTATGCGCAAACTTGCACTAGACCAGACATCAGCTTTGCAGTTGGCATGTTAGGCAGATACCAAAGTAATCCTGGAATGGATCACTGGAGGCTTGCAAAGAAAGTGATGAGATATTTGCAAGGAACTAAGAACTATATGTTGACATTCAGAAGGACTGATGATTTGGAAGTAGTCGGTTACTCCGACTCTGATTTTGCTGGATGTCCAGACAGTAAAAAATCCACCTTGGGGTACCTATATCTACTAGCTGGAGGAGCAATCTCAAAGAAAAGTGCAAAGCAAGCTACTATTGCTTCATCCACTATGGAAGCTGAATTTGTGGAGTGCTTTGAAGCCACTGTTCATGGATTGTGGTTGTGGAATTTCATCTCAGGACTTGGAATTGTCGACTCTATTGCCAAGCCGCTAAGAATTTATTGTGATAACACCGCAGCTATTTTCTTCTCTAAGAACAACAAGTATTCTAATAGCGCAAAGCATATGGAATTAAAACTTATGATTGCAGATCCACTAACTAAGGGATTAGCACCAAAGACATTTAAGGAGCATGCTAGTCGTATGGGTGTAATCCATGATAGTTAATTCCATGAATTTAGTGGATTGTAAAGCATTAATGTTTTGCTCTTTAGACATTTGAGATCTCATTAAAGTTTTGTTTCTGTTAATTTTGGTTTTCTATTATGAATGTACATGAATGATTTGATAAATGAAAATTGAATTTGTCTTCATAAAGACATTATTGACGAACCGTATGGATCTTCTCAAATTATGGTCATGTTAATTATGTTACTAGTGTAGTGGTATATGGAAGGACTTTATCGGTTTATTGACATACAACCGCCATAACTAGCAGTAGTGACTTATTTAACAATGACATTATGACAACCACTTAATGAAAATGATAGTTTCAATACGCGATCGCATGTATGCTAAATCCATAATTGAATCACAAACATATCATATGGGCCAAGTGGGAGAATGTAAGACCCGGTCTTTTGTGTCCAACATGATATGTGATGTGTGTATGTGTTAGTGGGTTACCATCTTAGTGGGTTGGAGAAGGTACTTCCAAGTATCCCTACTTTGATGGGTAAGTGGGATGAGGAAGTTGTTGGGAGTTGATCCTCTCTCTATTATAAATATACACAACCCCATCATTTGTGTATCTAAGTTGAAAGCATAGAGAGAAACCGAATTCTTCTTCTTCTTGTATTCTTTTGCTAAGCATTATCATGGAGCAAGGTATAATTTTATTATGTGAAAATCATGAAAGCACAAATTCTCTTGGAATCATGAAAGCTTACACCAAACACCTCCCAAATGGCACACATTGTGCGTCTGTGCTATGCAGTGTCGAGCCACTTTCAAACGGCACAGTGTGGTGGCGTTTGGACCATTTTTTTGGTTGGTTGATTTTTTTGATACAAAGCACTCATACGACACACACTGTGCCACTTGGATCCACACGTCACAGTGTGTGCCGTGTGATGCTTACACGAATTTCGTTGTGCCATTTTGGCTTCACACGGCTCTGTGTGTGCCGTGACCCGTGTTATGATCTACATCATAGTTTGTGTCCTCTTGTTGTACATTAAAATTAAGTAAATTTTTCCTTAAGTTTATACTACCCATTGTGGATGTTCTCAGGGGACCGAGTTATTAGTTAGACTATATCGAACATGGCCGAACGGGGGATCAGTGGCAACACCCTTGAGACGATTTGTTTTCGAATGATCTATACTCCCATCATCTCAAATTTAGAGTGTTGAATTCCATTTTTTAATATTTATTTTAAGAGTCCTCGTTGATTAGTCAATGTATTTTAACTACACATTTCTAACTTTACCCTTTATTACATGCAACTTCCCACTTTTTCTTTAGTATGAGACACAAGAAGTTTGAAATTTGGGAAGGACTTGCAGAAATAGTAAATTTGAAAATTTTCATCGCAATCAAAGAGATCCCTCGGAAAGATGGAATTTTCAAAAGATACTCCTAATATGGGACAAAGGAGTTTATGTTTTCGAGTATGAATTTGTATCAAAGAGCTAGGTTACAACTATACTATGTCAGGCTTTGTGACCGTTTTAAAAGTTTGAAGGTCTAGTTTTAGTAATCATCCATGTATAATGTAATTTTTTGGCTTAGATTTATGACAATGTATGTTACAATTGTATATATGTGTGTTTGCACCCAAAAACCGTCAAAGATTTTGGTGCCCGAATGGATGGCAGAGTGGGCTTGGACTTGGATCGGTTCGGCATGTGAACTTAGATGGCAAGCCCAGGTGAGTGATGGGACGATCTGGCCCAAGAATTGAACCGTCGTATGGTCATGAATTGGTTAGGGTATGAAGGTCAACTTAAAGAGAATATGGTGCCCGATTTCTGGTTGAGACAGACATTAGGCTGATCAGGCACCGTATGTTAATAGCTTTCCAAGATTTGAGCCCGATTGGACCAAGGTACGCTAGTCGCCGTCATCAGACTCAACACTCTAAATACAAGGAAAAGATGAGTAGAAGGGTGATAATAAGGAGAACGGTGGCTAAGCTAACGAGGCAGTTCATGCCTTATTGGTAAAGGAAATAGGTGCCTTAGAATCAATGAAGAGAGTCCGTTTAGGAATGGATTTGATCAAATCCAGTTGGATATGAAAAGCTAATCCCTAAGATTTTGGGATTTATTCAAAGATAGAGAACATGGAAAGAGTTGGGATAAGGGAAGATTTTGGGCATCCTTATCTTGCTTAAGGCACAAGAGAGCATTTTCGCTCACCCAATTTTTGATGTGGCAATGCTCACCCAAGCCTCTCATTGGTCAATGCAATGGGACTCAGGATTAAACACCATTAATTAAATCCTGGGTCCCACTGCATTGACCAATGGGAGGCTTGGGTGAGCATTGGCACACCAAAAATTGGGTGAGCAAAAGTATTTTCATGGCACAATTCAAGGGTTTTATGCCATATTTGACTCTCTAAGGCTGTTATAAATATGAAGGCATGCCAAGATGAAAGGCACTCTGCGTCACTCTCGATACACCGCATCCAAAAAGCATTCAAATAGTATTCATAGCTCAAAGGCATACAACCTTGTGTTCTGGTTCTCAGCACTCATAGCAATAGGTCTGTCCTTTTGTTATCTTTTCTGTTTTCAATCTCTTTTGAATAATCAGAGCTTGTTTTAAACTTGTTCCTTAGATTTGTTATTTTTTCGAAACACATTCAATAAAATACATGCATATTTTATTACTTGTTTGTGATTGTTTATCTAGTAAATTCATCATTATTAGACTTGTGCGCTTTAGTATTGTTTAGGAATCTTAGGCCAAGGGTACTTTCCTGCTTGGCCATCACTATCACCTAATAGAAGTCAGATCTTAAAGCGTTGTGTATCACTCACACAAGCAGTTAGGAAATTAGTTTGTAACTCTCGAACCAATTTAGGTTCTGACACGCCCGCGCAAAACTACAGCAAACAATGTGTATGACTCCATTTTGTAAAAATTAAAATTTTGGAAGGACAAATATGTGTATGTATTACTTCTCTAATTTGACAACTTGTATATTCATAATTATAGTTTCAAATTCTTAGCAAAATAAAAATTTTAAGTTTCAAAAAAATTTACCTGGTCCCTCCATGGCCCCCCAAAGAAAAGTATATTGGTGGGATGATCCTCGGTGACAATGGGATTGAGCAGTGGGTCCACACATAATGATATATTTTCCTTTTTTTTTTTTTTTCAGTTTGTACATTGATCTCTTATGAGGATTTAAGTGGTAAGGTCGGGAGAAGAAAGATGGTACAAGGATTCGAACCCTAATAATAAACGTAGCATGAGGTGATATTTTCAAGGGGCTAAAGTCGTTGCTCCACACGTAATGATAGTTAATTATGGTATTAAGATTAATTAATTATAATATTTGAGATAATCTAAGATAGAATAGAGTAGTACATTTTTCGATTTACTGCTGATACACCCAAAATCAACTCATGCCCGAGTGGTTCTATTCTGCAACTACTGACAAGCATCTCCCGAGCGGTTTGGTCCACCTGATGCCCCCCGAGCGGTTCATTCACAACCCGGCCAACAGGTCGGGAAGACCGCACAGCCAAACCCCACCGCGGGAACAGCTCATCCGGGCCCACAGGCATGATCCCGAGCATTCCGGGCAGTTTCCTACTCAAGCTAGAAGACTAATGGAAAGTGCAAACTATTTCCTAATCCAATTAGGAAACCCCTACAATTAATGCCAATCTATGTCAATTGGATTATGCTTCCTTTTCCTTGTACGAGTAGGTCTCTTACATCTATAAAAGAGACCACTCACCCCCCATTGAAGGGGCCAATTTTTTTAGTCTACACTACACCTCTATAGCATTCATCAACATGCCCGGCCGGCCTACGGTAGCTCCAAACTTGTTGGTTCACCACAGCCCCCCCCCCCCCCCCCCCCCCCGGCTCTTTTACAGTATAGTGAACGTGCTCAGACACACACGTGGACGTAGGTACCTTTATTAACAAGGCCGAACCACATACAAAAAAAACCAGTTCTCACTCTCTCTCTCCCCTTAATCTACTCTACTTTACTCTTACCAATTTTTAGCATCATCAGCTTGGCGCCGTCTGTGGGAAGCGACAAGTCTTCTCATCAACAAATCTCTTGACTGATCGTCATGCCACTGAAGAAGGGTAAAAAGGATGATCAGCAGTCCAACCGGGATGTTCTTCCGGCCCCGGTACCGGCTGCGGCAGTCATGACATCTAAGTAAATCACCGCGACCCTCACACAACTCTTGGAGGGCCAGCGTCAAATCCAACAACAGATTGAAGTCCTGCTGGCCTAGCAAAGCCGTCTTCTAGTGGCTGAAATGACCTGGGAACGTTGCGCAAGATCGGAAACCGATCTTGACCAGACGACATGCTCGAGCCAACCCGTCCCCTATTGAGGATGCCAGAGACATCAATAGTAGGCGTACTGCCCGAGAGGAAAGGCAGGAGCATATGGCCCGTGAATCAGTCCAGGGTCACTCAGTCAAGAGCCGAGTTGTCCCTAGGCACACGATGAACAGGAATCATAGCCAAGCCCGATCCCAGAGGACAGTACACCGCCATGAATAAGAAGCCTCTTCCACCGACCCGACCAACCCCTCAGATACCGGTCGGGAAGGAGTGGAAGCCCGAATCAAGGACTTGCAAAGCAGATTGACGGAGTGGCCAAAAAGCTTGGTCAAAACCGCGCTCAGAATCAGGCCAATACCGAGATAAAGTCACCATTCTCCAGCCAGATCACGAGGTTTGCCATCCCGCGCAAATTTAAGCAGCCTCGCCTAGATCCCTATAACGGTTCGGGAAGCCCGGTCGACCACGTCCTGACCTACAAGGCTCGGATTGCCCTAGCTACCAACTCCGATGAACTACATTGCCTAGTCTTCCCCAGCACTTTGAAAGGCCCGGCCGCCCAATGGTTCTACTCCTTGAAACCCCGATCGGTACGTAGTTTCAGGCAACTCAACAAGCAGTTCATCAACCAGTTCGCCAGTATGCATGAACGACCAAAGCCTGACATACATCTACTGACGGTCATATAAAGGAACAATGAGACCCTCAAGGAATTTACCGACCGGTTTAATCAAGAGAAGCTCGGCATCCATGATCTTGATGAAACCGTCGCTATTATAGCCTTCTGCTCAGGAGTTCAACACACCAAGTGCGCCACGTTGTTTCACAGAAACCAACCGGTAACCTTGGTTGAACTCGTAGAGAGGGTTGGAAAATACATTCACACTGAAGAATTTTTAAAGATCAAAGACCCCGGGCAAGAAAGCAACGAGTCTTCCAGAAGTAAGCGAAAGCGAGATCAGCCTGGGAGTTCTGACAGTTCTTCCAGTTCACAGCGGTCTGAGTCCGACAGCCCTGACCCGACCTCCAGTTCACAGCGATCTGAGTTCGGCAGCCCTGACCCGACCTCCAGTTGACATCGGTCAGGATCAAGCAGTTCCAACTTTGTCTCCAGCACAAAGAAATCAGGAGCCCAATGATCCTGATCCGACCCCCTGTCTCCATCGGTCTAGATGAGCCCGACTACAGTGGTACTTGCCTGATCACCACATGAGGCTCCACCGATTGTTAGAGAGCCCTTCCAAAGACCTCGGGCCTAACCCCGAGGCATCCAAAGACCTCGGGCCTAATACCGAGGCATCCAAAGATCTCGGGCCTAACCCCGAGGCATCCAAAGACCTCGGGCCTAACCCCGAGGCACAAGCTTCACTTAGGTCCAATCGACGATGGGGGCTAACCCCCTATGTGGTTGATGATGGCAAGCTTCAAAAGACCCTGCAACCACCATGTTCTAGGTTGGTTACCTACAGTCATAGCCTTTGTAAGACCCTCGTCTTAGCGAAAGCTTGGGGGGCAAGATGGCGCAATGAACTAAACATGAAATCACACTAGGTATATACAGGCCTCGCGGATAACCAAGTTAAAATCTTGGACAACTCGAGCACCTACAGTACTCAGAGGCATTAGCTCCACTTAGGTCCAAACCGACGATAGAGGTGACTAAAATCTCTTAGGTTGGCCCACGATAGAGGAGCAAAAAGGACCCTACAGCGACACGCTCTAGGTTGGCTCTACCAACATGGTCAAACTCTTCTCCCAACAGTCTTGACGAAGGCTGACCGGGCGGAAGGTAACCATCCTAGGGAGTTAACATAAAAGGACCCTAAAGTAACACACTTTAGGTTGGCTTTTCCAACATGGTCAAACTCTTTTGCCCACAACCTTGACGAAGGTTTACGGGTAGAAGATAACCATCCTAGGAGCTAACTCAAGCAAAAGACTCTGAATTAGGCCGAGTCTTAACTCCCGGCTAATTCCTGAGCACTTAAAGACTCCGAGCTAGGCTAAGTCTCAACTCTTAGCCAGTTCCCGAGCATTCACAAGACTCAGAAGCTCTAAGGCAGCTTCCCCGAGCACTCAGACAGTGGCAGGTGGCATCCAGCAGATTTCCAAACTTGCCCCGATATAACATCCAGCCAACCTTGGAAATGGGGGGCAACTGATACACCCAAAATCAGCCCATGCCCGAGCGGTTCTATTCTGCAACTACTGACAAGAATCATCCCGAGCGGTTTGGTCCACCTGATGCCCCCTGACCGGTTCATCTACAACCCGGCCAACAGGTCGGGAAGACCGCACATGCACACCCCATAGCAAGAACAGCTCATCCGGGCCCACAGGCATGATCCCGAGCATTCCGGGCAGTTTCCTACTCAAGCTTGAAGACTAATGGAAAGTGCAAACTATTTCCTAATCCAATTAGGAAACCCCTACAATTAATGCCAATCTATGTCAATTGGATTATGTTTCCGTTTCCTTGTACGAGTAGGTCTCTTACATCTATAAAAGAGAACTCTCACCCCCCCATTGAAGGGGCCGATTTTTTCAGTCTACACAGCACCTCTATAGCATTCATCAACATGCCCAGCCGGCCTTCGGTAGCTCCAGACTTGTTGGTTCACCACAGGCCCCTGGCTCTTTTACAGTATAGTGAACGTGCTCAGACACACATGTGGACGTAGGTACCTTCATTAACAGGGCCGAACCACATACAAAAAACCAGTCTTTTACTCTCTCTCTCTCTCCCCTTATTCTGCTCTACTTTACTCTTACCAATTTTTAGCATCATCAACTACTATTATGGTAATAATAACTAAACTCTAGTTTAACAACAATATAAATTTAGTGTTAGATTATCCGTGAGCAAAAGTTACTCGTTAAAGCCTTACAATAGAAACGCATTTAGTGAAAAGTTTCTTCACCCAAATCTTTTGTTAGAATCAAACAAATGCTCCAACAATTATATAAAATTGGGTTAAATACACTTGCACCCCCTGTAATTTGGCCAATTTTCACTTATCCCTATGTGGTTTAAATTTTGGCACTGATACCCCTTGTGGTTTGGACTAAAGTGCAACTGTGGCTTTTTCCATCCAAATAAACAGTTTTAAACTTGAGAGCCCTAATTTGAAGGATAAAATGACTCTTTTGCCCATGGAAGTCATATTAAAAGGAAATTAAATCATAAATCATTTTCTCTATGTCAAGCCCATGACCTATACCTAGAAAATTCTAAAAAATGTCAAAGATTCTTTATCACCAAATTCAAAACCATATGTTTCTCCCTAGACTACTTGAAAAAACAAATTTTGTTCTTAACATTGTTATGAAAACTTGGGGGTAATTTGGTCATTTTATCTTGCCCCATTAGCAAATTTTAATGGTTACACTTTAATCCGAACCCCAAGGGGTACTAGTGCAAAAATTTAAACCACAGGAGGGTGAATGCAAATTGGCCAAATCATAAGAGGTGTAAGTGTATTTAACTCAATGCTTAAAAAGTACTCTAAAAATGGACTAAATTCTAATTATCCAAAAAATAATTCGTTTACATGAACACGTGTAGATGACTTTCGGACTCAGGCCCAACCTAAACCCAGCCCATTTATGTTTACGTGGATATTACGATTTGTCATCAAATTACTCAAATGAGTATTAAGTGAGTAAGCCCATTCACAATAGTGTCAATATCGTATTAGATTTCAAGCGGTTGCTAGGGTAAACAATATACTATAATGTATAAGTTGCTGGTTAGGAAGACTGTGAACCGGTTCTTAAAGTTCTAAGTGTTTGCCAAGGTCAATTTTTTGCATTGGAGTTTGTACTTAGTCTATTTTTTTAAAAAAAATAAAAATGATTCTATGTCAAATCAACATAACTTTAATTCTTATAAGAACCAGATAGAAAATAAGATCCACAGCGATCCTATTTAGTATTCTCAAATAGAATTAGTTGACAAATAACTAATTCTTAGAAAGATATTTGATTGGTTTGTGCAAGAAATTAACTTTTATCAAACACTTAAATTTATAGCACTCATTCATTTATGTACCACATAATTGATTCTTTGTCTTCCTAAACAGTTCTTGGGAGTACTCCATACCAAACTTAAAAATACCCAAAATTGGTTACAAACTGTTTAGCTATTTATCTTTTGAAGAATATTTGTGTTATTGTGTGTGCGAGCGTGCTAGGCAAGTGAGTTGCCAATGAGATTGTGTGTGATTGTATAAGTCAAATGCGCCTCACCAAGCCAATTGTGACCGTTCGAATGCCTTAATTAAAAGGACTTTTATCGTATAAAATTGACAAACAGTGATAAAATATAAACTAAATTATTCTAATACTAACTACTACAAAATAGTGAAAAGGAAGGAAATACTTTATTCAATATAAAGTAAAGTACAGATCCTAATCTCGAAGGGGACTTCGAAGTGGTATTCTACTCCTAAGGAAGTGAAAAAAGAGTAACAACAGAAATGTATTTCTGAAGAGTTGTTTGGCATGTTTGCGTGTCATCGCTCTTCATCTCTTCTTCAATTGATAAACCTTTGAAGTAACTGCCTTCTCAGATCTCCACGTGCCAAACTGTTTACTCCTCTGGTGACACTTGTTCTGGTAGTTGCACTTTGAATTTAAACCCTTGTTGAATAACAAACTGCTCGTGCCTAATTCCTCTGTTTAAATTCTCCCACGTGTCACATCCCTGGGTCTCCATACTTTAAAATATAAATGTTTTCACATACTTCACTTGTCATCATGTCATTGTACTGGATTTTTATGGTACAAACATAACCCCCGCGTCAATTACCTTTTGAACATAAGTGTCATTGGCGGTTTCCTCATAACTGCCAGTAACTTGCATGTTTACACCTTTTCCACAAATCTCAATTGGTCAAAACTT
The DNA here is from genome assembly GCA_033977485.1 of Hydrangea macrophylla. Taxonomy (NCBI): domain Eukaryota; kingdom Viridiplantae; phylum Streptophyta; class Magnoliopsida; order Cornales; family Hydrangeaceae; genus Hydrangea; species Hydrangea macrophylla. The sequence goes on from CM066989.1 coordinate 31,770,346, forward strand.
ATATTTTTTGAATAAAAAATCCATTAATCTACTCTTTATCTCTGGATATCTTCAAGATTTAGTCATCTTCTTCAAACTATTTTTATACTTCTTTTCACTTCATTATACCTTCGAACCCATGGACCCAGAATGGAGTCAAGATAGTTTTCCACTTGACTTACCTGAAGATGTCAAAGCTGCAACAAAACTCAAACAACTTGAAATCTTGACAACTTAGGATGAAGCAACCCCCCTTGAACTGTTTTCCAGTCATTACACTCTCTCTGGCTGGAAAAAATGGGCTGCTCACGTGTCACATCCTAACGTAGCAAAAAATAGGGAAAAATTAAATTTCCATCTTAGACCCTTAGGCACGTGCTGGTTGAATCACCGAATTGTCCATAACTCATCAATAATAAAAGCAACATGACTAATCACAAGATAAAGCCAACCTTAACATTCATGGTTATATCATAAAGGAAACGGTAGTACTAGTTCAAATAATTACAAACCCAAGGATACAACATTTCCTTATGGCACTAAGACCTTACAAAAATTATTACAAAAGATAGATAAAGTACTCTGATAGAGCTTACAACCAAAATATTTACAAGATTACAACTACTTGTCTTCTCTCTGACTAGCATAGCCAAAGTCATCCTCAATGTATTCTTCCTCCAAAGATTGGTGTCAAATGATTCACCAATTGATTTTGGCATTTCTATACCAATTATTGGTATTGACTCTTGTTGACTCTGGTTTTCATTAACTACCCCATTGTTTACAGGATCAACCATATTTTCAGTATGAGGCTCTTGGTGGGAAGTGCTACCAACCTCTATATTTTCACCATTTTGTTGGTGTTTTCAACAGATCTATTGCTTCTTAGTGCTTTGTTGTTCATTTGGACACTTGGGTCCCACCGGGCGTGCCAAAATTCTATTTAACTGGTTGTCCTTCAAAGGATATTTGTGTAATTGTGTGTGTGTGAGCGTGCCAGGCAAACAAGTTGCCGATGTGATTATTTAATTTTGTAAGCCGAATGTGTAATATCCTGCATTTTCATTTAATTAATCTGTACATTGCATTGTCATATTTAAAATTAAATATACATTGTTTGCTTTTATTTTAATTTCAATTCTTATGTGTGAAATTTATTTCTTGATTGATCTCATAATTGAATTACTTTTGGGGTCAAACTGCGATTATGTGAAATTTAGCAGCACCTGTATTGAATTTCAAATCTGTATTTCAAAAACGGTGGAAATGTTCTCTTTTATTTCAAGCTGTATTTTTATGAAACCAGAAAATCACTTCCTACGTTAAAATGAATTTTCTGTATTTCTGTGGTGAACACCGCGCCACCAAAATACCAGTTTACTTTCAAAACTGTCCGTGCTGTGCTAAACTTGCACAGTTTTTGGACATGACGTAAAGTTTGACATGACTCATGCTTTATTTCTATTAATGGCAAGTGATCATTGGGTTGGGCTTGTTTGGGAATGATTTGTTTGTGTATGTGCTCCTAAGGCCATAAGTTGTTATTCCCAAACAACTCAACTTGACCCCCCTACATATCTAGCTTGGCTCTTGGAGAATCTGTGGGTTATACATTGGTGTATATACGTATGAATATCAGTGTATATATAGCCTATAGTTAATTAGGAAATCAAACCATTTGTTGAGTAAGAGAGGTGGTTCTTGGCCCCCAAGCATTGGGTTTGCATTTATACACACTCATGCTCTCTTTATCACACACTTTCTGCACAAGTTCAAACACAGAGAGAAAAGAGTGAGCTTGAGAACTTCATACAGAATTTTTATTTAGAGAGAGAAAGCTCTCCACCATAGCCAAGCTTTAATTTGGATTTCCCTATTTGCCTATCTTTCTCAACAATCACTCATCCCTTTTTCACAGTGAGTATTTTAAACTCACTCTTGAATGTAATTCATGCTTAGTTATTACTTGTGTGTGTGAAATTGTTAATCACCATTGTTGATTTTAACCATGGAAGCTTGAGCTTCAAAATCACCATTTTCAAAACTTAACCAAAATCCGTTTTTAGAGATGATTATGAAAGGTCTTACATCATTTATGCTATGTTTGAAGTTTTAGAGCCTAATTCATTCACATGAGAAAGTATATAAGAAAATAAGTTTTGACATGTTTTAGTTTTTCATAAAATTGGAGAGCTATAGTTTGAATCATGCTAAATTAATCATAGATTCTTAATCCTTGTTGAAAGACGAAGAGATCCATATATAATAAGGTTAGGTTTCAATCAATTTTGCAAATGGGTCAGTTTAGACCCTGAACTGCTGAAACAGAGCAATCTGACGAAGAAGATGAAGCCTCTGCTTCATCTCGCGCCACGATCGCGCGCGCGAAGATCGCGCGAGCGATCTTTCTCACGAGCGGTCCGCGCGCGCGTTCCTCGTTTCCACAGGCAGACAGAAGAGTTTTATTATAAAAATAAAGATTGGAAAGGTCGCGCGAGCGAGGGTCGCTCGAGAAACCCTTCGCGCGAGCGATCCGCGCGCTATCCTTGCTTCCCCAGGCAGACAGAAAAGTATATATATAAAAAGAAAATTTGGGCATTTCGCGCGAGCGGCCCGCGCGAGCGACCTTTCGCGCGAGCAGCCCGCGCGCGCGACTTCTGACAGTTTCTTATTTTGCTTGTTTTGTGATAAGGGGCTGTTTGGCATGAAAATTTATATACTGTTAAGGTTCTGTTTGGGAAACTTAGTTAATCAGAACTCTATTGGTTATGTTTGAATGATTAAAACATTATATTATGACTTATCAATCCCCGTACGCGCGTTGTTTCTTTAATTCAACGTGTTGCTGATGTTTAAGTGCATATCATTCATGTGGGGGTCAGTGGTACATGCATGTGGGTGTTAGTCAGTGTGGAAAAGAGTAATGGTAGTGTGGAAAGAGTATGAGTTTGTGGTTGTGGTTGTGTTTTGTGGTTGTGTTTGTGGTTGTGGTTGTGGTTGTGGTTGTGGTTGAGATTGCGGAGAGGGTATCTTTGAAATGCGACGGTGGCAAATATGGACACTCCCTGACGCCCATGGAAGCGTTAAAGTGTGTGACGCCGAACTTGGACATTCCCTGGCACCCATGGTAGTGCTAAAGTGTGGCCTACGGACACTCCCTGATACTCGAGTCTGGATACTGCGTGAGGGGTTGCCCCGGTATTTGCATGGCGGTTAGGGTATTCAAAGTGTGAGGCAATGGACACTCCCTGGTACCCCGGACCAAAGTGTGAGGCAAACTGGACACTCCCTGGCACCCCGTTGCTAAAGTGTGGCTATCTTAGTGTTTCAAAGATACCAGGAGTAAGATAGTGGGTTGTTGTGGCTGTCGAGAGAAAAGAGTCGGTAAGATGAGTTGGTGCATCGTTCTCATACACGATCACATATGTGTGAACTTATCTTTGGGATAATGTTGCGGTTGTTTTCTAAACAAGCTCTTTGTCTTAAATATAATTTGTGAATTTAAATGGGTATTGGAAAATAGTAAATGAGTATGTTTTACATTTAAAGTCATGTTTTTAATACTCACCAGCTTCTTGAAGCTGACGACGTTGATGCGTCCTGGAAATTCGTGTTCAGGCTTTTCAGGTTATAACCAGGAGGAATCGTACGACTACGCTAACTGAGAATGGCTGCTTTTGGAATAAGAGAACTGTTATTGATTATATGTTTTAAGTTTTAAACTGTTTTGTTTTATAAGGATGACTGTAACAGACACTAAGTTATTGTTTTATGTTAAGGCGGTCTGTGCCTTAGTTGACCCCGTATCATATGATGTAATAAGTTAGAAAATTTTATAAGCCTTGATTGCTCTGCTCTGATTATTATGTTTTGTTTGTTTGACGTTTGGGACGGAATCGATCCTTCAAACTGTCGCGACCTACGGGTCCATAAAGGAAATTAAACGCTTTCCTTATTTATGCTACGTCGGGGCGTGACAGAATGCGCCTTACCAGGCCAATTGTGACCGTTCGAATGCCTTAATTAAAGGGAGTTTTATCATGTAGAATTGACAAATAAATATAAAATATAATCTAAGTTAATCTAAGAACTAAAGACTGTAAAAACTATGAGAAAAAGGAAATACTTTATTAAAGACAAAGTTAAGTACAGATCCTAACTTCGAAGAGGACTTCGAAGTGGAATTTCTACTCCTAATGGAAAGGCAAAAATAGTATGACAAAAGAAGTGTATTATGAAGAGTTGGTTGGTGTGATTGCGTGTGTCTATTTCTTCATCTCTTCTTCTATTTATAGGACTTCAAAATAGCTGCCTCCTTCAAATCTCCACGTACTTCAACTGTTACTTCAAATTGATTGATCTCTCTTCGACACATGTCCTGACACTGCTGAATGACAAACTGCTCGTACACAGGTCTTCTGTTCAAATTCTTCCACTTGTCATGCTTCTGTATATCCATCTCTTGTAATGCAAATGTCCTCACATATTCTATGTGTCATCAAATTACTGGATTGAATTTTCATGGCATAAACACGTTGTGCACTCAAAATGGAGATTGAAGTCAAAGATATAAATTTTTGAAACAATAGCTCTAAAACATACTGCAAAAACAATAGCTCTAAAACATACTGTCTGATTGGGAGAGAACAAATCCTATTTATACGCCTTAACACACGTTTGTTAGTACCTTATATTTTTACTTCGTTTTCTATTTTCTGACAGGTTTTTGGAAGAAATCAAGTAAACCAAGGTAAATGGGGTGAAAAAGTAAAGCAAAAGAAGCAAGAAAATCCACATCACGCGCGCGATCCGCTCGCGCGAAATCCCAGAAATCGCTCGCGCGATCCGCGCGCGCGAGGTCCCAATATCGCGCTAGCGCGGCCCGCTCGCTCGATCTATGCATGGAACTTGCGTATTTCACTCTATTGATGATTTTAAGCGAACGAAACTGCCTAGTTACGTCCGGATTGCAAAATAAAGCAGTTTTAGTACGTTTCGGGTTAGGAAAGCTTCTAAAACTTGCCTAAAATCTATATATACCCTATTTTTACTTCAATTTAGGGGTTGACAATTGTTATACACACAATATACAACCATACTTCCAGCCATTGAAGAGAGGGAAGTGACACGACTAAATAGTTGTGCGCTCTCGTGCAACACCCAAGTGTAGGTGATCGTGCAAGTAATACTGGATAAGTCCAGGTCGATCCCACAAGGAAGGAATATGAAGAATGTCTAATAAGTTATAACCTAAAGCAACAGAAAAGAAAATAAGAATATAGAAGTGGAGGTTCTACGAATCCTAATTAATTAACTTAAACAAATTAGCAAACTAAATCATAAAGAAACATAACTAATTAAACAGATAAATTAAAGGTGTTGGAAACACGTGAATCCACATTGATCCTAACCATCTACCATGCAAATTCATTAACGTTCTATGGAGTTCATTCCTTTTCAGCATTCCGTATTTTTCTAAAGATATAGAATCAATAGCCCTTTCATGACCGGGACTACATCATCATAGTTGATTTAAAATACTTGGAAGATGGTTTAAAACAATGGTTATTACTTGCACTCTAAATGGTGTTAGCATTCAAAGTGGTTTTCAAAAGTCATTGAAGAAAAGGCCTTAAGGCTTTAAGTTCTAAAAACTGTTGTGACAAACTGAGCTTATAGGGACAATTTGATGACAGATTTCTAAAACAGAAAGTCATGGAATACTTAAAAGAATCATCTCAGGATTTAACATGTTCGATCGATCAAAGCGCTCTCGATCGATCGGACAGCGTCATCCTTCAATCGATCGAAAGGCCTTCGATCGCTTGACTATGGCCTGGTTCGATCGATCGAAATATCTTCGATCGATCGAGCCCAAGGTTTCTAAAGGTTGCATGGCAGAGGTTGGGAATCAATGTTTCATCACATATTACCAACGTCTAAACTACGGAAACATGATAAAACTAATACAGAAATAGCAAACTAAAACAATTATAGCAATAAACAATCAAATAAGATAAAGGAAAGGAAAAACCTGGAATAAATCTGAATATAACCTTGAAATAAACTTGAAATCAACTTGAATCTTGAGTTTACAATGGAAAAGGAGGAAGAAAACATGAATCTAACCTAATATACACCTAATTTAACCCTAAAACTACCCTAAACTGTTGTTTTCTGCGTTCTGGAGCGTCCTCCCTTCGTCTGGCGTCAAAACGACTTATATATAGGGTTCCCACAGAGTTTACGCAACTTTTGGGTGAATATAAAGTTCGATCGATCGAGCTTAGTTTGATCGATCGAAGGTTCGATCGATTGAACTCTTCTTCAATCGATTGAACTCTCTGATTTTGACAGCTCTGCGCACCGATGGGAGAATGACCATAACTTTTCACTCGGACCTCGGATTGACCTCCCGTTTGTGGCCACGCGACCGTAACTCAAATATCTACATTTTATATCTTTGGGAAAATCTTCCAAATCTGAAGTCTTCATTGTCAAAATTGGCGTTTTCTCAGCTACTTCTGTTGTTCTCTTCACCAGAATCACTTTTCTTTAGCTCCACTTCATTGATTTGCATCCTAATACCTATAAAACAATGCAAAAACATAGATTTTAGCATTAACACAATAAAAAGAACATTGTTATTAGAATGCACCTAAATGTAGGGACTTTGGGGATAAAAGATGCATAAAATACCACGTAATATACTAGAAATATGCACTTTTCACCACGAATCAGGAAGCAAGGAGAAGAAGAAGAAGACCAAGGATTTCCATGGCCTCCTCCATCAACTACTTGCCATCCGCCGCTTCTATGGCCAACTAAATCTAGATCTAGGGTTTCAATGAAACCCTAGCCAAGTAATAGGGTTTTATTTATGTTTTTCTTTTTAGTTTTATTATATATGGATGACAGTTACATGTTTAGAGGATTTTTATAAATAAATCGTACTTCTATTGATTAAATCATTACTTTCAAAGTTTATTCTTGTCTTAGATCTATTTTGACTGTGATGTGCTCAATGATCTATGTTTGCTGTGCTTGTATAGATTGTTTACATGTAATGGTGCTTAATTGAATTGTGCTATCAAGTATCCGAATAGTCCATGCCTAGGTTAGACGGATTATGTCACAACCCTAGTTTAGTATGGGATAATTCGTGCTAACCGAAGATGGATTATGTTGGTGCTTGAACCATAGTTATTTTCTTGACGGAGGAATTGGGCTTGTAGCTACAATTCCCCATTATCATCCAATGTAATAAGCTAAAGTAATTCGTAAATACCCTTATTATGAAGCTAGTGGTGGATTTGCAATCCTAGGTTCCTTAAACTTATTATAAAAATAAATATTTAATTGCTTTCATAAGTTAGATTTACCTTTATTGTTATTAGTTTAATTCAAATTATATCCAAAATCCGTTTTTCTTAATTAACTAAATTTAGGTTTTAAAAATTAAAGTGCGTAGTATTCAATCTTTGTGTGTTCGACCTTTACTTCCACACTGCAAATCTTTTGAAAGTAAAGCATAAGTTAAGCATACTTTTATATCTTGATTTTGATAACATCAATTTTTGGCGCCGTTGCCGGGGATTGCATTACTACCTTTAGTTTTAGAATCTTAGTTTAGTTAATTCGTAAATATTAGATTAGGTTTTTTATTTTATTTTATTTTTCATTTTTGTTTTGAGTTACTAATTTTTTATTTTATTTTGTAGTTTCTCGAGTCGTCAAAATTCTAGCGTTTCGAGTGGATTAGCTAAGCACATCAAAGGAGCTTACGCGAAAAAAAAAATTAATTAAAATTTTTTTCAAGTAAATTGCTTCTTGTGAAACTCACTTTAAACCACTGTAAGTCAGGGCGCTGTGACGCACTATTTGCATTAGTTTAGGGTTAATTGCACTGCATTAGCTAGGAAACCCCGGGCACTGGGCTTGACGCGGTCATTGCATTATAGGATAATATTCATGCATCACAGTAGTTGAGTGCTTGTTATCTTAGTTGTGTGATTGCTATTTGTTTTTTTTTTTTTTTTTTTTTGAGTCAGTTTTGTTTTTAATTTATTTTCTTTTAGTTTATGTTTGGTGCACGCTCAAGTAAACCGGAATTAAAACATTGCGATCTTGAACTTGAACGTACATTAAGAGTTAATAAGTATTCAAACATAACTTCTAGAACTAGGTTAAATATAGACGACGAATTAACTCCGAAACTATCGTCGTTGTTTGAGTCCGAAATACGTAGTACCCTTAAAAACCAAAAAAAACCACACTTTATTAACGTAGAACCTATTCCAATGGCCGACATTGGAAATAATCAAAACAATGGAAATAACAATAATAACCCAAATATACCGCCACCTCCTCCGCTTAAAGATTATTTTATTCCTACGACTTACACGCCACAGGCTGGTATCGAATTACCGGAGGCGACGACATCTCACTTTGAGATAAAGTCGTCTACCATCTCGCTACTTCCTTCTTTCCATGGCCGTATAAATGAAGATCCATATCAGCACTTAGGGGATTTCCAAGATATATGCTCTACTTTAAAATTCCAACATTTCACTGATGATGAATTAAAACTGCGTTTCTTCCCATTCTCTTTAAAGGATAAAGCAAAGTATTGGCTTCAATCACTTGAGCCAAACACGATTAAAACTTGGGAAGCCTTACACAACGCATTTTTACAAAAGTTTTTCCCAATCACAAGAACTAATCAGATAAAAAAATCCATAACAAATTTTGTGATGCAAGATGGGGAAACACTTTATGACACATGGGAGAAATTTAAAGAATTATTACGTTCCTGTCCACATCATCAGGTTCCTAAGTGGCAGTTGGTACAGGTTTTCTACGAGGGACTTATTCCCTCAGTCCGTAATACCGTCAATGCCGTTTGTGCGGGTACCTTCCTACACAAAAGCGCCGATGAGGCCTGGAAAATTTTTGAAACATTAAGCGAGAACTCGATGCATCAGGCTGTGTCGGTACGTTCTGAGGGGTATCATCTGTAACCCAAACGTGAGGTAAAGGTTGAGTCAAGTCACTCAATAGAATTTCAGGCACTATCTAAAAAACTTGACCGACTTTTAACAATGAACCAAACGATAGCCCCACCCGCTCATGACGTATGTGCAATATGTTCCGATCCGTCACACTCTATCCTTGCATGTCCATCGGCAAGTCAATTTCCAGAATTCGTGGAGCAACAAATTAATTCTATTCAACAATACCCACGAAATAATTATAATTCGACTACTAATAATCCAGACGCGCCATGGAGAAACCATCCTAACTTCTCGTGGAAAAATAATAATAATAATCCTAATGAGGCGACTAATTTTCCTAATACATATCGACCTCAGTTTCAACCTAATCAATACTAACAACCGCCTCCTAATCCGAACCCTCTAAGGGGTAACGTTTTTGAGGAGAAGGTGTTGGCGTCCCTTAATAAAATCGAAAAAGTACAGGCACATGCACAAATAGTGCACTCACACACACAATCCATTGCAAAGCTTGAATCCCAAATGGGACAACTATTTACTGTAGTGAGTCGTAGAAACGAGGGGACGTTGCCTAGTCAAACAATTCAAAACCCTAAGGGACAATACGCGGTTAAGGGGTCGAATGAGCAAGTAAACGCCGTCTCAACTAGGTTGACTACACGATAGGAAGAGGTAATAGAAATTCTGAATGAGAATGTGATAGATATGAACATCAACTCTAATAAAGAGAAGGGTGAGGATACGATTAAGAATAAGAAATAAAAAGAAACGGTCCTGATTAATCATATACCGAAATTGCCCTTTCCACCTAACGTTAATGAACCATCAAATTTTCCAAAGAAAGGGTCAAAGGTTGAGGATATACTCGAGGTATTTAAACAAGTTAAAATCAATATTCCTTTCCTCGATGCTATTAAACAAATTCCCGCTTACGCTAAATATCTTAAAGACCTATGCACTCAAAAACGTAAATTGCGTAGTCATTCTCCGAAAAAGGTCTTTCTCACAGAAAAAATAAGTTCTATTTTTCAACACTCACCTCCAAAGTATAAGGATCCTGGTACGCCAACTATTTCATGTGTCATAGGTGACACTGTCATCCATAGGGCTCTCCTTGACTTAGGTGCAAGTGTTAATCTCTTACCTTATCACGTTTACAAACAACTAGGACTAGGTGAACTTAAGCCTACGGCCGCTACTATTCAATTAGCGGATTGTTCCGTCAAAGTACCTAGAGGAATCATCAAGGACGTCTTAGTTAAAGTTGATCAATGTTTTAATCCTGTCGATTTTATGGTCCTTGACACTGAACCTGTCCTAGATGCTAGGAAGCATACCCCTATTATTCTTGGTCGTCCATTCTCAGCCACCGCTAATACGCGTGTCAATTGTCGAACGAGGGTGATGAAAGTGTCATTCGGGAATTTGAACTTAAAATTAAACGTGTTTAACGCTGTCGATCAACCTCCCAAAGACGATGATTATCTATGTATAGAGGGTAGTGAGATTATACGACAAATTGAACCTACTAATGTACTAAATTTGAGTGAAGCGGATGGATTTAAATAACCCAGACCCTAATGAGGAATTTACTCTGAAGGTACGAAATCATTTTGAACATAATCAAGATGAACCGTTAAATGAATTGACTCATAGTGTCGTTATTTCTGCTTTTCACCGGACTCTTCCTGATATCCTTAGGGGTACAAAGTCCGAGTTTCAGCCTCCATAAGTCCTGAGCTAGAACGGTCTAGCTAAAGACGTAAAATAAAGTGCTTCTTGGGAGGCAACCCAAGCTTTATTTCGTCGGTTTCTCTTATTTTTTATTGTTTTTGGTCGATTTTGAGTCCTTTCTGAGTTTTCTGAACAGGTTTGGGAGTCGGAGTAAAATTATTTTGCACTTATTTACATTAAAATAAAGAAAAAAAGGAAAAGACCACAGTCGCGCGCGAGACCCGCTCGCGCGAGATTCTCCCATAGACAAAATTTTTCAAGTTTTATATATATATATAGCCTTAGTATCTATTCGCGCGTGCGAGGGGTCCGCTCGCGCGAGCTTGTGCCTTAGAAACTTTTCTGAAAATAATAATAAAGAGGCCTCAGGTTTACCTCGCGGAGGGATTCGTGCGAGCGAGGGTCGCTCGCGCGGTCCGTTCGCGCGAGGTGGGGATTTCCCCAATTTTCCTAGTTGTTCTTTTACCTTCTGTTTCCCGCACCTGGTTAGTTTATTTCTTTTCTGTTTGTTCTTTTCATTTAAGTTTGTCTTTGTTTAGATGTTTTGTTTCTATTTGTTTTCTTTTCATTACGTTATTTTACTTATAGTTTATTTTCTAATTAAAAAAAAAAAACTTATATGTTAGCTTTTATTATTTATTTGTTTGTTTAATTTTCTTTTGTTAAGTATTAACAGGTGAAATAGTGCTCCATTTGGAGTAATTGAACTTTGATTCCATATTATTGTACGTTTACCTGGTTTGTGTTTGTCGAGATCGAGGTATTATCGTTCCTTTCTTTACGTACTCTCCTTTCTTTTGTTTGATTGTTTCATTAGAGACAATGAAAGGTTTAGGTTTAGGGGTATACAGTCACATGCACATTTATTATTATTATACCAAAATTTTAAAATATTTTTGATTCTTGTGCTTAAATAAATGATGATTACCAACGCTTTTGCAATATCGATTTGATTCTTCTTGTTAGATAACTTGATTTGTTATAGAATAGTAAACATGAGAATATGTGGTTAAATATTTGCTGAAGTCATGATATGACGTTTAGGTCATGTATCGTTTGAATCGTAGTTTTATATCATAAATTTGCACATAAACTTATGCACTGAACGTGGTCGCTTGAATACATGTTTGATGTGAACTATAATATGATTCGGATTTCTAGATAACACATAGTGTGGAGACTAGACCCGGTGAGCTTTTGAGCCTATCTTTTCTTTATAGAGGGTTATATGCACATTGTGTTTGTTGAATTTCATTTGAAATAGCGCATTAACTCGTTGTTTAGTCTCATTATTCTTGTTTTGGTTGAAAGTCAAGTTAAAACATTTGTTACCATGCTAAATAATCTTCCGTCGTAACATTGAAGAACCATATCACCATAGGAAATGATGGTAGGCTCTCTTTGTTTATCACCGACCGAAATGATAAAATTTCCTTAGTTCACCCCTTTGAGCCGTTAAAATGTTTTGTTTCTTTAATCACGGTTACCCTTGTTTTTGCTCCAACTTGACTAACTTGGAGTTTACCACTGAGAGATTCGTCAACTTTTAATGGTATTAAGGCGATGTGTTGTTTAAGAAGAAGAAGAAAATAAGATGGTGTTTGGGGGAGTTACTTTGGTATTCACTGAATATTCGTTTCAGAAGAATGAAAAGGAAAAGAAAAGAAATGTTAAAAAAAAAAAAGAAGAAGATGAAAGAAATGAAAAGAAAAATGAAAGAAGAGAATGAAAGAAAAATGAAAGAAGAGAATGAAAAGATGAAAGTTGAAAGAAGAGAGAATGAAAGAAATCGAGGATGCCTTACAATGCCATTCTGAAACTACTTGATGAATCCTTTCTATCCTTTTTCATTTCCCGAGCCACGTTATAACCTTTGAAAAGTCCTATTTGATCCTAAGAAATATGATTTGGATATGAAAACGATGGGAGGGGGATTAAAACATGGTAATGATTAATTTTTCTTGAGTGTTGGCATCCTATCCATGAGACTACCGTTCTGTCGTGTCATGCATTTTTTTCGAGTCGTATGTGAGCATTTCTCGTTTTGAAAATATATTTCCTTTGCTCTCATATATTAGAGAAATTACACCTGTTTCTGAGTGTTTCATTTTAGAGTGTAATTAACATTGTGAGATTCGTAGTCGAGACATAGGTAAATGGTTATCAGAGTTATATTCCAAGTTCATGACATACGCGTGTTCATTTGACTACTACATCACACACGTGCAATTTTATGAGAAACTCTGTTGATTTATACGATGCATGTGCTTAGTATTGCTTTTCATGATGGAGGTAGACGTTTGATTCTGTTTCTTCTTATTCGTTATTCAATTTCAAATCTTTGTTATATAATAAAGAATATTGAATATTATGTTTTTTTTTTATAAAACTTTTAAAAATTTATAAGTTAATAAAGATGGTTGTGGGTGACTTGTTGACGAGAACCCTCACGAGACTTCATTCGTCCGACTAGGGACACCTAGGGGTTTAAAAGACTTGTTGCATATGCTAAATGCAATCGTGATCCATGCGACAATAGAGTAGTATTTTTATTAGTAGTTTAATTTTTATTTTAGTTTTGCTCGAGGACTAGCAAAATGTAGGTTTGGGGGTGTGATCGGGAGAGAACAAATCCTATTTATACGCCTTAACACACGTTTGTTAGTACCTTTTTATCCTATTTTTGTATATTTTTACTTCGTTTTCTATTTTCTGACAGGTTTTGGAAGAAATCAAGTAAACCAAGTTAAATGAGGTGAAAAAGCAGAGCAAAAGAAGCAAGAAAATCCACATCGAGCGCGCAATCCGCTCGCGCGAAATCCCAGAAATCGCTCGCGCGATCCGCGCGCGCGAGGTCCCAATATCGCACTCGCGCGGCCCGCTCGCGCGATCTATGCAAAAATGGAACTTGCGTATTTCACTCTACTGATGATTCCTATGTGAACGAAACTGCCTAATTACGTCCGGATTGCAAAATAAAGCAGTTTTAGTACGTTTCGGGTTAGGAAAGCTTCTAAAACTTGCCTAAAATCTATATATACCATATTTTTACTTCAATTTAGGGGTTGGTAATTGTTATACACACAATATACATCCATACTTTCAGCCATTGAAGAGAGGGAAGCAAGGAAAAGAAGAAGAAGACCAAGGATTTCCATGGCCTCCTCCATCAACTACTTGCCATCCGCCGCTTCTATGGCCAACTAAACCTAGATCTAGGGTTTCAATGAAACCCTAGCCAAGTAATAGGGTTTTATTTATGTTTTTCTTTTTAGTTTTATTATGTATGGATGACAGTTACATGTTTAGAGGATTTTTATAAATAAATCGTACTTCTATTGATTAAATCATTACTTTCAAAGTTTATTCTTGTATTAGATCTATTTTGACTGTGATGTGCTCAATGATCTATATTTGCTGTGCTTGTATAGATTGTTTACATGTAATGGTGCTTAATTGAATTGTGCTATCAAGTATCCGAATAGTCTATGCCTAGGTTAGACGGACTATGTCACAACCCTAGTTTAGTGTGGGATAATTCGTGTTAACCGAAGATGGATTATGTTGGTGCTTGAACCATAGTTATTTTCTTGACGGAGGAATTGGGCTTGTAGCTACAATTCCCCATTATCATCCAATGTAATAAGCTAAAGTAATTCATAAATACCCTTATTATGAAGCTCACTACACCATATGGGCCAATTTCTAACGGACAAGTTTTAAGTTTTCTAACGGATATATCCGTTGCTAATTACTAACGGATATATCCGTTAGTAATGAGGCAAATCCGTTAGTAATCACCCAAGGCCGGCCCTGAGATGCCAAAATTTGGCCGAGGCCTCAAGCGAACATTCAAAAGGGCCTAAAAAATGAGGCCCCTATGATAAGTTTCATAAAAATTAGGAAGAAATTAGAAGAAAATAGGCTTAAAAACGATAAGTTTCATAGAAATTGTGAAGAAAATAGGCCTAAAAATAATAAGCTTCATAGAAATTGGGAAGAAATTTGAAGAAAATAGGCCTAAAAATGATAAGTCTCATAGAAATTATGAAGAAAATAGAAGAAAATAGGCCTAAAAATGATAAGTTTCATAAAAAAATAAGAAAAAATTAGAAGAAAATAGGCCTAAAAATGAGGCCTAAAAATAAGGCCCCATGCGACGGCTTGGCCGCTTGGCCTCAGGGCCGGCCCTGTAATCACCCTTATTATAGACTTATATTTTTTCTAACAGTTTGAAAAATAATACTAACGGATATATCCGTTAGAATAATTTATACCAAAATTTAATGTATAATACAAAAAAGAAAAAGAAAAAGAAAAAGAAAAAGAAAAAAAGAAAAAAAAAACAATAGAAATATTACCCCAAATGAATTCGGTGCCCTAGTCTTTCATTTCCCCCCAAACAACACAGAGGCAAAGAGAGAGAGAGTGTGAAAGAGAAGATTTGGTGTCCTCTGCGCTCCTCACCATCGTCGCCGCTCCTCAGTGCCGTCGCCGTCTTCGTCTCGTTCCACCTTCTCTTCTTTTTCCGGTCGCAGCCAAAGGACCACGATTGCAATTTACAAGTAAGCCCTCGCACTCTCGATCGATTGATACTCTCACTCCCTCCGTCTCTCTCTCTTTCTCTCTCTCTCTCTCTGTCTTGCATTTCTTCATTCAGATCTGTGATTGTTCTTGAATCGGTAAATGCTTTTACTTCTATGAATATGTGATTGTTCTTTGAATCGGTAAATGGTTTTAGTTCTCTGAATCGTCTCTCTCTCTCTCTCTCTCTCTCTCTCTTGCATTTCCTGAATGCTTTTTCTTTTCTTTTTTTTTTCCCAATTTGATTTGTAGTGATTGATGTTGCTTGATTGAATCATTGTAAGATCTCTGTTCTCTGGTTTCTCTCATTTTTTCGTTCAAATTTTTTTTTTTGGAGACTGAGGCACTTTCAGTATCAAAAAACTAAAGCAGAGAAAATTCCTGATTTGTAGTGATATATGTTTTATGCTTACTTAAAAGCCTTGTTAGTATTGCTATCAAGGCAATGATGGAAATTATAGAATTTTATCAAAGCAATTATGGGAACAATGGGTACTCTGCCAAATGGATTGAGTTGATTATAATGTGTTTCATCCACATTTCAACACTAAATGGTTATTAATGAAGAAAATAGTTGCTAAATAGCATCTGAGGGAGGGCTTGCCTTACACTTTGGCACCAACATCAGTAAAGTAAATTTCCCATTTGTGCCTTAGAACAGTTTTCTTCGTTGTCCATAACAATGAAAAGGCTAATTGATGCTATTATGAAGCATTTCTAGGTTGAATATTGGGCAGTGGGCACTTCTCTGTGAAAATTTCTTTACTAGTGCCCTATTTATATTCCTTGCCTTGTGTAATACATTTACCTAGCTCCTTGCTCGTACTTTTGTTCAAATATCTTTGATCTTTGTAAGTAGCATCTATTATTTTTGCTGAATTTTGGAAAAAAAGAACTTCCTATTTTGTTTGACCAGGTTAATGTCACGCCTACAAAAACAAGGCTTTCAGTATTTTGTTCCGAAAAGAAGTTGTATGCCATGCTAGTAGATGACCAAAACAAGAAGTGTTTATTCTATGGAAGCACTTTGCAGCAATCTATTCGTGATAAGAGCAATAGTGTTTTTATGTACAAGAACTTCATAGAAAATGCAATATAATTGAAGGCTTTAATAACTATTACACAAGTCGAAGACATACTTCATGGTGTGTGTCCAACAAAAAGAGTCGAAGACATTTCCCATACCCTTGTCGGAGTGTCGAGTGTCCGACACGTGTACCTCAACCTATGAAGAAGATTCTATGTAACGTAGTTTGCATGTTATAAAAATATGGGGATAATGTGAACATTTGATATTTTGGAGAAATGACTTGGTATCTCAACAACATATTTCAGTAAGTTAACTTGAAGTAAAGTTAAGTTAATAAAATGAAAACTCATTGGTAAGAAGGGACATGAAGTTCTAGTTCAAGGTGGAGTGATTGACAATCTAGCAAGACATCTAGTTGAACAATATGGAATCCCAAAGAAATACGTTGAAGTTCTTGATAAAACCAAGAGATGAGAATGTAGGTTCAATTTTTGCTTCGGCTTATAGTCTCTTTTTGTATATGACTTTTCAACTCTTTAAGGAGCGGGGCAATGGTGTTTAGCATGATGTATATCAATTTTCATCATTTTCTTTCTCTTGGAATTACCTTTTTGGGTTCATTTATTTAGTGATATAAAACTTGGTGTTTGTGTAAGAACATGTTATAGAAATGTTGAGCTGCAGTAGTTATAAATTCTTACTATGGTTGGGACTTGGTTCTAGTTTTTTCAATTTCCTTGTCCTATGGAATATAGCACATGCACTGATGTACCTGTTACCACCACCAAACATTAGGATCAAGCGTTTTTAATCAAACCACCCACTTCATTGGAACATAAAAGTTGACTCTGTAGGTTACCCACATCGACACTGACACGGCATCTTTTATGCCAAGTCCGAGTAACATAAGGTGTGACAAAGTACACGTGCACCTACTGATTTGTTTCTTGTTGATCCTAAAGCTTCGACTTACAATATTTATTTCAAAAGACATCCAATTGGAATGATTCAAAAATCTGTGGGCACGTGTTGATGTGCACTTTAATTTGAGATATGTCGTACATACCTTTTCTGTCTTGTAAACAACTTCGATGACTCGATAGTTTTATCAAATCTTGAATTTTGAAGTACTACTTTAGAAAATTGATTTTTAATGAACCAAAATTTTGCGAAAATGCTGACTTTGACTTCATTCAATTCAATTATTCTTTTAAAACCTTTGCAAAATATTTTTTTTCCTACTTGAATATGGTCGGTCAAAATGGGGGTGTTGCAATGTAGCAAAATTTATAGAGTATCTGCTGGAATACAACTACTCACGGGCCCGAGCTGCATGTTGTGCACGCAGCCATACACTAGTGTGTATATATATATATCCATATATTAATATGCATATAGTCCTCCTCTGTGTCTCCTACTCTAGTAGTATTAATTACACTTCACAGTTCTAACATTCCTTATATCTCCCTCTCCCCCATCCCTCTCTCTCTCTCTCTCTCTCTCTCCTCATAGCCTTGTTTGATAAATGGCTGGTGTGAGTGCTCTTGAAGAAGCATCAACAACCTCTTCATCTATGTCTCAATCTCATCGTCGCTATGATGTGTTCTTGAGCTTTAGAGGCAAAGACACCCGCAAAAACTTCACCGATCATCTCCGCACGGCTCTGGTGAATGCAGGTCTCACCACATTCAGGGACGATGATGAGATCGAGAGAGGATAGAATATACAATCAGAATTGCAGAGAGCAATTGACGAGTCAAGGAGTTCAATAATCGTCTTCTCGAGAGACTACGCTTCTTCTAGATGGTGCCTCAATGAACTCATGATGATCCTTGAACAAAATAGGACATCAGGGCATGTAATTCTACCTGTGTTCTATGATGTTGATCCTTCTGAAGTTCGGAAGCAAACAGGAAGTCTTGAACAAGCATTTGCTAAACACGAACAAAGATTCGGAAATGATCAGGTCAAAGCATGGAGGGAAGCACTCAAACAAGTTGCAGATCTGGCAGGGATGGTCTTGAAAAATCAAGCTGATGGGTAATTTTATTTATTTATTATTGCTAATTTATCATGTTATTATTAGGCCATCTCCAATGCAGCTGTCACAGCACGCACATGAGCACAGGGAGCGCACAGTGTGCACAGCAGCACGCGCGCAGCACATGAGCAGCCCCTTCTATCACCACTTCGGCAGCATCCTTTCGGTCTTGACCTATGCCTCATTTTCATTCATTATAGCAGCACAGCACGGGCACAGGCAGCACACAAGTAGGTAGCACACAGTAGCGCACAGCGTGCACAACAGCACGCACATGCGCACAGGCAACGCACAGTGTGCACAGCAGCACGCGTGCAGCACATGGGCAGCCCCTTATGTCACCACTTCGGTAGCCCCTACTCCACACCCGTCCACACATTGGCCGCTACGTTGCACATCCACTTGGGCACGGTTTTGAGTGCTTTCAAGCAGATACTTTGTGGCAAATAGTTCCCAAAAATGCAAGTTACAAATGTATTGGATTGATTGTGCCTTTTTATTTACTTCCAATTTGATGTATTTAGATTACTTTTGTTTACTCTTATGTTCAACCTGGAAACTATGTTGCATTGACACGGTGACATAGCAAACTTAAAAATGCAAGTTACAGATGGTGAATTAAAAAATTATATGTATTTAATTTATTTTACAGATATCCGTTTCGGCACCTAAAACGAAGTGTCTGTGCTACATAGATTGGTTAAGTATCTCAGTTTTCAAGCTACTGGGCCTTTTGGCCAATCCTGTGGAATATGTAATTTTTTTTTTCCTTGTTCGCAGAAATGCACTAGGTTAATGTTGGGATAGGATAAAGTTTGTGTCACTTTCTGTGGCTAATGAATTTCTGGGGCATACCTTCCTAGGCTTGAATTAGAGTTCTAACTTTGAAGATATCAGGAAAAAAAAACTAGCCTTAGTTGAAGGTTAAACATCCGTTCCACTTACCAAGTTAACCTTTTCACATGAGTCTATTTTCTATTTTTTAGATCTCTCTTTTTCTGTAGACCTTGTATTTTTCTTACAATTTATGAATTCCAATGTCTTGTTAAAAAGAATTAGTTGATGTATTTTTCTTTCTATGCAGATATTCGAGGTTGATCTTCTTGAAGGATTTTTGTTTGGGCAAGTTGCAAGGGATGGCATTTTGCACTTCCTTTGTTTGGGCAAGTCGCAAGGGTAGGCCTCCTGGTATCATGCTAAGTGTTGCAACTTCATTCTGGATTCCAGTCCCACCAAAGAGAGTGTTTGATTTTCTTTGTGATGAGAACTCTCGAAGTGAGGTATGAATTGATCTGAAGTTTGAACTTGCTTTCCACTCTCTTATGCATATTAGTATGATCATATGAAACTTGTTGGAACATATAAGTCAAGTTGATTTCCCTAAATTTCTTGAGATAGTGAAATTCCCAATTGAAAGAGCTTTCTATTAGATTTTTCTCCAACCTTTTTCCAGTCATTTGTGTTACGTTTGATCTCAATAGTCTTTCTATATTTCATTCAATTTTTGAACTTTCCATTGAACGTTACTCTAAATTTCACACATTTGCATGTAGGTACTTTGTCATGTTGTTCCTTGGTGAAGTTGAGGAAAGAAGGCTTAATAGATGGTCATGAGAAGATTAAGAGTTATATGTGTTTAGTTATCCTTTTCAAGCAGTGAGACGAGTCCCTTCTATTTAGTTTTGTAGTCTATTTTGTAATTGATCACGATGTATTGAATGTTGCAATGCAAGTCCAATGGATTATTTTTATTGTGTTGGGTACAGAGATGTTGGTTAGACATAAATGAACGCTTTACTTGTTATGATTACTTTATATTATATTTGTTGTGTTGGATATAGATTAATCTGATTATTTTTGTGTTTGGTATGAATTAATATGCTTGTTAATTAGGTGAAAAAAAATTGGACAGCATATAAATAAATAATATATATTTTTAGATTTATTCATATTTCTAACGGATATATCCGTTAGTAAATATGTTAGTAAATTTTTTTTGTAAATTACTAACGGATATATCCGTTAGTATTAGTTGACAAACCGTTAGTATTCAATATAAATATTTTAAAATTAGTTGAAAAAACCGTTAGTAAGTAGCTTTCTAACGGATATATCCGTTAGAAATCCTTTGATTTACTAACGCTAAAATACTAACGGATATATCCGTTAGTAAATCCGTTAGTAATATTACTAACGCTAAAATACTAACGGATATATCCGTTAGTAACATTTATTCTAACGGATATATCCGTTAGTAATGAGGCCATATGGTGTAGTGGTTAGTGGTAGATTTGCAATCCTAGGTTCCTTAAACTTATTATAAAAATAAATATTTAATTACTTTCATAAGTTAGATTTACTTTTATTGTTATTAGTTTAATTCAAATTAAATTCAAAATCCGTTTTTCTTAATTAACTAAATTTAGGTTTTAAAAATTAAAGTGCGTAGTATTCAATCTCTGTGGGTTCGACCTTTACTTCTACACTGCAAATCTTTTGAAAGTAAAGTATAAGTTAAGCATACTTTTATATCTTGATTTTGACAACATCACTGTCCACAATCTTTTGGGCATAACCTAATTAATTTTTCAATAAAATAAAAAAAATATATATTGCAAGCTCAAGGAAGCTTGTTTTGCTGATAGTCAAAGCTGTCCAATGGAAAGTGGAAAGTGGCGCACTCAAAACAGAGATTGAATATGAGATTAATTTTTTTTATAGAGAAAATGCTCTAAACATTATATTGTCACAATCTTTTTAGCATTACTCGATAATCATATGAATTTTAAGTTCAATTTAGTTTTTCATGAAAAAATATTTTTTTGAGTTTTCCAATAATATGCGAGTCTGCGATGCACTTAAAATTAAGTTTGAGCGGGAGATATTTAAGTTTTTAAAATGGGCTAATTAGTATTAAGTCCTATTAGGTAGACCTTTATGGCAATAGGCCCAACCCAAAAAATAATTTAGTAATAGGTTCACAATTTTTTTGGACCATCTTAACCGTCTTTCCCGTCCCGAGCGCACACTACAGTTTCCCTTCCGAACTGAACATTTTGCTTTAAACCCACGGAGAACGCACATAGACAATCCACGATCACTACAAAAATCTTGGATTTTCAAATTCAAACACCAAATTTTTTTTTTAAGCCTTTGTTTCGTAAAAAAGTAGGATTCTTCATTCCATCACAATTTATTCAAGGTCTTGGGCGAAGAAATTTCTCATTGGTTGCGTCAATGATTACGGTGTGATTCCACAATAGACGGATAACGGGTAAGGTATACAAGCATTCTGTGTTTTTCATTTGTAGACTACGAAAATAACTATCATAATTTAGCTTCTTATTTTATCACACTCTTCATTGAAGTTTTCTGAATATTAAAAGTACTTTCAGTTTTGATAATTTTTAATTCACATACAGTACTTTAAATTTTTCATGTCAAGGAAAGAGATCTAAACAAATAGATAAATCAAAAAATTAATTTTGATACCAAACAATGGAAGTGAATAAGATCATATTTAGTTTTTTTTTTTAATTGAAAGTAGAAAAATTGTAAAACAAATTTCTCTCATTTGTAAAACAATTTACTAATAAAACAACTCTTCATGTTCTCACAACTTAAATTATTCTCATCAAAAAGTACATATAATTATTCTTCTTCCAGAAAATAAGAAGCAAAAAAAAAATTTAGTTTTCCTTCAACATAATCTATAAAAGAATATGAACTCATAAGGCTGATCAGATCAGAATTGATGCATTAAAAAATATTTTATAATTCTGATTCTGAAACTTTGGAATTTCAAAATTCCATTACGATTCTAAAATTTTGGATTTTTGAAAAGTTTTTGAAATGGGAATTATCTTTAGAATCTTTAGTCCTTTTTAATAAATAAAAAATTAGAATTTTAGTTGAAAAGAACATAAACCTTTCATATCATAAATTCTGCAAACAAAGTACAAAGGCATGTATTTTTGTCATGTCAGAATTTTCGGATCGGAATGTTTTGAAAATTAAAAATTTTAAAATTTCCAGCAACATTTCGATTCGAACTGGACTTATTCATTTAAAATTTTTCAGATTTTTTGAATTTTGCAATTTATAACTAATTTTACAATTCCATAATTGTTTAGAATTGATTACAGAATTTTTTTTTACATGCACCCATATGTCCACGTAATTAACAAGAATGGAACATAGTCAAAATTGTGAGGATGTTTTTTTTTTTTTGCAAAATCAAGACATATATAAAACAAACAA
The DNA here is from genome assembly GCA_033977485.1 of Hydrangea macrophylla. NCBI lineage: Eukaryota > Viridiplantae > Streptophyta > Magnoliopsida > Cornales > Hydrangeaceae > Hydrangea > Hydrangea macrophylla. The sequence continues at coordinate 31,792,988 of CM066989.1, forward strand.
TTAGGAAGTGTTTGAGTACATCACTTCAACACTTGAAAGATACTTTATAATCTAAAGAATTTGAATTAGACCTCTGATTACTCTTCTAGATTTTAATACCTTCAAAAAGATGTTAAGAAATATTTGTACGCGTTAAATGTTTAGCCAATTTGATCCTTCAATTTGTTAATATCTATCCTCTTGTGCATTAACCACGGGCAAAATACGTGATTTAAGACTAGTATATATATATATATGTATATATGGGGGCTGCTATATGATAACTTTGTACACCAATTTTTAGTGACCAACAAAATATTTTTAGCGACCAAAATTTTTTTTTAGCGACAAATCTTTTTAAAATATTTCATCGCTAAAAGTGGAAAAAAAAAATTTGTTGTTAAAGTTGAAAATTATTGATACTAAAAGAGTTTTTTTTCATCGCTAAAAAGACACTGTGTTGTAAGTAACATTTTCCTATTTATATATATATATATATATATATATGCAAATACACACGTGACACGTACACATATATGTGGGTACATACGCATAGACATACCTGCAGCTATCATATGCCAGAAAAGCTTCTGTCCTCTTCAATGTACACACATGAGAATTATTTGTTTCTATATCACCAAAAAAGTAAGGCCAATCAAAGCATTCCTCGTGGGGATTAATGCTTGAATATGACCCTGTTTGGAATTACGTTTGTGGTCCCATACTTGGTTTGAATCCTCGAAAGTTAAAAGATTTAACTATTTGGCTAACTTGGAGGCAACTTTTGTTGATAGTGACTTTAGGAGTTGAGTTTGTTCAGTTTTAAAGTATAGGGAGTGTTAGTGAAAAATAGTCATACTTTAGAAAATGTTACTGTAATTTACCCTTATATATTAGTTTCATAAAGAGTGCCCTCTTAGCTTAACTATTTTCAAGTAATATCAATTGGCATGTTCACTCAAACTTCTCATTCACATTCATTACAAACGATAAAACGAGTACGCATTACATATCATACCCCTTTCTGTCTCTCTCTTGTTCTTTTCGCATACAACCAATCTACTTCAATTCTAGCTGTGGTGTAGTGACTTCACTACATGTAAGACCATGCGATTTGGGTAAAGAGTAAAATTGGGAAGGGGACAAACACTTTAGAGAACAGTAAATTCTTTGATGTTAATGTGATATTTGGAAGTAGTAATTCAATTCAGATCTGAAAAAAAAAAAAAAGAAAAAAGAAAAAAGAAAAAAGAAAAAAAAAAGTGGGTATAGTCGAAGGTAAAGTCCGATTAATACATCAAACCAACACAATACTAATTTTTATGAAAATTGGATAAGAATGAGACTTGGAATTTGTTCTATTTTAAATATTAACAAACCCTTTGATAATCACATTTTACTTTCTTTCTTTCCTTTTTTTTTTTGTTTTTTTTTGCAAAGAGAAATAATAATGCATTAATCAGGACAAAAAAAGGGGGGGAAGTCACAGATTCCTCTTGAAAAATTCTCGTTCAAAACAGAAGAAGGTAAATCATCAATTGTAACCGACCCAAAAAAAATTACATGAAGCGTCCCAATGAATGAGCAAGATTGTGGGCAATTTTTTACCTGTGGGAGGAGTAATACTTTATTATCTAAAGTCACATTTTTCAAACATCATTAAGGCTTTGTTTGGTTTTTGGATTTTGGATTTCGTGAGGGAAGAGGAAAAAAAAAATATAGAGTACAACATTTTACTTTATTTGGTTAATAACAAAAATGATGAAAAAATAGAAAAGAAAAGAGAATAAATTAAAAAATAAATTGAATATTATAATTCATTTTTGTCTTTTTCTATATTATTTAAATATGAAGAAAAATAAAAAAAATCGTTTTCACATTTTATTTTCATTTTTTTAATAAGTTACAGAGACAACCCTCATGTATTATCTTTTTTTAATGAGCCCCATAGTGTGAGAAGCTTCTCACATGAGAATGAGAGTTTTAATCGTTGGATGAGCATCTAACCTTAAGATTTCCAGGAATCTGGAGAGAATTTAAGGCTAGATGCTCATCCAACGATTAAAACCCGCCTTCTCATGTGAGAAGCTTCTCCCAATAGCATTTCCCTAAATTTTTTATGAACGCATTCTTTGTGGATGTTTTGTGTTTGCCAGACATTACTAAAAAAAAAAAGTTAAAAGGTGCTCTCCCATTTTTCCTCCTAGTCATTGTACCTCACAGTGTGTTTGGTATGCCACAAACTAGAATAGAATTCATTTGCAATTCTATTTTGTGGAATTCTTGTGTTTGGTATGACACAAAACAAGAAATGAATTCATTTTGAATTCTACCCAATTCTTGTTTTGGGCTGTTTACAAATCCGACAAAAAATGGTCGGATTTGGCAAGAATTGATTTGGGATCTTCACTTCGTCTTCCTTTCCCAGCTTCTTCTTCTTCTTCGTTTTTTGCGTCTTCTTCGTCGTTCGTCGTTCTTCTGGTCTTCGTCTTCTTTGTTTTCGTCTTTCTTCTTCTTCTTCTTCTTTGCCTCTTCTTTTTCGTCTTCGTCTTTCTTCGTCTGATCTCCTCTTCTTCTTCGTCTTCGTCTGGTTCTTCTTCCTTCGTCTGGTTCTTCTTCGTCTGGTTTGGTAAATTTGAAGGTCTGTTTGAGTATTTTAGTAAATAGCTGTATTTCCTTTTAATTCTATTATTTTCATTTCTGTTTTAGACCAAACACAAGAATTAAAATTACAAATTAATTTAATTTTTTTCTTTTCTCTTCTATTCTATTCAATTCAATTATTTTTTATTTTACAATCGTAGCAAAAGGAGTATCAGCCTTCCAACCACAGTCTCTCTCACAGTCACAGTCAACATAGACACTACCTTCTTTGCCTTCAAAATTTTCTGATTAAAAAAATCCCATCTTTTACGCATTTCGTGAGCTTCTCGTCCCCCCTACTCTCTGTAACTCTGTCTGCCTAACCTCTCTCTCTCTCTCTCTCTCTCTCTCTCTCTCTCTCTCTCTTTCTCTCTCTCTCTCTCTATATATATATATCTATATATTTCTTCTTTTTATTCAAATAAATATTTCTTCTTTTTCTTCAAATAAATTGTAAATTCACATCCGCCATTTATACACATTGGTAGAAAGAAACTAAGAGAGAGAGAGAGAGAGGGAAAGAGAATGAATTTCGAGCTGAAATTCTGGATCTGAACTTGTCGTTCAATCATTCGATAACACAAATGGGGGTTTTGGGGGAATCGTGGTGTTTCTGCAATGGGGGAGGCAAGTCCGAGAGGATGAAGGCGGCCATCTTCTCCGGCAAAGGTTCGGCTATGGCGAGAATCGCCGGCTCCGGCACCGGTTTCCTGATCCACCGGAATCTATTGTTGACCACTCACGTTAACCTTCCGTCGGTGGCCGCCGCAGAGGCTGCGGAGATCCGGCTGCAGAGCGGTGTCGCCGCTACACTTTTCCCTCACAGGTTAGGGTTTTGAAATGTCACACCTATACAGCATATATATATATATATGAATATTCGTGCATTTGATTGTCATTGTAAGTGCGTGTTTTTGTGAAACACTAGAGAGAGAGGCCACATTCATAGGTTGAGAATCGTGAAATTTTGAACAATTTTTGTTTGAAGTTTTTTTTTTTCTCATGATTGTGGTGATTTTGGATCTGATAGTGTTTTTTACTTCACAATGGTTTATCAGTAAACTAATTTTTGTATTTTCCTCACTTCTTTGTTTCGAGTTAAATTCCATATTGGCCTCATTTTAATAATTTTATCTAAAGCTGTAGTACGAGGTTTCTAATTTTAGAACTTATGTGGAGTATGCAATTTCCCATATTTCAGCTTTGAAATCTCCTAGATCCTTCTACATTAATTGACTGGGGCGGAGCTAGAAAATCAATCAGGGGGCTTGATAAAGCCTAGTGTAGGGGAATTCGGGAGCAGCGCCCCGATTTTTTTTTTTTGGGACCTATTTATACATATTTTGTGTACATTTAATGTAGATGATATAACCTGATGATGTAAAAATTATTAAAAAAATAAGAGGGAGAGGCTTTTATATAACTAGCACAAAACATAAGAGAGCGAGCGCTTGCTATGATCAAATTGTAATTGGTTGGGGGGGGGGGGGGGGGGGGGGGGGGGGGAGATGGGCGCGCTTGGTTTTTTATAATTTTCAGGGGGGCTTAACTATGTTTCTTTTAGGGTGAATCTAATATTTTTCAAAAATCTAGGGGGGGCTTGAGACACCCCACACTCCTCCCCCCCTTGTCCCTTGATCAGTCCGCCCCTGTTAATTGTGGTGCATTTTCGAGGAGGTATAGATGAACAATGATTATTGATTTGGTAATTCTACAGAAGAAATGATAGGAAGATGACCCTTTTGAGCCTGTTTGGGAATAACCAAAATAGGATCTGGTTCAGTCCAAGTTCATTATCAATATTGTGTCCCATTCAGTTTGTCTTATGCTATATCATTATCTTCCAAGATATATAATGCTACACTGAAAAATCAAGAAATAAGCACGGAAAGAGCTAAATTAGTTGTTTCCACTTTCCACCGTTTATCGTTCTCTTTGACAGGAGAGTGAGGCCCAAACCTGCATGCTAAGCTTCATGGTATCATCAGATCAGATATACCCTAGTTTAGCATTTGTTCATTTGAGTTTTCGCCGGAGTTGGTGCAATCACTCATCTACACTGTAATATGGAAGGATATTGGAGTTTTTTTAGTAAAATGGTGCTATTAAGGAATAGGCAGTCGCCGACTGTAGAAACACATAAGGATGTGTCGTTTGTTGACCTGGTCTTATTGTGGTGTTCAGATGGGTGGGCTGGTTATAAACTTAACATTTAGGTTTATTTTATCGAAGCTGATCTTGGTATTTGATTGGAATGTTCAGATCTTGGAAAGCCAATTTCTTAAAAAAAAAAAAAAAAAACAAAACAAATCTTGTTGCAAAACTACTTGAATCCTAAATGAAATATATGTGCATTTCAAATGAGAAATTAAACAATTTGAAGTTATTAAATTGACTCCTTGTACAAAATTGGGATCTGCAATTTAGGTTTTCTTATGTATATTATTATTGTTACATCGCAAAGGAAAGTTAAGAATTTTGACATTAACTGATATGACATTCAGTTTCTCCTGAAAAAGAAAAATGATAATATATATATATATATATATTCATTTGGGGTTAAAGAATGTCATATTTGTGAAATTGTGAAACTTCAAGAGTTCTTTAGTTAGTTTTCATTGGAAGTTCAACCTAAGGAGCTTAGGAACCCCGACGTTAATGAGAGTAACCACAGCAAAACATTCTTTTGCAACTATAAGTTGATATTCGTGTATATGGTGCCATCTGAATTTGCAGCCCTGCGTTGACCCTCCAGTTTAATAGACATCTCAACAAGCCTAAAAAATGGTTACACAATAGTTACATGGATTATGGGACACCTTTTTACCCCAAAAGTCTATTTGCTGCCTAAAAAGTCCAATAAATCTGTGCTTCCCAAATTAAACCAAAGTACTATTTGTTCTCTCTCTCTCTCTCTCTCCAGAATTCTATGGTCAAGGATGGATCTAGGGGGGGGCGAGTGGGGGCGACCGCCCCCCCTAGATTTGGAAAAAAACACTTAATTATACTAGTATTATTAGTAAATACACGTTAAGTGTATACACTCGCCCCCCCTAAACTTTTTTCTTAAGTATTAAGCTTGCCCCCCCCCCCCCCCCCCTTAATTTTTTTTTTAAAACCTGATGTTTATATGTAATTTTTTAAAATGTTTGGTGTATTGATAAATATAAATTCTGAATTTAGTTTACAAATTGCTTCATACCTTGTTAATTCAAATAATTTGTATTTTTCTCACCTTATACAGTTATCTCATTATAAAAAATGTATAAGTAAACCTCAAAAAAAAAAATTCGGGGGCGCTGCCCCCGAACCCCCGCAAGTTTTCGCCCCCCCTACACTAGATTCCTGGATCCGTCCCTGTCTATGGTGTTAGTGAGCCTTGATGCAGATCAGAGGCTGATGCTTTCCGAAGAATGACTGGTCATTGCACACCCCATTCATCTTATATATTGCACAAGTGATAACATCACCGATATTATGGGACACAAGGCTTGGTTTGGTTTGGTATAACATCACCGATATTATGGCAATAGACTCTTGCAAAATCATTGATATTATTCATATTCCTTCCACTTGGACTAGTAGGCTAATGATAGAAGAAATGTTGTATTAACATTTTCCCAAAATATCTTATGCTTGATCCAAGTCCCTGTATAAAAGCCGTTCTCGTTAGTTAATTCACCCCTTTCATTTTAATTTCAGGTTTTTCATCACGAGTTCCGTTCTTGATCTCACTATAGTGGGTCTAGATGCAATGGATGGAGACTCAAGTGTCCAGGCTCAGCAGCCTCACTACTTAAAAACCTGTTCTAAACCAAATCTTGATTTAGGTAATGTGATTTACCTTCTAGGCTACACAGAGAAAAAAGAGTTGACTGTTGGTGAAGGAAAGGTGGTTATAGCCACCGACAATCTCATAAAGCTCTCAACCGATGGCATAACTTGGAGCCCAGGCTCTGCTGGCTTTGATGTGCAAGGCAACCTTGCATTCATAGTCTGCGATCCTATGAAGCTAGCCACATCTCCAAATACAAAGTCCTCTTCGACTTCAACTTCTTCATCATCTTCATGGAAGAAGGATTTTCCTATGCAATTCGGTATTCCGATTCCGATCATCTGGGACTGGTTAAATCAGCATTGGGAGGGCAATCTCGATGAACTCAACAAACCCAAGTTACCTCTCATCCGATTAATGTCTACAGGTCAGAAGAGCGAGCATTCTTGTGCTTCCTTCACGATGAGACGGGTTTTCAAGTCAACCGAGCCTGAAAATGATATAACCCCGTCATCATCAATTGTAATCTCAAAACCTACGGATCAGCCAGGACCAAGTTGCTCTGCTGCACCAAATGCTTTCAACGATGTAACCGTAGGTACTGATCCACGGGTTACCCATGTTCAGGGAATTCCAGCTCCCGAAATTTACGAGTCACCAAGGTTTACCTCGGGCCCTATAAGGAAGAAAGGAAAAACACAAATCCAGCTTCTAGACATTAATTTTCCTCCAAAGATTGCCAAAACTACAGTTTTACCAGAGTCAGATGAGAATCAGTTCAAGGAACGTCCATGGCAGCACCCATGCGGGGAAGATGAGTTCAGTGACAGAGGACAGACGGGTCCCATAGCAGATGCTGACATGGCATCGACGGGTTCTGTAAACGGTGCCCAGAGTGAGGTCCTGTCCAGCTCATCTCCAGTTGAGGTTTTGGAGGTGCAAGATGGGTATAGCAGTGCGGGAGAGACTACAATGTACTCAGCCGAAACTGCTGAAAGTCGTAATTATACGAGTCCTAGAGAGGGAAAGTTTCAGCAAGTAGGGAGGAGCCAAAGCTGTGTGAATTACAACAGATGGGGGGCTTCGGCTCATAGGAATCCAGTGGCCCGAAGGGAAATGGTAGAAAAGCAGAGAAATTTCATGCAAGGAAGAAAGGTTTACTCACAGGGGGAGAATTCCCAAAGGTGTAATGTCTACTTCAGCCCAACTGTCGCCTCCATCATGAAGAAAAGGAACAATTTAGAGCAGCCAAACAGGCCCCGGCAAAGTGCAATTCACTCGTCTCCGAGATGGATGTTCTAAAAATGTCGTATATTTCGGGACCCGTTTGGATTGACTTCTAGTTTGACGTTTAGGCAGAAACAGAAGTAGAAGCCTAATTATCTAATTACGAGGGCACTGTGGGAATTAAAAAAATTCCCAGAGTGCAGTTCACTCATCTCCCAGATGGGTGTTCTAAAAATGTGATCTATATCTATATATATATATATATATATAAGCTCTTTTACCATTGAACTTGCACTACTTGGTTTACATTTTTTGCCTATACTGTAACTAGTTTGTTGAGACCATGTATGTGCAGGCCAATGCAAAAGATGAATAAGAAAATTCAGCAAAGATTTATTGTTTTTGCTCAGTGTTTTGGTTGCCGTTAATCTTTGTTTGTTGTTTTGAAAGGAACTGTGATGGCCATAAAATATACTCCTACTCTCTATGTCCCTAATTATTAGTTCTTTATTACTTTTTTGGATGTCCCATTTTAAGAGTCCATTTAAAAAATCAATGTATTTTAATTAGTTTACCATATTTATCTAAAGCTCTTGACACTTTTTTTTTTCTTTTTTTTTTTTGGGTTAAATACAATTTACCCTCTGTGGTCAGGCCTATTTTCACTTTACCTCCATGTGGTTTAAAAGTGGATACTTAACCCCCTGTGGTTTTCGATTAAAGTGAAACTACTAAGATTTTCTTAAAAATAGTCCCGCATGGAGACTAGTCTGTTAAAATTAGCCCCACCTTAAAATTAATCCCACATAGGTAGTTAACCCCAAAATTAGCCCCCTAAATTGGTTAAATGTTAAAAACTAGCCCCCACATATGTGGGTTAAATGGTAGAATTATCTCCACATGGGGGGATTAACCCCAAAGTTAACCTCAGAATGGGGGTTAACTGTTAATATCTTTGGCCAATTTTAGAATTTTTATCAATTTTGAAGAAAAAACTTAACAGTTTCACTTTAGTCTAAAATGACTATAATACATTTTAGGTTTGCTGGATATGCTTGTTTCCGTACTGTACGTCATCCAGATTTTACAGTTTAAAGTTGATTCTCAGAAAGTACTATTATTTAGAACAAATCCTCGAACTTTTAATGCAAGAACAATCTACCATTGTCATTACCTAATCCAAATAGGCTTAATGGTGATGTGTATACTATAGAATTATTACACCAGCCAGACCTTAAAGTTGTGTATTTCACTGGTCGATTCCAGACCTACACCCCAATATGTTGGTCAATTACCACAGAACCCCAGCAATATGTGTCACACCCCAACCCGCCTCGGGCAAGTTGGGACACGTGTAACAAGCCCACACGTTCAAAACACCCTTAATTCATTAATAAACACATGATTTAGACTTACTAAAACAGCTCCGTTGACACAAAACCGACCCAAGGGCAAAATGGTCATTAATAAAGTATAGCAAATTTTATATGGAAAGATAGCTCTTTGAGTCCCGGTTCCAACTCAAAAAACGGTGCGCGAATCCGAGTTTTGTAGAGAGAGTTATGCTTGTTTCCGTAAAAGCTGACAGTCAGTTTTCATAGGGGCGGATCGATCCGCGAAAAGGGCGGATCGATCCATATCTGGGAATTTCTAGCAGAATGTCCCCGAAAAGGGGTGGATCGATCCGCGGAAAGGCCGGATCGATCCGGCTTGTACAGAACAGTTCCCTACTGCTTAAAAACATCATTTTTCAAGTCCAAACTTGTTCCAAACTTCCCAAAACTTTGTGAAACCCTTAAAACTCATTCTCAAAGCATTTTCAAATGTTTCTAACATTAACACAACATCTCTAAAGCATGGATTGACAATCAAACACACAAATTCTTCCTTAGGATCATGAACTTACATCAAAATCCATATTTCTCCCCTTTATACTCATGACCATTCAATCATAGGAGAACTCAAGTTAAATTTACAACCAAAAAGGACTTTCTTCCAACATTATACAACTTGTGACTAACAAAGAAACCACCATCAACATAGGACATAGTTAGCAATAACCCAACCTTTCAAGATACAAGTCCTCCAAATACAAGGTGATCCTAACACTTTCAAAACACAAGATGTTTTTTTAACCCATGGATTACAAAGACTACCATTAACCAAAACTTCTATACACATGTACATATCAACATAACTTGTAACCCCCACGCCCAACCGTCGCACGGATCATTTCCTCTCGTTCTCCCGTTCGGTACCTGCGATGGTTATTCAATAACCACAACAGAAAATATATTTTCGTTTAAGCTTTCGCTTAGTGAGAGAACTAATCATGCTATTGGAATGTTTAATATGCAAATGCAACAATCACTATAAACATCAACCAATTGATCTCCGGAAAGTCAAGTAACACAAGCCACCACCCCCGGGTCCTTCTCACCCCGGAATTTCTCACTCTTTTGGCGCATATAGCACAACACACACTCTCTTGTGACCCCGAAGGCGTCACCGGCATTTCATTGTGGTCGTCACCACGTCCTACTCATTGAGGACTTCCTATCCCTTACATATGGGACCTATAAATGGTGCTCACTACTTGACTTCCCTTTGATCCACATAAGCATTTAAGCAACTTAACATATAGGCATATAAGCATAGCAATTTCATAACTTTGACATGCTTTTTCCCCAATTTCAACAACACATATAAACATAAACATGGATTAAGCATTCTAAGCCAACAATTATTACACAAACATATCTAAACACCCAATTTTGGGATTAGAGCACTCACCTCTTTGATTTATACACAACTAAGCTTAGATTTCCCTAATTCCTTCCCAAGTTTAGCTCAATTCCTAGTTGGTGATAATCCTACACAAGTTTGGTATCCAGAACATCGTCTATTAAAAACGGTTGCCGTAAAAACGTTGCCGAAATTGAAAACAAATTACATGCATGTGATCCTCTTACCTCCACGAGTCCAAATCCGGTCTCAGTTTGTGAATCCGACGCCGGACGGCAAAGGAACGGCAAGAAACGTCGTCGAGAATTTCCGTCGCCGACTCGAGCTCTTCGTTCTCTTGAATTTCTGGAGATTTCCAGCTCATTAACACTTATGAGACACATATGCAAGACATGCATATGTGTTGTCCCCTTTTTCCCTTATTCCTACTTACCTCCCCCAACTTTCTATAAGTTTTATTATGAAGCCCTCAGGTTAATTACGTTAACTACCCATCTTTTCTAAAAGGATTTAATCTAAGTCCCGCGTGGGTCCCAAATGTGGTCCCACATAATTCATGAGGTTGCTATTAAACCTACCAATTATTAATTTTATTCAAATACGCTCTCACATGGGTACCCAAATTGGTCCCCTTTCCTATCATAAGACATAATAATATCATTCAGCATTTAAACAAGTAATCATATAAGCACATAATGACATCGAAATGCAAATTATTTTAATTAGACCCTCGTTGGGCCCCACTTTTATACCAGTCCTGCCTTTCACAGGACTTTCATCTGTGTCCGCATTTGAACACCTTTTCACATGTGGGTTCATAATCCCACCTTAATTCATCTCATGCATTAATTATCTTTAATTAACACATATTATTATCACATTAATCTTCTTTTCCGGGTACGGGTGTTACAATATGAGTTTTGTATCCCAAAGATTAGATCAAGAGTTCATAGATACCCCCAAAAATGTGTTTAATTCTCCATGAAATGTAGCAAAACCAAAACGTTACAACATTTCGTTCAAGCCCATAAAAGATCAACCAACCATGGCAAATTGCTACATCTCACAATAATTGCCTTACTCTTCTGTGTGAATTGTTGATTGGTTTCCATTTTTCTTTTTAAAAAAATTGTAAGGGAAAAAACAAATATCGATAAAAGAACACAATAGAAAGTGGATTCAAATTCTACATTTATAGACATATTTTGTACGAGTATAATAGTAAAATTTTAAATCTAGCTATTGGGAAATGTATAGCCGTTGAAAGCAAATATGGCTGTTGGCACTTTTTGCCATACAAATTTGGTGTAGCACTTGGATTTGGGAATGCCATAGCTTCTCTCAAATACTAGAGAGGATTTGACTTTGTCAAATTTTGAAAGATTGTATAGCAGGGTGCTGCAGAGCACAATTAGTTGGGTGGCTGCCCAACTTTGGCTGCGAGAACATAAGTGTCAGGACTTGGGTGACGGGGGCGAGATTTGAACTCTGGTATAAGCGTGTGACATGGTGAACTATTTTACCAAATAGACTAAGCCATTGCTATTGCTGTTACGGTCATGAAGCATTAATCGTTTTCAAATTGAATGTGGCAGGCTAGTAAATGAAAAACAACTGATAACTTCAAGGATATCACCATTAAACAATTAAGCAACCATATAATCATCAAATAGGAATACAAAAATATCGCATTACCACTGTAAGAACAAGTGGCATTAAATTTAGGAACGCTTCTAGTTATGTGAACTTCAACACACCACTACAACAATTTGAATAAAATAAATAAAAGAAGGGTAAATTACTCTTATCTTTGTAGAGGTAAGGTCAAATTACACAGATTTCCTTTATGGTATGCAAAAACGCATTGACCTCCCCTACTTACGAAAACCTAAACTTTATACAAAATACCTACGTACCCTTATGGTTAATAAAAATTATTAATTTACAAAATTTTAAAATTATGAACAGATAAATCTACCATTAAAAAATAAATAAACTTCCATGTACGTATTAGGGAAAAAAATATTATGCTCAACAATATTTCGCTTCCATATATTGTCACCAAAATTTCCTTTTGAAACCTCTAGAATTAATTATTTCATTTAGGACCTTCGATTTTTATATTGGTTTCAGTTAAGGACAATTGAGGCAAAATATGATTATTAATGGTCTTCAATAATTGTCCTCAAATAAAACTAATTGGCTTCAGTTTTCTTGTATTGAAACTCACTATTTGTGGCGCGCGATCGCAACACAAATACTTTGCTTGGCGCCTCAAACTGACAATTTAAAAATCAAAAGCCTTAAGCAAAATAATTAATTTTAAAGGGTTCAAAATAAAATTTTGGGAAAAATATGGGGGACTGAAAGGTTTTTTTTTAGCTAACAATGTTAGTGACACCAATGAGCTATGTGGCACGGATACGAACACGAGTACGACATGACAGCGTCACAAAGACATACCATATCTTAAAAGGGATCTTCTATGACTTATGATGTATTATATATCCCAATTTGATACCAAAATATTATAACTTAAGTTCTGCAATGTTGTAGGTAGATCTCAAAATATAGTAACTTTGAAAACCACTTAGGACATGTTTGCGCGTCCACAAATTTGGATTGAATCATTCATAATTTATAAAGCATTTTGATATAGAAATTCATCATCTTGAATGAGATCATTTAGGAAAATAGAGAACCTCACAACATTTCGTATAGGTGATCATTCCTAGTTTTGCTTACGATGACATAATTTATGAGTTTAAGTATAACTTTTAAACAAAGCTACCATTTTCCTAATTAGCCTCATTCAAGGTAATGGATTTCTTTACCAATTTTTTTTTTTTTAATAGATTGTAAGAAATATGTGGGCCATACGGGCACCCACATATCATTAGACTGGGTCCAATGGGCTTGGGCTCTTGAAGCCCTAGGGTTTGGTCATTATGTGTGTATATATATATATGATATAAACACGGTTGGGCAGCCAATCTCTCTCTCTCTCTCCCCTCTATCTCTCACGGTTTTCTCTCTCAAGGCCATCACCATTGGAGCATGGGATTTAGCGCGTGACATTGACGGAGACCGCTCTAGTAGCGTCTTCCACGACTTATGCGAAGCACAAGAGAGTACACGGAGTCTAACAAGGAACAGCAGTTCGTGGGTGAAGTCGTTGGGCTCGTAACAACACTGTTCGACGATCCGTTGGGTAATTCCGCTAGGTAACGATCCTATACCCGACTCGTATGCTTGCGTGCATATTTATTTACATTGATATCAAAGCCGCCAGGTTGTTGATTCGCCCAATTTTGAACCCATATCGAATCTACCATTAAAGCTTAACCAATTTTTTTTTTTTTTAACATAAACCCTATTTTCGAATTTTGAAGTGGGTCTACATCGAAACTCCAATGGGGTTCCAAATTTTTAGCATGGTTGTGTTCCTTATGGTCCCTAGAGTCCCCCCACAAAGTCCCATGGATTGCTTATCTCAAACAAAGACGAAATCTGAAACCCTAAATTTCTGGGTATGAAAATCCGATTTTTTTTTTCTCAACTTTGTCCTCAATTTCTGGAAGATTTACACATCCAATGCCTCTGTTTTTTTGGCTCAAACTTGTTCTACGCCACGAGGACTTTCCAACCATATATAATACAAGGTTATTGGATCAAAATTGAGGGAGATATAAGCGTTGAAAGTAGGGGGGTCGCGCAACCTGGGATTGCAATTTCTAAGGTTTCAGGAGGAAGAAGATGACCACGCGGGCCAATCCCACGCGCGCCGGCGGTGCGTGCCGCGCGTGCGGCAGCGCTGTTGGTGGTGTGGGCCTCACTCCGGCGAGTGTGGGTCCCCATTGGCCTGTAGTTTTTTAACATATTTTTTATTAAAATATTCCAGAAAAGTGTTTAATTAATTTGTATTTAAAACAGTTTCTGGGATTAAAAACTAAGTTTTTAATGGTTTTTAACTGTTTAAATTACTTTAAAATTCTAGAAATATTTGGAAAATTAATTTTTTATTTTTCCTATATTATGGACACTGAGTGAGACTAGAAATAATTTTGTGGTAAACTGTTTCATTATTTTTGGTATTTTAGAGCATAAAATATATGTTTTATATGTGTTTTTAATTGCTTAAAATATCCAAAAATACATATTAATTTTTGAAATTAATATATAGTGTTTAGTACACTGTAAGGGACTCTAAGATAATTTTTGTGTAAATTATCATGTATTTATGGTATTTTAGAGCATATAATTAATGTTTATTGACGTTTATTTAATTGCGTAAAATAGCCATAGTACATTATTAATAAGGGACATAAGGTACACTATTTTGAGACCATATAAAATTTTGTGGGACCCATAGATAATTTTGGTAAATTATCTGAATCATATTAATATTTTAGAGCATATAATTGTGTGTTTTTGCACACGTATTAAATTGTTTAAAATATTTTTATTAATTATTAGTTCAGAGAATTAACACAATGTGTTTAGAACACTAGTGGTAGCTTGAGAAAATTATTTTAGTGCATTTTCTCGCTCTTTGGGACATATTTTAGAGCACATATATAGTATTGAGTACGCAATATTAATTACTTAAAATATAACCAATTATAGTTATTAATTCTTAAATTTAATGTATATTGTTTTTGTACACTGATTGGAGACTTGAGAAAATTTTTTGTGAATTATCTCATTTTTGTTTTGGTATTTTGGAGCATAAAGTTTATGCTTATGGCATTTATTTAATTGCTTAAAATAGCCAAAATAGAATATTAATTTTTTCTTTGAAATTAATATAGGATGTTTAGAACACCATATTTGACCACTAAAAATCATTAGAGAACAAATTCCTTGAAATTTTTGTATTTTTTGGGAATTTAGTTGCTCATAGTTAATTTTGTTTAACTAGATCAATTTATTTTGTTAAATTGATTCAAAATATTTTTTGGGCCATGATGAAATTCTAGAAATTCTTTATTTATAATGAAAATCATTTTTTCAGTTAATTAAATTTTTCATAAGGTATTAAATTAATTTATTAATTTTAATAGCCCTTAACTAATTGGTTTTAAAATATGTTTTAAGACCTAAAATTGTGTTAAAATTAGTGAAAAATACAGGACTTTTCATTGAATTTTTTCTTAGCTTATGGGAGCTATCCGGGCTTAGCAATGAATTAGTTCATTGTATTTTATTATTTTTAGAGGCTCGCTGCATTGTTGGTCATGTTTAAAATTACTGTTATTTGTGATTGGTTGACCCCGAGACCTCTAATCCTCCTCCTTAAATGGAGTGATGGATTAGTCCATTCATTTTTTAAAGGGGCATTTACCAAAAAGGACCTCAGTACACCATTTATTAAATTAAAGTACAAATTAGTGAGTGACTTACTAAAAAGGACAAAAATTTGACAGCTGGTGCTCGCACGGTATAAGTACGCGCACCATAGAATTTTTCATGCACAAATTCTCAACCGCCACTGCTTTCACGCGCCACAAACGCTCGCCCCACGCGCGCCACGCGCGCGCCTCCCTTTGCTAGCTGCTCGCACCGTGTGAGCATTGTACCTTATTATTTTTAATTTCAAAAAATGTTTTTATACTTTAAACATCCATAACTTTTGACCTACAGCTCCATTTTTCACAAATTTTATACCGTTGGAATCGTGTCGACGAGAGCTACAAAACTAGTACCATTGTTGATATGTTTTGAGAAATTTTTTTTTTCATGTTTTTACATACATGAATAATAAGTGAAATTTCACTTGATTATACATAAAATATTAAGTGAAATTTCACTTAATTCTAGAGCTTTTAAAAGCTCTCCTAAAAAAGCCCTAAGTTCAATTTTTGCAAAGCTCATAACCTAGTTATCAAATGAATTAATATGAAATTGTGTTTTAAAAAAAAGAGAAGCACCAAAATGGGGGCCAAACTAAGCCTTAATGTTCATGTACGAGTTAAGTGAAATTTCACTAAATATTCATATAGGCATAGCGATTTGTTTTTTTTTTTTTTTTTGTTTTTTGTTTTTTGTTTTTTAAACAATGCATATTTTGTTAATATAAGCAAATTTCATAATCAATTATAAAACACAATTTTTCAACCAAAACAAATGCAGGAATTCTTGTTAAAAATCGTCTTTTTTTAAATTTATTGTTTATATGTTTTGAGAAAAAAGATTTTCATGTTTTTACATACATAAATAATAAGTGAAATTTCACTTGATATACATAAAATATTAAGTGAAATTTCACTCAATTCTAAAGCTTTTAAAAACTCTCCCAAAAAAAACCCTAAGTTCCATTTTTGCAAAGCTCATAAACTAGTTACCAAATGAATTAACATGAAATTGTGTTTTAAAAAAGGAGAAGCACCAAAATGGGGCCAAACTAAGCCTTAATGAGGTAGCAATGACTTTATTGCTATTCGTCTTTTTTTAATTTTTTTTTTCTCAAAACATATAAATTTGGCATACATAAATATTAAGTGAAAATTCAATGAACCCGTACATGTTTTCTTCCTGAAAAACTTGAAGTTAAACTTAACATTCGTATACTCGTTTAGTGAGATTTCACTTAGTAGGTTAAGTGAAAATTCACTAACTATCCCAAAGGTCGATAGAAGTAACTTCTAGAGTTTAAGGTATAATTTGATACTTTGTTAAAAAGTCCTCAAGTGCCAATTTAAGTAAAATTTCACTTAATATTCATATACAAGTTCAGTGAAATTTCACTTAATATTTTTATATGCCAAGTGAAATTTTACTTCTTTTTTTCTCTTTCATATTAAACAATGCATATTTCCTTTATAAAAAAAAAAATTCAAATTTCACAAATCAATTATAAAACATAGTTTTTCAATCCAAACAAATGCAAAATTCTTGTAAAAATTCACTAAAACTCTCCTTAAGAACAAAGTAAACATTCGGTTTTTTTTTTTCCTCACATCATATCAACTTGGCATAATATGAAATCCAAAATTTTATTAGGTTCGTTTGGAGCATAATATGTAAAAATAAGAATTTTTTTCTTTTGCTCAAAAGGTATCAACAATGGTACTAGTTTTGTAGCTCTCGTCGACACGGTTCCAACGGTATAAAATTTGTAAGAAACAGAGTTGTAGATCAAAAGTTATGGAGGTTTAAAGTTTAAAAAAACTTTTTCGAAATGGATATGATATGGTACAGCCACTCACACGGTGTGAGTGGCTGAAACAAAGGAACGCGCGCGTGAGGGAGATGGTTTCATGAGATTTTCTATGGTGCATGCACTTATACCATGTGAGCACTGATAAGATTCCTTTTGTCCTTTTTAAAAAATGGTCAAACCTTTTGGAGTTTGAAACTTATGAGGGTTACTTGTAGGGATTTTCCAACAATTATCTATTTTTTAAATAGACCGCATGAGAGCTTGGTGTATGTGATTAATGCATTAATATGAATAAAATGAATGGACGATTAATTGACAATTTATGGAGCTTGTGTCCTCACGATGTATGTTTAATGTTGTTTCTGTGTATGTATATGAACAAAGTATCCCTATTTTTTATGGCTATAAATGTAATGTGAGGATGGATGGTTTTCTTTGTTCATAAATCATACACTTGAATTACCTTACCATGAGCTCTAAGTTGCCAATTCGGACCCACGTGGATGTCCATGTGCACTTCTTGTTGCATGGCGCACTTTGTATCATTGTGGATGATCTTAGATAGGTAATTGTACCATCTAATTGATGTTTATTTAGAAAAATCAATTATAAAAGGTTTTTCTTGATTTACAAAATTAAGATTTGATTAATGAGCAATAGCAAATTTTTTGGTCTTAAATTGTAAAGAGGGGAAAACTCATTTGTAATTGAATTTTAAAACAAACTTTATGGAATGTGCAAATAATAATGTCAATCCTTTGCGCATGTTCTCAAATATTTTTAAACCACACTTAATTAATCTTTATAAAAGTAACAAGTTTAAAAATGACTAATTTTTGTAATATGGCACTGCAAAGTAACACACCTACAGAGTAAGTAAGAGCTTATGGGCTTTAGACTTATTCTATAGTCCAACCCATTAAACCGAATAATGGGCCTCCGGCCCGATTTCATTATAAACCTTGAAAGTCTATGACACTTGACTCGAGAAGGATCATAGCACGCGCTTTGTGATAAGCAGCATGCACTATGATCTTGTTGGGAAGTATCAGTACTACCCAATAGCAAAAGTAATGTGAGATCAGCTCGAATTTGTTTTCGATGGCACATTCACTACTAGATTAAGCATCTAGTTATGAAGTTCGAAAAAGTAAAGGAAACGTTCTAAGTACACGATGACTGGACATCCAAGGTCGATGACATGTACGATTCGTGATTTCAGATTACTCGAAACATCTTTACTGGCGAACTGCAGTTTCAGGCTATGATTAGCTCTTTGCCTGATTCGCGGGTCCATAGAAAACAAATCATGATCCACAATGAAAATGTTAAATTTTTGATTTTAGACATTTCCGACATGTTGAGCTGAATACGGAGTGCCAAAAGGTAAGGCAAACCGTATTGCTACACTCTTGACCACGACTTCCATAAGTGGAAGTAAGCTCAAGGCTAGTGGGCCTAAATGCAATGGCAAGGGTAAACCCGCCTAATGGCAAGGGTAAACCCGCCTAGAGGCAGGGTGGGGCTAGCAAGTTTGCTCCCAAGGCTAACAAGGTGGAAGAGCGCAATTGAGGGCGTTTTTCAATTCGGTGGTAATAGGATGGATGTTTTTGGATGGTAGTGTTACTAGGACATGGTTATCTAGGGATAACTACTAAAGAGTTGTTTTTAATGATTCTAGTTTCTTCTGTCATTCATTTATTCTGAGACATGGCATGCTGGACTTGGACGCATAACATGTGGTAGGATGACTTGATTAGCTTGAGAAGCCCTTTTGGGCCCACTTGCTAAGGTTGACCTACCTATGTGTGAGTCTTGCTTAGTTGGCAAAGCATGCTGAAAGTCTTTTAGAAAGGCTATTAGAGCTACTCAAGCATTAGAACTAGTTTACTCAGATATCTGTGGACCTACGGTTGTAAATGCACGTCATGGCGCCCCTTATTTTCTTTTTCTTTTTTTATTTTTATTATTATTTTTTTTTATATATAGATGGTTTCGCACGATATGAGGATCGCGAGTACCTATCTCATCAGTTCTGGGAACTGTGTGAGAAAAAAGGGAAAATGCAAACAACTTCCTATTCTAGAAACTACGCAACAATATGGTGTTGTAGAAAGAAGGAATAAGACATTCCTAGATATGGCTAGGACAATGATGGCACAAGTCTACCTCCTAATGTTGTTTTGGGGGGATGTACTATTGATTGCTGCCTACATACTAGAGTGCCTCTTCTTAATAAGTTCCTTCTACCCCCTTATGAGCTATGGAAAGGCGAAAAGCTCATTTTGGAGCATTTGCACCTGTGGAGCTCAGGAGGTTATGTTCACTATACCTCGCATAAGTGTGAGAAACTACGCCCAAGAGCTAGAAAGCATATCTTTATAAGGTATTCTAATAGCTTGACAGGATATGTTACGTATGATGACCAACCGGGCATAGGAATGACAGAAATGGTATCACTTGATATTGAGAATGACTTCCCCAGATTGGTAATACTAAGATATATCTTGACCTCTACGAGTTGGAGGATGTTGAAGACAACATACCATCTTTAAGCGAGGGTGGGAAGATTGAGATTCCACATCCAGTAATCGCTAAAAAATGGTACTAGTCTCCAGCCGAGTGGGAGTACCCCACTAGCCGCTAGTGGGAGTGTACCAGATAGTGGGAGTACACCACTAGGCACTCAAGATTCTCAGGTAGTACACTATATGGTGATGAGGAAAAAGTTCCCTATCGCTGTTTTGAAATTGAGGAAGACATTTTCATATGTGTGCAAATGTGTGCACAAGTGGATGAGGATGAGCCTGCTTCTTTTATTGAAGCTTTTTTCTTCGTCTGCTGAAGCTGAGTGGATAGTTGTTATGCCAGATGAGATGAGTTCTATGGACGCGAATAAGGTCTGGGAGTTAGTTGACATTCCGCCTGTGCATAAGACTATTGGAGACAAGTATGTTTTCAAAATCTAACGCAAGGCAGATAGTTCAATTGACAAGTATCTGGCGCGCCTTGTGGCGATAGTTTGTACCCAGAGAGGGTATAGACCATGGAAACATGTTCTCCCAAAGGGTGAGATCTAACTCCCTTCGCCTTATCCTAGCAATTGTGGCATATTTAGTTTTGGAAATTTTTAGTTGGATGTTTAAAATGTTCTTTTCTCACTAGAGAACAAGACGACGAGATAAATATGGATCAACCCATTGGTTTTGTGACCAAAGGGAATGAGCGCAAAGTATGCCGTCTGAAACGATTTGTTTATTATCTCAAGCTAACAATAGGCTATGCAGTGGTACAATGTGTGTACATTAAACGGTCCAAGAAAAGTGTTCTAATTCTTTGTATGTTGATGACATCCTGAAAGCTGGGAATGAGATGAGTTCAATTATCGCCACTTGAGAGTGGTTATCCTCTCAGTTTGAGATTGAGGATATAGGTGATGCCAATTATGTGTTGGGAGTTTAGATTGTGAGAGATCGTTCTCAGAAGCTTCTCTCGAGGATTTTTGAATGTTTTTTCACATGAAAAGCTGTAAACCCATTGACATCCCAATTTTAAAAAGGGACTCACCCTGACCTTAGATTAGTGTCTCAAGAATAATGAGAAGAGGAAACACATGTCCAGTTTGACATATGTATCCGCAATAGGGAATCTGAAAATGTGTGTACTCAGTCAGATGTCAGCTATGCGGTTGATTTAATTAGTCGTTGTTGTAGCAACCCTGGTCTTACCACTAGAGAGTAGTGAAGAGTATCTTGTGACATGTCCGCAGGACTGTGGACCTTGCCTTATGCTGTCCACAATAGAAGCATAATATGTGCTGTACTTTGCAGCTATTCAAGGAGCTGTTTTGGTTCAAGAGTTTTTGCAGTGGCTAGGCTCTTCACCTCATAAGCGATGAGGTTGTGCTGATCTATGGTGATGGCACATAAATCTGAGCATATGCAAAAGATCTCAAAAACCATTCTAGCACATAGACATTCATTTTTGTCACATTTGAGATATAGTTTGCGCAAAGGGAAGTTGTCATGAGGCACGTCTCCACCTGGGGATTTGATGTGCTTGGACATTTTATTGTGTTATTGACATTGTTATTCAAGTTTTTATTATCAGTTAATAATAAACTAGTTGGTTTTCATACATATATATTTGTTATATATGAATGGAATGAATGCACATTTCTAATATGTCACTGGGCTTGAATTGACCTACTCACACAGGTGATTCACCTTGGCACCGAGATAGCGAACTAGGACATGTGTGTCTATGGCGCTTAGATAGCTAGTTAAGACATGTGTGTCCATAGCGCTTAGAAAGCGAGCTTGAACACTTATCTCTACGCAGTGTAAGAACAACGAGCTAGATATAAACCCTTAATATTTCTATATGTTGCCTTAGATGGAGCTAAGATGAGACCTTTATATTTGGTCGAACATAGAGAGATCCCACGACTCTATGTAGCCTGTTTACAGCCGAATGTGAGTTTTCAGACGGGCGCCAAGAGGGGCGACTGTGCTGAAAAAATCAGGTTAAACATTTTGTGTAACGTCTAGACTAAGATTCATATGGCGTTACTTATTTTTTCAAACACAGAGTGACATGCCCATTTTTATGGAAGAACGCCATAGCATACATTTCATACTGTATGTGCTTTTGCGATCGACTGTGGAGCAGTGAATGGATTCCTCTTCATTGCTGCGTGAGCCACGTAACATAACCAAGATATTGGTTATCCTATAAATTGGTTGCCTTCACGACTTGAGACTATGTCATGAAGAGGACGCTTGATGACAGCTACTTTAGCATGCTATCCTAGGACGATGAGATAATTTCGTTCTATGGGGTGTGTCTGGGCAAGCGGTCAAGTTAGTCGGATTGACATGTTGTCATGCCCCAACGTAGCATAAATATGGAAAGTATTTAATTTTCTTTATGGACTCGTAGGTCGCGACAGTTTGAAGGATCGATTGCTTCCCAAACGTTGAACAGTAGTATAATATAAATCAGAGTAGAGCAATCAACGCTTACAAAATTTTTCCAACTTAATAATTATTACAGCACGTGGTTAACTAAAGACACAACCCGCCTTGAAATAAAATAATATATATCATCTATTATAGTTATCCTTATTACAAATCTAGTTCATAACTTCAAACATATAATAGTAAATTCCTCTTCGGGTAGTTGTTCTCAGTTCGCATAATCATAGGGTCCATCATGAGCATAACCTGAAAAGCCTAGACACGAATGTCCAGGGCGCATCAACGCCGTCAGCTTTATGAAGCTAGTGAGTATTAAAAATATATACTTGAATGTAAAACATACTCATTTACTATTTCCATTTCCCAGTTTCATTAATCAACAGGTTATCAATATAGAGGACAATGCAACCATTCTCATCTCACCAACTCTTTTCTCTCGACAACACATTACCCAACTCTCTCACTCCAGTATATTTGAAACACTAAGATGACCACACTTTAGTACAAGGGTACCAGGGAGTGTCCAGTTTGCCTCACACTTTAGTACAGGGTACTAGGGAGTGTCCATTGCCTCACACTTTGACCATACCACGCATGTTAGGGAGTGTCCAGTAGGCCACACTTTAGCACTACCATGGGTGCCAGGGAATGTCCAAGTCAGCGTCACACACTTTAGCACTACTATGGGCGCCAGGGAGTGTCCAGTTTTGTCATCGTCGCATTTCAAATATACTCTAGCTGCAATATCGTAACATCACACTTTGGTACACCAATACCAGGGAGTGTCCACACACAATCTCAACCACATACTCTTTTCCCACTAACCATCACTCATCATGCATGTACACTTGACCCCACATGTATTACATATGACTTTATACAGAAAATAAACAACTGGAAGCAAGAACAACGTGTGTACGAGGATAGATAAGTCGTAATTCATCGCTTTTATAAACCAAACATAACAAACAGATTCTGATTTAGTAAAATTACCAAAAAGAACCTTAACAACCTTTAAAAGTTAAACCAAACAGTCCTTTAACAGAAAACAGACAAAAACCAAAAACTGCCAGGTAGCGCGCGTGGGCCGCTTGCGCAATATGCCCATTTTTATTTATTTTTTTCTTATAAAATTTTATAAGTGTCAGAAAATACATAGGTTGCGCACGCTGGCTGCTCACGCGAGGGGTCTCTCAGGTGGGCCGCTTGCACGCGCGAGTTCATGCAGAGGCTTCATCTTCTTCGTGGAGAATCCCCTGTTTCAGTTTCTAAAATCATTTTTTGACCTATGTTGAAATCTGAACCTACATATGACTTGCAATATATGAATCTCTTCGTTTTTCTACCAGGATTAAGAATCTACGATCAATTTAACACGAATCAATCCGTAGCTCTCGGATTTTACAAAAAATCGAAAGACGTCAAAACTTCGTTTTTAATATACGTCGCGATACGAATGAGTTAGGCTCTAAAACTTAAACCGTAGTCTCTATGTACCATAATCTTTCATATTCATTTCTGAAAACAGATTTTGGTGAAGGTTGAAAAATCATGATTTTCAAGCTATGGAGTTCAAACGTAAAACCATCAATGGTGATTCTTAAATTAGACTAATACACACAGTAAACAAGCATATATTACATTCAAAGTGAGTTTAGAATACTCACAATGATAGAGATTTAAGAAGTTGTTGAGAAAGAAACAAGAATTAGAAACTTCAAGCTTAGCTATGGTATGATGCTTTCTCTCTCTAAACTTCCTATATCAACTTTCTGAAACTCCCTCAAATTCTCTGTATAACAGTTTGTAAACTACCTAGAATGTGAGAGTGTGTATAACATATATAGAAGCCAATATGGTGAACTTGGGCTCCAAGTTCAACCTATTATACTCTACAATCTATTTTCTTTTCTTAATTTCTAATAGCACAGTAAATACACAACTCAATATGTGAATTATATACCAATCTGCAAACGTATATACACAATCAAAGATTGAAGGGGTAGTTTAGCTTAGTAGGGGTCAAGTATAAGGTGTTTGGGTAATCTAGATTTAGGCACTAATTAACACACATAAGAAGGACATTGCCAAACAAGGTGTATGCAAATTGTCTAGGAATCTAATTGAGTGTTTGGCAAAACAACTTATGGCACTAGAAATCATACCTACACAATTGTATTATCCAAACAAGTCTAGGTAATCATTAGTTGCCTTAAATGAATTTAAGCAAGTGTCAAATCCTAATTGGTGGAGATTCCCAAACTATGGGAGATCAATGCGGCGCGGACAGTTTTGAACATAAACCGGTATTTTCGCGGCGCGGTGATCGCCACAAAAATACAGAAAATTCCTTTTATCGCAAGAAATAATTTTCCGATTATATAAAAATACAGTTGGAGTACAAAGTAAAGATTTTCACTGTCTGAAAATACAGATTTGAAATCCAACACAGGTATTACTAAATTTATAAAATTGCTGTTTGACCCCAACAAGAATTTTAATATGAGATAAAATAAGTTATAAGATTTAACACCAGAGAATTGCAAATTAAATAACACCGGGAATACAGATTAAATATGGAAATGCAGATTTAACATTAAATGAAAATGCAGGTTGTTACATCCTTCCTCCCTTAAACAGGATTTCATCCCCAAAATCAAGACTAACTAGTCCTGAAACAACTCTGGGTACTTCATCCTCATATCAACTTCGACTTCCCACGAGGCTTCATTCTCATCATGGTGATTCCATTGAACCTTTACCAACGGAATGTCCTTATTCCTCAGCTTCTTGATACTCTGATCTAGAATTTTCACGGGCCTCTCCTTGAAGGAAATATTATGACTCGTCTCAATATCGTGAAAACTAACCACATGCGAGGGATCTCGTATGTACTTTCTCAGCATACTCACATTGAATACATTGTGAACCCCAGACATCTTTGGTGGCAGTGCGAGTCGATAAGCCACTTTCCCAATGCGATCCAGAATCTCAAATAGTCCGATGAAATGCGGGGCTAACTTCCCTCTCTTGAGACCAAAACGTACCACCCCTCGGGTTGGTAAGACCTTAAGAAGTACGTGATCTCCAACACTAAATTCTCAGTCTTTCCGGCGCCGATTGGCATAACTCTTATACCTGCTTTGAGCGGTCCTTATGCTTTCCTTGACCAATGAAATTTTCTCGTTGATTTCTCTAACCAAATCTGGTCCCAACAACTCTGTATCCCCGACCTCTGCCTAACACAACGAAGAACGACATGGTCATCCGTACAATGCTTCGAACGGAGCCATCCCGATACTTGTGTGATAATTATTGTTACAGGCAAATTCAACCAAAGCCAAGTGTGTCTCCCAAGATTCCTCAAAGTCGATAACACAAGCCCTAAGCATATCCTCTGTGATCTGATTAACACGCTCAGTTTGCCCATCTGTTTGTGGGTGAAAAGCAGTACTCATCTTGAGCGAGGTTTCCATAGATTCTTGCAAGCTTTCCCAAAATTTAGAAGTAAAACGTGCGTTGCAGTCTGACACAATCGACACAGGTGCACCGTGAAGTCACACAACTTGTTGTATGTACATCTAGCTCATCTTTTCCACCTGATATGTCATATTGTAAGCAATGAAGTGAGCAGACTTCGTCAATCGATACACAATTACCCAAATGGCATCATGATTCTGTTGCGGTCGAGGCAATCCCACTACAAAATCCATGGTTATGTGCTCCCACTTCCAACATGGAACAGGTAAGGGTTACAACAATCCCAAGGGTCTCTGATGTTTGACTTTGTCTTGTTGACATGTCAAACACTTGGATACAAATTCGGCCACGTCCTTCTTCATACTTTCCCACCAGAAATTTCTTTTCAAGTCCTTATACATTTTTGTCCCTCCCGGATGAACTGCGAATCTTGATTAATGTGCTTCTTCCAGAATATCATTCCTCAAATCCCCACAGTCTAGTACACATAATCTATCTCTGCATCTGTATCCTCCATCACTTCGCACCTTCCATTCTGTCGGATCCTTTTCTGACATCTTCACGAACCATGTCTGAAATTTTCTGTCTTCTTTTTGAGCTTTAATAATACGGTCGATAAGGATAGGCTGTAGGATAAGACATCCGAAAAGTTGCCCTTCCCTTTCCTCAGTATTCTGCACATCGAATTCAGCCAATGTCTCCAACGCCTACCAGTCTCTAATCATTAGGGAGGCAATCGTTTCATGAGTTTGCTGACTCAAAGCATCAGCGACCACATTAGCTTTACTGGAGTGGTATTCTAACGTGAAGTCGTAATCTTTAATCAGCTCCATCCATCTACTTTGCCTCATGTTCAACTCTTTCTATGTGAACAGATATTTCAGACTCTTGTGATCAGAGAACAGATCAAACTTCTCACCGTAGAGATAATGTCTCTAAATCTTGAGTGCAAAAACTACTACAGCCAATTCCAAATCATGAGTGGGGTAGTTAAACTCATTCGATTTCAGCTGCCTGGATCCATAGGCGATAACTCTACCATTTTGCATAAGCACACACCCTAATCCTTGGTATGATGCGTCACTAAAGATAGTGAACTTCTCATCAGGCTTGGGTATAACCGGTACCGGTGCGATGGTGAGTCTTTCTTTTAATTCTAAAAAGGCGCGCTTATGCTTCTCTGTCCACTCATACTTCTGAGCTTTCTTGGTCAGCCCGATCAATGGTGCGGCTATCTTAGAGAATCCCTCAACTAATCTCCGGTAATAATCTGCGAGTCCTAGGAAACTCTTAACCTCCGTGGAGTTGGTTGGCCTAACCCAGTTTAACACAGCATCTATCTTCGATGGATCCACAGAAATTCCTTGAGACGATACCTTGTGTCCCAAAAATTTCACTTCTCGCAACTAGAAATCACACTTACTGAACTTGGCATACAAGTGATGGTCCTTGAGCGTCTGCATTGTGATCCGTAGATGTTTCTCGTATTCTTCTGCTGACTTAGAATAGATCAAAATATCATCTATGAAGACAATGACAAACTGATCCAAATAAGGCTTGAACACTCTGTTCATCAGATCCATAAATACTGTTGGGGCATTCGTCATTCTAAACGGCATTACCAAAAATTCTTAGTGACCATATCGGGTTGTGAAAGTAGTCTTAGGTATGTCTTCCTTTCGTACCCTAAACTAATGATATCCCGACCGTAGATCTATCTTGGAGAACGTTGTAGCTCCCTGTAGTTGATCAAACAAATGGTCGATCTAAGGTAAGGGATACTTATTCTTGATAGTTACTTGGTTCAATTCTCGGTAATCGATACACAGTTGATGTGTCCCGTCTTTATTCTTCACGAATAATACTTGTGCTCCCCAAGGCGATGTACTTGGACATACAAAACTATCACGCCCCGGAAACCGAAGCGCGAGGAAAGAGGAAAGATAGAGAGGAAAGAAGTAAAATTCAATCATAAATGCGGAAGCGACATTGGGATCCCACGGGGATTCCTACAAATATGACTTACTAACATATAAGCCAAAATGGACTTACATGTTAACAAGTCCAACAAAGATGAAAACATTAGAAAACTTACTTAGAAGACTATCCGAACAAGTACCAGTTCAAGGAGAAAGGGAAAATACAATAGATTTGATAAAAGGTCATTTTTGAGTAGTTGCTGGATTTTAAATCATCTATAAATTGCTGTATCTTTAATATTTTCACATTCTGTTCGCCATAGTCCATGTAAAATTCAATTCTGCACAACTTTCGTCAAATAGCATTTTCTCCAAATCCTCACCGTTTGGGCAGAAAATTAAAATAACAGTAGCAGTTTTTATTTGACAGCAACTTTGACAGCATAAGGACCATTTTTGGATAATTACTGAATTTTCAAAAATCCTTAAGTAGCTATATCTTTGAAATTTTCACATTCTGTTCGTCTAGGTCCATGTAAAATTTGATTCTAAACAACTTTTGTCTAATGACATTTTTTCCAATTCTGCACCATTTGGGCAGAAAATAAAGAAAACAGTAGCAGTTTTTCTATGAAAGAAACTTTTGACAGCATTTTACAACTTGTAGAAATGTTCCCCATTTTGCTAAATCCTCAAATTTAAACCTCAATATATGGCTAAACAAGTCCTAAATGACATATAACACACGCCTAGACCAAACGGAACTTCATACACTCGAAATTTATTAAAAACGAGAAGTGAAAGAGATAAAGAGAGGAAAAAGGGGAGAGGGAGAGATTGGGAGGGAGAGATAGGCAGAGATAGGGAGAAAGTGTTCTAAAAGCTTTTAAACCTTCCAAATTGATATAGGCAAGTCTAAAATAGTATAATACACGTGTACAAACTATCCGGAACATCCAACGATTACAACATACAAACACGAGGCAACGAAAGAGATTTCACAAAAAAAAAGAAGAAGAAGAGAGATTTGAAAACATTTGGGATATTTGAAGACGTTAACTCTTTAAAACAATTGAAGCTTCCTCCGATAAGGATTGAAACACATAATGAGTTAAGCTAAAACAAATCCAACAAAGTTTCACAACATCCTCAAACATACCACATATTTAGCTAAAGTGAACCCGGCAAGGGTTCAAACAAAAGAGATCTAACGACCTTGAGACTTAATTATACGATTCAAAAATCCTTCAACAAGTTTAACAATAATGATAGTAAAACAAGGACTAACACGTGACCAACGATTCTCAAAGAAGCTAACTCATTGAAGCTTAACAAAGTAAGCACTTAAACTCAAGAAGTTTTAATAAAAACTTAAAAACAACAAATTTTAAAGTATAAGATTTTTACAAACTTTATGATGTCAAAATGAACGTAGAGAGTTGTACAATTTCTCAAACAATCATAAGTCCTCAAAGTAGAACCAAAGGATTTCAAAGCAACAACACCGGGGTCACTCGTGCCCTTATCGACATCACCTGCAAAATGGTTGGTAGCGTAGTACCTTAGCACGACGGCTAAGTAGACAGTGTTGTAACAAGTCTATATGCTATCCATGATTAAAATGAAATGAGGTGCAATGAATCGCCACCACGGCTAAAATGAAATGTTTAAAGCCGCAAGGCTATGCGTGACAAATGCACATCTCTCTCATTACCGGACCATGAGCCACCCACGCATGGAGTGTAGCATACCAACTTCCAGGAGCTACCCGAATATAGTTTGGAGTTTGAATGTTTCTAAGGGTCATTCTCCCTGTCTCACATCACAACCCACGTCCGGATTTCTTAAACCAAAATTCCCACACATGGGGTTTTTCTCTCTTTTTCAAATAAAATCTTTATGTCGTGATATTTGAATGTTTGCCGATTTGGCCTCAATGCATGAAATGTTTAAAATGACAACATAGATGCTCCAACAAAATAATGAACACAATAATTCTTGCATGTTGAACATGTATCAAGGACATCAAGAGTTGAATTAAAATTCATAATATAGCATTCCTAACAAGGATTTCTAAAACTAACGTCCTAACATGCTTTTTCACATAAAGGGAGCATCCTAAGCACCACTAGCATCACATAATCAACACATAGAGCACTTAGCACATAAAAATCACATTTAGGCTTAAAGCCCTAATTTTTCACATTTGGGGAAAATCCTAAACATGTGTCTAAATTCTCACATAAAGGTTTCTGATTACTTTTTAACCACAAACAACATATAAAAAAATTGGTACAACAAAGAATCTACCTCACAAAGCTTTAAGTTCCAACAATGGAAAAAAAAAATTCAAGAGAGTTAAGTAAATCCCAAAAGCTTCCAATGCTTGTGCTAGGATCTTGAGGGATGCTTCAAGAAGGCCACTCTAAGCAAGAACAATTCATAGTTAGGATAGAAAAGCTTAAACTAGCAAATCCTAGAAATTGTTAGGAAACTAGAAAACTTACCTACACTAGAAACTCCAAGGAAACGGTTAGGATTGTTAAGGCATGCTCTAAACACTCCAAGGAAGCTATAAAAGAGAAGAGAAGTTCAATACAACTCAAAAATTTGAAAACTAATGAAATCCTAGAAATTGGGGTTTTCCAAAATACTTACCCAATAGATGATTTCCCACTCTAGGAAGGTTAGAGATGCTAGAGGATGTTGTTCTTGACCACCTCTTCAAATCTTGTAGAAGGAGATGGAGTAGAAGTAGAGATTTTTGGGTTTCTTTGGCTCTTGAACTTGAAGGAGGAGAAGAAGAGATGAAGAATGAGAGAAAAGGAAGAAGTAACGTGAATGAGGGGGGGGGGGGGGGGGGGAAGGGGTTTGGCCGGCCATATAGGGGAGTGGGGTGGGACCCACTCTCTTGTATGCTAAAAAAATGAAATGTTTGGTGTTCCAATGGACAGTCTGACCCAACGGTGTGAACCCAAAATTAAATAAACACACCCACACGAACAGAAATAAATTTTAAAGCACCTGAAAGAGAAAATAAATAATATAGTCATGCTCTATAAATTTAAATACAACCGAATAAATTTAGAGCCCCCAACAGAAAAGGTAAAATTACCCAATTGCCCTTTAATAAAATTCTGAAATATGACAAAAACCCAGTCTCTCGAGCTCTTGAATTTGTTCCTTCAGTTCCAATAGTTCAGCAGGGGCCATTCTGTAGGGAACCTTTGTTATCGGTGCAGTTCTAGGTATAAGTTCAATGCAGAACTCTATACTTCTCTCAGGCGGTAAACCAGAAATATCTTGAAATACTTCCTTGAAGTCCTTGACTACAGGTATAGACGACACTGTCATCTCTGTACTGACGACTTTGATGTTAGCTAAGCACTTTATGAGGACCATATCTCCCAAAGGGTTACATTGAAAATCAAAGGATTGATTTCCATTGTCGGAAAATGTAATTCTTTTCCTCACACAATCCAACTTCGCTTGATTCTGATAGAGTCAATCCATTCCTAGGATTATGTCAAACTCCTTCATCAGTAGGATAATTAGCCTTGCAGGGATTTCACAGTCTCCTAGCCGTAAGGGACAATCCTTGCACCCGTGTCCTAACTTGACTGTGGCTCCTAAGAGTGAGGTAGCTTTCAAAGCTTTCTCTAAACAGTGAGGTAAAATACCCAATCGCCGAATAGTCTTAGCAGATATGAATGAAAGTGCAGCGTCCGTATCAAATAAAACTTTAACATGGGAGTTAAACAAGGTTGATGTACCTTCCATTGCTTGTTGATTAGGCTGAGCTTCTTCATAATTCCCCTCTTCATACACAGTCTCATCATATCCAGCGGCATCAGGAATAACAGCATTCAAGCGAGTTTGACCCTGTTGACCATAACTCACCTGCTTAGGAGCAGTACAGAACTTGCTGATGTGACCTGGTTTACCACAGTATAACAGACTATGCCTTGCTGAGTAACACCCCTCAGTGCCTTGCAATCTCAAGCTAAATGACCAGGGTTGCCACATTTAAAGCATTTTCTAGCACTACTACCCCCTTTTACTCGGGGTTGAGTTAGATAGGAGACAGCGCTTCCATCGAAATTCTTCTTCTGCCCTTGGGTACTGTACATTAGTGGCTTAATCCCAAAGTTACTCCTCTGAGGTGGCCGAAAATCAAATTGCTTATGGTTCACTCGAGCATCCTCTTCTAGATCGGTAGCTAAACCAACCAGTCCCTCAAATGACTTATCCATGTGACCAAGGGTTAGGTGACAAATCTGCGGTGTCAACCCTTGGTTATACTTACATATCTTCTTCTCTCCTGTATCAACCATATGGGGAACGAATCGAGACAGCCTTTCGAACTGTGTGGTGTACTCTTGCACCGATTTAGTCCCCTAGGTCAAATCCATGAACTCTTTCTCCCTTCTGTGTCTCTCAGTAGACAGGAAGTACTTTTCCAAAAATCTCCCTTTAAACATAATCCAAGTTATTCCTATAGCAGCTTCATTCCCAATAGTGGCTATCACCGAGTCCCACCAATCTGCGGCGGCATCGGTTAATTGGAAGGTAGCTAACCTCCTCTTATCCATTTCATTGCACTGAACGGCTTCGAACATGCGGTCCATTTTCCTTAACCATTGTTCAGCCTTCTAGGGCTCTGTAGTACCTACAAACTGTTCGGGCCTTAGCACACGGAATCTCTCTAGTAGCTTATCCCCAGTTTGACAGTCTCTTCGGTTCTCATTCAAATTGCTGATTCTCTCGAGGCGTCTGACGAAAGCCTCGAACATTCTTGTGGGATCGGCAGCCAAAGGTGCCTGCTCGATCAGATTCCTGTTCCTCCTTGGTCTCCTAGCCATTCTAAATGCATGCCAATGATAAAAGAATGAGAAACATGAATGAAGCAGAAATATGAAGCAGTTTAAATGACAACAACATTCAAAAGAGTATTTCTATGTATATATATATATAACTTCTCATCAAGTAGATACAAAAAGCATGTATGATCAGTCCGATGCCTACCCTATTTGTATAGGTTTAGGACATACATCGTCCATGCAAGAGTTAATACCAAAAATGGGGTCATTGCCCTATACTCGGATGCATGTAAATACAGTTATAAAAAGAGATAGAGCTACTAGTCAATATAGTTACTATGTACAAGGTCATATCTAAATCATCAGTCATCTCCATAAGTGGCCATAAGCAAATCCAGTGAGTCGACGGGATGAAATCGCTGAACATGGAATGGGCTCACCATATCGAAAACACTGCTCTGTGAAGCTGGTGATGAAATATGCCTCGGGGCATCCGTCTCAGCTGACATCTCCTCGGGCAAAACTAGCTCAAGTGCCAGCTCCTCCTCGAGGTCAGCAGCGAAGTCATCTAGGCCCATGTCGTCGTCCTCCTCCTCATCCTCATTGTCCTCCATAACAAAAGGACCAAAAGGCAAGCCTCCATCATCAACGTCCTCTGTGACAGGAACTACTGGCTCCTCCGCAGGAAAGACAGATGGGGGCATCTCCAACTGTGCAAGGTGGGCGTGCACCATCAGGACCTCTAGAGGGATGTAAAAAGCATCGCTATTAACTAAGAAAACCATCTCTATCAATACTAAACACTGAGCCTCGATGAAATACAGAAGCTCCAGACGAACATGAGGTAAATCGACTAATCCCACCACATGAACCTGGTGCCATAACTCTAGCTCTACAGTTGTCATCGCCCGTGCTCAATCGCTGCGTGATAAAGTCCTGCAAAGGCTGGTACTATAGCACCCTGAGTGACCCAATGTCCCCCAAACAAATCTAGCACAAAGAGTGGCTACTCCGGATCCATACCTAACAAAAAGGTACTAACTTATGTCAGGACTAATCTTAACAGAGATAATCTTAGGCGTTTGGGTTCTGGGTTTGTCCTCCTGTCGTATTATCGGGTGTGCAAAGCTTAAGGTAGCAGAATGTGGAATCGGGTCTATACTGGTAAACCTAACCTGGCTAAACTGTTCTTAGATAACCTGGCTCCGATACCACTAAATCCTGTTACACCCCGACGTAGCATAAATATGGAAAGCATTTAATTTTCTTTATGGACCCGTAGGTCACGACAGTTTGAAGGATCGATTCCATCCCAAACGTTGAACAGTAGTATAATATAAATCATAGTAGAGCAATCAACGCTTACAAAATTTTTCCAACTTAATAATTAATACAGCTCGTGGTTAACTAAAGGCACAACCCGCCTTGAAATAAAACAATAATCTATCATCTATTACAGTTATCCTTATTACAAATCTAGTTCATAACTTCAAACATATAATAGTAAATTCCTCTTAGGGTAGTTGTTCTCAGTTCACATAATCATAGGGTCCAGCATGAGCATAACCTGAAAAAGCCTATACACGAATGTCCAGGGCGCATCAACGCCGTCAGCTTTATGAAGCTGGTGAGTATTAAAAACATATACTTGAATGTAAAACATACTCATTTACTATTTCCATTTCCTAGTTTCATTAATCAACAGGTTATCAATATAGAGGAATGGATTCACAAAATAAAACAGTGAGAATAAAAATGAAAATCTTCAATCCATACAAACACGTGACCGTGCGTGAGGACAATGCAACCATTCTCATCTCACCAACTCTTTTCTCTCGACAACACATTACCCAACTGTCTCACTCCAGAATCTTTGAAATACTAAGATGACCACACTTTAGTACAGGGGTACTAGTACAGGGGTACTAGGGAGTGTCTAGTTTGCCTCCCACTTTAGTACGGGGTACCAGGGAGTGTCCATTTCCTTACACTTTGACCATACCACACATGTCAGGGAGTTTCCAGTAGGCCACACTTTAGCACTACCATGGGTGCCAGGGAATGTTCAAGTCGGCGCCACACACTTTAGCACTACCATGGGCGCCAGGGAGTGTCCAGTTTTGTCACCGTCGCATTTCAAAGATACTCTAGCCGCAATATTGTAACATCACACTTTGTTACACCAATACCAGGGAGTGTCCATACACAATCTCAACCACATACTCTTTTCCCACTAACCATCAATCACCATGCATGTACACTTGACCCCACATATATGCCATATGACTTTATACAGAAAAGTAAGCAATTGGAAACAAGAACAACGTGCGTACGAGGATAGATAAGTCGTAATTCATCGCTTTTAAAAACAAAACATAACAATTAAAAACAAAACATAACAAATAGGATTTTGATTTAGTAAAATTCCCAAACAGAACCTTAACAGCCTTTAAAGTTAATCCAAATAGTCCCTTAATAGAAAACAGACAAAAACCAGAAACTGCCATGTCGCGCGTGCGGGCCGCTCGCGCGATATGCCCATTTTCGATTTTTTTTCTTATAAATTTTTCTAAGTGTACACAGGTTGCGTGTGTGGGCCGCTCGCGCGAGGGGTCGCTCACGCAGCGAGTTCATGCAGAGGCTTCATCTTCATCATGGAGAATCCCCTGATTCAGTTTCTAAACCATTTTTTGACCCATTTTAAAATCTGAACCTACATATGACTTGCAATATATGAATCTCTTCATTTTTCTACCAGGATTAAGAATCTACGATCAATTTAACACGAATCAATCCGTAGCTCTCGGGTTTTACGAAAAATTGAAAGACGTCAAGACTTCGTTTTTAATATACGTCGCGATACGAATGAGTTAGGCTCTAAGACTTAAACCGTAGTCTCTATGTACCATAATCTTTCATATTCATCTCTGAAAACTGATTTTGGTGAAGGTTGAAAAATCATGATTTTCAAGCTATGGAGTTCAAACGTAAAAGCATCAATGGCGATTCTTAAATTAGACTAATACACACAGTATACAAGCATATATTACATTCAAAATGAGTTTAGAATACTCACAGTGATAAGGATTAAGAAGCTGTTGAGAAAGAAACAAGAATTAGAAATCCAAACTTCAAGCTTAGCTATGGTATGAAGCTCTCTCTCTAAACTTCCTATGTCAACTCTCTGAAACTCTCTCGAATTTTTTGTATAATAGTTTGTGAACTGCCCAGAATGTGAGAGTGTGTATCGCATGTATAGAAGCCAATATGGTGAACTTTGGCTCCAAGTTCAACCTATTATACTCTACAATCTATTTTCTTTTCTTAATTTCTAATAGTACAGTAAATACACAGCTCAATATATGAATTATATACCAATCTACAAATGTATATACACAATCAAAGATTGAAGGGGTAGTTTACCTTAGTAGGGGTCAAGTATAAGGTGTTTGGGTAATCTAGCTTTAGGCACTAATTAACACACATAGGAAGGACATTTCCAAACAAGGTGTATGCAAATTGTCTAGGAATCTAATTGAGTGTTTGGCAAAACAACTTATGGCACTAGAAATCATACCTACACAATTGCATTATCCAGACAAGTCTAGGTAATCATTAGTTGCCTTAAATGAATTAAAGCAAGTGTCAAATCCTAATTGGTGGACATTCCCAAACTGTGGGAGATCAACGCGACGCGGACAGTTTTGAACATAAACTGGTATTTTCACGGCGCGGTGATCGCCACAAAAATACAGAAAATTCATTTTATTGTAAGAAATAATTTTCCGATTATATAAAAATACAGTTGGAGTCCAAAGTAAATATTTTCACTGTCTGAATACAAATTTGAAATCCAACACAGGTATTACTAAATTTATAAAATTGCTGTTTGACCCCAACAAGAATTTTAATATGAGATAAAACAAGTAATAATATTTAACACCAGAGAATTGCAAATTAAATAACATCGGGAATACAGATTAAATATGGAAATGCAGATTTAAAATTGAATGAAAATACAGGTTGTTACACATGTAGGCTCAGGGAAGACCATTCAATAACACACCATGTTTTTGTGACTCATTAGCAGGCCTGCGATAATCGTATTTTGTTACTGATATGTCATGAGTACATTACATTGAGGTGGTGCAGCACTTTTTTTCACCGAGGGATTGAGAATGCTGTGTCCGGTGTTGTTGAATCGTCTAAGGCATACACAAGAAGCTTCCGAGTGATGTGTCTTGCTTGTTATGGTGATGATTTAGCATTACACTCTTGTCGTTGTACTTTATTTTTGTAAGGTCGCACTCTATTTCCCTGTATGAAGAGATGATAAGTTTTATTCCGAGAGATTGGTTTTAGTACTATCCCTATGTGGGTGAGTGGGAGATGTAAGAAATATGTGGGCCATACGGACACCCACATATCATTGAACCGGGTCCAATGGGCTTGGACTCTTGAAGCCTAGGGTTTGGTTATTATGTGTGTGTATATATGATATAAACACACATATTACATCAATTCCTAATAGATTGGGCAGCCTCTCTCTCTCTCTCTCCCCTCTATCTCTCACGATTTTCTCTCTTTAAGGCCATCACCATTAGAGCCATGGGATTTAGCACATGACATTGACGGAGACCGCTCTAGTAACGTCTTCCACGACTTTTCCGAAGCACAAGAGAGTACATGAAGGCTAACAAGGAGTAGCAGTTTGTGGGTGAAGTCGTTGGGCTAGTAATAACACCGTTCGACGATCCGTTGGGTTATTTCGCTAGGTAACGAACCTATACCCGACTCGTATGCTTGCGTGCATATTTATTTACATAGATTATGAATGATTCCATTCAAATTCTGGGACTCACAAACAAGCCCTTTGTAGTTTTCAAGTTACAACATTTTGAAACCTAGTTACGACATTTTGGCTTAAGGGTTGTTTGGCTTTGGCCTTATGGCTTAAGGCATGTTTGGCTTTTGGCTTAAGGAGTTTGGCTTAATGACTTAATGGCTGTTTGTATGGGCGGATGTATTAAGGGACAAAGGGATCGAGCTCAAGCCCCCCAGAATTTTAGAAAAATTACAGATTTACCTTAAAAGAAATATTTTCTTCCATTAAGTCCGCCAAAAAAATTCAGAAATCTCCTCGTTTTATTAGTATTTGAGTTTGGAGAATACAATCAAGAACTTTTGATTGTCTAGTACATCCAATTTGTAGTAACAAGGTATACGTCAATTTGTTGTACCTTTGTTGCCAATTAGTAGTAACTTTTTGGATATGCCATTTGCTCATAATAATGTCATTGGGTAGTAATTTTGTAGGTATCATGTGTTAGTAACAGTTATACATTGAATAGTAACCAGGTGCCAAAGTGCTACAACTTTGATATATGTATTACCATATAAATTAGTTGTAGGAGAAGATTTCTTGAGTTTTAGAATAAATTTTTATAGCATTAGCTTATATTATTACACGAAAACATGTATAAATTAATAGACCAAAAAAAAAAATAACTTGGAGGCACTGCCCCCAAACCCCCATAAACTCGACTACCTTCAGTGCAACTTCCTATTTCCATTCCTACTGTGCCCCCCAACCTCAAATTTCTGCATCCACCCTTGGCAATTTGGCTTGGCTTAAGAGTTGTTTGCCCTTTTTCTACAGGCTTTTCTGCTTAAAGTTAATATGGCATAATGACTTTTTTTCTAAGGGTATTTGCTTTTGGCTGAAGAGTTGTTTCGTTATTGGCTTAAGGGATGTTTGGCTTTTAGCTTACGAATTGTATTTACATAAATATTTTGTTGTAATTTATTGAAAGTACTGAAAACTCTCAAAATTATGAAATACCAAATGCATATAGAGTTAGTTATTGATCGAAATGATGAAGTGCCAAAGACATCGTAGAGTTAATTATCGATCAAAATAGTCTGAATTATTCGGTAGTGCGTTTGTTTATACCTAATGTGTTGACAACACAAGTCTTTGGAATCACATTGTTCACCAAAGATGCATTAAAAAAGAAAAGAAAAGAAAGAAAAACAACCATGGTCATACCACATTTGGCTAACAGTTCAAGATAGTGAAATGTTCTGTCATCTCCACACACATGGTGATTGATTGGTAAGCCAAATCTGAGATTGAATGAGGCAACTTCGTTAATTAGTCCCTGTAACACCCGCTCTAGCGGGCTATATGTAATTACTTTAGCATGCATTATTAACATTACAATAATGATGTGGTTATATGTGTGTTAAGTGAGTTTTAACCCACTAAGTTGATTA
Organism: Hydrangea macrophylla; assembly: GCA_033977485.1. NCBI lineage: Eukaryota > Viridiplantae > Streptophyta > Magnoliopsida > Cornales > Hydrangeaceae > Hydrangea > Hydrangea macrophylla. Next base: position 31,831,993 of record CM066989.1, read on the forward strand.
GGGGTGTTCAGTTGGGAACCCAGTTATTGGCCTATGTGGTAGTCCCAATTTGGAACAGCTATGAGAGGTCCCCGTGTGATGGGACAGATATGCGGAGTAATTTTTATGTGCTTAAATGGTTAGTAAGGCATATGTGGTTATTATATTATGTTGTTATAATAACGTGTTAATTGCTAGAGATCATTTCTGCGGTCTGTTAGGCAGTGGCGGATCCAGGAATCTTAGGTAGGGGGCTGTGTATGAGCTTAGAGTCACACGGGGGTTCGGGGGCAGCGCCCTTGAGGCAAAATTTTTTGGGTCTATTTGTAATTAGGTCAATATATTACATATAATAAGGTTTTTTTTTCCAAATTTTGGGAGAATGAAGTATAATTGGACCAACATATTACATATAAAATCATTTTCTTTTAGCTTAACTAATATTTTTTGGGGGGCTATATAATAAGTTTACTTATTTTGGGGGGGGGGGGGGGGGGGTGGCAAAGCTTAATAAAATTTGAAAATTTCCTAAAATAAACATGTAAAAGTGTAATTTTTCAAAAGCCAGGGGTGGCCACTGGCCCCCCCCCCCCCCTGCATCCGCCACTGCCGTTAGGGATACCTTTATGAGAGCGAATTGAACATGTTGTATAATTAGTAAGTTAATTAGCAATTTCATAATATTATGTGGGACCACTTATGGGACCCATACGTAACATAAACAAATACCCATATAAGTTTGGAATAATTTTGATAAATTTTATAATTAATAGGGGTATAATTGTAAAATTGAAGAAACTTGGGGGAGGTTAAAATAAAAATCACAAACCATGGAATACATGTTGGGTGACACGTGTATTATGACTCACAACATTAGAGTCATCTTCTTCCTTAGCTTAGTTAGACAATCTACGGAGAAAACATTGAACTAGAATTAGGACGTACTTCAGCGACGCTCTCGACGCTAAACGACGTGTCGTTTGACATTGGATTTCAAAGCATGCTTCATATTCGGACTCTTGGAGGTGAGTCTAACATGATAATAACATTCTTATTGATTTCTGAGATAGTTTTTCTGTGACCTAATTCGGGGGTTTAGCTCATAACTTGTAAATTTTGTATAGGAATTATACCTGTATATTACTAGACTCTTAATTCTACATTTAGGAGCGAAAGCCAAGAGGTGAGTGACAATAATTATGTAAAATAAATAATTGGATGTTTGGGATTATTTTGTGATGATAAACATGTCTACTTGCGTAGTGTAGCTTGTTTAGTTATTATTGGGTAAACCCATGTGTTTAATAAGACCCAATTATATGGTAATAGCATGATATGATGAATTTATGTGAGCATGTTGAGTTGTTAATGTAGGTCAAAGGAGAACATGTACTTGCCATCGAAGTGAGACCAGGTGACAAATTGGCCATGAGGTTGCACGCCTGAAAGAAAGAGGTGTGGATCTCGGCTAATCAAGTGGACTAATGGAGTAGTCGCGGGCTAAAGTGAAAGGGTGGCTGGTACTTGCGTTCCCGGAGACCATAGTTATGTGTAAAAGATGAGTTTGAGCATATTTATTATTCATGTTTATAATTGTTGGCATTCATCAGCATATAGCTGATATAGTGTAGTGGTTATTGAATAATCATTAAAGATGATAAAGGCAAGGCATCAGAAAAACAATGAAGAAATGGAATTGGCGATGCAACGTGGGTTTTGAGGATTTGGCATTGATAATGTAGACAACTTCATGTTTAGTACTAGAGCTTGTAATATGTTAAGTTTCAATTTGTATTTGGGTAATTCTCGTGGATGGTTAACTCTTAGTTATATTTTGTAGAATTAGTAGCTTGACTTAAAACTGTGGTTCTTCTAGTTATATAGTTGGATTGCTATCATTGGATGTTTTGAATCATGTAATAGTTGGGTAGTAAGATTGATAGTTGTATAGGAGTGTTACCATGTTGGTTTAATCATATTTACAAAGTGTTTTATGAATTTAAACAGGTTATGGTTTTAAACTTTGGGTTACTGCATAATAGGTTCTGCTGCTGCTATGCAGTCAACTGGAGTGCTTTACCAGTCTACCGAAACGTGTTCCAGAATGAGACATTCTATTTTAACATTGTCCAGCTGACTGGGGTGATTCACTAGTCGACCGGACCTCGGCATTCACAGTCGACCGACTCTCTGTAGTTTCCAACCCAGTCGATCGAATACCCGATCAAGTCGACTGAATTGCCCTGTTTCAAAATGACTTGTTTTACAAGTGTTTAAATGGGAAAAACTTTCTATAACTCTGATTTTATGGTTAATAATAAATCTTGAGGAGTATAATGGAAGCCTTGGTGGTGTACCACGTGTCCTGGAATCGTATGTGCAGTTCCGGGGCGTGACAGTCCCCCCACCACCAAAACAAAAGTCACATTTTTGTGTGTGTAACATAGAAAATTTTATGATAAATCCTAACCGTTTTGAATATATTATACATTCTAGTGGTGTAGGTCTCAAAATATGGTAATTAGGTTCTATTTTAAAAATTGTAACTTAAAAACTAGTTTCCTTTAAATTCAAAGTGATTTTTAAAGGTATAATATATAAGACCTGATCATAACGTTTTTGGAGACAGTGGGCCTTAGCCCAGTTGGTCTATCACCACCTCTCCCAAGTGGGAGGTGGGGGGTCCAATTCCTCTCGTGAGGAATTGGGCGGGGGTTTATTCCCCTTCAGCCATCTATGGGAGGAAGTCCATTTGAAGTGGACCCGTGCCCCCCCCCCCCCCCCCCCCCCCCCCTGGCTGCTTGCAGTGTGTGTGTGTGGCACCTGCAGGTGCTTTGACCATCAACAAAAAGAAAAAAGATCATACATTTTTGGACCAAAGTTACAATATTTTAAAAATACATGACTTTTTCCACGACACAACTAAGAAAAGGTGATTTGTTTTAATTAAACAATACATCGTGCTGTGTTCGTCGAACTTCATAAATTTTCAAGAAAACCCATCACTGCACCTCTGATTTATTATATGAGTAATGCTACAGACATAAAACATTGCACAACACAAAGCGCAATAGAGTTTTAAATGCCTTGTACCCTGTGCTATTTAAATTTTTCACACTTTTCTATGCACCACTTACACAGCACAAGGTACATGCATTTAAAACCTTATTGTGCTTTGTGTTGTGCAATGTGTTGTGTCTGTAACATTATTATTATTACATTGTAAGACTTTCATCTCATCTTAAATTAAAGGGCTCAATTGTAGTGTCCGGTGCGTGTATCTATTGTTTGTTCGGTATAATATAGCATCTCGAATGTTAATGTTTGTTAATCACAATTAAGTAATGTCACAGAGGTAGTGTAAAATGCTACGTACACCAGATTTAGACACCTAAATTATTTTTTGGGTCAATTACATATAAGTACATTTTAACGAAAATATATTGGTTTAAGGGTAAGGAAAAAAAAAAAGTCGATTTAGGTCCCTAAAATTATTTTGGACGAATATATCCTTGTTAACCTAATCATCAAGCGCCTTTCTTTCTCTCTCTTCCGCTTTGTGTTTCTCTCTGTCTCCCTCTCTCTCTCTCTCTCTCTCTCTCTCTCTCTCTCTCTTCCTCTTCCTGCCATAGGCATCCCCAACTAAGTTCGCGATGACGGTTGCGATACATCATAATGTACATCGGCATCGCTATCAACAAAGCTGCCGTGAAAAAACGGAATCGCCATCGCGATCGAAATCGGAATCGGAATCGCCATCGCAATCACCGTTGCAATTCGGATTGACATTGGGATCGAAGAATCTTCAGGCGCCATCACCATTGCCGTCCAAATCAGCAATTTAAACCAAAGTACAACTCGGAATGACCAATGACAAGGATCAATTTGAAAAGAAAACACCATTACAATATTCAGAGGTTCGTCAAATTCTTGAAAGATTCAAATTTTAGCTCTGTTTTTGTAAGTTGGTTGGCATTAATTAGAGCACCAAATATTCATGTTCCTGTAATTCACATTTTGAAGTTTGTATATTGTATAGATGGAAATATAGCAAAGATTATAAAAGAAGAAAATGTGAGAATTTTGTATACTGATGAAATTTCACCAAAAAAATCATGAATAAATGAGAGAATTTTATGTTGTATGCTCTTTAACATTGAATAGTTCCGAATATACATTTTATAAGATGTCAATTTCCAGCAGATCTGATAATTGTAGTCAAATAAAGTGATAATGGACAAATAATAGTGCTAAATTCACGACATAAAATGGGAACAAAGAGTGGTTAAATTCAACATATTAAATTTTCACCACATGTGATAATAGTCATCAGATTAATGCGGTGAAAATTTGCCACATTCATTTTTCATATATCAATGTGATCAAATTTCACCACATAAATGTAGCCACTTTCACTAACATAAAATTTGATCAGATTTAAGGTTGTTCCGTCAATGAATGTAGTGAATTTCCACCTCATTAAGAAATGTTGAGCTTAATTGAGAAACATGACTGGTGAAGATTCACCATATTCATTTTCGTATATGAATGTGGTGAAATATCTCCACATAAATGTAACCACTTTGAAAAACATACAATTTGACCAAATTTAAGCCTAGTTCGTCAATGTTTTCGAGAAATATAACTGGTAAAATTATGAAATGTAAATTTGGAACCGATCATTTTGGTGAACTGTGATCCACTTTGAAAAACATACAACTTGACCACATTTAAGGCTAGTTCCTCAATGTTGTCGAGAAATATAATTGTGGTAAAATTATGAAATGTAAATTTGTAACTGTTCATTTTGGTGAAATGTGATGCACTTTGAAAAACATGCAATATGACCACATTTAAGACTAGTTTCCTCAATGTTGCCGAGAAATATAACTGTGGTAAAATTTCATGACATTAACAAATTATTTCACCACATATCAGTATGTGCCTTAAAATATTCTTACATGAAGTCATATTTTTTACATTGTAATGATGATCACATTTCACCAAAATCAACAATTGGAAATCTAAATTTCATAATTTAGACGAATGTATTAAAATTCACCACTTTGCAATCGATAAATGTGACTTTCGGCATATTCATTTTCCATGAGTGGTTAAAAAAAAAATTTGAACACATTCAAGTATGATGAGATTTTACCAAAAATTGATGATCAAATTGAATATTATTATCATATTTATTAGCATAACTATGTGGCAATATCATCATTAACAAAGGATTTCGATTTAGTGACTGCAGTGAAATTTCACCACATTTCAACAAAGTCATATTTTCAATTAGTCTCAGGATTATGAAAAACAAAACTCAATGAATGTGGTGAAAAATAAAGAGATTATATCACCATGTATCTTAGAACATACAAAAATAGAGTCATAAATTTCACAATCTAATCACATCGTCTCTAGAAATTCAACATATTTTACTCTTAGATGCTATGAAAAAATAGATAATAAACAAACATAATCTTGTAAAATTTCACCACTTCGAATTCTGAATATAAAAGCTTCAAATATTGGGTGAACATCCAACACAAAGTACTTAAAAATTTTACCAGTACTTATATTTCAAAATTTTTTACCAGGTATGTAATTAACATTTAGTAAACATACCAGTAATATCGTCAATTCAAACTACAGAATATGCCCACAAAAGTACATAATTCATCCACCATAACCAACTAGAAATTCATGAATAAGCTCAGCACGCATTTTGTGCACATCACAAATGAAGTCACTGGCTCATTGTAAAATATAGATCTCATAACATGGCAAACAATCACCCCACAATCAACAGATCCAGAATCCTGCTGTGGGGTGTCTCTTAATTCAATGAGCTTTGTTGGTTTTGCTTGAACCTTCCTTCTCATATGATATGAATCAACATACTTCTTCTGCAAAACAAAGAAAGAGCAAACTTTTGTGCCTTAAAATTAACATGAATATGAAATTTGATACAACTATGAAATTGTAATTCATGAATACTATCTGAAATTTGATGTAACTCTGGTGAAGCATTTATCTCCTTCACATAAATGTAGACTATACTCACTCTAACAATACGTCAAGAAATAATTAACATACTGAAATGTAACAAGTTAACAATAAACATGTCATGAAAAAGTGGGAATCTCGTTAAATTTCACCATTTCAAAACTCGTTAAATATCAGTTGTTCAAATTCTGTGTATGAATAAAACATATAATAATTTTTTTTTGAATCTTGTTAAATTTCACCATTGGAAAGAGGTGAAATTTCACCACTTCGAATCCTAAACATGATAAAACTTCAGATACATAGTGAACACACGATACACACCTGTTGTGTACAGAAAAATCGACATCAATTAATTAGAAATTTCACCAGTGATTTTGAGAAAATCAAAACATATATAAAATATGTTAAAACTATCATTAGAAGTACATAAAGATTAATAGTTATAGAAAGTACCATGTCTTCAACATCCTTCTTGTAAGGATCTTTACGGTTTTTTGACCTTGGACAGGAGGAGTTATAGAACCTTCACGCACCTTCCTCATTATCAAGGACACCAATCGTCCAATGATTTTTGTAAATTCCGCATGCTTCTGAGAATAACGGAAACTGATGATATTGATGCATGTTTGTTTTTGCACCCAAGAATTCATTAATCCAATTTTTTATTCCATCAACATCGTATTTTCTCACCCAGTCCTGCACATTTAAAATTTTTTACATATTCAAACATTACATTGATGATATAAAAAAGAAATCATCAATAGAACTGAAAGAGCTGAAATTTTAGAATTTGAATTTTAAGCATGATAAAAATTCAAAAACACAGTTAACATACAACAGACTATTGTTATGCTAAACATACAACTCATATAATTAACATTCAATAAAGACAAAATATAAAACTAAAACACAGAATGTGATAACACTAAAATTATAACTCTACAACGGAATAGGTATAAAACATCCACATATACAAAGAGTTGACAGTTGTGAACATCATTGTTGTGTATTGGAAAAGTAAATGCACATAAAAATAACAAGATAGAGAGTATATGCTCACAAGACATGGGCTCCGAAACACAAAAGAAGTTCCTACTGTTTCATTAGTCTATTGTATAACTAAACCACTGTCCTGCTTCAACATTAGGATAGATGCATATACATCAATCATCTGATAACAAAAAAAAAATAAATTAAAGTTAGCCGGTGAGATTTTATCAATTATTAACTTAAGATAACAATAAGTCAAACGTACATTACTAACTAACTGCTTCTCCAAAATGATTGATATAATATCACCAGCAGTAACATGGTCTGTTCTATCATGTAACTCATATACAGTTGCACTGCAAAATGAAATATGTAAGTGAAAGTAATATATGTTTGAAATGTGTAATGATTTTTGTGTAAAAAATGTATAAATTAGACGTGCAATCTTACGTTGGGTAAAATCCAATCCTTATATTCTCTATCTTTTCCTTATCTTCATCTGTTAATAAAGCATAGACAGGAGATTTCTCAATCATAGGCATCACAAAATTAATGTCTGTTATATTATCGATGTCTATGATATTTTCTTCAATATCTTCCTTGCCCCGTTCTTCAACCTTGTTTTCTGCATTCTCATCATCTGTTGTATATCTGCACTTATCATTCCTGTTTGCTGCCCTTTTTTTCAGTTTCAAACTTATCACACGTGATCTTATTTGTGTAGATGAAAGGTCTTTTGCCTTTACTTCTTTCTCTTGAACTGGTGTTGCAGCCTCTCCCTTGTCTTCCCTGGTTTCCTATTCTTTTTGTTTGACTGATGTTGTAGCCTCCCCAATCTCAGCTGCATCCTTTTCTTTGATGATTTCCTGTACTTCTTGTTGAACTGTTATTCCACCTTGTGTCTTCTCTTTATTGATTTGCTGTTCATCTATTACTTTGAACCTTGGAGTTTCGATAAGTATCTCCTACAGAAATTCAAAACATAGGAAACATATGTGTTGGTTATAAAGTTTGCTAAAAGAAACAATGTAGTAATATAAATGTACTAAAATTTCACCACACTTTGTTAATGTCAATAATATTTCCTATAGTATTCAAATTTGACAAATTAATTATGAAACTTAATTGTATCATATATATTTAAGCACTTCAAAAAACATAACTTGGTTCAAAACTAACATTAAACTATAACTACTATATTAATTTCAAATATTATTGTGAAGTTACATATAATTTGTTGTGAAAAATGTAAACACAAATGACAACAATAATAAATCACAACTATTATCCTCATGAATACTATATGAATTTGATAGAAAGAACAATAAAGCATACTGTAGACTGGACATCAATTCCAAACTTGATAGCATCTCCATCGTTTGCCTCTTCTCTATTTTCTTTACCAACTTTTGTATCCTACACCAACATGAATTGCAAAGTATAAGCTGGTAGTCAAATAATGTGTTAAATAAAGAAGATTAGGGGATACAAAATGTATTGTATTCAATGAAGAACTATACAATATAGGGCCTCTTTATATAGGCTAGACAACAGAGTAAGAAAAGGAAAGAGATATAGTACATTCTAGGGTAGTACAATAGGGTAGTACAATGTAGTACACTGGTAGTACAGTAGTACAATGTAGTACACAATTATTCTAACATCCCCCCTCAAACTTAAGGTGGTAAGATTGAAACCAACTTGAGCATGGAAACTAAATCCTAAAGACGACCAGGAGGATGAGCCTTAGTGAAGATGTCAGCAGTCTGATCGACAGAGGAAACAGGGTCAAGACAAATGGTGCCCTGAGTGAGATGATGTCGTACAAAATGGCAATCGAGCTCAATATGTTTCGTGCGTTCGTGAAAGACATCATTACGTGCAATCTGAATAGCACTCTAATTGTCGCAGGAAATACTAGTTGCAGTGGAGTGGGTAACTCCCATGTCTTCTAGTAACCATCTGAGCCAGAGGAGTTCTTGAGTGGCATCTGCTAGAGCACGATATTCTGCTTCTGTACTTGACTGAGCAACAACAGTTTGCTTTTTACTATGCCAAGAGATAAGTGAATTACCAAGAAAGAAACAGTACCCGGTAGTGGAACGTCGATCAGTGGGATCTCCTGCCCAATCGGCATCTGAATATCCATAAAGATCAAGTGTAGAGTGAGCAGAGAAATGTAGACTGTGAAACATGGTGCCCTTGATGTAGCGAAGAATACGAAGTACGGCTGCATAATGAGTTGATCTGGGAGCTGCAAGAAACTGGCTAACAATATGAACTGCATATGCAATATCAGGCCGGGTGACTGTGAGATAGACAAGACTCCCAACCAACTGACGATACAAAGTGGGATCTTCTAGAAGAGTACCGTCCATTGGTGTAAGCTTAGAATTGAGTTGGAGAGGAGTAGGACTAGTTTTGTTGTCGGTCAGTCCTGCACGGGCGATAAGATCAGAAGAATACTTAGCTTGAGAAAGGGAGTATCCGTCTGAGTTGGATGTAATCTCCAGGCCCAAGAAATAACTGAGTTTTCCAAGATCCTTCATTTCAACACGCTGACTGAGATAGGACTTGAGATCAGAGATGCCGGACAAGTCATCCCCTGTGATGATCATGTCATCTACATAGAGAAGTAGGAGAATTGTACCTTGATCTGTCTTACGAATGAAGAGAGCAAAGTCATGAGAGCTTGAAATGAAACCAAAACCTTCAATGATGGTGCTAAATTTGGCAAACCATGCTCTGGGAGCTTGTTTAAGGCCATAGAGAGGCCGACGAAGCTTGCAGACCTTATTAAAAGAATGCTGATAACCAGGTGGAGGACGCATATAAACTTCTTCAGTGAGATCACCATTGAGGAATGCATTTTTGACATCCATCTGAAACAATTCCCAATGGCGAATAGCAGCAACAACAATTAGACTTTGGACTGAAGTAAGACGGGCAACTGGTGCGAATGTCTCCTCACAGTCAATCCCATACTCCTGTGTAAAACCCCTGGCAACTAGACAGGCCTTATAACGATCGATGGACCCATCAGAATGTGTTTTAATTTTATAAACCCATTTGCACCCCATTACATTCTTTCCATCGGGTAGATCAACTAAGTCCCATGTGTGATTCTGTTCTAATGCCTGCAGTTCATCATCCATTGCTTTCTGCCAAAGAGGGTTAGATCTTGCCTCATAGTAGGACTGAGGCTCATGCTGAGAAAGAATGGTGGAAAGAACAACATAATCACGAAGATGAGTAGGTTGAGTTTTTATCCTATCACTGCGTCTAGGAAGGGAATCAGATGTTGGTGTAGACCCATCAGACGAATAAGGCAGCTCAGGAGGGACCACAGTGGATGACTCAGATAACTCATTAGTAGATGTAGGAGGTGGAACTGAAGCTGTATCTTGTGATAGAGGAACATGAGGAGTATCATCAGGTTTGGCCGTATCGAATGTCTCAGGAAATAATTCAACCGAGGAATTGGTAAAGAAGTGAGGGGTACGGGAAGGGGCAAGGTGAAATTGAGACATTGACGAAAACATCTTGTGTTCCCAGAAAACAACATGGCGAGACACACGAAGACGTTTAGACACAGGATCCCAACATCGATAGCCTTTGTGTTCAATACCATAACCCAAGAAACAACATAACCGAGATCGTGATTCAAGCTTGGTATGTTCATGCGGTTGGAGTAAGACAAAACAAGCACACCCGAAAATCTTAAGAGTATTGTAGTCTGGGTTATGACCATGAAGACGCTCATAAGGTGATTGGTTGTTGATCACATGAGAGGGGACACGATTCATGGTGTAAATTGCTGTGAGAGCAGTTTCACCCCAAAATCGTTCAGGACATGATGCAGATACAAGGAGGGCACGAACAGTGTTGAGTATATGTCTGTGTTTATGCTCAGCACGCCCGTTTTGTTGGGATGTACCAGGACAGGATCGATGAGGTAGTGTACCATTTTGGTGAAGGAATTGGAGAACACTAGAATCTGTGTATTCCGCAGCATTGTCTGCACGAAATACTTTTATATGACGGGAAAATTGGGTTTTGACCATATTAGCAAAATTGAAGTATAACTGAGGTAATTCAGACCGATTATTCATGAGATATAACCAGGTGTACCGAGAATAATCATCAACAAAAATGACATAATACCTTGCTCCCCCCATAGTGGAAGTGGGAGAAGGTCCCCAAACATCAGAATGTATCAAATCAAACGGTGCAGATGAAATAGAGTTACTTTTATTAAAAGGCAATGCCGATTGTTTAGCAAGTTGACAAGAAAGACAATCAAAATGCTCATTATTGATGGATCCTAATTGACCTCTAGATACTAGAATTTGTAGATGACTAGTAGAAGCATGTCCCAAGCGGTTGTGCCAGGTGCTAAGAGATGGAGTGGATGTGACAGGGGCTGCAGTTTGAGTGGTTAACGAAAAATGAGGCGGTATGTGGAGACTGATGAGCTCAAAGAGTCGTCCAACTTTACGGCCTATCCCAAGAGTCCGTCCCGTCTTTGGATCCTACACACAACAACCAGAGGAAGAAAAAACAACAGTGAGACCAGATTCACAAAGTTGACCAACATATATGAGATTTAAGGTAAGTTTAGGAATGAAATAGGTATCTGGAAGGGTTGTGTGAGAAGTTGAAATGCTACCGACATGATTCACAGACATGTGGGAACCATCAGCAGTATGAATAGTTGGTGTTTGATGAGCCGGATTTTTAGTAGAGAAAATGGTGTGATCAGAGGTTATGTGATTACAACAGGCGGAGTCAAAAAACCAGGAAGAATTACCTGAGGTGACAGACATAGCAGTAGAAGGTGCATTACCAGAGTGGGCAAGAACTTGTTTGAGGAGATCCTCGAGATGAGCAACAGAGAAACCTTCTTCGATAGGCGCAGCGGATGATGGATTTTCGGCAGTTATAGCAGCAGATTTGGATGGACCTCTATGGGACATATTGCTAGATTTAGAAGAGCCTCCTCGGGACATGTTGTGGTTGGAATTTCTGTTGGGATTCCTGAAGCAGTCGCTTTGAAAGTGACCTGGGCCAAGTTTCTTGCAGTACTTACAAACACGAGTGGGACAATTCAAGAGAATATGTCCAGGCAACTTACAATAGTTGCATTGTGGTTCAGAAGAGACAGGCTGGTTGTTTTTGAAATTAGAGAAAGATCCTTTGTGAACAGCAAGAACCGTGTCAGTAGAGGGAGTCTTGTGAGTGGCAAGACGGGTTTCCTCAGAGAGAAGCTCAGAGATAGCTTGTTCCAAGGTGGGTAGAGGACTACGGTAAAGAAGAGAGGCACGGACATGCTCAAAGTCATCTCGAAGGGCCATCAAGAAGAGTATCAGACGTTGTTTATCCCTGTATTGATAGAATCTTTCTGCATCAGAGGAATTGGCCCATGTGGGCTCAGATGGAGTTAGTTGATCCCAGATGTAGAACATATTCGAGAGAAAATTATTGATGGATTGTCCAGGTTGTTGGTGCATGCGATGGAGATTGCCAAGAAGTTGATACTGATGAGCCAGATCAGCAGTGGTATAACGGTGCTCCAAGAAATCCCAGACAGATTTGGCCGTAGAGAATCTTCCAAACTGGTGGTGGATAGAACTGATAGATGTATTGCGAAACCAGGTGATGATTTGATGATTTTTGCTATCCCAATCTTCTAGTCGTTCCAGATATGTAGCTTGCGGTTCATCTTTTATTGGCGTAGGTTCAGAGATATCACCAGTTACATAACGCCAAAGTTTTTGACCTTTTAGAAAACTGGACATGGCTTGAGCCCAAAGGCTAAAATTTGGGCCATCAAGGGTAGTTCCAATAGGTTGAGATGTGTCCATGCGGTCCATAGAGTAAAGGGTTGATTTTGAATGGGCTGCGTGGGTTGATTTGAATGGGCTGCGTGGAATGGGCTGCGTGGGTTGATTTGGGTAGAGGTGGGGCCGCGAGTTGATTTGAATGGCTGCGTGGAATGGGCTGCGTGGGTTGATTTGGGTAGAGGTGGGGCCGCGGGTTGATTTGAATGGCTGCGTGGAATGGGGTGCGTGGGTTGATTTGGGTAGAGGTGGGGCCGCGTGATGGTGGTGTGATGCTTAATAAATCGGAAAGGGTCTGAGTTGGGTAGAGGTAGAGGTTGTGTTATGGGTGGTGGGGCCGTGTAAAGGGTATGGTTTGAGCAGATCGGTTGATTGATGAATGGTGGGTGGTGGGTGATGGTAGTGGGTTGATGATGCTTGATGATGATGTTTGATGGTGGGTCCGGGTGGATTTGATAATGACGGATCAGAATGTTTGGGAGTGGCGTGTGATGATGGGTCAATGGTGATATGAAAGTTATGAGTCGTGTGACAGGTATTGGGAAGAAGGTTACCAGGATGATGGCTCTGATACCATGTTAAATAAAGAAGATTAGGGGATACAAAATGTATTGTATTCAATGAATAATTATACAATATAGGGCCTCTTTATATAGGCTAGACAACATAGTAAGAAAAGGAAAGAGATATAGTACATTCTAGGGTAGTACAATAGGGTAGTACAATGTAGTACACTGGTAGTACAATAGTACAATGTAGTACACAATTATTCTAACATAACGGATGTAAACATAACTGATGCCAATAATGAAACACATATATTATAGTCATGACTACTATTTCAAAAAAAGACAAATAATCATACCGTAAAATCAACAGAAACGACAACCTTTGATTCCTTTGCCTTTTTTTTCTTCCATTTTCCATCCTTTTGTTCATGCAAAGATATCAATTGAAAAATATACATTAGTAGTTAAAGAACAATCTTATAAACTACGGATAAATTCAAACAATGATAGCAAAATGGAACTGTCACAAAATTTTACAACAAATGCGTACTCTGTAAAATAATTTAACAGTGTGGTGAAGTTTCACCACAGTCTTTGCACTTTTCAAAATTTTTGTAGTGTTGAGATAATCACATTTTTATATAATGCTCATGAGTACTACATTTATTTGAAACAGAGACAAATAATCATACCATAGAAATATAAACATATCAGAATATTAACCACATAATCTTAACACTATAAAACTAAGATGAAATTTCGCCAAATTACTTTTACAACATTCACGGTTAGGTAACAATTAACAACCATAACTGAGGAATATAAGTGTGCTGAAATTTAATAGCTTCTGCTCACTTTCGTTTCTTTTTCTTCTATGTTTCATCCTTTGGTTCATACAAAGATATCAAATGCAAAATATAAACTGATAGTAAAATAAATATGTTATAGATTATAGAGAAATTCAAGTAACAATTGAAAATGCAACTATCACAAATTTTACAACAAATGGGTACTCTGAAACACATATTATCAGTGTGGTGAAATTTCACCAAACTCTGAACTCAACCATAATTTTTGCAGTGTTGATATATTTTTATCAGTTGAAGTTGACTATAATTAGTTGATAACAAGATTAAACCAGTTTAACTTACCTATACAAGTTGTTACATGTAAGTTACTCGATGAAAAGATGTACACATAATTGGCGAATATAATAAAACACATGTATTATCCTCATGACTACTATATTGATTTCATACAAAGACAAATAATCATACCGTAGAATCAACACAAATGACAACCTGTGATTCCTTGGCTTTTTTTTCCTTCTGTTTTCCATCCTATGGTTCATGCAAAGATATCAATTAAACAATATACACTATTAGTTAAAGAAATTTGACCACACTATGAGCACAACCATAATTTTTGTAGTATTGACAAAATTGAACATCTAATACAACTATCGGGGGCGCTGCCCCCGAACCCCCGTCAACTTGGACACAAATGATTACGTTGTAAAACAATTTAAATGTGTGTGATGTTTCAGCAAACTTGCAGCACAATCATAATTTTTGTAGTGTTGAAGATAATCACATTTTTATATAATGCTCATGAGTACTACATTTATATGAAACAGAGACAAATAATCATACTATAGAAATATAAACATATCAGAATATTAACCACATAATCTTAACACTATAAAACTAAGATGAAATTTCACCAAATTACTTTTACAACATTCACGGTTAGGTAACAATTAACAACCATAACTGAGGACTATAAGTGTGTTGAAATTTAACAGCTTCTGCTCACTTTCGTTTCTTTTTCTTCTGTGTTTCATCCTTTGGTTCATACAAAGATATCAAATGCAAAATCTAAACTGATAGTAAAATGAATATGTTATAGATTATAGAGAAATTCAAGTAACAATTGAAAATGCAACTATCACAAATTTTACAACAAATGGGTACTCTGAAACACATATTATCAGTGTGGTGAAATTTCACCAAACTCTGAACTCAACCATAATTTTGCAGTGTTGATATATTTTTATCAGTTGAACTTGACTATAATTAGTTGATAACAAGATTAAACCAGTTTAACTTACCTATACAAGCTATTACATGTAAGATACTCAATGAAAAGATGTACACATAATTGGCGAATATAATAAAACACATGTATTATCCTCATGACTACTATATTGATTTCATACAAAGACAAATAATCATACCGTAGAATCAACACAAATGACAACCTGTGATTCCTTGGCCTTTTTTTCCTTCTGTTTTCCATCCTTTGGTTCATGCAAAGATATCAATTAGACAATATACACTATTAGTTAAAGAAATTTGACCACACTATGAGCACAACCATAATTTTTGTAGTATTGACAAAATTGAAAATCTAATACAACTATCGGGGGCGCTGCCCCCGAACCCCTGTGAACTTGGACACAAATGAGTACGCTGTAAAACATTTTAACAGTGTGTGATGTTTTAGCACACTCGCAGCGCAATCATAATTTTTGTAGTGTTGAAGATAATCACATTTCTATATAATGCTCATGAGTACTACAGTTATTTGAAACAGAGACAAATAATCATACCATAGAAATATAAACATATCAGAATATTAACCACATAATCTTAACACTACAAAACAAAGGTGAAATTTCACCAAATTACTTTTACAACATTCACGGTTAGGTAACAGTTAACAACCATACCTTGGGAATATCAGTGTGCTGAAATTTAACAGCTTCTCCTCCCTTTTGTTTCTTTTTCTTCTGTGTTTCATCCTTTGGTTCATACAAATATATCAAATGCAAAATATAAATAAATATGTTATAGATTATAGAGAAATTCAAGTAACAAATGAAAATGCAACTATCACTCACAAATTTTACAAAAAATTAGTACTCTGAAAAATAGATTATCAGTGTGATGAAAATCTAATACAACTATCGAGGGCGCTGCCCCCGAACCCTCGTGAACTTGGACACAAATGAGTACGATGTAAAACATAATAACAGTGTGTGATGTTTCAGCACACTCGCAGCGCAATCATAATTTTTGTAGTGTTGAAGATAATAACATTCTGTATAATGCTCAGGACTACTACAATTATTTGAAATAGAGACAAATAATCATACCCTAGAAATATAAACATATCAAAATATTAACCACATAATCTTAACACTATAAAACTAAGGTGAAATTTCACCAAATTACTTTTACAACATTCACGGTTAGGTAACAATTAACAATCATAACTGGGGAATATCAGTGTGCTGAAATTTAACAGCTTCTGCTTCCTTTCGTTTCTTTTTCTTCTGTGTTTCATCCTTTGGTTCATACAAATATATTAAATGCAAAATATAAAACTGATATTGAAATTAATATGTTATAGATTATAGAGAAATTCAAATAACAATAAAAAATGCAACTATCACAAAATTTACAACAAATGGGTACTCTGAAACACAGATTATCCGTGTGGTGAAATTTCACCAAACTCTAAACTTAACCATAATTTTTGTGGTGTTGATATGTTTTTATCAGTTGAACTTGACTACAATTAGTTGATTACAAGAATAAACCAGTTTACCTTACCCATTGAAGCTGTTACATGTAAGTTACTCAATTAAAAGAACACATAATTGACGAATATATAAAACACATGTATTATCCTCATGACTACTATATTGATTTCATACAAAGACAAATAATCATCCAGTAGACTCAACACAAATGACAACCTGTGATTCCTTGGCCTTTTTTTTCCTTCTGTTTTCCATCCTTTGGTTCATGCAAATATATCAATTGAAAAATATACAATATTAGTTAAAGAAATTTGACCACACTATGAGCACAAGTATAATTTTTGCAATGTTAAATATACTATATAAACATTAAAAATATTCTATAAGTTCAACTTCAGTAACATGATGAATTTGACCACATGATTTCAGTCCCAACAAATATCATGCTGGTAAAAAAGTATATTAATTTCAAATAGAGAATAATAATCATAGCGTAAAATCAATAGGAATCATAACTTTAACAACCTCTGATTCGTGTCCTTTCTGTTGCTTCTGTTTTCCATCCATTGGTTCCTACAAAAGATATCAAACCATAAATTTTACCATGTTGTGGAATGAAGAGCATACAGTATAAATTGAAAAGTGGTCAAATTTAACAAATTTATTGTTTTTCATCAAAGTGGTGAATTATCGCCATCTTTTAAAACTCTGAGCACAACAATAATGTTTGTAGTATTCAGAAATTGAAAAACGAATACAACTATTGGGGGCGCTGCCCCCGAACCCCCATGAACTTAGACCCAAATGAGTAGGCTGTAAAACAATTTAACAATGTGTGAAGTTTCACCACACTCGCAGCACACTCATAATTTTTGTTGTGTTGAAGATAATCTCATTTCTATATACTCTTGAGACATTGCAAGTTCCAGTAATATTGTGAAATTTAATCACTTGAAAATGAATAGTGTTATCTTCAAATAAGAGAAGAAGAAAAAAAATACATACTTTAGCTTTTCTCTTATTGTTTCTAACATCTTCGTCCAACTCCTCAGAAAAATTCAAGTTTTTTCGCTTCAAATCTTCCACTAATTCCTTCAAAGATAAAATCTCTTTTTCCTTCTCCCTGAACAAAATATCGATGTTTTTGGTAGTTGCAGCTTGTGTAAGGTTGTTCAACTCAGTCTCAAATTCAATCCTATGCGATTGTGTTACTTCATGTGTCTCACAAATATTCACTCTTTCTATCAACTCTTCATTCAGGTCATCTTTCTCTTTCAACACTTTCTCCACTGATGCAGTCTGTGTTAAGTTGTGCACAACATACTCGATATCTTTGGACTTAACCAACTTTTGAAGAGCCTTAACATGGCTACCCATTTGTCTCAATTGTTGGTCCATTGACATTCTATCATCCTCAAGTTTTTTCACATCACCAACTCCATCAACTTTAACTGTATTCAAATCATTTTTCTTCCTCTCTTCTTCTTGAATTGTCACCACATCCTCAAGTGATTTAATATGGACACTCATTTCGGACAACTGTTGTTGCATCAGCATATTTTCCTCCCGATACTTCTTAGACTGATTCAATGCATCATCTCTCATTTTCTGGATACCATTTTTATTCTCTTTTTCTAATTCAATTTTCATCTTTAACAGAATATTCTGTTGTTTGAGCATATCAATCTGTTTCTCGTAATCCATCAATGATTCGTCTGAATCAATACCTTGTTTTTTCCTTATAATTTGCTGCCGTATTGAATTCAATGGTTCGTTCATCTTCTCCTAAACTGTTAATCCATTCAAGCTTGTTCAAAGAAGTGTAGTCAAGCATGTCCTCATCATAATTGTCATGAGCATTTTCATCAACATCAGCATCATTCCCATTATCATTGCCATCAGCATACTCATCATCAAAACTGTCATTTCTAGCATCACTGCTCCCATTTTCATCCCTTCCATCCCCAAAAATGCTACCATTATCACAATCATCAGTTGAATCATATTGATCGCATGAACGTCCAGTTTCAGGGACTATTGTGTCTCCAGAAGAGTCAGTATCACAATTTTTCCCAATAATATCATCTCCGTAATATGCTAACTCAGACAGTGTAAGCTGTGGAGTCTCAGTGATAACCTACAAATTCAAAAACTATTTCTCAGAATCTATAACTTAAGAAACATGCTCATCTTATGTTTGCGACGTGAATATCACTATTAGTAATAATAACATTTCAAAAAATATGAAAATATCATTATAACAATGCATATCCTATTGTATATGCAGATTAAAAATTGAAAAATATGATAACAAAGGGACAAGTGACATAACTGTACGGAAATATAAAATAAAAACGAAGTGATAATAAGCAAAATAATCACATTTCTATATACTCTTGAGACAATTCAAGTTCCACTAATATTGTGAAATTTAATCACTTGAAAATGAATATTGTTATCTTCAAATAAGAAAAAAAAAACAAAAATACATACAGTAGCTTTTCTCTTATTATTCTTTTTAACATCTTCGTCCGACTCCACGGACAAATTCAAGTTTTTTCGCTTCAAATCTTCCACTAATTCCTTCAAATATAAAATCTCTTTTTCCTATTATAATTCAAAACAAAATCACAATCATGACGAACTAAAAATTCAATAGTCTGTCGAAATTTTCATACACATTGGTGGGTGGAGCATGGATGAGATAAAAATATCACCACTTTTCTTCTACTTTGGTTAGTGTGAATAAAACTGGAATATACAATGTGATGATATTTAAAGAAATTGAATCCTAGCTTAATACCTGAGAAGGTTCTAGTTGAGATAGATCTTATGTCTTCACAGTCCTATATATTCAAATGAATCAAATTCAACTTCCGAAATCTTGGGATTTCTGTTTCAGTGGATGCTGTCATAATAGTTGCGTGCTCACATAGCCAGTACTACAACAAAACAACACCAAATATTATTACAAGTAGCAATAATAATATGTTAAAACTTATGAGTAATGAACATCTATGTCTATGTCACTTGTAAAGCAGTCACACAACTTGGCACTCTGCTACTTGGAATCCCATTCGACTTATGGATAGAATCCATTAACATCCGTTCTCTAGCACTCGACCAATTATAGCTTGCCATATATTCTAGGTCCTCCACATAGTTAATAAAACCCCATTTCAATGTAGATCCACTTGTCGGAAATAAGAAATTTACAAACAAATACAGACAAATAAGCCTAACAACATCCTCGACACCAGTGGTAGTTTTAGATTTAACTGCCTTTAACATTGCAGCTTTGATATTTACTGTATCAGGCCATCAACATCTTTAAATCTCCTCTCCACAAATGGAGTAAAACTTTTTTCTAAATAAGATGGCAGATTAATTGGTACAGAACCTGACTTTATACCAAATAGAGCAGTAATATCTGCAATTGTCAAAGTTAAGAATTTGTTCCCAAGTTTAAACTTCCTCCTTCCCGGATTATACTGAAATATCAACTTTCTTGTAACAGCCTGAAATTTTCGTAACTTTGAAATGTCCATCTCAAAGAAACCATTTATTAAATCCCAAAATGGTGTTTTACGAAGCTCATGAAGGTGTCTATCACTAAGTTTCAAACTCTGGATTGTATTTGCAAACCCCACAACTGTGCAACGAAATCTCGGGGTTGATTGTGGACGGATCTTTTCTATATTCTCCATTTCCCTACTTGCAACACCTGATTATATGTAATACAAACATAAACAAATGGAAATGAACTGTGAATGTTCATATACTATGTAATGATCACAAACAGTTGCATAAACAAATCAATCAGAATACATTATGAGAAATCATACTTTATGTTGAAATTTGAAAACATATCAGAATATTAACCACATAATCTTAACACTGTAAGATTGTGGTGAAATTTCACCAAATTACTTTTACAACATTCACATTTAGCTAACAACAACAGCAACGTAGTAATAAATCAAACAATATTTCAACTATTATATCTCAAAAAAAAAATATATATATATATATAAATTCAACAATTGAAACATATATCATAAGTTTAACCACATAATCATCACACTGTAAGAATGTGGTGAAATTTGATCAAAAAATGGAAAACTATTTGCAACTATTATGCTCAAACAACTAAAATATTTATCAAGAAACTAAACTCAATATAGAAATATATCAATAAATATACATATGTATATATTTATATATAACTACTGCAACTTATATGAATAGTAGTGTGGTGAAATTTGACCAAATAATCAATGACTATTTGCAACTATTATGTTGAACCACTAAAACATTTAGATTCATTAACAAACTAAAAACAATATATCAATATATATTTATATATATATATGTATAACTATTCAAACTTATATGAATAAGTTATTCTTGAAATATTCAACTTATACAGTGCTACGAATTTCAGATAATCATTGAAAACATGACTATGAATTTATAAAAATATTGAGCAACATTACAAATAACCATTAGAATGATTTTTTTATATCATAGTTAGAAAATCAACACATTAGAGCAAACAATCAGAAAGTCATATAAACCTCAACAAAATTCATAAAAACAGACACAACCATTAACAATCAAACTAATATTCAAAATAATAACCAAAGTAAATATAATATACATCTCACTGTCGACAAGTACAAGCAACCAGTTTTCGTCTGACATTGAATAATCGTAACAGTATTTTACAAACACAAACAAATTCCTAGGGTTTTCAAGCCGCTAAATAAATAAATAAATAATAATAAGATTTAAAAAACCAAAATACTTTTGAACAAAATTACATTTCTTGCATTTTTTTCCCATTTTGCCGAGGATCCAGGTTAGTCGAAGTAGATATATCCAATCTTACCAGTTGATGATATCCTCAATTATAATCAATATCTTCGACAATATTCTCGAGTACTCAAATGTTCCAGAAATTTCAAATGAAAATGAAGAAAACGAGTACTGAAATGAAAAATCTATTCAGAAAATAGTGAAGAAGGTATAGACGATATTGTGTGTAGGCGCGTAGGGCAAATCTGTCAAGAAAATATCTAAACGTTGTCTCACATATATGAGATTCTTCTAGAATGTTAGAGAGCAACCAAGATAATTGTAACGAGTTTTGGATTACTTTATCTCACTATAACAACATGTTTGGTAAAAGTATGAACAAACAGAGCTTTACACTCTGCATCAGTAAAGGCATGTTTGGCAAATGTATGAAGAACAAATGTAACTCCATAACACATACTCCATATAGTAATACTAATATTAATAGTAATAGTGATAGTAATAGTAATAGTAATGGTAATAAAATGTGCTGTATAAAATTCTCATCTACTTACTCAAGTGTCACATGATTTGCAACACCATTTTGACAAATTAGAATTTGTTCACTAATAAAAATTGACAATTCGTGCAATTTATCATAATGTAGTGGTAAAATTTCACCTCTCTTATGACCACATGATAAAACTGTACCATTTATAAATTTGTTCAATAATTGAAACAAAGTAAAAAATTATTAGAATAAAGCAGATTAAAAAACTCATGGTAATCAGAAAGTACAACTGAATGACCAAGTCATGTGAGTTCAATGACTTTCATCCATATAGCACATTTTGCGGATCATAAAAGTGTACAAATTAACAACTCCCTCAACATGAAGCAATGAAATTTCACAACATTATAACCCAGTACTTTGTACAAATTTCTGCACTTCTGCAAACAGACTAAAAATCTATAAAAATAAGGAACGTAAAAAAATTTAGTATAAACATAGTTCAAAAAGGCTTTGCCCCTGAACAAATCCAATCCATAAAATTTAAGAACTCTTTTGACCACATTTTGTAATCACAAAGTAATAATTTATGCCCAAGTAATGTAGATTCAAGCACTTTCATCATATATCAAAATTTATGACTCAAAAAAGTGTAAAAATTTCACCACTTCATTGAAGCATTTTCAACGTTGTAAAACTGAAGCACTTTTGTCAGAATGGAGTGGTCAAATTTAACCACTCGTATAGCCAAATGATAAAACTGTACCATATACTAATTTGTTCAATAATTGAAACAAAGTAAAAATTTATAAGAATACAACACATAAAAAAACTCATGATAATCAGAAAGTACAAATAAATGACCAAGTCGGGTGAATTCAATCACTTTCATCATACAGCACATTTTGTGGATCATAAAAGTGTATAAATGTCACCACTAATTTAAAGCATTAAAAATAGTATAAAACTGAACCACTATTTGCGGAATGAAATGTTAAAATTTGACCACTATTCTCACAACATAATGAAGAAGTAATTTGTTGAAAATTCTCAGAAATACAAACCTCCTCAAAATTCATAAGAATAAACCAGATAGGAGGAATCAATCAAAACATATTCCATCAACTCTTTCTAACTAAACAAATCGAATCCCAATTGCCAAACAAAACTGATAAATGTAAAATGTAATTGTTGGATGAAAAATAGATCAATAATTCTCAACTATGGATTATTTCTTACTGTTAATGATTTCTTTACAAGTTTTCCTATTGTGATGACCCAATTTCCCACATCTACTACACTTCATGAACCTAACAGTTTCTCCACGAGATGGTATTCTCTTCTTCTTTGGCCTGCCAATCATCTTTTTACCCAAAGGAGGCAATACAGTATCATCACAAATAGCAGTACTTTCCACAACAGATGGAATTGGGTGAATAAACTTTGAATATGCTGACTCATAGTAGTCAACATAAAAATATGGTTCTATATAATCCATTACATCTTTCCGCATCAGTTTCGAAGTGTAATGCAACACAACGGCTGCATGCTCACAAGGAAAACCATTATGCTGCCACCCACCACAACAACATGTGCGCTGATGTATGTCTACAAAGACTAATGGATGACTACTAACCTCAAAAAGACCATTACCAGCACCAGCAACAGTCCATGTACACCCCTTATCAAGTGCCTCTTGCAATCTCTTCTCTTGTTTGGGGCAAAGTCTTCCAGACCATTTCTTACAAAACCTACTCTTCTCCTCCAAATCTTTCATTGTCTCATACCTAATCGTATCAAGCATACTAGTTATTGGAAGATGTCTTGCTCCTACAATCTTTGCATTCCACGACTCAGCAACATTGGAATACAACTCCCCATACCTACAACCTGGTAAACAAGAACTAGCCCAACGATCATTTGGAAGATCCTTAAGAAAGTCTATAACAGGATTCCCACCCTCAGAAATCAATAAGGCAAGCTGAGATTGAAATGTCTCAACATTTCCTACAATAGCACACTGCCCAAACTTGTAAACCATCTTTGATCTCAATTTACCACGCATCCCCTTAAATCTTGTCCTCAAATTCATTTACAAGTGATACAAATAGTAACAATGCAAATGCTCAGGGAAAACACTTCTCACTCCTTCAATAAGACCATCATTCCGGTCAGAGATAAATGTTATCTTTCGATTCAAATCTATGCAACTTCGTAACCACATCCAATTTAAAGTATCCTCTGAACTAACCACAGCATATGCAATGTTGAATATACCTGTTGCATAAACAAAATGTCATGAATCAACAACAATGAAAAAAGAATTACAAGTTTAGAATAACACTGACCACAATGCAAAAACAAAAAAAGACTGATGTAAACATTGCTAAACATTCAACTCAAATTTTGTTTTGAGAAATTAAAAAGAAAATGCAACAGTTGGTGAAATTTCACAAACTATGC
Organism: Hydrangea macrophylla; assembly: GCA_033977485.1. Classification (NCBI taxonomy): domain Eukaryota; kingdom Viridiplantae; phylum Streptophyta; class Magnoliopsida; order Cornales; family Hydrangeaceae; genus Hydrangea; species Hydrangea macrophylla. The sequence continues at coordinate 31,856,641 of CM066989.1, forward strand.
AACACTTGGTAAAAATTCACCACTTTCATACACTGCATACATCCAACAAAATTGTAAATACAAATCACAATAAACATTACCTTCATTTCCATACTTGTTGCTCCAAGCAACACACCTTTATGCCGACCCTTTAAGAACGTTCCATCCAATAAAATCAAAGGCCTGAGAAACTTAAAACCATCCAAACAAGCACTATAAGCTATAAAACACCTCTCAAACCTGTGAGTTTCAGCATTGACTTCCAAACAAAAAATACTTCCAGGGTTAAACTTTTCAGCCTCAAAGAAATACGATCTCAGCCTACCAAATGATGACTCATAATCTCCATATATGTCATTTTTTGCAATCTCAATCCCTTTCCATGCACGATTATATTCAACATCTAACCCATAACCATTCTTCATATCAAATTGTAATTCTATTGGCCGTGTCAATGGCTTATTACGAATCTTGTCATGATACAACTTTACCATCAACTTTGAAGATACACGGCAATGGCTCGATGTCCTCACAACATGCCCACATGTATGTAACAAATTCATAGTGCAGATATAAAAGAACCCATTTATCTTCTCCCTCGAAGCATAAACACTCCATGCACAACCTGTTTGCTCTTGAAAACTACAAACTGCAGTAACTCTCTCCTTATCATTCTTCTTATAAATGAAATTAAAACCACTTTGGATTGCATACTTACACAATGCAATCCGAAATGCCTCAACCCCACCTTCAAACTTTTGGTTAATTTCAAAAATCTCATTACTCCAACCTCGACCCAACAACAAACTATCACGACTGCCATCCTGCTCTGAAGACATACATGATCGACTTCCCAAATCATACTCATATCCAATAATACCATTATCAAACTCATTAGAAGAACTAAAATCCTCCATGCATTGCTCATCAACATTTTTGACATTAATAACAATGTGCTCCAATTTCATAATCCGCACCAACTCTTTCATCATCGAAAAATCTTCTTTAGTAGACAACATACAACTAGAATGACCAGGAAGCTGATAAGACAATGAGACAGAACCTACCTTCAACCTAGACCACCTTCGATGTATAATACATAATAAATCACCATACCCACCATCAAAAGAAACTCTAGCAGCAGCAGTCTCATCACCAAACTTACAAAGTGCTACCACACATCTCAACACTGAAACATCATTCAATTCATCCATCACACTACAACAGTAAATAAATAACAAAAAAACTGAAATTAACAAAGTCACACTATGCTTGATCATAATTAAAACCAAAATCAAAATCCTTATCATCTACTTACTCAATACTCTAGTCAAATTCACAACTTTTATAAACATAAAACACATAAAAATTTAATTCACATTTGCATATATTTTAACTACAAATCCTATATCGCATCTAAAATTTAACTACATTTACAAACATCAATCACATGAAATTTTAATTCAACTTTGGATATATGTCACTAGACATCTTATCAATCACATGAAATTTTGATTCACATTTCAAGAAATGTTACTATAACTGAAATTTCACCACATATGCTCTAGTTTGGTGTACTCAAGACTAAAACTTAAATATAAATGTGGTGAAATTTCACCAATTTGAATTCTGCATTGAACACTGTTCAATACTTCAAAGTTATGAACTACAAAATCAATACTCTGGTGAAATTCATACAGTTTAATAAGAATTCAATGACACAAAATTTTAGTTCACAATGTTGATATTTTATGTAACAAAAATGGATGCTCTGAAAATTTCACAATCAAACTATTTCACCAGATTTACAACCATCAAGCACATGAAATTTTAATTCATATTTGAGGATATTTTACTACACATGACATATTTTTAGTACTCAAGACTAAAACTGAAAGATAAATATGCTGAAATTTCACCAATTTGAATTATGCCTTGAACACTGTTTAGATCACAACCAAACATGCTGAATCAGTACTAAACTAATAATTCAATACTCTGGTGAAATTTAACCAGTCGTAAAAAAATTCAATAACATGAACATTTACTAAACAATTTTGCTCAAATCATGAACAAAGTTCATATAATGATCATAACAGTATCATAAAACAACCAAACAATCAGAGAGATTTAACAACACTAAATTGAAGAATATTACGACAAATTTAACATGAGTATCGAAAAAATTCATAAAAAATTGATCTGATGAACAGTATATAAATTTTAACATTGATCTGATGAACATTATATAAATATTCACAAAACTATGCAACTCACATCAACAAATTTACGTTTAACTCAACACCTAATACTGACATTACACAAAATTCACAAAATCATTCAATTTCAAATTCAACAACTAACCTCAAATTTTGACTAGGGCTGACCACTTCTACCGTCGCCGAAAGTATGCCTCTCATTTGTCGGAGCTTTGATCTGATTCGTCGGAAATCTGCTTTTGTTCGTCTACAATTTCAGCTTCGTCATTCTCTCTCTCTCTCTGTCTCTCTCTCTCTCTCTCTCGCTTTCTCTCTCTCTCTCTCACTCTCAATATCTCTTCAACTACGTATATATATGTTAAGGGTAAAGTTGTCATTATTTAAAAGACATGTGAATCTAACAGATCTTAATTACCAAATTCCTCTAATTAAGGAATTAAAATAAAGTGAAAATAAATAGATATCTTTAAATCACTATATTACACTAATTAAGGATCCCCATCTAATTTTCCCTTATTTATTTTGTTGATGTGTCAATGACAATTTTAAAATAAAATTTAATTTTAATCAAGTTCTTTTATTTTGTAATAAAGAAGATCTTTAGTTATTCACGTCGATTAGTGTCCTTTTCAGATATATCTAGTACTAGTGAGGAATTTATGTGAACTTTTAAAATTTAGCCAAGTATGCACTCAAACAAGGATCTATTAAAGTTAGTTAACTTCTACTTTTCTTTTACCATTGCCCACACACTACTCCAACTACCCTTTTTTTTTTACCCCTTTTTTCTTTGGTTTCTTGAGCAGTTGAGTGGATAGCTTAGATTAATTCATTTTCCCCCATATTTTCACTTTTTATTCAAAAACTTTGAAATTCCTCCCAAACTTGAATTTAATTTTTTACTATTTGACTTTTTAGTTTAAGGTTGGCTTTTGGGTTAAATGTTATTTGATTTTTGACTTAAGGGCTTTTCATTTTAGTGTTGTTTTGTGTAATGGCATTTGGATTAAGGGATAAGGGCTATTTGGCTTTTGGGTTGTTTGGTTTTTGTCTTAATTAAGGGCTATTTGGTTTAAGGCTTAATGATTGTTCGGCTTTTGGCTTAAGGTTGTTTGAGTTAATGGCTTAAGGGCTTTTTGGCCTAATGCCTTAAGGAAAGTTTGGCTTAGTGACTTTTTGCCTAAGGGTTGTTTGACTGGCTTAATGACTTAAGGTTCAGAGACTGTTTGGCTTTTGATTTAGAAATTATATAACGTAAATTTTGTTGTACTTTATCAGAAAAGCTGAAAATACGCAAAGTTAATAAATGCCAATTCCTAAGTCACTGGTGGAGATAAGAAGTTTCCTCGGCACGTAAAGTTAATTATTGATCACAAGCACGGGTGATTAGAATTGTTTAGTAGTGCATTAGGCACGAGTTACCAGAAGTCTTTAAATCACATTGTTCACCAAAGCTGCATAATGGAAAAAAGAAAAGCAAGAAAAACACCTATGGTCACACCACATTTGGATGACAGGTCAAGAAATTAAGTGAAGTGTTTGTCATCTCCACATATTGATGTGCCAAATCTGAGATTGAAAGTGCCAACCTTGTTAATCCCAAAACAAAGTCACATTATATATATATATATATTTGTTTTTTTTTTTTTTGTAGTTTTAACATGGCAAATTCTATAGAGTAATGCTATGCTTCTCAAATTTTATCTCAAAAGTGTTTCTAAAATAATGTGGTAGTGGGACCAAGTAAATTATTTTCAATCAAATTCAATCGATCCCACTATATTAGACTTGGCCCCACCACCACATCATTTGGGAAACACTTTTGGGATAAAAATTTGAGAAGCATAGTATAACTCAATTCTATATGTCTTGGCGATCGGATGAATCATACATGTAGTTTAGACTCAAAATATTGTAATTATTTCCTAAAATGTTGTAACTTGAAAACTAAAGTGGTTTTTTTGGTTTTAAAAATAATATATTTAAGACCTTATGACATATTTTGATACCAAAATGACAACAGTTCAACTCCAAATTAAAATATCTAACACATCTTAAATCACTAAGATGTATCATAGAAAATCCCAACTAACATATCCTGGGGAGAATTCTATGATATATACATAGTGGTTTGGTTTGATCTTAATTTGGTACGACCTAAATATATCGATTAGAGAAAATCGCGTGTAAAGCTGTCAACATTTAACACAAAAGTTGGCAAGTCCCAAACCTCAAAACATAGTACACATATCCCAAAAAGAGGAAAACTATGGGCACAAATACTCCACAAACAAATTACACTAACACCAGTGGGATACTACCATGTGACAGAGTTCAAAAAGGATCTGCTGTTCAGACTGATCATCGCCTGTGGATATATTTAACCAACTGCTTTAAATTGAAATTCTGCTTAGAACTGAAACAAACGGATGAAGCACAAAATTTAAATTTTAAACTAGGAAAAAAAAAGAAGAGAAGAAGACTATAAAAGATTAATAGCAAGAGAGAAAGCGAGAGGCTGAATTCAAACATGGTTTTGAAACTGTAATGTTTTGAAATTTTAATAAAGGGTATTATAGTAATTTGGTGGTCAATGAGTGGACCCAATTTGGACTTGTACATTTTTTTAATGCCTAACTCTTGGTCTTGGGGTACCACTTTGGTAATTGAATAACACTTGTGTGTGTATATATATGTTACATATTGGTGTTTGTGTGTGTAAGGGACAAGTGTGGGACCCACCCCACACCAAACCTTAAGCTTCCAAGAGAAGCTTCCCATTTCTCTCTCCTCCCCTCCCTCACATCCGGATACTCTCTCTCTCTCTCCCTTTCTTTGTTTCTTTTTTTTTTGTTTCCCTCTCTCTATACCTCTCTTTATCTCCCTCTTTTGCAGGAACAAAAAAACCCCATTGTTACTAATATTTTAAGCTTTCATTTGGGCTTCTAATATGCATTTTTGAGACAAGTCTATTAGAAGCAAATGTGATCCTCTCAACTAGGGCTTCCTATTGGTGTTCCCATTTTTGAATTTGGTGTTCTCTAGCTCAAGTTATGGTCTAGAAGAAGAAGTGGGTTTCCTAAATTTCTTGTTCATTGAAGCTCCTACAACTTGGGTCTCCTATTATTTCTCTCTTGGATTCTCTATTTCTTTGTCCATTTTTTTCTCAAGATCAAAGGTAGATTATATTGTCTTGATTCACTATGTGTCTTATCTCTAATGTGTGATTTGTGTTAGGAAATACTAGGGTTGAAATGAGGAATTGATCTTAGTTGTTCATAACACTTGCTATGTGATTAACTTATTTAGTTGCTAATTACATTTAATGTTAGTAACCTAAATGTAATTATATGCTTAGTTGCTAATTAATTAATGTTAGTAACTTAAATGTGATTATATGCTTAGTTGCTAATTAATTAATGTTAGTAACTTAAATGTGATTATATACTTAGTTGCTAATTAATTATTGTTAGTAACTTAAATGTGATTTTATACTTAGTTGCTAAATTATTTGCCTAAGTGGGGGTTAATTGCTTAATTGTCTAAATGAACTACTTGTTAATTGTTTAAAGTAGTCATTGTACCTAGAAGTTGAATTCTTGCTAATGGGAATTTATATGCTTAAATGTTGTTACTCCCATGAAATGTGAAATCATTTATCATCAAGATTAATGTTGAAGTAATGAGACTTGCTAAATTTCGACAACAATGTACATTAATATTTTTGTGAATTGAGAACATTTGCATTGGAATCATAGAGTTCACGTGCATTGTTGCCAAGTGGGCACACCACATAGCATTAGCATGGGTGACATTTGAGTAATCCCTAAGAGGGGATAAATGTAAATCCGACCCCAATGAAGGGGGATAAAAGTGGATAAGAAAATCCGGATGTGGGTTGTGTGGTGAGACAGGGTGGACGTACCTAAGAATGTGCCAAACTCCAACTTATATTCGACTAGCTATCGGAAAGTTGGTATGCTACATTCCCAGTGGGGGGTGGCTCACAGTCCGGTAATGAGGCGAGTGATCATATGTGCATAGCCCTAGGGCTCATTAATTGCATTGCCCAGGTGGTATTCATGGCACCACATTTTGCATATTATTTATGGGATCCATATTGAATCTCTACAATATTTTCTACGAGCCGTCATTCTCATAAAAAACGACAAACCATTTTTCAGGTTTTATCAAGTCGGGGTAAGGCCCAAGAGTTACTCGACGCATGAAGTCGCACTTTGAAGATTTCTTTCAAGAAGAATATTAGTTTTGAAAATGTTTTAAACTTCTATTTTAGTTTGAAAAGAAATTGTAATAGATTTGAATCTCCTATTAACACTTGATTCGGGCACATGTTTAGCCCTTTACTTAGGGCATATTAGAATTTCTGACTTAATGTAATCGGACTTGTAATTGGGACTTTGAGTCGCCTATGGGTGCATGTTAACATTAAATATTTATTCATGTTGATTCAGACACTTGTTAGTCCTTTAACTTAGATCCTTTTTAAATCGTGTTCATATTGATTCGGATGTTCCGTTGTTCCTTTGAGTCGTTTTGGTAAGTTTATGGTATGGCTACACAGGTTCTATACTTGGAAAATTTCTAATAACTTCTAAACTTTCGAAATGTAATTTGGTTATACTTAGCCTGTGTATAGTCTATGGAAAAAAAAATTCTAATTTTGATTTCTAAGGGACCGTTTGGTTGTAAATTCTCAAACCTTGATTTCATATAAACTTTCAATCAAACCTCGTCTTCTCGATACTTCTTATTTCTGTCATTTTTAAAACTTCTTTGAAAATCGAGTAATGTTAATTGATCCTATTTGACCCGTTTGGTCCTCATGGGTCAATTCCTGACTTTCGATTTTTCTTTGGAATCCACGTAGAATTCCTTTGTGATTTTCCGCACTATTTGGTTGGTCCGGGTAGGACCTCTCCTTCTTCTTAATCTCTTTCTTTGACTCCTTGACCCGTCCACGTGTCGTGGATTTTGGGGCGTTACAGAAACCCTGATAAAATTTGTAAAAAAAAACAAATCAAGAAAAAATTAAAAGAGGAGAGCTGATAAAATTGAGTCTAAGAACCATGGAAAGCTGTGATGCAGGTCTCTCACACTCCAATTTCTTCATGCATCTTAGCTAATTTTGGTACACCATTAACCCATTTCATCTATAACTACCTAAAGTTTTTAAACAAAAACCCCCATGTCATTTTAATGTTTTGTTTCTCTCACACTTCAATTTTTAAAAAGGGCCACAAAAAAACTTGATTTGAGATCAAAGCACACCAGAACCCTAACCTGAAAAAAAATTTAAATAAATTAAAATAAAATAAAAAATAATTATAACTTTAAACAACAAAGAAATGGCCACAACAAATTAGCTTTGAATTCAAAGAACCTAAACCCTTTCTTGAAAGCACCTAATAAATCTGGAAAATTCATGATTTGGAACAACAAAAGAAGGGATACAAAAACTTACATCAAATTTAAAGCATCACGCCGACGACGCTTGTGAACGCCCCTTCTCAGTCATTCAACTGAAGAAAAAATGTGGTCTAGCCATGTCAATTCTCCAACCATGCTTTGTAAGTTTTATCTACCTTAAAGCTAAAATGACCAGTCATTTTAAACGTGCCTACTCCAACCTGACTCCTATTTTAGACAACCTCGATTTGAGAGATCCTGAAACAATCACTTTCTCTCCTAAATATGTCACCTCCTACAACTCACATTTGATTTGTAAAAAAGTGTTTCTTCCTAATAGGGAGCTATTTGGGAACCCTATCGGAGCTCCAAAATACAACTTTGGATCCCTATAACCGAATTAGAGCATCTCCAATCCAATGTCTTCAAAGTAATGCTATGCTTCCCAAGTTTTGAAAGCCAAATTGGCTCCCAAATTCATTGTCACTATACCACATGCAATAGCATGCGGTACAACCAACCACTGTCACAGCAAGCGGTGCAACTACTAAGCCATTCAGGATCCAATTTGGGATTCAAAACGTGGGAAGGTAACTTTGCAAATCATAGCATTACTTACATTATAATGATCCTATTTACTTGTTTTCCAAAAACTCAAGTTCAATATTTTTTGCAATCTACATAAATTAAACCAAAAAAGAAAAAAAGAAGAAGGTAACCTTCATTTCTGAGAAAATCAACATTAGACAAGAAAAAAGAAGAACAAGAAGAAGAATTAGAATCATTTCCATCATCAGACCACATGCATACAATTTGGTAGTGTGGTTTCGTGTCCGTGTATGTAATGTACAGCAAGAGAGAGAGAGAGAGAGAGAGAGAGAGAGAGAGAGAGAGAGAGAGAGAGAGAGAGAGAGGAGATTACCGACGAAGATCTGAATCTGCAGAAACAGGAGGAGATGAATCCATTCTCGGATTGAAGCGAAACTGAGAACCCCTAGAAAGACAAAAGCCAATATATATATAAATCAATAGAAACCCAAATAAAGAATACAGATTACAGAGTAATTCGATAAGGGCAAATCGTAAAGCTGAAAATCAACCAATGAATACCAAAAGGGATGATGGAGAAAGAAATTATAACACCCGCATTTGTGTTATTGCATCTCATTACATTGTCATGCATGATAATGTGATGTGTTGTGCATTTTGGCACATGTTTGAGTGAGTTTTGACTCACGAGTCGATTTGGGTGTCTGTGTTAGAGAACCCATTGGGACAATGTTGATTGAGGATTTGTTGTTGTGACGTCTCTCCGAGTATGAGACGGTCACTGTGGGACACTTTAAATGTTTATCTGAAAATAAATGTTTACCTGTGTATTTCAATATCTGTATTATTTCTGGTTTAGAACTTGTATCTGTTGTTAGTTTTGGTATCCTGGTAAGGACGAATTAACACGCTATTAATTTGGTAGACTAATTAGCAACTTCAGAAACGTCATGTAGAAATTTGCGTTTTAGCAACCAAACAGAACTTAGTCAGAAACTTTTATAATTTTGAGGTTTCACTTGTAAAGCTATGAATTAGCTGTGTAGAAAGTTTCAGAGACTAATTAGGAGTTTTGAAAACTCGTGGAGAGGTAAACGTAATTCCCGAGAGTGTTGCCTATATATAGATAGAGATGACTTTGGATATTTTCATAAAGTCTTAACCTAAGTTCAAGAAGGAGGCCAAAAGGGAGATTTGTTTACTTAGAGCTTCCCGACGCCAAACGATGGAATTTTGCCCGTTTATTTTCTTCAAGATTTCATATTCGAACTCTTGAGGTAAGGGCTTCGTTTTGATACCCACTAGGGCCTGTTTGGCTAAGTTTTCCGAAAAGTCATTTTCTAGAATTTTTCATAAAAGTTGATAATTGAATTTCTAATCGATAGGAATTGTACTAGACGGAATTTTGCACGTTCTTTGTGCACGGGTTTTCTTCGGATTGAATTATAGGAGCGTTATTCGGAGGTGAGTGATTCAACCTTGTATTATGGAATGATTGCTTGACATATGTTTGTTTGAATAGCATGTGTAAATTTATAGATATATAGTGTGTAGTTCATATTGGGCAATCATATTGATAAGTATGCCCAATAGCATGGTGACATGTTTCGTTTACCGCGAGCATGGTGATTTGTATTTGAGCATGTTGAGTTGCTTACTTGGGTCAGAAGGAGCACGTGGTCACTAAGCCATTTTGTGGAGCCGATATAGGCATTAAGGTCGCACGATTGAAGAGAAGAATCGTGGGTCTTACCCTTTCACGTGGACTTATTGGCGAGGAGTCGCGGATTGGGAGTATGGAATGTGCACGTGAGTCTCCCGCGACTAGTATGAAATGTAGAGAAGTGAATGCGAGCATGTTTATCATTCATGTGCATTTGTTGTTTTATTCACTAAGCATTAGCTTAAACAAATCGAAATATGTGTTGTTATTCAAATAACCATTGCAGGTATTAATGCTGGCGAGGAATCGCAGAAGTGAGCACGTGGGTTCTGGAGTTCACTTAGAGGGCGATTCAATATGTTGATCTCATCGTTTTGTAATAGACTTGTTGTAATAAGAGTTCTTATGGTTTTTAACTACGTTAACTTAGGCTTAGTTTGGCCCCCACGTGGTGCTTCTCCTTTTTTAAAGCTCAATTTCATGTTAATTCATTTGGTAAGTAGTTTATGAGCTTTGCAAAAATTGAACTTAGGGCTTTTTTGGAGGGAGCTTTTAAAAGCTCTAGAATGGAGCTTTTAAAAGCTCAAGGTTGCTTTTTGGTTTCATGATGTCTTTTTGAAGAGTAGTGTGTCACTTGTATAAAATTATCAAAGAACTTAGTAATAAATTTCATAAGCTCCTTTTAAGAAGCCACATGGGGGCCAAACTAAGCCTTAGTATGTTAGAATGGATCTAAAATGTTGTAATAAATCTTAACCTTTTGTAATTTACGCTTAGTAGTGTTTTAATCCAGTTGGTATTGTTTTAGTATGTGTTTGGAGTATGTATTTAAACTCTGGTTATTTCAGAAAAGCTTTTAAACTTGGAAACCTGCAGAAGGGTTTGCTGCTGCAAAACAGTTGACTGGACCCAGTTCAGTCGACTGGACCCTTGTTTTAAGAAGACTGTTTCCTTTGTTTTTCAGGATTTCAGTCGACTGATCCCAAGATCCAGTCGACTAGTTTCTGCACGAAAAACATGCATTGTACATGCATAGTGCCCAGCCAGTCGACTGAAAGTTTGAGGCATCAGTCGACTGGACCGAGGGGTCAGTCGACTGGACCGAGGGGTCAGTTGACTGAAGGTGGCACTTGGAGTTTTCTTATTCTCTGTGACTGATGGATCAGTCGACTAGACGCCCGACCCAGTCGACTGGATTGCTTACTTTCAAATGTTTGTTTTGTTCTGCTGCATGTGTTCTTCAAACTAATTTTTGGGAACGTTAATGAATTGGTTTAGCCTCGGTGGCGTGCCACGGGCTTTGGTTCCGCTATTGTAGGACCAGGCTCAGACAGAAATAGACCCCATTGGTAAGGTTTGGAATTAGGAGGTTTGGGGACTCACCTGTCACCCATACAAGATCGCCTCCACCGCCGCTGACTTCGTCGTGTATCTCTGAGCTCTGAGGAGATGTGTCCAGTGACATTGACATATCTCAAAGCTTTGTTAAGTGTGAGAGAGTCAAGTTCGAAATGGGTAGGCAACGTGGCTGTTTTCGAGCATGCAAGAACCAATGACAAAAGAAACCAACCAAAACTTATCAAATACCACATAAATATAACTAAGACAGAAAAAACCAAAGGGACAAAATAGTAAAATCGTTTCTTCATGAACTGTAGCTCGATGGCCCTTGAATAAATTTATGCTTGTGGACGAAAACCCCAGTATAAATACTACAGAGACTATGAAGGCAGAACCAACAAACATTTTCACAAGGGCAAAATAATAATTTCCTTGATAAATGAACAGTAATGTAAACCTGTTCTTTTAATATAGTTAGATTAGATTAGAAATAGAATATCACAATTCCCGTTAGTTTGTATATTCTTTTACCCTTGGACTCGATGGACGTGGATTAGCAATATTTTTGTGTTATAGGACTCTAGTACACTATGTTAAGTATAAAAGAATTGTTTATATTAGAATTGGATCATTCATCACAATACATTGAGAGCCTTTATATAAGTCATTGACGATCAAACTAATTAATCTAGAATATCATAATATCAAATAATATCGTGAGATATCATATAATATATTCATATCAATCATGTTAATGACTGAATATTATATGATATACTTTAACATCCCCATCAAACTGAAGGTAGGAATGTAATGAAGACTGAAGTTTGTAACCAAATGATCGTGGTGCTGACCGGACGAACTGGTATGATAATGTCTATTTGAACCGGATGAAACTGATGATATTCACGATGACCGAACGAATCGGTATGATAACGCCGAGTTGAACTAGACAAAAAAGGTGATATTGACGTTGACCGCACATACCAGCATAATAATGTCATAGCCTGGTCCCACAATAGCAGAACCGGAGCCCGTGGCACGCCACCGAGGCTAAACCAATTCATTAACGTTCCCAAAATTTGTTTTAAGAACACACGCAGCGGAAATCAAAACACATTTTTAAAATAAGCAATCCAGTCGACTGGGTTGGGCCTCTAGTCGACTGATCCATCAGTCACAGAGAACTAGAATTTTCCAACAACCCCTTTCAGTCGACTGACCCTGGGTCCAATCGACTGGGCCCTCAAAATTTTAGTCGACTGAATCTCGTCCAGTCGACTGAGCACTATTCAAGCAGAAGGTGTGTGTTTTGTGCAGAAACCAGTCGACTGGATCGACTGAAGTCCTGAAGCTAAAAGAAATTTGCCTTTTGAAAATAGGGGTCCAGTCGACTGGGGCCTGATCCAGTCGACTGGTTTGTAGCAGCAGTCCCTTTTCTGCCGCATTTTCAAGTTTAAAAGCTTTTGAAACCACCCAAGGGTTAAACACACACATCAAACTCATTCTAAAGTTATCCCAACTAGATTAAAACATTGCTAAAACATAATTACAAGTGATTACAATCTATTACAACATTATAAATCTGTTCTATGAAACTAAGTTAAACATAGCAAAAAGTTATCAAATCCTTATTACAACATGTCTATTGTCCCAAAACTACAAGATCGACATTCAAGTTGCCTTCTAAGTGAACTCCAAACCCACATGCTCACTTCTGCGATTCCTCACCAGCATTAATACCTGCAATGGTTATTTGAATAACCACACATATTTCGATTTGTTTAAGCTAACGCTTAGTGAATAAAACTACATATGCACATGAATGATAAACATGCTCGCATTCACATCTCTACATTTCATACTAGTCGCGAGAGACTCACATGCACATTCCATACTCCTAATCCGCGACTCCTCGCCAATAAGTCCACGCGAAAGGGTAAGACCCACGATTCTTCTCTTCAATCGTGCGACCTTAATGCCTATATCGGCTCTACAAAATAGCTTAGTGACCACGAGCTCCTTCTGACCCAAATAAGCAACTCAACTTACTCAAATACATATCACCATGCTCTCGATAAACAAAACATTTCACCATGCAATTGGGCCTACTTATCAATATGATTGCCCAATATGAACTACACAATATATATCTACAAATTTACACATGCTATTCAAACAAAACATGAATACATGTCAAGCAATCATTCCATAATAAAAGGTTGAATCACTCACCTCCGAATAACGCTCCTATATTTCAATCCGAAGAAAACCCGTGCACAAAGAACGTGCAGAAGTCTGTCTAGTACAATTCCTATCGCTCAGAAATCCGATTATCAACTTTTATGAAAAATTCTAGAAAATGACATTTTGGAAAACTTAGCCAAACAGGCCCTAATAGGTATCGAAACGAAGCCCTTACCTCAAGGAGTTAGAATATGAAATCTTTAAGAAAATAAATGGGTAGAAGTCCATCGTTTGGCGTCGAGAAGCTCTAAGCAATCAAATCTCCTTTTGGCCTCTCTGGAAACTTAGGTTGTAAGCTTTGAAAAATATCTCAAGTCATCTCTATCTATGTATAGGCAAAACTCTCGGGAATTACGTTTACCTCTCCACGTGTTTCCAAAACTCCTAATCAGTCTCTGAAACTTTCTACACAGCTAATGCATAACTTTGCGAGTGAAACCTCAAAATTATAAAAGTTTCTGACTAAGTTCCGTTTGGGTGCTAAAATGCGAATTTCTACACGACTTTTACAAAATTGCTAATTAGCCTACCAAATTAATAGCGTGTTCATTCGTCCTCACCAGGATGCTAAAACTAACAACAGATATAAATTCTAAACCAGAAATAATACAGATATTGAAATACACAAGTAAACATTTAATTCCAGATAAGCATTTAAAGTGTTCCACAGTGACCGTCTCATACTCGGAGAGACATCACAACAACAAATCCTCAATCAACACTGTCTTAATGGGTTCTCTAACACAGACACCCAAATCGACTCGTGAGTCAAAACTCACTCAAACATGTGCCAAAATGCACAGCACATGACATTATCATGCATGACAATGTAGTGAAATGCAATAAGACAAATGCGGGTGTTATATTACTCTCCCCCTTAAAAGAAGTTTGTCCCCAAACTTGTACCTTATGTCTCAAAAAGGTGCGGATACTAAGTACGCATCTCCTCTTCTATTTCCCATGTCAGCTCCTCTGTCGATTGGCTACACCACAACACTTTCACTCTCGATATCACTTTATTCCGTAAGACTTGATCTTTTTGATCCAAAATCTCTACTGGATACGCAACATACGTCAAATCACTCTAAATTTCATTCAGCGACGGGGTCATCACTTGCTCCCTATCCTCTACTAAGTGTTTACGTAACAATGATACGTGAAATACGTTATGAACTTGAGCATACTCGCTTGACAAATTCAATCGATATGCTACGGGTCCAACTCTCCCAATGATCTCAAAAGGTCCTACATACCTCGGGTTGAGTTTCCCGTATCTCCCAAATCTAGTAATTCCCTTTGAAGGTGACACTTTTAAGTAAAGTAAATCTCCCACATCAAATTTCAACGGTCACCTACGCTTGTCGGCATAACTCTTATACCTACTCTGAGCTGTCAGTAACCGTTGTCGAATTACCTTTATCTTGTATGTCGTCTCTTGCACAATTTTTGGCCCTTCAATCACTCGTTCTCCCAATACTCGACTGAAAATTGTTGTTATACGCAAATTCAATTAGCGACAAATGGTCTTCCCAATCGCCCTAAAAATTAAGTACACATAACCGCAACATGTCTTCCAATATCTGGATTACTCTTTCCGATTGACCATCGGTCTGAGGGTGAAAAGTAGTACTGAAATGCAATTTGGTACCCATTGTTTCTTGCAAGGCCCTCCAAAACTTTGATGTAAAACTACTATCTCTATCTGAAACAATAGAAACTGGTATACCATGTAGTCTCACAATCTCCTGGATATACAACTTAGCTAACGTCATCAGCTTAGTTGTTCGAAGTGGTAGGAAGTGCGACTACTTCGTCAAACAGTCAACAATCACCTAAATGATAGTATTCGATTTCTTCGATCTCGAAAACCCACTAACAAAGTCCATTGTAATGTGTTCCCATTTCCACTCGGCTATCGGTAACGGTTATAATAATCCCGAAGGTACTTGGCATTCGGCCTTCACTTGTTGATAACTCGTACTATGTGAAACATAGCGTGCTATCTCTCTTTTTATTCCCGGCCACCAATAAACATGTCTCAAGTCTCTGTACATCTTGGTGCTTCCCGGATGGATGGTATACTTCGTATTGTGTGCTTATCCTAGGATGTTTCGTTTCAACTCTTTCTCGTTAGGTACACAAATTCTACCCCTTAATCTCAAAACATTGTTCTCAAAGGTAAAACCCGGCTATTTGTCTATCAGAATCTCCTCACAAATCTTCTTCAAAGCCACATCTTGAAGTTGTTTCCCCGTGATCTCGTGAATCAAGAGTGGTTGTGCCATAATCGTCGACATCAAGCCACTTTCAATTCTCGGAATCACCTCAAGTTCTAAACTCTCCATATCTCGAATCAATTCTTTCTGAGAAGTTAAATCTGAGACTATGTTGCTTGGTGCTTTACGATTAAGAGCATCGGTGATGACATTCGCCTTTCCCGGATGTTACTAAATTGACAAGCATAGTCTTTCATCAACTCTAGCCATCTCCTTTGCCTCATATTCAAATCTCGTTGTGTGAACAAGTACTTCAAACTCTTATGATCCGTAAATAGGTAATGATGCCAAATCTTCAATGCAAAAATTACAGCGGCCAATTCTAGATCATGCATCGGATAATTCTTCTCGTGCGGTCTAAGTTGTCTTGACGCATATGCAATCACTTTGTCACCTTGCATGAGAACACAACCTAAACCTCTATATGAAGCATCGCTATACATGATAAATCCTTCAGTCCCCGTCGGAACGGCTAAGATTAGTGCTTTCACTAATCGACCCTTCAACTCTTGGAAACTTTCTTCACATTCTGGACTCCATACAAAAGAAATATCTTTCATCATCAACTGTGTCATCGGCATTGCAATACGTGAAAAGTCTTTTACAAACCTCCGATAATACCCAGCTAATCCTAGGAAACTTCGGATGTCTGTCACATTCGTTGGTCTCACCCAATTAGTAATGGCTTCTATCTTCTGAGGATCTACAGAAATTCCTTTCGCCGACACTATATGTCCAAGAAAAGCAATCTCTGTCAACCAAAACTCATACTTATTCAGTTTACTGAACAGTCTCTTTTCACGTAATCGTTGTAAAGCTAATCTCAAATGATGTTCGTGATCTTCAATACTCTTGGAATAGATTAGAATGTCATCTATAAACACAATGACAAACTCATCTAAGTAGTCCTTGAAAACATGATTCATCAAGTCCATGAAAGCAGCTGTTGCGTTAGTCACTCCAAATGGCATAACCAGAAATTCAATGTGACCATATCTTGTTCTGAAAGCTGTCTTTTCAACATCTTCTTCTTTGACTTTCAACTAGTGGTAACCTGATCTCAAGTCAATCTTCAAAAATACCTGAGCTCCTTGCAACTGATCAAACAAGTCATCTATTCGCAGTAATGGATACTTGTCCTTGATGGTCAACTTATTCAACTCTCGATAGTCGATACACATACACATTGTCCCATCCTTCTTCTTCACAAATAAGACTGGAGCTCCCCATGGCGAAACACTTGGTCGAATAAAACCTTTATCAAGTAGTTCCTGCAACTGAACTTTCAATTCTTTCAACTCTATTGGTGCCATTCGATACGGTGCTTTGGATACCGATTGTGACCCTGGTACTACTTCTATCGTGAACTCAAGCTCTCTTTCAATCAATACGTCGGGTAACTCATCGGAAAAAACATCTGGAAATTCTCGAACTACTAGAATGTCTTCTACTAGTGGTCCAAGAACTCTCGTGTCAACAATCGAACATAAGAAACCCGAACAACCTTTCTTCAACATCTTACTTGCTTGAATCGTCGATATTAAATACGGCGGTACGCTCACACCTTTACCCTGAAAAGTAAACTCTTCTTGCCCTGCCGGATAGAAACTAACTTGCTTCTGTTCACAATTGATCTTAGCTTGATTTACCGATAACCAATCCATACCCAAGATAACATCAAAGTAGTTCACTATCAACGGAATCAAATCGATGCTCAAGACCTTATCGCGTATCTTGATCTCACACGACTTGAATACCGAAGAAGTTACTAATGGTTCACTAGTGGGTAATGATACACACAAATCATATCCCAACGGTTTGGATTTAACAGTTAAATGCTTAACAAAATCACGTGATACAAATGAATGCGTTAAACCAGAATCCATAAGTATACGTACAGGGTACGAACAAATAGGAAGAATACCTGATACGATGGTATCATCCGTATTCCCCGGCCTAAGTTGGAAATATCGTCCTAATTGTTGTGTGACTCCTTTCCCTTTATCCGCTCATGGTTCTGTCCTTGATCCGCTTGGCACACTCGATGCCCCGGTACTCATTCCTGGTTGTCTCTTACTTGGGCAATTCTTCGCTATATGCCCCCGGTTGGCCACACTCAAAATATTTCCCTCTCATCTCTGGGTTGTAGCTCTTTGTGTTTGAGGTTGTGTTTGGTGTACTCACATTCGTATTCATAGGACAATTCCTAGATACGTGCCCTAATTGATTGAAAATGTAGCAGGTGGTCAATTGATAATAGGTTCATCTGTGTCGTAGGTTACATGTCGAGCATAACGATCTCGAGTCCCCCATGAATGTACTCCCTCCTTGACTACCCATATTCGATCCCGAACCTTGCGTGAATGGTCTCTTCGCATTGCCTTGACTCTTGCCCCTATTGTCATAGGATCTCTTTCCTTGTTGTCCTTGTCGATATTGATCGACACTTTTCTCAGCTATGCGGGCGGCTTCCTCTACGAGAGAAACGGTCGGGTGTTGCAATATGTCCACACGGCCACAGATATTCTCCCTAAGCCCTTCCTCAAACTTACGAGCTTTATCCCTATCAGTTAGAACTGTAGTTTTCCCAAATTGCAACAAGGCATTGTAACGGGATACATACTCACTCATAGTCATGTCTCCCTGACATAAACTTGCAAACTCTTGGCATTTTTGAGTATAAGCATATTGTGGAAAGAATCGTCGGTTAAATTCCTCTTTAAATGCTTCCCATGTGGTCGACTTTCCTTGTTCTAGAACATTATTCAACCAATCCAATGCTTCGCCCATCAATGTATCGGATGTGCACAAAATTTTCTCCTTGTCGGTATATATCACCGTACGGAAGTGTCTTTCCATGTCCATCATCCAATGATCGACCAAGTCTATGTCAACTTGCCCATGGTACAATGTCGGTTTCTATTTATGAAACTGTTCCACGATTGTATGTTGAGCTCTCGGTGCCGGTGGTGCATTGATATAGCAAATTTCCACTAGTGGAGGCTGAATGTTCATCTGCTCCCTTTTACTTACCGCTTGTATAAAATTTCCACCATATTCACTATTTAATCCATTCGTGAATGTGGTGACAACTCTCTTGGTGGATTAGCCATAACAATTTCAAGAATTCACCCTGTTGAGTTCAATGCATAATGACTATGCATGCTATGCCACAATATAGATATATGTGCATAGTTCATCACAATCAACAAATGCTAACACATGAAGCATTTCTACAATGATAACAATTTTCTTTACGATTACACACTCCACTCAACGTCGCTCAGCATATATATATAACGTCACTCGTTCCCAAGGCTCTAACTTAAAGCTCTGATACCACTAAATGTCACAGTCCGGTCCCACAATAGCAGAACCGGAGCCCGTGGCACGCCACCGAGGCTAAACCAATTCATTAACGTTCCCAAAATTTGTTTTAAGAACACACGCAGCGGAAATTAAAACACATTTTTAAAATAAGCAATCCAGTCGACTAATCCATCAATCACAGAGAACCAAAATTTCCTAACAGCCCCTTTCAGTCGACCGACCCTCGGTTCAGTCGACTGGGCCCTCAAAATTTCAGTAGACTGAATCTCGTCCAGTCGACTGGATCGGGGCTCCAGGCTACTGAAGTCCTGAAGCTAAAAGAAATTTGCCTTTTGAAAATAGGGGTCTAGTCGACTGGGGCCTGATCCAGTCGACTAGTTTGTAGCAGCAGTCCCTTTTCTACAGCATTTCTAAGTTTAAAAGGTTTTGAAACCACCCAAGGGTTAAACACACACATCAAACTCATTCTAAAGTGATCCTAACTAGATTAAAACTTGCTAAAACATAATTACAAGTGATTACAATCTATTACAACATGATAAATTCGTTCTATGAATCTAAGTTAAACATAGCAAAAAGTTTATCAAATCCTTATTACAACATGTCTATTGTCCCAAAACTATAAGATCAACATTCAAGTTGCCTTCTAAGTGAACTTCAAACCCACATGCTCACTTCTGCGATTCCTCACCAGCATTAATACCTGTAATGGTTATTTGAATAACCACACATATTTCGATTTGTTTAAGCTAACGCTTAGTGAATAAAATAACATATGCACATGAATGATAAACATGATCACATTCATATCTCTACATTTCATACTAGTCGCGGGAGACTCACGTGCACATTTCATACTCCCAATCCGCGACTCCTCGCCAATAAGTCCACGCGAAAGGGTAAGACCCACGATTCTTCTCTTCAATCGTGCGACCTTAATGCCTATATTAGCTCTACAAAATGACTTAGTGACCACGTGCTCCTTCTAACCCAAATAAGCAACTCAACATGCTCAAATACATATCACCATTCTCTCGGTAAACAAAACATTTCACCATGCTATTGGGCCTACTTATCAATAGAATTGCCCAATATGAACTACACAATATATTTCTATAACTAACACATGCTTTTCCTATCAAACATGAATACAAGTCAAGGAAACATTCCAAAATACATAGTTGAATCACTCACCTCCGATTTACGCTCCTATAATTCAATCCGAAGAAAACCTGTGCACAAAGAACGTGTAGAAGTCTGTCTAGTACAATTCCTATCGATCAGAAATCTGATTATAAACTTTTATGAAAAATTCTAGAAAATGACTTTTCGGAAAACTTAGCCAAACAGGCCCTAGTAGGTATCAAAACGAAGCCCTTACCTCAAGGAGTTCGAATATGAAATCTTGAAGAAAATTAACGGGCAGAAGTCTGTCGTTTGGCGTCAAGAAGCTCTAAGCAATCAAATATCCTTTTGGCCTCTCTTGAAACTTAAGTTGTAAGCTTTGAAAAATATCTCAAGTCATCTCTATCTATATATAGGCAAAACTCTCGGAAATTACGTTTACCTCTCCACGTGTTTCCAAAACTCCTAATCAGTCTCTGAAACTTTCTACACAGCTAATGCATAACTTTGCGAGTGAAACCTCAAAATTATAAAAGTTTCTGACTAAGTTCCGTTTGGGTGCTAAAACGCGAATTTCTACACGACTTTTACAAAATTGCTAATTAGCCTACCAAATTAATAGCGTGTTCATTCGTCCTCACCAGGATGCTAAAACTAACAACAGATATAAATTCTAAACCATAAATAATACAGATATTGAAATACACAAGTAAACATTTAATTCCAGATAAGCATTTAAAGTGTTCCACAGTGACCGTCTCATACTCGGAGAGACATCACAACAACAAATCCTCAATCAACACTGTCTTAATGGGTTCTCTAACACAGACACCCAAATCGACTCGTGAGTCAAAACTCACTCAAACATGTGCCAAAATGCACAACACATGACATTATCATGCATGACAATGTAGTGAAATGCAATAAGACAAATGCGGGTGTTATAAATAACACCGAGTTAAATCGAATGTCGATGTTGATAAGGTATAACCGGCATCAAGTGGTACTCATCACTGGATCTCAACCACCAAGTGAGCGCGTGAACCGGATAATACGGCAATGAGGACGGTGGTAGAAGAGATCCGGTGGGTTGAGCATGTGAATCGGGTGTGTCCGCATGAATCGGGACAGTCCGATTGCTGATGGAAGCCTTCTTGATTTCCTTAGGCAAGTGTCTACCTTTGGCCTCTCACTTGTGAGAGTTGATAGTAGACAAGAGTCAGACAGGCACACTGATGTTATGGACTCCATTACAAAGCATTTTGAAATTGGGTCCTACCGAGAATGGTCCGAAGAACACCGACTGGAATGGATTCTATCCGAACTTAGTGGCAAAACGCCCTCTCTTTGGAGTTGACCTTCTGAAAATCGAAGAAATTTATGATGGATACATTTCACGTGCTGGCCGAGATTCCATCAGACTGCTTTGGAGCTTACATCATCTCGATGGCCACTATACCTCCGATGTGCTCGCATTCGAGCTTCTACAATGTGAATTCCATGCCAAGCAACCACTAAGAGTTGTTCCTCTTTTCGAGAAACTAGACGATCTCGAGGCTGCTCCGGCAGCTATTGCTCGGCTTTTCTAAATCGATTGGTACAAAAACCAGATCAACGGCAAGCAAGTGGTCATGATTGGATACTCTGACTCGGGAAAAGACATTGGGCGTCTTTCTGCTGCGTGGCAATTGACAAGGCTCAAGAGGAGCTTATCAAAGTTACAAAGCGATATGGTGTGAAGCTAACTATGTTCCACGATAGAGGTGGGACCGTCGGACGAGGAGGTGGCCCCACCTGAGTTGGAATATGGTCAAATGAACGTTGGCAGCCGTCCCTCAAAACGAAAGCCAAGTGGGGGCATTGAATCTCTATGTGCAATCCCTTGGATCTTTGCTTGGATGCAAACGAGATTTTATCTCCCTGTTTGGCTCAGCTTCGGAGTAGTTTTCAAACACATCATTCAAAAGGACATCAAAAATCTCCATATGCTTCTGGAAATGTACAACGAATGCGCTAGCCAACTCGACACCAGTAAGTGAGCGCATACAGCCGAGAGTATACGAATGATGAGTGCACTGACCGATGAAGAGTGACAGGTGAGCATGATGCACGAATAAAGATGTCATATCAACATGAGTCGGTGGATCGTGATGCACGTACCAAGAGTTATCCGACAGAGATGCACGGACTAGAAGATCCACGCACAATGGTGCCAGAATGTGGCATAGGAAGATCTATCCTCTGTGAGAGCGGAATGAAGGATGTATATCTGGATCGAGGTCCGGCGGGTGACAAGATCGTCACCCGCCGGCATGACGGCGGAATACGATAGAGTTGTAACCAAAAGTCTAGGATCTTATAGCTCTGATACCATGTTAAATGTAAAAGAAGTGTTTATATTAGAATTGGATCATTCATCACAATACATTGAGAGCCTTTATATAGGTCATTGAGGATCTAGCTAATTAATGTAGAATATCATAATATCAAATAATATCGTGATATATCATATAATAAATTCATATCAATCATGTTAATGACTGAATATTATATGATATACTTTAACACACTAAATTAACAAACTAACGTCCCTATTTTATGGGGTTTTTTCTTTATAAGCATATATTACTTAAAGTTGGTAGGAGACACAAGCATGTTATAGGAGACATAAAATAAACACTGAATTCGGGGAAAGTTAACCGTATGCCTAAAATATGTGAGACCCAATGGGATGAACGTTGAACTGTACAAATTTAAGCTTTTAAAGTATTTTTCGCGTGACTAACAAAATGGGATGCTATGGGAGTTAGAAGAGAAATATGAAATAAGAAATGACTTCTCTTTTATGTATGAAATAAGATATAACTTCTCTTTTATGTTTAAAACTGTGAAACTAGCTAAACTAAAGAAAGTAAGGTGTTCTTAGATACTCATGTTTGTGCTTCAAAGTGGCAAGGCTATTTTATATATGCTAAGGGTGTGTATGGACTGTAAAACTAGATTTTGTTTTGTTTTTTTTTTTTTTCCCTTTTTTAAATATTTTTTTTTAAAAAAAGTTCATGGATAACAAGGTTATTAATAAACAAGATATTATCTTAATATTTTTAGCCTCCTTTACTTCATTGAGAATTTACTAGCTTTGAACCTTTGATCCGGAGGCCCATTTTTGTCCACTAGCCATATAAAAAATGATAAGTGGAATGGTTGTAGGAACTATTCAAATTCAATCAAAGAAATGAAAGTTTTTTGTAAACTCTTGCCTTAGCCACTTGGTTACAATTCTTGGGGATGATGAGTACTGATCATACTCGACACTGTGGTTCATAACTATTTGCTATATTTATTGGTTCGGGCGTGTCTTAGCCTTGTGAGATAGACATAAATTTATAAAAGTCAAAAAATTTTAAAATTATTTGTGTGAGTGATACACAAAGTTTCATAAATCTAACTTCTAACAATGCGATTGTGAAAGGTGAGTAGAAAAGTACCCTCACCTAAAGGTCCCTAGGCAGTGTTGAAGCACACAAACCTAGCAAGTGATGAAAGAGAATACAAGAAGGAATTAAATTAAAGAACATATTTTTATTTAATTGAAATAAAAGAGATTACAAGAAGTAATGTGAAAGCTAAGAAAATAAAAGAGTAAGTTGGGAGCTTGCCGGCCTGCTAATTTATAGGCCTGGCTAAAGCTGATAAAGTTAAGGAAATAAATATCGAATGAATAATAATCTGGTAAAAAATACCAAATTTTCCTCTCACTGATAAAAGCTTCCATAATTATCTTCGAATATATATATACACATATATATATGCGTATATATATTGTGCATCTGGTCTGAATTCGGTCTTCATTCAGCTGACTTCCCAAGCAAGTAAAAGATATCTCATATACATGCATATATATTATCTTCCCAATCTTGATAATATTTTGATATTATCTTTCCATAATAAGATAATGTTTTCCATATGCGATAATATCCTGACAAATATGCATCCTAATCACAATAGATAAATATTTATCACATAGAGAATTTATAAGAACTGATGGCCAAATCTATATCAACTATCTCCCATCGGGCTGAATGAGATGACTCATATCTTGTCACACATGTGAACATATTAACTAGCTGCAGCCCGATTTGGACACATGCTGAGGTGGATAGCCAAGTCAAGCATGGCTTGGGATTGGGGAGAACTGCTTTTAATGCGTACAATCATTGCACGTAGGGCAGTTCAAAAAAACCGTGAGACCGAATCGACCGATCGAACTGGACCGAACCGGACCGAAATTTTCAGTATGATGGGATAATGGTCGGTGGTCGGTTTAGGGATAAGCAAAAACAGACTGGTCGGTTCAGTGGCCGATAGGAGGAGGATGTATACCGAACCTGACCGAACCGACCGAGTATAACACACACTATATAATTTCTCCTACTATTAATTGTATCCAGCCACTCAATAGTCAATACCAAAAAAAAAAAAAAAAGTGATCAGTCTGGAGACCCACTTCAACCCCTCTCTCTCTCTTTCCACAACTCTCATCCTTACCTAACCCTATGCGCCGCCACCATCAAAAGACACCACCACCAATCAACCCTAACCTTAACTCCTCTCTCTACCACAATCAACCACCACTGCCACTTGACCACCACGATCTGCTACTATCGCCACCGGCCCACCATGACCACGATGTACTAGCACCGCCACCGCGATCGGCTACCACCACCACCAATCTCTCGATCTCAGTCTCGGAATATATATATATACGTGTATGTATGTGAATATATATACGTGTATGTATGTGAATATATATATATATACGTGTGTGAATCTTTGTGTCTCTGTCTCATCCTTACCCTAACCCTCTCTCTTCTCATTCATCTCACAGCCACCACCAAACGAGTCTTAGTCTCTCAGATGATAGATCTAAAGAATAAGAACTGATTTCCATCAGATCTGACGACGGCGACCACCTCCGGCGCAAAGTACAAGGTTGATCAAGGTATGATTTTTCTTTTTCCTTTTGTTTTTAGATACTCTAGTTTCTTTTTCTTTTTTCTTTTGGGGGTTTCATTTGGTGAGGGTGAGTTTGGGTGAGAAGTTTGGGGGGTTTCCATCGCCCAAATTAGTAGGCTACCATCACAACAACCCACCCCGACCACCCCGACCACCCCGACCGAAATCGACTGCACCGAAATCGACCGAAACCGACTTACTATTGGTTAGTTTCGGTGCCACCAGCCAACACACTGAGCCCCTCGGTTCAGTCCCACATCGCCGCCAAACCCCGACCGAAACCGACCGAGTACACCTCTAATTGCATGGACCACAACTTTTGACACTTCGTTTCCAAATTCTGAATCACTTGTATGAAGATAAAAATGATAAAATGATCAATCAAGTCTGATGAATTTATAACTAGATGTATGTGGTCTTCCAATAGAGTAGTCAACATGGAAGCCAAATAAACACATGGCCCACCGAATTAAATGCTTGACTGACCATATGAGATTGCGTGGCAGTCCGAAAATGATCAGCTTGGCCCGAACAAACTGTGAACAGTCCGATTTGGCCATTCGTTTGGCCCGATCAACCATGAACTAGTCACTTGGCCATTAAATTTTGCCATCGGTCCATAAGTCCGATTAAAATATTACAATCGGCCTTATATAAATTTTGACTTTAAAAAATATTTTTTGGGTGTAAACAATGCTCCCTTAGCTCTTTAAAAATGATAGAGAAGAATATTTGAAGAGCTATATATTATCAGACCGATTAATCATAAACTAGTCGTGCTTGAACCACAGACCGACTGCCTCACATACCTTGATTTGTGGGCCCCCCATCAATAAATTTGGAGATTTTCATTTAAGCTTTGCCCTCATCATCAGTCTCATCCTCCTAGACTCTTCACCAATGGGATGGGTCACCGTGCCAAGCACATACTTATGATAATGACTTGGACCCACCACGTGGAGACTTCCCAAAACACTTCACAATGATGACCCTTTGCCATAATAAGATGAAGGCACACAAGTTAAGTGAACATATGTCAAGCAGGATATATGTTGGCAGATCAAAAAAAAAATTAACTCTGCCAGACTGCCACTCAAGTCATACGCCCGATGATTGATAACTCAACGGTCCCAGTACACCGAATTCTTTTTTGCAATCAACCACCCCTTTTTTTTTTCCCTTCTTTTCGGTTTGGTATTTCAGTCCGAAAAAAGATTATTTAGACCGAATTAATATTCAACATCGGCCTTTAATACTTTTCAGTCTTCTTTGATAGTACCGCTGTTGCAAAAATAACCACCAAATCATAGCTAATTTTTAGTGACATCCACACAGTCAGCGTGGATGTAAATTAGCCCAAGCCAAATAATTAATTGGCTTAAAATAAAAAATTTAATCGGTCACTATAACAAGACCGAAAAATTTGAACAACTCTTTGAGGGTGAGTTTCCTCAAGGGAATATGTTCAAAAAATTTAAGGACCGATTTAAAATCAATCTGTCTCGGCGAAGCTTGCCCCCTGAGTACTTCTTCATCGTCACTTTCTTCAACAAGGGGGTCTTCACCATCGTCCTCCTCACGAACGGGAGGGTCTATGGCCGATACAGGACTATTCTGCCTATCAAACTCTTCTTTTTTGGCCTCAACAAAATTCTGAGGCTCGTTTAGAGCTTGCCTCCCAAGCGCTTCATCGCATTCTTCAACGCTAGCGAGAGGCTCTTTCGTCGAAATAAAAATTTTCGGTCTTTCCTTAACTACGTACAGTTTTGCAGACTTGCCCCCCAAGCGGTAAATTTGATAAACTGCTTGGTATTCTTCGCCGCTCACCATCTAGAAAATCCTCCATGGATATGAATTTTTTTCCATTGGGTGGTACCTCTTCAGCTCCATATGAAGCAAGAAGGAGACCGATTTCTTTATTGAAAAACTGTATATCGGTCTCTAGTCGGTCAATCTCAATGTTAAGTTGACCGATCTTATCATCACATCAGCCTATTTCACGTTCTTGCCGATGACGCAGTTGCGAATCCCATGGAGATTCAATCAATTGTTGCCATGACTCGTGATAGATTCTTGACTTATCAAGGTTGAGATGAAAAAATTAAATCTCCAAGAAGGCGTATTCTTCTTTCCTGCCAACGATTTTGATCATTGTAGAATTGCAGCCATGCTTCGAGATATGCATGGCTCATCACTTGGCTGTCCCACTGGGCGTGCCAAATTATTTGCTATATTTATTGGTTCGGGCATGCCAGAGCCTTGTGAGGTAGACCCAAACTTACTGAAGGAAAAGTACGTTTAAAAATTATTTTAGACGCACAGCGAAAAGATTAAGTTACAAAAACTTATTGGTAGCCCGGATCTACTTCTCGTTAACTCTATAGATGCGAACAAGAAGGGACAAGAAATTATACCTTGGTGTCTTGAACCCAATTCTGAAATCTCTGACTTCCTTGGTGATGCAGCAGCCTCCAGTAGGTAGTCTTGTCCCTTATGTCTTCTATGAATGCTTCCTGGAGAGGCTAGAGATGGTGGGATCTCTAATGGAGAGGATGGATAAGGTTTGGGAACCCTAAACAGTTTCTGCAGCTTCGGGATGTTAAAATCGACAAACTCTTATTTCTGGACGCAGCTGCCCCAATTAGAGATTCTGAGAACTGACCTCACTTTCAATCGATCGAAGTTGCTTCGATCGATTGAGCCACTCTAGATCGATCGAACCTGTCTTGGCTTCAATCGATCGAAGTGGCTTCGATCAATCGAACTAGTCTTGACAGCATCCTCAAATGCCTTTTCAAGCATCCTAGCAGAGCTAATAGTGGGACCTACTAGGTTATTTATTGTTAGCTTAGATCAGTTGTTGATTCCCATGACCTAACTCTTTGATCAGTAAACTAACCATGTAACGCCCTGTATTTTATTATCATTAATGAATACATATTGCATTTCATTTCCATGGGTATTTGATTTAATTTCTCTTTGTAATATTTATCTGGGGCCAAACCGTAATATTTGAAAATATAGAAAATATTTTCTATGGTTTCAAAATCGATATTTATATTTTTGTTTAAAACGAAAATTTAATTCCTACATTAATATAATTTTCTGTATTTTATTTTAAACCAGAAAATACCAGTCTTGTTTTAAAACTGCGCCGTTACCGCATTTTGGTGTGGGAGCACGTGAGCTCACAACATGGGATCATCTCCCGTTTACTTGGAGCCTACCCAATTGTGTATCAGTTTATATATATGTGTATAAACTCTCAAATTTCTCGGATTCTCCCTCACAATTCACTCTCAACAGTCTCTCATCTCTCAAGGCATAAACACACACACATACTGTATATACATACTCATACACACATACATAGTCATATATACATATTGGGTTACCAAAATCAAGAACGGGAAGAATTTCGGAACGACGGAATTCTCGACGGATTATTACGGCGGAAGTTCTCGACCTTTAATTTTCTGTATAATCGGCTCAGTGAGTAATTTAAACTCACTCTCAATGTCTATATATGTAAATTTCAGTGTATATATGTGTGTATATGTGTATATATATCAATACACCATTGAAGCTTGAGAATTGGAGTTTTAGAAATCGTAACCAAAATCAATTCTGTAAATTGGGAATGAAATATATCGATGCCAATAGGCTACGGTTCGAATCCTACGACTTAATTCATCCGTATCGCGACGTACCGTTGATTTTAAGTTTTGACACCCTCACTTTAATCGCGAATATCTAGAGATATAATCCGTATTAGTTAAAATTGATCGCGTATTCTTAATCTACGCGGAAAACTGAAGAGAACCATATATCACATGTCCTAGTACGAACAGATTCTGAAAATGGGTAAATTTCAGTCCAAAACCAGAAACAGGGGAGAAAACGAAGAAGATGACATTCTGCAAGAACTCGCGCGCGCGACCCGCTCGCGCGAGGCTCGCTCGCGCGGCCCGCTCGCGCGGACCCTTTCCCCCCTTCGCGCGCGCGACCTGTTCTGCCCTTTCGCGCGCGCGATCCGCTCGCGCGACAATCCCTCCCCCTCGCTCGCGCGACCCGCTCGCGCGAGGTGGCAGTTTTGGCAGTTTGTATAATTTTTGTTAAGGGACTGTTTGAAAAATGTTTTGGGAAATTTTAAAGAACTGTTTGACAAATACACTGTTTTAAAGGCTCACTGTTATACTTTGGACTTGTAAGAACGATTAAGATCGAGATTTATGTTGAACGTATATTCAGCTTTGAGATTATTAACCGATACTGCAAAACTATGAACATTAACATACATATTTGGGTCAAGGTTGTGTTGACATGCATGTGTGTGAGAAAGCGTGAAAAGAATAAAGGGTGGCGTTTTGGTGTGCGACCTCAATATCGATCGGATAGTATTCCTGGTATTGGAGGCGACAGTGTTGTGTACGACTTAGATATCGATCGGATAGTATTCCTGGTATCTAAGGCGCGTGTTTCGGATATTGATCGGATAGTATTCCTGATATCCGAAGCGATGGTAATAGTGTTGTGTACGACTTAGATATCGATCGGATAGTATTCCTGGTATCTAAGGCGCGCGGTTTCGGATATTGATCGGATAGTATTCCTGATATCCGGAGCGATGGTTGGTTGTGTTTGGTCTAGATATCGATCGGATAGTATTCCTGGTATCTGAGGCAGTAGTGTGGTGTGTGACTTCAATACCGATCGGATAGTATTCCTGGTATTGGAGGCGATAGTGTAGCGTATGAATTGGATGACTGAATACTTATTACTTCTGGTAGCTGAAATGATGTGTTGATTTAATTGGATTGTTCTAAAGGAAAGAATTTGTAAAGTAAGATGTTTCACAATTCATGTACAAGTTCGTATTTTAATTCTTACTATATTCCCCCGTGAATTATGTTGGAATTGGAACCTTGAATATATTACTGTTAAAGTTATATGGTACCGTTGTTTATTTGCTTATATATACATTGCGTGCACTTGTTTATTTTACTCACCAGCTTTCATAAGCTGACGGCGTTGATGCGTCCTGGACTGTATGTCCAGATTTTCAGGGGGCAGGAGCAGCCAGGGTACTTCGACTACGCTAGTTAGAGGCAGGGAACTTTCCAGGAGGCTGCTTATTATTTTCCTATGTCTTTCATTTCTGAAGTTGTAATAGACTGGAGAATAGCTTTTGAATAAGGGCGTTTTGTGCCTAAGACATTGACTTATGTAATAGTTTAGCAAGTTTTAAATTTCGGAGCTTATGTTTTATTAGTATCCTTTCTTTTAGAAATGTTGTTAAGTTATTTGTTGCAGGGACAATTGGTCATACTCACTTGTCACGACCTACGAGTCCATAAAGGAAATTAAATGCTTTCCTGAATTATGCTACGTCGGGGCGTGACAGGCTTTTTGGTATCCGAGCCAGGTTATGGCTCGACCAATTGTCCAAAACACATAGGATCTCCCGTTAAGATAGCATTAAGATAAGATAGTTCGACTTTATTCCGTGTCTAGTCGCTTTCTATCGTTTAGAGTTTTCTTTCTTCTCTAGAGGTTGACCGAATTCTGTTGATTGATGGATAGGTACCGTTCTCTCGATCAGATGGCTGGAAGAAATCTCAGGAATCGTCCCGCTATTGAAGATGTACCACCGGTAATAGATCCAACCGGGATGTTCGAAGCTTTTGTAAGGAGGTTGGAGAGGGTTAGTGATCAGAACGCAAGGAACAATAATCAGAATGGGAATTACAACGGGAATGGGAGGCAAGCCCACCAGACTGGAGACAAGCTTCTCAAAGAGTTTCGCGCCCTGCGACCTGAGTATTTTGCGGGGACTGATGAACCCTGGCAAGCGGAACAGTGGCTACGCCAGATGGAGCGTATCTTTGAGACCATAGAGTGCACTGATCTGGAGAAGAAGCGTCTAGCTATCTTTCAGCTGTCTTATGCAGCGGCTGATTGGTGGGATGCAGAAAAGGCGACGATAGGGGAAGAAGCTGCAAGGAGAATGCCATGGGTGGTGTTCAAGGAAAGGTTTCTTGAGAAGTATTTCCCCGAAGAAGAGAAGGACAAGAGAGAGAAAGAGTTTATGGAGTTGACTCAAGGGAATCTGACTGTCCGAGAGTACACTACTCGATTTGAGCGTCTGTCTCGCTTTGCTCCACATATGGTGGACACACCCCAGAAGAAAATCAAGAAGTATCACCGGGGTCTCAACCTGTCTCTTCGACATCTGACTATGGGGCATCTGGGCCAGTCATTTGAAGCCCTAGTGAGATTGGCTACGGGGTTAGAGAATGATGGGTGTCAGAATTCGAAGCCGTTTGGAAATCGACCTCCGCAGAAGGGTTATCCCGGACAGAAACCAGGGTACCCTCAAGGACAGAAAAGGACCTGGGATGGAGGGAAGAAACCACAGCAGACACAAGCAGTTCAGCAGTATCTGCCTCTAGCAATAGAAGGGGCCAAAAACAACAACTGCTTCAATTGTGGTAATCCCGGTCACCGAGCTAAAGATTGTAGACAGACTAGGCGTGCTGATCGTCCAGGAATTGTGTGCTATAATTGTGGCATGCCAGGTCACATAAGTCCGGAATGCAAGGCTCCTAGGAAAGGCAACTATGGTCAGCAAGGACAGGCCCGCCTGTATGCTAAATTCAGCAAGTGTGAATTCTGGCTTCAGGGAGTTAAGTTTCTCGGGCATGTGATCTCTCAACAAGGAATCGCGGTTGACTCATCAAAGACCGATGCAGTGGCGAATTGGACTCGGCCGACCAATGCTACAGAAGTCAGAAGTTTTCTGGGACTAGCTGGTTACTATCGGAGATTTGTAGAAGGTTTCTCCAAGATAGCAACCCCGTTAACTGGGTTGACTAAGAAAGAGTTGAAGTTTGAATGGACCGATAAGCATGAACGCGCTTTTCTGAAATTGAAAGAGAGATTGACAACAGCGCCAGTGCTTGCGATACCAAGGGATGGTGAGAAGTTCACTATTTTTAGTGACGCCTCGTATCAAGTATTGGGATGTGTCCTTATGCAAGACGGAAAGGTTATCGCCTATGGTTCGCGACAGTTGAAGCCAAATGAATTGAATTACCCAACTCATGATTTAGAGCTGGCAGCCGTTGTGTTTGCGCTCAAGATCTGGAGACACTACCTCTATGGGGAGAAATTTGATTTGTTCTCAGACCACAAAAGCCTTAAGTATTTGTTTACTCAGAAGGAGTTGAACATGAGGCAACGTCGGTGGATGGAACTGATCAAGGACTATGACTTCACATTAGAGTACCACCCCGGTAAGGCTAACGTAGTCGCTGACGGCCTAAGTCGGAAGCCTCGAGGAATGATTGCTTCATTGATGTTGAGGGAATGGAAAGCTTTAGAGACAATCGCAGAATTTGATATGCAGATTTCGGAAGGAAGTGTCGGGCAACACTTTGGATGCCTCGTAGTACAACCAACACTTGTGAGTCGAATTATCGAAGCCCAGAAGGAAGATGAGAAGTTTCAAGTATGGTTCGCCAAGATGTCAGAAAAAGACCCTACAGAATGGAAGGTTGGGGCCGATGGAGGGTACAGATGTCGAGACAGATTGTGTGTACCAGATTCAGGAAATTTGAGAAAAGATATTCTCGAAGAAGCACATAAATCGAGACTGACAGTACACCCAGGAGGAACAAAGATGTATAAGGATTTGAAGAGAAACTTCTGGTGGGAAGGGATGAAGCGAGAAGTAGCCGAGTTTGTGTCTAAATGTTTGACTTGTCAACAAGTGAAAGCCGAACATCAGAGACCCTCGGGATTGTTGCAACCCTTACCTGTTCCAGGCTGGAAGTGGGAACACATAACTATGGATTTCGTGGTTGGATTACCCCGGTCACAACAGAATCATGACGCGATTTGGGTAATTGTGGATCGTTTGACGAAGTCTGCACACTTTATCGCGTACAATATGACTTACCCAGTAGAAAGGATGAGTCGATTGTATCTTCAGCAAGTGGTGCGACTGCACGGTGCGCCTGTGTCAATTGTATCAGACCGCGATGCACGTTTTACCTCGGGATTTTGGGAAAGTTTGCAGAAGGCTATAGGAACTTCGCTCAAAATGAGTACTGCTTTCCATCCTCAGACCGATGGGCAGACCGAGCGTGTTAATCAGATTATGGAATATATGCTCAGAGCTTGTGCAATTGACTTTGAAGAGTCTTGGGAGACGCACTTACCGTTGGTTAAATTTGCGTATAACAACAGTTATCACTCAAGTATTGGGATGGCACCATTCGAAGCTTTGTACGGACGGCCATGTCGATCTCCATTGTGTTGGGCTGAAGTGGGAGACACGGAACTTTTGGGACCAGATTTGGTGAGAGAGACCAATGAGAAGATTTCACTGGTCAAGGAAAGGATGAAAACTGCACAGAGTAGACACAAGAGTTATGCGGATCGACGTCGAAAGGACTTGGAGTTCAGTGTTGGAGACCACGTACTCCTAAAGGTTTCACCTGTTCGGGGAGTAGTGCGTTTTGGTCAGAAAAGAGGGAAGTTGGCACCTCGTTTTATCGGACCGTTCGAGATTTTGGAGCGTGTTGGGAAAGTGGCTTATCGGCTCGCGTTGCCACCAAAGATGTCTGGTGTTCATAATGTATTCCATGTCAGTATGTTAAGGAAATACATACGGGATCCTTCACATGTGGTTAATTTTGATGATATTGAGACAAGTCAGAATGTTGTCTACAAGGATAGACCTGTGAGGATTCTTGACCAGAGTATCAAGAGGTTGAGAAGAAGAGACGTTCCTTTGGTTAAGGTTCAGTGGAGGCATCATGACGAAGGAGAGGCGTCGTGGGAGTTAGAGTCAGACATGAGGACTAGATACCCCGAGTTGTTTCAGGATTAGTTAGCTCAGATTTCGGGGCGAAATCTCTGTTAAGGTGGGTAGGGTGTAACGCCCTGTATTTTATTATCATTAATGAATACATATTGCATTTCATTTCCATGGGTATTTGATTTAATTTCTCTTTGTAATATTTATCTGGGGCCAAACCGTAATATTTGAAAATATAGAAAATATTTTCTATGGTTTCAAAATCGATATTTATATTTTTGTTTAAAACGGGAATTTAATTCCTACATTAATATAATTTTCTGTATTTTATTTTAAATCAGAAAATACCAGTCTTGTTTTAAAACTGCGCCGTTACCGCATTTTGGTGTGGGAGCACGTGAGCTCACCACATGGGATCATCTCCCGTTTACTTGGAGCCTACCCAATTGTGTATCAGTTTATATATATGTGTATAAACTCTCAAATTTCTCGGATTCTCCCTCACAATTCACTCTCAACAGTCTCTCATCTCTCAAGGCATAAACACACACACATACTGTATATACATACTCATACACACATACATAGTCATATATACATATTGGGTTACCAATATCAAGAACGGGAAGAATTTCGGAACGACGGAATTCTCGACGGATTATTACGGCGGAAGTTCTCGACCTTTAATTTTCTGTATAATCGGCTCAGTGAGTAATTTAAACTCACTCTCAATGTCTATATATGTAAATTTCAGTGTATATATGTGTGTATATGTGTATATATATCAATACACCATTGAAGCTTGAGAATTGGAGTTTTAGAAATCGTAACCAAAATCAATTCTGTAAATTGGGAATGAAAGATATCGATGCCAATAGGCTACGGTTCGAATCCTACGACTTAATTCATCCGTATCGCGACGTACCGTTGATTTTAAGTTTTGACACCCTCACTTTAATCGCGAATATCTAGAGATATAATCCGTATTAGTTAAAATTGATCGCGTATTCTTAATCTACGCGGAAAACTGAAGAGAACCATATATCACATGTCCTAGTACGAACAGATTCTGAAAATGGGTAAATTTCAGTCCAAAACCAGAAACAGGGGAGAAAACGAAGAAGATGACATTCTGCAAGAACTCGCGCGCGCGACCCGCTCGCGCGAGGCTCGCTCGCGCGAGGCTCGCTCGCGCGGCCCGCTCGCGCGGACCCTTTCCCCCCTTCGCGCGCGCGACCTGTTCTGCCCTTTCGCGCGCGCGATCCGCTCGCGCGACAATCCCTCCCCCTCGCTCGCGCGACCCGCTCGCGCGAGGTGGCAGTTTTGGCAGTTTGTATAATTTTTGTTAAGGGACTGTTTGGAAAATGTTTTGGGAAATTTTAAAGAATTGTTTGACAAATACACTGTTTTAAAGGCTCACTGTTAGACTTTGGACTTGTAAGAACGATTAAGATCGAGATTTATGTTGAACGTATATTCAGCTTTGAGATTATTAACCGATACTGCAAAACTATGAACATTAACATACATATTTGGGTCAAGGTTGTGTTGACATGCATGTGTGTGAGAAAGCGTGAAAAGAATAAAGGGTGGCATTTTGGTGTGCGACCTCAATATCGATCGGATAGTATTCGTGGTATTGGAGGCGACAGTGTTGTGTACGACTTAGATATCGATCGGATAGTATTCCTGGTATCTAAGGCGCGTGTTTCGGATATTGATCGGATAGTATTCCTGATATCCGAAGCGATGGTAATAGTGTTGTGTACGACTTAGATATCGATCGGATAGTATTCCTGGTATCTAAGGCGCGCGGTTTCGGATATTGATCGGATAGTATTCCTGATATCTGGAGCGATGGTTGGTTGTGTTTGGTCTAGATATCGATCGGATAGTATTCCTGGTATCTGAGGCAGTAGTGTGGTGTGTGACTTCAATACCGATCGGATAGTATTCCTGGTATTGGAGGCGATAGTGTAGCGTATGAATTGGATGACTGAATACTTATTACTTCTGGTAGCTGAAATGATGTGTTGATTTAATTGGATTGTTCTAAAGGAAAGAATTTGTAAAGTAAGATGTTTCACAATTCATGTACAAGTTCGTATTTTAATTCTTACTATATTCCCCCGTGAATTATGTTGGAATTGGAACCTTGAATATATTACTGTTAAAGTTATATGGTACCGTTGTTTATTTGCTTATATATACATTGCGTGCACTTGTTTATTTTACTCACCAGCTTTCATAAGCTGACGGCGTTGATGCGTCCTGGACTGTATGTCCAGATTTTCAGGGGCAGGAGCAGCCAGGGTACTTCGACTACGCTAGTTAGAGGCAGGGAACTTTCCAGGAGGCTGCTTATTATTTTCCTATGTCTTTCATTTCTGAAGTTGTAATAGACTGGAGAATAGCTTTTGAATAAGGGCGTTTTGTGCCTAAGACATTGACTTATGTAATAGTTTAGCAAGTTTTAAATTTCGGAGCTTATGTTTTATTAGTATCCTTTCTTTTAGAAATGTTGTTAAGTTATTTGTTGCAGGGACAATTGGTCATACTCACTTGTCACGACCTACGAGTCCATAAACGAAATTAAATGCTTTCCTGAATTATGCTACGTCGGGGCGTGACAAACCAACTGATCAGTTAACGTTTACTCTAGTAAAAAACGATAACTGAACTCTAACGCAAAAAGACATATCCGAAGCGATAACTAGACTTGTATGGTGTACTAATGTCCCTCTACCTTCAACATTTGTAATCATATTCAGGTAGTCAGATAAACGGTTACTGCCAACCTGAATCATGATTACTTCTTGTATTCCTTAAGTCCCACTCACCTCTCATAATTACCAAACATGTTGATAACTTCTTATCAACAAAACTGCAGTTCTCAGTAATCAACTTGGTGACATTTTCAAGGGAATGCTTACTCTTTATCAGAGGGTAGATTCTATCTTGACAATATATATTCTGTCACGCCCCGGCGTAGCCAAAATATGAAAAAATTTAAAATTTTCATCTTGGACCCTGAGGCACGTGACTGGTTACAGTACCGAATTGTCCATGACCAAATAATAATATTTAAACGATGTAATAAAAAGATAAAACCATCATACTTACTGGAATATATTACAAAGAGAAGTCAAAGTACTTAGCTAGTTAATACATCATTATAAATACATCAGAGTCTTATGGCTCTCGGCCTTACAAAACTATTACAAAATATATGCTAAGTCTTCTGGTTATAATCAAAACATTTATAGAGGATAACTGCTAGTCTTCTCTCTAACTAGCATAACCATAGCCATCTTCGGTGTACTCTTCCTCCACGTTCTCCGCTTGCGTAGCATCATAACCCGTGTACTCGTTACCTGGATAAGCTGGACATGGGAATGTCCAGCGACATGAACGTCGTCAGCTTATGAAAGCTGAGTGAGTAAGCTAAATCAAATGGGACGTATATAGTAAAACACAATAGGAATACATTTACTACCTTTCAACATATCTTTTAGGATCTTTACGTTCTCACCGTCGAATTATAACTAGTAGCGTACCCGACTACGTATTCGATAGGAATACAAACAATTCAGGAGACCCGTCTAGACATTCTTAATGCCACTACCATTCATTTCTAACATCCGACATCATTTACAAACCCAAAGTGTCCCTTGCTAACCAAACCATCTTTCATCAACCACTTCATCTTTCATCAACCAAAACATCTTTCATCAACCACTTCGTCTTTCATCAACCAAAACATCTTTCATCGACCAAAACATCTTTCATCAACCACTTCGTCACGAAGAACCGAAGTGTTAAGGAGTGCAAGAACATTCATTTCGTCACGAAGAACCGAAAGGAGTCTTCACTCAAAAATCACCGCTTCGTCACGAAGAACCGAAAGCGTTACGGAGTACAAGAACATCCATTTTGTCACGAAGAACCGAAAGGAGTCTTTACTCAAAGAATCACCGCTTCGTCACGAAGAACCGAAAGCGTTACTGAGTACAAGAACATCCATTTCGTCACGAAGAACCGAAAGGAGTCTTTACTCAAAGAATCACCGCTTCATCACGAAGAACCGAAAGCGTTACGGAGTACAAGAACATCCATTTCGTCACGAAGAACCGAAAGGAGTCTTTTACTCAAAGAATCACCGCTTCGTCACGAAGAACCGAAAGCGTTACGGAGTACAAGAACATCCATTTCGTCACGAAGAACCGAAAGGAGTTTTTACTCAAAGAATCACCGCTTCGTCACGAAGAACCGAAAGCGTTACGGAGTACAAGAACATCCATTTCGTCACGAAGAACCGAAAGGAGTCTTTACTCAAAGAATCACCGCTTCGTCACGAAGAACCGAAAGCGTTACGGAGTACAAGAACATCCATTTCGTCACGAAGAACCGAAAGGAGTCTCTACTCAAAGAATCACCGCTTCGTCACGAAGAACCGAAAACGTTACGGAGTACAAGAACATCCATTTCGTCACGAAGAACCGAAAGGAGTCTTTACTCAAAGAATCACCGCTTCACAACTCAATAGCACATCCCTTTTTCTTACTATCCTGATCTCCATTGCCCAGATTATCTATTCGACAATTATCCTTATCATAATCTGCTTCTAACATAGCCCAACCGACCCTTACATTTTCCCGACCGCGCATTCGTCACTCATTTCAGAATTCAGTTCATTAATGGACTTCCGAATATACTTTCGAAGTTACATTTATACATCCATCATCCTGTTTTATGTCGTAATATACTTACAATGGAAACTTATCCAATCACTATCAACGCCATAATCATGCCGTACAACATACTCATAGCTTGGGTATGAATTCTCTATGGTCATCACACTATATTCATAACAACGGAAACCTAGCGTGTAGCTCGTGGATCTATAACATGGATTTGATATCAATAACCATATGGATGAAACCCTTAACATACTCATATACGCGATAGCACTACCATAGCACAAGATAACCATAACCACATAGGTACCGGAAAGCAAGCATCATTAATAAACACATCATACAAGTAGTTATACAATCTGCCAGAATTTAATTTTACTATGTCGACTGAATTGATATGATTTATTTGGGCATGATAAATTGATTTGTAGATCAAACTCAAAACTAGAACATTGTAGATAATTGGATTAGCTTCATGTACAAAAAAATCTAACTTCAATAGCATTTTTGAGCTACTCAAAATATTTATTTTACTTAGACATTTCTATATTTTCGGACTGCTCTGTCCCAGATTTATAGGACTGCGTTGCATGTGTATTTCACCTTTCATGGAGTCATTTTTAGACCAGGCTATAGAAGAGTTATTTGTAGATAAATGAGTTAGCTTTCTCCACAAAAAAACCTAGCTTAATTCAGATTTCGGAGCTGCTTAAAACACTCATTTTACTAAACTACATTCTGCTGGAGGTTTATGTTTTTCAGATTTAAAGTACTTTGTTGCATGTACATTTCACCTATGAAGAAATGATTTTCAGACTGAGCTATATAAGAGTTATTTGTATATAAATGAGTTAGCTTTCTCCACAAAAAAATCTAGCCTCATTCCTATTTTCTAATTGCTCGAAATGTTTGTTTTACTAAACAACACTCTGCTGGAAGTTTCTGCTTCCGAGATTTGAAAATTTATCTTGCATGGCATGGATCTCTCAAACTATCAACATCAAGCACTTAATAAACATTACTACATACTATATAGGTTCTAAAGTGAGTTAGAATACTCACATAAACTTGAAATTGAGCTTGGGCTTTGGATTTGAGCTTAGGAAGCTTGAACACAACCTCAATGGTGGAGACTTCTTCCTAGTTCTTCTTCTCCATCTCCATGTATCTCTTATCTCTCCATGGAGTTCATCTCCTAGCTCTCTCTAACTCTATATGCAGATTGTAAATGGCCAAGGGTGTAATGCATGAATATAGGCATGTTTATATAGAGATGGTGGTGGGATATGTGTCACCATGCATGTGCTAGAGTGTACATGCATGGACAAGTGTCCTAGAGGTGGACAAGTGGCAAGGGAGGTGGTGCCATGTGGTGCATGGGCTGCCATGTGGCCGACCATGTGGGGTCCACCTCGAGTTTTGTGCCACTACCTCAGTTTGCGTGCAAATATTCTTGATATGCATGTCAGTCTCGATTTACGTCCAAACGGGTGTTGTTTCTAACGTCCGGGTCCGGTTACGGGACTAAGTTAATTCTAATTACGGTCGAGTCGGTGTAGTGATTATAGTCTAATTAGTAATTACATTACACTGATACAGTCACACAAATAAAATAATAATATAATAATAGACCAGATATAGAAATTCATAAAATTCGTATTATTGCACGTAGAGAAATTACTGGCATTACATCTTCTACCACCTATTACAGGATTTCGTCCTCGAAATCTGAGCTATCTAGGCACTAAAAAGAAAAGGAAATTTCTCTCGCATTTCCGATTCCAGCTCCCAAGAGGCTTCTCCTTCGTCATGGTGTTTCCACTGAATCTTTACCAGCAGAATCTCTTTGTTTCTCAACTTCTTGATTCCATGATCCAGAGTCTTTACAGGTCCTTCAATGAATGTAGCATTATCATTTACTTCGATATCTTTGAAGTCGATCTCATGTGCCGGGTTATGAAGACATTTCCTTAGCATGCTTACATGGAATACGTTATGAACTCCCGACATCTTGGGTGGTAACGCCAATCTATAGGCGACTTTTCCTACGCGATCCAGAATCTCAAATGGTCCAATGTAGCGTGGCGATAGCTTTCCCTTCTTCTGTCCAAACCTTACCACGAACTTTCAGGTAAACATGATCTCCCACTTCAAATTCTAGGTCTCGACGTCGTTTATCCGCGTAGCTCTTGTATCTACTTTGTGCTGCCTTCATTCTTTCCTTTACTGTATTGATTCCTTTATTGGTCTCCTGGACTAAGTCTGGTCCCAATAATTTGCCATCCCCAATTTCAGCCCAACACATAGGTGATCGGCACGGCCTTCCGTATAGTGCTTCAAATGGTGCCATCCCTATGCTCGAATGAAAACTGTTGTTATAAGCAAACTCAACCAACGGTAAGTGAGTTTCCCACGAACTTTCGAAATCGATTACATAGGCTCGAAGCATGTCCTCCATTACTTGATTCGTCCTTTCTGTTTGTCCATCAGTTTGTGGATGAAATGCAGAACTTAACTTCAGAGATGTTCCCATCGCTTTCTGAAGACTCTCCCAAAATCCAGCGGTGAATCTCGAATCTCGATCTGATACTATTGACACCGGTACCCCATGTAACCGCACAACCTGTTGCAGATAAAGTCGACTCATCTTCTCGACAGGATAGGTCATATTATATGCAATAAAATGGGCTGATTTGGTTAGTCGATCAACAACTACCCAAATGGCATCATGGTTCTGCTGAGATCTTGGCAATCCCATAACAAAATCCATGGTGATATGCTCCCATTTCCATTCTGGGACTGGTAGAGGTTGTAGTAATCCTGGAGGTCGTTGATGTTCCGCCTTGACTTGCTGGCAAGTAGGGCATTTTGCTACATATTCTGCGACTTCTCTCTTCATGCCTTCCCACCAAAAGTTCCTTTTCAAGTCTTTGTACATCTTGGTTCCGCCGGGGTGTATAGTCATCCTTGACTTGTGGGCTTCATTCAGAATGTCTTCCCTCAAATTATCCGTGTTGGGTACACATAACCTGTCCTTACATCTGAATGCCCCGTCTGTTCCAATATTCCATTCAGTCGGATCCTTTGCTTTTGCCTTCTCAAACCATTTCCTCAATCCTTCGTCCTTCTTTTGAGCTTCAAGTATTCGGTTAATGAGGGTTGGCTGCACCATAAGACATCCAAAAGGTTGTCCAATACCTGGTCTTGTAGTCTGAAAGTCAAATTTCATTAAAGCTTCTAAGGCTTTCCATTCCCTGATTAAAAGTGAGGCGATTAACCTTTGGGGTTTTCTGCTTAGAGCATCTGCGACTACATTTGCCTTACCGGGGTGGTATTGCAAATTAAAGTCGTAGTCCTTAAGTAGCTCCATCCAACGTCGTTGTCTCATGTTTAATTCCTTTTGAGAGAACAGGTATTTCAAGCTTTTGTGGTCTGAGAATAGGTCAAACTTCTCTCCGTAGAGGTAGTGCCTCCAAATCTTAAGTGCAAAGACATTTGCAGCCAATTCCAGATCGTGTGTAGGGTAGTTTAATTCATGTAGCTTTAATTGCCTAGATCCATAAGCGATCACCTGACCATTCTGCATAAGTACACATCCTAGTCCTTGATATGAAGCGTCACTGTAGATAGTGTACTGTTCACCACTCTTGGGTATAGCTAGCACTGGCGCTGAGGTCAACCTCTCCTTTAATTCCTGAAAGGCGCGTTCGTGCTTGTCCTTCCACTCAAACTTTATGTCCTTCTTTGTTAGTCCGGTTAAAGGAGACGCGATCCTTGAGAAACCCTCCACGAATCTCCTGTAGTATCCAGCCAATCCAAGGAAACTTCGTACTTTCGATGCGTTGGTTGGTCTATTCCAACTAGAAACTGCGTCCGTCTTGGTTGAGTCCACTGAAATTCCGTTCTGTGAGACTACATGTCCCAAGAATTTGACTTCTTTCAGCCAAAACTCACACTTACTGAACTTAGCATAGAGACGATTTTCTCTAAGTGTCTGAAGTGCAATCTTCACATGCTTCTCGTGTTCTTCATCACTCTTCGAATAAATAAGGATGTCATCGATAAACACAATGATGAATTGATCCAAGAAGGGTCTGAATACCCGATTCATCAAATCCATGAATACCGCCGGGGCATTAGTTAATCCAAAAGGCATAACTAAGAACTCGTAGTGCCCATATCTTGTTCTGAAAGCTGTTTTCGGTATATCTTCCGGCCTGACAAGTAACTGATGGTACCCAGATCGTAAGTCAATCTTCGAAAAGGTCGTCGCTCCTTGTAGTTGATCAAACAAATCGTCTATCCTGGGAAGCGGGTACTTGTTCTTAATAGTAACCTTATTCAACTCTCTGTAGTCGATACAGAGTCGAAGATTTCCATCCTTCTTTCTAATAAATAGAACCGGGGCTCCCCAAGGTGACGTGCTTGGTCTAATAAATCCAAGATCTTCTAACTCTTGTACTTGCTTCTTCAACTCCAGCATTTCCGTTGGGGCCATACGATAAGGAGCCTTGGATATCGGTGTCGTTTCGGG
The DNA here is from genome assembly GCA_033977485.1 of Hydrangea macrophylla. NCBI lineage: Eukaryota > Viridiplantae > Streptophyta > Magnoliopsida > Cornales > Hydrangeaceae > Hydrangea > Hydrangea macrophylla. The sequence continues at coordinate 31,899,871 of CM066989.1, forward strand.
TATCAACTCAATACAAAAGTCGATCTCGCGCTTTGGTGGTAATCCAGAAATGTCCTGAAAGACATCCTCATAGTCTCGGACTATCGGAATCCGAGCGATCGTCAAATCTGAGCCTGTAGTTTCCATAGCGGCTAAACGACTTGTAAGAAAGGCGTCACTAGTAGGGTTGCATTGAAAACTAAAGGGTGCACTTCCAGGTACTGAAAATGTGATCGACCTACCAACACAATCTAACTTTGCATGATACTTAGTAAGCCAGTCAAATCCTAAGATTACGTCGAATTCCTTCATTGACAGAACAATTAAGTCTGCATATAGGTTCTTGTCCTCCAATGTCAAAGTACAGTCCTTGCACACCTTTCCTAGCTTCACGGTCACTCCCAAAGGTGATACCGCGTTCAAGGCTACCTCAAGTGCTTGGGGTACTAAACCCAATCGTCGTACAATCTCAAAGGCAATAAACAAATTCGTGGCACCCGTATCAAAAAGTACTTTAACTCTACTAGCATATAATGAGAGTGTACCTTCCAAGTTCTGCTGTTCCTTTTCATCATAGCCAGCTGCCTCGGGTATGATAGCATTGAGTCGAGCCTTACCAGCTTGGCCTTGAGTAGTAGGCCCATGATAGTTTCCTTTTGGTGCCTTACATTCTCTGCTCATGTGTCCCCTTTTGCCACAGTTGTAACAAACAACATTAATTCGATAATTGTCCCTGGGGACTGTGCAGTCTCGAGCCATGTGTCCGGGGATCCCACATTTAAAGCATCCATCCCTGTTGTTCTCAATAGTAGTGGTCGATACTTGTGGTGCAGGAGGTACTACGTTCTTGTCCAGGGGAAGTATGGGTCCTGGTTTCTTACTGCTGTTCCATGGGTGCTTGTTTCCTTGGAACTGAGTCAAAGATCTTCCTCGTGGTCCGTTCCTTGGCGGGGGTGGTCGGTATACCATTTGCTTCGGGCCTTGGCAGCCATCTCTTTCCAAACCTGCTGCTAACCTGACCAAAACCTCAAAAGTTTGATTCAGGTGTCCCAATGTTAGATGCCGGAGGTGCGGATTGAGTCCTCGGGGAAACTTCTTGATCTTCTTTTGAGGAGTGTCAATCATGTGAGGGGCAAAGCGGGACAGGCGTTCGAATTGTGTCGTGTACTCTCTTACACTCCTATTTCCTTGTGTCAAATCGATGAATTCTTTCTCTTTCTGGTCCTTTTCATCGTCGGGGAAATACTTCTCCAAAAACTTCTCCCGAAAGGTAGTCCATGTCATCCTCCTTGAAGCTTCTACTCCAATAGTTGCTCGCTCGGCTTCCCACCAATCGGCTGCCGCATAAGTGAGTTGGAAAGTGGGGAGACGGCGCTTCTCTGTCTCGGGGCATTCGATTCATTCAAAGATACGATCCATATCCCTTAGCCATTGCTCTGCTCGCCAGGATTCACCGGTGCCGTCGAACCTATCAGGACGCAAAGCCCTGAATCCTTCCATCAATCTATCGCGCGTCTGAGGTGGTGGTCTTTGGTGATTGTCGTTGTTGTTGCCGTTTCCATTGCCGTGGTTGTTGCCTATCTGGTCCAGACGCTGCAGAAATGCGCCAAAGATTCCAGTAGGATCGATTCCTTCAGGAATAGGATCAGGTGGTCCTCCATTACGATTTCTTTTTCGTCTTCCCGCCATTGTGCTTGTGTGCTTATGTACCTACATGAATATCTATCGGTTACTCTCCAATCCTAAACAGGGATACGAGATACAAACGGCTGAATGTATAGATAACAATTCTAATATAAGTACATAATATATCAAGTATTCATATTATCATGCAGAGCATCATATAAAAGAAATAAGTATTTAATGATAACTTAAAATATTTTCATAGTACAACACAGCTACAAAGAAAACGTTTACATAGAAAAGGCGTACATGTTACTACTAACACGTGTCACAAACCTGAATACAGCTATATACACAAAAGATGGGCTACTAGCCCTATTACAAGTAAAGCTCTAGATATTGGGAATCCTATCCCAAAAGTCTTCCACATCCATCCGGGATGTAATAAGGTACCATCCTAATCACAAAACTATCTTAAGGTTCATATCTTAAGTGTGTAGGACAATCGGTGCACACTTCTTAACCTAAGGCTCTGATACCAAAAATCCCTGTCACGCCCCGGCGTAGCCAAAATATGGAAAAAATTAAAATTTTCATCTTGGACCCTGAGGCACGTGACTGGTTACAGTACCGAATTGTCCATGACCAAATAATAATATTTAAACGATGTAATAAAAAGATAAAACCATCATACTTACTGGAATATATTACAAAGAGAAGTCAAAGTACTTAGCTAGTTAATACATCATTATAAATACATCAGAGTCTTATGGCTCTCGGCCTTACAAAACTATTACAAAATATATGCTAAGTCTTCTGGTTATAATCAAAATATTTACAGAGGATAACTGCTAGTCTTCTCTCTAACTAGCATAACCATAGCCATCTTCGGTGTACTCTTCCTCCACGTTCTCCGCTTGCGTAGCATCATAACCCGTGTACTCGTTACCTGGATAAGCTGGACATGGGAATGTCCAGCGACATGAACGTCGTCAGCTTATGAAAGCTGAGTGAGTAAGCTAAATCAAATGGAACGTATATAGTAAAACACAATAGGAATACATTTACTACCTTTCAACATATCTTTTAGGATCTTTACGTTCTCACCGTCGAATTATAACTAGTAGCGTACCCGACTACGTATTCGATAGGAATACAAACAATTCAGGAGACCCGTCTAGACATTCTTAATGCCACTACCATTCATTTCTAACATCCGACATCATTTACAAACCCAAAGTGTCCCTTGCTAACCAAACCATCTTTCATCAACCACTTCATCTTTCATCAACCAAAACATCTTTCATCAACCACTTCGTCTTTCATCAACCAAAACATCTTTCATCGACCAAAACATCTTTCATCAACCACTTCGTCACGAAGAACCGAAGTGTTAAGGAGTGCAAGAACATCCATTTCGTCACGAAGAACCGAAAGGAGTCTTCACTCAAAAATCACCGCTTCGTCACGAAGAACCGAAAGCGTTACGGAGTACAAGAACATCCATTTCGTCACGAAGAACCGAAAGGAGTCTTTACTCAAAGAATCACCGCTTCGTCACGAAGAACCGAAAGCGTTACGGAGTATAAGAACATCCATTTCGTCACGAAGAACCGAAAGGAGTCTTTACTCAAAGAATCACCGCTTCATCACGAAGAACCGAAAGCGTTACGGAGTACAAGAACATCCATTTCGTCACGAAGAACCGAAAGGAGTCTTTTACTCAAAGAATCACCGCTTCATCACGAAGAACCGAAAGCGTTACGGAGTACAAGAACATCCATTTCGTCACGAAGAACCGAAAGGAGTTTTTACTCAAAGAATCACCGCTTCGTCACGAAGAACGGAAAGCGTTACGGAGTACAAGAACATCCATTTCGTCACGAAGAACCGAAAGGAGTCTTTACTCAAAGAATCACCGCTTCGTCACGAAGAACCGAAAGCGTTACGTAGTACAAGAACATCCATTTCGTCACGAAGAACCGAAAGGAGTCTCTACTCAAAGAATCACCGCTTCGTCACGAAGAACCGAAAGTGTTACAGAGTACAAGAACATCCATTTCGTCACGAAGAACCGAAAGGAGTCTTTACTCATAGAATCACCGCTTCACAACTCAATAGCACATCCCTTTTTCTTACTATCCTGATCTCCATTGCCCAGATTATCTATCCGACAATTATCCTTATCATAATCTGCTTCTAACATAGCCCAACCGACCCTTACATTTTCCCGACCGCGCATTCGTCACTCATTTCAGAATTCAGTTCATTAATGGACTTCCGAATATACTTTCGAAGTTACATTTATACATCCGTCATCCTGTTTTATGTCGTAATATACTTACAATGGAAACTTATCCAATCACTATCAATGCCATAATCATGCCGTACAACATACTCATAGCTTGGGTATGAATTCTCTATGGTCATCACACTATATTCATAACAACGGAAACCTAGCGTGTAGCTCTTGGATCTATAACATGGATTTGATATCAATAACCATATGGATGAAACCCTTAACATACTCATATACGCGATAGCACTACCATAGCACAAGATAACCATAACCACATAGGTACCGGAAAGCAAGCATCATTAATAAACACATCATACAAGTAGTTATACAATCTGCCAGAATTTAATTTTACTATGTCGACTGAATTGATATGATTTATTTGGGCATGATAAATTGATTTGTAGATCACACTCAAAACTAGAACATTGTAGATAATTGGATTAGCTTCATGTACAAAAAAATCTAACTTCAATAGCATTTTTGAGCTACTCAAAATATTTATTTTACTTAGACATTTCTATATTTTCGGACTGCTCTGTCCCAGATTTATAGGACTGCGTTTCATGTGTATTTCACCTATCATGGAGTCATTTTTAGACCAGGCTATAGAAGAGTTATTTGTAGATAAATGAGTTAGCTTTATCCACAAAAAAACCTAGCTTAATTCAGATTTCAGAGCTGCTTAAAACACTCATTTTACTAAACTACATTCTGCTGGAGGTTTATGTTTTTCAGATTTAAAGTACTTCGTTGCATGTACATTTCACCTATGAAGAAATGATTTTCAGACTGAGCTATAGAAGAGTTATTTGTAGATAAATGAGTTAGCTTTCTCCACAAAAAAACCTAGCCTCATTCCTATTTTCTAACTGCTCGAAATGTTTGTTTTACTAAACAACACTCTGCTGGAAGTTTCTGCTTCCCAGATTTGAAAATTTATCTTGCAAGGCATGGATCTCTCAAACTATCAACATCAAGCACTTAATAAACATTACTACATACTATATAGGTTCTAAAGTGAGTTAGAATTCTCACATAAACTTGAAATTGAGCTTGGGCTTCGGATTTGAGCTTAGGAAGCTTGAACACAACCTCAATGGTGGAGACTTCTTCCTAGTTCTTCTTCTCCATCTCCATGTATCTCTTATCTCTCCATGGAGTTCATCTCCTAGCTCTCTCTAACTCTATATGCAGATTGTAAATGGCCAAGGATGTAATGCATGAATATAGGCATGTTTATATAGAGATGGTGGTGGGATATGTGTCACCATGCATGTGCTAGAGTGTACATGCATGGACAAGTGTCCTAGAGGTGGACAAGTGGCAAGAGAGGTGGTGCCATGTGGTGCATGGGCTGCCATGTGGCCGACCATGTGGGGTCCACCTCGAGTTTTGTGCCACTACCTCGGTTTGCGTGCAAATATTCTTGATATGCGTGTCAGTCTCGATTTACGTCCAAACGGGTGTTGTTTCTAACGTCCGAGTCCGGTTACGGGACTAAGTTAATTCTAATTACGGTCGAGTCGGTGTAGTGATTATAGTCTAATTAGTAATTACATTACACTGATACAGTCACACAAATAAAATAATAATATAATAATAGAACAGATATAAAAATTTATAAAACTCGTATTATTGCACGTAGAGAAATTACAGGCATTACATATTCACAACCCTATGAACATGACATACCCAAGATACCCAGGTGTTGATCATTTATATAGACCTCACTGAATGGTAAGTCAAAGCAGCCATATCCACAATCTGTGTTCATAATCGTCTCAAGATTGAGAACACGTACCTTATACAAGTTATGAGTTCCTATCGACTGTTGACAGACTTAAGCGTCAATAGGAAAGCTCAGGTCCGTCAATGAAGTATAAGCACTAGCAAGTTAACTAAGAGTTACACTCTAGTGATTGAGATTCATCACTCCATCCAATGGTAGTTAATATGCTACAGTGTAGACCTGATGAGGTATCCAGTCTCATCATCCACTGTGACAAATTCTAAGTATCAAAGAATAGTAATTCGTACCTTACTTGTATGTATCTCATACACACACGAACTACTTACTATGATACTTAAGGATTAACAATCATCTCAAGAAAGGAACATACACAATGAAATGTAAAGCTGATATCCATATATTAAAATGTCAATGTCTTATACATAAAGTAATGGTTTGAGTGCACAAACCCAACAAACTCCCACTTGCACTCATAACCATTCAGGACTACATCTAAGACCTAAACTGTCACGTCCCGAAAATCGAAGCGCGAGGAGAGAGAAAAGACTGAGAGAAAAGACTTAAAGCCCAAACACAAATGCGGAAGCGACATTGGAATCCCACGAGGATTCCTACAAGTATGACTCCCTAACATATAAGCTAAAAAGGGTTTACAAGTTAATGGGTCCAACAAAGATGTAAGCATGAGAAAATTTAATTAAAAGACTATCCGGACAAGCACTAGTTCATGAAAAAGAAAAAAATACAATGAATTTGACAAAAGCTCATTTTTGAATAGTTGCTGAATTTTGAAACGTCCGTAAGTAACTATATCTTTGGAATTTTTACATTTTGTCCGTCAAGGTCCATGTAAAACGTGATTCTGCACAAGTTTCGTCTAATGGCAATTTTCTCAAATCTGCACCGATTGGGCAGAAAACTGCCATGACAGTAGCAGTTTTTTTTTTTTTGACAGCAACTATGGCAGCTTTGACAGCATTTCACTTGAGTGCCTATTTCCGTCAAATCCTCGAATTTGACATCCATAACATACATACACAAGTCTGAAAAGATGTATATTGTGTGCGTAAACCAACCGGAACTTCATACGTTCGAAACATAGTAAAACGAGAGGTAAAAGAGGTAATAGAGAGAGGGAGAGATTGGGGGAGAGAGATATAGGGAGAGATAGGGAGAGAGACAGAGGCAAAGTATTCTAAACATGCACACACACACACACACGTGTATTTTCATATTTGGAAACATTTTAAAAAGAAATACCATTCCAACGTAAGTAAAAGAAAAGAAAATCTGAGAAATGGAACGAGATTAAAGAGATGGAAAATGGGGGAGGGAGAGGTTGAGAGAGATTTTAAGTATTTTCTTTTGAAGCAATATGAACAAATCCGGCAAGGATCTAATTTAGAAACAATAAGTCCGGCAAGGACGAAACCAAACATAACTGAATCCGGCAGGGATTCAAATCAAAATACATACATTAAACTTTAAAAGAGATGCTTCGACCTTGGAATCATCATTACATAATACAAATAAGTTTAACAAGTGTAGAAAGTAAGGACTAACATTTGTCCATCAAAATCACAACAAGACTCCCCCTAGATCAAAATATGGAATTTTAGGTACAAGAAATTTTGTAACAAAACTAACACAACCATTTTCCTTGTTAGAGCATTAAACTATTACAAACTTCCCCAACTAGTTAAAAATTCACATGAGGACTATCCATTTACATAGTTAAGCACGAGTCTTCCAAATAGAACAAAAGTATCAACGTCTATGCATCGGGTCACATATGCCCTTTGCCCTTATCAAGCTTACCTGAAAATTGTTTTTTGTAGGTTCATTAGGCACGACGGCCTAGTAGGAAATATTGCATGAAAACAATATGTAATCCATAATTAAGTATGAGATGCGGTGCAAATGCAATGCAATGCCGCCGTGGCAAAAATGGAAATGACGGGTGCCTTAGAGGCCATGCATGATATGTGCACTCCTCTCATCACCGGACTATGAGCCACCCACACAAGGAATGTAGCATACCAACCTCCGGGAGCTAACCGGAATGCAGTCGGAGTTTGAATGTTCTAAGGTTCATTCTCCCTGTCTCACATCACAACCCATATCCGGATTTCTTAAATCAAATTCCCACACAAGGGGTTTTTTTCTTCTTTCAAAAATCAAAATTTTTGAATGTCATGCCGATGCTATGATTTGCCAATTCGGCTTCAAATGCTCATGTATGCTATAACAATATGATCAACCAACATATTCATGGCATAATTCAATTTCAAGCATAATCCATCAATACATGCATTTTTTTTACATAGAGTTCCCGGAAATTTCCAACTAGCGTCCTAACATGGTTATCACATAAAGGGAGCATCCTAAGCATGTCTAGTATCACATAATTGGATTCAACCTCAACAAAACATATAATTTCATTATTTGGTAATTAGCCCTAAATTTACAACTTTGGGGGAAATCCTAAATCATGCGTCTAAGTTGTTCTCCTAACAATTTAGAGATCACAAATCACCTTAATTATGAACAACATATTGAATTAATGCAATAACATCTACCTCAAAGCTTAGCTTCCAAAAAAATCAATGGTAACTCAAGAGTGCTAAGCAAATCCAAAAAAGACTTCAATGCTTGTGCTAGGATCTTGAAGAATGCTTCAAGTATGCACCACTAAACAAGAACAACCCAAGGTTAGGATAGAATTCACAAGACTAGCAAACCCTAGATTGTTAGAGGTTGGGAAAACTTACCCATACTAGAAATCCTCCATAGAAATGATTAGAATTTGAAAGAGGAACTCTATATACTCCAAGGAAGCTATACAAAGTAAGAGAAGTCCATGAATAACTCAAAATTTGGGAAACTAGTGAAACCCTAGAATTTGGGGGTTTCTAGAAAACTCACTAATGGGAGGATGTCAAGCCCTAGGATTGTTAGGAGAGCTTGAAGATGAAGAGCTTGACCTTCCTTAGCAATCTTGAAGAAAGAAACTCAAAGTAGAAGGAGTTCTATGGAAATTTTTGTCTCTTGAAGCTTGAAGCAGAAGAAGAGAATGAGAGGGAGAGAAAGTAACGTGAATGAGGGGAGAGGAGGGGTTTGGCCGGCTCTATAGGGGTGGGGTGGGACCCACTGTCTAGTTTGCTCAAAAAAGAAATGTGTGGTGCTCCCACGGACAGTCTGACCCAACAGTGTAACCCCAAAAAAAATTAAAAAAACACATTACCGGCACAGAAATAAATTTCTAAGCATATGAGAGGCCAAATAAAATAATTTAGTCATGCTCTGGAATTAAAAATACAGTTAAATAAAATAAGGGTCCACAACAGGAAAGGCAAAACTACCCCATTACCCTTTATTATAAATTCTGAAATATTACATAGACTATCTAGATGACGATCAAAAACCTTTGTGGCAAGGCCTTTGTAAACTGATCCGCAAGATTGTCAGTTGTGGCAATCTTGGTGATAGTTATATCTCCACGTTGAACAATATCTCGAATTAGATGATATTTTCGCTCTACGTGATTTTCCTTTCCGTGGTTCCTTGGCTCCTTGGACTGAGCCACTGCCCCACTATTATCACAGTATAGTGTAATAGGTGACAGCGATGTTGTTACCACCTCGAGCTACATAAGGAACTTCTTGAGCCAAACAGCTTCCTTTGCGGCTTCACAAGCAGCTACATACACAGCTTCTGTAGTTGAGTCTGCGATGCATTATTTCTTAATGCTCCTCCAACTAACAGCACCACCTCCCAAGGAAAAAAGATGGCCGGATGTCGGCTTTCTCGAATCTTTATCTAACATAAAGTCCGAGTCAGTATATCCTACCGGAATTAATTCACTACCGCTATAATCATGCAATCTTTAGTTCTTCTCAAGTACTTAAGAATGTGCTTAACATTTGTCCAGTGTTCTAGACCTGGGTTCGATTGATACCTGCTAACCATGACAACAGCAAAGCAGATATCTGGTCTAGTGCATAACATTGCATACATGAGACTTCCCACTATAGAGGCATAAGGAAATCCTGTCATGCGATTCCTCTCCACCTGTGTCTTTGGACACTGGTCTTTGGAGAGTGTAGACACCCCAATTTTGACCAGACGTCGAATTTAGGAGAGTGTCACCTCCATATCCGATGATGACAAGGACCGAAAGATTCGAAGTGTTCCAAGCTCTTCAGAAAGTTTTCTAAATGCGATAAAATTTCACAAAAAGAAGAAAAATACCAGGTATTTAGGAGAATTCAGGTATAAAACACAATTTTCGAAAAAGATCTTCAAAAATAAATTACTTTGAGAAAAAGGAAGACCTAAAAAAGGAAGTTCACCAAAAAACGGCTCACGGCAGTCTATCGCGGCACTCCGTGAATGCCGTACGGCAGTCTGCAAATGCCGGTACGGCGTTCACCAAATGCCGCCGACATTTTCTGACTGCCGTTTGCTTTTAAAGTCCGTATTTTGCAGAACAATACGTATGCGTATGTGGATAAAAACAAAAAAACTGATAAAGTAAGACTGACAAAAATGCGGCAATCCATTAATTGTCGCGGCATTGGATGAGAGCCGTGCGACAGTCACGCAATGCCAGAGCGGTAGTCATGGAGTGCCGCCGCGGCATTCACGGACTGCCGCAACAGTTTCTTGACTGCCGCCCTGGGCAGTAGTCTATCCAATTTCAGGAAGTACATATTGTACCATCAAATGAGATGTTTACACATGTCTTTTACTCCGAATTCACGGAAAACACTTGGTAGTTTTTGTCTATATAAGAGGAGGGATCTTCCTTGGGAGGGGGAACAACATATACAAAAAAAACACTATCATTACACCAACATTTTTGGAGAGAAAAAGAGAGTTTAGAGAACTAGAGAGAAGAGCTTGGAAGATCTTCAAAGGAGAGAAACTTTGAGGATAGGTTGGAGGTGATCCTCTAAACCATAAGTTGTTTATTTACATTCTTTCTCTTTTGAATCTCTAATCCTCAAACTACTTTGTTTTTCTTTGTTTTATTTCTTTTGTTAGTCATACCTTTCTCTTGAGATTCTTGGAGATCTTCAATATCTCTCTTGAAAGCTCTTGAGTTTGATCTTTTGAATCTCATGTAAGCTTATGCTTCACATGGGAGTCAAAGTTTGATCATCATTTCTTTTTATAGACAATTAGATGGATCCAAGTCCATATTCATGACTTGGGTTCTCTAACTTGATGTTTCATGGAATCTTCTCTACATTCTTTTGAGACTCATGAGTATTAGTCATGTCTTCATCTCCAATGACTATCAAATGGTAGGAGAAAGTGGTTTCGAGCCTAAGCCCATTTCCATGGTTTAGATTCATCATCTTGAGATTCCATGAAGTCTATTCATACTTCATTTGAAATCTACAAATGTGAAGGTCCTTGTTGGCCCAAATATGGAAACCTTAGAGGGGGGGTGAATAAGGTTTTAGCGGAATTTTAACCTATTAAAAACTTGATAGCAAATTAAACACAATCACAAGCAAATATGTAAAGAAAGAAGGGAAGAGAAATTTGCAAACCAATTTTTCAAGTGGTTCGGCAATTGCATCCCGCGGCCTACGTCCACCCCTCAAGAACACCTCTTGAGGATTCCTTACTCCGATCTACATACGGGTGTAGACCAAACCGTTTCCCGGAGCACTTACGGGTGTGCACCAAACCGTTACAAGAGCCTATGATCTCTCCCAAAGAAGAACACCTCTTCTTTGCACACAAGGGTTACTAACCCTCAACCTTTACAAATTGATTGAATATAAATTGATAACTCTCTCTCTAGAGTGGATAATACAATTAAAGCTCACTACAATTCACTCTCTCAAATATTGCAATTGAAAGCTAGAGCAAATTGATAAACTCACACAACTAGGGCTCAATTGAGAATGATTAAGAATCAACAAGTTGTGTGATTGAAATAGATGTTTTCCAATTGATTGATCAACATAAAATGGTGTGGGAAAACATGTATTTATAGGCCAAGAAAGATTATAGCCGTTGGTGGCAAGTTTGGTAATTAAAAGCCCCTTTAAAAACTAGCCGTTATGCCTTTTCAGGTCGCTTCAGTCGACTGGAACATGAAGCAGTCGACTGGTCCTTGAAGCAGTCGACTGAGATGTGTTTACAGAGGGTTCTGTTTTCATTCTGCTCACTTCGGTCGACTGCATCGGGCCCTCAGTCGACTGCCCTACCCAGTTTGACAGCCTGACACATCTCCACTAAAAAGGCCATAACTCCCTCTACAAAACTCGGATTTTTGATCCGTTTGATGTTTTGGAAACTAGATTCAAATACCTTTCCAACCATATAAAACTCAACATCTAATTATTTTCCAATTGGTTGAGGAATTGCTTTAAAGATGACCCATTTAAAATTTGTTTCCAAAACTTTAACTTTTAGCATTTGTTTGAGCCCCTAAGAGTGTGAGATCAAGATGCCTTACAATGATGGTCCTAGACTTCAACCAAGGATGAAATATCTTCAAGTCTTCAAGCTTGATCCTTGTTGAGCTCCTTGTAATTTTGATCTACATCTATTAAATCTCATGCACACAAAGATGTTAAAACATTGATACATTATTAATACATGAGATTATATGAGCATAAAAATGACTATGATAATAACAAAGAATGAATCAATATGAATCATGTAATTATCATAGCATATTTGACATCATCAAAACATAATTAAATATGCCTTAATATACCTTAAGGCTAACAATCTCCCCCTTTTTGATGATGGCAAACAACCAATGAAGGATATGCCAATATAAGCACATTTGGTCTCTCCCCAATACTTCTCATATTTGGTCTCTCCCCAATACTTCTCATATTTCTCCCCCTTTGACATTATAAAAAAGATTTGGGGATAAAACATAAAGCTCCCCCTCACAATAGGCATACAAAATGATACCAAAAATAAACAAATATAACCACATGTGAGCAAATGAATACATGAAAGTGCTCCCCCTAAGCATGTGCAATGATAAAAGATATCAAATGATATGAAAAGAGAGCACATTCTCCCAAAAGATACCAATAATAAAGTTGGAGAACTCAAAATCTAAGATAAACAAACAATTCAGTTGGATCAGTCGATTGAAGAACTAAATAGGGCTCAGAAATTTTGGGGCTAACAGAGGATCAGTCGACGCCTTAGTCGACGGAAGTGGGCAGGGATTAAGTTGTGCAAAAATAGTCGACGCCTCAGTCGACTTAACAATGCAGAATCAAAAAATTCAAAGCCTCACAGCTAAATCAGTCGACTGTGTCGGGGTACCAGTCGACTGCTTTGTTCAGTAGTTCATAAAAATGACAGTTCAGCAGCAAAATTTGAATCATTCACAAAACATCATTTTGTCTAACCATTCTAAAAACTTTGTCTAATCAAACAAAAGCGTATCAAAGCAAAATCAAAGAGATTTGAAGCAAATAAGAATATGATATGAAATCAATCAAAACAAATAAATTTAAGTAGGATGATGAAAACAAATCAAAACAAAATTACCTACTAATGTACCATTACCAAATCAATACTTAACCTTTGTCCAAGCATTTCTTGGATGCTCCATTTGCCGAGGTGGTAGGAAAGGCCCTTTCCATTGTCATGAGGCAAAGATTGACAATCTCTTCACCATTTGAGTCATCGTCCGATGATTCGCTCTCGGAACTACTATTAGTGGCCTTGATTGTCTTCTTTTTGTGTTTTTCCTTCTTGGGTGCCTTCTTTCCCGATTTTTCTTTCTTCAAAAGCTTTGCAAATTTTCGGGTGATCTTTGTCATTTCCTCATCCTCATCACTCTCAACATCTTTCATCTTTTTCTTTGAGCTTGAGGATTTTAAAGCCATGTCTCTCCTTTTGGCCTCTTTCACTTCCAATTTCTTGTCTTCACTTTCGAAGACGGCCAATTCCATTTCATGAGTTATAAGAGAACCCATGAGTTGTTCCAAGGAGAGTGTTGAAAGCTCCTTTGCTTCACGAACCGCCGTGACCTTTGGTTGCCAATCCTTTGGTAAAGACCTAAGCACTTTCTCAATCATTTCTTCATTAGTATAAACTTTACCAAGGTTTTTCAAGTTATTAATAAGAATGGTAAAACGAGAAAACATATCTCCAATATATTCATATGGCAACATTTTAACCATTTCATAAGTTTGAACAAGCAAATTGATTTTAGACTTTTTAACTTGGCTTGTTCCCTCATGAGCATTTTCAAGTTTATCCCAAATTTCTTTTGCGGATTCGCAAGATGAAATTCTATTGTATTCATTTGGGTCTAAACCACAATATAATAAATTCATTACCATAGCATTTATTTTTATGAGTTTCTTATCGGCATCATTATATTCATCTACCGTCTTTAGAATAGAAAAACCATTTTCAATTTTAGTAGGTAAATGAGGCCCTTTGACCACAATTTGCCATAAATCAAAATCTTGAGAAATCATATAGATTCTCATTCTATTTTTCCAATAGGCATAGTTTGAGCCATTAAAACATGGTGGTCTTAATGTAGATTGACCCTCACAATAATAAATGCAAGAAGAGTCGATTTCCATTGGATCTTATCTCTAGTTTTTCAAAAATCTTTTGAAAGAGAAGAGCCGAGGCTCTGATACCAATTGTTGGCCCAAATATGGAAACCTTAGAGGGGGGTGAATAAGGTTTTAGCGGAATTTTAACCTATTAAAAACTTGATAGCAAATTAAACACAATCACAAGCAAATATGTAAAGAGAGAAGGGAAGAGAAATTTGCAAACCGATTTTTCAAGTGGTTCGGCAATCGCACCCCGCGGCCTACGTCCACCCCTCAAGAACACCTCTTGAGGATTCCTTACTCCGATCTACTTACGGGTGTAGATCAAACCGTTTCCCGGAGCACTTACGGGTGTGCACCAAACCGTTACAAGAGCCTATGATCTCTCCCAAAGAAGAACACCTCTTCTTTGCACACAAGGGTTACTAACCCTCAACCTTTACAAATTGATTGAATATAAATTGATAACTCTCTCTCTAGAGTGGATAATACAATTAAAGCTCACTACAATTCACTCTCTCAAATATTACAATTGAAAGCTAGAGCAAATTGATAAACTCACACAACTAGGGCTCAATTGAGAATGATTAAGAATCAACAAGTTGTGTGATTGAAATAGATGTTTTCCAATTGATTGATCAACATAAAATGGTGTGGGAAAACATGTATTTATAGGCCAAGAAAGATTATAGCCGTTGGTGGCAAGTTTGGTAATTAAAAGCCCCTTTAAAAACTAGCCGTTATGCTTTTTCAGGTCGCTTCAGTCGACTGGAACATGAAGCAGTCGACTGGTCCTTGAAGCAGTCGACTGAGATGTGTTTACAGAGGGTTTTATTTTCATTCTGTTCACTTCGGTCGCCTGCATCGGGCCCTCAGTCGACTGCCCTACCCAGTTTGACAGCCTGACACATCTCCACTAAAAAGGCCATAACTCCCTCTACAAAACTCGGATTTTCGATCCGTTTGATGTTTTGGAAACTAGATTCAAATACCTTTCCAACCATATAAAACTCAACATCTAATTATTTTCCAATTGGTTGAGGCATTGCTTTAAAGATGACCCATTTAAAATTTGTTTCCAAAACTTTAACTTTTAGCATTTGTTTGAGCCCCTAAGAGTGTGAGATCAAGATGCCTTACAATGATGGTCCTAGACTTCAACCAAGGATGAAATATCTTTAAGTCTTCAAGCTTGATCCTTGTTGAGCTCCTTGTAATTTTGATCTACATCTATTAAATCTCATGCACACAAAGATGTTAAAACATTGATACATTATTAATACATGAGATTATATGAGCATAAAAATGACTATGATAATAACAAAGAATGAATCAATATGAATCATGTAATTATCATAGCATATTTGACATCATCAAAATATAGTTAAATATGCCTTAATATACCTTAAGGCTAACAGTCCTTAACCTCCAATGACCATCAAATGGTAGGAAAAGTGGTTTAGTTTAAGTCCAACTTCATGATTCAATAGTTGGGGTTAACAAATAAAAGTTGAACTTGATAATTGAAAACAGTGAATTCACAAACTATTTTTGATCAAAGATTTTTAGTTCGAAATCTAACCGTTGAAATCAAGTGAAACCAACGGGAAAGTGTCAATAACACAATATTCTACCACTGTAATTTTTGTTTTAAGGTGGTTTCATGTTTAAAATGGTTTGGTCATGAGTTTTGTGAAGTAACAATAATCTGTCCAGATTTTCAGAACAGCAACACTCTTTTGAAATAAGTAAATCAAAGTTCTAATAAAGTGTTTGAGACCCAAAATAATTTTTTATATGTGGTGCAATGTGTTAGGAAGATACCCTAAAAAGAACAAAGCATTTATGATCTTTTTGCTATTTTTAAAAAATCAAATAATATCTCTGGACAGAGAGTTGTACATCTCGGAGTGATGTCTAGTTCTTGTCCTTTTCCCGGAGATCTAACCGTTGAAACTTTGATTTTCTTTTTGATTTGGCAACTAGACTCACAGAGGCATCTTGTGTCCAAAATTCACCGACATCAAACCATGGGAACCATGCTTTTTCCTTTTTTAATGTTCTGGTCTGCTCTCTGCAATTTTCAGAATTTTATGACACATTTGACTAACTTTGTAAATAATGGTCCAAATGATTCTCCTATGACTTAGGGCTTAAACCATGTTTCAATAATGATTAGTTGAGCTTGAATTCAAAGCTTAAGAGTATTTCATAGTTTATTCTTGTCCTTGTACATATTCATCCATATGGTTTGGCACTTGTAATTAGGACTTATTTGCTTTAGATTCAATTACATTTGATAGATTTAAGCTAGAAATTCAAGATTGCTATTTCTAACTTCACCTCTTGTATATCATGTACACTAACCTTTGTTTTGTAGCGCTATTGAGGTACGATTTCTCAACCCCTCTCTAGTTTATTGAATTCTTTGATTTTATTTGATTTTCGACCTCATGTGCGACACCTTAGGATTAAGATCTGCCTTATGTGTATATGTGATTAGAGACTTTTTTTTAGGACTTTCTTTTGTGTGTATGCACTGCACGTTTAATATCGCTGCTGGATCCCGGGTAAGCTCTCTTGTTCCCTATTGGACATCACATTGCTTGCTACTTGATATATGTGGCTTATGAATGATCTTTTTGCCATTTGCAATCTTACACCCTTTAGACATGCTTTTGTGATGTATATATATACATATATGTATTAGTTGAGGGCACACCTAAATTAATAATTCGATTAAAAGGATGTTGAGTAGAGGCCTACCGCAATATAGGATGAGAAAGGGTGTTTTAGTCCGACGGGCTCCTTCCTCTCTCATTCCATAATCCCCGGACCTAGTTAATCTTTGGTTTCGCAAAAGATCAGTTTCCTGTTAAAATGGTTTCTTAATTTCCCTTTTTAAAAATTAAGTGGCGACTCACTTGTTTCGAATTTGAATTTTAAAAGAATTTTAAAAGAAAATCTGTGGGTAAGAAAAATGCGATATCCACAATCTGGCGACTCTGCTGGGGATCGAACCCAGAATCTCTGGTTTCGCAGACCAGGATTCTGATTTTGGGTTCACTTGAGGATTAGACTTGAAAGCATCCTTTTAATCAAATTAATTAATCTTTGTGTGCCTGTTGCATTTCACTTACATGTCCTGCCAGTCGATTGCACGAAACTATGACCTTGGAGGCTCGGGGCAACCCGGTCGGTCAAGTCATCATGGGACTGTGTGATCACCCTTGATCTCGTACCATGATTTGGTATATTAAGCATCCTATCGGATGTGTGTCAAGGGTCCCTTATTTGACCAAAACCCAGCTTTTGCACAGTAGTTTCTATAGAACCTTTCAATCTTAGGGAATCAACTCTTGATTAGGACTATGTAACGCCCCGACTGTCGAAGTGCAAGGAAAGAAAGAAAGATACAAAAGAAAAGAATGATAAAAGATCATTTGTGTTAGCTGAACTTTTAACAGTTTGTAAATAATTATGCCATTAGAAATTTCATATTCCGTCCACGATGTCCCATGTAAAACGTAATTCCGGACAACTTTTCCCGACTGATATTTTCTCAGTTCCTCACCGTTTGGACAGAAAGTAAGAATAACAGTAGCAGTATTTTTTTTTTGACAGCAGTTTTGACAGCATTTTGGCAGCATTTCGCATGCGTGCCCATTTCCGTTAAATCCTCGGATTTGGCATCTAAAACATACATACACAAGTCTGAAAAGGTGTATAACATGTGTGTAAACCAACCGGGACTTTATACGTTCGAAACATAATCAAAACGAGAGGTAAAAGAGGTAATAGAGAGAAAGAAGGGGAGAGGGAGAGATTGGGAGAGAGATATTGGGAGAGATAGGGAGAGAGACAGAGGGAAGGTATTCTAAGCACACACGCACGTGTATTTTCACATTCGGAAACATTTTAAAAAAAGAAATACCATTCCAACATGAATAAAAGAAAAGAAAGTTTGGGAAATGGAACGAGATTAAAGAGAGGGAAAATGGGGGGGGGGAGAGATTGGGGGAGAGAGATTTTAAAACATTTCCTTTAAAGGCAAAATGGGCAAATCCGGCAAGGATCCAAATCAACACGCATACTTAAGGCATTGAAAGAGATTCTATATAAACATCAAAGAGCTTCACGTCTTTAAAAGAGTTAGAATACATCCAAGACAAGAGATATTAAGACAAAAGAGAGGTTCTTTGCAACACACATGAAGTTTTAAATATGTACACAACACAACAACGCGGCTAACACGTGCCGGTCCCAAAAGAAAGTGAGTCTAGCTATTACAGATTTCATATACAATGTTCGTATGAATTAGTACATGCAATTCTATTGATCTAATCCTATTCCATGAGACTAGATCACATAAATTACATGTCCCCCTTTCCATCCACGAGCTAGCTCTCAAAACAAAGTCCTCCAACAAGAGGCTTCAAAAAGAGGATACCTTTAATCCCACCCTTTACTCGGACTTGGGGTCTTTCCCCTTATCAATATTTCCTGCAAAAAGATTTGGGATCGTAGTCCCTTAGCGCGACGGCTAAGTAGATAATGTATGTAAAGACACAAAGTAATTTCTATGACTAAGAATGAAATGCAATGCAATGAGGTTGCCACCGAGGCGATGCAAATGTAAGGCTTCTTGGCCATGCATGTAATCGTTCACTCCCCTCATTACCGGACTGCGAGCAATCCCCCACTGGGAACTTAGCATACTAACCTTCCGATAGCTAGTCGGCTATAAGTTAGCGTTTGGCACGTTCTTAGGTACGTCCACCCTGTCTCACATCACAACCCGCATCCGGATTTCCATATCATCTCATTTTATGCCCTTCTTCGTGAGGGATCTTTTCAACGCATATCATGTGTATGCAATGTTTTTGCCGATATGGCACAAATGCTATGAATCCCTTTGATTCACTCAACCAATGTCAATGCTTATGCAATGTCATGTCCACTAATCAATGTATAATGTCTTATGCATTATTGTTAAGAAATCAAAGGAACAATAATGAAATTCATTTTATGAGTTCAAATGTAATATTAACCCATTATGCTCCATAATAGTACTAAGCTAGAATTAAGCACATTTTGCACACCTTGAATCACAATTGATAGAATTTGTATAGTAACTCATGATCTCTACACATGCAATTCCAATAACCAAAGTTAACATCTCCAACTTAACTTCTAACATGGATTTCAACTAGAAAGTAGACAAGTAGGCACATAGATATTAACTTAAGCATGTAAATCACATAGTTCCATTCTAAGTTAAGAAATTTAAAGAGAACTAGGTTAGGGCAATTCATCAAATCCAAGGGTTTCACCAACAAGTTTGCAATTCATACTTTGAAGGAGGAAATAAAATGCACCCATGGACCCATAAACATGTAGTTTCATAGGATCTAGGACCTAAGTTAATGATATACTACATAGCCCTAGAAATTTACCCAACAATCAACACACATGCATGATCATACTTAGAAATAGGAATTAAAGTGTATCAATACATAGAAAATCTACCTTGTTCTTGGAGAAATCCAAAGAACTCCCAATTCCAATTTAGGGCTTGAGAAAAAAAGAGAAAGAGAACTTCTATTTGCTTCTAATCTTCACCAAGTTGAAACCCTTAGCTTCTAGCACCTTGAATCCCTAAGAAAATGGAGGCCTTCAAGCTCTTGATTTGCTTCCATGGAGAAATTTTTGAGAGGGGAAGAGAAGGGAAGAAGATGAAGAGGTGAAAGAATAAAGAGATGAGAGAAAAATGAAGTAAAAGAAATGGGTTTACTCCCCCAAGATGGCCGGCCAAAAGAGTGTATAGAGAGAGAGTGTATGTATTGTTTGTGTGTGGTCAAAATTTAGTAGCTAAAATGTGGGTCCCAAGGTATGGTCCAATTGCACAAAGTTTTAAACATGTGGGTACATTTATATCTATGTAAGCAATAATACAACACTAATTTTTTTTCAAGTTGGGAAAAAAATAATATAAAAAAAAATAATTGGGTCCAAATTTATGTATAAATTACTAAAATACCCCTTATTAAATTACGGGTCATTACAGACTATGTGCTAGGGAGTTTTGTATGCCCAAAGGGGATTACTTGAGATGATGACGATACTTGCTTGATAAAAGACGTATAATCTTTCAATCACCTTTTAGCAATTTCTCCTCATGTTCCACGACATTTGGGGAACATGCTGAACCTTGATTATAAGATTATACTTCTTATATCATGTTTAGCTAAGCATCATTGACCTTGTATGTATCCAAACCCATGGAAAGTACGGTGATAATCCGATCATGTGACCCTTCTACCCTGAGAATTTTAAAATCAGTCTTTGAAAACAAATAAAATTTCTGCGGCCTTTATTCAAAACCGCTCTTTCAAAAACTTGGGAGCTCACTATTAAAATTTCAAAACCAACCCAAAATTATTGGAAAATTTTGAAAAAGTTCACGCTTTTCAAAACAGAAATTTTGACCCAATCACCTTATGATCCAAACTTCTTGAGAATTGTTTTAGAAATGCTTCCCAAAATGAATTTCAAAAAACCTAAAATTTTCAAACCTTGAAGGGTAAAAAGGGTCACAATGAAAAGAGAAGTTAGCGCACTTGACATGGGTGAGGATTTTTATGTGCTTATGTGCTTATGTGTTAGGACTAGGGTTTTCTTTTTCTTTGGCATATAGAATAGGCACACACGCACACATGCATTGCATCCGCATGACATATAAAAGAAAAGATGTTTTTCAAAATGCCTTTGTTTGATAAAATGAAAATAAAATTTTTTAAAGAGAAAATTTCAAAATTTGTTGTAGGAGCAAAAATAGCAAATCAAGCGTGGTTTAGGGATTCCACGGCAAGACTGGTAAGAAGAGAATACACTGACATGGTCGAAGAGAGAAACAACGAAGAGATGGCCGGGTTGAGGGTACTAGTCGAATAGCAAGCGGAACAGATGAGGAGACAGGCCGAGAACATGAACCGCATGATGGGAATGATAGAAGAGCTGAATCGCCGACCACCACATATAAATCCGCCTGTTATGGACCCGCCTTTGGGAGGAGGGGACGGAGATTGGTTCGACGATCAGAAAGCACAATGGACTGATGCACTAAGGGCCAATAGAGACAGAGAGAAAGTTGAGAAGGAGAAGCTGCTGACCGAGAAGATAGAAAGTTGGAAAGGGTAATGCGCAAGGCTCAGGGAGTAGATACCTATCTGATAGAACTAGAAGGGTTGTATGATGGGGTCCACGAGACGTTGCCTGCCGGATTCAAAATTCCAGTTTTTGATAAGTTTGATGGCACCGAAAATCCTTGCAGTCATATCCGAATGTGCATAGGGGCTTTTCAGCCTAGCGGCCTAAGCACTACTATGATGACTGTTCTATTTCAACAAACCCTGACCGGAGCCGCTCTGTCCTGGTATCTTACTCTTGAACCAAGCAAAACCAGGGTGTGGGAAGAAGTGATTAAGGCATTTGTGGCACAGTACGAATACAATCAAGATCTAGATGTCACTGTCCGAGATCTAGAAACAACCAGACAGGGAAGCAAAGAGTCATTCGCTGAGTATCTGAGTCGATGGAGAGGAAAGGCCGCAAAGATGGTACAAAGGCCGTCTGAGAAAGAACAGATCCAGATGTTAACGAAGAATCTACAGCCAGTGTATCAGGAAAAGATGAGATTTCAGTCGATCAACACCTTTGCTGAGGTTTTCGATGTCGGGACAAGGATAGAGGATGCAATCTAAGAAGGAATAATCAAGAAAGAGGAGCAACCGAACCGGTATAGGAGGCCGAACTATGGATCCAACGGAGGACAAACGGGAGGTCACTCTGGCTCCACCGATGTCAATGCACTAAATGGGCCGGAAAGGAAATTCGACATAGCACCAAGAAGAGGAGGGGACAAAGCAACAAGGAAGTTATCAGATTTAGGGGTATCACTATCAACTGCCCTCGATAGACTATTAGCAAAGGGGCATCTCCGTCAATTGGAATCTCGCCCTCTACCAAGTCCGCTTCTGCCGAACTTTCAAGGAGACCTCTTTTGCAAATTTCATCAGCAGAAGGGTCACTCAACAGATAGGTGTATGAGATTAAGGCACGAGATCCAGGATCTCATTAATAACAAGGTAATTTCAGAACCACCTACCAAAGCTCCAAATATTACTAGAAATCCGCTTCCGAATCATCAAGCTGTGCCACCACCACGAGGCCTTTATCTCTTGGGGATAGAAGAAGCAACCTTCGATCCGACTAGGCTAATCACTAAGGCCGGGACACCAAGAAAGCCATACCAGTTGCCCGAGGATTCAACAATTTATGCTTTGGAGGATCAGCCGGAGGAAGGCAAAATAGGGTAGCCAGACTGGTGGATCCAAGAGAGTGACAATCGAGATGTGAGCCAGGTAGAAGACGATCTCTGGTACGAAAGAGACAAAGAAACAGAGATGGTGAAGGGTACTTTGAAAGTTGGTCCAAAAGT
Organism: Hydrangea macrophylla; assembly: GCA_033977485.1. NCBI lineage: Eukaryota > Viridiplantae > Streptophyta > Magnoliopsida > Cornales > Hydrangeaceae > Hydrangea > Hydrangea macrophylla. Next base: position 31,922,595 of record CM066989.1, read on the forward strand.
TGACAATCTGTGGGCAAGGGAAGAGGTCAGTCATTTAACTCGTTCCGGCCGACACTTTAAACCACATGAGCTAGAGGAGGATCACCCGGGGAGGGATCTAGACAAAGGAAAAGGGAAACTGAATGAAGAAGAGGAAGAAGACTGGGTTCTAAGGCAAATGAAGAAGACCCAGGCTAACATCACCATTTGGGGGTTGCTGATTACCTCCAAATGCACAGACAGGCAGTTTTAGACTCTCTGAACCAATCTGACGTGTCTATCGACACCACCCCGGAAGACCTCATCGGGCTGATCGGCAAAATCCCGGCTTCGGCTATTACCTTCTCGTCAAATGACATGCCCCCGGAGGACCCATGCTCAACAAACCATTGTACATCACTGTCGAATGTTTGGGAAACACCGTGTCCACTTGTCTCGTTGACAACGGGTCTGCTCTAAATGTATGTCCTTTCCGAACAGCCAAGCGAATGGGTTTAGATGAATCTTCCTTTGTGCCGTCTCAACAAAAGGTCAGGGCGTACGACAACACCCAGAGAGCAGTCATGGGCATTATCTTTCTTAATTTTGCCGTTGGGCCAGTTGACAAAGAAGTCGAATTCCAGATCATCGATATCCCCGCTTCCTTTAATTTACTGCTAGGGAGGCCTTGGTTGGATAGCTTAGGCGCCATACCATCCACCATTCATCAAAAGGTCAAATGCGTTTGGGAAGGCCAGGTCTGCGACATTCTCGGGGACAGCTGGGTCCGTTTGCCCGGAACATCATCAAGCGCGCCGGTACTAGAATTACAGTTGCAAGAAGAAGAAGCAAGTGTGGGAGGGTTTGAGTTCATCGGCATGCTAGAAGAGGAAAAGCCAAGAGAGTTTCTACCGCTCCATTTTGATCAGTACGCCAGTCCAGTAGTTGCAGGGATCATGAAGAAAATGGGTTTCTTTCCAAGATTGGGGTTGGGGAAGAACCTTCAGGGCCTGTCGGAGTCTCCAAGAATCCCTACTCAGACTCACACTCACGGTCTAGGATACCAACCAACAAAGAAGGAACTGAGGACGAAGAAAAAGGCCGTCAATGCACCGCTAGACCCTTACCTGAAGACGCTCAATGGATATTTTGTGAAGGAGGGAGAAGATTTCCCCTTTTGTGGCTTCCCAGAGCCATGGATAGACCAGAAAGACAAACGTCTAAAGCCAGGATTCAAGATCTTCTTCTCCCACGAATTTTCTAAATACAAAGACCCGTTCCTGCAAATGTCTGAAAAGCCTGTTGCCGTCAATGATTGGATTGGTGTACTAGACGGACCGATCATGGAGAACCTGTTGAGCGAAGGAGGAGAAGAAGAAGAAGGCAAGAGTCTGAAAGTCCAGGATGAGGAGGGGAATGTTGAGGATGTGCTGGAAGAAGAGTATGAACTAGAACCGGAAAAGGAAGAGAAGACGGAAACCGGGGGACTGCCAGGTTGTAATACTATGGAGCTCAAGCAGGGAGCCAATAAGGAGTGGGTCTTTGAGTCTAGTGATAAGTATCCCCCTCACCCAGAGTCTGTAATGGCCCAAATGAGGCGTCTTACTATTGCTATGTCTGTTGTAATCACCCCTAACAAGATCAATGAAAGTATGACTGATTCCGCCTACTCGAATGCGCTTAATAAATGTGATGAATGTGAAATACCTGATGAATTGCAAAAATTAGTTGAAAAGGAAAATGAATCTGCATGCAAAATCATAGAGAACACCCTAACAATTAATCTAGGAAATGAAGATAATCCTCAAAATGTCTTTATCGGCTCTACACTTAGCAATAAAGAAAGCAAAGAACTAATCAGTCTATTAAATGAATTCAAAGATGTTTTTGTATGGTCCTATAATGATATGCCAGGAATTGATCCAAAAATAGTCCAGCACCACATCCCTCTCTTTCCCAATTCAAAACCCATAAAACAAAAATTGACGCGAATGAGGCCAGAATGGGCACTTAAGGTAAAAGAGGAGGTTAAAAAGAAATTAAGAGCTGGATTCTTGATGGTCACCGAGTATCCTGAGTGGATTGCCAACATTGTGCCTGTCCCAAAGAAGGATGGTCGTGTCAGGGTTTGCGTTGATTTTGGAGATTTAAACAAGGCAAGCCCTAAAGACGATTTCCCGTTACCTCACATCGACGTGTTGGTTGATAACACTGCAGAACATGAGCTTCTATCTTTCATGGATGGATTCTCTGGGTATAATCAAATCCTCATGGCACCCGAGGATAGGGAGAAAACCACGTTCATCACTCCACGGGGGACATATTGCTATAGGGTCATGCCGTTCGGACTTAAGAATGCAGGTGCAACCTATCAGAGGGCTGCCACCACTTTACTGCACGACATGATCCATAAAGAGGTGGAGGTGGAGGTGTATGTGGACGATATGATTGTGAAATCCAAGGAGAGGGAAGGACACTTAGAAGCTTTGAGAAAGTTCTTTGAAAGATTGAGGGAGTTCTAAATGAGGCTGATGTTGGGTTTGTGCCCTCAAACCATTACTATATGTATTAGACATTAGCATTTTAATATATGGATATCAGCTTTACATTTTATGATGTATGCTTCTTTCATGAGATGATTGTTTAATCCATAAGTATCATAGTAAGTATTCGTGTATGTATGAGATACATGCAATGAGATACGAATTACTATTCTTTGATACTTAAAGCTTGTCACAGTGGATGATGAGACTGGATATCTCATCAGGTATACACTGTAGCATCATTAACTACCATTAGATGGAGTGATAAATCTCAATCACTAGAGTGTGACTCTTGGTTAGTATGCTAGTGCTTATAGTGCATTGACGGACCTGAGTTTCCTATTAACGCTCAATGCTGTCAACAGTCAATAGGAACTCATAACTTGTATAAGGTATGTGTTCTCAATCTTGAGACGATTATGAACACAGACTGTGGATATGACTGCTTTGACTTACCAATCAGTGAGGTCTATAGAAGATCAACACCTGGGTATCTTGGGTATGTCATGTTCATAGGGTTGTGAACATATATTGTCAAGATAGAATCTACCCTCTGATTCAGAGTAAGCATTCCCTTGAGAATGTCACCAAGTCGATTACTGAGTACTGCAGTCTTGTTGATAAGAGTTATCAACATGTTTGGTAATCATGAGAGGTGAATGGGACTCAAGGATTATAAGAAGTAATCATGATTCAGGTTGACAGTAATTGTTTATCCGACTACCTGAATATGATTGCGAATGCTGACGGTAGAGGGACATTAGTACAACATACAAGTCTAGTTATCGCTTCGGATATGTTCTTTTGCGTTGGAGTTCAGTTATCGTTTTATAGTGGAGTAAACGTTAACTGATCAGTCGATTAATTTGCTGAACAAAGAGTTTGGTCATAGGAGTTAATCAACTGATCTGAGCCAACAATAAAGAGCCTAGGAGGTCCCACTCTTAGCTCCGCTAGGATGCTTGGAAAGGCAAATGAGGATGATGTCAAGACAGGTTCGATCGATCGAAGTTGTCTTGATCGATTGAAGTCTAGACAGGTTCGATCGATTGAAGATGGTTCGATCGATCTAATGTTCGATCGATCGAATCCACTTCGATCGCTCGAGAGCTAGGTCGGTTCTGGGAATCTATAAATAGGGCAGCTGCGTTCTGGAAAGGTTGTTGTTCGTCGTTTCAGAACGTCAGAAGCTGCAGAAACTATTTTAGTGCTCCAAACCTTCTCCTTCCTCTCCATTAGGGTTCCCACCAACCCTAGTCCTTCCTGCGAGCATTCATAGGAGTCATAAGAGTGAAGGCCATCTAGTGGAGGCTGCTGGAAGTTGAAGATTTCAGAATTGGGTTCAAGACACTAAGGTATAACTCTTGTCTCCTCTTGTGCGCATCCATAGAATTGATGAGTAGTAGATCCTGGGGTACCATTAAGTTTTCATAACTTGACTTTTCCGCTGCGCGTTTAAACTTTTAATTTTAAACCGGTTTTTCCATCAATTGGTATCAGAGCCACGCTCGTTTGGATCTATAGATGCGTTTTTGGAACACTATTTTGATTTACATGTTGATTTTAGAACTGTTTTCAAAACTGCATCATCATAGATTCGTTTCTGCAGTGTTATCGCAGTAGAGTACAAATCTGTGATTGCATAGGATGCAAGGCGGATTCGATCGATCGAACATGTTTCGATCGATCGACCATTCTCTGCACTTAATCGATCGAACATATTTCGATCAATCGAAACCTTCTGGTTCTCGATCGATCGAATATAGTTAGATCGATCGAGACAGACTCTTTGTCAGGTTCTTTGTTTCACAGTTTTAAAGAGTTTTGAAATTAAAAACTTTAATTTTAATATATTCTGCAAAATTTTCAAATCATTATGTGAAACAAAATGTTCAAGCGATTGAACAGTGTTCAATCGATCGAAGGTTCGAGCGATCGAACGGTCTTCGATCGATCGAGATGTGACAGAGAAGTAAGATGCTGTTTTAAGTTCTAATTCAGTATATAAAGAGTTTATATACTGTGTGAATCAATTAAGTGTTCCAATAGTTACATATATTTGTTATATATATGCGTGGATGTGTGTTCGACTAACTCTTTTGCAGCGAAAGTTAGTCGCTATCTCCCATGGCACCAAGAGCATTTATTTTTTTGTATTCAAATGTTTTGAGATTGGTGTGTTGTTTTAAATTTCTGTTTGGTTGTAAGGCATATGTAAAGGGCGCTGCGACCTCAATCCTACGAAAAGGAAAGTCGCACCGGTTTCCCTAGCCTTTTATTTCAATTCTTGCTATTTCTTTTTTCTAGATAAATTGTAAGCTTCAAAAGAAGCATAGGTCCAATGTAATAGAATTAGAATTTCCATGAAGATGGAGCAAGGAGCCGTTGTCCATGAGATGGAGCTGGAGGCGACCAAACCAAGAAGGTGGTTCTATGCAGACAGAGCCGTGGGAGATAGAGGCATTGTTTGAATGCCTATATTTCATTTTAGTTTTTTGTTTTATATGCTTGGTTTGTGATTAGCGTATAATACATTGTTACATGCACGCAAAACAAGTTTTCTAAAATAAAATTCAAAACCCGTTTTCAACACATTAGTAAACATTAGATGTTTATGGGAAGTGTGTAGAAACAGATTTTCTCAAAAAGCAAAATCCTTTTTACTAAATCTAGTGGGAGAGGGTCTTATTAATTACACCCACGATCTTCCATTAACGGTTCACTGTAAGATGAGTGGTGCATTCTGTGTCACCTCGCCAGGGGTGATCATTCCATATGGAGGGTACATTACTCATTGGTTACTAGATGTGAACTTCTTTTGATAGGATCAATCAGACGTGTTAGAGGGTGACCACCACACGGAGGCGCTACTTGAGACGGTTGTGATTGGATCCTAGTTGATGGTACACACTAGCTAAGCTATGGATAAGGGATCCCACACGGGGCATTATTCAGAAACTTAGAGATCGAAAAGGTTCGGGAGTCATAACTTGTTTTGCAAGAGTTGCATAGTGGACAAGTCATGACAAAGCGAAAGATCAAACATTGACCACCACACGGAGGCTTTATTCTTTCGTTTCGATATTTCGGCGACTTTGTTTTAAAATAAGAGTTTTAAAAGGATTCTTTTATTTCAAACTGTCAAATTCTGATATCCACATTTATTTTGTTTGTTTGATTTTCAGTAATCATAATGTCTGGATCTGCATTTAGCCCACTTGCCACCATACTCACTCAAAACAAGTTAACTGGAAACAACTACACTGAATGGAAACGTAATCTTGATATCGTGTTAACTGCGGAGGATCACATATATGTCCTCACCACTCCAAGCCCTGAAGAACCCGCGGCAAATGCTTCGGCAGCTGCCAGACGCGAGTTCGACAAATGGAAGAAGTCGAATGGAATGGCTCGTTGCTATATTCTGGCCTCAATGGCTGGTGTGTTGCAACACCAATTCCAATCGAATGATTCTGCCAGTGACATTATCACATCCCTGAAAAAGATGTTTGGGGAGCATGGCAGGCCTGCCAGACAGGTAGCCATGCAAAAGATAATGAGTGCAAAGATGTCGAAAGGGACTCCAGTCAAGGAACATGTTTTAAAAATGATTGGTTATTTAAACGAGCTGGAGACCCTAGGTGCCAACATCGATGCACAGACCCAAGTTGATATGATCCTTAATTCGCTGTCGCCTTCATTCGCTCAATTTAAACTTAACTATAATATGAATCAAATGAATTTTTCAATGAGCGAATTGATGAGTTCTCTTTTGGCAGCGGAAGGGGTGATCAAACCTGGGGTCAACGTTTTGAACGTTGAGAAAAGCGCTTCCTCTTCCCGATCTGTGCCGAAAGGAAAGAAAGGGAAGAAGAAAGCTAGCACTGGTGGTTCAAGTGTTGGACCAGTCCCTAAGATTGCAAAATCTAAGGGAAAAGGAAAGGGCAAAGGGAAGGTGGGTGGCCAAGGCAAAGGAAAGTGTTTCCAATGCGGTGAGAAGGGCCACTGGAAGAGGAACTGTCCAGAATTCTTAGCTACAAGAGTTCAAGGTATGATTGAATCACATGTGATTGAAGTAAGTTTTATAACGGATACTTCAAACACTTGGTGCATTGATTCTGGTGCGACTAACCATATCTGTAATTCATTGCAGGGGTTCAGATCAACCAGGAGGTGCAGTGATGGGGAAATCGTACTTACTCTAGGTTCTAGCGCAACCGTTTCTGCGGTTGCTATAGGAGTCGTAGTTTTAGAATTTCTAGACAATAAAGTTTTGGTTTTATCAGATGTACTTTACGTCCCTTCAATGAGACGTAATTTAATTTCAGTTTCTAATTTAACGAATAATGGTTATTCCTTTCATTTTGGAACTGAAGTTGTTATTAAAAGAAATAGTTCTTTTATTTGTTCTGGTATTAAATCAAATGGTTTGTTTGTGATTACTCCTAATATTTCTAAAGACTCTAATATGGAACTTAATAACTCAGTGGTAACTGTACCATCTAAAAGAAAGAGACCTTCCACTAATCCAACAAGGCTTTGGCATATGAGGCTTGGTCATATCAATCTAAATAGGATTGGCAGACTAGTCAAAGAAGGGATCTTAGGCGATTTGGTTCTCGAACCAATGGAAGTCTGCGAGTCTTGTTTAGAGGGTAAGATGACCAAAAGGCCCTTTCCTGCAAAGGGCAATAGAACCAATGCATTGTTGGAATTAGTTCATACTGATGTGTGTGGACCAATAAATATTAGAGCAAGGGGTGGTTATGAGTATTTCATAACATTTACCGATGACCACTCCAGGTATGGATATGTGTACCTAATGCAGCACAAGTTTGAAGCCTTTGAAAAGTTCAAAGAGTTTAGGGCTGAAGTGGAGAAGCAATTGGGCACACATATCAAGGCCATTCGATCTGATCGAGGTGGCGAGTACCTCTCTAATGAGTTTATTGATCACCTCGTACAGAATGGGATTCTGTCACATTTGACTGCACCTGGTACGCCTCAGCAGAACGGTGTAGCGGAGAGAAGGAATCAGACTCTTTTAGACATGACTAGGTCGATGATGAGTTATTCGGAGTTGCCATTATTCCTTTGGGGTTATGCTTTGGAAACCGCTGCGTATATACTAAATCTAGTACCAAGCAAATCTGTTCCCAGGACACCCCGAGAGATGTGGATTGGGCGCAAGCCTTCTTTGCAACATCTCCGAATATGGGGGTGTCCGGCACATGTGCTGAAAGGAAAGATGAGCAAGTTGGATTCTAGATCGGAAGTATGTTACTTCGTAGGGTATCCAAAGGGTACTTATGGATGGTATTTTTATGATTCAAGAGAGCAGAAAGTGTTTGTTAGTATGAATGTTGTTTTCTTGGAGGATGACTATATCGTGAACCATAAACCTAAGGGAAGGATAGATCTTAGAGAGATAGAAGGAGAGCCCTCAGTCCAACCCGTAGTTGATAACGATATAAATCAAGAAAATACCACTTCTTCACCCATTTCCGCACCGGTACCTCGTCGTAGTGGGAGGATTATCAGCCAGCCTGATAGATACATGTTCTTAGGAGAAGTTTTTGAAGCTGTCTCCATAGAATCTGAATCTGATCCTGCTACATACGAAGAGGCAATGGCTGATGTAGACTCGGCTCATTGGATTAAAGCTATGAAGGCTGAATTGGAATCTATGGATTCTAATCAGGTCTGGGATCTTGTAGAGCTTCCAGCCAATATTAAACCCATTGGCTGTAAGTGGGTCTACAAGAGGAAAAGAGGATCTGATGGAAAGGTTGAGACCTTTAAGGCAAGGCTTGTAGCGAAAGGTTATACTCAGAGGGAGGGCATTGACTATGAGGAAACCTTCTCGCCGGTGGCCATGCTCAAGTCCATCAGGATACTCTTATCCATTGCTGCATGCCTAGATTATGAGATCTGGCAGATGGACGTCAAGACTGCATTCTTGAATGGCAATCTTGAGGAGGACATCTATATGCAACAACCAGAAGGGTTCATAGCTGGTCGGAAAGGTAATTTGGTATGCAAGTTGCAAAAGTCCATTTATGGGCTTAAGCAGGCATCCAGAAGTTGGAACATCCGATTTCACCAAACGGTCAAGTCGTTTGGTTTCATACAGAATCTGGATGAACCTTGTGTATACAAGAAATGTGAAGGAAAAGTGGTGGCTTTTCTTGTGCTTTACGTTGACGACATTCTACTCATTGGAAATGATGTAGCGGCGCTGTCAACGGTCAAGGTTTGGCTAGCTAGTACTTTTGATATGAAGGATCTAGGAGAGGCGAGCTATATTCTTGGAATAAAGCTCTTTCGGGATCGTAAGCGAAAGATAATGGGATTATCTCAAGCTGGTTATATCGATAAAGTGTTAACTAGGTTTTCAATGGATAATTCGAAGAAAGGTTTGTTACCTTTCAGGCATGGTTTAGCGTTCTCCAAGGACCAGTGTCCAAAGACACAGGAGGAGAGGAATCGCATGACAGGAGTTCCCTATGCTTCAGCAGTGGGAAGTCTTATGTATGCGATGTTATGCACTAGACCAGATATTTACTTTGCCGTTGGCATGGTTAGCAGATATCAGTCGAATCCAGGTCCAGAGCACTGGACAGCCATCAAGCACATTCTTAAGTACTTGAGAAGGACTAAAGATTACATGCTTATGTACGGTGGTAGTGAGTTAATTCCAGTAGGATACACTGACTCGGACTTTATGTCAGATAAAGATTCGAGAAAGTCGACGTCCGGTCATCTCTTTACCTTGGGAGGTGGTGCTGTCAGTTGGAGGAGCATTAAGCAGAAATGCATTGCAGACTTAACTACAGAAGCTGAGTATGTGGCTGCTTGTGAAGCCGCAAAGGAAGCTGTTTGGCTCAAGAAGTTCCTTATGGAGCTCGAGGTGGTACCAGCGTCGCTGTCACCTATTACGCTTTATTGTGATAATAGTGGGACAGTGGCTCAGTCCAAGGAGCCAAGGAACCACGGAAAGGGAAAGCACGTAGAGCGGAAATATTATCTTATCCGAGATATTGTTCAACGTGGAGATGTGACTGTCACCAAGATTGCCACCGCTGACAATTTTGCTGATCCGTTTACAAAGGCCTTGCCACAGAAGGTCTTTGATCGTCATCTAGATAGTCTAGGTCTCAGATGTAATCCTGTATGGTTATGAGTGCAAGTGGGAGTTTGTTGGGTTTGTGCCCTCAAACCATTACTATATGTATTAGACATTAGCATTTTAATATATGGATATCAGCTTTACATTTTATGATGTATGCTTCTTTCATGAGATGATTGTTTAATCCATAAGTATCATAGTAAGTATTCGTGTGTGTATGAGATACATACAATGAGATACGAATTACTATTCTTTGATACTTAAAGCTTGTCACAATGGATGATGAGACTGGATATCTCATCAGGTATACACTGTAGCATCATTAACTACCATTGGATGGAGTGATAAATCTCAATCACTAGAGTGTGACTCTTGGTTAGTATGCTAGTGCTTATAGTGCATTGACGGACCTGAGTTTCCTATTGACGCTCAATGCTGTCAACAGTCAATAGGAACTCATAACTTGTATAAGGTATGTGTTCTCAATCTTGAGATGATTATGAACACAGACTGTGGATATGACTGCTTTGACTTACCAATCAGTGAGGTCTATAGAAGATCAACACCTGGGTATCTTGGGTATGTCATGTTCATAGGGTTGTGAACATATATTGTCAAGATAGAATCTACCCTCTGATTCAGAGTAAGCATTCCCTTGAGAATGTCACCAAGTCGATTACTGAGTACTGCAGTCTTGTTGATAAGAGTTATCAACATGTTTGGTAATCATGAGAGGTGAATGGGACTCAAGGATTATAAGAAGTAATCATGATTCAGGTTGACAGTAATTGTTTATCCGACTACCTGAATATGATTGCGAATGCTGACGGTAGAGGGACATTAGTACAACATACAAGTCTAGTTATCGCTTCGGATATGTTCTTTTGCGTTGGAGTTCAGTTATCGTTTTATAGTGGAGTAAACGTTAACTGATCAGTCGATTAATTTGCTGAACAAAGAGTTTGGTCATAGGAGTTAATCAACTGATCTGAGCCAACAATAAAGAGCCTAGGAGGTCCCACTCTTAGCTCCGCTAGGATGCTTGGAAAGGCAAATGAGGATGATGTCAAGACAGGTTCGATCGATCGAAGTTGTCTCGATCGATTGAAGTCTAGACAGGTCCGATCGATTGAAGATGGTTCGATCGATCTAATGTTCGATCGATCGAATCCACTTCGATCGCTCGAGAGCTAGGTCGGTTCTGGGAATCTATAAATAGGGCTGCTACGTTCTGGAAAGGTTGTTGTTCGTCGTTTCAGAACGTCAGAAGCTGCAGAAACTATTTTAGTGCTCCAAACCTTCTCCTTCCTCTCCATTAGGGTTCCCACCAACCCTAGTCCTTCCTGCGAGCATTCATAGGAGTCATAAGAGTGAAGGCCATCTAGTGGAGGCTGCTGGAAGTTGAAGATTTCAGAATTGGGTTCAAGACACTAAGGTATAACTCTTGTCTCCTCTTGTGCGCATCCATAGAATTGATGAGTAGTAGATCCTGGGGTACCATTAAGTTTTCATAACTTGATTTTTCCGCTGCGCGTTTAAACTTTTAATTTTAAACCGGTTTTTCCATCAGCTGAACCCGTAGAAATGTACGTTCGGAGTCACTACGGGGAAGTTATTGGGATTCCTCATTACCCAGAGGGGAATAGAGGTAGACCCCACCAAAATAAAGGCCATAACCGAAATGAGTCCACCGAAAAATGAGAAAGAGTTGAGAGGGTTCCTGGGTAGAATACAATTCATAAGTCATTTTATCTCAAAACTCACCATGACCTGTGACCCTCTGTTCAAGTTACTCAGAAAAGGAGAGAGATTCGAGTGGGATACCTTATGTCAGCAAGCCTTCGACAAAATCAAAATCTACCTCCAGAACCCACCTGTCCTGTCACTGCCTTCGCCTGGGAGACCCTTGTTGCTTTATCTCTCCATATCCGAAGATTCGATGGGGTGTATGTTGGCCCAAGAAGGAGAAGAGGGGCACGTGGAGAAGGCCATTTACTACTTGAGCAAAAGGATGACTGGATACGAGTTGAAGTACTCACCTTTAGAGAAAGCATGTTGGGCCTTAGTCTGGTGCACCCGTCGCCTTAGACATTATATGTTAGCCTTCCCCGTGATCTTAATCTCCCGAATGGATCCGCTCAAATACCTGTTTGAAAAACCCGCCTTGACCAGCAGGATTTCCCGATGGACCATGATGCTAGCCGAGTTTGATATCAGATATGTCACCTCCAAATCCGTCAAAGGGAGGGCCATCGCCGAGTACTTAGCTGACTTCGCCGTAGAGACTGGGGAGAAAGGAGAATTCAAGTTCCCTGATGAAGAAGTGATGGAGGTAAGAGAAGATCTGTGGAAGATGTATTTCGACGGAGCAGCCAATCAATTAGGATACGGAATCGGGGTCATCCTCGTAGTACCCGATGGGTCCCCTACCCTATTAGCCGTCAAACTCAAATATAACTCAACCAACAACACCGCGGAGTACGAAGCATGCATAATCGGGATGGAAGCAGCTTTGGCTTTAAAAGTCGGAAAGATCGATGTTTTCGGAGATTCCAACTTAATCATATCCCAAGTCCGAGGAGATTGGAGGATAAAGTATGAGAAATTGAGACCTTATCATGACTATTGGAAAGTCTGAAAGCGCAGTTCCAAAAGATTTCTTTTTACTATCTCCCTCGCGAAGAAAACCAACTAGCCGACTCTTTGGCTACCTTAGCCTCAATGATCCAAATCCCTTCCAAAATTGCCATGATCCCGCTATCCATAGAAGTGAGGAATCAACCGTCGTTTGAAATGATCACGGCCATAGAGAGAGAAGATGAAGTGCCTTGGTATGAAGATGTGTGGAAGTTCATTAAAGAAGGGGGGTACCCCGAAGGAGCCTCAGAAAAGGACAGAAAGGCGATTCGACGATTCGCCGCTCAATTTGTGATTTACGCGAATAAGCTATGGAAGAAATCCTACACTGGATATAATCTGGAGTGTCTGTATGGAAAAGAAGCTAAGAGAATGATGGAGGAAATACACGAGGGAGTGTGTGGGCCCTATATGAATGGGCACATGCTGGAGAAAAAGATCATCCGACAGGGGTACTACTGGACGACCTTGGACAAGGACTGTTGCGAGTATGTTAGAAGATGCCACAAGTGTCAGATTCATGCAAATCTGATGCATACCCCGCCATCACAGCTCTATAGCATGACCACCCCTTGGCCATTTTCCGTGTGGGGAATTGATATCATTGGTGAGATAGTTCCGAAGGCTTCCAATGGGCACCGATACATAATCGTGGCAATCGATTATTTTACAAAGTGGGTAGAGGCAGCCTCGTATGCAACGTTGAAAGCCAAAGACGTGGTGAGTTTCATCGAGAAGAATATAATCTGCCGGTATGGGGTCCCGAGTAAGTTTATCTCCGATCATGGCAGTCATTTTCAGGGGGAAGTTATCCCACTCCTGGAAAAGTATCAGATCACTCGCCATCAATCGTCCCCGTATAGGCCACAGACAAATGGAGCAGTGGAAGCAGCAAATAAGAATGTTAAAGCAATCTTAGGGAAAACGACGGATACATATAAGGATTGGCATGAGAAGCTACCATTTTCTCTGTGGGGATACCGAACCTCGGTGAGAGCTTTAACTGGTGCTACGCCGTATTCGTTGGTCTACGGTATGGAATCTGTTCTCCCAGTCGAAGTAGAGATACCCTCCCTTAGGGTTTTAGCAGAATGTGAGATCACCGAATCGGAATGGGTACGAGGAAGGTACGAGGAGTTGATGTTACTCGATGAAAAGAGGCTGGCCACAATAGACCATACTCGGGGGTACCAGAAGAGGATAGCTCGTGCTTTCAACAAAAAGGTCCGCCCAAGGAAGATTGCTAAGGGTGACCTGGTCCTCAAAGAACTGAAAGTGCCTGTTTATGATCCCAGAGGAAAATTCAAACCCAACTGGGTCGGGCCGTACATCATTAAGACTCTCATCTCCGGAGGAGCGGCCTATCTCATGGACCTAGACGGGGTTGAGTTTAAGCAGCCGATTAACCTCGATCGCCTCAAGAAATACTTTGCTTGAAACCATTTCCTTCAAAACCTCCTACCTTGATGAACTACGCTTGACCTGATTCCCGCTAGGGGATACGTAGGCAACCAATTTGGTTCGGTCATTTCAAAAAAAAAAAAACCTGTGCTAAACTAGGGGCAAACTGGCGTTTGCTCGGAATCACTTCCAAGCCCTAAAACCAGGGGCAAACTTCATTTTCCAGCCGAAGAACCCAGATACAAAACCCTCCTGTGGATCACCTGGTTATCAAGACAAGTACTATAGAGAAACAAATGAGAATTCATAATATAGAAGGATTAAAGCTTAAGCAAAGAAGCAAAATAAAGAGCCAAGTAAAGACATTGAAAGGAGAACTCTTCATAAAAGATTAATCAAAGGGGTGAGCACTTCTGATTTAACATGTTAGAACTTCTCTGAAAAGTAACAACACTTCTTGAAGAGAAAAAATAAAGAAAATCACATTCAAAAGCGCGAAAAGAATAGGCAGGGTCTGTTAGAAAGTTTTGTAAAATGGCAAGCATTTCCCTGTTTACGTCTACTTTATTATGCGTGTGTCTGTCAAGCTCGTCTCGCAACCAAAGCCTGGATCTCTAGAAGATACTGGGCAGTAGGCACAGTCGGAGCCGGAATCCTCGGACACGGAGCAGCCATTCTGCTGGGCCAAGCCTCAATGAAAGATTTCACAATAAAAGGGCGCAAAGCGGACCCCCTGGTAAAATTAGCAGTCACAGGTTCAATAGTATCCTGCAAGAGTCCAAACTGACGGACCACCCGACCAGGAATGTAGAAAGTAGTAGCACGCAAGCCCGGTAGCCAAATACTGGGTCGTCTAGGAAGACGTACAGCAATAGAGCAACAAAACCACCGCGGACAAATCCAGCAGATATCACTAGAAGAGAAGCCCTGAAACCAACCAAGCCATGCATCGGCAGACTAAAATAAGTTGTGAATCTCCATACGATCGTAAGTAAGTGACCCACGAAGATGCAAGGGGTGAATGAAAAGATCAAGGCGTTCCATGAGCCAAACCTGTAAAACAAAGGGTGCCCCGGCAGACAACATAGTCCCGGTAACATGAGCATGGCCCAATCCAAGCAGAGTTTCACCAAGGACCAGCATGACAGCACTTTTCATCTCCCGCAAGCCACAAGCAATAGGTATGAGAATGTCAGAAGATGATTGAAAGAGGAAGTAAGAAAGCATAGCAATTGACAGGGCACTACGTCGAATGATTTGATACTCACCATCATAAGGGTCCCCTATGGGAGCATAAACGGAGGCAAGGCGCTCAAAATCGATCTGCCTGTCACAAATAAAGGAGCCCGCCGCATTTCGAGATGTGTGGAGAAAAGTGGCTAAGTCCCGGACATACTCGGCCTGAACTAGGGGAACTGCCAATTCAGCAGAAGGGTCAGTGTGAAGAATGGCGCTAAACTCCTCAAACAAGGGGCAAATCTCTTGAAAAAGCCGAAGCGAAAGACGTTGAGAGCGAGATCCCAACACTGAATGGTAGCTCGAAGTAGCCCCTCATTCAAATCCATCTGTCGGAAAGAAAAGAGATCATTTAGTCTGAAGCACTCAAAATTGAGCTTGTCAATGCCGGAGAGAGTATCCATCCATGGGAAGAGGATTTAAGAACTAATGGGGGCCATTTGAGGGGAGAATGGGGAGAAAAGGGAAGTGTTTTGCGGAGTCTTGGGAAAGAAGGGGTATAAATAGGAAAATAAAGCTACCTACCTACCCGCGACACTCGATAAAGTGCCGCGGCACTCGATGAAAAGCCGTGCGGCGGTCCGTGAATGCCGTCGCGGCATTCGCTGACTACCGCTGCGGCTTTCACTGAGTGCCATGGAGAACTAACCGAGTGCCGCTCCAGGTCTTTCATTGGCCAGGGCCTGTTTGTGACACGTTTAGCCCACCTGCAAACATAAAACTAGATAAAAGATAATAAAACGTGCGCATCATGCAGCACGTGCAACAAAGACCAATACATTCATTCATTCGTTCATTCAATCATTTCACAATAAGAAAAGAGACCAAGGCATTCAAAATTAAAATAAAAACGGGACCAAGCCATGGTCCCACATACAGCAAGAGATGGACCAAGCTATGGTCACACATACGGTGAATATCAATGAAAAAGCATTACGTGACAATAAAGGTATTTAAAGTGCCTATCCTATCGGCCGTCATGAAGCAACCATCAAAATAAAGTGTATGTGTATATACAATCATCCGAATAAAAGTGTAAATCCTCCCATAACTCTCAAAAGCAAAAATAATAAAAGCCGGGTCAGCCTCGACCCCGGCCGCGAGTCTGACGAGTCGTGCGCCTGAGGGGCTCCTCCTCCGACTCTGTCCCACTGCCTCCGCCGCTCCCTCCACGTCCTCCGATGCCGCCGCCTCTGGCTCGACCCCCGCTTCTACCTACACCGCTGCCACCGCCTCGCCCCGCGGCTCGTCCAGCACCACCATCTCCAGGAGTGTCGCTGAAAGGGATGCCGAACTGCTGGAGCCGCTGCTGAAGCTGCCCCACCTGCTGAGATAGGCCTCTGATCACCTCTGTCTGAAATAAGAGAACATAAGTCCGGAAAATGTTGAAAAGGACGAATGGAATACCGAGAATAAAAAAGGGTAAAGATCATACCTGGGCCCTCAACTGAGCCGCAGCAGTCGCCCGAGCCCCCTCAGCCTGAAAAAGGAAAAGAACCAGGAATATTAGTAAAAAGGCAATCAAAGTCAAGTTGAGAGACGGGATGAGTTTCTTACCATCCACTCCCGTCCGAGAACCCACTGTCGCACGCTATGGGCGTAAGTCAAGCCCTCCTCCACGTAAGCACGCGGGACGATGTCATAATGGAGAGGAATAGTGGGGGCACCCTGAGATAGTCGGGGAATCATCGTCAAGTGAGGCTCGCCAAATGAAACGATCGATATGGTCCAATCCCACTCAGGCAAGGCAGGAGGACGAGCCGCAGTGGGAACAGGCTGCAAACAAAAGAATAAAACATAAACAATGAAGAATGAAAGAGGACTTATAAGAAGATTGAAGTATTTTTGTACTCACCTGAGTCACTTCCATCAAAGGGAAGTTCGGCATCAGCTTAGCAGCACGGAAAGCTGCATATCCTACAGGGTCGTCCAGGAAGTCGTGAATACCGAATCCGGCTCGAGCAGTCGTAAACTCGCTGCCCTGAAGCTTGTCTGTGGCCCTCATAGAATCTGGAGGAGGAAACGGCACAAAGAATCCAGGGGCCGCCAGTGACTGTCTAGTCACCCTCTCTCCCAAGTACCATGCCTGGCCCTCTGGCCCATCAAGAAGTCGTCTCGTCGGGTCATATCCAGCCGACTCTCGGATCTCCGCGCGAGCCTCAAGAAGCACCAAAAGCCAGGGCTGCCAGTGAACGTGCTGCTCCCTCAAGTTCGTCAGGAAGTTCCTGAACGAAATAAAATCATGGGCCCCAGTCTTCCACCCCACCCTATCCTTCGCCCATTTCAGCCCCTGGGGCATGATAAGGGCGTCAGTGCTGCGAGTCTCGGGGGACATCATGCGAAGATACTCGTGGGACCAAATCTGTAAATACAAAAAGAAGAAAGGGGGGTTAGTCTCACAATTTGGATAAGATTCTGAAAGTATAATAAGCAGTGAAGCATAGAAAAAAGTATACCTCCCACGCTCTCCAGTAGCCGCTGGTAGAGGCCGGCCTGTCCCGGGAAATGTCGCTCATATGCCTGTACAAGATGGCTAGTCCTGCACCAGCCCAGTCATACTCCTCGACCCGGTCCAGGTGCTCCAAAGACGCCACCAAGGAAACAGCGACCCGATCACCCTTGGTGCTCAGCAGAGAGCACCCCAGTATGTACATAAGGAAACCCCGGGCCATCTGCTCGTCGGTAAAACCCGGCTGGCCCCTAAATGTGTCCATGAACCATCGGGCTGTGACCAAGGACTCCTCCGGGACCACCCCTAACAGCGGCTCCACCTGGTCCCACTCCTGATCCGTCAGGTACCACAAGGGCTCTCCTCCAAACGGAATCCCGATAATCATGCTGAAGTCGAGAGGAGTCATAGTCATCTCCCCGAAGTCAAAATGGAAGGTATTGGTGGTATCCCACCACCTCTCTGCCAGCGCATGAATCTGTCGCAGGTCGTTGGAGCTCTTCGTCAAAAGTTTGACGAAGTCCCCAAACCCTGTCGCGTCCACCAGAGCCCTCACGGTCTCGCTCAGCCCTGTATACCACTTGTACCCATGGGCAAGGTTGCCATGCCCCTTCAGCACCTTAGGCTGCAGCTGCAAGAAAGAATCACAAGTTTTGATATCAGTAATTGGATAAAAGGAAAACATGTAATAATAATAATGAGGAAACAAGGAAAAGCGACATAAAGAAAAAGTAATAATAATAATAATAAATAATAATAAAAAATATAATAATAATAAAGAAAAAAGAAAAAGGAAGGAAATGAAAAATCTGGAAATACTCGTAGAAATTTCACAAGCATGGCCTTCGTTTGCATTTAGTTCAGCAGATGTTCATAAGATAATAAGAGGAAACGAGAGAAGAATACCAGATGCTCTGGAAAAAATTTCAAAAGGGGAGAGGGGTTTGTCCACATTTTCAAAATGTATATATATAAACTCGCGAATGCAGGTTCAAAGGGGGCATTAGTTTCAAGTGCAGGTTCACAGGCGTTCAAAATTAGATTGAAATAACAAAAGGATGTTTGGAACGTTCAAGAAAATTCACAAAAATATAATAAACAAAGGGGAATGTTTAAAAAGCATCACACTCGTGAGTCTTACGAAAAAACAGAAAAAAAAAATTTGTGAGCATAAGATTCTTTGTTCACAAGAAGCGTTCGAGATTTCGATTAACAAAAATGGCTTTCAAAAGTCTTTGAGAAAAGTCAAAGGGGAAAATGAAGGATAAGTGTTCGGAAAATTCAAGCGTAACATTCAGTTTCTGAAGTTCATGGGAAATGAAAACAAAATAAAAATAAAATTTCTTTACAAGGGGCATGGAATAAAGCGTTCGAGACGCTCGAGGGCGCCACAAGCATGACATTCGGAATAGGGTATCTAAAAGTTGTGACAATCCTACGTTACATTCACACAGAGAAGGAAATGCGAGAAAGAAATACGAGAAATAAATAAAAGGGGAGCGTTTACCTCGCGCTTAAACGCGCGGGCCGATAAATGCTCGTCCGGATCCCAGAGCAAGAGCGTGGCGTCTGGATGATGGGTGGCCGTATACTTGGCCTTCTTCTTCCTCCCCGAACCGCTCGCCATAATCTGTCAAAGAAAAGAGAGATCCGCGCGTTAGATTCGTGGAAATTTCAGAAAAACAAGGAAATGAAAGAGATTAATCAAGTTTTGATCAAGCATAACTAACCTGTAAACCCCGGTAGATCAATCCAAGCAAGAAAAGAAAAAGAAAATTTTTTTTCTCTAGTGAGATTTCGAGAGAAAGAAGATTGAGAAAATGAATGAAATGTAATGAAACCGCCGGTTTTAGCCACTACCGCTCAAACACGACACTCGGTTTTCCGTGCGCGGCAATTGATGGACTGCCGGGCGGCACTCGCCGAGTGCCGCAACGGCACTCCGTGAGTGCCGCGCGGCAGTCAGCAACTGCCGCGAAAACCCGCGTGTGCCGCGATTGAGTCGGTTCAAAGATATTTCACTTCCCCCCAAAAATTCAAATCATGTCCCGAAAATTGAATTTGAGGCCTCCAAAATTTGCCCTCATTACACTTTTGACCCTCAGGGTCATTTTTGGGTTTAAATTGGCTACAAATTTCAAAATTCAAGAGTATATTTGAGCCCGTGGGCCTCCAATTTTGGAAAATTGAGAATATTTGAGCCCGTGGGCTCCTGAATTTTGACAATTAAGAATATTTGAGCCCGTGGGTTACCGAATTTTGAAAATCGAAAATATTTCGAGCCCGTGGGCTCCCAAATTTGAAAATTTGAGCCTGTGGGCCCAAAATTTAGAAAATTAATAGAAGATTTTGGGAATATAACAGATTTATATTCCCGATCCACATAACGGATTTACGTTGATCCTCGTTTTAGGAATATAACGGATTTATATTCTCAGTTCTCGCAACAGATTTGCGTTTACCCTCGTTTTGGGAATATAACAGATTTATATTCTCGGTTCTCGCAACAGATTTGCATTTACCCTCGTTTTGGGAATGTAACAGATTTATATTCTCGGTTCTCGCAACAGATTTGCGTTTACCCTCATTTTAGGAATATAACAGATTTATATTCTCGGTTCTCGCAACAGATTTGCGTTTACCCTCGTTTTAGGAATATAACAGATTTATATTCTCGGTTCTCGCAACAGATTTGCGTTTACCCTCATTTTAGGAAAGTAACAGATTTATATTCTCGGTTCTCGCAATAGATTTGCATTTACCCTCGTTTTGGGAATGTAACAGATTTATATTCTCGATTCTCGTAACAGATTTGCGTTTACCCTCGTTTTGGGAATGTAACAGATTTATATTCTCGGTTCTCGCAACAGATTTGCATTTACCCTCGTTTTAGGAATATAACAGATTTATATTCTCAGTTCTCGCAACAGATTTGCGTTTACCCTCGTTTTAGGAATATAACAGATTTATATTCTCGGTTCTCGCAACAGATTTGCGTTTATCCTCATTTTAGGAATGTAACAGATTTATATTCTCGGTTCTCACAATAGATTTGCGTTTACCCTCGTTTGGGGAATGTAACAGATTTACATTCTCGGTTCTCATGACAGATTTGCGTTTACCCTCGTTTTGGAAATATAACAGATTTATATTCTCGGTTCTCACAACAGATTTGCGTCAATCCTCAAAATCAAACTGAGAACATTTTTGCGTTGGTCGGGAATTAGATGATCTTCCGATACGCCACGTAAAGCGCGTAGCACGTAGGGAAGACACGATAGGCATGACATTTAAATAACCAGGTCAATTCGGAAAACACCGTTGCATGGCACTTTCATCACGACAGGATAGGTGCATCCATCCGCGTGACTACTTGCGTTTGTGTGTGTTTGACCCCGTGCCTGAACTACGCTTTGGTCTGATTCCTGATGGGATACGTAGGCAGCTCGTCACGGAGCACGACCAATTAGAATTTCGCTGCGCCCCCGTTTTGCAACGCATTTTGTTTTTTTTACCTAAATTCGACAGTCCGGTCAAGGGCTTGTCTTCACACAGGCTTTGACATTCACTTGTGGAACACGTTGCCCCACAAGCTCCGTCAAAGAGGGGCAAACTGTAGACACCCCAATTTTGACCAGACGTCGAATTTAGGAGAGTGTCACCTCCATATCCGATGATGACAAGGACCGGAAGATTCGAAGTGTTCCAAGCTCTTCAGAAAGTTTTCTAAACGCGATAAAATTTCACAGAAAGAAGAAAAATACCAGGTATTTTGGAGAATTCAGGTATAAAACACAATTTTCAGAAAAGATCTTCAAAAAGAAATTGCTTTAAGAAAAAGGAAGACCTAAAAAAGGAAGTTTACCAAAAAACGGCTCACGGCAGTCTATCGCGGCACTCCGTGAATGCCGCACGGCAGTCAGTAAATGCCGGTACGACGTTCACCAAATGCCGCCGACATTTTCTGACTACCGTTTACTTTTAAAGTCCGTATTTTGCAGAACAATACGTATGTGTATGCGGATAAAAACAAAAAACTGATAAAGTAAGACTGACAAAAATGCGGCAATCCATTAATTGTCGCGGTATTGGATGAGAGTCGTGCGACAGTCACGCAATGCCGAAGCGGCAGTCATGGAGTGCCGCCGCGGCATTCACGGACTGCCGCAACAATTTCTTGACTGCCGCCCTGGGCAGCAGTCTGTCCAATTTCAGGAAGTACATATTGTACCATCAAATGAGATATTTACACATGTCTTTTACTCCGAATTCACTGAAAATACTTGGTAGTTTTTGTCTATATAAGAGGAGGGATCTTCCTTGGGAGGGGGAACAACATATACAAAAAAACACTATCATTACACCAACATTTTTGGAGAGAAAAAGAGAGTTTAGAGAACTAGAGAGAAGAGCTTGGAAGATCTTCAAAAGAGAGAAACTTTGAGGATAGTTTGGAGGTGATCCTCTAAACCATAAGTTGTTTATTTACATTCTTTCTCTTTTGCATCTCTAATCCTCAAACTACTTTGTTTTTCTTTGTTTTATTTCTTTTGTTAGTCATACCTTTCTCTTGAGATTCTTGGAGATCTTCAATATCTCTCTTGAAAGCTCTTGAGTTTGATCTTTTGAATCTCATGTAAGCTTATGCTTCACATGGGAGTCAAATTTTGATCATCATTTCTTTTTATAGACAATTAGATGGATCCAAGTCCATATTCATGACTTGGGTTCTCTAACTTTATGTTTCATGGAATCTTCTCTATATTCTTTTGAGACTCATGAGTATTAGTCATCTCTTCATCTCCAATGACCATCAAATGGTAGGAGAAAGTGGTTTTGAGCCTAAGCCCATTTCCATGGTTTAGATTCATCATCTTGAGATTCCATGAAGTCTATTCATACTTCATTTGAAATCTACAAATGTGAAGGTCCTTAACCTCCAATGACCATCAAATGGTAGGAAAAGTGATTTAGTTTAAGTCCAACTTCATGATTCAATAGTTGGGGTTAACAAATAAAAGTTGAACTTGATAATTGAAAACAGTGAGTTCACAAACTGTTTTTTATCAAAGATTTTTAGTTCGAAATCTAACCGTTGAAATCAAGTGAAACCAACGGGAAAGTGTCAATAACACAATATTCTACCACTGTAATTTTTGTTTTAAGGTGGTTTCATGTTTAAAATGGTTTGGTCATGAGTTTTGTGAAGTAACAATAATCTGTCCAGATTTTCAGAATAGCAACACTCTTTTGAAATAAGTAAATAAAAGTTCTAATAAAGTGTTTGAGACCCAAAATAATTTTTTCTATGAGGTTGAATGTGTTAGGAAGATACCCTAAAAAGAACAAAGCATTTCTGATCTTTTTGCTATTTTAAAAAATCAAACAATATCTCTGGACAGAGAGTTGTACATCTCTGAGTGATGTCTGGTTCTTGTCCTTTTCTCGGAGATCTAACCGTTGAAACTTTGATTTTCTTTTTGATTTGGAAACTAGACTCACAGAGGCATCTTGTGTCCAAAATTCACCGACATCAAACCATGGGAACCATGCTTTTCCTTTTTTAATGTTCTGGTCTGCTCTCTGCAATTTTCAGAATTTTATGACACATTTGACTAACTTTGTAAATAATGGTCCAAATGATTCTCCTATGACTTAGGGCTTAAACCATGTTTCAATAATGATTAGTTGAGCTTGAATTCAAAGCTTAAGAGTATTTCATAGTTTATTCTTGTCCATGTACATATTCATCCATATGGTTTGGCACTTGTAATTAGGACTTATTTGCTTTAGATTCAATTACATTTGATAGATTTAAGCTAGAAATTCAAGATTGTTATTTCTAACTTCACCTCTTGTATATCATGTACACTAACCTTTGTTTTGTAGCGCTATTGAGGTACGATTTCTCAACCCCTCTCTAGTTTATTGAATTCTTTGATTTTATTTGATTTTCGACCTCATGTGCGACACCTTAGGATTAAGATCTGCCTTATGTGTATATGTGATTAGAGACTTTTTTTTTAGGAATTTCTTTTGTGTGTATGCACTGCACGTTTAATATCGCTGCTGGATCCCGGGTAAGCTCTCTTATTCCCTATTGCACATCACATTGCTTGCTACTTGATATATGTGGCTTATGAATGATATTTTTGCCATTTGCAATCTTACACCCTTTAGACATGCTTTTGTGATGTATATATATATATATACATATATGTATTAGTTGAGGGCACACCTAAATTAATAATTCGATTAAAAGGATGTTGAGTATAGGCCTATCGCAAGATAGGATGAGAGAGGGTGTTTTAGTCCGACGGGCTCCTTCCTCTCTCATTCCATAATCCCCGGACCTAGTTAATCTTTGGTTTCGCAAAAGATCAGTTTCCTGTTAAAATGGTTTCTTAATTTCCCTTTTTAAAAATTAAGTGGCGACTCACTTGTTTCGAATTCGAATTTTATAAGAATTTTAAAAGAAAAGCTGTGGGTAAGAAAAATGCAATATCCTTAGAGAGCGCTAAACCATGCCTGAACGGTAACAAACCTTTCTTCGAATTGTCCATTGAAAACCTAGTTAGCACCTTATCGATATAACCAGCTTAAGAAAATCCCATTATCTTTCGCTTGCGATCCCGAAAGAGCTTTATCCCTTGGATATATCTCACCTCTCCTAGATCCTTCATATCGAAAGTTGTAGCTAGCCAAACCTTAACCGTTGACAACGCCGCTACATCATTCCCAATGAGTAGAATATCGTCAGCGTAAAGAACTAGAAAAGCCACCACTTTTCCTTCACACTTCTTGTATACACAAGGCTCACCCAGATTCTGTATGAAACCAAATGACTTGACCGCTTGGTCAAAACGTATGTTCCAACTTCTGGATGCCTGCTTAAGCCCATAAATGGACTTTTGCAACTTGCATACCAAGTTACCTTTTCGACCAGCTATGAACCCTTCTGGTTGCTGCATATAGATGTCCTCCTCAAGATTGCCATTCAAGAATGCAATCTTGACGTCCATCTGCCAGATCTCATAATCTAGGCATGCAGCCATGGATAAGAGTATTCTGATGGACTTGAGCATGGCTACCAGCGAGAAGGTTTCCTCATAGTCAATGCCCTCCCTCTGAGTGTAACCTTTCGCTACAAGCCTTGCCTTAAAGGTCTCAACCTTTTCATCAGATCCTCTTTTCCTCTTGTAGACCCACTTACAGCCAATGGGTTTAATATTGGCTGGAAGCTCTATAAGATCCCAGACCTGATTAGAATCCTTAGATTCCAATTCAACCTTCATAGCTTTAACCCAATGAGTTGGGTCTACATCTGTCATTGCCTCTTTGTATGTGGTAGGATCAGATTCAAATTCTATGGAGACAGCTTCAAAAACTTCCCCTAAGAACATATATCTATCAGGCTGGTTGATTATCCTCCCACTAAGACAAGGTATCAGTGCAAAAATGGGTGAAGAAGTGATATTTTCTTGTCTTACATCATTATCAACTGCGGGTAGGACTGAGGGCTCTCCTTCTATCTCTTTAAGATCTATCCTTCCCTTTGGTTTATGGTTCATGATATAATCATCCTCCAAGAAAACTACATTTGTACTAACAAACACTTTCTGTTCTCTTAGATCATAAAAATACCATCCATAAGTACCCTTTGGATACCCTACAAAGTAACATACTTCCGATCTAGATTCCAACTTGCTCATCTTTTCTTTCAGCACATGTGCCGGACATCCCCATATCCGGAGATTTTGCAAAGAGGGTTTGCGCCCAATCCACATCTCCCGTGGTGTCCTGGGAACAGATTTGTTTGGTACTAGATTTAGTATGTATGCAGCAGTTTCCAAAGCATGACCCCAAAGGAATAATGGCAACTCGAAATAACTCATCATCGACCTAGTCATGTCTAAAAGAGTCCGATTCCTTTTCTCTGCTACACCGTTCTGCTGAGGCGTACCAGGTGCAGTCAACTGTGACAGAATCCCATTCTATACGAGGTGATCAATAAACTCATTAGAGAGGTACTCGCCACCTCGATCAGATCGAATGGCATTGATATGTGTGCCCAATTGCTTCTCCACTTTATCCCTAAACTCTTTAAACTTTTCAAAGGCTTCAGACTTGTGCTGCATTAGGTATACATATCCATACCTAGAGTAGTCATCAGTAAATGTTATCAAATACTCATAACCAGCCCGTGCTCTAATAATTCTTGGTCCACGCACATCAGTATGAACTGCTTCCAATAATGCATTGGTCCTATTTCCCTTTTAAGGAAATGGCCTTTTGGTCATCTTACCCTCTAAACAAGACTCACAGACTTCCATTGGTTCAAGAACCAAATCGCCTAAGACTCCTTCTTTGACTAGTCTGCCAATCATATTTAGATTGGTATGGCCAAGCCTCATATGCCAAAGCCTTGTTGGATTAGTGGAAGGTTCCTTTCTTTTAGATGGTAAAGTTACCACTGAGTTATTAAGTTCCATACAAGAGTCTTTAGAAACACTAGGAGTAATCACATACAAGCCATTAGTTTTAACACCAGAACATATAAAAGAACTATTTCTTTTAATGACAACTTCTGTTCCAAAATTGAAAGAATAACCATTATTCGATAAATTTGAAACTGAAATTAAATTACGTCTCATTAAAGGGACGTAAAGTACATCTGATAAAACTATTGTCTTATTGTCCAAAAACTCTAAAACGATAACTCCTATAGCAACCGCGGAAACGGTTGCGCTAGAACCTAGAGTAAGTACGATCTCCCCATCACTGCACCTCTTGATTGATCTGAACCCCTGCAATGAATTACAGATATGGTTAGTCGCACCAAAATCAATGCACCAAGTGTTTGAAGTATCCGTAATAAAACTTACTTCAATCACATGTGATTCAATCATACCTTGAACTCTTGTAGCTAAGAATTCTGGACAGTTCCTCTTTTGGGGGCCCTTCTCACCGCATTGGAAACACTTTCCTTTGCCTTGGCCACCCACCTCCCCTTTGCCCTTTCCTTTTCCCTTAGATTTTGCAATCTTCGGGATCGGTCCAACACTTGGACCACCAGTGTCAACTTTTTTCTTCCCTTTCTTACCTTTCGGCCCAGATCGGGAAGAGGAAGAGCTTTTCTCAACGTTCAGAACGTTGCCCCTATGTTTGATCACGCCTTCCGCTTCCAGTAAAGAACTCATTAATTTGCTCATTGAGAAATCCATTTTATTCATATTATAGTTTAGTTTAAATTGAGCGAATGACGGCGATAGCGTATTGAGGATCATATTAACTTGGGTCTGTGCGTCGATGTTGGCTCCCAAGGTCTTCAGTTCCTTCAAATAACCAATCATTTTTAAAACATATTCTTTGACTGGAGTCCCTTCCGACATCTTAGCACTCATTATCTTCAGCATGGCAACCTATCTGAAAGCCTGCCATGATCCCCAAACATCTCTTTTAGGGATGTGATAATGGCACTAGCAGAATCATTCGCCCAGTATTAGTGTTGTAACACATTAGCCATAGAGGCCAATATGTAACAGTGAGTCATCCCATTCGACTTCTTCCACTTGTTGAACTGGCGTCTGGCAGCTGCCGAAGCATTTGCCACGGGTTCTTCAGGGCATGGGGTGGTGAGGACATATATATGATCCTCCGTAGTTAAAACGATGTCTAGGTTACGTTTCCATTCTGTATAGTTATTTCCAGTTAACTTGTTCTGAGTGGGTATAGTAGCAAGTGGACTAAATACAGATCCAGACATTATGATTTATTCAAAAAATCAAAAGACAAAATAAATATGGATATCAGAATTTGATAGTTTGAAATAAAAGAATCCTTTAAAACTCTTAATTAAAAAATAAAGTCGCCGGAATATCAAAACGAAAAAGTAAAGCCTCCGTGTGGCGGGCAATACTCGATCTTTTGATTAACCATGACTTGTCCGCTATGCAACTCTTGCAAAACAAGCTATGACTCCCAAACCTATTTGATCTCTAAGTTTCTAAATAATGCCCCGTATGGGATCCCTTATCCATAGCTTAGCTAGTGTGTACCATTAACTAGGATCCAATCACAACCACCTCAAGTAGTGCCTCCGTGTGGTGGTCACCCTCTAACACGTCTGATTGATCCTATCCATAGGAAGTTCACATCTAGTAACCAATGAGCAGTGTACCCTCCGTATTGAATGATCAACCCTGGCGAGGTAACATAGAATGCACTACTCATCTTACAGTGAACCGTTAATGGAAGATCGTGGGTGTTATTGATAAGACCCTCTCCCACTAGATTTAGTAAATAAGGATTTTGCTTTTGAAAAATTGTTTCCACACATTACTCATAAACATCCAATGTTTACTAATGCGTTGAAATGGTTTTTGAATTTCATTTTAAAAAACTTGTTTTACGTGCATGTAAGTAGTAACAATATAATTAAATGCCCATCAAAAACCAAGCACATAAAACAAAAAACTAAAATGAAAATAAAGGCATTCATATGCCTCTATCTCCGATGGCTCTCTCTCTATAGAATCTCATTCTTGGTTTGATCGCCTCCAGCTCCATCTTCATGAACAACGGCTTGCTCCTCCAACGAAAAGATTAAGTTACAAAAACTTATTGGTAGCCCAGATTTACTACTCGTTAACTCTATAGATGCGTACGAGAAGGGACAAGAAGTTATACCTTGGTGTCTAGAACCCAATTCTAAAATCTCTGACTTCCTTGGTGATGCAGCAGCCTCCACTAGGTAGTCTTCACCCTTATGTCTCCTATAAATGTTTCCCGGAGAGGCTAGAGATAGTGGGATCTCTAATGGAGAGGATGGAGAAGGTTTGGGAACCCTACACAGTTTCTGCAGCTTAGGGATGTTAAAATTAACGAACTCCTATTTCTGGAAGCAGCTGCCCCATTTATAGATTTCAAGAACTGGCCTCACATTCAATCGATCGAAGTGGCTTCGATCGATCGAACATTCGATCGATTGAGCCACTCTCGATCTATCAAACTTGCCTTGACTTCAATAGATTGAAGGGGCTTCGATCGATCGAACTAGTCTTGACAGCATCCTAAAATGCCTTTCCAAGCATCCTAGCGGAGCTAAGAGTGGGACCTCCTAAGCTCTTTATTGTTGGCTTAGACCAGTTGTTAATTCCCATGACCAAACTCTTTGATCAGTAAACTAACCAACTGACCAGTTAACGTGTACTCCACTATAAAATGATAACTGAACTCCAACGCAAAAAGACATATCCGAAGCGATAACTAGACTTGTATGGTGTACTAATGTCCCTCTACCTTCAGCATTCGTAATCATATTCAGGTAGTCGGATAAACGGTTACTGTCAACCTGAATCATGATTACTTCTTGTATTCCTTGAGTCCCACTCACCTCTCATGATTACCAAATATGTTGATAACTACTTATCAGCAAGACTGCAGTTCTCAGTAATCAACTTGGTGATATTCTCAAGGGAATGCTTACTCTTTATCAGAAGGTAGATTCTATCTTAACAATATATGTTCACAACCCTATGAACATGACATACCCAAGATACCCAGGTGTTGTTCTTTTATAGACCTCACTAATTGGAAAGTCAAAGCAGCCATATCCACAGTCTGTGTTCATAATCGTCTCAAGATTGAGAACACGTACCTTATACAAGTTATGAATTCCTATCGATTGTTGACAGCCTTAAGCGTCAATATGAAAGCTTAGGTCCGTCAATGCACTATAAGCACTAGCATGGTAACTAAGAGTTACACTCTAGTGATTGAGATTCATCACTCCATCCAATAGTAGTTAATATGCTACAGTGTAGACCTGATGAGGTATCCAGTCTCATCATCCACTGTGACAAATTCTAAGTATCAAAGAATAGTAATTCGTATCTCACTTGTATGTATCTCATACACACACGAATTACTTACTATGATACTTAAGGATTAACAATCATCTCATGAAAGGAACATACACAATGAAATGTAAAGCAAATATCCATATATTAAAATGTCAATGTCTTATACATAAAGTAATGGTTTGAGGGCACAAACTCAACACTTATAAAAACCAAAATTTCCTAAAACTACTTGTGTGAGTGATACACAAGGTTTCATAAATCTAACTTCTAACAATGCGATTGTGAAAGGTGAGTAGGAAAGTACCCTCACCTAAAGGTCCCTAGATAGTGTTGAAGCACAACAAAGGCAATCCAACTAAAATGCCAAACCCCAAAAAAAAAAAGCACCCTAGACCAAAACTTCAAAACTAAATAGCAGCCAACAATTCTGCAGACACACACCGAAAATCAAAATACACTCCAAAGGAAATCAAACAACACACCATAAGAATTTATTGGCAATGAGCTACCACACAACACATATCCATAGGGAACAAAACGAGCCATAAACAGCAGCAACACCAAATTAGCTTGTAGTCACGCAATAGCTTTACACCGAAAAAAAAAGACAGCAGCAACTTCAAAGCAAATCCAGATAATTTTGTCACTTCCAAGGACTTGCGGAGGACTATAAGTCAATCCACAATGGCCGCAAACCAGATGACGAGTTTGTTATTCCCTTTGATTGGTAGCATAACCTCCAAAAATGGCCCGCATAGTCGCACCATAACATCCTCAACCAAACTAGCTGTTGCAGCATTGAGCATCGGGCAATTGAATACTGCGAAAAGGAGAGGCTCTCAAAAATTGTCACGTTATATAACCCAAAAATTGATGGAGAAATATGTCCTGTACCTAACTTGAAAACCCAACAGATTCCGGCAATGTTCAAAAAAAAATTGCAGCCTTTGAGTACTTCCAAGGCTTGATTGCTCGCGAGCTCCAGGGGAGATCATACTATTCCCAAATGAAAAGCACACCCACCATTAAATTAATGTAGCAGATCCGGATAAGAGAAATTGAACCTATGAAGCAGCACCATGAAACCACTTCTGCGGATAAGAGAGCTGTTATTTTTTACTGATTGTTCATAACTCTATTTCAGTCCAAAAGTTTATAAGCCCTAACCTATTCCCTACCCTTAGACCTTTCAAATAACAGCAAACCCTTCAAAAAGGCCCACAGATACCAACCAACCTTCCTCAGAAAAAGATAAGTGCGGGGGGCTAGTATTATTCATAAATATCCTTGAAGTATGTAGACTACACCCCCCCCCCCCCCCCAAAGCTAGGTTCTTAGATCTGTCCTTGTTCCCTAACATAGACTCTAAATAGTTGATGAATGAAGTATACCATAATAATCTTGAATTAATACAAGTGTGTTTTTTGCTAGTTTCTATTATCTATTTTGTTAGTTAGTTTAGTTTTTTGATGTTATTGTAAGTAGTAGATTTTTACGATAAAATGGTAAGCTAGTAGTAGCATTGGACATATATCTTTTATATATGGTAAGTTAGTTTTGCCTGGCCTACGACCTATAGTTCCACAACCACAATATCACACTTTTGTGCAAGAACAATTACGCATTTAGTTAGTTTAAAATTTTAAAATTTGTATTTTCTTTCAGCTTTATCTAATTTTCTTTTATTTTAACACACACAACCATAATGACATTCACTTATTTGTTAAGATTTGTCACGCCCCGGAAACCGAAGCGCGAGGAAAGAGAAAAGATAGAGAGAAAAGAATTAAAATCCAATCACAAAATGCGGAAGCGACTTTGGAAACCCACGGGGATTCCTACAAGGATGACTTACTAACACATAAGCCAAAATGGACTTACATGTCAACGAGTCAAACGAAGGTAAAAGCATTTGAAATATTAATAAAAAGGCTATCCGAACAAGCACTAGTTCAAGGAATACAAAAAAAATGATAAAGGACCATTTTTGGATAATTGCTGAATTTTAAAACATCTGTAAGTGACTATATCTTTAAAATTTTTACATTCTGTCCGCGTAGGTCCATGTAAAATTCGATTTTGCACAACTTTCTTCTAATGACAATTTTTCCAATTCTGCACCATTTGGGCAGAAAATAAAAAAAACAGTAGCAGTTTTTTTTTTTGACAGCAACTTTTGACAACATTGTGACAGCTTTTCGAAACCTTCCCAACTTTGCTAAATTCTCGAGTTTAAACCTCAATACATGGCGAAACAAGTCCTAATTGACATATAACACATGCCTAGACCAAACGGAACTTCATATACTCGAAATTTATTAAAAACGAGAAGTGAAAGAGATAAAGAGAGGAAAAAGGGGAGAGGGAGAGATTGGGATAGAGATATAGGGAGAGATAGGGAGAGAGGTATAGGGAATGTATTCTAAACACACACACATGTGTATTTTCACATTCGGAAATATTTTTAAAACATGTATATACATAATTCCAACATAAGTAAAAGGAGAGAATATTTGAGAAAGAGAAAGAGAAAGAGATCAAAGAGGGGAGAGGAGAGAAAGAGAATGGGAGAGATTTTTGAACATTTCCTTTAAAAACAAAATGGACAAATCCGGCAAGGATTTCATACAAATATAATGAGTCCGGTAGGGACAAAACCAAACATAAACGAATCCGGCAAGGATTCCATACAATTACAATGAGTCCGGCAAGGACAAAACCAATCATAAACGAATTCGACAAGGACTAAAATCCACACACTTACATAAAACTTTAGAAGAAATGCTACGGTCTCGGAAACATAGTTACATAACATAAATAAAAGGACTAACACTTGTCCATCAAACTTACAACAAGACCTTCCGATGACAAAATTATGGATTCCAAACTTTAGAAGTTTAATAAAAGTAATACAACAATTTTCTTGAAGAGCTCTAACTATTACAAACTTCTCAAAGACTAAAATTTACATGGGAACTATCCATTTACATATGTAGACACGAGTCCTCAAAATATAACAAAATACACCAACGTCTATGTGTCGGTCACATGTGCCCTTTTGCCCTTATCAAGTTCACCTGAAAAATGTTTTGTCGTTTTTATGAGAACGACTGCTCGTAGACAACATTGTAACAAATCTATATGCTATCCATGAATAAAATGAAATGAGGTGCAATGAATTGCCACCATGGCTACCATGAA
This sequence comes from Hydrangea macrophylla, assembly GCA_033977485.1. NCBI lineage: Eukaryota > Viridiplantae > Streptophyta > Magnoliopsida > Cornales > Hydrangeaceae > Hydrangea > Hydrangea macrophylla. The sequence goes on from CM066989.1 coordinate 31,955,013, forward strand.
ATGTTTAAAGCCGCAAGGCTATGCGTGACAAATGCACATCTCTCTCGTTACCGGACCATGAGCCACCCACGCATGGAGTGTAGCATACCAACTTCCGGGAGCTACCCGAATATAGTTTGGAGTTTGAATGTTTCTAAGGGTCATTCTCCCTGTCTCACATCACAAGCCACGTCCGGATTTCTTAAACCAAAATTTCCACACATGGGGTTTTTCTCTCTTTTTCAAATAAAATCTTTATGTCGTGATATTTGAATGTTTTCCGATTTGGCCTCAATGCATGAAATGTTTAAAATGACAACATAGATGCTCCAACAAAATAATGAACACAATAATTCTTGCATGTTGAACATGTATTAAAGACATCAAGAGTTAAATTAAAATTCATAATATAGCACTCCTAACAAGGATTTCTAAACTAACGTCCTAACATGCTTTTACACATAAAGGGAGCATCCTAGGCACGTCTAGCATCACACAATCAATTATAGAACAACCAAAACATGTAAATTCACAATTAGGCATATAACCCTAAATTTACAACTTTGGGGAAAACCTAATGCATGCGTCTAAATTATTCTCATAACTTCATTTTAATTACATTTAACACCCCAAACTTTCAACTAGTACAACCAAGGCATATAATTCCACAATTTGGCATACAACCCTTACATTACAACTTTGGGGAAATACCCATTGCATGTGTCTAAATTACCTCCTAGCACATATATATGAACTCAAAACACATTAGGCAAGTGTAACATATATAATTGCACAATGTAAATCTACCTCAAAGCTTTGAAATCCAAACAAGGAAATATTCAAGAGAGCTAGAAAAGGAAAACCCAAGTAGCTCCAAAGCTTGCCAAATTTTGAAGGATGCTTCAAGAAGACTACACTAAGCAATAACAACCCAAGGTTAGGATAGAAACATAAAGCTAGTAAACCCTAGGTTGCTAGAGATTGGGAAAACTTACCCACACTAGAAATCCTCCATAGAAATGGTTAGGATGTGAAAGAGATACTCTATATACTCCAAGAAAGCTATAAAAGAGAAAAGAAGTTCAATCAAAACCCAAAATTTTGAAATCTAGTGAAACCCTAGAATTTGGGGGTTTTCTAGAAAGCTTATCAAATGATGATTCCAAGCTCTAGGATAGTTAGAGATGCTAGATAATGAAGTTCTTGACAATCTCTTGAAATCTTGAAGTTAGAGATGGAGGAGGGATGAAGATCTTTGAATGTTCTTGGCTCTTGAAGGTTGAAAGGGAAGAAGAGAATGAGAGGGAGTGAATGAAACGTGAGTAATGAGGGAATGAGGAGAGTTTAGCCGGTCATATAGGGAGTGGGGTGGGGCCCACTCTCTTGTATTCTCCAAAAATAACTGTTTGGTGCTCCAATGGATAGTTTGACCCAACGGTGTAACCCCAAAATTAAATAAACACATCCACGGGTACAGAAATTAATTTCTAAAGCATATGAAAGACAAAATAAAATAATTTAATCATGCTCTGAAAAATTTAAATACAGTAAATTAAAATACCAGTCCACACAGAACATGCGAAATTACCCAATTACCCTTATTAAAATTCTGAAACATTACAAGATTACAAGTTTAAATATTTTATTGATGAACTTAGATTTTGGAATGTCTAGGATCAAGTTCACTTTCATTCTATTTTTGGCTAGGTTGAGTAACACAATCGATAAGAGTTAGATTAACAAAAGCATAGTAGACCCATTATTTGAGAAAGGGGCAGAAGAGTTTGTCAAGTTTGCAAGTGACAACAAATCGAATGACCCAACAATATTATGTCCATGCAAGAAATGCCGCAACTTGAAATATATTATTAAAGATGATGTCGTGGACCATATAATTGTAGAAGGATTTTTAGAGAGTTACACCCATTGGATTTATCATGGAGAATATTACCCATCTACATCTACGGATAATGAATCGGTTGGAGGTGATACAATGCATGATATGGTATATGATGCATTTGGAGTTCCTCCACAAAGTCAAGTTCGTGAAGGAGATGAAGGTGAATCACGGCAATTTGCACAAGGTTTTGATGAACCAACTGATATGTTTTTCAAGCTTATCAAAGAATCGGAGCGAGAATTATACCCAGGATGTCAAACGTTCTCCATACTTTATTTTATTGTCCACTTATTGTACATCAAGTGCATGGGTGGGTGGAGCAACCGTTCCTTCACCATGTTGCTTGAACTACTAAAAAAAGCATTTCCTAAGGGTGAGACACTATCGAGTTCCTTTTATGAAACAAAGAAAGTCATTGCCCAATTAGGTCTTGAGTACATAAAGATACATTCATGTCCTAATGATTGTATGTCGTACTGGAAGGAGTTGGAGAAACTTAATCGATGTGATATTTGTCATGCACCAAGATATAAACAAACTGACTATGATGGAGATGAAGCTTCTACTAAAAAACACAAAGTTCCTAGCAAAGTTTTAAGATACTTTCCATTGATTCCAAGGCTCCAACGCTTGTATATGTCATCTAAAACAGCTTCACTAATGACGTGGCATGCAAAGAGCTGTAATGATGATGGGATTTTAAGGCATCCTGCAGATTCTTTTGCTTGGAAAAATTTGACAAGATTCACTCAAACTTCGCTATTGAGCCTCGTAATGTTAGACTTGGTTTAGCTGCTGATGGATTTAATCCATTTAGAACTTTAAGTGTTAATCATAGCACATGGCCCGTTGTGCTTGTGACATACAACTTGCCACCATGGTTATGCATGAAGAAATCGTATATAATGTTGACACTACTTATAGATGGTCCACGTGCACCTGGAAATGATATTGATATATACTTACGTCCTTTGATTGATGAACTTAAGCAATTGTGGAATGTAGGCATAACCACGAATGCATGCATCATTAATGTGGACAATTAGTGATTTTCCTGGATATGCAAACTTATCAAGATGGAGTACAAAAGGTGAACTGGCTTGTCCATGTTGCAACAAAGACACTTACTTTCGTTGGTTAAGATAAGGGAGGAAACATTATTGTATGGGACATCGTAGGTGATAGGATAAAGATCATAAGTTTCGGACTGATCATGCATCGTTTGATGGCACTGTTGAGTTGCGACATAGGCCTCCTTATCTATCTGGTGTTGACATTTTGCATCAGTTGGAGTTTGAAAAAGTTGAGAATAAATTTGGAAAGGAAGTGAAAAAAGAACCAACAAAGAGGAAAAGAAAAGGAAAAGGAAAGAAGACCGATAGTCCTAATAACATAAAGCAACATAATTGGAAGAAGAGGAGTATATTCTTTGAACTGTCATACTGGAAGGATAATCTAATTCATCACAATCTTGATGTGATGCACATTGAGATGAATGTGTGTGACAATGTACTTTGGACATTCTTGAATGTTGAAGGAAAAGGGAAGGATAATTTAAAAGCTCGACTTGACCTACAAGATATGGGTATCCGAAAGGCACTACATCCTCAGCAGCATAATAATAGAACATATTTGCCTCCAGCATGCTTTACACTAGACACTTCGGAGAAAGAATTGTTATGCAAAGTCTTGAAAAAGGTCAAAGTCCCAGATGGATATGCATCAAATATTTCACGGTGTGTTAATATAAAGCAGCACACCCTCACATGGCTTAAGAGTCATGACAGTCATATCTTAATGCAACAATTACTTCCTCTAGCCATAAGAAAAATATTGCCTCAAAATGCTGCTAAACCATTGATGGAAGTTAGCAATTTCTTTGGGTAATTATGTTCAAAAGTGTTGCATGAAACAGATTTAGATCGTCTTCAATCTCGAATTAAACTTACTCTTTGCCAGCTGGAGATGATATTTCCACCATTCTTCTTTGATGTGATGGAGCATTTACTCATTCATTTAGTAGAAGAAGCTAAAATTGCTAGACCACCAGCCTTTCGTTGGATGTGCCTAATTGAGAGGTAATTATTTAGTTTAAGCTTTATTTTTATTCTTGTAGTTCCATATAGGATAGTAACTTTGGTTGTTACAGCTACCTCGGCACTTTAAAATCGTACGTTGGCACTAGAAATCTTCCAGAGGGCTCAATAGCTGAGGGATATTTAGCAGATGAATGTTTAACATTCTGCTCGAGATATTTTCATGATGTTGAAACAAAGTTTAGCCGACCGATACGGAACTATGATGGTGGAGACAGTTTCTCTTGTCAATCACTCGGGCGCCCTTTAGGAAAAGGGAAGTCGATCCTTCTTGATGACATTACACTAGCACAAGCACATCGCTATGTACTAGTTAACACAGATGTGGTTGCCCCATTTTGAGAGTAAGATAATAATGTGTTTGATTATAAATTTTGTAGATAACTAGTGAAATAAATTTAACTCTTTGCCTTAACTATGCAGGGAACACTTTTCGAGATACATGTGATGTGGACCTTATCTTCTAAGTTTAACAAAATTCAAATACAATGAAATATAAAAACAAAACATCTTATCTGCTATACTGATCTGATGCTCTCTCTTTAATTCAAAAAGTCTATCTTGATCTTTATCTTTAATTAACAACCCTTTAGTTGAATCATTATCCATATCTTTAACGCTCCCCCTTAAACTAAAGTTCCTTGAGCCACTTTTTCCCTTACAAAGTGATAGTCTTTCTCAATGTGTTTAGTTCGTGCATGAAGAACTGGATTTACTGTCATGTACAATGCATTTAGATTATCACAAAAAAGAATAGGAGTTGTAGGTAGCTTTACTTCAAAAAAGGTTCAGCTTCTGTTCTGGACTTTGAGACGGTTGGTTGTTTCTTTGAAGACCAGGAAATACAGTTTGCTCTCATGAAAATACTATAACCTATGGTAGATCTTCTAGTGATTGGACATCCTTCCCAATCTGCATCTAAGAAACCATAAAGGTTCAAGGTGGACTGAGCAGTAATTCTTATTCCAGATTGTAGAGTGCCTTTGATATATCTTAAAATTCTCTTTACTCCTTATAATTGGGCTTGTGTTGGATTGTGCATGAACTGGGTAGCAAGATTTACTGTATGATTAATCTCTGGTCTGGTCAGGGTTAGGTATTGTAATGCTCCAACTAGACTTCTATAGTCTTTTCCATCTGCAAGATTGTAATCTACATAATGATAGGTATATATGTTTTTGCGAGAAAGGAGTTCTTGTAGCTTTGGAATTCAGCAATCCTGCTTTCTTTAGCAGATCTGTAGCATATTTTTTCTGATTCAAAACAATCCTTCTCTGATAGTTGTAACTTTTATTCCCATAAATTAATGCAGCTATTCCAAGTCCTTCATGGCAAACTCCTTGCTAAGATCAGATGTCAGGTTCTGATGCAGAATATGTAGATTGTTGAGTAACTTCATTGATCTGGATTGTTTGCATCATTGGAGAGGGATCGTTTGCATTCATATCATCCAGTAAATAGTGCTGATTGACTAGATCATCTCCTAAAAGACTATCTTTAGGATTTTGTACTTCGTTCCTTCCCTAGTTGATTTCTTGTTCCTTGTCATACTGATTAAGAAACTCATGAAAATTAGACATAAAAGTTAGTTCTTGATCGCTAGAATTGTTCCTTTCAATTGTAACATAGGGAAGACAATTCTCATCAAATACAGCAGGTCTAGACACATAGACTTTCCTGGAAAGGAGATGATAGCACATGCACCCCTTGTGCAGATTGCTATCTATACTATTATAAAGCCAAAGCCAGGGGTACCCTAATTGTTTTCACTACAACACATATTTACATTTCAACCATTAAACTTTACATTCTAAAATAAATTTATAAGTGCCCTAATTCGTCATAACACTCAAAACTAAAACTGAACTACTCTCAAAACTGTCTCACGTCTCCCAAACCAACAAAAATCACCTTATTCAGTTTTATAACTTTCCAATTTGCTCTACAACTAACCATTTCACCCATAGAAACTGGATATCAGTATAATGAATCCAACTTCAAAAGCGACACCATAGCAGCACCGAAGAATATTAACATTCACAAGAAAACTTATCAACACAAAGAGAAAAGACTCAAAAACACAATCAGCTTTGTCCGATTAAATTGGCATGATCAAATAGGCTATTGCTGATAATAATATTCTTTGCAAATTCTTTGTAATTTGTTAAGTTTGAAGCACATTTTAAAAGCCACACATTTGCACACGCAGCGCGTGTGCCCCGACCGCTAGAATGAATTCACAATGAGTAAACTGATACATGAGGTGTATATTTATACACCTTTCGAGATACATGTGATCTGGACCTTAACTCCCAAGTTTAACAAAATTCAAATACAATGAAATACAAAAACAAAACATCTTATCTACTGAACTGATCTGATGGTATCTCTTTAATTCAAAGAGTCTATCTTGATCTTTATCTTTAATTAACAACCCTTTAGTATAATCATTATCCATATCTTTAACATTATGTATCCTTTCCATGGTTGTTATACTTCAATCACTTGTTGAAAACTTTGTGTCAAATGTGTAGGTTCCTAATGCATCAGGTGCTCATCGTGTGACGTCATATCCACTTCATTCAAATCCACCTTTGGCACAACTGCAAAGCTTCCAAGCAAATGGACAGATGGATCAAATGCGACAACATGAGTTGTGTACCTCATCATCAACTAATCCAAATAAGGTTAGTTTTTCCAATTTAAAGCCAGAAACAATAATTTTCTTTTAGGTTGAGAAAGTCTCTCATGACTAGTGAAGTTTTGGAAATAGTACAAGCTACGAAAATGATACTAAATTTGAGAAACATAAATAATTGAAAATAGATGTCTTTAAATTCTTTTATAGTTTTGTCTTGATATTGAGTATTGAGTTTTGAGTGTTTATTTTGTTTTGTGTTTTTTTTTGGGGTCAAATTCAATCGAATCCAGAAGCCCTATTCAAGGAAGAAATTGAAGAAAGTGGACAACTATGAATCAAACACGGTAAAATCTTAATTGTTAGGTTGTATTGCAATCTCGAACACTACTATCACAACACATGCACTGAGTCTTTTGCCTTTGAGTTTAATGTTTTACTATCATTGAAGGGGAAATTGAATGCTGAATATAGCAATTCAATTAATTTTTATCTGTATCTCATATTCGTAGGAAAATAAGGAAGTGCATCTACTCAGTAACAGTATAACTAAACATGTTGTGGAAAAAGGACTAATAGTTAGCAAGGAGCCATTTAAAGCAGTGGGAAACATGAGACTTGGACTAAGTTTTTGGGAAGTACATGTTAACGAGGTAGTGGAATCTTATGCAAAGTTGGTGCGGCCTTATGGAAAATATAAAATAAATTGAAGATGTTGTTGGAACTAGTGTTGCATGGCCAATTGGAGATGTAATTTATTTCTTATCTTGTGATTTTAGTTAAATTCACTTATGTTCTAGTATAACGCTTTTCTTCATTTCTTGTAGGTTGAAGAGTCGTAGTGGAGATGGCAAATGACAAGAGCTAACTTTGGTTATGAGAATAATCAAATATTATGAAACTATGAATGATTTTACTAGTTTTGTTCTGAATTGAATGATTTTACTAGCTTTGTTGTGAGTTGCAAACTTGAATGTATTTTGATACTGAAAAGTAGACTATTTGAATATTTTGGAATTCATAACTTTAGTCTTTCGATGTTAGATAAAGTGAATTTGGTTGGTGCATTGACTTAATATTTGGGTATATGGCGTGAAAATGAGTGAAACTTTATGTATTAGTACATTTTCACAGGTTTTATTGCAAAAAATTGAATTATATAAAATATATATATATATATTTGTAAAAAAAAAAAATTACGGCATTTTTATCCAAATGCCGGGAAAAAGTGATAGGGAACAATTCCGACACTTCGACGAAGTGCCGGTGAAAACTCATATAACAAACGCCGTTATATTTACCAATAAACGCCGGAAATTAGCATCGGTTTTACAAACGCCGGTAATTATATTAGTGAATACCGGCATAGATCAAACGCCGATGAAAGCGCCGGCTATACCTATAACGGCGTTTATTTAAAGCATCGGCAATTTACGACATCAGTTTAGACATCACTTTGAAAAGTGTCGGTAAAAACGCCGTTATTCTTACGCCAGCACTTTTTCTATCTATAACGGCATTTTTTAAACGCCGGCAAATGACGATTTTCTTGTAGTGTTTGTAAAATCTTATGAGTAAAGCTGTAAATCGTATTCACACATTTGGAAATTAGAATGTTTATAAGAAGAATTTTTTTACCTGCATTTAGTAGACTCTAGCAATAAAAAAGTAGACACCTTAACTGCTCTTCAACAATCTCTGAAATTTTTAGATGATCTGTCAAGTATAAAGATCAAGGACGAGAGTACAGAGAAAATAGAGAAAGAAAACAACAAAAAAGTTAACACTTTTACAGCTCTTCACACATCTTCATAATTCTTGGATGTTTTGGCCAATGAAGATCATCCCTATTTATAAACAAGAGTTGATACAATCAATGGTTAATATTTACATAAGCAGCAATCATCCATTGCGAATGAAATTCTCAACATGCAATTTTCTAGATTTTTCCACCTTCCAATAGAAGAATCTTTCTAAAACTCTCATAATAAATATTGTATAACATTCAATTCGTTACAAGTCTATAAATAAATCTAGAGAACTTTACAATTCTCTTCAATATGGACATTAAAAAACAGAGAAACAAAGAGCACCACTATTGGGGATAAGTGTTGGATATAATGCGTAAATAGATTGTTAAATAATGACTACTCAAAGGCTGTCGAAACCCCAACATTTCTGCAAGACTAAAAAAAAAAAAGGAAAAGAAAAAAAGGGGGTAAATGAAGCTTGGCTAGATGAAAATCCCCATGAAAAATAAACATAGCAAAAATCAACCATTTCATTAGTTTGGGGCTATTTATTTATTAATTTTTTTTGTATTGTGGCTCTGTACAAAGAAGCAGTATTTTGTTTTTCCTCATTACTATAAATTCTTGTGTGAGATTAATTTTGACACTTATGAGAAAGCTTATCCATTTTGAACCATATAGGTAAAATGAAAATGGACCTACCCATAGGAGATAAAATATAATAAAACCAGAAAAAGAAAGGAGCAATTCATAATAGTTCATCAAACTATTCCAGCTGAAATGCCCAAAATAGCATAAATTCACATATCTAAGATCATCATCAGTGAATAAAAAGTATAGAAACAAATTTAAGGAAAGTGGGATTTAGCACTTTTGCATAGATACATAAAGTGATTCTAAAAACTGATTCGAAAGTGCATTTTTTTTTAGCTAATTAAGAAGATTTTTTAAACTCACAATCAACAAAAAAATGCATTTATTTATTCATACCCAATATTAGTTTCCAATCAACAAACAACGTACATAAATCGTATGTCAATTTCAAAACTTGCTAGACTTGATTTAGTTTGTTAATACTGGATAGACTGTTTTAGTTAGTCGACCTAAACTTGATAGAGTTTTTTAGTTTGTTAATAATTTCTTCTTATCTTAAATCTAACCTCATGTTTCCACTGTTAAAAATATCCAAGCTAACGAAACAAAATCTTATACATAAACCATGTACAGATTACAATGCTGGAAAGAGGACTCAATACTTGGGTAAAAAAGAGTCACTAATGAAGCCAGGACATCATAGAGATGCTTCTGGTAATTGATATTAGCTCCAAAGTCCAACCCATATCACAACTAAACATTAATCTTTTCCGTAATGTACTACCAAAAGACCGAAGAATTTTTAGTTTACAACTTTTCAATCTGTTGATGCCACTTAATCAAAATATAACCAAGTCACCAAAATTTTCAATTAGCTAATGTACTTAATCCCTTATTCATGTTCCATTCACAAATTCTAACTCCTAGCCTTATAAGCAAATTACAATTAAGGGCTACTAAAACTAGTTTTCATTAATTAGCCTCTGCAACCTGCCTACAATTTAATTTAATAGTCAATACCTTAACTATCCCCATTTTTTCCTTCAAGTAACAAAATGATAAATTTGTACATTTGATTGCTAAAAAGGATCAAATTCCCTTCATTTCCTTCAAATTCTCAAAGCTTGGGTATTAGCTTCCCTTTCCTGAAAAATGATAATTAAGGCATGTTTGTTACCTTTCATTTTCAAAGCATTTCTCTACCTTAAAATCAACACTCTTTTGAGACAAAGAAAAAGATAAAGAGAAGCACTATCAAGAGAGGAAGAAAATGACATTCTCAGGGGTTTGTCCTACAAGATCAAGTCCTTTGGTCTAGTTGGTCTCGTTTTGCGAAGAAAAAGAGAAAATAAATTAAGAAGAAGAAGAAAACAGTTAGAGCCGCCATTAACTATATGAGACCATGTGTTGGGTTTGTGCCCTCAAACCATTACTTTATGTATGAGACATTGACATTTTACTATATGGATATCAACATTACATTTCATTGTGTATGTTTCTTTCATGAGATGATTGTTAATCCTTAGGTATCATAGTAAGTAATTCGTGTGTGTATGAGATACATACAAGTGAGATACGAATTATGATTCTTTGATACTTAGAATTTGTCATAGTGGATGATGAGATTGGATATCTCATCAGGTTTACACTGTAGCATGATTAACTACCATCGGATGGAGTGATGAATCTCAAACACTGGAGTATATCTCTTAGTTAATATGCTAGTGCTTTTAGTGCATTGACGGACCTGAGCTTTCCTATTGACACTTAAGGCTGTCAATAGTCAGTAAGAATTCATAACTTGTATAAGGTACGTGTTCTCAATCTTGAGATGTTTATGAACATAGACTGTGGATATGGCTGCTTTGACTTACTAATCAGTGAGGTCTTAAAGATCGATACCTGGGTATCTTGGGTATGTCATGTTCACAGGGTTGTGAACATATATTGTCTAGATAGAATCTACACCTCTAATAAAGAGTAAGAATTCCCTTGAAAATGTCACCAAGTTGATTACTGAGAACTGCAGTCTTGTTGATAAGTAGTTATCAACATGTTTGGTAATCATGATCGATGAATGAGACTCAAGGAATATAAGAAGTATCATGATTCAGGTTGACAGTAACAGTCATCCGACTACCTGAATATGATTACGAATACTAATGGTAGAGGGAAGTTAGTACACCATACAAGTCTAGTTATGGCTTTGGATATGTTCTTTTGTGTTGGAGTTCAGTTACCATTTTATAGTGGAGTAAATGTTAACTGATCAGTTCATTAGTTTGCTGATCAAAGAGTTTGGTCACGAGAATTAACAATTGGTCTGAGCCAACAATAATGAGCCTAGGAGGTCCCATTCTTAGCTCCGCCAGGATGCTTAGAAAGGTAAATGAGGATGCTGACAAGACTGGTTTGATCGATCAAAGTTGTTTAGATCGATTGAAGTCAAGACAGGTTCGATCGATCAAAAGTGGTTCAATCGATCAAAGGTTCAATCGATGGAAGGTAAGGTCAGTTATGGGAATCTATAAATAGGACAGCTGCATCCAAAAATCGGGGTTCATTGTTTTTACTAAACCAAAAGCTGCAAAAACTATTTAGGGCTTCCCAAATCTTCTCTATCCTCTCCATTAGGGTTTCCACCAACCCTAGTCTATCCGGGAGCGTCCATAGGAGTCATAAGAGTGAAGGCCATCTAGTAGAGGCTGCTGGAAGTCAAAGATTTCAAAATTGGGTTCAAAACTTAAGGTAAAAACTCTTCTTCCTCTTGTGTATATGCATCGATAGAGTTAATAAGTAGTAGATCCGAGCTACCAATAAAGTCTTTGAACTTTGTCTTTTCACTGCGCGGTTAAATGAATTTTAAACCCATTTTTCCTTCAATTGGTATTAGAGCCACGCTAATTTGGATATATAGATGCGTTTTGGAGTACTAGTATTAATTTACATATTAGCATTTAGTGTTGTTTTGAAACTGCATCGTCACAGATCTGTTTCTGCAATAGTTTCGCAACAGAAAATAAATCTGTGAGAACATTGGATGAAAGGCAGTTTCGATCGATCGAACATGTTTCGATCGAAATAGTTTCGATCAATCGAACCAATGCATTATTTCAATCGATTGAAATGGTCTATGTTCAATCGATCAAAATAGTTTCGATCGATCGAAACAATGTAGGTTTCGAGTGATCGAAAAACCCTCGATCGATTGAAACTGGTTATTTGTTTAGGTGTCCTTTTTCACAGTTTTAAGAGTTTTTAAATTATTTACTTACTGTTCTAAAAATTTTAATCAGTTTGTGACAGAAAACCAAAGATGCTGTTTGTAGTTCTAATTACTTCCATAAAGTGCTTATGGTGTATGCGAATAAATTAGTAGTTCAATGGTTATATATATGTGCGTGGTTGTGTGTACAAATAACCCACTTGCAGCAAGATAAGTCTTCTATCTCCCATGGTTCCAAGTTCAACGATTTAAATGGTTGTATTTAAATGTATGAGATTGGTATATGTTGTATTTATTTTGGTTTGGTTTTAAGGCACATGTAAAGGGCACTGCGACTTCAATCCTACGAAAAAGAAAGTTACACCGGTTTCCCTAGCCTTTTTACTTTATTGCTGTATTTTGTATTTCTAGATAAATTGTAAGTTTCAAAAGAAGCATAGGGCCAATGCAATAGAATTAGGAAGCCCATGAACATGGAGCAAGAAGTCGTTGTCCATGAAGATGGAGCTGGAGACGATCAAACCAAGAAGGAGGTCCTATGGAGATAGAGCCATACGAGATAGAGGCATTGTTGAATGCCTTTATTTTCATTTTAATTTTTTGTTTATGTGCTTCGTTTGTGATTGATATTTAATTATATTGTTACTACTTGCATGCATGTAAAGCAAGTTTTCTAAAATAAAATTCAAAAATTGTTTCAACACATTAACAAACATTGGATGTTTATGGATAATGTGTAGAAACAACTTTTTCAAAAGCAAAATCCTTTACTATTAAATCTAGTGGGAGAGGGACTTATTATTATAACTCCCATGATCTTCCATTAACAGTTCACGATAAAATGAGTAGTGCATTCTATGTTACCTCGCCAAGGGTGAGTATTCCATACGGAGGATACACAACTCATTGGTTACTAGATGTGAACTTCGTATGGATAGGATCAATCAGACGCATTAGAGGGTGACCACTACACAGAGGCGCTACTTGAGGCGGTTGTGATTGGATCCTAGTTAATGATACACTCTAGCTAAGTTATGAATAAGGGATCCCACTCGAGGAATTATTCAAAAATTTATAGATCAACTAGTTTCGGGAGTCATAACTTATTTTGCAAGAGCTGCATAGCGAACAAGTCATGATTGATCGAAAGATCGAACATTGACACCACCACACAGGGGCTTTATTTTTTCGTTTCGATATTCCGGCAACTTTGTTTTAAAATAAGAGTTTTTAAGATTTCTTTTATTTCAAATTGTCAAATTCTGATATTCATATTTATTTTGTCTAATTTTCAGTAATCATAATGTCTGGATCTGCATTTAGTCCACTTGCCACTATACTCACTCAGAACAAGTTAACTGGGAATAATTACACTGAATGGAAACGTAACCTTGACATTGTTTTAACTGCGGAGGATCACAAATATGTTCTCACAACCCCATGCCTTGAAGAACCCGCTGCAAATGCTACGGCTACTGCTAGACGGGAGTTCAACAAATGGAAAAAAATTGAATGGAATGGCTCATTGCTACATTCTAGCCTCTATAGCTGGTGTGTTGCAACATCAATCCCAATCGAATGATTCTGTCAGTACCATTATCAAATCCCTAAAAGAAATGTTTGGGGAGCATGGCAGGCCTGCTAGATAGGTTGCCATACAGAAGATAATGAGTGCGAAGATGTTGGAAGGGACTCCAGTCAAAGAACATGTTTTAAAAATATTGGCTATTTGAACGAACTGGAGACCTAGGGAACCAACATCGACGCACAGACCCAAGTTGATATGATCCTTAATTCACTGTCGCCATCATTCACTCAATTTAAACTTATCTATAATATGAATCAAATGAATTTCTCAATGAATGAATTAATGAGTTCTTTACTGGAAGCGGAAGGGGTGATCAAACCTGGGGGCAACATTTTGAACGTTGAGAAAAGCTCTTCTTCGTCCCGATCTACACTGAAAGGCAAGAAAGGGAAGAAGAAGGTTGGCACTGGTGGTCAAAGTGTTGGACCAGACCCTAAGATTGCAAAATCTAAGGAAAAGTGTAAGGGTAAGGGGAAGGTGGGTGACCAAGGCAAAAGAAAATGTTTCCAATGCGGTGAGAAGGGTCACTAGAAGAGAAACTGTCCAGATTTCTTAGCTACAAGAGTTCAAGGTATGATTGAATCACATGTGACTGAAGTAAGTTTTATAACGGATACTTCAAACACTTGGTGCATTGATTCTGGTGCAACTAACCATATCTGTAATTCATTGAGGGGTTCAGATCAACTAGGAAATGCAGTGATAGAGAGATTGTTCTTACTCTAGGTTCTAGTGCAACTGTTTCTGTAGTTGCAATAGGAGTGGTAGCTTTAGAATTTTTAGACAATAAAGTTTTGATTTTATCAGATGTACTTTACATCCTTCAATAAGACGTAATTTAATTTCAGTTTCTAATTTATCGAATAAAGGTTATTCTTTTCATTTTGGAACTGAAGTTGTGATCAAAAGAAATGGTTCTTTGTGTTTTCTAGTGTAAAATCAAGTGGTTAATATGTGATTACTCCAAACATTTCTAAATATTCTAATATGGAACTTAATAACTCAGTAGTAACTGTACCATCTTAAAGAAAAGAACCATCCACTAATCCAACAAGGATTTGGCGAGACTTGGCCATATCAATCTAAATAGGATTGGCAGACTAGTCAAAGAAGGGGTCTTAGGCAATTTGGTTCTCGAACCATTGGAAGTATGTGAGTCATGTTTAGATGGAAAGATGACCAAAAGGCCCTTTCCCGTAAAGGGCAATAGGACCAATGCACTGTTGGAATTAGTTCATACTGATGTGTGTGGACCAATAAATATTAGAGCAAGGGATGGTTATGAGTATTTCATAACATTCACTGATGACCACTCTAGGTATGGATATGTGTACCTATGCATCACAAGTCTGAAGTCTTTGAAAAGTTCAAAGGGTTTAGGTTAAAGTGGAGAAGCAATTGGGCACACATATCAAAGCCATTCGATATGATCAAGGTGGCGAGTACCTCTCTAATGAGTTTATTGATCACCTCGTACAAAATGGGATTATGTCACAGTTGACTATACCTGGTACACCTCAGCAGAACGGTGTAGCAGAGAGAAGTAATCGAACTCTTTTATACATGACTAGGTCGATGATGAGTTATTCAGAGTTACCATTATTTCTTTGGGGTTATACGTTGGAAACCACTACGTACATACTAAATCTAGTACCAAGCAAATCTATTCCTAGGACACCACGGGAGATGTGGATTGGGCACAAGCCTTCTTTGCAACATCTCCAGATATGGGGTTGCCCGACACATGTGCTGAAAAGAAAGATGAGCAAGTTAGAATCTAGATCGAAAGTATGTTATTTTGTAGGGTATCCAAAGGGTACTTATGGATGGTATTTTTATGATCTGAGAGATCAGAAAGTGTTTGTTAGCACAAATGCTATTTTCTTGGAAGATGATTACATCATGAGCCATAAACCTAAGGGAAGGATAAATCTCAGAGAGATAGAAGGAGAGCCCTCAGTCCTACCCGTAGTTGATAATGATGTAAGACAAGAAAATACCACTTCTTCACCTATTTCTACACCGGTACCTCATCGTAGTGGGAGGATGGTCAGCCAGCCTAACAGATACAGGTTCTTAGGAGAAGTTTTTGAAGCGATCTCCATAGAATTTGAATCTGATCCTACCACGTACGAAGAGGCAATGACTAATGTAGACTCATCTCATTGGGTTAAAGCTATGAAGGCTGAATTGGAATCTATGAATTCTAATCAGGTTTGGGATCTTGTAGAACTTCCAACCAATACTAAATCCATTAGCTATAAGTGTGTCTACAAGAGGAAAAGAGGATCTGATGGAATGGTTAAGACCTTAAGGCAAGGCTTGTAGCGAAAGGTTATACTCATAGGGAGGATATTGACTATGAGAAAACCTTCTCACCGGTAGTAATGCTCAAGGCCATCAGAATACTCTTATCCATTGCGGTATGCCTAGATTATGAGATCTGCCAGATGGACGTCAAGACTACATTCTTGAATGGCAATCTTGAGGACATCTATATGCATCAACTAGAAGGCTTCATAGCTGGTGGGAAAGGTAACTTGGTATGCAAGTTACAAAAAGTCCATTTATGGACTTAAGCAGGCGTCCAAGAGTTGGAACATTCGTTTTGACCAAGCGGTCAAATCGTTTGGTTTTATACAAAATCTGGATGAACCTTCTGTATACAAGAAGTGTGAAGGAAAAGTGGTAGCTTTTCTTGTGCTTTATGTTGCTGACATTCTACTTATTGGGAATGATGTAGGGGCATTATCATCAATTAAGATTTGGCTAACTAGTACTTTTGATATGAAGGATCTAGGAGAGACGAGCTATATCCTTGAGATAAAGCTCTTTTAAGATCGTAAGCGAAAGGTATAGGATTATCTCAAGCTGGTTATATCGATAAGGTACTAACTATGTTTTCCATGGATAATTCGAAGAAAGGTTTGTTAGCTTTCAGGCATGGTTTGGCGTTCTCTAAGGACCAATGTCCAAAGACATAAGATGAGAGGAATCGCATGGCAGGAATTCCCTATGCTTCGGCAGTAGGAAGTCTCATGTACGCGATGTTATGCACTAGATTAGATATCTATTTTACCGTTGGCATGGTTAGAAGATATTAGTCGAATTAAGGTCCAGAGCATAGGACAGCCATTAAGCACATTCTTAAGTACTTGAGAAGGACTAAAGATTACATGCTTATGTACGGTGTCGATGAGTTAATTCTAGTGGGATACACCGACTTGAATTTTATGTCAGATAAAGATTCGAGGAAGTCGACATCCAGACATCTCTTTACCTTGGGAGGTGGTGGTGTTAGTTGGAGAAGCATTAAGCAAAAATGCATTGCAGACTCAACTACAGAAGCTGAGTATGTGGCTGCTTGTGAAGCCGCAAAGGAAGCTGTTTGGCTCAAAAAGTTCCTCATGGAACTCAGGGTAGTCCCAGCATCGCTGTCACCTATTACGCTATACTGTTATAATAGTGGGGCACTGGCTCAGTCTATGGAGCCAAGGAACCATAGAAAGGGAAAGCACGTAGAGCGAAAATATCATCTAATTGGAGATATTGTTCAATGTGGAGGTGTGACTGTCACAAAGATTGCCACCACTGACAATCTTACGGATTTGTTTACAAAGGCCTTGCCACAGAAGGTCTGTGATATTCATCTAGATAGCTAAGTCTCAGATATAGTCCTGAATGGTTATGAGTGCAAGTGGGAGTTTGTTGGATTTGTGCCCTCAAACCATTACTTTATGTATGAGACATTGACATTTTAATATATAGATATCAGCTTTACATTTCATTGTGTATGTTTTTTTCATTAGATGATTGTTAATCCTTAAGTATCATAGTAAGTAATTCGTGTGTGTATGAGATACATGCAAGTGAGATACGAATTACTATTCTTTGATACGTAGAATTTGTCACAGTGGATGATGATACTGGATATCTCATCAGGTTTACATTGTAGCATGATTAGCTACCATTAGATGGAGTGATGAATCAAAATAACTGGAGTATATCTCTTAGTTAATATGCTAGTGTTTATAGTGTATTGACAAACCTGAGCTTTCCTATTGACACTTAAGGCTATCAATAGTCAGTAGGAACTCATAACTTGTATAAGGTACATGTTCTCAATCTTGAGATGATTATGAGCACAAATTATGGATATGGCTGCTTTGACTTCAATGAGGTCATAAAGATCAACACTTGGGTATGTCATGATCGCAGTGTTGTGAACATATATTGTCAAGATAGAATCCACCCTCAGATAAAGAGTAAGCATTCTCTTGAGAATGTCACCAAGTTGATTACTGAGAACTGTAGTCTTGTTGATAAGTAGTTATCAACATGTTTGGTAATCATGAGTGGTGAATGGGACTTAAGGAATACAAGAAGTAATCATGATTCAGGTTGACAGTAACAGTTATCTAACTACTTGGATATGATTACGAATGCTGATGATAGAGGGACGTTAGTATACCATACAAGTCTAGTTATGGCTTCGGATATGTTCTTTTGCGTTGATGTTCAGTTATCATTTTATAGTGGAGTATACGTTAACTGATCAGTTGATTAGTTTTCTAATCAAAGAGTTTTGTCATGGTAATTATCAACTAGTCTGAGCGAACAACAAAGAGCCTAGGAGGTCCTACTCTTCACTCTGCTAGGATGTTTGGAAAGGTAAATGAGGATACTAACAAGACTCGTTCGATCGATCGAAGTTGTTTAGATTGATTGAAGTCAAGATAGGTTCTATCGATCGAAAGTGGTTCAGTCGATCGAAGGTTCAATCGATCGAAGCCACTTCGATCGATTGAAGGTAAGGTCAGTTCTGGGAATCTATAAATAGGGAAGCTGCGTCCAGAAATTAGGGTTCGTCATTTTTATTAAACCAGAAGATACAGAAACTATTTAGGGCTTCCCAAACATTCTTTATCCTCTCCATTAGGGTTCCTACCAACCCTAGTCATTCCGGGAGCGTCCATAGGAGTCATAAGAGTTAAGGCCATCTAGTGGAAGCTACTGGAAGTCAAAGATTTTAGAATTGGGTTCAAGACCTGAGGTATAAACTCTTCTCTCTCTTATGTATACACATCTATAAAGTTAATAAGTAGTAGATCCAGGCTACCAATAAAGTCTTTGAACTTTGTCTTTCCACTGCGCGTTTAAATGAATTTTAAACCTATTTTTCCTTCACCATGGTGGTCAAATATCATGAATCGAATTGTGAATATGTTTGTCAAAACTATTAATTGCAAATCTTAAGGTTCACATTTTTTAGAAATTAAATAATAAATATGTGTACGTTATAAACATATAAAAACATATGTACAAAAGCTTAAAATGAACAGAAACCTATCTGATACAACTTTTATGCAATATCTAGGCTTAGAATGCTTGTAAGTTTTCAACCTTCCAACTTAAACTTCAAAGTTCAACATTATTAATCAAGAGTCCTATTGAATGGTGATTCATATTGGGCTATATGAAACTCGAATCGACGTGTATCGACCATTTATAATACAACCAATATGGAGATTTCTATGAACATTGTTGTTGTTCATCAATAATTTTCTCCCATTTACATGACAAGTGGTGCCTACTGTTGTTCTTGCCTTGATAATCCATCCATCTAAATACCATTCACGTATCAGCCGAATTCTTTGGGCATTTTTTGTGTACCTCGAATCCATTTCAGTGCTACATTAGCTTTGTTTCATGCAGAACGCAAAGGTACATGCTTAACTACTTGAGCGATATCTGCTTATCAAGTTAGTTAGTTTTTTTTTTTTTTTTTGGTATGAACTTCCAAGTGATATAAGTTTCTTTCTGCTCAAATTTTATTTTCAGATGGTGGAACCATTTAGAGCCCATTATGTGTTTGCATTGGGTGTTGCACGATTCTTAGGATACCCTCATTGGATCATTCAGGTTTGTGCATATCTATTCTTGCTTGGACATGGGTACTTTTGGTTACCAATGGTCCGGGTTTCAAAAATTGTACAAACATTTATTTTGGCCGACTTTTGTTATTATTACATCAAGAGGTGATCCCTTTAGTTTTACTTAACCCTTTTTTTTGTACTACACACACACACACACAAAAAGGTTATTTTTTCCATTATGTTTTCATATTGTCCTTTCTTGCATAAGATATTTAGCTATTTTTCGATCACAAAAAATTGCTCTGCCCCTACATTATTTTGCAGTGTCGTAAACGGCCGGCCAACTTCTAGTGAGCCTGCCTCCTGTATAGAGTTCTGGTTTAGAGATTTGGATGGTGTAACAATGTACATTTTCCACAGATACTAGCTTTGAATTTAAAGATCTAGTGGCTTCAAGTAATTACTTGTCCTCCTCTTTTTTTTGCCTTGTTCAGACAACTGTCCTTTACCTTTTTACTTGTATATTCTGTAGAATCTGCTTATTTGTAGATTAATTTTACAATACCAGACTTGTGTTTTCCAAGAGCGTAGCATTTGCTATCCCATCTTGTGTATTGAAAGGTCCAACAAATGGAGAATTTATGCCATGTAACTGTCATACTGTCACGTCGTGTGATAGACAACCACTGTGATCTATTTATTACTGTTAGACTCACATAATATCCAAACCACAGTGGAAGTCACATGCATGAGCTGGTCACACGTAATAATTTCTAGAACATATGAATGTTCGGTCTGGTCATTATCTTTGCATCACTACATGCTGTAAGGTGCCATTATCACCAATTGTTCACAATGTTGTGTAGGAGGATCAATTAGGTAAATATCACTGGTTAGCTAATGTGTTTCAAATCAATAATGTTGTAGGAAGCATAACATTATTTATTTCAAATTATCATCAACCTTTGTATTTTGAATCAATGATCACCCTTACCACTATTTTAGAACCATAGCATTGTTCATTTCTAGTTATCAGCAACTACTATATCTTGAATATCAAAATGTTGCTTCAATTACCTCACTTTTCGTTAACTAACTTAATAGAAGATAAAATTTTGTAACATCTACAATCATTAAGTAACTGGTGCGTGTGTTGGGATCGATGTACGTGTCCAGAGTTTGTCATTTGTCCTACTTCGATAAAATGGTGCCAATAATTCTGTCAGAAAAAATTGACGGTGAATTCAGGTCGTGGAGAATAGTGAAGGCATTTATCCTTGTCTCCCCAAAAAAACATTTATTCGAGTAAAATGGCAATAATGCTATGGTTCTTAAATTTTTTATTCCAATTGGTTCTTAAACATATGTGGTACTGGGACCACCTTCAATATTGGTGGAACAATTCAAAATCCTCCAATCAAAATTAATCGGACCCACTATCACATGTAGATCAATTTATAGAAATCGATGTGATTTTCATTCAACCGTTACAAGATCAACAATTCCATAAGCTTGGGTTTCTATTATTGACCAAAATACATCTCCTTCCATGTCTTCGAATACAACCCATAAAGATTTTCCTGTTACTTATACATAAACCCTTGTGAGGGTTTTATGAAATTTCAGTAGTTCTTCCGCTTCCAAGATAAATTCTTTTGTGCTTCATAAAATTAATGACTGTATAGTTGTATTTTCTATGCTAAACTTTTACCATAATGATCTCTTAGGCTCTATTTGGTTCATGAATTTCGTGAAGGTAAAGGAAAAAAATAGGAAAACAAGAAGGAAAACTAGTTCTCTCGTGTGTCCTTCATGCTTAAATTGCCCTCAAAATAAAAAAATTTGTAAATTATAATTGTAATATAAGAAGAAAGAAATGGAAATGACTCGCACTTTCCGAAAAGTTAAATTTATTACTCAGCTTATTCTTTTTTCTTTTCTACTTTCCTCATCATTTTCCTTATTATTAACCAAACAAGGAAAAATATTTTCCTTTATGTTTTCTTTTCCTTTCCTTTCCTTTCCTTTCTCTCACTAAATTCAATAACCAAACAAAGCCTCAATGTGGCCAATCTGAGGAGTAGAAATTGGATATCACGGGGATATTAGCTAGAATTTTATCCCTTCTCACAAGTTTCAAAATTTTACAAAGTTAGAGGAGTTTTTTGCTGAGTTAAAAAAGAAATTCCCTGAAAATAGGGGTCAGATGGATTGATGCATACTCTTTGTTGACTTGTGTGATGATGTACTAGATTATGCAACAGTTACATTCAATATTTACACCAGTTGGAGGCCAAATACACTACAAACAAAAAACATCCTATCCATTTTAGTATAAGCCTACTCCATGAGCCCCAAAACCATACTCCATCCACGTGTCCCTGACTAAACTTCAATCAAAACAAAGCATACTCATTTCGTTCCAAAATAAGTGTCTACTACCAATTTGCACATTGTTTAAGAAAAGTATATTATATTTCTTGGGGGCGAATTGCTATGTACACCCGTGTATTTGCTATGTACACATAATTTCTTTATTCTAATCATTTTTCATCTAAATATGCTCACTTTTGTAATGTTGAGCGGTGTACATAGCAAAATTAGCGGTGTACATAGCAATTCCCATTTTTTTTTGTCCTTCATTGTTTCACTTTTCTATTTTATTCTTGATCATGTGACATTGACTTTCTTACACATTTCCTTTTCCCACCCTTCTAGGAAATTATGGTTATCTTTATTGTGAGGGTAATATAAATAATTCATACAAAAATTGTAATTAACTTTCAAAGTGGATACTTTGTTTAGAACATCCAAAAGATGAAAGATTGACACTTATTTTAAAATCAACAATGCTAGGCACACAACTCCTTCCACAACAAAAAAAAAGGCAAACACTTTACTCTCTCCCTCCCATTTTGTGAGTCTACCTTTGAGAACTCAACTTATTAGGGGACAAGAGGAATCTATACCTACTTTTTACAATCAATAATGCTACTCTCAAAACCTAGCTATTCCACAACCTATTTCATAACAAAGCCCCTCTAAGCAATTTTTTTTAAAAATTATGGGGCCCACTCTCACAACTTTACTCTCTCTCTCTCTCTCTCTCTCTCTCTCTCTCTCTACTAATACACTAACAAAATAAAAAAAACCCCAAATTGGACAACCTAGGTCACTCACAAACCAAATCACCCATGACCTTGGCCCATGACTGAAACTCCACTCGACCGGCGACTGGACGGCCAGCAGACGGCGACCCCACCTCTGGCGACTGGTGGACTATAGGTATGCTCTTTCTCTCTCTCTCTCTCTCCCGGTTAGATATATACACTGGTATGTTACATATATACTGATATATATATATACATACTAGTATATGATGATCATGAGAAGAGGAGTCAATGTGAAGATATTGTCATCTTATTGAATGCTATATTACCTATTAATACTCAAAATCATTGTTTTTTTTTACTGCAAGAAACAACAATTCAAAGCATCATCTCTGAGAAAGCTGAAATCCATTTTCTTCAACAAAAATCGTGTTAGTTTGGTTTCTCATAACATGCCATGTGTTCTTAAACTGATTAAATTTTGATATTTCTAAGGTTTAGTTCACAAATTTACTGTCTGGTTTATTTTCTCCGCTGCCAGAACTTTAAACCGTCTCATGTTAGTACATGAATTGCTTATGTGATACTTTTGATTGATCTAGCTATATATTGTATGATGATACCTAAATTTGGTTAGAGCTAAATAGAACAGATTAAGGAGAAAAAGACAATGAGAGACCGGTTTTTTGTATGTGGTTCGACCCTGTTAATGAAGGAACCTACGGCCACTTGGTGTGTCTGAGCACATTCACTATACTATAAAAAGCCAATGACCTGTGGTGAACCAACAATAGTTTGGAGCTACCATAGATCGGCCGAGTGTGATGATGATTGGTATAAAGATGCTATTCAGACTGAAAAGTCGATCCCTTTCTATGGAGGTGAGTGGTCTCTTTTATAGATGCAAGAGACCTACTCGTACAAGGAAGCTAATCAGATTAGGTAATACAATCCTGATTAGGATGTGATTGACATAAATCAAGTGAGTTTCCTGTTTGTATTAGGAAAAAATTTGCACTTTTCATTAATATTCTACCTTGAGTAGGAAACAATTTGGAATATTCTGGGGCGTGTCTCACGGGCCTGGCTGGAGTGTGCCCGTATGAATCCAACCCGTATTGCACCCTCCACCTATTGATCGCGGCCTGTTGATGTACCGCGCGAGCGGTCAAGACAGGGGCCGATCGCTGAGTATAACCACTCGGTCACAAAATAGAGCAAAGTTTGGGCGTATCAATTGCCCCATATTTCCAAGGTTGGCTAGATGCTATATTGGGGCAAGCTTGAAAATCTGTTCAGCGATTGAACTCTGCCCCTTAAATCCCTCCCAAGCTATCGGTGCTCCTTGATCTAGAACATTCACCCACCAATTTTGGGCTTCACCTTTCAGCACATCACTGGCATTCTCGATCTTTTCCCCGTCGGTCATCGGAATAGATCAGAAAATTCTCTCCATATCCATAATCCAATGTTCTGCAAGTGTAGTATCAGATGTACCATGGAATTCTTTCGATTTCTTTCTGGTAAATTGTTCAGATATTGATCTCATACCCCTATTCTTGGGTGGGTGTACCACAGTTAACGGTGGTGGTTCGAATGGAGGTGTTGGAGGCAATCGTTCCGCTATATTCCGTATCATATCACCCATGTTCCCAATCATTTCTGCCATTTCATTCATACGGCGAGTATGCGGCGATATATCTCGGACATCCATAATTGTTCAACCTGTCAACCCCAATGCATAAACACTATGCATGTGTGATAAGGGCAATATCATGTATGTATAACAACATACCATATGCATCAAACATCTCTACAATGTATAGACGCAATCTAGATCATGTGACAATTCACTCAACACTCCACTCGTCGTCGAACGTTCCCAAAGTTTTGTTACCTATTGCTCTGATACCAATAAATGTCACGACCCATCAAACTATCGCGCAGGAATGAGACACGTGGCACGCCACCAAGGCTTATCCAGTTCCATTAAAGTAATACCGCAGCGGAAAACATAAGTAAAATCCATTAAAAATCAGAGTTATAAAAAGTTTCGTTCAAAGGAATCCAGTCCAAAAGAAACAGTTTTGAAAACAGAGGTTCAGTCGACTGTAATAGGGTTCAGTCGACTGAGGCCTTCAACTTTCAGTCGACTGAATTCCTTCCAGTCGACTGTGCCTGGCAGAACCAAAATCCACATTTTCGTAAAGGGGGTCCAGTCGACTGATCTGGGGACCCAGTCGACTGGTTTTAGCATTATTGAAAGCAGTAGCCAAAAATCAACAGTGTTCAGTCGACTGAACAAGGGCACAGTTGACTGCTTCTCTTACTATTCACTTTCAGTGTCTCAACCCCACGAGCTCCAGTCGACTGACCTAGGGTCCAGTCGACTGACCTAGGGTCCAGTCGACTGCTCCCTTGCTGGGCAGCCCTGCTGTGAAAATTAACGATTCATGCTCCCACACCAACAACAATCACAAATATAACTGAATTACAACATTTAAAACATAACTTACAAACGTTCAATTACAGGATTACAATACTACATGACTAATCCATGATTCGATTACAACGTTTTACAATTCCCAGTTCCTTAATACAAGTTTAGGATTAGAATAAAAACATATACAATCGTGGTCTCCCGGTGTTCCTCGACCTCACTCATCATGCTTCTTCTTTCCATGCTTCTTATCACCTGCAATGGAGTAAATCTCCACTGCTAAACTATATGCTGAGTGCACAATTCTAAATGTATGCTTATATGACAATTCATGGTTTAAGCATCTAAAACACATAGAAAATAGTCTCTAGGGTGAGTGGTACGCATTCATCCGGTCGATGCCATGGAAGGCACACCTCTCCCATGCATCTCGTACACTGGTTGGGCCTTCTTCCATACTAGGTACCATGTCCTGGTTGGGCCCACCTCCATACCAGACACAACCACAATTAAATTTCTCAAACATCTAATCCTCAAGGTTCGAGGAGCTTACAACCCCGGATGAATTTGCACCAAACCACCCTTTGACCCAAGTAGACACATAACATGCTCATATAAACACTTATACGTGCTTTTCATATAATTTCACGTGCATAATTAACGGGCCTAATTAATACATGAATTTTGCCCGGATCCGAAAATATCAAAACTGATATTCAAAATATGAAAATCCATATGTTTCATAGATCTAGAATTCATACCTCGTACGATTCTCTTCAAACTTTGAAGGATCGTCAAGGGGGCTAAATAAACGTCGGATTTCAAATTTGAGACGATTCCTACAAGTTTTACTGGATTTTCCCCAAAAGTCTAGAAATTAGATTTTTATAAAAGTTTGCCAAACATGGCCTAAGTAGTATCAAAACGTAGGTCTTACCTTCACGAGTTCAAATCTTGAATTTGGTGAAATTCTGACGGACGAACGGTCGCCGTTTGTCGTCGGAAAGGCCGTTGGATCAAAATCCCCTTTCTCTCTCCTCTCTCAAGATATTTTACAACTTTTCAAGACATGAAATCTCATCCTCACTATATATAGAAAAACTTCTCAGGAATTACGTTTACCTCCCCACGAGTTCTCAAAACTTCTAATTAACTCCCGAAACTTCACACATGTCCATTTTATGCCTTTACGAGTGAAAATTGTAAATTTCGAAAGTTTCCGACTAAGTCTCGTTTGGGTCCAAAATAACATCCAAAAACTAAATTCTGTGGAATCTCTACACAACCTACCTTTTTATTTAACGTGTCACTCACGTTCTCACCACAATTCTCAAAATACTATACAACAGTATCAAAATTACCAGAATTTACTCTACACAGGTAAATTTACTATTCATGTAATGCCAGAAAAGTTAAATAACCTTTAAATCACATAAATACCATTTAACCGTGCCCTTGAAAAATGGACTATCATGTTCCCGTGTACTCACTGACACTTTACCGTTGACCACAGTTAACCACTTATCCTTATTCATCATATATCAATGATAATTCATAAAATTTCATATCATGCATTATAAAACTGGGAAATTCTGGAACAGGCATGACACTAGCGATCTTCACCCCTATGTCTCTTGAATGATCATGGAGGCTAGGGTTTGGTGGAAAGCCTTCTAGGAGAAAGCTAGGAGTCTAGGGAATCTTAGAAATAGATCTAGGGCATTTAGAATGTGAAAATACGCAGTCCCTCCATTCTGCCCACAGCCCCTCTATTTATAAGCTTCTTAAACCGACCTACTAGAACCTGGTTAGTGCCCACAAACTAGTTCCTCAGTAACTGGTTAGTGAGCAGTAACCGGTTTCCCGGAAACCAGTTTTTCCCGCTAACCAATTAGTGGGTTCCAGTAATCGGTTAGTCCAACAAATTGGTTACACACTAACTGGTTAGTCCCACAAACCGATTAGTGGTTCCCATTTTCCTTTTTTCTCCTTTGCATCCAAACATTCTTTTAAGCTAAGAGTGGGACCTCTAGGTTCTTAATTACTGGCTCCGATTAACTATTAATTCCATCTAGTTAAACTTTTAACTTAGGAATAATGATCTATCAATTATCATTAACTCCACTATATAATGATAACTGCACTCCAGTGCATAAGAATAAAACCACACTTATATACCGATTCCTAGCCTTGTATAATATGATACTAGTGTCCCTCTACCTTTCCAGTATTCATATTTATCATTGGGATGTGTGAATAACAGTACTGTCTACCCAATAGATAAATACATCTTATATTTCTCGAGTATTAGTCACCACTCATAAATTACCAAACATGTTCATAACAACTTGTTAACATGGCTATGCAGCTCTCAGTAATCAACCAGTGACATTCTCAAGGGAATACTTACTCCGTTGTAGAGAAGTATTCTTTACAAGAGGGTAGATTTCATCTTGACAATATATGTTCCCAATACCATAAACTTGATCACCCAAGATACCTAGGTGTTGATCTTGAAGACCTCACTGATTGGTAACTCAAAGTAACCAAGCATACAATTTGTGTCCAGTACTATCTCAGGATTAAGGATATGTATCTTATACAAGTTTGAGTTCCTATTAACTATGACAAATTTTATTGTTAATAGGTATTACTCATAGTCCGTCAATGCAACTCATGCACTAGCATATTAACTGTGAATGAGATTAATCACTCTATCATATAGAAGTTAATCATGCTACAGTGTATACCTGATAAGTTATCCCGTCTTATCATCCACTACGACTTATTTGAAACAACAAGGAATAGTAATTCATATCTCCCATGTGTAATCCAATACACATATGAATTACATACAATGATGTTTAAGGATAACAGCCTTACCATTCATCTCATGAACTGACATACATAAATGTATTATGATTTTCCACAATCAAACTAACTAGTTTGAGGGCACAATCCCAACAATCTCCCACTTGCACTCACAACTATTTAGCGTTACTTCTAACAACAAATACTGTCTATGTGACTTATCGAAAATCCTTAGCCAGTAAGGTTTTGTAAAGGGATCTTCCTGATCATCAGTTGACTCGATCTATAGTACTCTTAACATCTTCATGTTGTACTATGTCC
Source organism: Hydrangea macrophylla (assembly GCA_033977485.1). Classification (NCBI taxonomy): domain Eukaryota; kingdom Viridiplantae; phylum Streptophyta; class Magnoliopsida; order Cornales; family Hydrangeaceae; genus Hydrangea; species Hydrangea macrophylla. The sequence continues at coordinate 31,983,343 of CM066989.1, forward strand.
CCCAACAAAAGACGTCACCAGACATAACCTGATTTTGATTCTCAAAATCCAAATCTGATTAGAAAATTAGAATTCAACATAGCTAATTCAAACTTAGTCCAAAACACCATAGCCCAACATATACCCAATAGTTCTTCTCAAGCCCTTGAGAATATGCTCTATGGTTGTCCATCAAACCAAACATAGTTTGAACCAATATCATTCAAACAACCCTAACAGTATTACAAATATCCAGTACCTAATATCGCATACATAAGGCTACCCATAGTGAAAGCATATGGCATACCTACCATGCGACCTCTCTCACCTTGCGTCTTAAGACACTAGTCCTGAGAGAATATCAGGACAAGTCCAAAAAGGGTAAGAACCTTTTCTAGAAATTCCTTACGTCAAAAATAGTCAGCAACTTACCAATATTAGAAGTCTGAAATAATCTCATTATCTTCAACTTTACGATCACGAATGAGCACAATTCATAGAATATAGCTCGCCTCTCCTAGATCACAAATATCAAGTATACTGCATAACTTGACCTCCACTATTGATAACACACCTTTATCATTCTTAATGATAAGGATATCATCAACACTTAGAAACTATAATTACCACCACGTTTCCTTTACAAGAAACACCATGTAAACACAAGATACATCCTTAGTTTAGACGAATCTAAAATATTTTGACTACTAGGTCAAAACCAGATGTTCTTATCTCTGTATGTTTGCTTAAGTCAACTGACTTATGCAACTCACATACCACAACTTCCTCACCATTAACCACGAAACTATCAGGTTACTGCATGCAGATGTCCACGTCAAAATTATCTTTTACAAAAGTTATCTTGACATCTATCTACATAATCTCAAAATTGAGATTTACAGCAATAGAGAAGAGGATTCTAATGGAATCAAGCATAACTATAATAGCTTTGCTTTACCTTATGATATCATCCTCTTTTCTTTTTGTAGATACTTATATACCCCATAGGCAAAAGTATTTACTAAATACCCGGACATGATTGGAGTACAAACTCTCCAACTTCAACATTCATGGTTCAATGCTCTGAATCTCCATCAGACATTGCCCATTTATAATTAGAAAGATCAGATTCGAAGGATCAGATTCAAAGAGTCTACCAGCTTAGCTAACAATCCTCCCACTACGATGAGGTACCGGTGCAGGAATAGATAAAGGCATAGTAAATTCTAGTTTGAATAATTTATAAATTGCTTTGAGAGACTAATACCTTTATTCCTTCTTTCTCAAGAATTATCTTCCTCTTTGGATACCCTACAAAAGTATCATACTTTCAATCTTAATTCCAAACCACTCTTTCCCTTGCGCACGAATGCCAGACAACGTTATCTAGAGTTTCCGTGAAACAGGATTTGCATCCTTTCCACAACTTCACAGCTGTCTATAGGAAATATTTGCTTCGAATAAGATTAAGTCTATACATTGTAGTTTCTAAAGAGAAATATCAAAAGTGGCAGTAACTCCAAATAACTCATCTCATGACCCAGTCATATCTAAAAGAAAACCAGTTCCTTCTTTCTGCTACACCATTCTGCGAATTCACACTTGGTGCAGATAGAGAAAGAAACTTATTCTTGTCTCATATGGATAATAAACTCATTAGATAGATACTCACCATTTTGATCGAATCAAAAGGTAATATATTCCTTACCAACAGCTCCATATTCCAAAATTCTTTGAATTTTTCCAAAGTATTGAGGATTACGGTGCAATAGATAAATCTATATCAATATCTGAAATAGTCACAACTATTTCCAACGCTAATGTTTATTGATCCACATATGTTAGTATACCCTAATTCTAATAAGTCTTTGGCTATGTGATCTTTTAATGAATAGATCTCATGATTATATTACCCTCTAAATAGGATTGACAGATAGGCAGTGATTTCTACAATCAAATGAGTTTAGGATCTCATCCTTCACACCCTATCTATCCTATTTAGATTAATATAATCTAACATGCCAATGGCTTATAGGATTAGTTTGAAGGTCATATCTTTTAGATGACAAAACACCAGTGAGCTATTAAAAATACTATGTTAGATAATTTATGAGAAACCGGAATAAACAATAATTTACTTGCTTGACAAGTTATCAGACATACTAAAAGAACAACTTCTTTTATCAACCATTTCAATACCACAATCAAAGGAATAATCGTTATTTACTAATTCAAAACTAAAGTCAAACCAGATGACTTCAAAGTTTTATCACAAATAAAATTGTTAATCTAATCGCAACTCTTGCATCAGATCCTAAGCAATCAATATCCTCTAATCATTGCATTATCTGTTTTATCTGAGCGCCTGCAACAATTACAAATTTGATCAGAAACTCCAGAATCAATGCATCAAGTATTTGAAGTATCTATTTGATAACTTACTTCAATTACTAGTGATTTTATCATACCTTGCATTTTAGCAGCGAAGTATTCGAAACAGTTTCTTTTCCAATGCCTATTCATGCCGCAATGGAAACACTTTCCTTTTGGCTTAGCATCAGCCTTTCCTTTTCCTTTTCTTGCTTTCTTACCAATGGTTGGTTCAGGCTCACCCATCTCAAAGCCTTGCTTCCTCTTCTTCAAACTTATGCCCTCAGGTTTAGTTTCAGAAGATGAAGCCTTTTCAATGTTCCTAACATTTGACTCCAATTTGACTATCTCCTCCATTGCTTCTAGAGAGCTCATCAATTCACTCGTTGAAAAAAAAAAATATTTTATTCAATTTGAAATTTTATTTGAATTAAGTGAATGATGTAGGCAACGAATACAAGATCATGTCAACTTGAGTCTCACTATCAATATCGGCACCCAGAACTTCCAACACTTTAAATAAGTGATCATTTTAAAAACATGCTCTCTAACTGAAGTTCCTTTCGATATTTTGGTGTCCATGACTAGTTGTAAGGCTCTCAACCTTGCAGTTCGGCTCAGTTCTCCAAACATTTCTTTGAGGTTCAACATAATGGCACCAGCAGTAATAAAAGTTTAATGTTGCTGCTTCAACATATCAGACATAGAGTCCAATATGTACCAGCGAGCCTTCCCATCATCTTTTAACCACCGCCAATATTGATTAGCAAAGACTGTTGGGGTGTCGCCGTCTGGAGGTGGCAGACAGGGAATGGTAAGAACATACTTATATCCCTTAGCAGTTAATAATTCATTCAAGTCAGGCAACCATTCAACATAATTATTTCCAATTAGCTTATTCTTAAACAAAGTTGTAGCAAGTGGACTAGACATCATGAAATCTGAAATGTAAAACACATACAGCGAAATCAATAATTGAAAATCATAAACGTGACAATTTAAATGATACATTGGAATTCCCTAAACCAAAACATTAAACGTCTTCAGAATATCAAACCATGAAATTAAGCCTCCGAGGGGAGATCATAACCCCATAGCTTGATTGGGAAAAACCCATCATGACTCTCCGCTATGCAAACTCTTGCAAAATAATCTATGACTCTTGAATCTTTAGTCTCTAATTCATTTCAATAAAACTTCGAGGAAAGACTCTTATTCAAATTATTAGTCTAGTGTGTACCATCACATAGAACTTAATGACAACCGTCTCAAGTAGTGCCTCCGAGGGGAGGTCACACTCTATAACGTCTCACTAATTCTATCCTTTGGAAATTCATATCTAGTAACCAGTGACTATAATACTGTCCGAAGGGAGTGATCACAGATAAATCTGTGACTTGCAGTATTCTATCCACCTTACAATGAACCGGTTTGATGGAAGACAGTGGGGTCATATCAAATATAAGTCTCTCTCCCACTAGAATTTTTATAATAGTTTATCCCTTTGTAAACAATTCAAAATACCCTCCGAAGGGAACAATCACAAACAAATTTGTGACACAGAGTAATTTTCATCTTACAAATTACTAATGGGAATTTTTAATTTGAAACCATAGTTTATACATTTCCATAAATATCTTATATTTATTAATGTGTCAAAATGCCTTTTCTTTATCCATGATAATACTGGTAAACATTTTTATCCATTTTTATCATTTAAAGAAAACTAACTTTGACAGACCAGTGGTTTTGCTCATGCATCAAAATATATCAAACATATATAAAACATGCATAAGCAGTTATCATGCAAGAGTTCAATAATAAACAAGCACAATAAATCAAGCCCTTCTCTCTCATGGCACTATCTTTATAGTTCCATCTCTTAGGCTTCAAGCTTCATGGTTTCATCTTCATGGCTCCAAGCTTCATGGTTCCATCTTCATGGCTCCATCTTGTGGCTCCGCCAAAATATACATTTACAAAATCCTATACCTCCGAAGAGGTGTACAAAGTATCTAGGAAAAGCAAATAACTAAATTGGCTAGGGAAACCATTATAGTTCTCCTTTGCATAGGACTGGAACTATAATGCCCTTTACAATGCCACAAACCAATACTAAATAAAATTTAAACAATTTAAATAATATATCTAATTTTGCCATGAGAGATAAGGCTTCCTACTTAAGAGGTTAGTTGACATACAATCACAACATATGACATACAACCATTCATTCAATCACACGTCCTATATCTAATATAGCATACAATTAATCACAACTTATGTATGTATAAACATTATGGAATTACAAGCATACATGAATCAAATTCTCAGGTGATTTCATGATGATGCACATTGTCAAACAATATCTAGGGTTTTCTAGAAAATCGAATTCGTGCACTTAAAACTAGGTTTCTACAAACCTATAAAATAATTTTTTTTTACTTTGTAAAAACAATTTCTATTTTAAAACAAATTTTAAAATATTTATATCAAGGAATCTGTCAAAAATAGATTCTGTTCCCAGTAACCGGTTTGTCCCACAAACTGGTTCCTGGATCCCAGTAACTGGTTTGTCCAACAAACCAATTTCTGGATCCATACCCAGTAATCGGTTTGTCCCACAAATCGGTTTCTGGTACCTGTCCAAATCAGATCTGAACAGCTCCAGGATTTTAGTTTTAATCAGCACGAAAACGTTTTCTACAGCATCTAATCAGTCCAGAAACTGAGCAAATCTAAATTTAATAAAAACTTGACGATTTTAAAATCACTAAAAATCCTTTAGATTGAAAAAACAAATTTTCTTTTAAAAGATTTGAAAGAACTAAAACCCTAGTTCATCATGAATCCATAATCATATTACATGTAATTTAAACGAGATGGCTCTGATATCAGTTGTTGGAAAAAATCGATTCCAGTGCGCAGCGGAAGGATAGATTCAGTACAAAAATTTAGATCTACTTCTCATTTATATTACACGTAATATATATATACATGCACATATATATATAAACACACTTATATATATATAAACGGTTAGATATACCTTTGTGATTTGTTGAATCGTTTCGAGAACTCTTCTATGATTCTTGTGATGATTCAATCCCGATCGCTTGATCCGACAAAGATGTGTTCGTCAGGAGGACTAAACGATCTCCAATTGACTTGAACTTTTGACAGCAGCTTTGTCTCGATGTCAGCTTCGTCGTGTCTAAAAATTAGCACCTTTCGATCAGTATTGAGTAGTCTGAAGATCTTTTAATGAGCATTGTCTGAGGCTAGCGATCTTCACTCTTATATCTCTTGAATGATCATGGAGGCTGGGGTTTGGTGGAAACCCTTCTAGGAGAAAGCTAGGAGGTCTAGGGAAGCTTAGAAATAGATCTAGGGCATTTAGAATATGAAAATACAAAACCCCTTAATTATGCCCGCATCCTCTCTTTTTATAAGCTTCTTAAACCGACCTACCAGAAATCGGTTAGTGACCAGTAACCGGTTTCCCAGAAATCAGTTTCTCCCACTAACCAATTAGTGGGTTCCCAATAACCGGTTAGTCCAACAAATCGGTTACTCACTAACTGATTAGTCCCACAAACCGGTTAGTGGTTCCCATTTTCCTTTTTTCTCCTTTGCATCCAAACATTCTTTCGAGCTAAGAGTGGGACCTCTAGGTTCTTAATTACTGGCTCCGATTAACTATTAATTCCATCTAGTTAAACTCTTAACTAAGGAATAATAATCAATCAATTATATTAACTCCACTATATAAGGATAAATGCACTCCAGTGCATAAGAATAAAACCACACTTATATTAGCGATTCCTTGCCTTATATAATATGAAACTAATGTCCTTCTACCTTTCTAGTATTCGTATTTATCATTGGGATGTGTGAATAATAGTACTGTCTACCCAATAGATAAATACATCTTATATTCCCCGAGTATCAGTCACCACTCATACATTACCGAACATGTTCACAACGACTTGTTGACATGGCTTCGCAGCTCTCAGTAATCAACCAGTGACATTCTCAAGGGAATACTTACTCGGTTGTAAAGAACTACTCTTTACAAGAGGGTAGATTCCATCTTGACAATATATGTTCCCAATACCATAAACTTGATCACCCAAGATACCTAGGTGTTGATCTTGAAGACCTCACTGATTGGTAACTCAAAGCAACCAAGCATATAGTTTGTGTCCATTACTATCTCAGGATTAAGGAAATGTATCTTATTCAAGTTTGAGTTCTTATTAACTATGACAAATTTTCTTGTTAATAGGTATAACTCATAGTTCATCAATGCAACTCATGCACTAGCATATTAACTTAGAGTCAAACACTCTTGTGAATGACATTCATCACTCTATCATATAGAAGTTAATCATGCTACAGTGTACACCTGATAAGTTATACGGTCTTATCATCCACTATGACTTATTTGAAGGAATTAGAACTTTGGGAGAGCTTAACGTAAATTGAGGCATGAGTCATACATGCTTGGGCTTAAGAGAAGACACCTATTGTCTTCATTAATTAAAAAAAAGAAGATTTGCAAAAATTTAGGAGAGAGAGAAAGAAAGAGACTCCAAGAGAAAATAGAAGACAAAGAGTCACCGACGTCCAATTCATACCGTGCCGTCGCCGTTCGTCGTCCAATTCGTGAACCGAAGAAGCATTCGGACTCGTGGAGGTGAGAATTACGTTTTCATCGTCATATTTTGGTGGCTCGCTCTAATTAGTGACACGCGATTTACCGAAACCATGTAAGATTTACTCTGGAGTAGGATTTTGGGCAAGAGTTGTGAAGGAATTCATCTTTTCTAGCTTATTTGGGTAGAAATTGTATAAGGTGAGTTTTCTAACTAAAAGTGATTGTGGTTTAATGTGTTAAATGCTTCAACGATATATAGAATTGATAAATTCATGTTTGGAAGCTATGAACATGGTATATTGGGAATTTCATGTCAATCATGTAAAAGTTGCCATGCTCATGTTATTATGTGATGATCAATGAATACTTTGGAAAATGATTCATTATTGGGAGTAATAAGGAAGGAGAAGGGGTAGAATTCGTTGAAAACAGAACCAAGGAATAGAAGTGACCACATGGCCATGGGAAGGTCTTCGAGTCTGAATGAATCATTGAACCGGTAGTTCAGCGATCACGAATATGAGTTAAGTGTTGAATGGTTGCATTGCACATGTTAAGAATTCAATCATGTTTAGATTACTCACTAAGCATAATGCTTAAGAAAACTGTTTTCCTTTTCTGTTGTGGTAAATAACAACCACCGCAGGTTCAGAGCAATACACAAAGAGGAAGTGACGTGCTTGGGAATGGGGGAGATTTGGGACATGTTTATATGTTCTCTTTAAACTTGTAGGATGGAGCAACTTATGGTTCTAGAATCATTAGACTTGTTTGGTGGTGTGTGTAGACTTGTAATATGTTGTATCTTGCTATTTTATATCCTTAGACTCATGTTGTAATATTAGTAGTTGATGGATTTGGAACTTGCCTTATTAGTCTTATGTTTTCCTTATGTGAAAGCTATGGGTTGTATAAGTTGAGTGATTGGACTCTTTCCGGCAAGTTCGGATAGTGTCGCAAATGTTTTTGGACAAGTTTCATTTATGATCAAGATATTAGTTATAGCCTTGAGTTCATTTACAACAAGATTCTATGGAATGTTAGTTTTGACAAAAGTTGGATATCAAGCACTTGTTGATTCACTTGAGTTAGAATTTATGGGTTGTTCTGATCCAATCAAGGTTTTCATGGAGCTTTACATGTTTGGGTAATGTTTGGAAGTTTTTAGAAATGGTTTTGACATGTTTTCCTATGGTCCCAAGAAGTTTGATTTGAGTTTGGTATGTTTTGGACTTAAAAAACAAGAGTTTTTAGAAGCAAAAATCAACTTCTGCTAAGCTGGATCGATCCCCCTTTTGCCTTGGATCAATCCAGGCATTTTCGGGAAGTTTCTGCAAGTTTTTATCAAGTCGGATCGATTCGGGTTTATAGGGCGGATCGATTCGCATACAAATTTGCTGCACGTTGACTTTTACAGAAACGTGCATAACTCATTCTAGAAAACTCGGATTTGCGCACCGTTTTTTGCGTTGGAACCGGGACTCAAAGAGCTATCTTTTGATATAAAATTTGACCATATTTTATTTAAGACCATTTTTTCCTTGGGCTATTTTATCACAAGGTTCTTTTATATTGTTTAACTCATGTTTTTTTTCTTTGTAATTTACATGTTTCCTTGTTAATTAGTGTAATTGGGGAGCTTGTAGCATTGATACACATGTCGTAATCCGCTCGAGGCGGGTTGGGGTGTGGAAATTTTTGGTATCAGAGCAATAGACTAGAGCCTTTAGGACGAGTGACATAAGCGACGCATAGTGTGCACATAACGACACATAGTTGCACGAATATGCATCCACGTTTATTTATCATGCTTACAAGTTATTTAGCATGTATAGCATGTTATTTATAGTAACATGCATGGGAATGATCTAGTGGATGCCTGGCTTAATTGTCTACTAGTAATGGATTTTGGAAAAAGACAACAAACATCACCGTCTAGAGTAGACCGAGTAGAATGAGTTGTTGAAATAATAGTAAGGGCGGTGGAGGTCAAAGTGTCATCGGTAGAGCAAGAACATGAAAACCCAAATTCCAAAGTAAGAACGGAACAACCGACCGCAGAGGAGTTTCCAACAGAGTTCCGGTAACATCAAGAAGGTAAGAGATCAAGGGAAAATGCAAGTAAAGGTCAAGATAAGTGTAAAAGAGAAAATGTAGGAAGTTCATCAACAAGTAGTACACCAAAGGAGAGAAAACCACGTTGTTCACCGAGTAATAAGCAACACTGGAGTGTATGCCGCAAAATTATAGTTTGTTATGTTTGTAGACGGGTCGGCCATATCGCAAGGAATTGTCCAAGCGTGAGTACAAAGTTTAGGGGTAAGTGTTATAAATGTGGTCAATCAGGCCACCGAGCACATAACTGTCCTACCAGACAACAAGAAGGCCTACATTCTTTGATACCTAAGACCACTCCAAGATCCGTTCAACTGCCAAAAGGAAAATCACAACAAGAAGATAGAAGCTCCTAACTTATGTTTGAGCTGTCATGGACTTCAAGTAATAGGTAAAATTATTATTTATTTATACTTTATATAAGTAATTCTACTGGTTTATTATATCATAGCAGTTGTGAGTAATCAGAGATATCGTTGGGAAAAATCATTAGACTTAGGAGTTGGTTAATGACAATAATTTATTGGGGTTTCTACGATTGGTTCTGGTATACCAGGGGTAAGCGAAGTAAAAACTGGAAATAGTGGGTATAGTGTTGCTATTTAGATATACAATTAGGCATGAAATGGCTGTCAAATAAGTATGTTGCAGTAGATTGGGTGTCGGTAAAGCATTGAATTAAGTACGGGTTAGTTCCAAGGGAGTTGGCATGATGTCGTCATTCCGTATTATGATAACCGTTAGAATTTGTTAGCAATATGGGAAGACATCGACTTGAACTTGAAATGTTTGGGTAGTAAATGAATTTCCCGAAGTGTCATCAGACTCGCTGAATTAGTTTGATTGAAAGAAGACAGTAGAGCTACAATCGATGAAGCGACGGGATTAGAACTGATATTTAGGGTACCGTAACGAATGAATTTGTGGGGGTTAAAGGAATTGGAAATACAGGTTGTGAAAATTATTTGATAACAAATTTGTTCATTTGAACGTATTGCGACAGAGATTATTAGTGTTGTTGTGAAACAAAGAGATCGGGTAATTGGAATCAGCATTAATGATTGGGGTTCAATGAAGCTGCAGTTGAGAACAGGTATCTGAACTGCAAATAAATGATTTGTTGATTAATTCCAGAGATTTAAGTATTCCTTTATATAACCTTAGATTTGGGTGTTATTAACGAAAGATTAAAACAAAGGTGTTGAGAAGATGTCATTGAGAACCATACAGTTATTATAAGTATTTGTGATAATATCATTAATGATGCGATTAATTAGAGTTAATATTTCTTTTGAATGAACTTGAGATGTGAAGGAATTGGTGAAAACTGAGCCAACAACCTAAATTCATAATTGCATGGGTATACTAACTACTTTACTGAGTACCGAATATTTGTTATCGATAGTGGGTTGATAGTAACTATGTTCGTATTATATATTCAATTATTGAATAGAGACACGTGTGGAATTTATACTGGTTCCCAGAATTTGTCGATTGCGGTGAAATCTTGTATTAGGATTGGATTGTGTATTGGTACAGAAATTATTTGTACTTTATAAAATGGTAGAACTACATGAGACAAATTATCAAATATAAGAATTGAAATTTGGTAGTATTATTTTCATTGAATATTCGGCTGTATTATTCCTACAAGCAATGATTATATGGATTGCAGAGATTTAAATATTTGTTTGCATTACAGACATCGAATGTACATGAAAGAAGATAATTGGAACTAGTGTTAGGCAATGATATGAAAATTCAACGCTAAATTGGTGAGGTTGGTGTAATTGCTAATAGTCTAAAGCGGAGATTAATAGAGATATTAAATTCGTGTGTTGATCATTTGAGAATAACTATGTTGAGACTTAGATTTGTTAGAAATTGAAATTATCCTGAAAGGAAAAGAAAGAAACGAAGATAGTGTCGTGGGTTCAATTGATATTATTGCAATGGATCAGAGAGGGTTGACTTAAAGATTTGTTTGGGTTCTGTTCGTTTTGAGAAAAAAATTAGAATTATTTCAAAAAGAACAGAGATTGAGCTCCACTTTACGGTAGGATGTGTTGGAATCTAGAAGCCGAGTATGTGATTTGAATGAAGATTGTTTATGGAGGGGATTTCAGAAGAAATATTACAAAAAAAATTGACAAGTTTGTAAAATATAGTATGCTAGCGATTGGTTAGTTCATAATACTAATCATACTTTATTATATGAGATGGCTTGTTAATCAACTACAAGGGACATCAGTCTTTGAAGATTGATTTAAGGTCCGAGCACCACCAGTTCAAAGTTAAAGTTGGGATATTGAGCAGATTGCATTCAAATGGAAAAATCGAAAAGCATTCTTTGAGATGTGAGGTAAACTGGTAATAAAGGCAGAATCATTGAAGATTGGCAGAGTTATTATAGTTGATGTTAATGATTATTAAATGAGAATGAGTATCTATTGCTTGCAATGAATTGCATGGTAGGAATGCCCAAGTCGACGAGATTAGGTGTTGGCGTATAAAAAATTAAGGATAAGTTGACCAATAGATTGGTTGATATCGATTATAAACTGCATATTCGTTAAAGTTAATCGAATTATATGTGAAAAGGAGTTGTGAAGTCATAAGGAAAATAGAAGTCTGTCGTCGAAATGTAATTTTGAATTATATAAAAGTTCTGAATCATGCAAGAGGTGATGGAAATGAAACTGAACCATGTACAACGTCTTACTACAAGGTAATATGATTAGTTGTGAAATATTTCATTTTCGATAAGTGACTTGGTTTCCAGAATGATTGGGACCAGTTGTTTATCGAGATTTATGTCAGAATCAATCAATGTAATTTATATTACGTGATACAGGGTCAAAAGTCAGATTCGAATCGAGTTGTTATACGTGAACTGTCAAAAGTTCGAGAAGGAATATTCATGTTCATCTAGTACTATGAGATGAGGAAAGTTTGGGGACAAACTTCTTAAAAGGGAGGGAGAAATGCAACACCTGCACCCGGAAGAAGGTTTAATTATCTCATAAATATACATTGATTAATATAATTAGTGTGTATGGTGGATTAAGGGGAGGCTATGGACTCACCCGTGGGAAATTGTTCAGTAAGGAACACAGTTGAAAGTCCCCAGTGGGGAGGGACATGTAATGAAGTAGGACCCAGTGAAGGGTCCAAATAATATAATTTGCATTTTTACATGTTAAATGCATTTATATGATTAAATGAATACTTGTTTAAAGTTGCTTTTATAGTGTATGGTGTATATATGCTAGCTTTTGGTACCAGTTTGGGTATCCATATACGGGCATAAATGAAAATAATTCATAATTGGTAGGTATGATAGCAACTTCATTAAATATTTGGGACCACGTGTGGGACCCATACGAAATGTAGACAAATACCCATTTAGATAATTGGGTAGTTAATGTAATGTTTGGGGGTTTCATAATAAGGAATTAGAACTTTGGGGGAGCTAAACGTAAATTAAGGCATGAGTCATACACGCTTGGGCTTAGGAGAAGACACCTATTGTCTTCATCAATTAAACAAAAGAAGATTTATAGAAATTTAGGAAAGAGAGAGACTCCACGAGAAAAGAGAAGACAAAGGGTCACCGACGTCCAATTTACGTTGTTCTGTCGCCGTTCATTGTCTAATTCTTGAACCGAAACCGTATTCAGACTCGTGGAGGTGAGAAGGTCATTACGATATCTTTCTTTTATGTTTTAATCGTCATATTTTGGTGGCTAGCTCTAATCGATAACACACGGTTTACCGAACCATGTAAGATTTACTCCGGAGTAGGATTTGGGCAAGCGTTGTGAAGGAATTCAGCTTTTCTAGCTTATTTGGGTAGAAATCGTATAAGGTGGGTTTTCTAACTAAAAGTGATTGTGGTTTAATGTGTTAAATGCTTCAACGTAGAATTCGTAAATTCATGTTTGGAAGCTATGAACATGCTATATTGGGAATTTCATGTCAATCATGTAAAAGTTGCCATGCTCATGTGCTTATGTGATTATGTGGTGATTAATGAATACCTGGGAAAATGATTCATTATTGGGAGTAATAAGGAAGGAGAAGGAGAAGAATTCATTGAAAACGGAAGTCCAAGGAATAGAAATGACCACGCGGCCATGGGAAGGTCTTCGGGTCTGAATGAATCATTGAACCGGTAGTTCAGCGATCACGAATATGAGTTATGTGTTGAATTGTTGCATTGCACATGTTAAGAATTCAATCATGTTTAGATTGCTCACTAAGCGTAATGCTTAAGAAAACTGTTTGCCTTTTCTGTTGTGGTAAATAACAACCACCGCAGATTCAGAGCAATACTCGAAGAGGAAGTGACGTGCTTAGGAATGGGGGAGATTTGGGACATGTTTATATGTTCTCTTTAAACTTGTAGGATGGAGCAACTTATGGTTCTGGAATCATTAGACTTGTTTGGTGGTGTGTGTAGACTTGTAATATGTTGTATCTTGCTGTTTTGGATCCTTAGACTCATGTTGTAATATTAGTAGTTGGTGGATTTGGAACTTGCCTTATTAGTCTTATGTTTTCCTTATGTGAAAGCTATGGGTTGTATAAGTTGAGTGATTGGACTCTTTCCGGCAAGTTCGGATAGTGTCGCAAATGTTTTTTGGACAAGTTTCATTTATGATCATGATATTAGTTATAGCCTTGAGTTCATTTACAACAAGATTCTATGGAATGTTAGTTTTGACAAAAATTGGATATCAAGCACTTGTTGATTCACTTGAGTTAGAATTAATGGGTTGTTATAATCTAATCAAGGTTGTAATGGAGCTTTACATGTTTGGGTAATGTTTGGAAGTTTTTAGAAATGGTTTTGACATGTTTTCCCAAGGTCTCATGAAGTTTGATTTGAGTTTGATATGTTTTGGACTTAGAAAACAGGGGTTTTTAGCAGTAAAAGTCAACTTCTGCTAAGCCAGATCTATCCCCTTTTTGCCTTGGATCGATCCAGGCATTTTCAGGAAGTTTATGCCAGTTTTTATCAAGTTAGATCTTGGATCGATCCGAGTTTATACGGCAGATCAATCCGCGTATTTTTTGCATTGGAATCGGGACTCAAAGAGTTATCTTTTGATATAAAATTTGACCATATTTTATTTATGACAATTTTGTCCTTGGGGCTATTTTTTCACAAGGTTCTTTTATGTTGTTTAACTCATGTTTTTTTCTTTGTACTCTACATGTTTCCTCGTTCATTAGTGTAATTGTGGCACTTGTAGAATTGTTACATGTAGCCTATTCCACTCGAGGTAGGTTTGGGTGTGACACCAACCCTACCCGCACAGATTGAGGATGCACCCCCAGCACCCCAGGTTGCTGCTCTGACTGGATTGTTCAAAACCTTCATGTGAAGAATGGAACGGATCAACAACCCTAACATGAACTACGGAAATAACCATGGACCACCTCCGAGTCTAGTTGAGGATCGAATAGTGGAGCTGTGGATATCGCAATTTTCCTTACCCACAACTTTTTTATTTAAAACATTTTCCAAATTCAAATTCAAATTCAAATTCAAATTTAAAAATGAGTTGCCACTTAATTTTTTAAAAGGAAAATTAAGAAACCATTTTTAAAGCAAACTGATCTTTTTAGAAACCAGAGATTAACTAGGTCCGGGGATTATGGAATGAGAGAGAAGGAGCCCGACGGACTAAAACACCCTCTCTCACCCTATCTCGCGATAGGCCTCTACTCAACATCCGTTTAATCGAATTCATTAGTCTAAGCATGCCCTCAACTAATACATAGATGTATACATTACAAAAGCATGTCCAAACGGTGTAAGATTGCAAATGATAAAATATCACTCAAAATCACATATTTCAATTAGCAAGCAATATGATGTGCATTTAGGGAACTAGGAACTTACCCGGGATCCGGTCGCGAATGTTTAAACGTGTAATGCATACAAAAGAATAAATCCTAATAAAAGGGGGGCCCTAATCACATATATACACATAAGGCAAATCTTAATTCTAAGATGTCACATATGAGGTCGAAAAATCAATAAAATTAATAAATAATTAAGCTAGAGAAGAGTCAAGAGATCATACCTCATCAGCACTACAAAACAAGGTGCTTTAGAAAGGATACGCAATATCAAATGACCATCTCTAAATGTCTAGCTTAATTCTATCAAATAGAAGAAATGGCATACCAAGAATTCTAAGTATAAGTATCAATTTACATGGAGGAGTGTACATGATTACATGGAAACAAGAATAGGCTATTGGATTATTCCTTGATTTGGACCATTTAGCTTCTGAACTTAAGCTTAACTAATCATTATTGAAGCATGGTTTAAGCCCTAAGTCATAGAAAAGTCATTTGAACCATTATTTACAAAGTTGGTCAAATCTGTCATAAAATTCTACAAATTACAGAGAGCAGACCAAAACTTTAAGAATTGGAAAAGCATGGTTCCCATGGTTTGATGTCAATGAATTTTGGACACAAGATGCCTTTATGAGTCTAGTTTCTAATCCAAAAAGAAATCAAAGTTTCAACGGTTAGATCTCTGGGAATTAAACAAACACTAGACGTCACTTAGAAATTTCCAACTTTCTGTCTAGAGATATTGTACTATTTTCTAAAAATAGTAAAAAAAAATCTAAAAGACTCTAATATTTTTAGGGGGTCTTATTAACACATTAAAATTCATAGAAAAAATTATTTGTGGTCATCAATACTTGATTAGGGTTCTCATTTACTCATTTCAAAAGGGTATTGCTGTTCTGAAACTCTGGGCAGATTGTTATTGTTTCCCAAAACTCATGACCAAACCACTCTAACCATGGAATCTTATTAAAACAAAAATTACAGTGGTAGAGCTTTGAGTTGTAGACACTTTCCCACTGGTTTCATTCAGTTCCAACAGTTCGATGTTTAACTAAAAATCTTTGATGAAAAGTGGTTGATGAACTCACTGCATCTTTGTCTAGTTCATCTTTCACTTACTATTTTTAACTACTAAGCCATTAAACTTGGCTTTAGTTAAACTAATTCTCCTACCATTTGATGGTCATGGGAGGCTAATGACTCTTATGCTTGTAGATTTCAATGAAGTATGGAGAAGCTTCATGAAATCTAAAGATGATAAACCCAAATCATGATAATAGACTTGGACTTATTAACTAAACATGTTAAACATCAACTTTAATCCCCTTGTAAACCATGAACTTATAAGAGAGCTAAAGGACTTCAAGTCAAGAGATTCAAATGAGACATTGGAGGCCTCATGAATCTCAAGAGGTGAATATAATTAAAAGAAATGACTTAAAACTCAAGTATTATCCAAGTTAATACATATTTAAAGGCTAATTAGTCTAAAGTCTACCTCCAAATATCCTCAACTTGGTGATTTTGAAGGATTTCCACAAGTAAAACAAGCTCTTCAACTCTTAATTCACACACAACTTCCTCTTTCACTCTTATGAAGGTGATTTTTAGGTATGTTTGGAAAATTTGAGAGGTTGAAGATGAAAAGATTCAAGATAAGGTTGGAAGATTCAAGAATTCCTCTCTATGCAATGGGATATTCACCCTCTTTATATAGGTAAATTTAAAAAGGTATTTCAGTCATTTCAGGGGCAAAAACACTGATTCGTATGTCCTTTTGATGGTACAAAACGTGTTGTATTATAGCTGTCTGCCAGAAAATGCGGCACTTACTAGAGATGGAAGCGACAGTCAGTGACAGCCGGTGCGGCAATCAATGAATGCCGCAGCGGCATTCACTGATTGCCGCACCGGCATTCGCTGAATGCCGCGGACAACTCCAGGAACTGCCGTCTTTTTAGGATTTCCCATTTTCACGGGATTTGGTCCATTTTAATGGCATTCAATTACTGCCGTCGCGGTATTCACTGACTGTCGGTCCAACAATACGTGACTGCCGCACCGGCAACCCGTAACTGCCGCAGGTTCTGTCCTGTGCCATTTTCTCTTATCCCCTCTTTTCTCTTTCTTTTCCTTCCCTTCTTTCTTTTGTTTAAATTGTAGAGCCTTTTGAAGAGCTTGAATCATTTCTAGAAACCCTAGATTAGTTCGGGCATTGTCATCATTGGATCTGGAGGTAGTAGTCCCCTTAATTCAACGTTTGGTCAAAATCGGGGTGTCTGCAGGAGCCTTTCCATAATTTTTATCTGGTGAAGTTTGACAGAAATACTGAGCCATAGCAAGCGGAACAGTGGCTCCGGGAGATGGAAGCAATCTTCGACACGCTAGGATGTAATGAGATCGATAAGCATCGCTTGGCTACGTTTAAGCTGACTTATATGGCGGCCGATTAGTGGGAATCGGAGAAGGCAACTGTAGGTGAGGATGCGACCGGAAGAATGCCCTGGATCACATTTAAAGGGCTGTTTTTGGAAAATTATTTTCCTCAGATGGAGAGGAACAAGAAAGAGAAAGAATTCATTGAGTTAAGACAGGGGAACCGGACCGTAAGGGAGTATACGATGCAATTCTAACGGTTGTCCCGGTTTGCCCTTTATGTGATCGATACCCCGGAGAAGAAGAACAAGCAGTATCACCAAGGCCTCTCACTACTACTACAACAGATGACACTGAATCATCAGGGTCAAACTTTCAAGGTCATGGTGGGCATGGCAATTGGCCACGAGGATATAAACGGTCGTGAACAAGGACACTTTGGAAATCGACCACCACCCAGGGGTAACCAAGGATTGAGACCTCCGATACAGTTCCAAGGGAATAAGCATAACTGGACTAGTGAAAGGAAGCCACAAACTACGTTCCCTTAGAACCAACAGGCTGTACCCCAAGCACCTCACCCACAAGGACTACCTGTTGTCACTAGAGGCAACACCGGCAGATGTTTCAACTGCAGAAAACCTGGTGATTTGGCTAAGGACTACCAAGCTCTAAAAAACTATAATCATCCGGAAGTCGTTTGCTATAACTGTGGCAAACGCAGCCACAAGAGCAAGAATTGCAGAGCACCTCGTGGAAGATATAATGGACCAGCTATTCAAAAGTTGGACAAGCTCGTTTGAATACGATCATCCCAGAGGATGCGGAATATGATGAAACCGAGCAGTAGAACATGGAAGGTACTCTTACAATGTTTAGCAGTCGAGTTAATGTTTTATTTGATACTGGTGCTTCGAACTTGTTTAGTGCAATCAGAATTGTTAACCACAGGCGCTTGACATAGCCCTGAATGCGATATCACCCTTGGGAGTGACCGTAAGATTAGAGAAAGTGTGCAAGGACTGTACCTTAACCCTTGAGGATAGAATTCTTCCTTCAGATCTAATCATCCTGTTAATGAAGGAATTTGACGTCATCTTAGAAATTGATTGGCTCATGAAGTATCGTACTATTGTGCCAATTAGATGATTACCTTTTTAGTACCCGAAAGTTATCCTTTTGATTTTCAGTGCAACCCCTCCAGTGATGCTTTTCTTACCAGCCGTCTAACAGCTATTGAGAGCCCGAGTTCGGAACTCACTGTCGCACAGATTCCTGTAGTTCGAGACTTTGAGCATGTGTTTTAGAATATTTTAGGATTGCCACCTAAGCGAGAGATTGACTTCTGCATCGAGTTAGTATCTAGCACTTTACCGTTATCAAAGGCTCCTTATCCGATGGCACCAATGGAGATGCAAGAATTGAAGAAGCAAGTTCAGGAATTAAAGGATCTCAAATTTGTTCGACCAAGCACGTCACCTTGGGGAGTGCCAGTGCTATTCCTCAAGAAGAAGGACGGGACCCAACAACTTTGTATCGACTATAGGGAGCTTAACAAAGTCACAATTAAGAATAAGTACCCACTCCCTAGAATCGACGATTTGTTTGATCAGTTGTAAGGAGCAACGACTTTCTCGAAGATCGATCTACGTTCAAGATATCACCAACTATTGGTTCGACCCAAGGATATTTTGAAAGCTTTTAGGACGAGATACAGGCATTACAAATTCTTGGTTATGTATTTTGGATTAACCAACGCCCCAGCAGTATTCATGGACCTAATGAATTGAGTATTTAGACCCTACTTGGATCAGTTCATTATCGTGTTCATAGACAATATTCTAATCTACTCAAAGACCAAGGAGGAACATGAGGAACATGTAAGGATCGCACTACAGACCCTCCGAGATAACCAATTATATGCAAAGTTCAGCAAGTGTGAGTTCTGGCTTAAGGAAGTCAAGTTTCTAGGACATGTCGTTTCACAGAATGGAATAGTCGTGGACTCGTCAAAGATAGACGCCATCTTGGATTGGAACGTACCAACCACCGCAATGGAAGTCAAAAGTTTCCTTGGTCTAGCTGGATACTATCGGAGATTCGTGGAAGGATTCTCCAAGATCGCAGCTCCTCTTACCTGAATAATAAAAAAGGATTTGAAGTTCAAGTGGAGCGACAAGCATGAATGCGTATTCCAAGAATTGAAGGATAGATTGACCACAGCACCAGTGCTTGCGATACCCAAGAGCAGTGAACAGTTCACCATTTATAACTATGCATTACACCAAGGACTTGGATGTGTTCTGATGCAAGATGGGAAGGTAATAGCGTATGGACCGCGACAATTGAATGATGGATTTAGGTTTCGAAAAACTTTAAATCATACGCAATGAAAAAGAGTTTACAAAAACTTATTGGTAGCCCGGATCTACAACTTATTAACTCTATAGATGCGTATACACAAGAGGGAGAAGATTATTACCTTACAGTCTTGAACCCAATTCTGATTTTGTCTTCAACCTTTAGTGTGCAGCAACTCCCACTAGGTTATCATCACCCTTATGTCTCCTATGAACGATCCTGGATAGGCTAGGGTTGGTAGGAACCCTAATAGAGAGGATATAGAAGGTTTGGAAACCCTAAACAGGTTTTGCAACTTTCTGGAATAAAACAACGTTCAAACTTTTTCTGTACGCAGTTGCCGTATTTATAGATTTCCAAACCGACTTTCACTTTGAATCGATCGAAACTCTTTCAATCGATCAAACCTGTCTTGACTTCAATCGATCAAAAACACTTCAATCGATCAAACTTGTCTTGACCAGATCCTTATGTGCCTTTCCAAGCACTCTGGCAAAGCTAAGAGTGGGACCTCCTAGGTTCTTTATTGTTGGCTCAGACTAGTTGTTAATTCCCATGATCAAACTCTTTGATCAGCAAACTAACCAACTGATCAGTTAACGTTTACTCCAGTAAAAAACGATAACTGAACTCCAACGCAAAAAGACATATCCGAAGCGATAACTAGACTTGTATGGTGTACTAATGTCCCTCTACCTTCAACATTCATAATCATATTCAGGTAGTCAGATAAACGGTTACTGCCAACCTGAATGATGATTACATCTTCTATTCCTTGAGTCCCATTCACCTCTCATGATTACCAAAAATGTTGATAACTACTTATCAACAAGACTGTAGTTCTCAGTAATCAACTTGGTGACATTCTCAAGGGAATGCTTACTCATTATTAGATAGTAGATTCTATCTTGACAATATATGTTCACAACCCTATGAATATGACATACCCAAGATACCCAGGTGTTGATCTTGCAAGACCTCACTGATTGGTAAGTCAAAGCAGTCACATGCATAGTCTGTGTCCATAATTGTCTCAAGATTAAGAACATGTACCTTATACAAGTTATGAGTTCCTATTGACTGTTAACAGTTTTATATGTGAAAAGGAATCTCATGGTCCGTCAATGCACTATAAAGCACTAGCATATTAACTAAGAGTTACACTCTAGTGATTGAGATTCAACACTCCATCCAATGGTAGTTAATAATGCTACAGTGCATACTAATGAGATATCCAGTCTCATCATCCACTGTGACAAGTTCTAAGTATCAAAGAATAGTAATTCATATCTCTCTTGTATGTATCTCATACATACATGAATTACCTACTATGATACTTATGGATTACATCAATCATCTCATGACACATACATAAAGAAATGTAAATAGGGTAGTAAGAGAACCACCACCCCGACACCCTTGGCGTCACTGAACCTTAACGGCGAGTGCCTATACTCACTTAGTAATATAGATATGTTGATATATATGTGTTTCGGCAAGAAAGTACAGACCCCGAATGTGCGTGGAGTGTCTAGTTCAGTTTGGGAAGAAGACTACTTCTCAAGCGATTGAAATGGTTTTAATCGATTGAGAGCAGGTCTCAGTCAATCGATCGAACATGTTTCAATCAATTGAAACTGAACCCAATGGGTTTAATAAATTGAACATTTCTCAAACAATTGAACTTAACAGATTATTAAATGTTTAGTTTGTTTATACCTGATGGGCTGTTAGGTGATTTTATACCATGCATTGTTTGTTGGAGATGATAGCAGAATAATATACGCGATAAAAAATGGGCTTAATGCATTAAATAGTGGAACTGTTTGGGAAATGACATTATAATGTGGTTAACCGGATTAATAATCCGACATGCATGATAGTGGTTCATTGGTCGTAAAGGTCGGCATTGTTTGGGATTGAGTATGAGGGATCCTAATGGGTTGAGATGGTCAAACGTGTGGGATTCAGTTATAGGTTTGGTAAAGTTGGGACTGAGTGTCAGGCTTCATGAGTACAGATGGGGTTGGTGAAGCACCTATATCACCTTAGTACGACAGAGACTAAAGGAATATTACCTTAGTCCATGACAGAGACGGGAAGTCCGATAGAGGCTAAGCGATATGTCACTTTAGTCCATGATCGAGGCTAAGGGATATACTAGTGATATTACCTTAGTCTATTACTGAGACGGGAAGTCCGATATAGACTAAGGGATACAAATTGTGGGAACGATAATGTGGCAAGTACCCTGGTCTGATAGAGGATAACAGAATATCGACTTAGTCCAAGACCGAGACAAGAGATCCGATAGAGGGTACGGGATATGGTCGCGTTAGTCCGTGATCGAGACTGAGGGTTATGCCAATGCGATCATCTTAGTCCGATAGAGGCTAAAGGAATATTACCTTAGTCCATGACCGAGACGGGAAGTCCGATAGAGGCTAAGGGATATGTCACTTTATTCTATGACCGAGACTAAGAGGGATACATCATGAAAGAGAAATGTATCATGTTGGCCAGACTGGATTAAGGCATTTTGGCCAGAGAGTCTGCATTTCAGGGTTGATAAGTCGTGATGTATTGGGCTACGTGCCAGGTTAGCGAGGGATTGTTTGAGGAATGGGTTGAGTACTGTGGAAAGTAAATCTACATGCGAGATATGGACCCAAGAGTCCATGTTATGTTTAAAATTGGTTGGGACGAAGTCAGTTGTTATATGTGCATTCACGAAAGCGAACGATGAGATGATCCTTTAATGATGTTGTTTTATATACTGCATATCTAGAGATACTATGTTAGTATTTGCATTCACTCAGCTTTAGTAGCTGACGACGTTTTATGCCGCTGGATATTCTACGTCTAGCTGGCCAGGGTTATGATTATTTAGGGGAGGAGTACATAGCAAGAGGCTATGAGAAAGATGCCTACTATGATGGAGGCTATGCCGGAGACGACTAATACGCGAGCTGAAGGCCTAGAGCTTCGCCGTAGTTAGGTTATGTTTATGTTTTAGAGACTCTGTAATAATATTAGGTTTATAATCGGCATATGTTGTCGCAATACTTTATTTGTGTTTTCGCAGATACCTATGGGTTGTAATAGTTTAGATTAAACTTTGGTTATATTGTTGAACTTAGATATTCCCAATGCATGATTTGCTACATTACTCTGATGATTAGACCTTGTTTATGGACAATATGGTGACTTTCAACTGTCATGGCCTACGGGTCCAAAAAAGAATTTATTTTCTCTATTTTTGCTACTGCGGGGCATGACATATTCCTCTCTGGAACGTCTAAAAAAATATGGGGATTCATGTGCTAGGGTGAAGCAGATTTTAGAACACTACAATCAGGTATTGTTCTCTCCCAAAAATACTCAATGTCTTCTTCTTTTTTTTCCAGATTGCCATTTCTTCGATTTCAACGTGTTTTCTCTAAAAGGTTGTTTATCATTAACATCGAATTTCAGGTAGTTCTATCAACTATCACTAATCCCTCTATTTGTTGCTTTATTTTCGTCTGATCATTTTTTCTGACGTTGATTTCATTGATCGATCTGTATTAATTGATCCAGTTTTCTATTTAATGCCTTCAAATCATCAGGACTAACCATATTGTAAGCAGTGGTTTAAACCAAGGAATGTTTATTTTTCCTAATAACAGAAGTTTCGCTCTTAAATTCATTATTATGATTTTGTTGTGTTATACACATATACATGCACATATGTTGGTGGCTGGTATGGTTGTCCAAAAAGTAAAAGCAATATTATTTGTAATTGAATCGCGAAGCATAAGCTTGGTCAGACTTGACTTAAGCCACCACAATCAATTTCAAAATGAGTGACTGAAACCATTGTTTCCGTGATTGATGAACTAATGATGTACATAATAAGTTTTAAAAGATTCCTAATTTCAACCGGACCGCATTTTAAACTACACACAATGTGTTTTAGGGAACTAATAAAATAAACATTAATAAAAATTCCATATTGCAATTCGAAGAGTAATTAAAAGAAAAAAAAATTGATCAAAAGTAACAATATTATTATCAATTTTATTATCAAAAGTAATATTGTCACTTAACAATTAAAAAAGTAATATTATCAAAAGTAATATTGTCAAAAGTAATATTGTCATAATATTAACAATAAAAAATTGATCAAAAGTAAACAATAATATTATCAATTTTCCACCCATTGGGCTACTCATTTTAGTACTTTGTACTGCATTTTGGGCCTATATGATGACTTTTTGTGAGCCCATAAGATAAAAAACGGGATTTTTTTTTTAATATTTGTGTGTGTGTGTGTTATATTATATAAGTTTGTGTATTGTATCTACTATACTATAAGAACGAATAAGCTAGCACGTCAAAAAATATGAACTTCCTCTTTTGCCCTTCACTACACCATAATTACTCATACATCTATCTATACGTCGTAAGGATATAATGATTTGTGTGAGGGTAAATCTGTAATTTTAGACAAATAATTACATTCAAGTCAACGTTTGTAATTTTATTTAATATAATAATGAGGTTTCAATCAACAATCTTGTGTCTAATTACATATGGGTCAACAATTTTTGGCATATTCATTATTCACTTAAAAAAAGTCAAAAAGTGGCTATTTTAGTGGCTATTTAGGAATTAGTCACTAATATTTACAATTTGGCCAACTTCTTCTCTCAAATGAGGTTTCAATCAACAATCTTGTGTCTAATTACATTTGGGTCAACAATTTTTGGGATATTTATTTTTCACTTCAAAAAAAGTAAAAAAAAAGTGGCTATTTTAGTGGCTATTTAGGAATTGGTCACTAATATTTACAATTTGGTCAACTTCTTCTCTCAAATTTAGGATTCATATATTGTAATATATGTCATTGCATTTGGGACATTTTGGTCAACTTCTTCTCAAAAATTTAAGTTCTGTGATATTTATACTTCACTTCAAAAAAGGTCAAATAAAGTGGCTATTTATGAATTGGTCACTAATATTTACATTTTGTTCAACTTTTTCCCTAAAATTTAGGATTTATAGATTGTATTCGAATATCAATTAAGGTCTAAAAACACATTAATGTCCTTTTTTAGGGGAAATACCCTACTTGTGTCATATATTTTTAGTGGTGCCTTATTAAGTACCTTTACTACTCATTTACAAGATAGTCAGAATTATCAACTTCTTCCGTAGGAAGAGTTTTAGATAAAATAGCTACATTTACAATTTCCTATTTAACCGTTTTAACATCTTATTATACACTTTTAACAACCACTTAACCACACGAAATGACACAATTAAATTTCCCGCTCAATGCGCAGGGCTCCAACTAGTATATATATAAGTATATATATATATATCTGTATGTATATAATACATCCTAGTTATTTTATAAAAATAAAAAAAAGAAGAAAGAGAACAAGAGAGAAATGTAATGACCCTGGTGTTGTGGGCGGACTACTGTAGGTGCTTTTGTGGTTGTAGTAAGTGTTGGCAGGCTATATACTATGGGAAGTTCGTCCCACATCGCCTAGGTGTGGAAAAGTAATGTGTTATATATGTGTGATTTCAAGTCTCCCCAGTAAGAGGCCTTTTGGGCAATGGCCCAAGAACAAAACTGTGAGGGCTTAGATCCAAAGTAGACAATATCTTACTGAGCGAGACTTGGGTCATGACAAAATGGTATCAGAGCTAGACCCAGCCGGAAGTGTGCCAACGCGAACGTTGGGCCCTAAGGGGGGTGAAATGTAACGATCCTGATGTTGTGGGCGGGCTGCTGTAGATGCCTTTGTGGCTGCAGTAAGTGCTGGCAAGCTACACACTATGGAAAGTTCGTCCCACATCGCCTGGGTGTGGAAAAATAATGTTCTATATATATATATGTGTGGTTTCAAGTATCCCAAGTAAGAGGCATTTTGGACAGTGGCCCAAGAACAAAATTATGAGTACTTAGACCCAAAGCATACAATATCTTATTGAGCGACACTTGAATCGTGATAAGAGGGGGAAGAAGTTGAAGGGTTAGGGGGTATAGTGCCCATAATGGTGGCCGACAGTGGGGGAAGGGTTTGTGACCCCTTTTTTCTGCTCTGTTTTCTCTCTCTCTCTCTAACTTAATTTTTTTTTCCTTCTTCTTTTCTCTCTCCCTCTCTCTTCATCTGATTCTCTCTCTCTCCCTCTCCTATTTTAGGTAAACTCTTTTCTCTCTCTTCTGATCTCTCTCTCTCTCTCGTTTGTGAGACAATCGCATATATACATATAAATGCACGTGTGTATGTTTGTATTTTTAGATTTGCTTTTCCTTGATTCTTCTTTCTTGTCTCCAAATCCATTGGCTTCTTCACTCCTTCTTTTTTGTTTTCAGAGAACCACATGCTCTCTCTCCGTATATATATGTACCATATGTATAGCACGCACTCTGATCACATTTTTTTCTTCTTTCTTTGATTTTTCTTTCTTTTTTTTTTTTTTTTAAGAGATATCTATCACATGGACGTGTACTTGACTACCTTAGGTGGTAGTCCTTTGCCCCTTGGGGGTTTTGCCGGCTACTTGGCCATTTCAAAAAAATATTTCTCTTCTTTTTTTTTTTCTTGTTTTTTTCAAGTAAAGAATGATGAATGATAAATAATGAAAAATGAAATGAAGGTTCTTTTTTTTTTTTTTTTTTTTTTTTTGAGGAATGTTATGCCTCTCAAATTTAAATCCAAATTCTCTCCCAAAAGATGCCCATTGATAATTATGGAATTACTTCAACATTCTCTAATCAGAACCCAGTAAGCCCACTTCCACATCATTGGAGATGAGAATTTACGAAGCATTGCATCACTCTTTTTTTTTCTTCTTAAAAGTAAGAAAAATAGGATTAAACAATAAAAAATATCCAGATATTTTGTACACGCACCTGCACTTTTTCGAATTCCCGAAAAGTAGCGCAGCCAAGATTTGGACCGCCACATCTCCTAGATAAACGCAGAATTTTGATGTAAAAATGGGATTTTTCAAACGCTGTTTGGTGCGGATTCGACATCAATTTGTGCTAAAAACGTTCGATAATGTACTTTTTCCGGAATTTGGATTCAGAATGGGACGAGATTACAGGGATCTCTTTGTCTCGATGTAAAAAATATTTTGGTCTAGTTCAAAAATAGTACAGATGCTACAAACTCAAAGAATAGAGCTTTCCAACGATTTAACAATGTAAATTGACACATCAGTGGGCGTTCTTACCACAGTTTTCTGACTTTCATCATCGGATGGCGATGAAATTTCTGGCAGTCCTTCATTTTGACAAATGTGAATTTTTGGTACCATCTCTGAGCCTTCGAGAGCTGTCTAGTGACGAAACAAAATTTTCCCGTTTGAAATCAACGCCTAATAAAGTAACTTTTCCGTATCCAATGTTGGATTGTGATGAAATTTTAGGCACTCGTCGGTTTTAGCACGTACTTCAATTCTGGCATGAAAAATGTCTGCTCCGACCTGCGAAATGCCAAAAAAGTAAATATGTCTCTCTTTTGCAAATCACAGATTCTTGAAACTTCAAAATGCAATCTTTTCTTCGTATGTGGTCCGATTTTGACGATTCGAAGTCCAGGGACCCTGTATTGACAAGCTCTTCATATCCGTCGTACTCGATTCAAGTTATCGATATATTTTTCTTGGGATAAGCAAAAGGTGGATTAGGGTACAAATAGTATTGTAATATGTATATTAGCATGGACCATTATGTAAAAGTTATTATATTGAAGGGGGCAATACATAAGTTAATTTTAAAATTTAACGATAAACATACATACTCAATTTATTCAAAACTTTTGTCGGGGCCAAATATATGTAATATAATTATTACAAATTTATAGGGTAAAATTATCAAAGTTGGCTAAAATCTGTCGGGGCCATGGCCCCTGCTTATCTATACTATGCTCCGCCCCTGCCTATAGAGATAGATTGATCATATGTCATCTTATTCATCATCCTCCATCTACATGCCCACAAAGAAGAGATCGCATGACGGACGTAATGGGAAAAATTGAAAAGAAGAGACTGCATCACATAATCTTTAATAGATACGCGTACACATATAGAGGGAGACTGGCTGATGACGCTTCAATGATCTGGGAGAGGTGATGAGGCACAGTAAGAGAGTAGGAGTGGATATTGTGTGACACCTGCTCCGGCGAATTATTTTAATTATATTTAGCATGCATTATTAATCATTTAATGATGATTTGAATATATGTGTGATGTGGGTATTAACCTACTAAGTTGATTATGGGCGTCCAAGTAAGAACCCAGATGTAGCCAATGTGGCAGTCCTGAATTGAGACATGTGTTGAGAGGTCTTTGCTTGATGGGACAGTGATGTGGATACCTGTGTGATGGGACAGTGATGTGGAATCACCTTACATGCTTAAATGTTTATTAAGGGCATATGTGAAATATTTTAATATTGTCTTAAGAATATATGTTGCTTATTAGGGACCACTTTTGTGGTCAATTTGGGAAACTTTTGTGAGTGTGAATTGGACACGTTGCATAATTAGTAGGTTAATTAGCAACTTCATAATATTATATGAGACCATTTATGGGACCCATACGAGACATAAACAAACACTCACTTAAGGTTGGGATAGTTTTAATGTAGTTTTATAACTTTTAGGGGTGTAATTATAATAAATCGGAAGATTGGGGGATGTATTAATAATTCACATAAAGGGTTGTTACATGCAAGCAACACATGGAGAGGTGACTCATATCACCTTCACCCTCTTCCTCTACAACAAATCGTCGATCGATCGATCGATTGATCGATCGATCGAGAGAGAGAGAGAGAGAGAGAGAGAGAGAGAGAGAGAGAGAGGCTTGAGAGCTTGTCGTTCTCGATGCCGATTAATGCACCATTTTCAAAATGAAACACATATTCGGACTCCTGGAGGTGAGTCTAACACGTTAGTACCCATTTGGTTGAGTTCTGTGACATTTTTTCTGCGACCCATTTTGGGATTTTCATTTACAATTCACAATTTTTGTATAGGATTTGTACCGGAGGTTAGATGATCTATAATCTTGAATTTTGGATAAATTCTTGTTTTAGTTCACTCTTGTGATGATTAGCATGTCTATTTAGCTTAAATATCACATGTATAGCTTGATTAGTGAATTCATGGTGTAGAACTGCGTCGAATCGGTTAGTAAGGCATAGTTGTGTGCTTTTATGATGTGATGTTTATGTGAGCATGTTGAGTTGCCTAATTGGGTCAATGGGGTACTTGTGCTTGTCATCATGTTTGTTGGATTATGAGCTACCAGAGGCTTTTGGGTATTGCACTTCTGAAGGAGAGAGGCATGGGTGCCTTGTCAAGACCCAAATTTTCATTATTAAAATTCGTAAAATATCAGCATATTTTTATGTTTTAGCCAATCAACCTTAGACATGTGTTAAAACATCATTGGTCTTTCACCTAACTAACTAATTTACATGCAAATGAGCTAATTAGGAGAGTTTTTCCCAACACAACCATAACTCCTTTATCATCAAACGGATGTATTTGCACATATTACATATCTATATCACACACACTATATAAATGTTAAAACTTCAATTAATGAAGCATAACTTCATTACACCCCGTTAATATGTTTTTGTTTCTACTAATGTTTCTTTAGTTATTAAACCGATTCATTTACTATCTTTGCTTCATTTACTAATACACGTGAAAGTTAATGTGATACAACCTCACCTCACATTATAAAAAAGCAAAGAGAGACATACGTATTTGCTCAGCTCATGAAAAGAGAGAGTTAGGGAGTTAAAGGGAGAGAGAAGTATTTATGAGAAAGAGAATGTGTGTGTTTTAGGAGAAAAGCAGAGAGTTCAAGAGAGTTCATCATAAATTCATATGTGCTCTAAAAGTTGGTCATATTGAGGATAAAATACTAGACTAGTGGTGATGGTTCTAGTGGTGAAGGAAGTTACACCCAATTACAGATTTCAAACTCCATCACAGTCAGTGGGACTTGAAGGTTAATTTTAAAAGAAATTCTTTAACCACCTAAACTACCAAGGTGAGTGATCATTTTACCTTTTACTGATTCAACTCCTCACGAGTGAATCTTTTCCTATTACTTGAACAAGTTTTATTCTAATTATGAAATCGTTATTCTTATATTTGTTTTGGAACACTTCAATTCGTTCCACTGAAAGAGGCTATCTTATTTGATATTATTGTAAGTTCCATATTTCATTGATTCAAATGTCAACTACCACCATTCTACGTGATTATATATTGGTTCTATTAAGAACTTACGAGCCCCTATGTGGGATGATCCTTATTGGATCTATGAGTGGCCCCAAAGTTGGCTGACCCTCCTTATTGGGTCTACGAGTGCTTCTGATCAGTTAGCTATTGCAGTATATATATATGTATGAGTACGTGAATGGGTGGTTGGTAATCTGACCTTCTAAAAATGTATTCGTTATACCTATCCTGATGATATTCTACTCTCTTGATATATTGATTGTTATGATTATCTTATTTACCGTTGATATACAGATTTCTCTTTATGTTCATCATCCAGGATTACGATTATTTCACTGAGTCTTTTACTCACACTCTCCAAATCTTTCTAACCCCTTTCAGGTGATGAAAAGTATAAGAAGGTGGGAGATAACCTGGTTGAGGAAGACATATAGAAGAAGAAGAACTTAAAATACTAGCTACCAAGCTAAATAATATGAGTAATTCCAATAGAATTCTCAAAGGCAATATTTAAAGGCTCAAGTTAGCCAATCATAATATTATGTAATAAATTTGGAATGACTTGTAATATTATGGTCTTCATGACCTATATTTGTAATAAAATTTAATTATGTTGCTTCCGTTAGTCTCTGAACAAGTTATGAGGCCTTGGTGGCCGGTCACGCACCTTAAATCCACCAATTGGGTTTTGGGGCGTGACAAACTTGGTATCAGAGCAATAGTTCTAGGGCCATTTGAAAGCCTTAACTATTTAGTAGGACCGTACGCTAAATACCTATACTTAGGTATGGTAAATTCTATTTGGATCTAAATATAAGGTAAGAAATACTACTAATTACATTATTGTTATGTAGTCAGAGAAGTACTAACAAGGAGTAAGCTAAACCAACATGGATGAAGCAGCGAATGCTAGATTTGAACGTGTCGAACAAATCATCGAAGGACTGGCTTATGCTGCCCAAGATAGAGTAGCTAATTCTGAGGATAGTGGCAATGGAAGTAAAAATAATGGACACCGGGGAATGCATATAACGGTGGAACAATTTCAGAAACTATGACCACCAACTTTTGATGGTAGTGCAGACCCTACTAAGGCTGAAGCATGGGTTCGTCGGATGGAAAAGATTTTCAAAGTCTTTCCATGTCCCGAGGAAGAGAAGGTGAAGTATGCCACCTTTACTTTTGTAGGGGAGGCGGATCATTGGTGGACTACAATGGAGGAAAGCGAGCCCGAGATGAGCTGGCAACGATTCTTGGAGGTATTCTATGGTATGTACTTCCCAGACTCTATGAAGGATCAAAAGGCTAAGGATTTCATGAACCTGAAGCAGGGAAACATGACGGTGCTCCAATATGCTACGGAGTTCTCTACCTTATCCCGTTTTTCCATGTATCTAATCCCTACAGAGGAGAAAAAGGCAAAAAAATTTGAAGATGGCCTGCAAATCCACATACGCAGTAAGGTGGAAATGTTCAAACTCAAGTTATACAAGGAGGTGCTGGACCGTGCTCTTGTGGCTGAAAGAACAAGCTTGGAACTTCAGAAAAATAGAGACAATTTTAAAAGACAATCAAGTAACTAGGGAAAAGGACAAGGAATTACCAAGAGACAATTCACGGGAACGTCTAGTGCAGGTTCTAACTCTCAGAACAAGAGTAGACCACAGGGTGGAACCATACCTCCATGCAAAACATGTGGGAAGATGCATTGGGGTATCTGTCGACTGAGTACAGGAGCATGCTACAAATGTGGGGAAATTGGTCATATGATCCGAGAATGCCCAGCGTGGAAGACTTGGAAGGAAGTTGTACCAGTTGCCACCCCAACCAACCAACGTCCGGCTCAAAATCAGGGGAACCAAGGGAAGAATCAACAACGCCAGGGGCGTGTATTTGCCTTAGTCCCAAGTGGCGAGGCTACAACTGATACTGTGGTGGCAGGTACTATTTCTATTTGTGGTATTGATGCTCGTACGCTTATGGACTCAGGATCTACTCTTTCATTTGTATCACCATATTTTGCCTCAAAATTTAATGAGACACCAGAGCCTTTAGGTTATGACCTATCCGTCGTTACTCCCTCTGGAAATTCTATGATTGGTACCTTAGTGTATCGATCCTGCAACATCATAATAAGTAATGTGCCATTACTTGTAGACCTGATACCTTAGAGATTCAAGGTTTTGATGTCATCTTAGGCATGGATTGGTTATCTTCAGTATATGCTACTATCGATTGCGTTATAAAGAGAGTCATTTTCCAAATTCCTGATCGACCAGACTTCTCTTTTGAAGGAAATGGTGCAATGTTACCGCCTACGTGTCTTATCTCTTCCATGAAAGCCAATGAATTACTTAGGAAAGGATGTCAAGGTTATCTCTGTACCATTCTAGAAGATTCACCTGTAGAAGTAACTCTGGAAGATATCCAAGTGGTAAGGGAATTTCCAAATGTCTTTCCAGATGACTTGCCCAACATTCTGATCGATAGAGAAATTGAATTCACTATTGATCTCGTTCCACATACCCAACCAATATCGAAGACCCCTTACTGTATGGCTCCAGTGGAACTGACAGAGTTAAAAACACAGTTACAAGAATTGTTTGATAAAGGTTTTATTAGACCTAGCACTTCTCCCTGGGGTGCACCTGTCCTATTTGTGAAGAAGAAAGACGGGACTATGAGGTTATGTGTCGATTACCGCGAGTTGAACAAGGTAATGATAAAGAATCGATATCCTCTTCCAAGGATTGACGATCTATTCGATCAATTACAAGGAGCACAAGTGTTCTCAAAGATTGACCTGAGATCAGGTTACCATCAATTGAAGATTAAAGCAGAAGATGTAGAAAAGACGGCTTTTCGAACTCGATATGGTCATTATGAATTCCTAGTAATGCCTTTTGGTGTTACTAATGCTCCTGCTGCATTCATGGATTTGATGAATCGAGTGTTCAAACCCTATCTCGATGATTTTGTAATAGTATTCATCGATGATATCCTTATCTATTCTAAGAGTCTTGAGGAGCATGAACGTCATTTGAGGACGATACTACAGACATTGAGAGATCGTCAATTGTTTGCCAAATTCAAGAAATGTGATTTCTGGCTTCCAAAGATTTCTTTCTTGGGGCATGTGATCTCAAAAGAAGGCGTATCAGTTGATCCACAGAAGGTGGAGGCAGTTATGTCTTGGTCGAGACCAACAACTGTGACAGAAGTACGTAGTTTCCTAGGTTTGGCGGGATATTACCGAAGATTTGTCAAAGACTTCTCCAAGATAGCCGGGCCAATGACTCAATTGACGCAGAAGGGCATACCTTTTGAATGGACAGATGATCGTGAGCAATGTTTCCAAGAGTTGAAAAACAGATTGGTTTCTGCACCAATTTTAAGCATGCCTACTGGACAAGGTGGGTTCGTGATCTATAATGATGCTTCCCATCGAGGGTTTGGATGTGTTCTAATGCAACATGGTAAAGTTATTGCATATGCATCCTGACAGATCAAAATTCATGAAAAGAACTACCCTACTCACGACTTGGAACTAGCCGCTGTGGTGTTCGCCTTAAAGATTTGGCGTCATTACCTATATGGTGAAAGATGTGAGATTTTTACTGATCACAAGAGTTTAAAGTATCTATTCTCTCAGAAGGAACTGAATATGAGGCAACGAAGTGGCTTGAGTTGATGAAAGACTACGATCTTGATATCCAATATCATCCCGGCAAGGCTAATGTTGTAGCTGATGCTTTAAGTCGAAAATCTTCAGGAAATCTGGCTTACTTGCTCACTACACAACAACAATTGATTGAAGACTTTTATAGATTAGAAATCGAATTTACCTCCCGTCATTGCAATGGAATATTAGCAGCTCTTTCTGCAAAACCAACAGTCATCAATGAGGTGAAAGAAGCTCAAATGCAAGACAACTACCTAAACAAGATTTCTAAGGAGATACCAGAAGGGAAAAGACCTGAATTTATATCACGAGACGGTATTCTACTGTATCAGGACCGTATCTGTGTACCAAACCTTCCTGAGATTAAAAGAAGAGTAATGGAAGAAGCACATTCTTCTAGATTTGCAGTACACCCAGGTAGTACTAAAATGTACCAAGATATGAAAAAATACTTATGGTGGCCCAACATGAAAAGAGAAATCGCTGACTTTGTATCACGTTGTCTGCATTGTCAACAAGTTAAGGCAGAGCATCAACGACCGGGTGGAGTTCTTCAATCACTTCCTATCCCAGAGTGGAAATGGGAGCATATCACCATGGACTTTGAGTTGGACTACCACGATCTTCGAAGAAAAATGACGCTATTTGGGTAATTGTTGACAGATTGACAAAATCAGCTCATTTTCTACTAGTCAAAGTCACTCATTCACTAGAAAAGTTAGCAGCATTGTATATTGATGAGATTATCAGGCTTCATGGTACACCGATTACTATAGTTTCTGATAGAGATCCAAGATTTGTATCACGATTTTGGAAGAGTTTACAAAGAGCTTTGGGAACTACTCTTAACTTCAGCACCGCTTTTCACCCTCAAACGGATGGACAATCTGAGTGAGTAATTCAAATTTTGGAGGATATGCTTCGACTTAGTGTTCTAGATTTCAGAGGTAGCTGGGAAGAACACCTATCTTTAGTAGAATTTGCATATAATAAC
Source organism: Hydrangea macrophylla (assembly GCA_033977485.1). Taxonomy (NCBI): domain Eukaryota; kingdom Viridiplantae; phylum Streptophyta; class Magnoliopsida; order Cornales; family Hydrangeaceae; genus Hydrangea; species Hydrangea macrophylla. The sequence goes on from CM066989.1 coordinate 32,018,025, forward strand.
AGTTTTCAAGCTAGCATTGGCATGGCACCGTATGAAGCACTTTATGGAAGAAAGTGTTGATCTCCTATATGTTGGACCGAGGTTGGTGAAAGAAAAATTTTGGGACCAGAGATTGTTCAGCTAATGACAGAAAAGATTCAACTCATTCGTCAACAGCTTCAGACAGCATAAAGCAGGCACAAGAGTTATGCAGATACACATAGAAGAGATCTAGAGTTTGAGAAAGGTGATCATGTGTTTCTCAAAGTTTCACCTTCAAAGGGCATAGTTCATTTTGTCAGGAAGGGTAAACTCAATCCTCATTATATTGGACCGTTTGAAATCTTAGATCGAGTTGGAGCTGTAGCTTATCGTTTGGCGTTACCTCCGGATCTGTCTAACGTTCATAACGTATTTCATGTGTCTATGCTTCATCGTTATATATCAGATCCCAGCCATGTATTAGCCTACGAACCTTTGGATGTGCGAGAAGATCTTACCTACGTGGAACAACCAGTTCAAATTCTGGATCATCGTGACCAAGTTCTGAGGACTAAGGTCATTTCGTTAGTTAAGGTCCTTTGGCGAAATCACGTAGTAGAAGAAGCTACGTGGGAAAGAGAAGATGAGATGCAAACCAAATACCCACAACTTTTCAATTAATAAGGTAAGTTAAGTTTGGGGACCAAACTTTCTTAAGTAGGGGAGAATGTCAAGACCCAAATTTTCATTATTAAAATTCGTAAAATATCAGCATATTTTTATGTTTTAGCCAATCAACCTTAGACATGTGTTAAAACATCATTGGTCTTTCACCTAACTAACTAATTTACATGCAAATGAGCTAATTAGGAGAGTTTTTCCCAACACGACCATAACTCCTTTATCATCAAACGGATGTATTTGCACATATTACATATCTATATCACACACACTATATAAATGTTAAAACTTCAATTAATGAAGCATACCTTCATTACACCCCGTTAATATGTTTTTGTTTCTACTAATGTTTCTTTAGTTATTAAACCGATTCATTTACTATCTTTGCTTCATTTACTAATACACGTGAAAGTTAATGTGATACAACCTCACCTCATATTATAAAAAAGCAAAGAGAGACATACGTATTTGCTCAGCTCATGAAAAGAGAGAGTTAGAGAGTTAAAGGGAGAATGAATTGACTCGAGTCCGAAAGGCTCCGATTTTGAGAAGATGAGTTGATTTCGAGTTTGAATGACTCCAAAATTTTGGAAATTGATTTGGTTCGAGCTTGATTGGCTCCGATTCTTTGGAAATTTGTTAAATTAGAACCTGATTAACTCCAATTTTGGAAAATTAAATAAATTGGAGTAAGTTTGAAGTTTAATCTGATTAAGAGTCTGATTGATTCTGGGATTTGCGGAAGCATGTATTCAACCGAAGTCTAATTGACTCTGAACTTTGAAACATGATTTAACTTAAGCCTAATTGGCTCCAATTCTTTGAAAATTGATTCGATTTGAGCCTGATTGGCTCTGATTCTTTAAAAATTGATTTGCTTTGAGCCCGATTGGCTCCGATTCTTTAAAAAATTGATTTGATTTGAGCCAGATTGGCTCTGATTCCTTGAAAATAGATTTGAATTGAGCCTGATTGGCTTTGACTCTTTGAAAGTTGGTTTAATTTGAGCCTGATTGGCTCCAATTCTTTGAAAATTGATTCGAATTGAGCCTGATTGGCTCTGATTCTTTGAAAATTGATTCGAATTGAGCCTGATTGGCTCCGATTCTTTGAAAATAGATTTGAATTGAGCCTAATTGGTTTCAACTCTTTGGAATTTGATTTGATATGAGAGTCTTGTTTGATTCTGGAACTTTGAAAATTGATTTGATTCGACTCCAGGTTAGGAGAAAATTCAGCCGACTTTAATATGATTGATCTTCGATTTCGAAAATTAAAAGCGAATATGAATCCAAGTGTTTCCAGGTTTAGGAAAGTTAATTCGAAATTTAATCAGCTCCTAAAAGTTAGGAATTATGAATTGAACCAAGTCAACTTTGATTTTACTTGGTGAGGCAGTAAATTTGCATCTCATCTTCCAGCGTGCTACCTGATTCGGCTTAGCCGATCAGATGATTTTGGAAGATTATGGAGCGTAAGGCGTAGAGCGGCTCAATCTTTCAGCGTGCTACCTGATTCAACTTAGTCGATCAGATGATTTTGGAAGATTATGGAGCGTAAGGCGTAGAGAGGCTCAATCTTTCAGCGTGCTACCTGATTCAACTTAGTCGATCAGATGATTTTTGGAAGATTATGGAGCGTAAGGCGTAGAGCGGCTCAATCTTTCAGCGTGCTACCTAATTCGGCTTAGCCGATCAGATGATTTTGGAAGATTATGGAGCGTAAGGCATGAAGCGGCTCAATCTTTCAGCGTGCTACCTTATTCGACTTAGTCGATCAGATGATTTTGGAAGATTATGGAGCGTAAGGCATAGAGCGGCTCAATCTTTCAGCGTGCTACCTGATTCGGCTTAGCCGATCAGATGATTTTGGAAGATTATGGAGCGTAAGGCATAGAGCGGCTCAATCTTTCATCGTGCTACCTGATTCGACTTAGTCGATCAGATGATTTTGGAAGATTATGGAGCGTAAGGCATAGAGCGGCTCAATCTTTCAGCGTGCTACCTGATTCGGCTTAGTCGATCAGATGATTTGATTTTGGAAGATTATGGAGCGTAAGGCAAAGAGCGGCTCAATCTTTCAGCGTGCTACCTGATTCGACTTAGTCGATCAGATGATTTGATTTTGAGAGATTATGGAGCGTAAGGCATAGAGCGGCTCAATCTTTCAGCGTGCTACCTGATTCAACTTAGTCGATCAGATGATTTGATTTTGGAAGATTATGGAGCGTAAGGCATAGAGCGGCTCAATCTTTCAGCGTGCTACCTGATTCGACTTACTCGATCAGATGATTTGATTTTGAGAGATTATTGTGTGTAAGGCGTAGAGCGGCTCAATCTTTCAGCGTGCTACCTGATTCGACTTAGTCGATCAGATGATTTTGGAAGATTATGGAGCGTAAGGCATAGAGCGGCTCAATCTTCCAGCGTGCTACCTTATTCGACTTAGTCGATCAGATGATTTTGGAAGATTATGGAGCGTAAGGCATAGAGCGGCTCAATCTTCCAGCGTGCTACCTGATTCGACTTAGTCGATCAGATGATTTTGGAAGATTATGGAGCGTAAGGCGTAGAGCGGCTCAATCTCTCCGTGAGCTACTTGATTCGACTATGGAGCGTAAGGCGTGATGCGGCTCAGTCAAATCAGACAATTCTCAAAACTCGCATAGAGCATGCACGTGTATACATCAATCATGATGTTCCTAGAGTAGGATAATATCATAATAGGATAATTCAACGTATATGGTGCATTTCTGATAATAGGAAAAGCAACGTGACTCGGGATCATCACGTTTGGGAGCATAAGACACAAATTTGCATGAGCATGTGCATCACGATAAGATAGGAGCATTCATCCGTGTGATTATTTGCATTTGTATGCGTTATCCCTTACCCGAACTACGTCCTGGTCTGATTCCCGTTGGGATACGTAGGCAGCTCACCATCGAGCACGACCAGCACCGACCGTCTCCGCAAATGTTTTTGCAACGCGTTTTGTTTTTACCTAAGTTCAATAGCCCGGTCAAAGGCTTGTCTTCACACAGGCTTCGACATTCACTTGTGATACGCGTTGCTTCACAAGCTCTGCCGAAGAGGGGCAATCTGTAGACACCCCAATTTGACCAGACTATTAAACTTAGGGGGATTTACCTCTGGAGATCAATGATGAATGTGTCTCGACGAAATCAAGACTCTTACAAGCAATCTGACTCTCTTCCTAGAAGAATCTCGGTTCAAAATCACCATTTTCAGCCAAAAGACCAAAATTCTCATCTACTCGTCACCTTGTAGACCATGAGTTTTGAACACGTATAGGAATACGGCAATGTTCTCGGAGCATCTTAAAATCATTTTCAAAAAGAGAGTAATTCAGCATGAACCCTGAAAGAAAAAGTCAACAGTTGACCCAGTGAAAAGTCAACGGGTCAAAAGGGAGTCAATCGTAAAATTTTCGAATTTCAAGATGAAAAGTCCCGGTAATTGTTCATTGGGTCTCCCTTATGCTAGAAATGATTTTTTAGAATTTTTAAATGAAAGGAATCATGGTGAAATTGAAAGGCTTTTAAGAAGAATCGTGCAGAAAATCGAAATTTTGCCTTCGGAGGGAGAGTTGACTTTTTTTTCCTTGAGGATTTTGATTTTCTAGATATTTTTATTGAATCCAAATGGGGGGTATTTCCTTAATTACATTTAATGTCTTAAGTAAATACATTTACTTAAATGACATGAAATGAAATTAAGGTGCTGAATTGCTGTGAATAGTGCTGGATTGCTGTGCAGCGGCACTCAAAGTGCCCGAACGGCAGTCAGTGAATGCCGCTGCGGCACTCAGTGAATGCCGTCCGGCATTCAGAGAGTGCCGTCCGGCATTCAGAGAGTGCCGCGCGGCACTCAGAGAGTGCCGTTTCATCTCATCGAGTGCCGGCCTGGGCTAATTTGCATTTTTAAGTCAAAATTCTTTTTCAATCTTTGATCAAATGAATGCACCAAACGATGCCGTTTTTTGTGTACGTGTTTACTACTCCTAGGTCATGCAAACCATGCTCCCACCATCCCTAATTGACCTATCTACCCTTATCTTAGCCCCTAAGATAATGAAAGTCTATAAAAGCCCCATTTTCTCTCATTTTTTGGGGGTTGGAGACTTGAATCTTGAGAGAGAGACTTGAATCTAAAAGAGAGAGGCTGAATTTTGAAGATAGAGTTTGTTCTTAGAGAAATATAGAGAGAGAAACCCCAAGACCCCATAAAAATCTTACCCAATTCATCCAAATACCTCAAATCTCCATTGAAGAACCTTGAAGCTTCAAGGAAGAAGAAGAAGAGCATTGCTTGTAAGGCTTGGATCTCTCCAAATCAATCAAATCCTGAGAAGATCTAGAGGTTAAATCCTTATCCCTATACTTATTATATATAATTCAATCACAATTCATAGATCTAGGACTTTTACACATTTTCAAAACCTCTCTTCCCACCTCATTTCATCACACACCACATAGAATTGTGATTGAATTCCTACTTGCTTTCATTGATTTGGATCTAAATAAGAGCCTTAGGTTTAAAATAAAACTAGTTTGTGAAGGGATCTTCACTTGGTTTTCTTCAAGTAAACTTTGATTATATTTCTCTTTGTCTCTATTTTTCTTTTGAGATCCATGAGATCTTTAATATCTCATTGGATCCTCTTGAGTTTGATCATCTAGTTCCCTATGATCCTATGATTTATATGGAGACTAAGGTTGATCATGGTCATATCTACCCATAGTTGGTGAAGATTCAAGTCTTAACCCATGACTTGAACCTCCTCATTAAGAATCTTATGGAATTCATTCAATATTCCATAGAGGTTCATGTAGAAATAAATCTATATTCTCCAAGGACCATTAATTTGGGAGGAGAGTTAAATCTATATTCTCCAAGGACCATTAACTTGAGAGGAGAATAAATTGACTCTATATTCTTCCATGACCATGTATTTGAGAGAAGAATTGGGTGTAGATCTTCATAGTCTATATTTAAAATAAGTAAGACCTTAGGATTTTCTTGATAGATCTCCAACTATGAGATCTATGATAAGGATCCATCAAGGTTAAATCTATGAACATCTTACTATGTCATTAATTTGTCCCAATAATCACAACCATGCTTGATTCTAGTCCTTTGTAGGATCACGGATCAAGTTGGTTTTAAGATATGAACATTAATTCAACATTGGTGCAGTGAATCCTTAAATCCTCTGTGATCAAAGATTTTTCATTAAATCATGGTCCATTGGAATGGGATGAGACCAATTGGAGAATGTTCATAACTCATATGAGTACCTCTGTGATTGTTGTTTTGATAATATTCCATACTTAGGATGGTTTGGTCTTATGATTTCCAAGCAAGCAACTCTCTGTCCAAAATTTCAGAACAGCAAACCGGTTTTAAAATTGATAGATCAGAGCTCTAACCAAGTTTTCATGACCTTTAATAATTTTTTCTAAGAACCTTAATGTGTTAGGAAGGTTCCCTAAAAAGAATGAAGCAATTCGGATTTGTTTGCTATTTTTAAAAAATCATACAAGATCTCTGGACAGAGAGTTGTAAAATCCTGAGTGAGGTCTAGTATTTTCCGTATTCCCGGAGATCTAACCGTTGAAACCTCGATTTTCTTTTTGGGTTAGAAACTAGACTTACAGAGGCATAACATATCCAAAAATCATTAAGATCCAACCGTTGAAAGTATTTGATTCCTATTTTTGAATGTCTGGTCTGCTCTCTGTAAATCACAAAAAACTGCTACTGTTTTTGTCTAATCTTGTTTATTTCAACTCAAATAGTCTCCTAATGGCTTAGGACTCAAACCATGTTTTGAATAATGATAATTTAGATTAAACCCAGAGGCTTAGGGATCCAAATTAGTGAATAAATTCATGTCCCATTCTTGTTCATATTCATGCATTCATTCATACATGTTAATATTCATAAGTAGGACTTATCTCTTGTCTAAGATGTATCTAATTGAACATGACTTAGGATTTACTTATTTATGATATTATATCATGTCTAAGGCATGTGTACTAACCTTTGTTTTGTAGCGCATTTGAGGTACAATTCCTCAACTCTTCTCTAGTTTAATTCCATTCTTTGATTTATATTGATTTTCGACTCCATGTGCGACACCTTAGCCTAGGTTTTGCCTTATGTGTATATATGTGTTAGAGACCTTTCTTAGATTTATTTTGTTCTCGCATGCATTGCACGTTTGATATTCGCGGCTGGATCCCGGGTATGTTTTCTAGTTCTCTATTGCATATCATGTTGTTTGCTACTTGTATTACGTGGCTTATGAATGATATTTTGTCGTTAGCAATTTTACTCCATTTCCAACATGCTTGTGTGATGTATATGTATATATGTATTAATTGAGGGCATGCTTAGATCAATAATTTGATTAATAAGGATGTTGAGTAGAGGCCTATCGTGAGATAGGATGAAAGGGGGTGTTTTAGTCCGCCGGGCTCCTTCCCCTTTCATTCCATAATCCCCGGACCCAGTTTATCTTTGGTTTCGCAAAAGATCAGTTTGCTTTAAAATGGTTTCTTAATTTTCCTTTTAAAAATTAAGTGGCGACTCTTTGAATTTGAAAAATGTTTTAAAAGTAAACTTTGGAAAACCTGCGATATCCACACAATCTTGTATGGATTCATGTAAAGTTTACTCATGTGTTATGCCCATAATGTTTGGAGTATGTTTGTATGTGTGCTTGGGTTTATATTTGTTTTGGTTTGAGTTCCATAGTCTTTTGGTGCTTAGAATACTGTAGAGTTCCTCTGCTGCTAGAAGAAGTCGACCAAACCCCTGACTAGTCGACTGGATTCGCTATGGAAATCAAGTCTGGTTTTGTGTTAACAAAAGCAATCGACTTCATTTGCTTAAGTAGTTGACTGGATCGTCACTTTTCAAACTAGGCTCACTGGAATGTGAATATAGTCGACCGGATGGGTACCAGTCATCCATGCTTGACACCCCTCTTGCAACCTTAGTCGACTGGGTTGGGTTCAGTCAACTGGATTGGGTTACTTCCAAATCATGCTGACTGTAATCCTTAAAACAGTCGACCGAATGCCTGATCAGTGGACTGGATCTTTGATTTTCAAATGGTAATGCGTTTACATGGTTTAAAAGGGGATTTTTTTAAACCAAGTTCTTTATAGATATGAAAGAGCATGTAGGAGTTAAGTGCGAGACTTGGTGTGCCACGTGTCCTAGAATTATATGGGTGGTTCCGGGGTGTAACATATAGCTACGTTGGTGCCAGATGGATCATTTTGGAGAGAGTTTTTAGCTTAGCTTCTATGAGATATTTTAGACATATCTAATAGATATCTTCCTCTCTCTAAGTATACACATTTTTTTCCCTTGCATTCTCAAAGTACCCACTATCCATTAAATAAATTTTTCTTCGTGTTGTTACTGCTTACTCAAAGCATGCCTTTGAAGAGCATAGGTCACGTGCTACAATGAGGAGTTTTGTCATTTCAATGACCAAGGGCGGAGCTAGGAATTTTAATTAGGGGCTGGGATTGGATGGACGAGCATAGAGTGATGCTTGACTGATCGTATGTAATAACCCGTATTTTCATGATTACAAAAATGTAATTTTAAAATAATTAAAATCGTTGTGGGTAATTTCAAAACTATATTTCCATTGCTTGTTTTATTTTGAATTAGTAAGGAAAACTTAGTTGTGGTGCAAATATATTTTTGAGAGGTAAAAATATTTTGTTTTGGGTCAAAACATAATTTTTTTTTATATATATAAATAGAGAAATGCATGTCATAAGTGATGATGCCAAAAATTGGTAAGAGTAAAGTAAAGCAATTTAGGAGAGAGAGTGAGAGACTATTTTTTGTATGTGGTTCGGCCCTATTAATGAAGGTACCTACGTCCACGGGTGTGTCTGAGCACGTTCACTAGCAGATCACCGGCGGGCCTGGTGAGCCAACAAAGAGAGGCGACACTACCAGTAATACCGGCCGGGTGTATGCATATAATGGTGAATATTGTAGAGGTGCTGTGTAGACTAAAGAGTTGGCCGTCCCCTTCATGAGGGGTGAGAGGTCTCTTTTATAGATGTAAGAGACCTACTCATACATGGATAAGGAAATATAATCCTATTGATATAGATTGACACCAATCAAGTAAGTTTCCTAATTGTATTAGGATTGATTGACATTAATTGAGGGGGTTTCCTAATTGGATTAGGAAATAGATGCACTTTCCATTAGTCTTCTAGCTTGAGTAGGAAACTGCCCATAATTTTGGGTGTATCAGTTGCCCCCCATTTTCAAGATTGGCCAGATGCTATATCAGGGCAAGTTTGGAAATCAGTTTGATGTCACTTGCCACTGTCTGAGTGCTTGAGGAAGCTGCCTCGGGGCTTCTGAGCCTGGTGAGTCCTCGGGAACTGGCTGAGAGTTGAGACCCTGCCTAGCTCGGGAACTGTAGGTGCTCGGGAACTGACCGGGAGTTGAGACCCGGCCTAATTCGGAGTCTGTGAGTGCTCGGGAAGTGACCGAGAGTTGAGACTCGGCCTACTTCGGAGTCTTTTTTTTTGCTTGAGTTAGCTCCCAGGATGGTTATCTTCTGCCCGTAAACCTTCGTCAAGGCTGTGGGTAGAAAGATTTTACCATGTTGGAAAAGCCGACCTAAAGCGTACTGCTCTAGGGTCCTTTTTTATGTTAGCTCCCCAGGATGGTTGTCTTCCGCCCAGTTAGCCTTCGTCAAGACTGTTGGGAGAAGAGCTTGACCATGTTGGTGGAGCCGACCTAAATCACGGTGCTTTAGGGTCCTTTTGCTCCTCTATCGTCGGCCAACCTAAGAGATTTTAGTCACCTCTATCGTCGGTCTGGACCTAAGTGGAGTTAATGTCTCTGAGTACTGTAGGTGCTCGGGTTGTCCAAGATTTTGACTTAGTTATCCGCGAGGCCTGTAAATACCCGGTGTGATTACCTGTTTAGTTCACTACGCCATCTTGCCCCCCAAGCTTTCGCTAAGACGAGGGTCTTAAAGAGGCTATGATCTGTAGGTAACCGACCTGGAACATGGTGGTTGCAGGGTCTTTTGAAGCTTGCCATCGTTGGCCACCTAGGGGGTTTGCCCCCATCGTCGGTTGGACCTAAGCGAAGCCGGTGCCTCGGTCGTGACCCCGAGGTCTTTGGTGCCTGGGTTCGGAGCCCGAGGTCTTTTTGGTGCCTGAGTTCGGAGCTCGAGGTCTTTTGAGTGCCTGAGTTCGGAGCTCGAGGTCTTTTGAGTGCCTGGGTTCGGAGCCCGAGGTCTTTTGAGATGCCTCGGGGTTAGGCCCGAGGTCTTTGCATGCCTCGGGGTTAGGCCCGAGGACTTCGTAGATGCCTCGGGGTCATGCCCGAGGACTTTGTAGATGCCTCGGGGTCATGCCCGAGGACTTTGTATGAACTCTGACAATCGGTGGAGCCTTACGCGGTGATTAGGCAAGTACCACTGTAGTCGGGCTCATCTAGACCGATGGAGACAGGAGGTCGGATCAGGATCGTCAGGCTCCAGATTTTTCTGTGCTGGAGGCAAAGCCGGAACTGCTTGATCCTGACCGATGCGAACTGGAGGTAGGGTCGGGACTGTCGAACCATGCCTGTTGTGAGTTGGAGATCCGGTCGGGGCTGCCTGACCCGGACTGCTGTGAACCGGTAGTCGGGTCAAGACTGTCGAACCATGCTTGTTGTGAGCTGGAGGTCTGGTCGGGGCTGTCTGACCCGGACTGTTGTGAACCGGTGGTCGGGTCGGGATTGCCGGACTCAGACCGCTGTGAACTGTAAGAACTCCCGGGCTGATCTCGCTTTCGCTTACTTCTGGAGGACTCGTTGCTTTCTTGCCCGGTGTATTTGGTCTTCAGAAGCTCTTCAGTGTCAATATAGTTTCCAACCCTCTCAGAGAGCTCAACCAAAGTTTCCGGTCGGTTTCTGTGGAACGACGCGGCACACTTGGTGTGTTGAACTCCCGAGCAGAAGGCTATGATGGCGATTGTCTCGTTCAAATTGTGGATTTGAAGCTTCTGTTGGTTGAACCGGTCGGTGAACTCCTTGAGGGACTCATTACTCTGTTGTCTGACTGTCAGTAGTTGCATGTCTGGCTTCGGCCGCTCATGCATACCGGCGAACTGGTTGATGAAATGCTTGCTGAATTGTTTAAAGCTGTAGACCGATCGGGGCTCCAAGGAGTAGAACCACTGCATGGCCGGGCCTTTCAAAGTGCTAGGGAAGGCTAGGCAGTGTAATTCATCGGAGTTGGTGGCTAGGGCCATCTGAACCTTGTAGGTCCGGACGTGGTCGACCGGGCTTCCCGAGCCGTTGTATGAATCTAGCCGAGGCCGCTTGAATTTGCGCGGGATGGAGAACCTCGTGATCTGGCTGGAGAACGGTGACTCAGTCTCGGTATTGACTTGATTCGGAACATAGTTTTGACCAAGCTTTTTGGCCACTCCGTCGATCTGCTTCTGTAAGTCCTTGATTCGAGCTTCCACTCCTTCCCGACCGGTATCTGAGGAACTGGTCGGGTTGGTGGAAGAGGCTTCTTCTTCATGGCGGGGTGCTGTCCTCTGGGATCGGGCTCGGCTATAACCCCGGGTAACCGTTCGCTTAGGGACGACTCGGCTCTTGACCGAGTGACCCAAGACTGATTCCCGGGCCATATGCTCCTGCCTTTCCCCTCGGGCAGCAGGCCCACTGCTGACGTCTTTGACATCCTCAACACGGGACGGGTTGGCTCGGGCCCGTTGTCTGGTCAAGATCGGTTCTCGACCGTACGCAACGTTCCCGGGTCGTTTCCCGGCCATTGGAGGATTGCTTTGCTGGGCTAGCAGTGCTTCGATCTGTTGCTGGATTTGACGCTGGCCCTCCAAGAGTTGTGTGAGGGTTGCGGTGATTTGCTCAGATGTCAGGATTGCTGCAGTCGACGCCGGGGCCGAAGGAACATCCCGGTCAGACTGCTGCGCAGCCTTCTTTCCCTTCTTTGGTGGCATATTGATCAGTCAAGAATTTGTTGATGAGAAGAATTGTCGTTTCCCACAGACGGCGCCAAACTGATGATGCCAAAAATTGGTAAGAGTAAAGTAAAGCAATTTAGGAGAGAGAGAGAGAGAGAGAGTGAGAGACTATTTTTTGTATGTGGTTCGGCCCTGTTAATGAAGGTACCTACGTCCACGGGTGTGTCTGAGCACGTTCACTAGCAGATCACCGGCGGGCCTGGTGAGCCAACAAAGAGAGGCGACACTACCAGTAATACCGGCCGGGTGTATGCATATAATGGTGAATATTGTAGAGGTGCTGTGTAGACTAAAGAGTTGGCCGTCCCCTTCATGAGGGGTGAGAGGTCTCTTTTATAGATGTAAGAGACCTACTCATACATGGATAAGGAAATATAATCCTATTGATATAGATTGACACCAATCAAGTAAGTTTCCTAATTGTATTAGGATTGATTGACATTAATTGAGGGGGTTTCCTAATTGGATTAGGAAATAGATGCACTTTCCATTAGTCTTCTAGCTTGAGTAGGAAACTGCCCATAATTTTGGGTGTATCAATAAGTATTTAAACTGTATTTTCAAAGTCAAAATTGCATTTTTATAAAAACCGAAAAATTAATTTCTACGCAAAAGTTATTTTTCTATATTTTTATCTCGAACGGAAACACCGCGAAAATACTAGTTAACAAACGAAAACTGACCGCGCCGTGGCAGACTCCCACGAATCAGGGAATTTGCCATTAGATTACTATTTGTACTTGCAATCTCATAAATGAATCTAATCATCACCTTAGGCCATGTTGGGAATGTAAAATGTATGTGTCTTAATTTTAGCCCAAAAGCTAGTTTCCCAAACACTAAATTGGCCCCTAACAACTCTAGCAACTCCTACAAACTAAAATTCCAGCTTATTACGTAATGTATATATGTACAATCTGAATGTGTGAGATGTGACTTTATGTATAATTGTATGTATATATATAGTTTATTATTATTATTATTATTGTATTGTGAGGGGGAAGGCTCTTGGAGCCCAAGCAAGAGAATTGAGTTTATATAAACTCTCACACAACTGACAATTCGGGGCACTACACACAATTTGAGAGAAAAGGAGAAAACACAGAGAGTTATACACAGTGAGAGAAAAGCTTGAAACCCCATAGCCAAGCTTACTTGGATTCTTAATATTTGGTTTTTCTGCTCAACACATACAACTACGAATTAAGTGAGTATTCTTAACTCACTTATAATGTATTTCATGTGTCAATTTCTGCTTATATCACTTGAACTGAGAATCACCATTGATGAACTTGTTTTTGAAAATTTAAGCTTGAAAAAAATTATGAAACCAAAATCTGTTTTGTATGATAATTATGAAAGGTTTTAGTTTCTAAAATAAATTACAGTGAGTATTACTAATTCACTCTTGATGTAATCCATGCCCAATTTCTGTTTATATAATGTAGATTAAAACCTGCATGATGTACTGTTAGGAAATCCAGCTCACACAATATTTGTTTCCAGTTGTGCATGTTCCTAGTAACTATCACTGTTGTATCTTTGCTTAATGTTTTTTTTTTGGAAGGTGTATTATCAAGCTTTCTTTATTTCATCAATGTCAAAAGCTGCGATGTTAATTAATTACTACTAGATTGCTATACAAAGATTAGCAGCCAAAAAAAAAGAAGAAAGAAAAAAAAAACTGCTAGTTGTGAAAACATTTAAAATTAATTCCTCATTTGTACTTAAAAGTAATTTGTGGTTTCCACGTTGGATCTTATTTTTTTACACATCTCAAAACCTCATAAAAGCAATACCAAGTATCAACTTTGATGCTGTTTGTTCTCATTCCATGAGACCTCTTGAAAGTTAATCCCAGTTATATCTGAAATAAAAGTTGGGTTATATGCTATTTGGCTTGCGCCCTTGCTCGAGAGCGAAGTTTTTGACATAAAGGTTTAAATAATAATAATAATAATAATAATAATTTTGATTACAATAAATAAATGAATAAAAATAAAAAATATATATTTTTTGGAAAATCTTGGACAAAGGCCCGCACCCGCGGCCCGCGCGAGCGAGCCCTTGCACGAGCGACCCGCTCGCGCGACTGGGCATTTTTCCAGTTCTATCTATTTTTGTATAAGGAACTGTTTGGAAGAAGGTTTAAAGGTTTTTAAGGCACTGTTTAGGAAATGTGTTATGTCAGAATCTGTTTTTAAAATATTAAGTTAAAAAGACTCGAATTCGCATACGCTCGGTTGTTGTTACTTTCCAGTAATTATGTATCGTCGCATGAGTCATGTGACATACATGTTTTAGTCGAGTTGACATGCATGCGTGAGATGGTGAGTTGAGAAGAGTCGAGGGAATGTGTTATGTGAGTTGCGACCCTAATTATCCCAGGTCGATTATGATACGGCAGGTTAATTGGGAAGGATTGAGCCCAGGTTGACTCGGATACGGTAGACCAATCAGCGATGTGTTATAGCCTTAAATATCCCAAGTCGATTCGGATACGGCAGGTTAATTAAGAAGGACTGAGCCTAGGTCAATTCAGATGCGGAGGCCAGTTCAATCGTGTCCAGGCCGATTCAGATACGGTAGACCAATCAAGTTATTATAACCTTGAATGTCTAGGTACGCCCAGGCCGATTCGGATACGGTAGGCATATCGACAGACATTCTAAACCTAACGGTCGTGGGCCGGTGGTTCAGGGGAACCATTGTGTTGGGTCTTGTGGTCGAGGTAAAAGAGTCAGTGAGATGAGTGGGCTGCATTGTTTCATGCACGGTCACATGTCATATTATTTGAATATCGTTATGTTGATCTTCTATTTCTGTTTAAATGCGTTTCTAACATGTTGAATAATAAATATGGGAATAAAAAATGGTAAGGAAGCATGTTTTACATTACAAGCACATGTTTTTAATTCTCACCAGCTTCTTAAAGCTGACGACGTTGATGCGCCCTGGACATTCGTGTCTAGGTTTTTCAGGTTATGATCAGGCAAGACAGTATGACTATGCTAATTGAGAACATCTACCTGTGAAGAGAAAATTGGATATTACTGCTTATTTACTTAACTGAACTTGTAATAAGGATTGATGTAATAGATATTAATATTATTGCAAGGCGGGTTGTGCCTTAAGATTACTACGTGCTGTAATAATTATTATGATTGTAAAATTTTATAATTCTTGATTGCTCTTACTCTAATTTAAATTATTATATTGTTTGACATTTGGGACGAAATCGATCCTTCAAAACTGTCGAGACCTATGGGTCCATAAAGGAAATTAAATACTTTCCCTATTTATGCTACGTCGGGGCGTGACAGGATTTAGTGGTGTCAGAGCCAGGTTATTATCAGAACAGTTTAGCCAGGTTATGGTTTATAAGTATAGACCCGATTCCATATTCTGTTAGCTTAAGCTTCGCACACCCGATGATACGATAGGAGGACAAACCCACAGCCCAAACGCTTAAGATTATCTCTTTTAAGATTAGTCCTGATATAAGTTAGTGCATTTTGTCAGGTATGGATCTGGTTCCACCGTTATTTGTACCAGACTTGTTTGGAGGACATTGGGTTACCCAGGGTGCGGTAGTTTCGGCTTCTGCTATACTATACCACGTCGCAATCGAGCGGCGGGCAGTGGCAGTAGTGGAGCTAGATTTGTGGCACCGGGTTCATATACTAGGATTAGTTGATTTGCCTCGCGTTCGTCTAGAGCTTTTATACTTCATAGAGGCTCAGCAATTGGTGTTGTTAGAGATGGTTCGATTGGTTAATACCGATACCTTCTATATCCCTTTAGATATTATGATCGTGCATGCTCACCTTGAATACTTAGATATACCCCCACTGGTTGTTCCAGCGGAGGATTTGGTAGTTCCTATTGCTGAGGTTGTTGATGGCAGAGACGTCATGTTGGCCCCCTTTGTTATGGATGGTGACGATGATGAGGAGGATGGTATAGGTTTGGACGACTTTACTGCTGACCTTGAGGAGGAGCTGACACTTATGCCAGATCTGCCCGAGGAGATGTTGGTAGAGGTGGATGTTTCGGAGCAGACTTCATCACCAGCCTCTCAGAGTAGTGGTTTCCATGAGGTAGAGTCATTCCAGGTTCAACGGTTTTGTCCCGTTGACTCTCTAGATTTGCTGATGGCCACTTATGGAGATGATTGATGACCTAGACATAATTTTGTACATATTAGCAATATTGACGCATAACCCTATCCCTTTTTGAATTGTAATTACATGCATCTGAGTATAGGGCAATGACCCCATTTTTGGCATTAACTATTGCATGGACGATTTATGTCCCAAACCATATAGATAGGGTAGGCATTGGACTGATCATACTTTTGTATCTACTTGACGAGAAGTTATATATATAGTAATACTCTTTTAATGTTGTTGTTGTTTAAACTGATTTATATAATTGTTTTGATTCATGATCCTTACTCTTTTATTGTTATGATGTGTATAGAATGGCGGGGAGACCAAGGAGGAATAGGAATCTGATCGAGGAGGCACCTTTGGCTACCGACCCCACGGGAATGTTTGAAGCTTTTGTCAGACACCTCGAGCGAATTGGAAATCCAAATGAAAATTGACGTGACCACCAAACAGGAGACAAACTGCTGGAAAGATTTTGTGCACTAAGGCTCGAACAGTTTGCAGGAACTACAGAACCCTGGAATGTTGAACAGTGGTTGAGACAGATGGACTGTATGTTTGAAGCAGTTCAATGTAATGAGTTGGAAAAGAGGAGGTTAGCTACATTTCAACTAAACGATGTCGCGGTAGACTAGTGGGACTCAGTAATAGCCACCATCGAGAATGAAGCTGCTATGGGAATGACTTGGACTATGTTCAAAGGAAGATTTTTGGAAAAGTACTTTCCATCTACTGAGAGGCACAAAACGGAGAAGGAATTTATGGATCTGACTCAGGGGAATAAATCTGTGCAGGAATACACTACTCAGTTCGAAAGAATGTCTCGGTTCGCTCCTCATATGGTTGATACGGAAGAGAAGAAGATACGTAAGTATAATCAAGGACTGACGCCGCAGATTCATTGCTTAACTTTCGGCCACATGGATAAGTCATTTGAGGGACTAGTTGGCTTGGCCACTGATCTGGAAGAAGACGCTCGTGTGAACTGCAAACAATTTGACTTCTGGTCGCCTTAGAGAGGTAATTTTGGGAATAAGCCACCGATGTATCGTGCCCAAGGGCAAAAGAGAAATTTTGATGGAAGCAGGAAACCCCAAGCTAATACCTATCCGACTCAGCCCCGAGCAGGAAAGGGAGATAGTGTTGGAAAATGCTTTAACTGTGGCAACCCCGATCATTTAGCTCGAGACTGCAAGGCACCTAAGCGCAACGACCGTCAGGATATATTCTGCTATAACTGTGGTGAACTTGGTCACATCAGCAAGTATTGTACTACTCCTAAACGAGTGAGTTATGGTCAGCAGGGTCAGACTCGCTTGAATGTTATTATTCCTGATGCTGCTGGGTATGATGAGACAATTTATGAAGAGGGGAACTATGAAGAAGTACAGCTCGATCAGCAAGCGCTGGAAGGTACATTAACTTTGTTTAATTCCCATGTTAAAGTTTTATTTGACACGGGTGCTGCACTTTCATTCATATCTGTTAGGACTATTCAGAGATTGGGCATTTTACCTCACCATTTAGAGAAGGCTTTGAAGGCTACCTCACCATTAGGAGCCACAGTCAAGTTAGGACATGTGTACAAGGATTGTCCCCTATGACTAGGAAACCATGAGATCCCTGCAAGGCTGATTGTTCTATCGATGAAGGAGTTTGACATAATTCTAAGGATAGATTGGCTCGCTCAGAATCAAGCGAAGTCGGATTGTGCGAGAAAGAGAATTACATTCTTCGACGATGGGAATCAATCTTTTGATTTCTAGTGTAACCCCTTGGGAGATATGTTCCTCACAAGATGCTTAGCTAACATCGAAGTCGTCAGTACAGAAATGACAGTGTCGTCTATACCTGTAGTCAAGGACTTCGAGGAAGTGTTTCAAGATATTTCTGGTTTACCGCCCGAGAGAAGTACAGAGTTCTGTATTGAACTTATATCTGGTACTAGACCAATCACTAAGGTTCCCTACAGAATGGCCCCCGCCAAACTGTCAAAATTAAAAGAACAAGTTCAAGAGCTTGAGAATCTGGGTTTTGTACGTCCAAGTACATCGCCTTAGGGAGCACCAGTGTTATTCGTGAAGAAGGAGGACGAAACACTTCGGCTGTGTATCGACTACCGGGAGTTGAACCGAATGACTATCAAGAACAAGTATCCCTTACCTCAGATCGACGATTTGTTTGATCAACTACAAGGAGTACAACATTTTCCAATATAGATCTATGGTCAAGATATCATCAGTTGAGGGTATGGAAGGAAGACACACCTAAGACTGCCTTAAGAACCAGATATGGCCATTACGAGTTTTTAGTAATGCCATTTGGAATGACGAATGCCCCGACAGTGTTTATGGATCTGATGAACAGAGTGTTCAAGCCTTATTTAGATCAATTCATCATCGTCTTCATAGATGATATTTTGATCTATTCTAAGTCAGAAGAAGAGCATGAGCAACATCTACGGATTACAATGTAGACGCTCAAAGATCACCGCTTGTATGCCAAATTCAATAAGTGTGAGTTCTGGTTGCAAGAAGTGAAATTTTTGGGACACAACGTATCATTCCAAGGAATTTCGATGGATTCATCCAAGACAGATGCTGTCACACCTGTTCCAAAATTTCATAGTTTTATCGTACATAATTGGAAAGGTGTGAGTATATCAATGTTATTTGATAATTGGATTGAGATGAGGTTGGCTGTGGGTCAACGGTAAGGTGTCAGTGAGGACACGGGAACATGGCAGTTCATATTCCATGAACATGAGTAAATGGCATTTATATGATTTAAATGTTATTTGATATATCTGGTATTTCGTGAATAGTGAATTTACCTGAGTAGAGTAAATTCTGGTAATTTTGATATTGTTATATATCGTTTTGAGAACTGTGGTGAGAATGTGAGTGACACGTTAAATAAAAAGGTAGGTTGTGTAGAGATTTCACATAACTTAGTTTTTAGACGTTATTTTGGACGTAAACGAAACCTAGTCGAAAACTTTTGAAATTTATAGTTTTCACTCGTAAAGTTATAAAATGGACGTGTGCGAAGTTTCATGGGTTAATTAGAAGTTTGAGAAACTTGTGGGGAGGTAAACGTAATTTCTAGAACGTTTGCCTATATATAGATGAGGATGAGATTTCATTCTCATCCAAACTCACAAATATCTAGAGAGAGGAGAGAAAAGGGAGATTGGTGGCCACGGGCTTTGCGACGCCGATTGACGACCGTTCGTCCGTCAGATTTTCTCCAGATTTTAGATTTGAACTCGTGGAGGTAAGATCTACGTTTTGATACTACTTAGGCCATGTTTGGAAAATTTTTATACAAATCTTAATCCTAGACTTTTGGGGAAAACCCAGTAAAACTTGTAGGATCGTCCTAAATTTGAAATCCGGCGATTAATTAGCCCCCTAGACGATCCTTCAAAGTTTGAAGAGAATCGCACGAGGTATGAATTCTAGATCTATGAAATATATGGATTTTCATGTTTTGAACATCAACTTTGATATCCTTGGATCCGGGCAAAATTCATGTATTAGTTAGGCCCGTTAATTATGCACGCGAAATTATATGAAAGGCACGTATAAGTGTTTATGTGAGCATGCTATGTGTCTACTTGGGTCAAAGGGGAGTTTGGTGCAAATTCATGCCGGAGTAAGCTTCTCGTTGTTTGAGAATTTAGTAGCGACGGCTACTGTGCATGGTTGTAGGCTTGGACTTGCCATGGCACTTGTGGGGATGTAATGGTTGTAGGCTTGGACTTGCCATTGACATCGCGGTTTAAGGCTTGGACTTGCCACTACCGGATGAATGCGTACCACTCACCCTAGCGACTATTTTCTATGTGTTTTAGATGCTTAAACCATGAATTGTCATATAAGCGTACATTTAGAATTGTACGCTCAGCATATAGCTGAGCAGTGGAGATGTACTCCATTGCAGGTAAGAAGAAAGACAAGAAGAAGCGTGAGGAGTGAGGCCGTTGAGGAACGCCGGGGGACCACATTTGCATATGTTTTTGTTTTAAATCCTAAAACTTGTGTAAGGATTTGAACATTGTAATACGTTGTAATAGATCCTTGGATTAGTTCTGTAGTATGGAGATCTTGTAATTGAACGTCTGTAGTTATGTTTTAAATGTTGAAATTGGTGTTGGTTGTGATTGTTGTTGGTATTGAGAAGCATGAGTTGTTAATTTTCAACACAGGGCTGCCCAGCAGGGGAGCAGTCGACTGAACCCAGGATCAGTCGACTGGATCCCATGTGTTTGAGACACTGAAAGTGAATAGTAAGAAAGGCAGTCGACTGGACCCTTTATCAGTCGACTGAACACTGTAGATTTTTGGCTACTGCTTCTATTAATTACAAAGCCAGTCGACTGGACCCCCTGATCAGTCGACTGGACCCCTTTTTGAAAGTGTTGCATTTTGGTTCTACATAACACAGTCGACTGGGTCCCCTGATCAGTTGACTGGACCTCTATTGAGGATTTAGGGTTTTAGTTTCTGCCAGGCACAGTCGACTAGACCCTATTACAGTCAACTGGGCAGTCGACTGAACCTCTGTTATCTGAATTGATTCTTTTGAATGTGTTTTCACTTGGCCAAAACTTTTTATAACTCTGATTTTAATGGATATTTCAACTCAAAGGGTAATGTTTCCTAAAGTTGTAAATACCCAGGGTTGTTTTAAAGTTCTTTCCGCTGCGTATAGTTATATGATGTTTGGATGAGCCTTGGTGGCGTGCCACGTGTCCTATTTCCACGCGTAGTGGGATGGGTCATGACATTTAGTGGTATCAGAGCTATAGGTAACAAAACTTTGGGAACGTTCGACAATGAGTGGAGTGTTGAGTGAATTAACACATGTTCTAGATTGCATCCATACATATTAGAGATGTTTGATGCATATGTATGTTGTTTTACATACATGATATTGTTATTGTTGGACATGCATAGTGTTTATGCATTGAGAACTACAGGATTGTAATCATGAGTGACGAAGAGCGAGAACTCTCGCCACACACTCGACGTATGAATGACATGACAGAAATGATGGGGAATATGGGTGACATGATCCAAAATATATTCGAACGGTTACCTCCTACACCTCCATTGGAACCAGAACCGATAGCTGTGGTGAATGTGCCTGAAAATAGGGGTTTAAGATCAATATCCGAACAGTTTGCGAGGAAGAAACCGATGGAATTTCATGGGACACCCGATCCAACGCTCGCAGAACATTGGATTATGGACATGGAGAGAATTTTTTGATCTATTCCAATGAACGATAGGGAGAAAATGGAAAATGCAAGTGATGTACTGAAGGGTGAAGCCCAAAACTGGTGGGTGAATGTCCTAGATCAAGGAGCACCGATTACTTGGGAGGGGTTCAAGGCAGAATTCAATCGCCGGTTCTTTCCGCGAGCCGCCTACAATGCAAAGAAGAGAGAGTTTGATAACCTGAAACAGGGAGATATGACTGTAACCGAATATACTTCCAAGGACAACGCTTTGTTGAGATTTGGAAAGGGTTCCGTGCCAGAGGAAGAAGATAGGGCAAGGAAATTCGAAGAGGGTTTAAGGGAAAACATTCGTCTGAGGGTAGAAACCTACGAACATTCGACTGTGGCAGCAGTACAACAAACAGCGCTAGTGGCCGAGAGTGGAATGGAAAGGTCAAGGCAGAATCAGCACGGTAAACGAAGCAATGAGGGCGGGGATAGGAACCAAGGTGGATCTTTCAAGAGGCCGTTTCAAAGAGGCTCTGGTTCTAGTTTCAATGATTTCAAGAGAACGCCAAGTAATCTACCGTTGTGTTCACTTTGCAACCGACCACACTCAGGCCGATGTTTCATGACCAAACCCCAGAGTAGGAACCAAGGTGGGGGTAGTACAAATTCAACACCCGATATGAGAGGCAAGTGCTATGATTGTGGAGCATTTGGACACCAAACTAAGGATTGCCCGAGGAAGTATCCTCAACAAGGAGCTAGTTCTATGGCTTCTAGTGGGTCGAAGCCTAGACAATCCAATGACGGGGGACAAAGGACTGAACAACGCAAGGAATAGCATATCAGATGAACCCAGGAGATATGACTGCTTCAGAGACAGTAGTCTCAGGTATGGTGCTTGTATGTTCACACTTAGCACTCATACTTGTTGACTCGGGATCTACGCATTCATTTGTATCGCATGCTTTTGTTGAACATTTGAATGTTGAATCGGCACCGTTAGGATATGAATTATCTATTGATGTGCCACTTAGTAAATCAATAATGACGTCTACTATATATAAGAACTGTGAGATCAAACTAGGCGAGAAGTTGATGACTGTAGACCTTATACCGATTGTGGTGAACCATTTCGACGTGATACTGGGAATGGATTGGTTAGCCTTAACCAAGCCACCATAGACTGTGAACGGACGGAGGTTAATTTTTTATCACCGGTACATGGGAACTTTTGTTTCCAAGGGAGTGGGGTTATACCGCCGCCGTATTTGATTTCAGCTATTCGAGCGGGAAGGTTATTGAAAAAGGGATGTCAAGGATTCTTATGTTCAGTGACTGATGTCTCAGCGACCGAATTAATAGTAGAGGATATCCCAGTAGTGCGAGAGTACCCGGATGTATTCCCTGATAACTTACCAGCCGTACTGATTGAGAGAGAGGTTGAGTTCACTATTGAGGTTATGCCAGACTCAAGACCGGTATCAAAAGCACCGTATAGAATGGCACCACTAGAATTGAAGGAATTGAAAGTTCAACTACAAGAGTTACTTGATAAAGGTTTCATCCGACCAAGTGTATCGTCGTGGGGAGCTCCAGTATTGTTTGTAAAGAAGAAAGATGGCTCAATGCGTATGTGTGTTGATTACCGGGAACTGAACAAGTTAACGATTAAGAACAAGTACCTGTTACCCAGAATTGATGACTTATTTGACCAACTTCGTGGGGCTCAAGTATTTTTGAAGATCGACTTGAGATCGGGTTATCATCAGTTGAAAGTGAAGGCCGAAGATGTTGAGAAAACAGCTTTCAGAACGCGTTATGGACACTACGAGTTCTTAGTTATGCCATTTGGAGTTACCAATGCACCAGCCGCATTCATGGACCTTATGAATCGAGTATTCAAGGATTATTTGGATGACTTTGTGATTATATTCATCGACGATATTCTTATCTATTCACCAAGTGAGATAGAACACGAGAACCACTTGAGGTTGATACTTTAGAGATTGCGTGAGAAATAATTGTTTGGTAAATTCAAGAAATGTGAATTTTGGTTACGTAGTATTACTTTTCTTGGTCACATAATTGACAAGAATGGAGTATCAGTTGATCCTCACAAAGTAGAAGCTGTATCTAATTGGCAGAGGCCGACATCCGTATCTGAAATTTGAAGTTTCTTGGGATTGGCAGGATATTACCACCGTTTTATTGAGCACTTCTCAAAGATTTCTTTACCTATGATAAAGTTGATGAGGAAAGGAATTACATTTGAATGGAGTCAGGAATGTGAAGACAGTTTCCAAGAGTTGAAGTCACGTTTGACAAGGACACCTATTTTGACAATACCATCCAGAACTGAGGGGTTTGTGATCTATAGTGATGCGTCGCATCAAGGGTTGGGATGCATGTTGATGCAAGGGGGTAAAGTAATTGCTTATGCTTCTAGACAGTTGAAGACGCATGATATTAATTATCCGACTCACGATCTCGAATTAGCCGCGGTAATTCATGCTTTGAAAATTTGGAGACACTACTTGTACGGGAAAAAGTGTGAGATATTCACGGACCACAAGAATTTGAAATATATTTTCACCCAACGGGATTTAAATATGAGACAGCAAAGATGGTTGGAATTGATGAAGGATTACGATCTTTCGATTGAGTACCATCCGGGAAAGGCGAATGTAGTAGCCGATGCATTAAGTCGGAAGACGCCGAGGAATTTAGCCGACGAGCTAACACAACAAAAAGAATTGGTAAAGGAGATGGAAGATTAGAGTTGGATGTAATTCCAGAGACTAGTGGTGGTTTAATGATGGCGATGATAGCACACCCAGATATTATTGATGAGATCAAGAAAGAACAATTTAACGATGTCTATTTGTGTAAAATGAGGGACGAGATACCTTTAGGGAAACGACCTGATTTTGTATTGGAACGAGAAACGTTGAAACTGGAAAATCGATTATGTGTACCGAATGTGAAAGACTTGAAAGAGAGGATTCTAGAAGAAGCTCATAGTACGAAATTTTCAGTGCACCCGGGAAGTAATAAGATGTACAGAAGCCTGAGGGAAAACTTTTGGTGGAAGGGTATGAAGCGTGAAGTCGCTAAGTTTGTATCTGTATGTTCGGCATTTCAATAAGTCAAAGTAGAAAGACAAGTACCCGCGGGGTTACTACAACCATTGCCAGTGTCGGAATGGAAGTGGGACGAGATCACGATGGACTTTATTTCTGGATTTCCGCGATCGCGTAGCAAGAATGACAAGATTTGGGTTATAGTCGACCAATTAACCAAGTCAGCTCATTTTCTACCAATTAAGACTACTAAGCCGTCCAAATTAGCAGAATTGTATGTGAAAGAGATTGTAAGACTACATGGGGTACCAGCGGTGATTATATCCGATCGTGATAGTAGTTTTACGTCAAGGTTTTGGGGAAGTTTGCAAAAAGCTATGGGTACGAAATTAAGTTTCAGTACCGCATTTCATCCTCAGACCAACGGACAGTCAGAGCGTATGATTCAGACCTTGGAAGATATGTTGAGATTGTGTGTATTAGACTTTGGGAATGATTGGGAGCACCACTTGCCGTTAATTGAATTTGCTTATAACAACGGATTTCAGTCAAGTATTGGTATGGCGCCATATGAAGCTCTGTATGGCCGTAAGTGTCGATCACCGGTTTGTTGGACCGAGGTTGGAGAAAGGAAGTTGTTAGGACCTGAGTTAATACAGGTGACTACTGAGAAGGTGAAGTTGATTCAAGAGCGACTCAAGGTAGCTCAGAGCCGATATAAGAGTTATGCGGACTCTAAACGACGATCGATGAATTTTGAAGTTGGAGATTTTGTATACTTGCGAGCATCGCCTTCGAAAGGCATTGTTCGATTTGGGAAGAGGGGAAAGCTTAATCCAAGATTCATAGGACCTTTTGAGATCCTAGAGAGAGTAGGGCCAGTAGCTTACCGATTGGCTTTATCATCAGAAATGGAACATGTGCACAGTGTGTTTCACGTGTCTATGTTGAGATGTTGTATGACTAATACGAGTAAGATCATTGTACCTAAAGCGTTGCAGATTCAGGGAGACTTGACTTATGTGGAACAACCGGTCAAGATTCTAGATCGAAAAGAACAAGTCTTAAGAACTAAGACGATTCTGATGGTAAAAGTATTGTGGCGTAGTCACACGGTGGAAGAGGCTATATGGGAAAGTGAGGAAGACGTGAAGAATGAGTATCCGTACTTATTCGACGCATGAGGTAAAGTTTGGGGACAAACTTCCTTTTTGGAAGGGAGAGTTATCACACCCGTTCCAAAATTTCATAGTTTTATCGTACATAATTGGAAAGGTGTGAGTATATCAATGTTATTTGATAATTGGATTGAGATGAGGTTGGCTGTGGGTCAACGGTAAGGTGTCAGTGAGGACACGGGAACATGGCAGTTCATATTGCATGAACATGAGTAAATGGCATTTATATGATTTAAATGTTATTTGATATATCTGGTATTCCGTGAATAGTGAATTTACCTGAGTAGAGTAAATTGTGGTAATTTTGATATTGTTATATATTGTTTTGAGAACTGTGGTGAGAACATGGGTGACACATTAAATAAAAAGGTAGGTTGTGTAGAGATTTCACATAACTTAGTTTTCGGACGTTATTTTGGACCCAAACGAAACCTAGTCGAAAACTTTTGAAATTTATAGTTTTCACTCGTAAAGTTATAAAATGGACGTGTGCGAAGTTTCATGGGTTAATTAGAAGTTTGAGAAACTTGCGGGGAGGTAAACGTAACTTCCAGAACGTTTGCCTATATATAGATGAGGATGAGATTTCATTCTCATCCAAACTCACAAATATCTAGAGAGAGGAGAGAGAAAGGAGATTGATGGCCACGGGCTTTGCGACGCCGATCGACGACCGTTCGTTCGTCAGATTTTTTCCATATTTTAGATTTGAACTCGTGGAGGTAAGATCTACGTTTTGATACTACTTAGGCCATGTTTGGCAAATTTTTGTACAAATCTTAATCCTAGACTTTTGGGGAAAACCCAATAAAACTTGTAGGAATCGTCCCAAATTTGAAATTCGACGATTAATTAGCCCCCTAGACGATCCTTCAAAGTTTGAAGAGAATCGCACGAGGTATGAATTCTAGATCTATGAAATATATGGATTTTCATGTTTTGAACATCAACTTTGATATCCTTGGATCCGGGCAAAATTCATGTATTAGTTAGGCCCGTTAATTATGCACGCGAAATTATATGAAAGGCACGTATAACTGTTTATGTGAGCATGCTATGTGTCTACTTGGGTCAAAGGGGAGTTTGGTGCAAATTCATGCCGGAGTAAGCTTCTCGTTGTTTGAGAATTTAGTAGCGACGGCTACTGTGCATGGTTGTAGGCTTGGACTTGCCATGGCACTTGTGGGGATGTAATGGTTGTAGGCTTGGACTTGCCATTGACATCGCGGTTTAAGGCTTGGACTTGCCGCTACCGGATGAATGCGTACCACTCACCCTAGCGACTATTTCCTATGTGTTTTAGATGCTTAAACCATGAATTGTCATATAAGCATACATTTAGAATTGTACGCTCAGCATATAGCTTAGCAGTGGAGATGTACTCCATTGCAGGTAAGAAGAAAGACAAGAAGAAGCGTGAGGAGTGAGGCCGTTGAGGAACGCCGGGGGACCACATTTGTATATGCTTTTGTTTTAAATCCTATAACTTGTGTAAGGATTTGAACATTGTAATACGTTATAATAGATCCTTGGATTAGTTCTATAGTATGGAAATCTTGTAATTGAACGTCTGCAGTTATGTTTTAAATGTTGAAATTGGTGTTGGTTGTGATTGTTGTTGGTATTGAGAAGCATGAGTTGTTAATTTTCAACACAGGGCTGCCCAGCAGGGGAGCAGTCGACTGAACTCAGGATCAGTCGACTGGATCCCGTGTGTTTGAGACACTGAAAGTGAATAGTAAGAGAGGCAGTCGACTGGACCCTTTATCAGTCGACTAACACTGTAGATTTTTGGCTACTGCTTCTAGTAATTACAAAGCCAGTCGACTGGACCCCCTGATCAGTCGACTGGACCCCTTTTTAAAAGTGTTGCATTTTGGTTCTGCATAACACAGTCGACTGGGTCCCCTGATCAGTCGACTTGACCTCTATTGAGGATTTAGGGTTTTAGTTTCTGCCAGGCACAGTCGACTGGACCCTATTACAGTCGACTGGGCAGTCGACTGAACCTCTGTTATCTGAATTGATTCTTTTGAATGTGTTTTCACTTGGCCAAAACTTTTTATAACTCTGATTTTAATGGATATTTCAACTCAAAGGGTAATGTTTCCTAAAGTTGTAAATACCCAGGGTTGTTTTAAAGTTCTTTCCGCTGCGTATAGTTATATGATGTTTGGATGAGCCTTGGTGGCGTGCCATGTGTTCTATTTCCACGCGTAGTGGGATGGGTCGTGACAAATGCTGTATCAAACTGGGTTAGACCAACCAACCCTACGAAGGTTAGGAGTTTCCTTGGACTCGCAGGTTATTACCGGAGATTTGTTGAGGGATTCTCCAAGATAGCAGCACCGTTGACCAGACTGACTAAGAAAGATAAAAAATTTGAGTGGATCGAGAAGCATGAGCACACCTTTTTAGAGTTGAAAGAGAGACTCCCCACAGCCCAGTACTAGCTATACCCAAGCCTGATGAGAAGTTCACTGTCTTCAGTGATGCGTCATATCAAGGATTAGGGTGTGTACTTATGCAAGATGGTAAAGTTATCGCCTATGGATCTAGACAACTGAAATCGAATGAGTTGAATTACCCTATCCATGATATGGAATTGGCTATAGTAGTATTTGCACTCAAGATTTGGAGACATTATCTCTACGGTGAGAAGTTTGATTTATTCTCCAACCACAAGAGTTTAAAATACTTGTTTACGCAGAAAGAGTTAAACATGAGGCAACGCAGATGGATGGAACTGATTAAAGATTACGACTTCACTTTAGAATACCACCCTGGTAAAACTAATGTGGTCGCTGATGCTTTAAGCCGGCAAACTCATGGAACAATTGCCTCTTTGATTGTTAAAGAATGGCAGGCATTGGAGACATTGGCTGAGTTCAATGTGTAGAGTACTGAGGAAGGAAAATGGCAACTTTTTGGATGTCTTATCCTACAGCCTACTTGTAACGACCCTGGTGTTGTGGGTGGGCTGCTGTAGGTGCCTTTGTGGCTGCAGTAAGTGCTGGCAAGCTACACACTATGGGAAGTTTGTCCCACATCGCCTGGGTGTGGAAAAGTAATGTGTTATATATGTGTGGTTCTAAGTCTCTCTAGTAAGAGGCCTTTTGAGCAGTGGCCCAAGAACAAAACTGTGAGGGCTTGGATCCAAAGCGGACAATATCTTACTGAGCGAGACTTGGGTCGTGACAGAATCACTACCCAAAAGGCCTCTAACTAGGGAGACTTGGAACCACACATATATAGCACATTACTTTTCCACACCCAGGCGATGTGGGACGAACTTCCCATAGTGTGTAGCCTGCCAACACTTACTGCAGCCACAAAGGCACCTACAGCAGTCCGCCCACAACACCAGGGTCGTTACATTTAAGTCTCGCTCAGTAAGATATTGTCCTCTTTGGGCCCAAGCCCGCACGGATTTGTTCTTGGGTCACTACCCAAAAGGCCTCTAACTAGGGAGACTTGGAACCACACATATATAGCACATTACTTTTCCACACCCAGGCGATGTGGGACGAACTTCCCATAGTGTGTAGCCTTCCAACACTTACTACAGCCACAAAGGCACTACAGTAGTCCGCCCACAACACCAGGGTCATTACATTCCACCCCCCTTAGGGCCCAACGTCCACGTTGGCACACTTACGGCTGAATCTGGCTCTGATACCAAATGTAACGACCCTGGTGTTGTGGGCGGACTGCTGTAGGTGCCTTTGTGGCATCAGTAAGTGTTGGCAGGCTACACACTATGGGAAGTTTGTCCCACATCGCCTGGGTGTGGAAAAGTAATGTGCTATATATGTGTGGAAAAGTAATGTGCTATATATGTGTGGTTCCAAGTCTCCCTAGTTAGAGGCCTTTTGGGTAGTGACCCAAGAACAAATCCGTGCGGGCTTGGGCCCAAAGCGGACAATATCTTACTAAGCGAAACTTGGGTCGTGACACTACTCTTATTGATCACATTATAATAGCACAGGGAAGAGACGAGAAGTTCGTGGTTTGTTAAGATGTCAGAGAAAGATCTGACAGAATGGAAAGTGGGAAGCGATGGAGAATACAGATGCAGAAACATATTATGTGTACCAGATTATGGAGATCTAAGGAAGGATATTCTGGAAGAAGCACATAAGTTAAGATTTACAGTTCACCCGGGAGGGACAAAAATGTATAAGGACTTGAAGAGAAATTTCTGGTGGGAGGTATGAAGAAAGATATAGCCGAATTCGTATCTAAGTGTTTGACGTGTCAACAAGTCAAAGCCAAACATTAGAGACCCTTGGGATTATTACAAGCATTACCTATTCCAGGTTGGAAATGGGAACACGTAACTATGGAATTCGTAGTTGGACTACCCAGGTCACAGCAGAATCATGACGTCATTTGGATAATTAGGGATTGATTAACTAAGTCGGCTTACTTCATTGCCTATAGTATGACATACCCGATAGAAAGGATGAGCCAGATGTACATACAACAAGTTGTGCGACTTCACAGTGCACCGGTATCTATTGTATCAGACCGCGGTACACATTTCACTTCTGGATTTTGGGAAAGTCTGCAAGAAGCTATGTGAACCTCATTAAAGATGAGTATTGCTTTTCACCCTCAAACAGATGGGCAAATGGAGCATGTTAATCAGATCATGGAGGATATGCTTAGGACTTGTGTTATCGATTTTGAGGAATCTTGGGAGACACACTTGTCTTTGGTTGAATTCGCTTATAACAATAGCTACCACATGAGTATTGGGATGGCTCCGTTCGAAGTATTGTATGGACGACCATGTCGTACCCCGTTGTGTTGGGCAGAGGTCGAAGACACAGAGTTGTTGGGACCAGATTTGGTTAGAGAAACCAACGAGAAGATTTATTTGGTCAAGGAAAGGATGAGATCCGCACAGAGCAGGTACAAAAGTTATGCCGATCGACGCCGAAATGATTTGGAATTCAGTGTCGGAGATCACGTACTTCTTAAGGTTTCACCGACCCGAGGAGTAGTGCGCTTTGGTTTCAAGAGAGGAAAGTTAGCCCCGCGTTTCATCGGACAATTCGAGATTTTAGATCGTGTCGGGAAAGTGGCTTATCGACTCGCACCGCCACCAAAGATGTCTGGGGTTCACAATGTATTTCACGTTAGTATGCTGAGAAAATGCATACGAGATCCCTCCCATGTGGTTAGTTTTGATATATGACATCGAGACACGTCATAACATTTCCTATAAGGAGAGGCCCGTGAAAATTCTGGATCAGAGTATCAAGAAGTTGAGGAATAAAGGCATTCCGTTGGTGAAGGTTCAGTGGAATTACCATGATGAGAATGAAGCCTCGTGGGAAGTCGAAGCTGATATGAGGAAGAAATACCCAGAGTTGTTTCATGACTAGATAGTATAGATTTCGGGTGCGAAATCCTGTTTAAGGGGGGAAGGATGTAACAACCCGTATTTTCATGATTACAAAAATGTAATTTTAAAATAAATAAAATCGCTGGGGGTAATTTCAAAACAATATTTCCATTGCTTGTTTTATTTTGAATTAGTAAGGAAAACTTAGTTGTGGTGCAAATATATTTTTGAGAGGTAAAAATATTTTGTTTTGGGTCAAAACATAAATTTTTTTTTTTTATAAATAGAGAAATGCATGTCATAAGTATTTAAACTGTATTTTCAATTGCGAGAAAATATTTTTCCTTAAGTAAAAACTATATTTTTATACAACCGGAAAATTAATTTCTATGCAAAAGTAATTTTCTGTATTTTTATTACGAACGAAAACATCGCGAAAATACCAATTAACAAACGAAAATTGACCGCGCCGTGACAGACTTCCACGAATCAGGGAATTTGCCAATCAGATTACTATTTGTACTTGCAATCTCATAAATGAATCTAATCATCACCTTAGGCCCTGTTGGGAATGTAAAATGTATGTGTATTAATTTTAGCCCAAAAGCTAGTTTCCCAAACACTAAATTGGCCCCTAACAACTCTAGCAACTCCTACAAACTAAAATTCCAGCTTATTATGTAATG
Organism: Hydrangea macrophylla; assembly: GCA_033977485.1. NCBI lineage: Eukaryota > Viridiplantae > Streptophyta > Magnoliopsida > Cornales > Hydrangeaceae > Hydrangea > Hydrangea macrophylla. The sequence goes on from CM066989.1 coordinate 32,049,434, forward strand.
TATATATATACAATCTGAATGTGTGAGCTGTGACTTTATGTATAATTGTATGTATATATATAGTTTTTATTTTATTTCATTATTATTATTGTATTGTGAGGGAGAAGGCTCTTGCAGCCCAAGCAAGAGAATTGAGTTTATATAAACTCTCACACAACTCACAATTCGGGGCACTACACACAATTTGAGAGAAAAGGAGAAAACACAGAGAGTTATACACAGTGAGAGAAAAGCTTGAAACCCCATAGCCCAGCTTACTTGGATTCTTAATATTTGAATTTTCTGCTCAACACATACAACTACGAATTAAGAGAGTATTCTTAACTCACTTATAATGTATTTCATGTGTCAATTTTTGCTTATATCACTTGAACTGAGAATCACCATTGATGAACTTGTTTTTGAAAATTCAAGCTTGAAAAAAATTATGATTTTTCAAACTTTAACCAAAATCTGTTTTGTATGAAAATTATGAAAGGTTTTAGTTTCTAAAATAAATTACAGTGAGTATTACTAATTCACTTTTGATGTAATCCATTCCTAATTCCTGTTTTAAATCATTAGGACTTTGACTGGTAGATTAGAAATTAAGATGATTAGGAGATTTGGGGTGTATTTGTTCTAAACATGTGATTGAAGTGTTTGCGCAATTCGTTCCAACCTCTTCTTTTTCTTCTCATTTTTATCATTTGTATAGTTTTTTTTTCTTTTTTTTTTTTGTTAGTTTCTCATTTTTTTTTTCGTTTTTTTTTTTGTTGAAATCAACTCCTTTCTTTCGTTACCACTTCTTGCAATATCATTACAGTTCAATCACATACCTGAATATAGAAGTGAGGTTTGTACTCCCAAGTGGAGCAAGGCATGATTTGGAGAGAACTAAGAATAAGGCAATATTAGGTGAAGGGGCCGTGGTGCATTTGAAAGAAAAGATGGCCTAAATCATTTTCAAAATAGATTGACTTTGTTCATTTAAGCAATTTAGAAGTTCTAATGGTAAATTCTGAACGTTCTCTTCTAATGATCAATCAAAGAAAATGAAAAAGAATGAGACTTTCAACGAGTGATACGACAAAAAAGAATGAGACTGAAAGAACAGTAACCCTCATAAAGGAAGATTGGCACAAAAGCTCATATGGGTTAATTAGTTTCCACTACATAGTTTATGTTTACTCATCCATTTAGATTTAGTAAATATTTTCACATAGTTTCAAAATATTTAAAGTTTGAAAGAGTTTCTAGCATTTGAAAGTAGTTAAACATGTGACAATGTGTTGTACGCTATTAACATACCCAAAATAACATTAACGTGTCAAATTTTTTTCTATATAGAAGTAAAAGAAAAACTTCTGGAAAAAAAATATTCTAAGCGCATCCACTAGGTTGGATACATATATGGTGCGACTAGTATCCTCTGCACCTATACAAAAGAGGCTACGCATTCCTGAGCGTCCAAGTTGTCACGATTGCCATCCACCTCTACTAAAAGAGATGGGTCTAGAACCACTAGTAGGCTAAAATATTAGTAAGAGGCTAGGAGATAACTCTGGCTTTACCTAGTTTTTCACTACCTCTAGGGTCAATCACCGCACTAGACATATCTGGTAACATTGGGTTCATGCAAATTACTCCTATCGAACCAGCTAATGAAAGCCAGATGTACACGTAGGATCATTTTAAAGTCTGACCTGACTAAAAATTCTTGCATGTACTGACAATATTTTTTTTTTAAATTATAAAAAATAAAATGAGGGATGGGAAACCAAAGTTTATTTTGGTTCAAAGGATCCAGTCCTCTTTCTCAACCAAATTCTTTTTGTTTCGATTTGAATTGTCTTTTGTAACAGTAGTAAACGTTAGAAGAAGTGTCATTATGAGCATTTAAAATAGGATATTTTTCTCTATAACAATTCAAACACCATCCTAGCCTTTTAGCTTTCCTTTTGATGGCATAAAGGCTAGTGCCAGCAAAGGGTTTCCCTGCTCAGAAACAAGTGAGCGACCCATTAACGTCTGGTCATCGACTATTGGATCCATTTTTTATACTCTCAGCCGACAAGAGGCTAGACTCTACCCTCCACTCCTTCCAACTATCAACTAAGATATAATTAAAGAGAGCTTAGAGGGGGTGAGTGGGAATTTATAACGTATCATTACAATAATAATAATAAGGAAAATTATGGTATATACTTCCAAAAATCATAACACCACTAGATTGTTCGTCGTTCATTTTTTTTTTTTTTTAAAGAAATGGAAAAATATCACATGTCTCACAGAGATCTGAGAACCTGGTAGGGCCGTGGATCGAATGATATTTTCAAGCTTCTTTGGCGAGTACCTACAACTTATGGATTTCATTTTTTTGTTAAATAATAGAAAAGAGAGAAAAGAAAATCTAAAAATAAAAACTAAGCAAGATCGGAATTATTAAAATAAAATCAAAATCAAGTTTTTCTCTAGATTATAGATCTTACCCTTAGTGATTGATAGAGTGGATCTTGATTTTGGATCGAGGGAAATAAAAAAAAAAATTGGGAGAAATTCGAGAGATTGGGACCGAGAGATGCAGAGAGTTGGAACGGCGAGAGAGAGAGAGAGAGAGAGGAGAGAGAAAAGAGAGGAAGAAGAAAAAGAAAGGAAAAAGAGAGATGGGAAAAGTTTTTAGGGTTTAATGCCCTATATATAGTCATTTTCTCTTTTTCAGTGTAGCTCTCCCTAAAAAGAAACTTACCATATTTAAAAAAAAAAAATTAAAGAAATAAAGATAAAACAAACAAACAAGTGTTAAACATGTGTTAATCGTGAAACCGTCCTCCCCAACTGAGTCTGACATTATCCTCAATCAGTGAGATGAGAAAAAGAAGCCAAGGATAACACCTATAATAAAAAGAAATAAACAAAGAAAAAATAGAATAATAATGACAAAATTAACTAATATATATAATATAAAATAAAAGTACAATCACTGTGCTGAGTTACAGTTACCAAGAATTATTGTACAGTCGATTTTTTGAAGTGCAGTTTAAAGGATCGATCTTTTGTTCAAATTTTGCTATCTGGCAGTTTTATCAGCATAATTTTTTAAACCATCAGTACTTCTGCGTGCCTTTTTATTTTGGACTATAATGGGATAGTTTAAACATACAATTTAGTACATTTATTAGATAGCATTATTGAGATTTGTAAGACTTGAAAAAAATCAAAACTCATAAAATAATAAGTGCAAGTGGTTCTGAAATTTAAACACAGTGATAATTTTTTTTATATATGTATAACAAAAAGAAAAGTGCAATTACAATAATAATAAAGACAGGAATTTCTTAACATATCTAGACGTCGCCTGGGGTTATTGCCCATGAAAAGCGATCATTTCGAGGTCTAGGACAATAGACTCGAAACCTCAAGTAGGTGTCATAGTCACATACGTCGGAATCATCATACAATGTTACTTCCATGAATGTATTATATTCGACAATGACTCTTTGAGGAATGAACTGTTCAATAAAGACAGGGACTAGAGATATACCCCATTAGAGTAGGTGAAAAAACCAATTCCTCTGGAAGACGTACCTTAACAGTTTTCCGTTAACAACTCTAGTTAATAAACGCCCCCATCCAAAAATAGTGTCGTTTTCGTCATAAATGGGGAATTATTCTAAGGATGTCAGGGATCGCTCTCATTCGTTTTCTTCATATTCATTATATAATTCTTGGAACACCTCATATTGAGCTTGTTCACATTCATCGTAGTTTGTACTAATGTTTTGCTAGTAATCTAATCCATCATATATTGGTTCACCATCCCAGTGTGGATCTTGGCTAGGATCTTCTAAAGGTGGGTAATTTTCGTCCATAAGATCATTCATTAATAGACTATTAATGGACCTAGCATAAAACATCTCGTCATTGTCAGAATCTAAATATTCGAATCTTGGGGGTCTATCATCAACCGACAGAGTTCTGCCCTCTGATGGATAGTTGTTATTTATATTAGACGAGCTAGGCTGGTCTGATCCTGAGTTTGCACCTTCTATAGTGGATTTATCATGTTTGGACGGATCCATGTCTTGGTATTTCCTGTAGAATTAGATACTATGTTATGTTAAGAAACAAGTCTTGAAAAATTATTAAATAGTAAAATAACATTCCTACTATGTACAATTCTACTTATGATATATGAAATTAAGGGGTATCATATATAGTTGGGGTCCTACAAAGGAATGGACTCCGACTTAGCTTCAAAATCTCCTAAGAACGGCTTTAATTTATGCTTACTAACTTTAAATGTATTTCAATCTTTAGGGTCCTCAATCTCAACAGTTCCATAAGGATAAACATTTTTAACTATGTACGGACTAGTCCAACGAGATTTCATTTTTCTTTAAAGAAGATGTAGTTTTGAGTTATATAATAGAACTTTTTGCGCGGGGGTAAATCTTTGATAAACAGGAGTGTTAAGATATTTTTTTGTAGAGTACCCCATCATATGACATATACTGCAAAGTTCTAATTTCTTCTTAGATAGAGGAGGATTAGCTTTTTTCCAATTTAACAGCTACTAGCTTGCGAGCTAATTTTTCAATTTTTATTACTAATTCATTCTGTTTGTGATTGCTGTGAACTTTCAGCCTTTTCTTTCCTAGTAATTTCTCCTTTTTCCCACTGGTTAGCATTTTCGCCAAGCCAATCAAAGTATGATTTAGCTGCGACAGCATTTTTAAAAAATTCCCCTTGATACATGGCTTCATTTCCTTTGACTCTGGATGTATTGTTTCAAAAAAAAAATAATTATACGCCATTTTTTAAATTCATGATGTGGCCATGCTAGTATGAGATCTTTAAAAAATTCCCAGTCTTCAGGGCATGGTTCATTCTCTTTTTGGGTGAAAAGTTTAATTTATCGCATCATGCTGTATGTTAATTTTTTTTATAGAATTCATTTAGAAATGCTTCATTCATATCCTGCCATGAAGTTATAGATCCAGGATGGAGAGATAAAAGCCAAGTTTCAGCTTCATCTTTTAAAGAAAAAGAAAAAAACTTGAGATAGACAATCTCAATAGGACAAGTTTGATCAGCAAACGTATCACAAACTTCTTCAAATTCACGAATATGAACATGAACATATTCTTTTTTAATTCCATAGTAAGTTGGTAAGCATAATAGCATTTTATGTCTAAAATTAAAGTTTCCAGTATGTCTAGGTAGAGTGATGCAAGAAAGAGTGATAATTTGTTCTGGGATAAATATATCACGCAAAGACCATCGTTCACGCTCTGATAAACAGGTTGTGGTATATTATCCCCATATTCACTATGAGCATCATTAGCTATTCCTTCTATGTCTTCAATTTTAGCCATTATTGTAGGAAATTGTATACTAGATGAATCACTAGAAATATTAGAATTATGGGGTACTTGATGATACGCCCAAAATTATGGGCAGTTTCCTACTTAAGCTAGAAGACTAATGGAAAGTGCATCTATTTCCTAATCCAATTGGGAAACCCCCACAATTAATGTCAATCAATCCTAATACAATTAGGAAACTTACTTGATTGGTGTCAATCACACCCTAATAGGATTATATTTCCTTATCCATGTACGAATAGGTCTCTTACATCTATAAAAGAGACCTCTCACCCCCCATTGAGGGGGCGGCCAACTCTTTAGTCTACACAGCACCTCTACAAAATTCACCATTATATGCATACACCCGGCCGGTATTACTGGTAGTGCCGCCCCTCTTTGTTGGCTCACCAGGCCCGCCGGTGATCTGCTAGTGAACGTGCTCAGACACACCCGTGGACGTAGGTACCTTCATTAACAGGGCCGAACCACATACAAAAAATAGTCTCTCTCTCTCTCTCCTAAATTGCTTTACTTTACTGTTACCAATTTTTGGCATCATCGCTTGATATAAAACTTCAATAGTATCTAAGGACATATGAAGTAAAATAAAAACTAAGTGTTAAAAATATTATTATTATTATTTATAGCTAAGTAAAAATAAACTCTTTTTTTTCTATATATTATATATATATATGTATATTTTAGAAGATAGGTTTATATAAGTATATATATGCTTTTTTTTTAGAAGATGGACACGTACATACTTATGAAAATATATTTATTTATATTTAATAAGAAAAAATTATCTATATATATATTTATCATTTATTTTTTTTTTAAAAAAATGAAACTAGATTATTTATAAGGCAGAATAAGTATATATATATAGTGGGAGAAATAGTTTTAGACCTAACTTAAATTTTTTTTTAATCGTTCCCATGCAACGGTGCCAAAAACTTGACGACGTCCTAATAACTCGTTTTCTTATTAACACCCAAGTGTAGGTGATCGTACAAGTAATACAGTTCTGATAAGACTAGGTCGAACCCACAGGGAACGAAAATGAAGATTTTAAATTAGGCAGTAACTATTTTTTCCCTAAAAAGAAAATAAAAGATGATGGATTTTTGGGGCTTTTCCTAAACTACCAGTTTTCATATTTTTGCAGTAAAACTAATTAAAAGCTATTTTTCTTAATAGTTTACGGTAAAGATTTTAATAGTACAAAATAAACTAACTAGGATGCTAGTAAGCAAAGGAAGAAAATAAATAAAAGCTAGATTTAAATGAAATGAGCTTTTTGAATTTTATTACGAAAGATGGAAATATACAAATATGTAATCTAAGTTGTCTAAAAACAAGAAATATTAATTAACTTGGGATAAATGATTTAAAGGAAGTGGGAATATGCAAATCAACACTAGATCACACAACTTTTGTGCTTTTGAAAGGGTTTGGCATTTTAGACCGCAGAGTTATTCTTTATTTGAAAATAAACTTATACCAGTTGAAGTCATATCAAGTGTGTCAGGTTTGATATGAAACGACGTCATTTAGTTTAAAGAAAAATAAAGAGGCAATTGGGCAGTAGCCAAGTTCGAACCATGACTCGCCGCGGACGTGGGTTATTCGGTGCCCAGTCCCCACCACTCTGCCACTACACAATTGCATGTTCATTAATGGATAGAAATATACATACACACATACTTGAAATATAAACTTTGTCAAATGAATTGTTTGTGTATGCTAGGTATTTTTTTATGACAAAAGGCACATTTGACAATTCACATAATTACATTCTTATTTCAAATATGTAATCTTTTGAAGTCCAATATAGCCATAGTCTATAAATATGTTAAATAGTCATAAACTATAGATATATAGACATTTTTGGCCATAAATGTAAAAATAACCCATCTAGATAAATATGCCCATTTAAGATTAGTGCACAAAAGTTGTGGTTTCTAAGTTTTTATTGCATATCCCCAATTAAAGTTTTAGCCTACTATTTTTGGAATTGAAACTGTCTCTAAATAAATTTTAAAGATAAATTAAATTGATGTACACAATCACCGTCTAATTAAGGTTAAGGTCACAACACCAAGGTAAGAGTGAAAACTAATATTAATATATTTTTTTCTCCACTTAACATGAGTTGGGATTGAATTATTGGAATCTGCAAAATAACAAAGTTTAGTACAACTAAGCTAATAAAATATAAATTGAAATACTGAACCAAAAATAAATACTAAACCTTTGACTTTGAATTCTTGTGGGGTCACAGTGGTTGAACTCCAAGAACACAAGCAAGATCAAACCGAATTCTAATCTAATTTAGGAGTGAGATATGGATAGGGTGTGCTTGAGGCTTTAATAGGTGATTATAACAACTACGTAGCAAAGAAATCTAGCATTTACTTGCAAATTCTGTTATACAGTGAATGGAATTTTGTTATAAAAACTGAAAATTTGGGATTTCAAATTATTTTAGGGGAGATCTACAACTACCAACTATACTAAAAATCTTAATTCTAAATTTTAATAGGAATATTTTACTACTATAAATTAGCAAAGGACCGACAAGAAAATAAATATTTTAATTTGAGAAATACAGTACACAAAGTTTTGTTACATTTTTTTGAACATGAAATCATCAATTACATAAAAGTAAATCTTTACAACTTTTAGAACTAAAAAAGGCAAAGAAAAAGCTTTAAATTCTACTCATAGGGACACTATGAAATGCTCACATGGTAACCTCCCTAAACTATTCTCTCTATCTTTGGCAGTGTGTTGAGAGTGTAGGCAATATGTTGATTGTGTGGCTCCTTCCTTTCCTTTTATAAACGAAATGAGATGCAGTTTCGTCATTCTATTCGTCATTCTGAACAGAGACGAAAGTGATCCTTGACAATTTTTTCAATGCTCGTCCAATCTTCATCCACGTTTTTCTTCTATTGTCAGTCGAGATCGAGAGAGAGAGAGAGAGAGAGAGAGAGAGAGTGAGAGAGAGAGAGAGAGAAAAGAGAGAAAGAAGACAGAAAGAAGGAGAGAAAGAGAGAAAAAGAAAAACAAACATACATATATGTATCATAACTATCTTTGTCAAGCATTAATTGTCCTCCCCCAATTTCTTCATATCCCTTTCATCTTTGTCTTGTTTTGTTTCATTTACGGAGATTTGTAGTTGGGCTTATAAGCACAAATTAGCATGGGATATTATTCTATGTGCTCACTGCTATTTTTCCTTCCATTTATTGCATTATTTCACTTCATTTTCATCTAAGCATATAAAATATGTAAAAGCACAAAATTACACATTTTGAGTGACATCATCATTAAACTATATTAATTCCAAAATGCATGTTAAACTAGGGATTAAATGAGCACTATATCTATTATATTGACACATGAATATGCAATATTCATTGTTTGTCAGTTAGCCTCTATCAGACCAGGGTACCAGCCACATTATTGTTCCCACGATTTGTATCCCTTAGTCTCTATCGGACTTCCCATCTCGGTCATAGACTAAGGTGATACCACCAGTATATCCCTTAGCCTCGGTCATGGACAAAAGTGACATATCCCTTAGCCTCTATCAGACTTCTCATACCGGTCATAGACTAAGGTAATATTCCTCGAGTCTCTGTCGGACAAAGGTGATATAGGTACTTCACCAACCCCATCTGTACTCACGAAGCCTGACACGCAGTCCCAGCTTTACCAAACCTATAACTGAATCCCACACGTTTGACCATCTCAACCCATTAGGATCCCTCATACTCAATCCCAAACAATGCCGACCTTTACGACCAATGAACAACTATCATGCATGTTGGCTAATTAATCCGGTTAACCACATTATAATGTCGTTTCCCAAACGGTTCCACTATTTAATGCATTAAACCCATTATTTATCGCGTATATTATTCCGCTATCGTCTCCAACAAATAATGCATGGTATAAAATCACCTAACATCCCATCGGGTATAAACAAACTAAGCATTTAATAATCGATTGAGAAATGTTCAATCGATTAAACCCATTGGGTTTAGTTTCAATCTATTGAAACATGTTCGATCGTTTGACTAAGACCTGTTCTCAATCGATTGAAACCATTTCAATCGCTTGATAAGTCGTCTTCTTCCCAAACTGAACTAGACACTCCACGCACGTACGGAGTCCATTTTTTCTTGCCGAAACACATATATATCAACATATCTATACTACTAAAAAGTGATTGTTTCTATGAAATGACAACATTGAAATATTATTCAACTCTATTGTTTTTTGACATTTTTGTCTTTTAACAACTTAAAAGTGAAATTAAGTGATTGTTTGAAAAACAAACAAACTCGTTTTTCAACTTAATTTTCAACTAGTTTGTTTAAGTGATGAAATCTTAAGCTAACCCAAACACTTCCATTTTATAAAATAATCACTTTTTTTCTTCTTCTTGAAATCCGTAATTTATCACTTTATTTCTATTTTTCAGCTAACCCAAACGGGCTCTTACTGTTTGCAATATGGTGTGGGTGAAATGACATGAAAAGGTGAAGTCCAGTGTCACAAGGCTGCTAGTCCTCAACTAGGTATGACTGGTCAATAGCCCGTGCAATGCACGGGTTATACCGATATTTAACCAACTGGCAAATAAACAACAGTGGACTTAACAATTTAACTATACTTTGTATCAATGCTTGGATGTTATTGTAACAGTATTGTGTGCTTTTTTAATTTTCAGAAAGTTAACAATTTGGATACTCCACGAATCAATTCTATGCACATCATCTAAAAAATAAAAATAGAATTTAAAATAAATCTCATCCATTTGGATACTCCAGAAACAACCCAACATCGCCTGCACAGGTACACCAAACTCTTCTAGACATCATCAGAGACGACCCCGACGGAATCAAACTTAATTTTGTTTTCCGGCGCTTAGGGTTAGACCTGCTAGAGCTTTCCGGCGGTCTTCATCTTCTTTGACTCGGATCGAGGTTCGATGAATCTATTTTTTCGACTGGCAAAGATCGACGTCTCTGATTACTACATTCTCTCTAATATCTCTATTGATACATAATTTATTCTTCCTTTCTTTTTTTTTTTTTGTCTTTTGTATTTGTTTTAGTTATAATATCACATTTATGCAAGTACCCCTTCAGCTAAAAAAGAATCTGGAGACATAACTTGTCAGTGTATAGGTTTAGCAAAATTGTGTGAATTACGGGAGCCATTATAACGTATTGGCAGAACATGGTCTGTACATTAATTAACGTCGATTTTTCCCCCTCAATTAGGAAGAGTCGTGTTTATCGAAGATTTTTATTGAAAACTGCAATGGAGATAAATAGGCATGCCTCTTGCTAGACTTCAAGAGCTTGTAAAGGAATTTGTTTGGGCTACCATCAAGGCCAGGAATCCCCCCATGAAAGTTGTAGCAACACCCAAGTCAGAGATAGATACACCTAGAGCATATAAATGTGCCAAAACAGTTGGATTGAATTAAATTGGAATGTAAGCTATGGATTGATGTAATCACTGATCTATGGAATTTCTTGAAATGATTGGTAGATGCTTATACTCCCTGTATTGCTGAAATTATTTCAGGTTCGAATGTTAATATGTTGGTTGTTGTCCGTACTCTGCTCCAATCGTTGTTCATGGATGATGATAGTACGCTTCCTTATTTATGGGCTTGAGCTTCCCCTACGCGTTTTGTTGTTGTAGTGTTTCTCCTCTAGAGGCTTAACTAATTCTTTTGAGATCTCTTTGATCTCAGTCCAATTGTGTGGTGGCGCTTCTCAACCTTGGGGGCCTTTGCTGATTTTGCCAAGAATATTGGTTTTTCTTTGCTTTTGTTTAGGGTGGGTCTAATACTCCCCGTTTGTGTGGCTTTGGTTGTCTTTTTCATAGGATGTCTTTGATTCTTATCCCTCAGCAGCAGGATTTAAAGGGTTGCTTTTCCTTTTTCTTTTCTTCTCTTTTTCAATTTTTTATTTTATTTTTGCTTTTTTATTTTTTATTTTTATTTTTTTTGTGAGTTTTGATAAAGGGGTTGTTTTTTCTTTTACTTTTCTTCTCTTTTTTGTTTTTGGTTTTTTGTTTTAGTTTTGGATGGTCCCAATTTATCTATGGGCCTTTTGTACTGTTGATAGTTGATTCCCATCTTCCATGGCTTTGGGTAAAAAAAAAATTTGTTCCACGATAAAAAAAACATAAGTTCGGGAACAAATGTTTCTTACCAAAACCACTAGCATATAAGTACGTGAAACCACCTTGGTGTACCAAAGAAATCTCCTATAATCTGTAGTTCTCTTCACATTTTCACAGGAATTAGAGGTGATCATTGGTAGAGCGGGGACACCATCTTCTCTGACTTCCAAGATAAATACTCTTTAAGTGTCTTTTTGCTCACCCATTGCTCACTCCAAGCACCCCATTAGATGAACATATGGGACCAACCACTTTCCAACTTTTGTTTATCTCCAACTTTTGTTTATTCGTACCAGTTATTCAAAGGTTCAATTAAGAAAATATTCGAAATATGAATGTCAAAACACAACACACCTATGATCAGACAAGTAGAGAATTCAATGCCTCAAGACCCTTTCCTAATCTAATCTTCCGAATTTACCAATTGGGAGTAATCCCTGATTGTACAGCCCCAACATTGAACTAATGCACTCTATGACCATGGAGTGTACTAGTCTCATATAGTGCACTGGTTCGTCCATGGAGTGCGAATGGCAATACCCTATCGAAATCTGATGTGTGTGTGTGTGTGTGTGTGTGTGCGTGTGTGTGTGTGTGTGTGTGTCTGTGTGTGTGTGTGTGTGTGTGTTGAAATCTATACACTCTATCAAACGTGGAGGTACTTATTGATTTTACTATTGGCACTGGTAATAATCCGTCTTTTCATCCTATATATAATCCAGATCATATGTCCCGGTACACGGATGGGTGGAACACTTCAAGAAATGAAAAGCCTAATCCTACTTCTCCAACCTAATGTCCGGCAAAGTGATGCCCGACTTAAATGCATCATTCAGTATTTTGACCAACGGTAGACCTGTACACTTGACTCGTTTTCCTTCGACCAATTCTTTAGGTAAATACTTCGACCAAATAAAAGGGTCCTCCCAGCTTTTCACATCACACTTCCTTTCACTCTTCCGCAAAGCTGGAAAAAAAGGGGAGAACACGGGGAACAACCGTGATCACAAATATGTATATGAAAACATGAGCAGGTATTGTACAAAAGAGCCAAGGACAAAGGATGTCACTATGCTTACAGTGCAAAAGCTCAGCAACCCCTTCCTTCTCATCTGAGGCCAGGTAAGTGCTTACACCCAACGATTTCTACAAATAAGTACAATGTCAAATACATTAGTTGCATAATAAATTATTAGTACAATAATATACATAGACCGTCAAAGAATCGAGAAACCAAATCTCATCGTCAATCCTAATGCTAGATGATTAATACAAACCTTGGGGGCCAAAAAGTAAGACAGACACAAGTCTCCATTTTCATCCTCCAGAATGGATATCCATTCAAGAGACTGTAATCATTTTTAACAAATTATGCTTAAATGCACCAATCTTTTCATCTCAAGTAAACACAAAAATGACCAAGTAAGAAAAAGGGTTAATTACATTATACCCACGGTGATTAGGCCCATTTTCACTTTCCCCCTTGTGCTTCAAAAGTGGACATTTCCCTACAAAATGACGGAAAAAACTGGCCAAAATATTAGCACTTGACCCCCTTCGTGAGGTTAATTTTGGGGTTAACCCCCTGTGTGGGGTAATGCTACCATATAACCCACCTATGTTGATTGTTGGGCTAATTTTTAACACTTTACCCCTTTGTATGGCTAATTTTGGGGTTAACTGCCAATGTGGGGGTAATTTTGACACTTGGAACACTCCAATGTGGGGCTGATTTTAAACACTTAACCCGCATGTGGGGCTATTTCGAGCGATATCTTAGTAATTTCACTTTAGTCCGAAACCGCGGGGGGGGGAGGAAATGTAACTAACCCTAGGAAGAAACGCGCCCCCCCCCCCCCCCCCCAAAAAAAAAAAATAAGAAATGGCTCCATTTAGGATGATGGATGTCTACATTGAAATCTTGTAAATGTGGTCATTCAAACTCATGCAACATGCAAACAGGCCAAGATAAGTCTTTCCCAGGAAATCAGGTTTTACCTTTGTTAATTAGTCTCCATTAAAAAATTAAAATTAAAATTAAAAAAGCGACGTACCTGTTTTTCCAAAAAAATTGCTACGAACAAGTGCTCTATTCCCATCTTCTTATCACCTGCAATGTAAGACCCACCGTGAAACACAAAAATATGTCCAAACATAGTGTACACCAACTGCCAAGCCCATGTACCGATTACATAAGGTCCCTCCCTGCCCCCAACATCCCAAATGAAATTGGAACTTTTGAGATAGTTAAGAATTAAGTTTTAGACTGAATGCGACTCTATCATGCTTTAGGGGCATTAAGCAAGCACCAAATGGAAATCGTGAAGTGACAATATCTGAAATAAGTTGGAAGAATAAGAAGTCCGCCCCTACGCAAATTGGAAACAGATGGGTAAAATAAAAAGGTGTAATACTAATGCCATAGATGGAATGATAGAAACATCTTACCAGAAAAACTAGCTACATCCTGTGACAACTTGTAAATGTAATACAAAGGGACCTTCTGAGGTTCTTCACAGACACAATTTAGCTCACTTTCACATATAATCCTCCTGACAGATTGACCAATCCTAGAATGCAGAAGGCTAAACAAAAGATGCCCTAAACTGATGAAACGGTGACGACCTTGCATTCTTCTCTCAATATTGGCAATCTTAACCACCTCCAAAACCTCATCTGTGCATGGTCCAAACGCTCCACATCTTAGAGGAAATAGAAGTGCTCTCTGAGAATGCTGCAACTGCAGGAAGAAGAATTAAATGCATCATGAAAAAGACACATTGAACATGTATGCTTCTGTGTGTCCGTGTATGTGTGTGTCTGAGAGTGAGATAGATAGATAGATAGATAGACACACACACACACACAGAACATAAATCCAGAATGACATGAAAATTCCACTATGAATTTGTCATCATGCTTGGCCAATAACAACAAATAGACTGTTAAAACTGGATGAACAAAACCCATGCTTATCAAATGACAACAATGCAAGAGGTGGAGGACGGATTAGATGGACCAGAAATATGGCCAAAAGAATGCAACCCATGCCATACTTTTTTTTATAGGAAAAGCGACTATAGAACCTAGGGCATATATACAACAACAATATTTCTGGGAAATATCAAACACACACTTCAAAGGCATCCTAACTAGACTAAAAAAACTGGATCCCAAAACCCAACCTTATCAAATGACAACAATGCAAGAGGTGGAGGACGGATTAGATGGACAAGAAATATGGCCAAAATAATGTAACCCACGCCGTAACTATAGGAAAAGCGACTATAGAACCTACGACATATATACAAGTATTTATAGATGAAACAAAGGATGCATGGCAATCACAAACACTTGAAGCATATTTTAATTGTAGGTGCACAGCAGATTCACATGCTAGATTACCGATACTTCAAAAGATAATCCAGAACATTTTTTCAAGAAGAAATTCTCAGTATCTACTGTATCGTGGGAACAAAAGCTTCATTTTTAGGCCTCCCTTGGTGACCTAAATAAGTGCTTAACATTGAAAATCATAAGCCTTTCTTTCTTTCTTTCCTCTTCTATTAAGTGCATTCTATATTTTGCCCTAATTAGGTCTCACTCAGGGTTTGACCATAAAAGGCAGTCATTTTTGTCTGAGTACAAGTGTCACTTTCATCAAACAGTAAAGCTTTTCCTCGGATGGAGAAAACAAGAGAACACAAGCAAGAACACAGATGAATGAACACAAATGGATCTTCACCCTACGATTTAAAACATACATCTCAACACTGTGTGTGTGTGTGTGTGTGTGTGTGTGTGTGAGAGAGAGAGAGAGAGAGAGAGAGAGAGAGAGAGAGAGACCATATATTCTTTCATTAATCCCAAGCCTTCGAGTCCTAGGTTTATAGTTTCAATAAAAACTTGGAGGGTACCACACTTCTCATTGACATGTCCAAGCAGCTCTTGAATCTCGATTCCCTTCCAAGCCTCCAAATATAATGCATCAGTAACATGGTAGCATTTCCCTTGGCACATCTCCAGAATTAATTGTGTTCTGTAATCCTCCTGGTTACACAAAACAAAGAGAGAAATTAGGATTTGAAAGGAAAATAAATTAGGAGACGAAAAATAAAATAGACTTGCACAAATGAATAATTTACCAAATGATGCCCAGCAAAAATATAATTTATAATTCAAAGAGAATTTCAAAGGAGAAACACACAAGAAGAGGAGGAGACAGCTATAGAAAGGTCACCCTCTTCAGTATAAAAAGGTCACTTGCAATTTGATCCAAAATTAATATCGAACAGATGTGACCACTGAAAACGGATGACAATCCCAACCAAGGATCAAAATTTCGTTTCGGTGTTCCCGCAAACGGAAACGTTTCGGAAACAAGTGGAAACACCGGAAAAACTGGAAACACAAAGAAACTTGAGGAAACATAACTTCAAACTAAATTGTATGCACATAAAAAGCTTATAATTGATTAATTGAACCTTTGAGGGGTCTACATATGTAGTTATATCAATAGTATATATTTCAAATTGAAAATACCTGATAATTTAGGCATCAATCTACTATCAACCAGTTCATAGAATACAGAAAATACCATTCATAGTTGCAACTAATTTTATATTTCTAAGAATATAACTTATATAACTTATATTAGTATACACTAATTATTAATTTTCTAACTAATTATTAATTTTACAACTAATTTTATATTTCTAAAAATATAACTTACATAAATTAGATAACTTGTATAAGTAATAAGTTATAAGTTGTAACTAATTTTTATATTTCTAAGAATATTAGTTTCAAAGAGTATTACTAAGAAATTACATCTAATTTTTATACGAATACAGTTTTGCTCACCCTCCTTTCTTATTGGTTTATGCAGTGGGGGCACAGTATTCAAAATGTAATCATTTTAAAATTAATTTTTGATCAATTTGGGGTGAACAATTTTAGGGTAAGCAAAAATATATTTATTTTAAATTAATTTTGATCCGTGAGTATGACTAATAATATAAGTAAAAAGTAATGGCAAGAGTGAGCAATGGTGAACCAAATTTAGGTGAGCAAAAGTGCTCTCTAATATAATATAGAATCAAGTAATAAAATACATAAAAGTAATATAATAATTATATTACTAATAATAATAAAACTTGTATTAGTAATATAATACAAATAATATACTAGTGTTATATATATATATATATATATACTAGGGTCCTGGCACGTGCGATGCACGTGTCAATCCCCTCTTATGCATTTGAGTATAAGATATGAATTTGGTATGAGATTTGAGTATAAGTGAATTTTGGGATATTAATGACCAATTCCTAAATATATAAATTTTAGAGAAGAAGTTGACCAAAATGTAAATATTAGTGACCGATGCGTAAATAGCCATTAAAATAGCCACTTTTGTTGACTTTTTTTGAAGTGAATAATAAATATCCCAAAACTTGCTCACCCAAATGCAATTACACATATTACAAGATATGAATCCTAAATTTGAGAGAAGAAGTTGACCAAATTGTAAATATTAGTGACCAATTCCTAAATAGCCGCCAAAATAGCCGCAATTTTTGACTTTTTTTTAAGTGAATAATAAAATTCCAAAAATTGCTTACCCAAATGTAAGTAGGCATAATATTATTGATTGAATCCTCATTATTATATTAAATAAAAATTTAAAAATTGACCTGAATGTAATAATTCATTTGAAATGACATAATTACCCTCACACAAACCAGTATATCATTATGATGAGTATCGAGATGTATGAGTCATTATGTATACTACAAGGGTGCACTTGTAATTACAAGTTTTCCTAAAGATACTTGGTGGGTTGAAATGACAAAATTGCCCTCACACAAATCAATATATTCTTATGAGATGTGTGCATATAAGTTTTGGAGAGGGGCAAGATGGTATTTAACTAAGTCCTCCTTCAGTTGCTGCATTCTTATATCTTAAGGGTATGATATATATATATCATATGATATACACTGTAATATACAAGAGGAAAGGAGTGCGATCAAAAAACAGAAAATAGAAAAGAAGATATGCTTACTGACTAACTAGCAGAGAGAGACAGAGGAGAGGCGAAGTTTTCGGCACCGAAGAAGAAGAAGAAACAAGAAGAAGAAGAAGATGAAGGAGAGAGAGAGAGAGAGAGAGAGAGAGAGTCGAAGATGAAGATGAACCCTAGATGAAGAAGAAGATGAACCCTAGAAGAAGAAGATCATGTAGAAGAAGAATGAAGAATAACAGGACAGTAGTTTTATTCTCTCTTCTTTTTTTACTGTTCTCTCGTGATCTTCTCTCATTTGAGTATAAGATATGAATTTGGTATGAGATTTGAGTATAAGTGAATTTTGGTATATTAATAACCAATTCCGAAATATATAAATTTTAGAGAAGAAGTTGACCAAAATGTAAATATTAGTGACCGATGCGTAAATAGCCATTAAAATAGCCACTTTTGTTGACTTTTTTTGAAGTGAATAATAAATATCCCAAAACTTGCTCACCCAAATGCAATTACACATATTACAAGATATGAATCCTAAATTTGAGAGAAGAAGTTGACCAAATTGTAAATACTAGTGACCAATTCCTAAATAGCCGCCAAAACAGTCGCAATTTTTGACTTTTTTTAAAGTGAATAATAATATTCCAAAAATTGCTGACCCAAATGTAATTAGGCATAATATTATTAATTGAATCCTCATTATTATATAAAATAAAATTTTAAAAGTTGACCTGATTGTAATAATTCATTTGAAATGACAATTACCCTCACACAAACCAGTATATCATTATGATGAGTATCGAGATGTATGAGTCATTATGTATACTACAAGGGTGCACTTGTAATTACAAGTTTTCCTAAAGATACTTGGTGGGTTGAAATGACAAAATTGCCCTCACACAAATCAATATATTCTTATGAGATGTGTGTATATAAGTTTTGGAGAGGGGCAAGATGGTATTTAACTAAGTCCTCCTTCAGTTGCTGCATTCTTATATCTTAAGGGTATGATATATATATATATCATACGATATACTCTGTAATATACAAGAGGAAAGGAGAGCGATCAAAAAACAGAAAATAGAAAAGAAGATACACTTACTGACTAACTGGCAGAGAGAGACAGAGGAGAGGCGAAGCTTTCGGCACCGAAGAAGAAGAAGAAGAAGAAGATGAAGGAGAGAGAGAGAGAGAGAGAGAGAGAGAGAGAGAGAGAGTCGAAGATGAAGATGAAGATGAACCCTAGATGAAGAAGAAGATGAACCCTAGAAGAAGATCATGTAGAAGAAGAATGAAGAATAACAGGACACTAGTTTTATTCTCTCATCTTTTTTTACTGTTCTCTCGTGATCTTCTCTCATTTGAGTCTAAGATATGAATTTGGTATGAGATTTGAGTATAAGTGAATTTTGGTATATTAATAACCAATTCCGAAATATATAAATTTTAGAGAAGAAGTTGACCAAAATGTAAATATTAGTGACCGATGCGTAAATAGCCATTAAAATAGCCACTTTTGTTGACTTTTTTTGAAGTGAATAATAAATATCCCAAAACTTGCTCACCCAAATGCAATTACACATATTACAAGATATGAATCCTAAATTTGAGAGAAGAAGTTGACCAAATTGTAAATACTAGTGACCAATTCCTAAATAGCCGCCAAAACAGTCGCAATTTTTGACTTTTTTTAAAGTGAATAATAATATTCCAAAAATTGCTGACCCAAATGTAATTAGGCATAATATTATTAATTGAATCCTCATTATTATATAAAATAAAATTTTAAAAGTTGACCTGATTGTAATAATTCATTTGAAATGACAATTACCCTCACACAAACCAGTATATCATTATGATGAGTATCGAGATGTATGAGTCATTATGTATACTACAAGGGTGCACTTGTAATTACAAGTTTTCCTAAAGATACTTGGTGGGTTGAAATGACAAAATTGCCCTCACACAAATCAATATATTCTTATGAGACGTGTGTATATAAGTTTTGGAGAGGGGCAAGATGGTATTTAACTAAGTCCTCCTTCAGTTGCTGCATTCTTATATCTTAAGGGTATGATATATATATATATCATACGATATACTCTGTAATATACAAGAGGAAAGGAGAGCGATCAAAAAACAGAAAATAGAAAAGAAGATACACTTACTGACTAACTGGCAGAGAGAGACAGAGGAGAGGCGAAGCTTTCGGCACCGAAGAAGAAGAAGAAGAAGAAGAAGATGAAGGAGAGAGAGAGAGAGAGAGAGAGAGAGAGAGAGAGAGTCGAAGATGAAGATGAAGATGAACCCTAGATGAAGAAGAAGATGAACCCTAGAAGAAGATCATGTAGAAGAAGAATGAAGAATAACAGGACACTAGTTTTATTCTCTCATCTTTTTTTACTGTTCTCTCGTGATCTTCTCTCATTTGAGTCTAAGATATGAATTTGGTATGAGATTTGAGTATAAGTGAATTTTGGTATATTAATGACCAATTCCGAAATATATAAATTTTAGAGAAGAAGTTGACCAAAATGTAAATATTAGTGACCGATGCGTAAATAGCCATTAAAATAGCCACTTTTGTTGACTTTTTTTGAAGTGAATAATAAATATCCCAAAACTTGCTCACCCAAATGCAATTACACATATTACAAGATATGAATCCTAAATTTGAGAGAAGAAGTTGACCAAATTGTAAATACTAGTGACCAATTCCTAAATAGCCGCCAAAACAGTCGCAATTTTTGACTTTTTTTAAAGTGAATAATAATATTCCAAAAATTGCTGACCCAAATGTAATTAGACATAATATTATTAATTGAATCCTCATTATTATATAAAATAAAATTTTAAAAGTTGACCTGAATGTAATAATTCATTTGAAATGACAATTACCCTCACACAAACCAGTATATCATTATGATGAGTATCGAGATGTATGAGTCATTATGTATACTACAAGGGTGCACTTGTAATTACAAGTTTTCCTAAAGATACTTGGTGGGTTGAAATGACAAAATTGCCCTCACACAAATCAATATATGCTTATGAGATGTGTGTATATAAGTTTTGGAGAGGGGCAAGATGGTATTTAACTAAGTCCTCCTTCAGTTGCTGCATTCTTATATCTTAAGGGTATGATATATATATATATATATCATACGATATACTCTGTAATATACAAGAGGAAAGGAGAGCGATCAAAAAACAGAAAATAGAAAAGAAGATACACTTACTGACTAACTGGCAGAGAGAGACAGAGGAGAGGCGAAGCTTTCGGCACCGAAGAAGAAGAAGAAAGAAGAAGAAGAAGAAGAAGATGAAGGAGAGAGAGAGAGAGAGAGAGAGAGAGAGAGAGAGAGTCGAAGATGAAGATGAAGATGAACCCTAGATGAAGAAGAAGATGAACCCTAGAAGAAGATCATGTAGAAGAAGAATGAAGAATAACAGGACACTAGTTTTATTCTCTCATCTTTTTTTACTGTTCTCTCGTGATCTTCTCTCATTTGAGTCTAAGATATGAATTTGGTATGAGATTTGAGTATAAGTGAATTTTGGTATATTAATGACCAATTCCGAAATATATAAATTTTAGAGAAGAAGTTGACCAAAATGTAAATATTAGTGACCGATGCGTAAATAGCCATTAAAATAGCCACTTTTGTTGACTTTTTTTGAAGTGAATAATAAATATCCCAAAACTTGCTCACCCAAATGCAATTACACATAATACAAGATATGAATCCTAAATTTGAGAGAAGAAGTTGACCAAATTGTAAATATTAGTGACCAATTCCTAAATAGCCGCCAAAATAGCCGCAATTTTTGACTTTTTTTTAAGTGAATAATAATATTCCAAAAATTGCTGACCCAAATGTAATTAGGCATAATATTATTGATTGAATCCTCGTTATTATATTAAATAAAATTTTAAAAGTTGACTTGAATGTAATAATTCATTTGAAATGACAATTACCCTCACTCAAACCAGTATATCACTATGATGAGTATCGAGATGTATGAGTCATTATGTATACTACAATGGTGCACTTGTAATTACAAGTTTTCCTAAAGATACTTGGTGGGTTGAAATGACAAAATTGCCCTCACACAAATCAATATATTCTTATGAGATGTGTGTGTATAAGTTTTGGAGAGGGGCAAGATGGTATTTAACTAAGTCCTCCTTCAGTTGCTGCATTCTTATATCTTAAGGGTATGATATATATATATATCAAACGATATACTCTGTAATATACAAGACGAAAGGAGAGCGATCAAAAAAAGAAAAAAGAAAAGAAGATACACTTGCTGGCTAACTGGCAGAGAGAGACAGAGGAGAGGCGAAGCTTTCGGCACCGAAGAAGAAGAAGATGAAGGAGAGAGAGAGAGAGAGAGAGAGAGTCGAAGATGAAGATGAAGATGAACCCTAGATGAAGAAGAAGATGAACCCTAGAAGAAGAAGATCAAGTAGAAGAAGAATGAAGAATAACAGGACAGTAGTTGTATTCTCTCTTCTTCTTATTTTACTGTTCTCTCGTGATCTTCTCTAATTTGAGTATAAGATATGCATTTGGTATGAGATTTGAGTATAAGTGAATTTTGGTATATTAATGACCAATTCCTAAATATATATATTTTAGAGAAGAAGTTGACCAAAATGTAAATATTTGTGACTGTTGCGTAAATAGCCATTAAAATAACCACTTTTGTTGACTTTTTTTGAAGTGAATAATAAATATCCCAAAACTTGCTCACCCAAATGCAATTACACATATTACAAGATATGAATCCTAAATTTGAGAGAAGAAGTTGACCAAATTGTAAATATTAGTGACCAATTCCCAAATAGCTGCCAAAATAGCCGCAATTTTTGACTTTTTTTGAAGTGAATAATAATATTCCAAAAATTGCTGACCCAAATGTAATTCGGCAAAATATTATTGATTGAATACTCATTATTATATTAAATAAAATTTTAAAAGTTGACCTGAATGTAATAATTCATTTGAAATGACATAATTACCCTCACACAAACCAGTATATCATTATGATGAGTATCGAGATGTATGAGTCATTATGTATACTACAAGGGTGCACTTGCAATTACAAATTTTCCTAAAGATACTTGGTGGGTTGAAATGACAAAATTGCCCTCACACAAATCAATATATTCTTATGAGATGTGTGTATATAAGTTTTGGAGAGGGGCAAGATGGTATTTAACTAAGTCCTCCTTCAGTTGCTGCATTCTTATATCTTAAGGGTATGATATATATATATCATATGATATACACTGTAATATACAAGAGGAAAGGAGTGAGATCAAAAAACAGAAAATAGAAAAGAAGATACGCTTACTGACTAACTAGCAGAGAGAGACAGAGGAGAGGCGAAGTTTTCGGCACCGAAGAAGAAGAAGAAACAAGAAGAAGAAGAAGATGAAGGAGAGAAGAGAGAGAGTCGAAGATGAAGATGAAGATGAACCCTAGATGAAGAAGAAGATGAACCCTAGAAGAAGAAGATCAAGTAGAAGAAGAATGAAGAATAACAGGACAGTAGTTGTATTCTCTCTTCTTCTTTTTTTACCGTTCTCTCGTGATCTTCTCTCATTTGAGTATAAGATATGAATTTGGTATGAGATTTGAGTATAAGTGAATTTTGGTATATTAATGACCAATTCCTAAATATATAAATTTTAGAGAAGAAGTTGACCAAAATGTAAATATTTGTGACCGATGCGTAAATAGCCATTAAAATAGCCACTTTTGTTGACTTTTTTTTGAAGTGAATAATAAATATCCCACAACTTGCTCACCCAAATGCAATTACACATATTACAAGATATGAATCCTAAATTTGAGAGAAGTTGACCAAATTGTAAATATTAGTGACCAATTCCGAAAAAGCCGCCAAAATAGCCGCAATTTTTGACTTTTTTTTAAGTGAATAATAAAATTCCAAAAATTGCTTACCCAAATGTAAGTAGGCATAATATTATTGATTGAATCCTCATTATTATATTAAATAAAAATTTAAAAATTGACCTGAATGTAATAATTCATTTGAAATGACATAATTACCCTCACACAAACCAGTATATCATTATGATGAGTATCGAGATGTATGAGTCATTATGTATACTACAAGGGTGCACTTGTAATTACAAGTTTTCCAAAAGATACTTGGTGGGTTGAAATGACAAAATTGCCCTCACACAAATCCATATATTCTTATGAGACGTGTGTATATAAGTTTTGGAGAGGGGCAAGATGGTATTTAACTAAGTCCTCCTTCAGTTGCTGCATTCTTATATCTTAAGGGTATGATATATATATATATATATATCATATGATATACTCAGTAATATACAAGAGGAAAGAATAGCGATCAAAAAAAGAAAAACAAAAAGAAGATACACTTACTGGCTAACTGGCAGAGAGAGACAGAGGAGAGGCGAAGCTTTCGGCACCGAAGAAGAAGAAGAAAGAAGAAGAAGATGATGGAGAGAAGAGAGAGAGTCGAAGATGAAGATGAAGATGAACCCTAGATGAAGAAGAAGATGAACCCTAGAAGAAGAAGATCAAGTAGAAGAAGAATGAAGAATAACAGGACAGTAGTTGTATTCTCTCTTCTTCTTTTTTTACCGTTCTCTCGTGATCTTCTCTCATTTGAGTATAAGATATGAATTTGGTATGAGATTTGAGTATAAGTGAATTTTGGTATATTAATGACCAATTCCTAAATATATAAATTTTAGAGAAGAAGTTGACCAAAATGTAAATATTTGTGACCGATGCGTAAATAGCCATTAAAATAGCCACTTTTGTTGACTTTTTTTTTAAGTGAATAATAAATATCCCAAAACTTGCTCACCCAAATGCAATTACACATATTACAAGATATGAATCCTAAATTTGAGAGAAGTTGACCAAATTGTAAATATTAGTGACCAATTCCGAAATAGCCGCCAAAATAACCGCAATTGTTGAATTTTTTGAAGTGAATAATAATATTCCAAAAATTGCTGACCCAAATGTAATTAGGCATAATATTATTGATTAAATCCTCATTATTATATTAAATAAAATTTTAAAAGTTGACCTGAATGTAATAATTCATTTGAAATGACATAATTACCCTCACACAAACCAGTATATCATTATGATGAGTATCGAGATGTATGAGTCATTATGTATACTACAAGGGTGCACTTGTAATTACAAGTTTTCCAAAAGATACTTGGTTGGTTGAAATGACAAAATTGCCCTCACACAAATCAATATATTCTTATGAGACATGTGTATATAAGTTTTGGAGAGGGGCAAGATGGTATTTAACTAAGTCCTCCTTCAGTTGCTGCATTCTTATATCTTAAGGGTATGATATATATATATATATATCATATGATATACTCTGTAATATACAAGAGGAAAGAATAGCGATCAAAAAAAGAAAAACAAAAAGAAGATACACTTATTGGCTAACTGGCAGAGAGAGACAGAGGAGAGGCGAAGCTTTCGGCACCGAAGAAGAAGAAGAAAGAAGAAGAAGAAAGAAGAAGAAGATGATGGAGAGAAGAGAGAGAGTCGAAGATGAAGATGAAGATGAACCCTAGATGAAGAAGAAGATGAACCCTAGAAGAAGAAGATCAAGTAGAAGAAGAATGAAGAATAACAGGACAGTAGTTGTATTCTCTCTTCTTCTTTTTTTACCGTTCTCTCGTGATCTTCTCTCATTTGAGTATAAGATATGAATTTGGTATGAGATTTGAGTATAAGTGAATTTTGGTATATTAATGACCAATTCCTAAATATATAAATTTTAGAGAAGAAGTTGACCAAAATGTAAATATTTGTGACCGATGCGTAAATAGCCATTAAAATAGCCACTTTTGTTGACTTTTTTTGAAGTGAATAATAAATATCCCAAAACTTGCTCACCCAAATGCAATTACACATATTACAAGATATGAATCCTAAATTTGAGAGAAGAAGTTGACCAAATTGTAAATATTAGTGACCAATTCCTAAATAGCCGCCAAAATAGCCGCAAGTTTTGACTTTTTTTGAAGTGAATAATAATATTCCAAAAATTGCTGACCCAAATGTAATTAGGCATAATATTATTGATTGAATCCTCATTATTATATTAAATAAAATTTTAAAAGTTGACCTGAATGTAATAATTCATTTGAAATGACATAATTACCCTCACACAAACCAGTATATCATTATGATGAGTATCGAGATGTATGAGTCATTATGTATACTACATGGGTGCACTTGTAATCTATGTTACCCAGACTCGGGTATGGGTGTCGGGTGCGGGTGTGTATCTAGGTGTCGGACCTTCTCTAAATCCAAATCTTAGGATCCGGGGATATGTGTCTAAACGTTGAATACGGGTATGCGGACACCTTCTGAATGTATAAACATACTATGTTTCTTAATATCAATAGTTAGAAACCTCTTTGCCCATAATTTTAAGCTTCTACTTGCCCTTTCAATATTACTTGTGGAGGATCCGTGTGTCCGAATTGGGTACGGGCATCAGACACGGGGATCGGGTACTTGGGGGTAGTAGGAGAGTCCAGGTAACATAGCTTGTAATTACAAGTTTTCCTAAAGATACTTGGTGGGTTGAAATGACAAAATTGCCCTCACACAAATCAATATATTCTTATGAGACGTGTGTATATAAGTTTTGGAGAGGGGCAAGATGGTATTTAACTAAGTCCTCCTTCAGTTGCTGCATTCTTATATCTTAAGGGTATGATATATATATATATATATCATATGATATACTCTGTAATATACAAGAGGAAAGGAGAGCGATCAAAAAAAGAAAAAAGAAAAGAAGATACACTTACTGGCTAACTGGCAGAGAGAGACAGAGGAGAGGCGAAGCTTTCGGCACCGAAGAAGACGATGAAGGAGAGAGAGAGAGAGAGAGAGAGAGAGAGAGAGAGAGAGAGAGTCGAAGATGAAGATGAAGATGAACCCTAGATGAAGAAGAAGATGAACCCTAAAAGAAGAAGATCAAGTAGAAGAAGAATGAAGAATAACAGGTCATTAGTTGTATTCTCTCTTCTTCTTTTTTTACTGTTCTCTCGTGATATTCTCTTTTCCCCAATTTTCAAACCCCCTTTTCAGTTTTCACATGGATCTTTGCACCTGATTCGACACACATGTTTCGAAACACACCGAAACCCTCGAATCTTGTCTTGACCTTAAAATTTCGAGATTCCTCTACTGTTTCGCGTCGGTGACCCACGAAACTGAAAAGTTTCGGCTGTTTCGACCGAAACGAAACGAAACAAAATTTTGATCCTTGATCCCAACCCAACCCCATCCGCAATACATGGGTTCGCGTTGGTAAAATTCCGATAAGACCGTTAACGGGTAGTCACAGAAAACTGTCACTGGTTTCTGGCAAATTTACAACCAAGAGGAACAATGATCACTTCTATGGCAAACCCTTACTGCCGCAGCCCTCTTTCTGTCTCTCTCTAAACAAATGGTTTCGTTTGGTAAATCTTCAGGATGGGACCGTTAATCGGGTTAGTTGCAGTCTATGAGCTGGCCCATTTACAACATGCGAAGACCCATAATGATCACTTCTATGGCAAACCCTTACTGCCGGTGCCCTCTTTCTGTCTCTCTCTAAACAAATGGTTTCGGTTGGTAAATCTTCAGGATAGGACCGTTAATCGGGTTAGTTGCAGTTTTTGAGCTGGCCCATTTACAACATGCAAAGAACCCGTGATCACGTATATGACAAACCCTTAACCGCACACACAAACACACTCCCCGCCGCAGCTGCCGCCGCCGCCGCTGCCGCAGCATTATTACGACCAGTGTTCCCAGAAATCATTCAAATCCTAACATTTTGGAACGATTTTTTCCAAATCATTGAACGCTAGCGGAGCAGATTGCCTCTTGTGGGGTTCTATCTTTTAAATCACGCAACACCAACGAAAGCTTGTGATATTGTAAAGATACCACCTAACCATTTAGGCGTTGACTTTTAATACGTTTGTATGTACGCACATGTAGGAACACATATGAAAATGGCATAGAAATTCATTTCAAGTTTCAATCTACTATACTCCGTTCCGTCTTATCTTTTCGGAAAGTGTACCCCCACCATACCACATTCCATAGCCGGTGGCAATCCACGTTCGTTCCTCATACCGAATCGCTCCGGGTAACATTGATTATGAGTCACCCCAGTACAAGCAATGCAGAGATCTTCACATCAAGGGTCAAGATCTTCAATTTCTAGTATCGTGCAAATGAAGAAACACATTTCTACCATTGTCCGTCATGGATGATTGTATGACGAAAGTGAAAAGAAAGGTTTGTCCTATTTGACTTGGGATGAAGTTGTTGCACCTTTGTTTTTTGTTTCTTTTGTTTTTATTTTTTTGGTATTTGGATGTAATGTAAGTTATTAAGTCATTAAGTCTTGTGTTTTAACGTGAATCATACTTCATAATTAAAGAAAGAAAGCTTAATTTGAGCTAAGTAATCTCTGGATGATTGACTGCTCAAGACTTATAAAGATATCCACATTAGCTATCTAAAGTTGCTCTCACTTGTGCCTTTACTTTTTCTCAATAAGCTACATTTCTTTATTCTGTTGGTTTTAATTCGTTATGTGAACCTATTTTATGATGATTAAGCTATTTCCATCATTGTCTGCTATATAAGAGTTACAAAATTATAAGCTTGCAACGTTTAACCTTTCATCTCATTTCTTTGTGAACAGATTGTGTTGACTTCAAAGAGATGACTGCTATGTTAACTAGATCTACTATGGAAAATACTTGAATTTCTTTTATACAAGAAGATTTATGGCAAGGGTATGTAAATAAAAGCCTTTTGAGATTGCTTTTTTTTTCAAGTGAGATGGGACAATTTATTAACCCATACTCATAACCCGCAAATGATAATCTCGAAGGGTTAGCCCGAACGGTAGAATTTAGGAGAGGGCCACTAGGTGCTTTGAAGCACGAAATCTTGGTTAAGCAAAAGCCTAGAAATTCTTCCACGTATCCATCCTTGGGCTTTGTGAGGATGCTCCAAGGATTCAGCTGAGGACATCCTGGGCAGGACAGGTGAGGAGTAAGCTCCGGTCTTGAGTGTGGAGTATGCTATGTTGCAGAGACTCAAAAAGGATCTTACAAGGGGGACCACCAAAAATAAGTGGAGTTAAATAGGCCGACAATTATGTCTCCCAAAACTCGATGTCTAGTACATCTAGTGCTACATGGATAATCCACATCAAAAAGCTAACAAGACGAAATAGGAATAGCCAGCTGTATTGTCCACCTCCCCGTTTATTGCCCAAAAAAAAAAGAGAGAGAAAGAAAGTTTCAGGTACCAGAATCAAATGGATAATAGCTTTGCAAACTTATATATTAGGCAAGAAGTTGAGGGGAAAAAAAGGGAAGGTTTTCTTCGAGGACAGATACATCATAGATTCAAAACCAATATCAACTTCATACCTTTAAAGGCCTGTACGTCTGCAAAACCCTCATTGCAGATCTCACCTCATATTGTGTAACAGGATACGTCTACATCAATGACAAACGTCAGTTCAACATATAATGATTCAATAATCTGCCACAGGCAAAAGGGCCTTTTACAACAAGCTATTTCACTAATACAGCCTAATCCAGACAAGTGGAAGAAATTTTGGTTACAAAACTATATTGAGTAATAGTAAAACTTTAATGTGAACATCTTACCACAATAGGAACCGCAAGTGCTGTAGCCTGTATCAAACAATACAAACATAAGGTTGAGATCCAGAAAGGGGCAAAACAACGATCTAGGAAGCACCGTTACACAAAAATGTTTCATATCAATGTCAGGCACATGCCAGAAGCTTCTTGAAACGAGTCGCACAATCCAAATCCTTGTCTTTTTTTGTACTTCCTGTTGAAATTTGTTTAGTTCTTTTATATCGGTCTTTGTTATTTTAAGTTTAGTGGGGTCTTTTATGTTATTCTCTTATTTAGCTTTCTTGACTGGGTCTAAAAAATAACAGAGAGACGATTGCTCTCTCTAAGCCTGATAAAATATTATCTCTGAAATACAACATGGTATCAGAGCCACCCTAGTTAGGGTTTTGCAACTCCGTACCAACCACCACCTGCACCGCTGCAACCACCCGACCACCTCTGCAACCCCACAAGCCTCTTCGACCACCTCAACATTCCCACAGACCTCGCTACCCTACCACCACCTTCTTAGGCCACACCGCAACCCCACTGGACTTCTAAGGGATGCTCCGACCCCTTCTCTTCACCTTTCTATTTTCGACAACCCTTAATAGGGTCGGATATCCTTCCTACCAACCCGGCTTGATTGTCCTCTTCAGCATCCCAATTTTTTCTTGGTTTCTTCAACCCTAGAGCATCCAGAGAGTGTAGATCTGCTGATCTGATCGAATAATTTTTAAAGTTTGGGTCCGTGATCGGACCAATTATCTGTCTATAAATTGGAATATTGGACAATTGCACCAGAAAGGTGCATGTGATTACTAGGTTTGCCCTGACAGCCGCGTGTGTTCGTGCCATTACCGATTTGTCTTCAACATGTCAAAGGACGATTTAACTCAGAGAGATGCCATTGTTATGAGTTCTCCTATAGGTAATGTGACAGAATCATTTATTACCGAGGACCCTGGATCCAAGATCACCACTATGTTGTTTATTGGTGCGAACTACTTGTCTTGGTCCCAATCGGTTATGTTTTGGCTCCGTCGTAGAGCAAAATTCGGGTATGTGAACGGCATGCTCAAGGCACCTAGTCCTAAATACCAATGCAAAACTACATGCACACATGCATACAAGTTGGTTAACCCAACGGATCGGTTGAACGGCGTTGTTACAAGCTCGGCGAGTCACCCACAAATTACTGCAACTTCTAGCCTCCGTGTACGCTCTTGAAGTTCAAATCGGCCGTGAGAATACCTACTATATATATCCCCTTAGTATCCACCCGCTAAATCCCAAGCCTTGAAGGTGATACAGCTTAGAGAGAGAAACGAATGTGTGTGTGTGTGTGTGTGTGTGTGTGTGAGAGAGAGAGAGAGAGAGAGAGATTCGGCTATAGAAAGAGGGAGAGATTGTGTATTGTGTGTAACCCTTGTATTGCCCTATATGCTCATATATACACTAGTATGGTTGCCATAGGACTCCAAGTACTAATCCTATATGGATTACATGGGGCTAAGCAAAGCCTATTGGACCCGGACTATATATTATGTGGGTGTCTCAAATCCGCAATAATACTAACATCTCCCACTCACCCTCATAGGGCTTGTGCTAAAACAATCTCTCCATGCAAAGTGGGAGGCTGATAATTACTTGGTCATGAGTTGGCTCACTCATTCCATGGAGCATTGGAGTTGGAGATCGCTGAGGTGTTCCTTTCGATGGAAATTGCCCAAGACATGTATGATACTCTAGCACAGACCCATTCTCGCAAAGGGAATGTAGCCCAAGTCTATGAGTTGCGAAGGGCTGTGTTCCCTTTGGAAGCGTTTCAATCATCTAATAACCCACTGTCCGGTTTGTCGTACTATGTTGCGAGCTTCAAGGAGTATATCGAAGGTGAGAGAATTTTCAAGTTTTTGACTGGCCTCAATTCCGAGCTTGATCATGTGCGAAGCAAAGTTCTTAGCATGGAACAATTGCCCTGAATTAGGGAGGCCTTTACCTCTGTCCAGAATGAGGAGAGTCGCCGCTTTGCCACGCTTCCTCCTACATCTACCACAGGTCTGCATTGATATCTTCAAGCCAGAGAGGTGGCAAAGTTCCTACTCAGCGCAAGGATCATAATCTTGAGGTGGGGTGATGACAAAGATAAACTTTTGTATGATTACTGCAAGCGTCCTGGACATACTAGAGACACTTGTTGGAAGCTCCACGGTTGCCCTCCCTTGCCAAAATGACGGGGCGGTGGCCGTAGTGGTGGTCGGGGTAGTGGACCGCAGGCACATATCAGGAGGATTCACCAGCTTCATCGTCTTCACCTGCGCTTGGTAATATCAGTAGCAGTGACATGGAGACGTTGAGGCGTATTATGGCACAACTGGATACTTCCAAAAACTCTTCTACTTCTTTTGCTCATGCTACTAATTTGGGCGAATTTTAGAGGTACTTTACATACTTATTCTCGACAACCATGGATCATTGACTCTTGGGCCACTAATCACATAACTGGTTTGACTGCTGTCTTTTATACTTTTACTCCTTGTTCACGAAAAGATAACTTAGAACCACTGATGGTACTCTTTCTCCTATTTTTGGTAAAGGTGTCATTCATGCCTCTAATACATTGTCTTTATCATCGGTCCTTCATGTACCTAATTTCTCGACTAATCTTCTATTAATTAGCTGAATCACTTGTGACCTTAATTAGGGGTGTTCATAAAAGCCGAATAACCGAAAAGTGACCGAAAACAAATCGACCAAACACCGATTGGTCGGTTTTTTTAACTAAGTGCACAAATTCAAACCGACTGACGCCGCCAGGGGATGTACTCAAAATTGTAGAGTAGATTATCAAGAAACGTTTGCCCCTGTGGCCAAGATAACTCGAACAGAATCTTATTGTCCGTTGCAGCAAATCTGGAGTGGCCACTACTGACTACACCAGTTTGACATCAAGAATGCCTTTTCACATGAAGTTCCTCCAAGAATGCCTCTATGTAGATGACATTGTCCTCAAAGGAAATGACTTAGAAGAGATCGGGCAATTGAAAAAGTAGCTCACTAAAGAATTTGAAATTAAGGATTTGGGAAGTTTAAAGCATTTCTTGGGCATCGAAGTTGCGAGGTCCAGATGGGATTTCATGTCACAAAGATAGTATGTCTTGGATTTACTAGAAGAAACCGGAATGCTTGGTTGTAAAGCAGTTGATATGCCAATGGACTCGAATCTAAAATTTAGTGAAGATCCTGGTAGAGAGCCAGTTGACAAGGGGAGGTATCGGAGGATGGTTGGTAAACTGATATATCTATCTTACACTAGGCATGATATTGCCTATGTTGTGAGTGTAGTCAATCAATTTATGCACTCTCCAAGATAGGTCCATCTTGATGTCGTTTTTCGAATTCTAAGGTATCTCAAACCAGCACCAGGAAAGGATCTGTTCTTTGCTAAACATGGTCAAACAGAGGTTGAGGCCTCTATAGATGCATATTGGGCTGTACCAGTTACATACGGGAGGTCAACTACGAGATACTGCTCATTTGTTGGGAGTAACTTAGTTACTAGGAGAAGTAAAAAAGCAATCCGTAGTGGCCAGGTCCAGTGCAGACGCAGAGTTTAGAGTTATGACACAGGGAGTGTGTGAGTTGTGGATCCAAATTATTTTCTCTGATCTCATTTTTGGGCCCCAAGATTCGATGAGGTTGTATTGTGATAATAAAGCCGCCATCGATATTGCACATAATCCAATAATCTAGTCCATCATGATAGGACTAAGCATGTGGAAATCGGTCGTCATTTCATCAAAGAAAAGTTAAAACAATGGAAGTATATGTACTCCCTTTGTGAAGTCCGGGGAGCAGCTAGTGGATGTCCTTACTAAGAGTCTCAGTACTAGATCGTTTCACTTCGTCCTTAGAAAGCTAGGCATGAGAGATATCTATGCACCAGCTTGAGGGGGAGGGTTGGAAGTTCTTTAGTTCTTTAATATTGGTCTTTGTTACCGTTGACATTATAATCCCACATCGGGAATTTAAAGCCCTGCTACTCAATATATAAGATCATGGGGCTACTCTACCTATTGCCAATTGGTTTTGGGTTGGATGCTCCAATTCAACAGCTACTTTAAGTTTAGTGGAGTCTTTTCTGTAATTCTCTGATTTATCTTTCTTGACTAGGTCTAATAAAAAGAACAAAGAGATGATTGTTCTCTCTAAGCCTGATAAAATATTTTCTCGAAATACAACACTTTATGTGGTTAGAAATGTCGCGAACACGTGTAGGACTCACGAGGGAAACACCTAGATAGTTTTAGACACCATTCAAGTAATGTTGTTCAAAAGTTGAAAAGGTAAAGGTCAATAAGCTAGATCTTCCCCCTTTATCTTACACTTCATTAGGGTCTCCCAGTTAGCAAAAGCAAAATAGAGAGAGAGAGAGAGAGAGAGAGAGAGAGAGAGAAGTTCTGACTTTCGAAAGTCAAAGATAAACACTTCAAAATAAGTTTGGGTAGAAGCACCAAGATTTCAAGATTCAAAATTGTGGACTTCCCAATGTTAGAAATGACGCTCACTTTGGATCATTTGACAATTAGGCATCTTATTTGATCAAAAATCATATCATTTTTATAGTCATGTGATCATAAATATGTAAATGAATATCTATTATATGTCCTCTAACCGCATGTACGCGTCCTACATTTTTAGGATGTTTCTATCCACCGTGTCTGTGCTGTGACTGCTGTCATGTCTGTGTCCTGGTATCGGTTTCCTTCCTTCTTAGCAAATGATACTCAATCACAATAGATGAATCTTGTTATTACTGTCCAACCAAACCAAACCAAGCCTTGAGTCCCAAGCAATTAGGGTCGACTATATGAATCATTTTTCTCCATTCTGCACGGTCAAGAGCTATATGCTCATTTAAATTTTATATATATATATATATATATACATATTCATATCCTGTTGCACTACATACACCCAAGTCAGTTTAGGTCAGCCCCTCCCCCTAACCACTCTAGGCACTACGATCCTATCACTCTTTCGCACTGGTGCGCCTATAGGTTTTCGCTGCACATGGCCAAACCATCTAAAAGTCTATTCTCCCTCAACTTACCTTCAAAATGTGACACTCCTATAGTCTCTCGAATGTACTCATTCCTACTTCTATCTTTCCTTGTCTTACCACACATCCAACAAAATATAAAGGAAACAAGTGTGGCCTCCATTGTCACTAATTGTCAATTGATGATATCGTTAGGGCCCCTTGATGACAAGGAGAATTAGGTTCCTTGGAAATTTTGGATAGAAAATAATAGGAAATAACGTCTATGGAAGTAATGATAAGTGATAACAATTGCGATTGATTAGAAGTTTTGTAAAATCACTATATTCGCACATAATATAAACTCGACGAACTGGTGTACTGCAGACGATCACAACAAAAGCCCTTGCACCCACCCATCTGACATTTTGAATTTCTTCTGGAAGAAATGGGGATATTTTCCCTGATTTGAAGTTTGTGGCATTTTTTACTTGTTTCAATGGTTCACCCCTACTCTTCTTTGTGCGTCTCCATTTCCATGATCATCGCGTGAAGAAAGGCCGAAAAAAATAGGTCCAGTTGAACATCATAAAGTTTTAACGCTTTGCCGCCCCCTCTCTCGCTTCGTGCAACTTAGTTCAAATCCCTTCACAACAAATTGCACCACTAAGTTTGACGACACTAATCATCTTGCTTGGTCCAAATGTGCTCCGTTCTTTGTTACACGCTGAGGAAATATGGGTTCCATACATGCAAACATTGTGGAGTCGAATCCCTTGGGTCCGCTATTTGTTGCATGGGATCCAAATTAGGCTTGCCGATTTTCTCCCACTTCACCCATCCAAAAGATCAACCCAGTTGCGTTGATTGACCGCAATAAAATGTTTCAAATATTATGTCTACCTTATTTTTTAGGATAGTTAGTCGTAGATAAGTTGGGTTTGGCATATACATGTGTTGGACTTCCCAAATTCATGAGTCTAAGGACGCTGGTGAATCTACATTTCTATACTTCTAAGACAATGAATTTTAGGGAATTCTAAGATTCTAATGAGTTTTTTAAGCAAAATGAACATAATTAGAATAATATTATACAGGTAGCCAAAATGTTTCTTGGTTTCTTGGTTTTGATAGTATAAATATAATATATCCAAATAGCTTAAGCTTTTAGAGTAGATGGTTGTTAACCTGGTTTCAGTGCAAGCAAAGGCCCCAAGTTCAATCATCGTCGCCGGCCTGATTTCTAAAATTTCCACATGTTTGGCCCTTGTCAAGGAAGTCTGGCGACACATGAGGAGTCGTGTTGAGAGTATAAATAATAGTTACACTCTCTCTAATAGCTTAAGCTTTCAAAGGATGGTTGTTAACACTAGCTACACTTCCAACTAGAAAGTTTCGTACAAATATTACATACCCTTACGGCTTATCCGAGTGTCGCGTCCTACACAGGTAGTTCATCATATCAAGAAGAGTCATTTTTAATGTAGGTAATCACCTTAGATTGATGGCACCTCTTTACTTGGGATTAAAAGTAACAGGAAGATCGAACCAGCCTGCAGGTTCAAAAAAAAAAATCGATTCCGTAGTTGGTTCGATATGTTTGAAAACAGAGGTGGACCGAACCGAGCGGTCTAAACAGTTGGTCCCATCCCCCACTTATGGCCCAACTGTTTATTTGACCGGATTTGCTTATGTTTTTTGCTGAAACAAACAGATGAAAAAGCAATTTAGGCCATCGAAACTGCTTAAAATAGACAAATAAGCAATAACAAACAAGCTCTAAGTTGAAGAAAAAGTTCTAAATGTCTTAAAGAAATCTTCTAGAGCTTGGTTTAAGGGAATCATGAGTGTGGATAAAGAAAAACCAGGTATATAATTACCACATCAAACATAATCCACAGAGGGTTACTATACTTAGTCTATATGGATGATGCAGTCATTACGAGCATTGAAAGTATTTTTTTGGCAAAGGACTTCGAGATTAAGCAGTGACTTGACATATTTTCTTGGACTATAGGTGGAAAAATACGAGAAGGGAATTTCCATTCTTTGCAACTGAAGTCTACATGAGATTTTTTATAGGACAGTGGATGCCTTGTGATAGCACTCTTGTGCCAAATCATGGAGGTGGTTTCAGATTTATAACCCGATTAGTGTGAGAAGGGACGATTCAAGTAGATGGAGTGGGCTAAAAGTTGCATTTTTAGTGTGAAGTCTTTCTATCATGGCCTGAAAGACCAAGAACACTCTCATATCCCCTAGAAGGATGATATTTGAAGGGCGAGAGGCCCTTCGATAGTGGCCTTTTTTCAGTTGGAAGGTTGTTTAGGAAATCATTCTTTCTACGGAAATCCTTGAGAACATTTTTCTCATCTAAACCTTTGGCCGTCAAAGACGAACGATGAGGAGAGAGGTACGAAACAAAACACATAGAAGAAGACGAGTCGACAAGAAGAGGTGCAGAGATGGAGGTATGATATAAAGCCACTTGACACTTCAGATATGTAGAAAACTAGAAATGGAACTTCGGGGGAGAGAGAACGAGAGGATGCACAGATAATGAGGGCAGATCTGCCTAGTTAGGTTTTTTTTAGGGTATATCACTTCTCATCGTTGTTCCGTGAGTCATCTCGGCTATATCGTGATTTGATCGCAATACCGTGCTGGCCGTGGACGAGATGCCCATATATCGGCAGTATCGGTGTCCTACATTTTTTGGATATGTTGTGTTGCCGTGTCATATTGTATAGTGTGTATCCGTGCTACATAGCTAACCAGTGGATACGTCATTCTCCTAAGAGAGGACCTATCCATCTCGAACAATGACTACAGGAGGAGGGAGGAGGAAAATATGATGAATAACTACAGTTGTCATAGTTAACAATGAGATTCAAACAATGGAATTCACTTGCCATAAAATACATTCAAGAGGTGAAACATCTTCAGTTTGCATGACCCAAAAGGAACAAACCAGTCCCAAATACTCATCAAGATATAATTACTAAACTTTTTCTGTCTGTCCACAGAGACCACGAACAGAATCCCAAACCACCCCTTGCTACAAACGCCGTGCCTAAATTGCATCATTGCCAACACAAATTTGGTTGTTTCTAAAGACGAGGAAATGACAGCCCAACTTTATTTTCCCATTACCAAGCTTCTTTAAGTATTTTTAAACCTCTACAATATTCTAACAAACTATCAACTCCATAATCCAAAATTTTCTTCATTTGTAGGTCACTTCCAAGTTTCAGTTTCCCACACACAATGTACCAAATGCTCAAGCATATAATTAGAATTTCAACAACCACCACAAAAAGGAAAGTACAGGTTCATATCGAATAAACAATAAATGTTTTGCTATTGAACGAAGAAGCAAGTAATGAAAATCAGAGTGAACCAACTGATCCCAAATGATTTACAAACATGACACCAAGGATCAGAATACTTGGGAAGAATAAACTAGAAAGGGTTACCGGCCATCGTGGATCTTTGGAGTAGAGTGCTTGATGTTGCTGCATAAGGGATATCCATTCACGTGAGAAACACTCAACCATGGGAATGAGAAATGATACCAATTATTACATGGTGGGAGAAATGATTACCCATAACATATCAGCAATATCTTCCTCTTTTAGGAAGCGATATTTATCCAGGACAAACCTCCCGTCAGCAATAGCCATCACAGGATTACATAGAGACTGCAAAAGCAAGGAAATCAAACATCAGTTTGTCCAATCCACAGAACTTTAAAAGTGCTTTCAAGTCAGAAAAGAACAAGGTAAGCAAACCTTTACGGAATGCAAATCAGTAAATAGTAATTCAGCCTCATCAATAAGCATCTCTTTATTATATACTCGCAAGAAATCATCCTGCAAGGTAAGAAGCAAGTAAAAAACTAAATTTTATGTAGCTACTAAAGATCATGCACTTGGGCGATCAAGCATTTGGATAATCACCTTAGTGACAACAATAATCCTTCATTAT
Source organism: Hydrangea macrophylla (assembly GCA_033977485.1). Lineage (NCBI taxonomy): Eukaryota > Viridiplantae > Streptophyta > Magnoliopsida > Cornales > Hydrangeaceae > Hydrangea > Hydrangea macrophylla. Next base: position 32,087,797 of record CM066989.1, read on the forward strand.
TTATGATGGCACTAATATATGTGACAACAATAATTCTTCATTATTTATGATGGCACTAATATATATTATACATAGAAGTGCAACATAACAAATAAGGGGGAAAGTAACAGAGAACCATTAATTGCTAACATAATACACAATTCAACTCCACAAGAGAGTTTAAATGCTCAAAGAGCACCATCCCCTCTAAAAAGATCAAAATTTAAAAATTAAAACGCGCACTACACATGACACAATAAAGAATACTTAAAGCAGCATAAATGGGATAAACAAATGAGAAGCTCCAAATAAAAACAAACACCAACATATGTGGCATAAGAATCGAAAAGATGTAAGAAACAGCATGATAGACGTAGGAAGAGGAAAATCAAGTGTGGAAATGAAGTCATGACTAAGAGAAAGAGATGGAGGGAAAAGGTTTTCCTCAATCAATATCCACCAAGTCGGAGAGTGTGAAAAGTTACATCTATGTATTCTCTTGGGCCATGCTTGCTGGCCAGATAAAACTGTTGGATAGGATAAGGCAAGATTGTTGGATAAGCTTAAACCATGTTCTACGTTTGCCAGTTATTTTTTGTTATTATTTTTATAAATACTATTTTCCACGTTTAACATATACTTCTATGCGTGAAATAATACTTTATGATTTTTTATGAACGTCTAAATATTTTAAATAAATAAATTTGTATTTTTAAAATATAACTTTCTGATTTTCTAAAATATAGTATGATATTTGATAACTACATCCTTATGAATATTGAACTTTATAACATTGTTTTAGTCATTTTTCTTATCTTACTGCTCCTTATCCTGGCCCATCCTCCCCCGCACCGCAATGGTATAATTCTATCCCTCGAATTCAGAATAAAGATGGGAGATCATATTAGAATCTCTTTACCCGACGGGTAGGCTGCGCCAAACGCATGATAGGATAAGGCTTACCCTATCATGTGCCTTTATTAGGCGTACAAAACGCGCACTTGGAATATAACCCTTCCACTAACTACCACGTAACAACAAACTACAGCACCAGGGACAAGGTAATTGGGTGCAACTAAAGCCAGGCATGCGTGAATGCAACAAATTGCCAGGGAAAGACAAAATCACAGAATGAGCAAAGGAGAAGAAATGTAAGTGGAGTTCCCATAAAGCTGGAGAAAACTTGAACGCTTCCAAATGTGATCCGAAAACGATAGCCAAAAAAGGAGAACCAGGAATAAAGCATACTAGAATAAAAAGGAAAAAATAACAAGCAGGAAAGAAAGATGAGAAAGAGAAGTCTTAAGCTGCAAAAGAATGAGAGAAGCCACCTCAGTTCTTCTAAACAACCAATTTCCACGCGAAGAGGTAAGGTAAGAACATCTAGAGCAAGCCTAATGATACGAGATCTCCTATGTAGGTGTTGTTTAACTCAGTTAAGTTGCCATGTGCAAGGAATGTGAAAACTTAACCTTATGGGAAATAAAACGGAGGACAGAATCTCCAGCATTGTGGTGTATATACGAAACAAAGGAACAACTAAAGTAACATTATGAATATTCTATGATAGAATTAGACATGGAGGTCATTTTATAGTGCATGCATAAAGATTGTACATCTCCAGCCTACCGATCCATAGCACCCTGCACAAGGGGGTAGCCATTAAAAGATCAGGTAGATCCCAATAATCAAGCTTCACCTAGATTGAACTATGATAGTTGACAGGTGCTTAAATGTCATTCAATTAAGCCCCTAAAAGTGCCTTTGTCATGACTTGTGTAGCTTTGTATACAGTGCTTTTAATGAATAAATTCATATTGTAGGTTTTGGATCAATTAAAGTGAATGTGCAAGGATAAAGCAACCACAAACAGAGAGAAACTCGATCGATCGAACCACATTTCGATCTATCGAAATTCGCAGGGTTTGTTTGGCTTTCAAAGCTCTCACCCCAGTTTTTCTCAACTTTTTGGAGGTGTATTTGGGTGCAAAGATACCCAGCTGCTACAATTACAAATACAGAGATATACAAGAAATGCTCCAAAAGATGTTGAAAAGTCAATAAAGCATAAAGTGCTTTGTGGGACAACTTGCAAGAGAGAGAGAGAGAGAGATAGAGAGAGAGAGAGAGAGAGAGAAGAGGTCAAATCAACCAAAAAAGGGGCTTCTCAAGAAATACGCAGATTTTGTCCTTAAGAAAGAGAGGAGGAAGCTTCCTACACACGTAGATACATTTTGTAATAGCTAGGAAGTTTCACATAGTACACACACTAATCTCTACACATTTTCTATCTAGTTCTCTACGGGTTTGAAGTTTCTCAAGGAAGAAGAAGAGGATTCAAAGCTCCTTCAAGCCAAGGGTCATCTCCTCCTTTTCAAGAGCTCTCCATGGGCCAAGGAGGGCTAAACCCTCCATCTAGGGTGTTGATGAAGCCCTAACCATTGGGCATTTGGTGTTGTATGTCTTCCTCTAGTTTTACTTTTTGAAATTGATATTGTATAACCTCACGAGGATTACCATATATAATTGGTATGTTAAATCTAATACGCTTCCATGCTTTGATTTCTTTCTTGTCTTCGAAAGTTGTTTTGGTATGAAATGCTTGATTTTTGTTCCTCCTAATACGAGGGTTACACTATAGTGCTTCATTGTTGTGATTTAAATATGAAATATGAGTCGTGCCTAGAGAGGATGAGTTGTGCCACCATCTTAGTTTAACTTAGTTAAGTGTAGTGTAGGGCAGACAAATCATTCCTATCACAAATTTTCTTGCTAGTATTTGAGTTACTTATCTTCTTACATCCTCATAGCCTTGTAGTCTATGAGTTCTTTTCAAGTTCATGAGTTAACTAGTAAAGAAATATGATTTTCCAAATGTCTAAATAGTTAGAGGTGGATTCTAACACTCTAGGTCTCAACTTCATCCATATTCACATCCTTTCAAACCCTCTCCATACTCATTTCAAGTATCACCAGTTTCATTTGCATTGTTGTTTTTAAGTTGAAAATAGGATCATAACAATCAAACCATTCATACTCTTTCTCATCAACTTCAAAGACATAATCCGCAATTCCTACAACTCCGAATCCTTGTGGACTCGACACCCTACTCATCACTATCTATACAATTTTAATGGGGGTAAAATACAACTTGATAGCCGACACGATCAATAGTGTTACTGGCCCAATTGACACTGAATTGAGCTCAGTTCTTAAGCTTCAATTCAAGCTCACGCAAGGCTGGTTTGGTTACTCGAGCAAGCAGACACAAAATTGAGCCAGCCCACAAAATGCTTGGTTAAGGCCCCATGCCTTTTGAGACAAATGATTCCGCCCAAGTACAAAATCAACAATTTTATGAAGCACCACTAAGGATACCAAACCAAACCAAGTCTTGTGTCCCAACCAAGGATGCTTGGGGAAAAAAAAAAAAAGAAGCCTAACAAGCGAAAGCAGGCACCACTTTAGACCAGCATCTGCAAAGTTCGAAGATTGATGACCAACAATCCATGCCAAGTAATATTGAGTCTTGGCTGGACAACAAAAGAAATGCCCAAGTTCTCCTTGGCACTCACTGGTAGCCACTTCTGTCAAGGCAATCTCATAAAACACCAATAATCAAAGTACATATTGCAGAAATAGATTTATTTTCACCACTAGTCCACAATTTGAAAGTCCAAGGCCAAGAAAATTTCAGAAATCTTCGTCACTCTCCACCGTATATGCATATCTAAAATTTTTTTTATGAACCATCGCTCTTAATTGTATGCATCTTGTACATGCATGCGTTCATTACAAATTTTCGTTTGGGGGGGGGGAATAATAGTAATAATAATAAATTTCTCACGATAAGCGAGATACAATTACAAGGGGATATTATACACACCATCCCATAATTTGAACTAGGTGATTCTGTGTTCAATTGGCATAAAAAAAAAATTATATATATTCTGCTACACTTGTAAAATATAGATATATTTATATATCTACATATATGTATGGATAAGAGTGTGTGTGGACTCAACTACGCGTGTCAAAGGATGCACAGTGCACAAAAACATACAAAATATGTACAATAAAATATACAAAGAGTAACGAAATGGATAGACTTTTCCATGCAATCTACAAGCTAATGTATTCAAGAATGCGGGGAAAAAACGTTGAAAAAAGAACTCTAAACCTATGCACCGGTAACTCTTGCTGCCAATATACCTCAATTCCCACCCTTCCTTAACAAATCATAGTAGAAATACAGACAGACCTATCAGGACATGCTGTTTATGCCTGGACCACGTTTTCTGGCCAGATTAGAACAACTCTGCAGTGGTACCAAGGGGTGTACAAAAAAACCGCCCGACCGGAACCGACCGAACCGTGAGTTTTTGGTCGGTTGTTCAATCCATCGGTCGGTGGTCAGTTTATGTTGCTGAGAAAAACCGAGATTCGGTTCGACGCACGGTTGGCCAAGTTAATCCACCATATAAAAACTTTAAACCCCCCTCATCTCCTCTCTCATTTCTCTCCTCTCATTCACGATCAGGACCTAAACCTCTAAGGCGATTTTCCCTAACACGTCGTCGTCGCCGCCTCCTCTCTCACTCTCTACCGCCTTCTCTCACAGGCTCGGCCCTAATCCTTGCGCGAGCCCTAATCTCTCTTCTCCTTCCTCTCACTCTCACTCTCAGCCACCACCACCACTCCGAATCTCCAATAATCTCAGTCACTACCACCACTCTCACCACCAGACCAGACCACCACCACCACTCTCACCACCACCAGACCCAACACCACTTGCAACCACCACACATCTCTCTCCTCCTCACCCTCATCCTAATCCCTATCTCTCCACCACTCTACGACCACACCACTCTCGGCCACCCTGATTAGCGCATTGCCACTATGATCAACACCACTTGCGAAACCCTAAGCCACCAGCCCACCATGACCACTCTCAGTCACCACCACCACTCTCAGTTGCATAATAGATAAATTGGAGGTCTGAAACTATGTTGTTCGAGATCAATTGGTTCGAGATCATAAAGTTGCAGCGATCAATTGGAGGTCTAAAACTTTATTGTTCATGACCAATTGAAGTTGCAGAGAGTTGTTATCAGGTTTGATTCATACCTATACTGCCTCATCTTGTTGGGATTGTTAAATTGCTTTTGGTTTTTGCAAGTGATCACCCTTCAGTCCAATTTAGTTTGTGACCCTCTAGTTTTTGACCCTTCAGTCCAATTAAGCCCAAAATAGTGGCCAACACACAGCCCACCCCGAAACCGACTACCCCGAAACCGAGTGAAACCGATTAAGAGATGGACAGTTTCGGTCACAGCAATTGATAAACCGAGCCCCTTGGTTCAGTCCCTAATCCCTGCAAAGCCCGACTGAAACCAACCGAGTACCTATGTAGCACGGGTACCGACACGCGACACCGGTACGATACAGTTTCCGTCACAGCAATTGATAAACCGAGCCCCTCGGTTCAGTCCCGAATCCCTGCAAAGCCCGACTGAAACCAACCGACTAGGTTAAGTTTACTTCATCAGACCAGAAAAGGGTTTCTCAACCGCATCGATCGAGAGAGAGAGAGAGAGAGAGAGAGAGAGAGAGAGAGAAAAGAAGAAGAAGAAGCAATCGCAGATTCGCAGCAACCAAGGGGCCGACACCAACGCTAACAGAGTAGAAGCGGAAGACAACTCCGACCAGGTAAGTCTTCTTCTCTCTCTCTCTCTCTCTCTCTCTCTCTCTCTTCTCTCTCTCTCTCTCTCTCACGAGTCGCACCTTTGCCGTACCAGAGCCGTACTAGAGCCGTACCCAACGAAAATCATAAACTTAAAATAACAAAACACCGCTACACATACCCAGCAGTATTGTACGCATGTCGGTGTCCCCCAGGTACACGGTACTGGTACTTCACTCAAAATGAAGTACCCGTGCTTCATAGCCGAGTACACCCCTAGTGGTACCGGGTAAAACCCAAGAGCCAGATAAAAAAAAAAATTAAAAGGGAGGGACCACCCATAGAGCACTAGCAATTCAATTAGGGTGTCACGTCCGTCTCAGGAACGCCACACTGACACATGTCGAATTAAGTATCAGACAAGCAAAGAAAATGGGTCTTTTTATAACATGAGATACATTTCAGACACGCTGCCCACACGGTCGAACATAGAAGTGGACATGGAAATGTGGCTCATTTGAAAGTGTTCTAAAATAATGAGGTGAAACTACTAATATATAATAATAAGTAATAAGTTACCTTGAAAACCTAGGAAACGGAGGGGGCGGCATAGTGTACTACATTATACAATTTATCAAAAGTGAACATAACCCACATTTTCTGATTTTTAAGAGTTGCCATGCCGCCGTTTTCATATTGTGACATATGTGCTACACATGTGACCAAAACTCCACTACCACTAAACATCACAAAAATAAGTAGGGAGTTGCTAAATGCATCCAGAAAATTTCTCTCCACACCAAACATTTACAACATAAGATGTTGCATGTACTACTCATTCCCTAAGGCTCTGCTTTGTTCTTGGATTTAGCGAGGGAAAAGAAAAGAAAACATAGAGGAAAACCATTTCCTTTGTTTGGTTACAAAGGAAAACAACGAGAAAGATAGGAAAGAAAATAGCATAAGTCGAAAAATAAACTAAACATTTTGAATGTTGTGAGTCATTTCTCTTCCTTTATTCATATATTGTCATATTTTAGAAAATTTTAATTTTTCATGTTATTTAAGCCTGAAGGAAGGGAAAACACGAGGGAACTAGTTTTCCTCCTTGTTTTACCTTTCCCTTTTCTTTTCCCTCACAAAACCCATGAACCAAACAAAGCCTAATGTGAGAGTATAGAACAATTTGGTGATGGCTTTAGCAGCACTCAGATACCTAATAAACTCTCTCAGCACTGCTAAAAATGCAATGACAATTCAGATTTACCACCTCTTTAACTACATTATCTACTGTCATAATTCCCTAAAGGAATGTTGCTACACAATGAAGGTCGCCACCTTTAAAAGCACTAAAAAGTTCCAATTGCGCCTGTCATGCTACCCCTCATCTACCTACTCTAAAAAGAAACTGGACTGCCTCAATTTATGCCCCGTACAACACATTTCTCCTTTGCGGTGCCAACCGCTATTGACAATTTGGAATTGACAAACGGTTGGGGCTCTTGCAGCAACATATCGTCACCATACATCTGGCTACAATAGCCACCAACCTGCCAAGAGCCAGTGCTCAAAACCAGCGCAAGCGATATCATCAAATTTAGTGATCAGGAACCAACAGAACCACTAAACTTCCCAAAACTTGGTTCATAAGAGCCTGACAGAGCTCTTCAGAGAGGTATTAATTTTGACGGACGAATCTTACAGAGTCGAACACTTCGACCAAAAATTTAGAGCATTTGCGTTAGATAATAGATAGAAGCATAAGACTAAACAATCAATTAAGACCTGGGGAGGAAAAGAAACTCAAAGATACATACAAATATTGCAGAACAGCCAGAACAAAGGTAACCATAGGCGTATAAAAGACGACATTACCATTTCAAAGACACTCAAGATGTAGTTGTAAACACTTCTGAAGACAGAGTCGCGAACAATTTGGCACGTTTTACTCGTCAGTTGCTCCTCCAGCCATTTCCAATCAATAATGGGAATGGCTGCTTTAGTTAACAGCGCAACAGCCTCTGCAATCATCTTCACTTGCCCCCTATTTTTTCCTTCAATCAAATTTGCCAATACGCTGGCCTTTAAGGCCTGGAAAACAACAATATTCAGTAAGATTTTTAGTGAATGGAAGGCAGAAACACATCCAACCATGAAAAGGAGCAGTTCCAAACCTTTCATGCCTAAGAAGAGGTGCAAGAAATAGACCTTAATAGAGGTACACATTAGTTCCAGTTCTTATAAATCAGGTCACAATTCGAAATACATGTACTTATAACACAACTACTAAAATCCATCATCCCATATCAATCACTAATTGTTTGGCAACCAAATAGCTCCTGTGTTTAGAAGGAAAAAACATAATGAAGAAACTAATGAAATACCCTACAAGGTGCCAAGGGTATTAATCCAGCGCAACTACGAATATAACACAACCGCCCATCGAGTAAAGAGGCAAAGAATACCCTGACAAGGACCATAGATGGTAAATTCAACCAGCTGAGTCTGCTTATTCTTCACAAATTCTCTAACCTGAACTTGACCTCCTTGTCCCCATATCATCCCTTCTTGAACGGGCAAATTATATTGAAGAAATAGAGGAATAGACAAGTATAAGCGAGTCAATTTTGAACCTTCAACCATTGCTTTTCATAGATATACCGTACACACCTGTGTTAGACTCAACAGGCCCTTCCAGTCCACAGCAAGGAAGAATAAATTCTTCTAAAAGGCTAGATGTACACCCACATCCGCACATGTGTGGATTCTTCTCGGATGCAGCAAGGTTTTTGTCTCTAATTTTTTCTGGGTTTCTAACTTTGAGATCACTTTTAAGTATGCTACGAGTTGGATTACTTTTAAGTTTGGGACATAACTAGTCAAACTTTGGGGTCACTTTTAAGTATGCTAAGAGTAGGAGTTCAAGGCAAAAGGCTATTGTTGCCTATGTAGCCTTTATGCTAGTTATTCCTGTATTGATCTTATATTGTATTATAAATGGAATGAATCATAGGCCACATAGTCACTTTAGGAAGCATCTCCACAAGGTAACAACTTCAGAGCTATTAATGGATTACTCATTATGTCCTATTGAATTGGAGCGTCCAACCCAAAACCAATTGGCAATGGGTAGCCCCATAATCTTATATATTGAGTAGCAGGGCCACGGGTACTTCATTTTGGTTGTCGTACAAGTATCGGGTACCCCACGGGTACCGACACCGATAGGACACGTGTGGGAACGTGTCGGACACTCTTTTGCCGTGTCCTGGTGATTTTAATTATAATTGTGACACTGGGTACGAGACGGCTGGACACAGGATGGTCACGGCAGGGACACGGGTACTTTTAGGAAATTGAGATTGAAACTATGACTTCTTTTTCTTTTTTTTTTTCTTTTTATTAATTTTTTTTCTTTTTTATTTTAATGTTGTGGACATGTAATGCTAAAACAATATTGTTAACTTGTTAGACTACTTAGTTGCTATGTTATGGATGAATAATACATAGTATTGATGTTCAATCTTCTTCTTCTTTGTTTTTTTATAACTAAAAATGTATTTTTATTCAACATACCCTAGATGTACCCGTACCCTATATTTTTGGGAATAGCCGTACCACCGTACCCGTATCGTATCGTATCGTACCCGTGACACGTCCGTGTCTGTGCTACATAGTCCAAAAGTTAAGCTGTTAAATAAGACCTGACACTAAGTAAACTTTAGAACGATGGTAGATAAGTATTACTAATGACTGCTTATCTGCTTTGGAGATTTAGGGAAAAGCACTTTATATGGTAACTAATTGCTACAAATTCAGTTTGTGGCATGTTTTGCAGACTCTTAGTGGTCTTTTTTGTGAGATGCCATTTTCTGGTATATCAGCTTAGAATTCATATTAGCAGCGAACAAGGAGTATCGATCTGCCTAGCTTTAATCCACAAATTCCACAAACCCTAATTGATAAGTCTGACAAGAGCAGCAGTGCAGAATTTTTTTTTAGTCTGGAGGAACTGATCCATAGTTAGGGGGCAATACATACCAAAAGGTTTGAAGAAGGAACAACATAATCACAACAGTTTTTTTTTTTTTCCGAACAGAGGCATTGATTTACTATTCTTCCTAAACTAGCAAATGGACTTTGCAGACAATTGGAAGTTCAGATGAAGAGTTAGGCAAGGACAATTCAAGCACCCTTGCAGCTAATGTGGAATGCATAGTCTAGCCTCTGTGACTGTCGATAGTAAATTAAAATCCCCGCTCTCTCGAGTAAGACAAAAAGTCTTTGTAACTCCTATCTATTTTCATTTTTGTTATTGCTCAAATCGTGTATTCATTTTCTTTCATCTTCTACCTCTGATCTTCTGTATACTTGATGCATACAAAGAAGTGAAGATTTCAGAGAGGTAGCTGACTATCACCTTTACTTGCACGATTCTATTGGGAACGGTAGTAACAATCACACAGTTCAGATAGTAAACACACACGAATAAAAAGGAGAAAACACAAAAGAAAAATTAACACAATATTTTTCCACAAATCATCTCTCTCTCTCTCTCTCTCTCTCTCTCTTGAGGCTTGGAAATGCTGGGGAGATGTGGAGACATCTTGGCTTACAAAAGTTTTTAATAGGATTTCAATGACTAGAAATGCCTGATGAGTGGAGGAAGAACATTCTAGTGCCTATATATAAGCATAAAGGAGACGTACAATAATGCAACTATACAGGTATTAAGTTGATGAGCCATGCTATGACTGATGTAGCATCGCTTAAGAGGCGCAACATCAGTGTCAAAAAATCAATTTGGATTTATGTCTGGGAGGTCAACTATGGAAGCAATTTATTTACTTAGGAAACTAATGGAAAAGGATAGAGAGTAGAAAAAAGATCTACATATGGTTTTTGTTGATTTAGAGAAAGCTTATGATAGGGTGCCTAGAGATTTAATTTGGTGGGTGCTACAGAAGAAGGGAGTGACCAAGGGTTATATTGACTTGGTGAAGGATATGCACGATGAAGCGGTTACTACAATTAGATCACCGGCTGGAGAAACAAGAGAATTCCCAATTACCGAAGGCTCACACCAAGGGTCAGCCTTGAGCCCTTGCAAAAAAATGTTGGGAGGACATACCTTTTGCTGTCGAAAACTCCCAAAACTCCCAAATGTATGTGACTTCATCTTTATCTCTCTCTCTTCAGATCATCTTCATCTTCAGATCTGGTCTGGATCTTCATCTTCTTCTTTAGATCTTCATCTTCTTCCCGAAGGTGTCTCGGGACTCTCGTCGATCTCTGTGGTCGCGATCTATGTGTGTGTGTCGAGTGTGAGTATGCGTGTGTGTCGCGATACTCTCGTCGATCTCTGTGGTCGCGATCTCTGTGTGTGTGTCGAGTGTGCGTGTGTGTGTCGCTGTGTGTGCGTCTGGTGTGAATGTGTGTGTCGATCTTTGTGGTGTGGTGTGTGTGTCGAGTGTATGTGTGGATCTGTTTGAGTGTGTGTCGAGTGTGTGTGGATCTGTGTGTTTGTGTGTGTCGAGTGTGTTTGTGGTTAGCACTTAGCAGTCTTTAGTAGAGATATTTATACATATAGTAGAGATATATACATATTGGGGGTTTTAGTATAAATAAATAAATATATACATCTTAGGGGTAAAAAAAAATGTAGGATCAGCAACCCCAAAAAAAAGAGGTATTTAGTAAGGTGTTTACTAGGATCATCAAACAAGAAAAAAAAAAAAAAAAAAAAAAGGTATGTAAATTTCTTTTTTAATTTTTATTTAATTATCTAAATATGTAAATAAAAATATAGATTATCTAAAATACATAAAAAATTTCTTAAATTCATTTTATATCTATGTAGGAGTATCTAAATTTCTTAAAATACATGTATATATATTTTATTTGGAATGCCTCCAAAGAAAGACATTGGTAGGGATTATGGACACCCGTTGGGGGAAATAAAAGGATCGCGATGTACAACTATAAGTGGTAGTATTGAAGAAAGTGGCACTAATATTTCATGTTATTGTGATATATGTATTATTTGGTAGTATTGAACAATTTTGATCCAATTAGGTGTGTACAATTATTAGACAATAGATCGGTAGCGTCTGAATTGAATGACATGTGCTTCTATAATTGGTACATTGTGTGTTTTGTTACTATGTTAAAGGCCAATTTTGCTATTTTCATTATTTTAGAAATTTTCATAATTTTTTCATACTTTTTTTAACCTTAAATCTAGTGTATCGGAGCGTATCACCCGATACCAGGCCGCATCGCCGATACACCGAGTCATCACAACGGACTCCGATACCGCGAATTTGAACCATGGACTAGACACATCCAAGATGAGGTCCCATGGTGTATGTTGTTCGCAGATGATATTGTCTTGGTTGATGAGACTAAAGGGAGACTCAACACTAAACTGGAAGCTTAGAGAAAAGCACTGAAGACTACGGGGCTAAAGATATGTAAGACGAAAACAGAATACATGGAATATAGTTTAGCAACAGTGGAAGTAGAGACAACGAAGCAGTGAAGATCGAAGATCCCAAAGAGGGAACACTTTTGCTATCTAGGTTCAATGATCAGTAGAGATGGAGAGATTGGTGATGACGTGACCCATAGAATTAAAATAGGCTGGCTTAAGAGGAGGAGTGCTTCCGGAGTATTATGTGACTGGAGAATACCAACAAAATTGAAAGGAAATTTTATAGGACAGCTATTAGGCCAGCTATGCTCTATAGGACCGAGTGTTGGGCAACTAAGAAACAACACATTAGCAAAGTGAGTGTAGCTGAGATGAGGATGCTAAGATGGATGTGTGGTAAGACTAGAAAAGATAGAATTAGAAATGAGTACATTCGAGAGACTGTAAGGGTGGCACAGATAGAGGATAAGTTGAGAGAGAATAGACTTAGATGGTTCGGCCATGTGCAACGAAGACCTGTAGATGCACCTGTGCGAAAGAGTGATAACATCGTAGTGCCTAGAATGGTTGGAGGGAGAGGCAAACCTAGACTGACCTGGGAGTATGTAGTGCAACAAGATATGAATATATATAATTTAAATGAGCATATAGCTCTTGATCGTGCAGAATGGAGAAAAATGATTCATACAGCCGACCCCAATTGATTGGGACACAAGGCTTGGTTTGGTTTGGTTTGGTTTGGTATGCTATGCACATAATAATGAGTACCTTGGGCACCCAAAAGACACAAGTGCATTAAATGCACATGCAAGCCACGGCCAACTTGATAACTTTAGTCTTTAGCCATATTTACCTAAGCCCACAAAACACGAGTGCCTTTTTCTTCCATTTTCTTCTGTTTGCCATTAAATATTATCAACCATGCTTTGCTACAACCTTTTATTATCTCTATCATTTTTTTATCAACCGCCCCACTCACATGGGTGTGGTCCCAACAGATTCAAAAACTCATTGTCCTTAATTATCTCATCTCTACTCACTTTGCAACTTCCATGCGACTAAGCATCCATAATAAAAGAGTTTGGGGTTATCCCTCATGCAGACTAGCACACATCACAAATATCATACGTTCTCAAATGATTTATAAGAATTGTTTCATTTTGTACCTCATCGTAGACTTCACATGGATCTTAGCCTTCTGTTTGTTTAGGCAAAAATATTTTTTTCACTAAAGTATCATTCCATTTGATTTTTTGTTTCTATGGTACATCATCATAATTAGATATCAGCATGAAAATTAATTTGTTAGGTTTTTTCACTGCTATTTTCTTCCATACGTAGAAGGGGTACCCCGGTACTCACCAACAAAATTAAAAATAAAAAAAAAACAGCAAGACAAGGTAGTTATAGAATAGTTCATATTTTCTACAAGTACCCCTGCAGGGCCTGCACCATTACCCTAGATTTTTGGAAAATTGATGCACTCACAACTTTTGTTCCTAGGTGGCTAGGTCCACGGACAGCATATGATGAATTGGGTATTGAAGATCATGCACTGCTGCACCTGAACCCCACAATTACCAAAGATATAGCAAACATTGAAACAGAAAAATAAATGCATAGATAAATGCAGGGTTCTTGTCAGTTTAAGCGTGTGACGAGAAGAAACGATTCTCAGACTCAATAAATTTTCTGCGGAAAACACATTTCAAGTTCAGAATCCGAACTCTAAGTTGGAACCACCCTGAGTACAGGACCTACATACACTGGCAAGCCAGAGAATGAAGGTATTTATTGGAAAACACTCCCTCAAAGCAAATTAGGTTATGCCAACTGAAAGTCTGAAACTATGGGCAAGGAAGTGCAAGACTTCCCAAACAGAATTTGGAGTATTTTCCATCCACTGCAGGGAGCCACTTACCACAGAGAGAGCATCTACAACTTAAAACCAAATGACAAGAAACATATTCTGTGCTACAACATTTCCCCGCAAGGTCTGCACCTAATAGGCGTATTCCATCGTCTACTACATATGGTAGAATCAAACCCCAGAAATTAACACTTTCACCCACCCTCTGAACATGGTAAGAGCCTCCGATTGCCAATTGTCATTAACCAAATAATGTCATTATACCAACTTTAATAAAGCATTTGATACGAAGTCTACCATCATCTCTACTTTGCAAAAACTTTCGGTAACTCTCAGTCAGTCTAGAGGAATGTATAGGCCCAAAATTCCGTCACATCATCAGGTAGCTAATTATCCATTTACCCCATAATAAGTTTTTATCAGCAGTGAAGCCGTGAAATATATGTTTATCCAACATGAACCTGTTCTGTTTTTTTCATTTGATCACAATGCAACCCACCAGGTAAGCCCCTACCTCAGTGAAATCGCTTAGCCTACTCCAAAGAGCTGAGACAAGGCTTTTCTCATAGACTCTTCTTTTCTTCTCACTGGAAACCTAGGGTGGATCCCTTAATTCCAAAGAGGTAATTGAAAGAAATAATTTCTCCCTAAAATGCTTATAATCAAAAGAGTAATATATTTGGTTTCTCGTTCATATAGTCTTTTCTTCCCAAATGAAGGTCAAACTCCAACGAGGCCAATCTTGTGAAAAGATCCAATGTAGTACCAACAGATTATTATGCAATAAACGTACGAATTATAGCACAAGATATAAACATGCACTAGTATAAGAAAATGTTTGTTCTTTTGATCTGCACCATAGCAAGAAATAGATGGAAGGTTAAAGTTCATAGTGAGTATCGAGTCTTTAGGATAGTGTTGTGCGAATACCTTTCCAGCGCCTACTTCGTCTGGGTGCTTTCTATAATTATCTGGAAAATCTGTGTATTCAAGCTTCCCACGTTCGGACTTTATTAGCAGAGCATCCCTGTTGCAAAAGTGACAAGAGATGGAAACTAGTAAAGAAACACGTAGTATCCCATAAAATAAAAACAAGCAACGAAAAAAGGAAAATAATAATATTTGCAAAGAACAAGCATGTGGTCAAATCACTCCAATATTAAAGGAAAACTCTCCACCCAATTCATGTTCCAATAATCATGCATAGCAATACTTTTCACCACTTGGGCACCTTCCAATTGCTTCACAAATAGAGGAGATGGAGACCTTTTGCTTCCAAAGAGAGGCCCGAACCACCTAGCTCCCTAATGAACACCACAATTTCAAACCGGGGGGGGGGGAGGGGGCGGCGCGGCGGCGGGCTGTTGAGCTTAAGTGGGGAAATTAAGTAGGGAAATGGACAAAATAAATAAATAAAAATGGAAATAAATGAGTAAAGAAAATTAAAAGATGTGTCGTACAAATCAATTGCATAATCAATATATAATCTAGTAACTCTTTACCATATCCTTAAACTTCAGGAGGAACAGAGTCGAGAAACATAACATTGATATACTTATGGTGGGATGTAAATCTACCAAGGGGGGAAAAAAGGATACCTAAAATAAAAACACCGAAGAGTTTAGTGAGAATAAATTAGACGAAACCAATCTTAATTTTATCAAAATGCCCTTCATTTCCTATGCCAAATGTGAATTCAATTAGATTTCTTAGGCAATTTCACCAGGTCAAGATTAGGGTATGCTCTCGCACACATCTACTGCACATACATAGTCTGCATCATAGGTACATGCACCAGTAACGACGACAAATAGATAGATAGATAGATAGATAGATAGATAGATATACACACACACGCGCATATATATACCCGCACACACAAATAAAAAGAGTAAAACTCACAGTCCATTCCAAATATTATCAACCCTTGATCTGAGCGGTCTTTTGTAAGGCGAAAAGCACTTGAAACTATGAGGGAAAAAAAATAATAATAACAATAATACTAATTAGAATAATAATTTGCTTAATTTGGTTCCCAAATAGACTGAATAGTTTAACAGTTATACCACATGTTGTGGTAGTGATCGGTGGTACCACTGCATGAGGTACAACTGACAAAGCATTTGGTAACCAAACTTGGGAAGAATAGCAATACTCTTAAGATAATAAAAACTAAACAAAAAGAACTAAATGAGTTAAAGCTCACAATAGAGCAGCACTAATGTTGGTATAGCTTTCATTGACATCTTCAACAGACCACCTATCATCCCCTTCATGCTTTGATGCTTTACTGCCACTTTTCAATGCATTCCTACTGCGTCCACCCACAAGAGTAAGAGTATGAATATTGATGGGTACATGGAAAACAAACACAAGCCAAAGCAAAGGAGGAGAGTTACTAAGCTTACCCAGAACCGGAAGTGTCTTTATCATGAATCACAGGATGACCTGGAGCAAAAACCACCACATTCACATTTATATCAAATAGACCAAACAACACACACAATATATATTATCATCTTAATGGATATAATAGATATCACAGATTGAGGGACAGGACAGGACTGGACAGGACAGGACAGCTAAAAGTAGTGTGAGGGAGGGATTGATTTTACCAGATACAAAAGTTACAGTCCAACTAAAGTCGTCCGGATTGCTCACACCCTCAGAAATTCCTCCTGCACAAATAATTTAATAAAATAAAAACATATTATCAGCTTAATGGATATACTAATAGATATCACAGATGATGGAAAATGTAAACCTAACAGTTGCCGAAATATTAAAAACATCAGACAACTGCATAAACTAAATACAAATGACGAAAAAGAAGAACAATTATGTAACAGCGATGACAGACAGAAGCAATCACCATACCATTGTCAACCTTCTCAACGCACGAGTAGGAAGATACAGAATCCATGTAATTAAACCGCCTCCCCCACAAAGCTTGGTAATTTTCTAATTGTACTCACTTTAAACACATAAATAATAATAATAATAAATTATAACATGTATACATACATGCACATATACGAAAAGATAATTTACAAAACTAACTTAAGGCTTGTTTGGTGATTATAGGATTCCTTAAAAGTTGTCTTAAGGCGCAAACAAGCCTTGCCAAATAAGCATTAAATTTCAAAAATAATCTAAGACTTGTTTTAGAAAAGTGACAGAAGGTTTGTTTGGTAATTCAAAGATTCCTTAAAAAGTTACCTTAAGGCTCAAACAAGCCTTGCCAAACAAGCATTAATTTGTAAAAGTTATTTAAAGCTTGTTTGGTAATTCAAAGAAACGGCACAAAAAACACAAACAAAAGTTGTAACTATTTGTAAATATTTGTAACTATTGCTAGAAAAGTTGATTGAATAATCACTTGTAGATTAAATAATTTTAAAAATTGAATCAAATTGTAAATATTTGTAATTATTGGTTGAAAAGTTGATTGAATTATCATTTCTAGAATAATTTAATTTTAAAAGTTGACCCAACAATAATAAGGGTTGTTTTGTGGGTGAAATGACCAACCTACCCTCACAAAATGAAAACTCAAAGCAATCATTAAAGGAAAATGGAACAAAAGATAAAAGTAAGGGTAAAACCATCATTTCAAACAAATCAAGAAATACCAAAATTAGACAGAATGGAAATTGAAACTACTCTAATATCTTTTATAGTATAGTGTAGATATATATCTATATTATATTGTAGAAAGGAAAAGTATGACTAGGACATATAAAATATGACTAAGATGTGATTAGGATGCTAATTGGGATTTGGTAATCTATATTATATTGTAGAAAGGAAAAGTATGACTAGGACATATAAAATATGACTAAGATGTGATTAGGATGCTAATTGGGATTTGGTAAATGACTAAGATGTGATTAGGATGTTGACTGGAATTTTATATTATATTGTAGAAAGGAAAAGTATGACTAGGACATATAAAATATGACTAAGATGTGATTAGGATGCTAATTGGGATTTGGTAAATGACTAAGATGTGATTAGGATGTTGACTGGAATTTGCTAAATGGGATTTGCTATATGTGTAGCATTTTCCCCTAAAGGCATTTTTTTCCCTGTGTAAATGCACAAACATATTTCTTCCTCTTCTTCTACCCACACCAACGTCGCCCCTCTCTTTCTCTCTCTTCCTCCCCCTCTATGGTTCCCCACCCATTTCTTCCTCTTCTTCTCCCTCTCTCGCCTCTCCACTCCTCTCCTCTCGGCTCAACCTCCCTCCCGATCTTCTCTCTCTCCTCATCCACCCTCACCCTCCTCCTCCTCCTCCTCCTCCTCCTCCTCCTCCTCCACCCCAACCGCCCCAACCCTTCCGATCCGATCTTCTCTCTCTCCTCATCCACCCTCACCCTCCTCCATATTCACACACTCTCTCTCTATTCTCTCTCTACCCAGCCACTACTCTCTCTCACCTCTTCCTCATGATCTCATCCACCCTCCTCCTCCACCATCCACCGATTCACCCTCCCTCCCTCCTTCTCTCTCTCTCTCTCTCTCTCTCTCTCACACACACACACACACACACACACCTCCTCCGGCGAACGACCAACATCAGCTACCCAGCCGCCAACCTCTATGCTTTTTACGAGCAATTTAACTTGAATGTTGATATTTTCAACGCTCAATCTTTAATTCTATTTCTTTGCTATTTTGTATTTGTGATCTTATTGTGAAATTAATTATCCCAAATTTTCCTCATTAGGTGTTTTTCCCTGATTTTCTCTCATAGTTTTTAAATTTCTTTCATGGGGTTCTGTGTATCTTTCATCTTAATTGGATTTTTTGATGGATATTTTGTGAATGGGCTCGCTAGCATACATAGGTCTGCCCACCCATATACAAGTATGTCCAACATTTTTGATGAATGAGTTTTTTTGGTATACATCTGTTCATAACTAGGCTTTACTGGTACAAATTGGTGTATTTTGATATATAGTAATATGTCTGTGATTGGGTTTCTTAGATGCATGCTCAATTGTAAAAAAATATCCTTCTTTTGGATTCTGAAGGGAATTGTGTAGCAGTCAAGTATTACTCTAATGATTGGCCGACAAATAGTGCAAAATTACCTTTTAAGAAATCTGTCTTCACCAAAACTCAAAAGACAAATGCTCGGACAAAAGGTATGCTAAAATCTAACAGTGGGTTGTGTTTTCTTTTCTGTTTTGATTTTGGGTTTTTTTTCCTTCTTACTTGATTTTCTGAGGATTTTGTGAATATCTTTCAAGTTCTTGAATTTGTTTCTCCAAAATCGTTAAATGTACTTATTTTCAGTTTGATAGAAGAAAATGTGAAACTGTTTGACCCCCAAAATTTACTTCTTATGTTTGAATTTATTTGTTGAATTCAACATCCTATTTTCCATTCTTCTTTAAATGGTGCTACTTTCTGTATTAATCTTTTTTTTAGGATGAAAAAGGTTGTTTTCTTGCCAGATGGCTTATTAATTATACTCCTTCATTGCATGTTTGTCCATTAATATGTTTCTATATTGTTGTCTACAACTGAAATAGCTATGTAGAGAATAACATTGTTTTCTATAAGTTCTTTCCAGACCTGCACTTCTTTGTGACCGGAAGTGATGACAAAATGAATTGATATTAGCGACTGTTCTTCCGGGATTCTTCGATGCAATTGCCCTTCTTCTTAGGCGTGCTTATAACTTTGACACATTAGTCATGATTCTGATGTTATCACAATTATTACCTCTTCCAAAAATCTCTATCTAATTGTTAACCTATTTAAACTTACACATCCATTCTAATTGGATTTTTCCTTTCTAATACTTTGATTCGAAATGATTTCCTCTCCTTTTTTTTTCCTTTCCAAAATTTCACTATTCTTTCTCTTTTGTTTTCCCTTTCCTATTTTAACTTACACATCCATGTTAATTGGATTTGTTTGTTTTCCAATTCCAGTTGTACCATCAATGATCACAATTATCTCTGCTCAAAAATCTATTACCACAATCTCTCCTTAGAATCTCTCTTTCAATCACGGGTATGTCAACACCTTCTATATATGTAGCATTTCTTATATGATACACACTTCAGACTCTCCCTTTTGCAGGCACTTGCATTCTCTCTCTCTCTCTCTCTCTCTCTCTCTCTCTCTCTCTCTCTCTCTGAATCAATTACCATAAGTTTTTGTACTACATAATTTAACAGGTATGTGCTGCATGGATTACTATATAGATTCATCCAACTTTTCAATGTGTTTTCTTATATAACATTCTTTGGTTATGTAATTCACCCAAAAAAATTGTTGTTATGTTCTTTAGAGTATTTTGATTAATATAACATTTGCTATATGTTATTTCATGCTTATTGTTGAACCTAATTCTTTCATTGGTTGTGGGTTCACAATCAAGTGTCAAAATCTTTCCTATTTGAGTCTCTCACATATGTGTTCGCATTTATTGAAAAAGAATTGAATATTTGAAGTCTATCATATTATAATTATGCTGCTTTCTAAAAATGTACTCTTTTGTATTCGTGTTAAACAAAAGGCTAAGTCCCCCAGATCTATTAGGAGGAGGACAGAGATCTATGACAGTGTTGCTATTTCTTACTTAACGGATAACTTTCGGAGGACTTTACATCTTTGATCTGGCAATGTGATTTTCCAAATTTTTACACCAACACTGGGTTTTTTTTTTTTTTTTTTTTGGAGACTCATAATTTTTTGTAAGGGTATTTGGGTAATTTTTCATTTACAACCTATTATTTTTTAATTTATATACAAGGGTCTTAGTAGATTTCTGAATTGAATTATTTCGGAAGGTTTGTTTTTTTTTTATTTCTTGCTCTCTGAATTGGAGAGTGAACATTGACTTGGTTTTAGAGTTAATGTTAATCTTCTTTTGCACCTTTCAATTGGCAGCCAACGTAACAAATGATGACAAATTCTTTTGAATGAATAAGTGATATCAATTATTTAAGTCATAACTTTAATATGTCTCTAGCGTTATTGTGACTGGGCATATGAGTCCACGTTCTAGGTTTTGGGGTTGAACTATGTACTATGAGTGAGGCAGTGATATGAGTTTGTATGGGAGCACAATAAGAAGACCAAAAGTGGCTCTAATATTCGGTACTATACGGGCTCCACATTATGGTTCAACACTTAGGGTGCATTTGATAAAATTAAAATTTAAGTACTGAAAATTAAGTGTTGAATTTAAATACTGAAAATTTTAAGTGGTTTGTATTTGGAATACTGAAAACAGTGTTTTAAGAACTTAAATAGACTGCATTCAGTGATTATTTTCAATAGAAAATTTTCACTTAACGTTTTCAGTGGATTTTTTGCTGCTTTTGCAACTAAGTGGTACATTATCAAACACACTAAAAAAAATTAATTGCTAAATTTTTTTTTTTTTACCACCTAATTGGATTATCAAACACACCCTTAAACTATTTCCAATTATAAGATATCTCCAATCCAATTATAAGAGTAAACATTACTTATCACGGCGATGCCATCTCACTAAATATGTAAACTATTAATATAATACTTCGCGCCAAATTTTTTTTTGGCGCTCCTTTTCCATGTCAAACTTCTGAGCTTTTATGTTTTTTCGTTCCAAACTTATCAGTTGACTTATGAGTCAAGTGGTTGATAGTTTAACTATGTTTTAGTAAAATAACATGTGGGGTCAATCAAGATAGTAAGTAGCAACCCAGAATTTTCCATAAAAAATGACCAATATACTAATTTAAGTGTTGATGGATTCAGGTTCCAATTATTGTCATTGTGTAATATCCCGATTATTTTAAATAGTTTATAGTATTTTATTTAGTATCTTTATGATTTTATTTGAAATTTTAATGTGGGTAATATACGAAAATTAGTGTGAGTGTTTTACACCATAGGAAATACTATTGAAACTTTTAAAATTTGAGAATATCAGTAGTGCACGTGTGCGTGTGTTTGGTGTGGAGTGTGTTATGATATTTACTTAATATTATATTGTGTGTGTATGTCTATAGTTATATAATTGTTTGCACCCAAAAATCGTCAATGATTTTTGAGCCCGAGTGGAGTTGAAGTTGGGTGAAAGAGACGCTGGGGCAAGTAGTGATGACTCATCGGACTCAAGATGTAAGCCCGATGGGTGGAACAACTGTTGGGAGATGAGGAGAGTCCGATGGGAGCATGTGGCAAGTGTAAGCGTCATCGGGCTATGAGAACATAACTTATCATGTTGAGAGCCCGATGGAAAAGTAAAGCAACGTTATAACTAATCGGACATCATGAAAAGGGAGAGTGTGTCCGATTGATTATAAGAAGTTGAAGAAATATGATCGGACATGGAAGAAGTCATGAGCCCGATTCATCCAACAGGGAGAGGTCGATTGACGAAGGACAGGGCGTTGTTATTCACAGTTGGCATGATGACGTCATCTCTGAGAGTTTTTTGGAAACAAGAGTCCGTCTGGGAAAGGAGTTGTTAGTTGCCAGCTGGGTTGGAGCGTCTAATCCCTAAATTAAAGGGATTACTTCAATTAAGTTTTAAATAAGGTAGGAGGTGGTGATATAGAAGGATTTCTTCAAATCAGCCAATCAATCAATAGCTTGGGGCGCAAGAGAAGGAGTCATAGTCCAAATAGGAATCAGTTCAGGCCGCTATAAATATAGAGGCAGGCCCTTCAAGCAAAGGACTCCGCGTCTCTTCGACAAAAGCATACACAGCATTCAGTATTCAGCACATTCAAGGCATTCAGAGCACTCTCTAAGTCTTTGTTTCCTAGCTTTAATAGCAATTAGGTCTGTGTCTTTTTTGTTATTTTTATTCTCTGTTCTTTTGAATGATCAGTCCATTCTGGTGTTCTTGAGATCTGTTTTATTTTTCCAAGCATTTAATAAAATCTATTTTTATTAAACCGTTTGTGATTTGTTTAACTTGTTTAAACTTGATACTTTTTAGCTTGTGCGCTTCAGTACTGCTAAAGGACTTTTAGTGAGGGTACTTTCCTACTCACTATACACAATCACCAGTTTAGAAGTCAGATTCACCAAAAGCCTTGTGTATCACTGACACAAGCAGATAGGAAATTAGTTTGCACGCTTACACACACACACACACACCGAACCACAGATTGGTTCTGGCACGCCCGCGCAATTTACAGCGAACAATAATATTAGGTTAATATATATACATTAAGTCAACAAAAAAAAAGAGAAACCCCTCCCCCTTTTTACACCGCCGCCGAGAGAGAGAGAGAGAGAGAGAGAGAGAGAGAGAGAGAGAGAGAAGAAGAAGAAGAAGAAGAAGAAGAAGAAGAAGAAATGGGAGAAGAACGAGAACGGTCCCGGGTTCGTGGTCACGTGTGGATCGTGGGGTATTCGTGATTGCCATTTTTTTATCAACTAGATGAGTTAAACTTTGTGTATTCATATATATATATACACGTAGGTATATGTGTATACGGGAGTAACTAAATTAATACATGTTTAATTTAAATTGTTAGGGTTAAATCTTTGTAATGGATACACGCTATTATTGAAGTAATTTAGATAGTTTATTTCCCCTTCGTGTGACTTTGCGATCATGACATTAGGGTATTCGAAAGGGGTAGGTGAATCGTTAGTTTGACCAAAACAATAGGTGAAATATTCATATTTGTTAGAAAATAGATGTGAAATTCGTTTTATGTGTAATTCACACAGTCGCAGAAACTTTAGAAACTTATTAGAAAATCGTGGCTTTGAATTTGAATATTCTGTCCGCGTGTCTCATGTAAAACGTGATTCTGCACGTTTTTCGTCTAATGGTACTTTTCCTGATTCTGCACCGTTTGGGCAGAAATTTAAGATTTCAGTAGCAGTTTTTAGTATATTAAAATGTACGAAATTGGGAAATATGATTCATTGTGTTTTTTTTATTGTTCGTATGAATTAACGAAGATTACTTGGAGATACATGAATTCTCCTATAATGTTGAGCTATGAAAAGAAATAGGTGATAGTCATTAACGTTGAGTCCGATTTAATTGTATAATTCCAAAAATGCAAAATAGTTTCAAGTTCCTTAGTGTTCACCGCTCCCAATTGTGATATTGTTTTTGGTAGCTCGACTTGCTGAGTGTACCTTTTTGCCAGTGGCTTCGTGATCAAGCTGGCCTAAGCCTTATGCCCGGCTTATTTGTTAGACGTCTAGGCATATTGACTAGCCTTCTGTGTGTATACCTGGTTTGGTTGATACCCCAACCAAACTGGCACCAGAGTGGATGTTGGTAGTATGTCCGGGCACACATGGGATATATGTGTGGGTGTACCATGGAGGGTAGCCAAGTGGTGAACCTAGGAAAATTGAATAATAAATCGTTTATATAAGTAAGAGAATTATTGTTAATAAAATTTCCTATGGGTTAAAGGATATAAAATGTTGATTTCCTCTTATGTTGTTCTTTTTCTTATACATTGTATTGGGACGTGTAGTGAGTAAATTGTGATAATGATCCTTCCTATATCTTAGTACAAGTAGTTCTGCATATTCTTGTAGGATTTTGCTGTTATTAATCTTGTGGTTGTAGGATGGTGGGTCCACTAACATTTTGCAGGTATTGACTCACCATGGGACGTTAGGTAAGTAGTACTTTATTTAAATTCGGGCGAGAACTGCATGGCCACCACATAAAGGGAAACTACCGCTCGTCCCAATATGTGAAGTGGAACTACTCTCTTGCCCGAGTTAATATTTTGTGTGGTAGTTAAAGGGTCAACGGGTGATCCTGAAGCTGTGTGTGTGTGGTTTAACTCATACCAGTCATGTGACTGACCCGTGAGTTTTTTTCTCGCGGGTGCGTTCTTGTTGGAGCGTAGCCGATCAAAATTTGCAGGGTTAGTAGGGAGGTCGCGGCACCTGGCAGCAGGAGGCATGCGGAGTCTTGTGCTGTTTTCCTTATTCGTTTTTTTTTATTAAATCCTAGAGAGTTTAGAAATAATTTCTGGCATTGTGGGCCCTTTTAACAATTTAAGATTTTATTTAGTGAAGTGTTCTTTTTAGATTTTTATTATGTTTTGGAGTTGGATTTAAGGTTTGACTTTTTGGTTGGATGTTGACCGTTGCTTTAGCTCATGTGAGTAATGATTTATTTCGGTACAGTCTGTGTGATGTTATTATATTGCAAGCACCTTGATGATTGGACAGCTGGATATTGGTTGAGGGTTCTCCCTTGATTAATAATTGGTTGTCTAAAAATTGGGGTGTGACAGTTTGATATCAAAGCTCGGTTGCCCTAGGCTAGATAGTGTCTAGGTGATCTTCGGAATGTGGTGAATGGGTTGTTAATTACAATGAACGAGTTTGTTTAAGATATTTATGTATGTGTGGTTGTCTTATGAAGGTTATGGCTGGAGGCTACAATACCCGTCATGGAGCTCAGACTGAAGGTGGTGAGAGTTCTGGAGGAGCTGGGGCAGGAAATCCCAACTTAGTTCAGGTTGACGTAGGGGCTATGATGAACTAGATTCTCCAAGCTGTGCAGAACAATCAGCAGGGAAACCAGGGTGACCCGTTTGCTAAAAGGAACAAGGATTTTGTTTCTATTGGTGGCCGAACATTCGATGGAGAAAAGGGTCCGTTAGCAGGAGATGCTTGGATACGAAAGTGTGAGTTCGTGTTCGAGAGGATGCAGGTCACGGAGGTGCAGAAATAGGAGTTGGCATCTCAACAGCTTGAAGGTGCAGCTTTGCTTTGGTGGGAATCATTGAGGGCTACTTATGACGTGGCGAAGATGACGTGGGAGGAGTTCAAAGTATTATTTGAGGAGAATTTTATTCCCAGTGCAGTGAAGTCACAATTGGCTAGGGAATTCCAAGACCTCACTCAGGGTACTATGACTGTGTGGGAGTATGTGAAGAAGTTCAATGAGCTATCTCAGTATGCTCCTCATCTGATTGATACGGAGGAGAAGAAGAACGAAAAATTTATTGACGGATTGGGTCATCACTTGTCCAAGGCAGTGCTATCTGCAGAGAGTGAACCTTTCAACAAAGTGGTGGATTTGGCTTTGAAGTTCGAGCGGAAGGAGCAGAAATTTCAGGCTGAGAGGTCAGCAAGGGCGAAGATCAATGAGAATTCTAGAGACACTCAGCCTCAAACTCAGCAAAAAGATACAGGACGTAGTGGGAACAGATTTAAGCCTTATGATCAGGGGTGGAGAGGTCAGCAGTATCAAATACAAGGATATGGCAGTCAGCGGTTCCCAGGAAATCAGGGGAACTTCAGGCAGCAGAACCAGCAGTGGAATGGTCAGGGTGGTCAGCGTAATCAGGGCTTCCAGGGTCAACGTCAACAGGCCCCGCAGCCACAGATTGGTTTCCGTCCCCCAGTGCCTCAGATTGGAGCACCACCGGTAAGGGGAGAGATGGTTGTAGCTCCTAAAGTGTGTTTCAATTTCCAGTTACCAGGACATATTGCTAGGGAATGTCCCCACCCTCCTAGGAATAAGCAGGCCGCGAGACAGGGTCAAGCAGCACCAGCCAGGGCATTTGCAGTGATGCCAGGCAATGAGAATGTGCAAGGTAGCCTCAAACTTTTTCATTCCGATGTTCGTGTCTTGTTTGATTCGGGTGCATCCCACTCTTTTATTTCTCGTCAGTTTGTTTTGAGAGAGAGTATTCCTCTTACGCCTTTACTTGTTCCTGTGAGTGTAGGAACACCTCTAGGGGGTTCAGTTACTCTATTTGAGCATTGTAAAGATTTTGTGATAGACTTTAGGGATAGGACTTTCCTTGTTAATTTGATTGTATTGGGGTTTGAAGGGTTTTCCATTATTTTGGGGATGGATTGGCTTAGGGAGAACCATGTTGTCCTTGATTGTGCTAAGAGGACCATTCATATAGATACCCTAGGATTACCTCGTTTCTCTTATATGTATCCAGATAGTGGAGAATTGGTTATGTCTAGTTTCCTATATTCGGTGGAGATACCGAAGAAGGATATTAGTGATGTGGAAGTGGTATGCGACTTTGAGGATGTTTTTTAGGAGATCCCTGGCCTGCCGCCTAAGAGAGAGGTAGAATTCCGGATTGATCTTGTACCGGGGTTCACACCAATTTCTAAGGCAACATATCGTATGGCGCCCAAGGAGTTGGGAGAGATGAAGAAGCAATTGGATGAAATGCTTCAGAAAGGGTGCGTTAATTATTTCTTTCTGGTAGATTCATTTTTCTTCTTAGTTGATCTTTATTTCTAGTAGTGTAATTCTTTTGAGGTGTGTATGAATCAGGTTCATACGTCCTAGTAACTCACCGTGGGGAGCTCCGGCGATATTTGTATCCAAGAAGGATGGTAGTTGTAGACACCCCAATTTTGACTAAACGTCGAATTTAGGAGAGTGTCACCTCCATGTCCGATGATGATAAGGACCGAAAGATTCAAAGTATTCCAAGCTTTTCAGAAAGTTCTCTAAATGCGGTAAAATTTCACAGAAAGAGGAAAATACCAGGTATTTAGGAGAATTCAGGTATAAAACATAATTTTCGGAAAAGATCTTCAAAAATCATTTACTTTGGGAAAAAGAAAATCTAAAAGAGGGAATCTTAGCTAAAAACGGCACACGGCGGACTGCCGCGGCACTCACTGAGTGCCGCACGGCAGTCGTAGAGTGTCGGGCCGGCATTCACCAAGTGTCGCCAACAATTTCTGACTACCGTTCACTTTTAAAGTCTGTATTTTGCAGAGCAATACGTCTGCGTATGCGAATAAGAACAAAAACTGATAAAGTAAGACTGACAAAAACGCAGCAATCCATTAATTTCCGCGGCATTTGATGAATGCCGCGCGGCAGTCGCGTAGTGCCGCGACGGCAGTCATGAACTGCCGCGGCGGCCTTCACGGACTGCCGCGACAGTGTCTGGACTGCCGCACTGGGCAGCAGTCTGCATAATTTCAGAAAGTACACATTGTACCACCAAATGAGAAAATTACACCTGTCTTTTACTCCAAATTTACTGAAATTACCTAGGTATTTTTGTCTATATAAGAAGAGGTATCTCCATTGAGAAGGATATGCAAAAAGAGAGGGAGGAAGAGACCAAGAAAAAAATATTGGGGGAATTTGAGAGGAATTTAGGAGAACTTTTGAGAGAGAACATTGGGAGAAGAACTTGAAAGAAGAGCTTGGAAGACCTTCAAAATATAGAAGTTTGAGGATAGTTGAAGGTGAAAACTCTACTCTTGTTAGTTTTTTTTTATGGATTTAAAGCACTTGCTCTCTTAGTTTTCTTGATCTCATTTCTTTTTTGTTTATACTTTTCTCTTGAGATTCTTGGAGATCTTCAATATCTCTCTTGAAAGCTCTTGAGTTTGATCTTTTGAATCTCATGTAAGCTTATGCTTCACATGGGAGTCAAAGTTTGATCATCATTTCACTTTGTAAACAAATAGGTGGATCCAAGTCCATATTCATGACTTGGATTCTCTAACTTGGAATTTCATGGGGTCTTCTCTATATCCTCTTGAAGTTCATGAGCTAGTTCTTTGATTCTTCTTCTCTTTTTCTTGTTTATGTTCTTCTCTTGAGACTCTTTGGGATCTTCCATATCTCACTTGAATCCCATGAGTTTGATATTTTAGTCTCATGTAAGCTTAGGATTCACATGAGATTTAAAGTTAATCATCATTTTAGTAAGAACAAGTAGATGAATCCAAACCCTTACCATGGTTTGGGTCCTCTAAACTTGATGTTTTAGGGAATCCTTTCCATATTCTTTTGAGACTCATAAGTTTTATTCATGTCTTGATCTCCAATAACCATCAAATGGTAGGAGAAGTGTTTTGGTTTAAACCCAACTTCATGGTTTAATAGTTGGAGTTACCAAATAAAAGTTGAACTTGACAAATGAAAACAGTGAGTTCACAAACTGTTTTTGATCAAAGATTTTTAGTTCGAAATCTAACCGTTGAAATCAAGTGAAACCAACGGGAAAGTGTCAATAACACAACATTCTACCACTGTAATTTTTGTGTTAAGGTAATTTTATGTTTAGAGGGGTTTGATCATGGTTTTTGTGAGCTAACCACAATCTGTCCAGAGCTTCAAAATAGTTTCAGAACAGTAAAACGTTTTTGAAATTAGTAAATCAGAGCTTTAGTAAGGTGTTGGTGACCCAAAATAATTTTTTCTAAGTAGTTGAATGTGTTAGGAAATCCCCCTAAAAAGAATGAAGTATTTCGGATTATTTTACTATTTTAAAAAAATCAAACAATATCTCTGGACAGAGAGTTGTACATCTCTGAGTGACGTCTGGTTCTTGTCCTTTTCCCGGAGTTCTAACCGTTGAAACCTTGATTTTCTTTTTGATTTGGAAACTAGACTCACAGAGGCATCTTGTGTCCAAAATTCACCGACATCAAACCATGGGAGACTTGCTTTTTCCCTTTTTAAAGTCCAGACCTGTTCTCTGCAATTTTCAGAATTTTATGACACATTTGACAAACTTTGTAGATAATGGCTCAAATGATTCTCCTATGACTTAGGGCTTAAACCATATCTTGATAATGATTAATTTAGCTTAAATCCAGAGGCTAAGTGATCCAAATTAATGAATAAATCCATGTCTTATTCTTGTCCATATTCATTCATTTATGTACATCAATGCTTATAATTAGAACTAGTTATTGAATAAAGTTGGATTTCATGCTTGCTAGACCTAAGCTAGAGAATTAGGATTGATTGTTTGATATCATATTATTATGTGAAGCATGTGGACTAACCTTTTGTTTTGTAGCGCTATTAAGGTATGATTTCTAGGACTACTCTTTAGTTTATCTTAATTTCTTGATTTTATTGATTTTTCGACTTAATGCGCGACACCTTAGAATTAGGTTTTGCCTTATGTGTATATGTGATTAGAGACTCTTTTTAGGATTTTCTTTTGTTCGCATGCATTGCACGTTTAATATCGCTGCTGGATCCCGGGTAAGTTCACTTGTTCTCTATTGCATATCATATCGCTTGCTACTTGACATATGTATTAATTGAGGGCACATTTAAATTAATTTTACACCCCTTTAGACATGCTTTTGTAATGTATATTATACATACGTATTAATTGAGGGCACATTTAAATTAATAATTCGATTAAAAGGATGTTGAGTAGAGGCCTATCGCAAGATAGGATGAGAGAGGGTGTTTTAGTCCGACGGGCTCCTTCCTCTCTCATTCCATAATCCCCGGACCTAGTTAATCTTTGGTTTCGCAAACGATCGGTTTCCTTTCAAAATGGTTTCTTAATTTTTCCTTTTAAAAATTAAGTGGCGACTCATTTTGTTTTAGAAATTGATTTTGAAAAGCTGTGGGTAAGTCAACCTGCAATATCCACAATAGTCTTCGTATGTGTATAGACTACAGGGAGTTGAATAAGGTGACAATCAAGAACAAGTATCCTTTGCCCAGGATTGACGACCTTCTTGACCAATTGAAGGGAGCGGCGGTCTTTTCACAGCTTGATTTGAGGACCGGGTATCACCAGATGGGAGTGGTGGAAGAGAACATTCCCCGTACAGCTTTCCGTACTCGGTATGGGTTGTATGAATTTCCAGTGATGCCATTTGGTTTGACCAACGCTCCAGCATTCTTTATGGATTTGATGAATAGGGTGTTCAGGCCGTATTTGGACCGTTTTGTCATTGTCTTCATAGATGACATTTTGGTTTATTCACGGACTCAGGAGGAGCATAGAGAGCATTTGAAAGTCGTGTTGCAGATACTTCGGGAGCATCAGTTGTATGCCAAGTTCAGTAAGTGTCATTTTTGGGAGACCGCAGTGAGATTTCTAGGTCATGTTATTTCAGCTGAGGGAATATCAGTAGATCCTGAAAAAGTCGCAGCAGTGCAAGACTGGGCACCACCTTCTAATCCGACAGAGGTGAGGAGTTTCTTGGGATTAGCAGGTTATTATAGGAGATTCATTGAGAAGTTTTCTCTCATAGCAGCTCCAATGACGAAGTTGACTCGTAAAAATGTGAAGTTTGTGTGGACAGATGAGTGTGAGCAAGCATTTCAGGAGTTGAAGCAGCGGTTGACCACTACGCCAGTGTTGACTATCCCGACGGAAGGAGGGAAGCTTGTAGTGTTCACAGATGCTAGTGGGACTGGTTTGGGTTGTGTCTTGATGCAAGAAGGGAAGGTTGTTTCGTATGCTTCTAGACAGTTGAGGCCACATGAGAGGAGGTATCCCACTCATGACTTAGAGTTGGCAGCTGTTGTGTTTGCACTGAAAGTGTGGAGGCATTATTTGTTTGGGGAGAGATTTGAGTTGTATACAGATCATAAGAGTCTCAAATACTTGTTTTCACAAAAGGAACTAAATATGAGACAACAGAGATGGGTTGAGTTCATTAGTAGTTACGACTTTGAGATTCTTTACCATCCGGGTAAGGGTAATGTAGTGGCCGATGCATTGAGTCGGAAACACAGCGTTATGGCTTCTTTGATGGTTAGGGAGTGGAAGTCTCTTGAAGTGTTAGCATGTCATGATATTCAGCCAGGGCATGAAGGTGAGAAAGCATATATTGGGAGTTTGGTTGTCCAACCGACTTTAATAGGGAAAGTTTGACAGATGCAGAGGTTAGATACAATTTTAGTTAACCGTCTCAATGACTTGGTAGTGGATTTGCTTGATGAGTGTCCGACGGATTGGTCCGTGGATACAGAGGGAAGTTTATGTTTTCAAGGAAGGCTCTGTGTACCGGATAGTGAAGAATTGAAGAGGGAAGTACTTGATGAGGCACATCGGTCTCGATACACTATACATCCTGGCGGGACTAAGATGTATCATGACCTGAAACGAACCTTTTGGTGGGAAGGTATGAAGAGAGATGTTGGAGAGTATGTTTCTAAGTGTATGGTGTGTCAGCAGGTTAAGGCGGAACATCAGAGACCGTCTGACTTGTTGAAACCTTTAGAAATACCTGTGTGGAAATGGGAGTGTATCTCTATGGATTTTGTGGATGGTTTGCCGAGATCCAAGAAGGGAAATGAGTCAATTTGGGTGATTGTGGATAGGCTGACTAAGTCGGCGCACTTTATTCCAGTGAGTGTGCATAGGACGGCAGACAAGTTGGCACAATTATATATTCGAGAGATAGTACGTTTGCATGGGACTCCGGCCTCGATTGTGTCGGATCGAGATTCGTTGTTTGTAGCAGAGTTTTGGGAGAGTTTTCAGAGGGCAATGGGGACCCGGTTAGACCTTAGTACTGCTTATCACCCTCAGACCGATGGGCAGACTGAGAGGGTTAACCAGATTCTTGAGGATATGTTGAGGGCTTGTGTTCTCGATCTCGGTGGTAGTTGGGAAGAACACTTGTCATTAGTGGAGTTTGCTTATAATAACAGTTACCATTCTAGCATAGGAATGGCACCTTTCGAAGCATTGTATGGGAGGCCGTGTAGATCTCCAGTGTGCTGGGCAGAAGTAGGGGACGTACCAATTTTGGGTCCAGATATGGTTCGGGAGACTACTGAGAAGGTGAGTGTTATTCGAGAGAGGATTAAAACTGCTCAGAGTCGGCAAAAAAGTTATGCTGATAGGAAGCGCAAGGGTGTAGAATTTGAAGTTGGAGATTTTGTGTTCTTGAAGGTAACCCCAATGAGAGGGGTGATGCGTTTTGGTAAGAAAGGGAAGCTTGCTCCGAGGTTTGTAGGACCTTATGAGATTGTCGGAAAGGTTGGAGAGTTGGCCTATAGAGTATTGTTGCCACCGGCATTGGCGACAATCCATAACGTGTTCCATGTATCCATGTTGAGGAAGTGTGTGAAAGATCCTGAACAGATTGTCCGTCCGACAGAGCTTGAGATTAACGATGACCTCACATATATTGTTCGACCTATCACGATCGTTGATCGAGATGTGAAGTATTTGCGGAGGAAAGTAGTGAATCTTGTGAAGGTGCAATGGAGTGAGAGAATTAACGATGTTACGTGGGAACTTGAGGAGAAGATTCGGAAGTCACATCCTGAGCTATTCGAGTAGTGTTCGCGCGTGTTGCAAATCTCGGGACGAGATTTTCTTTGAGGTGTGTATAATGTAATATCCCGATTATTTTAATTAGTTTATAGTATTTTATTTAGTATCTTTATGACTTTATTTGAAATTTTAA
Source organism: Hydrangea macrophylla (assembly GCA_033977485.1). Lineage (NCBI taxonomy): Eukaryota > Viridiplantae > Streptophyta > Magnoliopsida > Cornales > Hydrangeaceae > Hydrangea > Hydrangea macrophylla. The sequence continues at coordinate 32,120,908 of CM066989.1, forward strand.
TGTGGGTAATATACGAAAATTAGTGTGAGTGTTTTACACCATAGGAAATACTATTGAAACTTTTAAAATTTGAGAATATCAGTAGTGCACGTGTGCGTGTGTTTGGTGTGGAGTGTGTTATGATATTTACTTAATATTATATTGTGTGTGTATGTCTATAGTTATATAATATTAGGTTAATGTATATACATTAAGTCAACAAAAAAAAAAAGAGAAACCCCTCCCCCTTTTTACACAGCCGCCGAGAGAGAGAGAGAGAGAAGAAGAAGAAGAAGAAGAAGAAGAAGAAGAAGAAGAAAAGGGAGAAGAACGAGAACGGTCCCGGGTTCGTGGTCACGTGTGGATCGTGGGGTATTCGTGATTGCCATTTTTTTATCAACTAGGTGAGTTAAACTTTGTGTATTCATATATATATATACACGTAGGTATATGTGTATACGGGAGTAACTAAATTAATACATGTTTAATTTAAATTGTTAGGGTTAAATCTTTGTAATGGATACACGCTATTATTGAAGTAATTTAGATAGTTTATTTCCCCTTCGTGTGACTTTGCGATCATGACATTAGGGTATTCGAAAGGGGTAGGTGAATCGTTAGTTTGATCAAAACAATAGGTGAAATATTCATATTTGTTAGAAAATAGATGTGAAATTCGTTTTATGTGTAATTCACACAGTCGCAGAAACTTTAGAAAATTATTAGAAAATCGTGGCTTTGAATTTGAATATTCTGTCCGCGTGTCTCATGTAAAACGTGATTCTGCACGTTTTTCGTCTAATGGTACTTTTCCTGATTCTGCACCGTTTGGGCAGAAATTTAAGATTTCAGTAGCAGTTTTTAGTATATTAAAATGTACGAAATTGGGAAATAATCAATCATTGTGTTTTTTTTTTATTATTCGTATGAATTAACGAAGATTACTTGGAGATACATGAATTCTCCTAAGCCTTATGCCCGGCTTATTTGTTAGACGTCTAGGCATATTGACTAGCTTTCTGTGTGTATACCTGGTTTGGTTGATACCCCAACCAAACTGGCACCAGAGTGGATGTTGGTAGTATGTCCGGGCACACATGGGATATATGTGTGGGTGTACCATGGAGGGTAGCCAAGTGGTGAACCTAGGAAAATTGAATAATAAATCGTTTATATAAGTAAGAGAATTATTGTTAATAAAATTTCCTATGGGTTAAAGAATATAAAATGTTGATTTACTCTTCTGTTGTTCTTTTTCTTATACATTGTATTGGGACGTGTAGTGAGTAAATTTTGATAATGATCCTTCCTATATCTTAGTACAAGTAGTTCTGCATATTCTTGTAGGATTTTACTGTTATTAATCTTGTGGTTGCAGGATGGTGGGTCCACTAACATTTTGCAGGTATTGACTCACCATGGGACGTTAGGTAAGTAGCACTTTATTTAAATTCGGGCGAGAACTGCATGGCCACCACATAAAGGGAAACTACCGCTCGTCCCAATATGTGAAGTGGAACTACTCTCTTGCCCGAGTTAATATTTTGTGTGGTAGTTAAAGGGTCAACGGGTGATCCTGAAGCTGTGTGTGTGTGGTTTAACTCATACCAGTCATGTGACTGACCCGTGAGTTTTTTTCTCGCGGGTGCGTTCTTGTTGGAGCGTAGCCGATCAAAATTTGCAGGGTTAGTAGGGAGGTCGCGACACCTGGCAGCAGGAGGCATGCGGAGTCTTGTGCTGTTTTCCTTATTCGTTTTTTTTTTTATTAAATTCTAGAGAGTTTAGAAATAATTTCTGGCATTGTGGGCCCTTTTAACAATTTAAGATTTTATTTAGTGAAGTGTTCTTTTTAGATTTTTATTATGTTTTGGAGTTGGATTTAAGGTTTGACTTTTTGGTTGGATGTTGACCATTGCTTTAGCTCATGTGAGTAATGATTTATTTCGGTACAGTCTGTGTGATGTTATTATATTGCAAGCACCTTGATGATTGGACAGCTGGATATTGGTTGAGGGTTCTCCCTTGATTAATAATTGGTTGTCTAAAAATTGGGGTGTGACACATTGTTTGTTTGATCACCCCGTAAAATCCAATATTGTTAGTCCAGCGAAATTGATGGATAGTGCCTTTAGGCACGGGCAATATCTAGTATATATATATAGTAGATTAGTAAAGACTATGTAATATAAAGACAAAATGACATATAAGGATAAAATAATTGATAAAATTACAACTAAGGACAATTGAAATTGAAACCCCTCTTAAGGCTCTTTTATAATATAGTGTAGATATATATATATATATATAAGGGTAAATTACACTGACCTCCACGGACCTCTACTCTAGTTTGGAAAATAACACTCACCTCCCCTTTATCTACTTTTTGTTTGTAAGATTACCAATTTAGCCATTATCTCCGTACACATATATACATATATATATATATATATATATGTGTGTGTGTGCTCGCGCGCATTAGATAAAATTATATGTACATTAGTAAATTTTACAGATTTAGATTTATAATATTTACCATTCACTTTATAAAAATTTGCCATTATTAAAATAAAATTTTTTAAAAAAATTATAAATGAAAGGGTAATGCTATGCTTCCCAAATTTCTTTCCCAAAAGTGTTTCCTAACACATTTGGCAGTAGACCCCAATTGATTTTGATTGGCTGATGTTAAAGTGGTTCCACAGTGGTCTCACTTCAATATCATTTGGGATTAAAATTTGGGAAGCATAGCATTACTCTAAATAACTTTAACAAATTTTAGAGATTTAGATTTATAGTATTTAGTCATAACTTTATAAAAATTTGCCGTTTGAAAAAAAAATAACTTTAAATAAATAAAAGAGTAATGTTATGCTTCTCAAATTTTTTTCCCAAAAGTGTTTCCCAACACTACTCTTTTATTTATATAAAGTTATTTTTTTCCAAACAACAAATTTTTATAAAGTTAGGACTAAATACTATAAATCTAAATCTATAAAATTTGTTAATGTATATATAATTTTATCTAATGCCCCCCCCATCGCGCGCGCGCACACACACACACACACACACATATATGTAGAGAGAGATCAGGGATAAATTTGTAATCTTACAAACAAAAAGTAGGTAGAGGGGAGGTCCCTGTAATTGTCATATACCTCAAAAGAGATCAGTGCAATTTGCCCTAAATATAAATATTACATGTCAGTCATGCGACCGTCTGTGCGACCGCCCTGTGATCCTCGAGAGAACCAAGTGGGACCTACAACAGCACTTATTCTAAATTTTTGTCCTACCACATTTTCTTTATCATTTTTCAATTTAGTCAAACCCTAATTGTTTTTACGATCAATTAAGTGTCACAAATTACAATAAAATGACTAAACCTCTTTTTTTTTTATTTGATCGAGGCTAAACCTTATTCAAGTTGAAGCACAGTTAAACTATGGTTTTGGGGGATGGAATTTGTGGCGTCAAGCAATAGGGTTTATCGTTTTTTCATAACATCTTCCCTGGCAAAGTGTGCAAGATTACCATTGGATTTGTCAGAAGCGCAAGAAGAATTAGTAGCAAGTTATCAAACAGAATATTTGGGTACAAAAAATTTGGTTTACTTTACGCTACTTTCTATCTAAATCTACTAGTTTCTTCATTATTTGTAACAGTTCTTTACTTGAAAATGGGTGATATCCAGAAAAATTCTACGATGTCACACCCCGACGTAGCATAAATAGGTAAAGTATTTAATTTCCTTTATTGACCCGTAGGTCGCGACAGTTTTGAAGGATCGATTCCGTCCCAAATGTCAAACAGTATAATAATTTAAATCAGAGTAAGAGCAATCAAGACTTATAAAAATTTTCAAACATAATAATTATTACAGCACGTAGGAATCTTAAGGCACAACCCGCCTTGCAACAATGTTAATATCTATTACATCAATCCTTATTACAAGTTCAGTTAAGTAAATAAGCTTTAATATTAAATTTTCTCTTCACAGGTAAATGTTTTCAATTAGCATAGTCGTACTTTACCAGACATAATTAATGAAGAAGAACATAGGTATGAAGAAGTCAACCAAGATTATAGTGATTGGACCATCCCTAAGATTTCTACTAAAGAAATTTACAAGTCAACTTTTCTTAATTTTAGAACTGATTATAATATTAAAACTGTAGAAAAAACCTATAGTATTAATAAAGAACATGAAAAATGTCAACTCCTTAGTAAAGAGTCAATTAGAAAACATAGATCTGATGGTTACAACTTCATTCACATAGGATTAATACAAGTTGCAGTTAAACCACTTAATATTAAAGGAATAAATTCTTCAATTTTATTATGTCTTAGAGATGCTAGATTTTTAAATTTTACTACTAGTATAATGGGAATTATGCAGTCCAGCCTTCATGATGGACCAGTTCATTTTAATTGTTTCCCCGATTTTACCATAAGCCTTAGTGACCCCCACTTGTTAAAAACATTAACATTAAATATTAATACTGCTGGTGAAATAACTAATATGCATGGTGGTTCACAAGCTCTTGCTTTAATTTATAGAATTTATTATAAATGTATTCGAAGTAATCTTAATGTCCATGCTTTAATTAAAAGTCCCAAGAATCAAACTTTACTTATGTTAAGTAGTTCTGAACATGCCAACATCCAAATTCCTAAGACTATTTTATGGAAGGATGTAGAGTTACCTAGTTGTTGGATTTTAGAAAATGAAAATCATTCTAGTAATTTTCAAAATAATAATATAATCAATTTAGACCATGTACAACAATTCAATGATGGAAAAGTTAGAATAAGTTTTGATGAACAACATGGTAGATCATCTTCTTTAAAAATTAAGGATTTTGATTCTAAGTCTTCTAGATCAAATGCATCTGATAGGACTACAACAGTTAGAAAAGATAAAGATCTTCTTAGTGAAATTGATACTAAATTAAAAGGCATTAAAACCACAGCCCAAGTTAGTAATCCTTGTTACAAAATACCTAGTGAAGACAGTTTTCCAAATTCTCCTACTCAAACAGATTTTGAAAGTCCTAGTAAAAATTTATTTACTATGAGTAAAGAATTTAAAATTGATATGAAAATGTTAGAAGAAGAATTTAATTCATCTGTTAATGATATTTACAGAACCAATTATCGAGCTATGTATAATTTAGATGAGAAAAAATCTATTTTAAAAGCTTGGAAAAAATACATGAAGTTAGTTAAAAGAAATATATATTTCTTTGAATATTTGGAACATTATCATGATACTATAGATCTTACTGTTAAGAAAAAATGAATCAAAAAAGAAAATAGTAGCCTATCTCATTCTAAAACTAGTAAGTCAAAACCTAGTAAGCCTAAAAAACCAAAAGAGAACACTAGAGACACATGTGGGCAACATGATCAACCCACTAAAAATAGAAAAAAAAATACTCCATACGGAAGTTGGTAGTATGGTGGATAACACCACTAAGGCCAAACCTACCAAGTCTAAGAAATCTAATAGGCATAAAGAGCCTAGAGAAGCAAGTATAAAATCTAATCATTGTACTAAAGAAACTAGAGAAAATAAGAATCTAGAATCAATCCATAACAATAAACCTATTGATACTATTAACGTAATCACTAAAACCACATGGACCAAAAAGGAGGATAATAGCAAAATCTCCTCAGTAAACCCACCTTTAGAATCGATAATCATTAATCATAAGGGAACAGATATTATTGCATCACCCTTTAAGTTATCTACTGATACTGAGATCAAAAAGGTTGTAGAACAAAATAATTATACTAATCAATATCTAAATAATTTAGGAAAACAACTAAAAAATATAGAAACAAAAATAGGGAATACTAAGTCCCCTAAGATAGAAGAACCCTTAATAAAATTACCAGAAGTTAAACCCATTAGTACATCCCTTAAATTAGACACTAGTAAAACTGTTGATAAAATAGAGAAAATGCTAAAAAATATGGAAAAATCTTTAGGAAAAAGACCTGAAATAACAGAAGTTGTTGAGGATAGTTTATCCCACAACCTCAGGACTATTAGTAAAACTGGTATTTCCATTGAAGAAGATTTTAGTGATAATATAAGTTTAATAGAAGCACAATTTGCTAATTTAGAATTAAAAAGAATGAACCAATCCTTTAGATCACAAATCACGCCTACTACCCTTACCAAAAATTGGTACTCAAGACCTACACCTCCTGACCTCCAATTTGAGGAAAGAAATATTCAAAACTAGTTTTCAGTTTCCACTGATAAGTTATATGAATGTAATATTGATGGATTATCTGAACAAGAAATCCTCAACAAGTTAACCCATATGACCATGGTGGCCAACAGTTACATAACCAATCATGATATAAGTCAAACTGAAATTGTTGATTTATTTGTCACAGGATTTAGTGGAATGCTTAAATCTTGGTGGGAAAGACATCTCACTGAAGAATCTAGAGAAAAAATTAGATATGCTATTCAACAAGATGATGACGGAAATCCCATCTTTGATGAAAAAGTAGGACGTGGTGTCCCTGATGGAGTTAATACATTATTATATACTATAGTTAAATATTTTGTTGGTACCCCTAGTAATATAACTGCTAGAATACATGACCAGTTAAGTAATTTAACTTGCCCCACACTTAGTGATTTTAGATGGTACAAAGATGTTTTCATATCTAGAGTTATGCTTAGAAATGATAGTAATGAACCATTTTGGAAAGAAAAATTCATAAATGGTTTACCAAGCCTATTTGCACATAAAATTAGAGAAGTACTTAGTAATGACAAAGAAATTATAGATTATAATAATCTAACTTATGGTGAAATAATTAGTACAATTCAAAGAGAATGATTAAGAATGTGTATAGACATGAAAATTAGTAATCAAGCCAAAAATGATAAACAAAAAGCTAAATATGAGTTAGGCAATTTCTGTGAACAACATGGTTTGCCACCTATAGCCCCTTCTAGGCAAAATAGGATCAACCATAGGAAGCACATAAAGCGAAAAGATTCAAAAGACCCATTTTACTCTAAGCCTAGTAACACTAACAAGCCAAAACCCAATGATCTTAAGAATAAAGGAAAAACTAGTAATAACAAAAGCAATGTCCAATGTTTTAAATGTGGTAAATTTGGTCATTATGCTAAGGATTGTAAAGTTAAACCCTAGATTAAATCTTTAGGATTATCTGATGAAGTCACAGAAAATATTTATAAAATTTTAGAATTAAGAAATACTGATTCTGAACAGTCAGATAATGAATTTAGTTCATCCCCTTATGAGTCTAATAAAGAACAATCTGATTCTCCTGATATAATGTTAGGGTGTCAAGATGAATGTTGTAAAAATAAGACAGTTAATGTGTTAACCAAAATTAATTTATTGGAAAACTTAATGTTAGAAATTTGGCATATAGTTACCCTTCCTTACATTAGAGATTTTTATCAAATCAGACCTATTATTAGACCTATTCCCATTAAAGCCAAATTTTACCAAGTAATTGCTCATTTGGTCATTGTCTTCAATCCATTTTGCAAATTTTCAAAAAGTTACAATGATTATGTCCTCAAGACATATTCATACAATTTACTTCTTTCACGTCCTAATAGTACATTCAAAAGTTTTATCCCTATTCCATTTCCTCAATTTACTAACATCATTTTTGATGTTTCAGCAATGTCTCTGTCCAAGGGAAAAGAGAAAGTTATTGCTACGGATAAATATCCAAGGCAAGATTTTACTTTTGCCCCTATTCATGGTCAGTCATCACCAATCATTTTACAGTCAATTCTGGTTCCAATGAATAGATATCCAGGTATGACATGTGATTTAACTGAAAAATCCGTGGTCATCCTTGATAATTTATATTCTGCCTTTAAAAAGAGTCATGAAAGACTATTTAACAAATCAATGTTAGCAGTGGAATTTCAGTTAAGGGCACTTGAGCTCCAAAAGGAGACTAAACCCAGAAAAACCCAAAGAAAGGATTCTTTTCTTGTCAAAGAATGTTTTGCTTTCCTTGGGGGGGAGGAATCATCACCTCCCAATATGATTTCAAAATTACAAGATCATTTTTCCAGTCAATATAATTTATGGCCTGAAAGTATAATCCAACAGGATTATCATTTTAATCTTCAAGCCATATCCCTTTCCAACAAAGTCAAACCCCTATTAAGGCACAAGTTCAGCCAGTTATTCTTACATAATACTGATCTAATGAGTCAATTTGAACCAACATTATCAGCCGATTATAAGTCATGGTTAGATTTTTACCAGTTACTCCACCAATCAACTTCTTCTCAGATCCCTAATATCCCAAATGGATTTATTTAAACCGAAAAATTTAGTTGTGGAGAGGTCTGCAGAGCTGTTAGCCTTGAAACCCAAAATCCTCAAGTCATTTCTGAAATCTTTGAAAAAGGGTTTCTGAAAATCTTAGTAGTTACCTCTTTTAGACAACTTCAGTTACTTCCAAAGATCATTTACAAAACAGTTAATGATTATACCAAACAGGTTGATAATAGAAGATTTGGTTACTTAGCAATTCTTGGTTTCACTTCAGCCAATCCTGAATGGATCCAACCTTTTTATGATCTTTATCCATCAGTCCATTTAGTAAGAATATTTGGTGCCAATGCCTGGAACTGCACCTTCATTAACAGACCTGATCTTGAAACCCAGTTCAGCCAACCAATACAAGCCAGTAACCTATCCCTTGATCATTGTAAAAGAAGAGCCAAGGCTATCAATACTATTAGAATGAAACTTTCAGATAGAAATTGGTTTACTTGGGGCAGGACCAAGAGAATAGTAATCCAAACATGTAATCCAAGGAAAGATCCATGGATTTCAAAAATTGATAATGGTCACTTTTTATATGATGATATTGGTAAAGAAATTTCTGATATCAACATCCAGTCAGAAGAAGGTCAATTTTGGTATCCAAAGTTTGAAGAACCAAGGTTCATCATTTACGATGAATTTCATATGCTCCAAAGTTACAACGGTGATTGGTTACCTCAACCCCATATTGACTCTGATGATGACTACCCGCTTGATGAAGATGCAGAAGCTAAGCTCATCAATGCAATGGAAGGCTAAGAGCATCCAATGTTCTTTTTGGTAAAAGAATAGTATTAGCCATGGTTAATGCAAAAGTTTCCCGGTGAAACTCCCATTAACCTTCGTGAATTCTACAGTAAAAAGTATAGAAGTCAAATCAACCTTTCGGCCACAGTAATCAACAGGCTTTTTCAGATTCCGCGTGATTAAACAGTAACAGACAACACACTATTCATCTACAGTAAATCCATGTGACTTTCCAGCTTTTCAGAAGACCTCTACAGCTCACAAGGCATTCACGAGTTGCACAGGACTCTTTTGAAGGCTATAAATCAACCCCTCATCTCCCAGTTACAGACAGTTCAACTAGCACTACAACTTTGAGTTCAAATTTTGGAGAGTTCTCGAGAGAGTTTTCAAAGCATTATCTTTTAGAGATTCCTTTAGAAATTCTCCTCTACTTCTCTAAAAAAAAAAATATCTGTAGTTATTCAGTTCATAGATTGTAATATTTGATGTATACACTGAGCAATTCAGTGCTTGCTTCCCAGTAATCCAATCTTTAAGTTTCAGTTATTTAATTGTCTTCTTTATTTATCTGTGTCTTTCTTTTTCAGTCTTTGCTACTCTGATTTTTAATTAATGTCTGTTTCCCACTTTACCAGACATAATTAATGAAGAAGAACATAGGTATGAAGAAGTCAACCAAGATTATAGTGATTGGACCATCCCTAAGATTTCTACTAAAGAAATTTACAAGTCAACTTTTCTTAATTTTAGAACTGATTATAATATTAAAACTGTAGAAAAAACCTATAGTATTAATAAAGAACATGAAAAATGTCAACTCCTTAGTAAAGAGTCAATTAGAAAACATAGATCTGATGGTTACAACTTCTTTCACATAGGATTAATACAAGTTGCAGTTAAACCACTTAATATTAAAGGAATAAATTCTTCAATTTTATTATGTCTTAGAGATGCTAGATTTTTAAATTTTACTACTAGTATAATGGGAATTATGCAGTTCAGCCTTCATGATGGACCAGTTCATTTTAATTGTTTCCCCGATTTTACCATAAGCCTTAGTGACCCCCACTTGTTAAAAACATTAACATTAAATATTAATACTGCTGGTGAAATAACTTATAGTGGTTCACAAGCTCTTGCTTCAATTTATAGAATTTATTATAAATGTATTCGAAGTAATCTTAATGTCCATGCTTTAATTAAAAGTCCCAAGAATCAAACTTTACTTATGTTAAGTAGTTCTGAACATGCCAACATCCAAATTCCTAAGACTATTCTATGGAAGGATGTAGAGTTACCTAGTTGTTGGATTTTAGAAAATGAAAATCATTCTAGTAATTTTCAAAATAATAATATAATCAATTTAGACCATGTACAACAATTCAATGATGGAAAAGTTAGAATAAGTTTTGATGAACAACATGGTAGATCATCTTCTTTAAAAATTAAGGATTTTGATTCTAAGTCTTCTAGATCAAATGCATCTGATAGGACTACAACAGTTAGAAAAGATAAAGATCTTCTCAGTGAAATTGATACTAAATTAAAAGGCATTAAAACCACAGCCCAAGTTAGTAATCCTTGTTACAAAATACCTAGTGAAGACAGTTTTCCAAATTCTCCTACTCAAACAGATTTTGAAAGTCCTAGTAAAGATTTATTTACTATGAGTAAAGAATTTAAAATTGATATGAAAATGTTAGAAGAAGAATTTAATTCATCTGTTAATGATATTTACAGAACCAATTATCGAGCTATTTATAATTTAGATGAGAAAAAATATATTTTAAAAGCTTGGAAAAAATACATGAAGTTAGTTAAAAGAAATATATATTTCTTTGAATATTTGGAACATTATCATGATACTATAGATCTTACTGTTAAGAAAAAACGAATCAAAAAAGAAAATAGTAGCCTATCTCATTCTAAAACTAGTAAGTCAAAACCTAGTAAGCCTAAAAAACCAAAAGAGAACACTAGAGACACATGTGGGCAACATGATCAACCCACTAAAAAAAGAAAAAAAATACTCCATACGGAAGTTGGTAGTATGGTGGATAACACCACTAAGGCCAAACCTAACAAGTCTAAGTCATATAGGCATAAAGAGTCTAAAGAAAAAAGTAACAAAAGAAATCATCACTCTGAGTCTCATAAAATTAAGAATAAAAACAAAAGTATAGATCTTACCCAAAATATTATATCAGAGCAGTCTAGTAATGAACAGTTAGAGAAAGTACCAGAATGTATAAATGTTCTAAATAAAAAAAGTGAACAAGAAAACTTATTATTAGATTTAATAAGTAAGATAGATGATGAAGATTTAAAATCAACATACTTAAATAAGTTAAGAATATTATTAGCCAAGCAGGAAGAAACTAATAAAACTATTCATCCCCCTATTAGTCTTGACAAAACGCTTGAAAGATTTAATAAACCCAAAAAGGAAGTTACAATTCAAGATTTACAAATTGAAATCAAACAAGTTAAAGTTGATATAAAAAACTTACAAGAGCAAGTTGCCAAATTTGACCAAGATTCCAGTAGTGAAGACACTTCCCTTAGTGAAGATTCCAGTAGTGAAGAGACTTCACTTAGTGACCAAAATACACAGAATAAAGAAATAAGACAACCCAGTTTGCTTCAAGTCATTAATGAAATACACTTACAAAAATGGCATTGTAATGTTAAAATAATAGTAAATAAAGAATTAGAAATAGAGACTATAGCATTGATAGATTCAGGAGCTGATCTTAATTGCATTCAAGAAGGATTAATTCCAACTAAATATTATGTAAAAACCAGTGAACGCCTTAGTTCTGCTAATGGCAGTCAAATGCAGATTGAATATAAATTACCTAGTGCACATGTTTGCCAAAACAATGTTTGTTTTAAAACACCATTTGTTCTGATTAAAAACATGACCAATAAAGTCATTTTAGGAATCCCATTTTTATGCCTACTTTACCCATTTACTACTAATAATGATGGATTAACCACTCATGCATGTGGACAAAAAGTTCAGTTTATGTTCCTCACTAAACCATTACTTAGAGATTTAAAACAGTTAAAAGACCAATCAATTTTTAAAAATAAAAAGATTCTTTACTGTAAAACTTTACATCTAAGGTCTTTACAAGAAGAATTTAGATACATAAAAATTGAGAATCAGTTAACCAATAAATCACTTCAAATCAAGATAGAAGACTTTAAGTCTAGAATCATTAGTAATTTATGTGCAGACTTACCTAATGCCTTTTGGTATAGGAAAAAACATATAGTTACCATTCCTTATGTTAAGGGTTTTAATGAATCTAATATACCTACTAAAGCTAGACCTATTCAAATGAGTCAAGAAGACATGGAGTTATGTAAACAAGAAATTAGTGAATTATTAAATAAAAAAATAATTCGTAAAAGTAAGTCACCATGGTCTTGCCCTGCTTTTTATGTTAGAAAAAATGCTGAGTTAGAAAGAGGAACACCAAGATTAGTTATCAATTACAAACCTCTTAACAAGGTCTTAGAATGGATTAGGTACCCTATCCCCAATAAGAGAGATTTAGTCAATAGGTTAAACCAAGCTGTTGTTTTTAGCAAATTTGATATGAAGAGTGGATTTTGGCAAATCCAACTCCATGAAAGTGATAGATATAAGACTGCCTTTACGACCCCATTTGGACATTATGAGTGGAATGTAATGCCTTTTGGTCTTAAGAATGCCCCTAGTGAATTTCAAAATATTATGAATGAAATATTCAACCCCTTCAGTCATTTTTCAATTGTCTACATTGATGATGTTCTCATTTTCTCAAAGTCAATTGATGAACATTGGAAACATTTAAATTCGTTTTTCAATATCATCAAAGCCAACGGTCTTGTTGTCTCAGCCTCAAAGATCAGTCTATTTCAGTCCAAAGTCAGATTTCTTGGTCACAATATTTATCGTGGAAAAATCACTCCTATTGATAGAGCTATTCAATTTGCTGATAAATTCCCAGATGAAATCCTAGACAAAACTCAGTTACAAAGATTTTTAGGATCTTTAAATTATATATCTGATTTTTATCCTAGTCTTCGTTCCAAATGTAAACCCCTCTTTGATAGATTAAAATCCAATCCCCCTCCTTGGTCATCTGTTCATACTTCCATTGTTCAAGAAGTCAAAAAATATGTCAAGACTTTGCCATGTCTTGGCATTCCTTCAGTCGATTCATTTAAAATTATTCAGACAGATGCTTCTGAGCATGGTTATGGAGGAATTCTCCTTCAAAAAGTCAATGGTTCATCCAAAGAACAGATTGTGCGATACCATTCTGGAATTTGGAACAAAGCACAAAACAATTACAGTACTATAAAGAAAGAAATTCTTTCTTTAGTATTATGTATAAGTAAATTTCAAGATGATATTTTAAATCAAAAATTCCTAGTAAGAATTGACTGCAAAAGTGCTAAATTTATTTTAGAAAAGGATGTCAAAAATTTGGCATCAAAACAAATATTTGCCAGATGGCAATCTATTTTATCTATCTTTGATTTTGATATAGAATATATCAAAGGCAGTGACAATTCAATCCCTGATTTTCTTACTCGTGAATTTTTACAGTGTAAAAATGGAGGACAAGAAGAAGGAGAAGGATAAACAAATTAGCAGTTATCCCTCCAACAGTTATCCCTCCAATTGGATTAGTTAACAGATATCAAGTGCTTGGATCAATATCCAGGCCCAGTTACCAGTCAGCCTTAGCAAGGCCAACCGGCAGTCAATATCTAGTCAATGACCCATTTGCTACCAAGCCCATTCAAACAATAGTTAACAGGCCTAACCAAGCCCCCAGAACAGATTATGTAGTAAAACCCAATCCAGTCCATTTATTCTGGATTGAGCCACACCAGAGTCATTACAAAAACCCAGTTGATCTAGTCAAGCTCACCTTCCCTTCTGGATGGCATTTTATTCCCAAAAGTCCAGAAAAATCCCTTAGTTATTACAGAGACATCTTATTCTCTACTGAGTCAATTTTCATTGACCGCATTACCGAGGATAAAAATAATAAATCAATTCCTGAGTCACAAAAGAAAATTCTGTTTCACCAGTTGTATATCAAAAAAATTATTTCTAGTAAAGAATGGGGTTCCCATCCATGCATCCTCAAGTCACTACCCAACCATACTCAGTATAATTATTTTGATTATATTGATGCTTGGTTCTATATTTTCCTCCACCAAAACGAAACATTTTCCCATTCATGGTATGTCAATTTTGACACAAAGTTCAAAAGTCAGCTCCCTACCTGGTTCCTCCATTAGTGGTCCCGTCATGGCCCCATGCCAGACTTATTCCCAAATGATCTCCAAGACATGGTCAAATATTTCTCCACAAAGTATACAATAAGTGAGCACAATACCCAGTTTCCCATCCTACTCATATTTGCAAGTAAGTAAAAAGTGCCATGGATCTTGAAATGGCAGTATCAAATTCAGAGTAACACTGTCCAGAGACAGTATTCAGTCAAATGGTGGGATAAATTTGGTCACCACCGAATTATTAAACAGGTAAATCTTGAATTCCCACCAATAAGCAGTCCCCCTGCTCCAATCACAGGCCCCATGGCCAAATGCACAATTACAGGTCCCAAAGATAAGTCAAGCTCCAAATCCAAGTCAAGTTCCAAGCCATCAAATGCACAGTTAATGGCCATGGCCCAACAGATACTAGCTCAAGTTAGTCAAAATGATCAAGATAACAACAGTCACAGTTCAGAAGGATCATGCTCTGTTGCACAGCCTTATGATCCCTATTCCAGTGCAGCATTCCAAGATGCTCAAGACCCATATGAAGAGAGTCAGGAATAACTGAGCATCCAATGCTCTTTTTGGTAAAAGAATAGTATTAACCATGGTTAATGCAAAAGTTTCCCGGTGAAACTCCCATTAACCTTGGAGAATTCTACAGTAAAAAGTACAGAAGTTAAATCAACCTTTCGGCCACAGTAATCAACAGGCTTTTTCAGATTCCGCGTGATTAAACAGTAACAGACAACACACTGTTCATCTACAGTAAATCCATGTGACTTTCCAGCTTTTCAGAAGACCTCTACAGCTCACAAGGCATTCACGAGTTGCACAGGACTCTTTTGAAGGCTATAAATCAACCCCTCATCTCCCAGTTAC
This sequence comes from Hydrangea macrophylla, assembly GCA_033977485.1. Classification (NCBI taxonomy): domain Eukaryota; kingdom Viridiplantae; phylum Streptophyta; class Magnoliopsida; order Cornales; family Hydrangeaceae; genus Hydrangea; species Hydrangea macrophylla. Next base: position 32,136,168 of record CM066989.1, read on the forward strand.
AGACAATTCAACTAGCACTACAACTTTGAGTTCAAATTTTGGAGAGTTCTCGAGAGAGTTTTCAAAGCATTATCTTTTAGAGATTCCTTTAGAAATTCTCCTCTACTTCTCTAAAAAAAAAAATATCTGTAGTTATTCAGTTCATAGATTGTAATATTTGATATATACACTGAGCAATTCAGTGCTTGCTTCCCAGTAATCCAATCTGTAAGTTTCAGTTATTTAATTGTCTTCTTTATTTATCTGTGTCTTTCTTCTTCAGTCTTTGCTACTCTGATTTTTAATTAATGTCTGCTTCCCCCACTGTTATTATTATTATTATTATTATTATTATTATTATTATTATTATTATTATTATTTATTATTATTATTTTTTTAAACCTTTATGTCAAAAACTTCGCTCTCACGCAAGGGCGCAAGCCAAATAGCATATAACCCAACTTTTATTTCAGATATTACTAGGATTAACTTTCACGAGGTCTCATGGAATGAGAATAAACAACATCAAAGTTGATACCTGGTATTGCTTTTATGAGGTTTTGAGATGTGTAAAAAAATAAGATCCAATGTGGAAACCACAAATTACTTTTTTAGTACAAATGAGGAATTAATTTTAAATGTTTTCACAACTAGCAGTTTTTTTTTCTTTCTTTTTGGCTCCTAATCTTTGTATAGCAAACTAGTAGTAATTAGTTAATATCGCATCTTTTGACATTGATGAAATAAAGAAAGCTTGATAATACACCTTCCAAAAAAAAAAAAAAATTAAGCGAAGATACAACAGTGATAGTTGCTAGGAACATGCACAACTGGAAACAAATATTGTGTGAACTGGATTTCCTAACAGTACATCATGCAAGTTTTAATCTACATTATATAAACAAAAATTAGGCATGGATTACATCAAAAGTGAATTAGTAATACTCACTGTAATTTATTTTAGAAACTAAAACCTTTCATAATTATCATACAAAACATATTTTGGTTAAAGTTTGAAAAATCATAATTTTTTTCAAGCTTGAATTTTCAAAAACAAGTTCATCAATGGTGATTCTCAGTTCAAGTGATGTAAGCAGAAATTGACACATGAAATACATTATAAGTGAGTTAAGAATACTCTCTTAATTCGTAGTTGTATGTGTTGAGCAAAAAATTCAAATATTAAGAATCCAAGTAAGTTGGGCTATGGGGTTTCAAGCTTTTCTTTCACTGTGTATAACTCTCTGTGTTTTCTCCTTTTCTCTCAAATTGTGTGTAGTGCCCCGAATTGTGAGTTGTGTGAGAGTTTATATAAACTCAATTCCCTTGCTTGGCTCCAAGAGCCTTCTCCCTCACAATACAATAATAATAATAAAATAAAAAAACTACATATATATATATACATACAATTATACATAAAGTCACAGCTCACACATTCAGATTGTACATATATACATTACGTAATAAGCTGGAATTTTAGTTTGTAGGAGTTGCTAGAGTTGTTAGGGGCCAATTTAGTGTTTGGGAAACTAACTTTTGGGCTAAAATTAATATACATACATTTTACATTCCCAACACGGCCTAAGGTGATGATTAAATTCATTTATGAGAATGCAAGTACAAATAGTAATCTGATTGGAAAATTTCCTACCATTGTCAACCTTCTCAACGCATGAGTAGGAAGATACCGAATCCATGTAATTAAACCGCCTCCCCCACAAAGCTTGCAGACCAGGGGAAAAAAAAATTAAAAATCCAAACAAACAGAGACTTGGCAACTATCTAGGATTTACGCCTTGTGTTTCTTTATTGGGGACGCAAGTCCTTTATTGTAAATATATATATATATATATATAAGGGCAAATTACACTGACCTCCCTTGAGGTATATGACAATTGCAGGGACCTCTCCTCTAGTTTGGAAAATAACACTCACCTCCCCTCTATCTACTTTTTGTTTGTAAGATAACCAACTTACCCCTTATCTCCTTATACATATATATATATATATGTGTGTGTGTATGTGTGTGTGTGTGTGTGTGTGTGTGTGTGTGTGTGTGTTTGTGTGTCTGTGCTTGCGCATTAGATAAAATTATATGTACATTAGTAAATTTTACAGATTTAGATTTAGATTTATAATATTTACCCTTAACTTTATAAAAATTTGCCGTTATTAAAATAAAATTTTAAAAAAATTTATAAATGAAAGGGTAACGCTAGGCTTCCCAAATTTCTTTCCCAAAAGTGTTTCCTAACACATTTGGTAGCGGACCCAATTGATTTTGATTGGTTGATGTTAAAGTGGTTCCACAGTGGTCCCACTTCAATATCATTTGGGATTAAAATTTGGGAAGCATAGCATTACTCTAAATAAATGTTCTAATGCATTCCTACTGTGTCTCAATTCGGGACTGCCACATTGGCCACATCTGGGTTCTTACTTGAACACTCATAATCAGCTTAGTGGGTTAATACCCACATCACACATACATTCAAATCATCATTAAATGATTAATAATGCATGCTAAATATAATTAAAATAATCCGCGAGAGCAGGTGTCACACAATATCAACTCCTACTCTCTTACTGCACCTCATCACCTCTCCCAGATCGTTGAAGCGTCATCAGCCAGTCTACCTCTATATGTGTACGTGTATCTATTGAAGATTCTGTGATGCAATCTCGTCTTCATGGGATCTCTTCTTTTCAATTTTTCCCATTACGTCCGTCATGCGATCTCTTCTTCATGGGCATGTAGATGGAGGATGATGAATAAGATGACGTATGATCAATCTCTCTATATAGGCAGGGCAGAGCATAGTATAGATAAGCAGGGGCCATGGTCCCGGCAGATTTTAGCCAACTTTGATAATTTTACCTTATAAATTTGTAATAATTATACATATTACATATATTTGGCCCCTACAAAAGTTTTAAATAAATTGAGTATGTATGTTTATTGTAAAATTTTAAAATTAACTTACATATTTGCCCCTTCAATATAATAACTTTTACATAATGGTCCATGCTAATATACATATTGTGTCACGACCCATCCTGCTACGCACAGAAATAGGACACGTGGCACGCCATCAAGGCTCATCCAGTTCATTAAAGTGAAATTAGCAGTGGAAAACATAGTAAATATCCATTAAAATCAGAGTTATAAAAAGTTTTGCCCAATTGAAAACTGTCCAAAAGAAATTAGTTTTGAAAACAAAGGTCCAGTCGACTGAATCGGGGATCCGGTCGACTAGAGACCTGAAGTAGAAAGTTTCAAAAGACAAACAACCCATCCAGTCGACTGTGTCGGGTGTCCAGTCGACTGGGGCCTTCATTTTTCAGTCGACTGACTCCTCCCAGTCGACTGTGCCTTTAAGCAAAATCAAAATCAACATTTTCGAAAAGGGTCCAGTCGACCGAAACATGGTCCAGATGACTGGATTTGCCACATTTAAAAGCAGTGTGTAAAATTGAATAGTGGTCCAGTCGACTGATTCCCAGCAGATTGCTGAGCATTCTGTAGAACCACACCAAGGGTCTTCCAATCAAAACTAAAACAACCACCACTATATTACCACGGTTTAAAACATAAATACAGGAGTTTGAATACAAAACTACAATACTACGAAACTACCCCGAGGATCTATTACAACATTTACAATTTCCCAAATCCTTATACAAGTTTAGGGAAAGGAACAAAAATATAAACAAATGTGATTCTCCTGGCATTCCTCAACGGCCTCACTCCTCACGTTTCTTTTTGCCTTTCTTCTTACCTGCAATGGAGTAAATCTCCACTGCTCAGCTATATGCTGAGTGCACAAGTTCCAACATATGCAATATATGATAAAACATGCTCTAGTCTCACAATTCATAACAAATAGTCTCTAGGGAGAAAAATACGCATTCATCCGGTAGCGGCAAGTCCAAGTCTTAAACCGCGATGTCAATGGCAAGTCCAAGTCTATCAACCATTGCATCCCCAAGTGTCATGGCAAGTCCAAGTCTATCAACCATGCACAGTAGCCATCGCTATTAAATTCTCAAACATCGAGAAGCTTATTCCGGCATGAAATTGTATAAATCCCCCCTTTGACCCATATAGACAACTCAACGTGCTCGCGTAAAAGTAGACATGCTTATCACATTTAATCGCGTGCATAATTAGCGGGCCTAAGATTAACCCATGAATTTTGCCCGGATCTCAATTTTGTCATCGAAATCTAAAACATGTATATTCCTATATTTCACAAGTTAGAACTTCATACCTCTTGGGATTCTCTCCAAACTTTGAAGGATCGACTAGAGGGCCAATTAAACGTCGGATCTCAAATTTGAGATGATTCCTACAAGTTTACAGGGGTTTTCCCCAAAAGTATAGAAATTAGATTTTTACAAAAGTTAGCCAAACATGGCCTAATGACTATCAAAATGTAGGTCTTACCCCCACAAGTTCAAATCTCGAATTTGGAGAAAATCTGACGGACGAAAGGTCGCCGATCGTCGTCACAAAGCCCGTGGCAACAAATCTCCTTTTCTCTCTCCTCTCCCAAGATATTATATGAGATTTGTGAGAAATGAATTCTCGCCCTCCTCTATTTATAGACAAACGTCTCGGAAATCGTGTTTATCTACCTGCGAGTTTCTCAAACTTCTAATTAATCCATGAAACGTCGCACACGTCCATTTTATGACTTTACGAGTGTAAATTATAAATTACAAAAGTTTTCGACTAAGTCTCGTTTGGGTCCAAAAATTACGTCCGAAAACTAAATTCTGTGAAATCTCTACACAACCTACCTTTTATTTAACGTGACACTCACGTTCTCACCACAGTTCTCAAAATGCTCTACAGCTATATTAAAATTACCAGATATTATACTTCACAGGTATAATTCACTATTCATAAAATACCATAAAGTCAAATAACATTTAAATCACATAAATGCCATTTAACCATGCCAATGAAATCTTGCTTACCAAAACCCCGTGTCCTTAATGACACCTCACCGTTGACCCACAGTCAACTTCAATCCACATTATCAATGAACACTCATAATTCCACAATGCCATTTTTAAAACATATAAATTTTGGAACGGGTGTGACAACTCACCCCTCCAAAAAGGAAGTTTGTCCCCAAACTTTACCTCATACGTTGAACAGGTACGGATACTCATTCCTCATTTCTTCCTCATTTTCTATGTAGCCTCTTCTACCATGTGACTACACAGTATTTTCACCATTGGAATTGTCTTACTTCTCAAGACTTGCTCTTTTTGATCTAGAATCTCTATCGGTTGTTCCACATAAGTCAAGTCTCCCTGAATCTATAACGGCTCAGGTACAATGATCTTACTCGCATCTGTCATACACCGTCTTAACATAGATACATGAAATACATTGTGCAAATGTTCCAATTCTGATGACAAAGCCAGTCGGTAAGCCACTGGTCCTACTCTCTCTAGGATCTCAAAAGGTCCGATAAATCTCGGGTTAAGCTTCCCCCGCTTTCCAAATCAAACAATGCCTTTCGAAAGCGATACTCGCAAGTAGACAAAGTCTCCCACTTCAAAGGTCATCGGTCATCGTTTAGAGTCTGCATAGCTCTTATAACGACTCTGAGCTACCTTAAGTCACTCCTGAATCAACTTTACCTTCTCAGTAGTCACCTGTATTAGTTCAGGTCCTAGCAACTTTCTTTCTCCAACCTCGGTCCAACAAATTGACGAACGACACTTTCGACCATATAAGATTTCATACAGTGCCATCCCAATACTTGACTAAAATCCGTTGTTGTAGGAGAATTCAATTAATGGTAAGTGTTTCTCCCAGTCCCTCCCAAAATCTAGAACACAAAGTCTTAACATATCTTCTAATGTCTGGATCATACGTTCTGACTGCCCATCGGTCTGAGGATGGAACGCGGTACTAAAACTCAACTTCGTACCCATAGTCTTTTGTAGACTTCTCCAAAATCTCGACGTAAAACTACTATCACGATCCGATATGATCACGGTTGGAACTCCGTGTAGTCTTACAATCTTTTTCACATACAACTCCGCTAACCTTGCAGGCTTAGTTATCTTGATCGGTAGAAAATGCGCTGACTTTGTTAATCGGTCAACTATCACCCAAATCTTATCATTCTTGTTGAACGATCGTGGAAATCCAGAAACAAAGTCCATCGTAATCTCATCTCATTACTACTCTGACACTGGTAATGGCTGTAGGAACCCCGCTGGTACTTGTCTCTTTGCTTTCACTTGCTGACATGCTGAACACTCAGAAACATACTTAGCAATTTCACACTGTGGACACGCGGCCTCCGTGAGCCCACCCCCGTTTCTTTCCCGACGGGGTTTCAAAATTGATTTTCCTTTTGTTTTGAAATGTGTTTTGAAAGGAAAGAAAAGGTCTTTTGAAAACAGATACAGAGTCGCCACTTGGTCTTTAAGGAACCAAGAAATCTAATTTGACTCAACCAAACGGGTAAAGGGCACCGGCCTTTCATAACCAAAGAACTTGGCTCAGGGTTTTGGTATGAGAGAGAAAGGAGCCTTTGTCATGACTAAAACACCCTCAACTCGCCCCGTCTTTCGACGGGCCTCAATTAGCATCAAAATAATCAACTTATACTATGTTTGGTTCGACAATTAATACTATGATAGTAAATTATATCACACAAGAATTTTGAAATGGAAGATCAAAAGATAAGATATCATTCATAAGATCTAAGACAAATATCATACAATGCAAAAGTGAAAGATCACACAAATAAACTTAGAAAAAATCGTCTAATCACATATCAAGTAATTAAGTTTTCCTAATCTAAAGGGGGGCATGAATTGTTCTTGAAACAATTAATCAAAGAAAACGAAATATGCTTAGCAAGCTAGTATGATGCATGTTAATCTTTGAGAAAAGAAGATCTCTCAATCCCCATGACGGATGAGAAAGGAAGACAAGATCGAGGGGAAGCATGAACGTATGATCAAGTTCATTCCTTATAATCTTCTTAGATTAGGAGTCACAAAGGCCCCAAATCTTGCATGGATACAATGTATGATCCTAAAATGTGCAAAGGTTGTAGTGTGCTTTGTGTACATGGACTTTCTAAAGTGACTTAAAAGTCTAAAATATGCATGAATGCATGAAGATTGTTAATGTAGGATGTGTACAAATGTGGTATGAACTACTTCCTAAGACATGAGCTAATTTGAAGTACATATAAGCATAAAATCAAATAATGAAAGTAAAAGCATGCTTGCTGTGAATAGTGGACAGAATAGTGAGTTGATTTTGTAAAAATGGAAAAGTGGGGTTAGGAATGTTTCCAATGCATGATTGTTTATGGAGATCATCCTTATTGTGTCTAGAACACATGTCAAAAAGCCAAATCACTTTTGAAGTTGCAGTTTGAGAGAAATCATATGAACAAGAGAGGTTACTCAGAAACAGAATCCGTACTGTCGATTGAAATGTTGAAAAATCTTAGAAAATGAAAACAAAACATTTGGAGGCCCATATTCAACAAAAAGTTCCCTAAGACACTGAAGTTCAAGGGAAAAATGGGTTGAGACCACTCCTTCTGGAAAAGGTTTCTGTAAAACAAGTTGAAATTCAACCAAGCTGTTGTGACAATAAAGTTAGAATGTCTGGAAAGAATGTTTGGACCAAAATGGGATCCTTCCAAGTGTTTCCAAGTCAAACCAAAAATCATGGGTGTTCTCTAATGAGTTAGGAAAACTTTCCAAGTGGTCTTATATTAATACTTTGAGTATTGAGTTCTAGAGAAATCTTTGAACTCAGGTCACTCACTATTTTGAAGATTTTGAAAAGAATAGGGTTTTATTTCTTCAAATCAAAAAGAGGGGTTTATGAGGGGTTTTGAAATAGAGGTTTTTAGAGTGTATTTTTCAGCATTTAAATGTAGGTTATGACCACTTGAAATATCAATATTGAACTCATATCAAGAACCTCCAAGATTGTTTGAGGACATTATTTCCATTTGAGCATAACCCCAAGAATACTTTGGAAGTATTGAGGTTTTAATCATCATCTATCAAACATGTTTTTGAGGTTAAGAGCTACTATCCATAAGGATTCACTCACCTCAAACTTCATGTCATCATTTAGGTGATGATGAACTAGTAAGTAAATAAAGAAGATAAAAAAAAATGAGATTAAGAGGAGATGAGCATAATGATGTGAACCCGTGGAATTGATATTCCTTGAACCCACGATCAGATTGTAATTCACCCAAGAAAGCCAACAATCAAGTCACAGGGATGATCTAGACCCGTTGAAATCCTGCTTCAAGAACCCAGATTTGGTGAACGCCACAAAGGAAATGCCTTTGATAAGTTCGAATTGTTCAATCAAGAACAAGCAGAGAAAACTGAATAGCTCTCCAGAAAATAAATTTCATTAACGTTCCATCCAAGCTGCTACAAAGTTCTTTCTTTTAATCACTTCTAAGAAACCCTTGGGCCAAAAAGGCCTTCAACGAAAATAAAAGATGGACTAAATACTCAAGCCCAAAACAACTTAAACTGCATGTTTAAAGCTAAATAAATGTCTACTTAAAAGGTAAAATAGGCCCACATGCCAAAACCATGAAAACATAAAAATTAAAGTCTATAAAAACCCAATAAGCTATTCCACCCCTTCTGTAGCTTGTATCACATGAACTAGAACTGATTCTTCTTCCTTCAAGCCCATGTTAAATGTTGGGGCCTTGCATAATAAGTTTCTGAACTTTTCCCAAGTGGATTGCACCAGTCCTTGCATTGCTTCGTTGATCTTCTTAGCTCTTGACCTTGTGATTGGCCCATCTGGAACTTGCAAATGATCATCTTTAAGCTTTGGTCCACTATGGTTCCCATCATTCCCCCTCTCCTCAAAAGGATTCGACCTCGAATCATCACCTACATCAAAAGGAGAAAGGTCAGAAACATTGAAACTTGCAGAAACATTATACTCACCTGGAAGATCTACTTTATAGGCATTATCATTAATTTTCTCAAGGATTTGGAAAGGTCCATCCCCTCGAGGATGCAATTTAGTCCGTCTATGAGCTGGGAACCTTTCTTTGCGCAGATGAACCCACACCCAGTCTCCGGGTTCAAAGGTGACACGCTTTCTCCCTTTATTGGCTTGGGAAGCAAACTTTTCATTTTTTTGTGCAATTTGAAGTCGTACTCTCTCATGAATTGACTTCACCAATTCAGCCTTTTGGTGTCCATCCAAACTACTCCTGACATCAACAGGTAAAGGCATTAAATCTAAAGGAGTAAGTGGATTAAAACCATAAACAATTTCAAAGGGAGAATGAGAAGTAGTAGTATGCATGCTCCTATTATAAGCAAATTCGATAAATGGTAAACAGTCCTCCCAAGTTTTCAAATTCTTTTGAATGATAGTGCGTAGGAGTTGAGTTAGAGTCCTATTGACTACTTCAGTTTGTCCGTCAGTTTGTGGGTGACAAGTAGTGGAAAATAAAAGTTTGGTACCCAATTTTCCCCACAAAACCTTCCAAAAGTAGCTGAGGAATTTGACATCCCTATCCGAAACAATACTCCTAGGCATACCATGGAGTCGTACTATCTCCTTGAAAAACAAATCAGCTATGTTTGTGGCATCATCTGTTTTATGGCATGGAATGAAATGTGCCATCTTACTAAATCTATCCACCACCACAAAAATAGAATCTCTACCTCTTTTTGTCCTAGGCAGCCCCAAAACAAAGTCCATAGATATGTCTACCCACGGCTCACTAGGGACGGGTAAGGGTGTATACAACCCATGTGGTAAAACCTTAGATTTGGCCCGTCTACATGTAATGCACCGACCACAGATTCTAATGACATCTCGTCGCATCCTAGGCCAAAAGAAATGTTCATGTAAAATTTCTAAGGTTTTCCTAACACCAAAGTGTCCCATTAAGCCCCCACCATGTGCCTCTCGCACCAACAATTCTCGCATTGAACAATGAGGCACACACAATTTACTTTCTTTAAACAAATAACCATCATGCTTAAAAAACTTTCCAAATGCCGCTTTATCACATGCCAAATACACATTAGAAAAATCAGCATCACTGGCATACATATCTTTCACATATTCAAACCCAAGCATTTTAGCACTCATAGAAGTAAGAAGTACATGCCGTCGAGATAAAGCATCAGCAACAATGTTTTCCTTACCTTGCTTGTAACGAATGACATAAGGAAAAGTCTCAATGTATTCCATCCATCTAGCATGCCTCTTATTTAATTTACCTTGTCCCTTAAGATGCTTCAATGATTCATGATCAGTGTGGATCACAAACTCCTTAGGCCAAAGGTAGTGCTGCCATGTCTCTAGAGAGCGAACAAGAGCATAAAGTTCCTTGTCATAAGTAGGGTAATTTAGGGCAGCCCCACTTAGTTTTTCACTGAAGAAGGCTATGGGCCTCCTATCCTGCATCAAAACGGCTCCAATCCCTATACCTGAAGCATCACATTCAATCTCAAAAGTTTTGTTAAAGTCAGGTAATGCTAACACAGGTGCAGAACATAGCCTTTCTTTAATAGTAGCAAAAGCATTCTCTTGTTCAGTTCCCCAATGAAACCCAACATTCTTCTTAATGATATATTTCAGTGAGTGGTGCAGCAAGTGTACTAAAATCCTTAACAAAACGCCTATAAAAGCTAGCTAAACCATGAAAGCTTCTTACCTCAGTGATACCTTTAGGCGTTGGCCACTCCCTGATGGCCTTGACTTTCTCTTCATCCACCTCAATACCTTCTGTGCTAACAACATATCCAAGAAAAACAACTTTTTCCATGCAAAAAGTACATTTCTTAAAATTAGCATACAACTTTTCAGATTTCAACACACCAAACACACATCTCAAATGTTCAATATGTCCATTTAAGTTCTTGCTATACACTAGGATATCATCAAAATAGACGACTACAAATTTACCTATGAATGCACGTAATACATGGTTCATTAACCGCATGAAAGTACTAGGCGCATTTGTAAGTCCAAATGGCATAACTAACCATTCATAAAGTCCATATTTAGTCTTAAATGCAGTTTTCCACTCATCTCCCTCTTTCATTCTTATTTGATGGTATCCACTTTTAAGATCTATTTTACTGAAAATACATGAACCATGCAATTCATCAAGCATATCATCTAAACGAGGAATGGGATGGCGATACTTTACCGTGATATTATTGACAGCTCTGCAATCAACGCACATCCTCCAAGTCCCATCCTTCTTTGGCACTAGTAGCACTGGTACTGCACATGGGCTCATGCTCTCTTTTACGTACCCTTTGCTCATCAAATCTTCAACTTGCCTTTGAAGCTCCTTTGTCTCCTCCGGATTGCTCCTATAGGCTGGTCGGTTTGGAATAACAGCCCCGGGTACCAAATCAATTTGATGCTCAATGCCTCTAATGGGCGGCAACCCACTCGGCATCTCCTCTGGAAATACATCCTCAAACTCCTGCAACAAAGAAACAGCCAAACTAGGAAGAGATTGGTTAGTTTCATCAAGATTAAGATAACATTCTTTGTAAACAAGAAGAATCACAGGCTGATTTGCTAAAAATGCCCTCTTAACCTCACTCTCTTTGGCATAAAAACTCAATTTTGTCTTTTCTTTTCTCTCTATAGACTCTCTTTCTTTTTTCTCTCTTGACTCCACTCCCTTTTCTTTATTCTCACCTATTTCTCTAGTTTCTTTTTCACTCTCTCTTTTTCTTGAAATTTCTCTCTCACTCTCATTTTTCTTTTCTCTCATGTTTCTTTTTTGCTCAACCTCACTTTTTAGTTTCAGTTGGTCCTCATAGACCTGTTTTGGGGTTAAAGGAGCAAGCTTGATTGTTTTCCCATCTTTTTCAAAGCTATATCGGTTCCTAAACCCATCATGCATCACTCTCCTATCATACTGCCACGGCCTCCCCAACAAAATATGGCCAGCATGCATAGGAACTACATCACAAAGCACCTCGTCACTATACCTCCCAATAGAGAAGGCCACCAAAACCTGCTTACTGACCTTAACCTCTCCACACTCATTCAACCACTGCAACTTATAAGGTCTAGGATGCTTCAGCAAAGGTAAGTTCAACTTCTCAACTAAAGTGGTACTAGCTACGTTGGTGCAACTTCCCCCGTCTATAATCATACTACACACCTTGTTATTTACATAGCATCTAGTATGAAATATGTTTTCTCTCTGCTGCTCCATATCATCTACCTTCATTTGTGTATTGAGAGCACGCCTGGCAACAAGAGACTCACCTTCTACGGGGTATTCCAATCCATCATCATCACTAGCATAAGATACTCCATCACTATCGTCTTCACCTTCAGTCATCACCTCCCCACTGTCACACATAATCATCACCCGCTTGTTTGGACATTGAGATGCTATATGCCCCAAACCCAAACATTTAAAACATTTGATATCTCTATTCCTTGAAGGTTGCAACTCTACTTTGGATTTGTTCTTGCTAGTCCCCTCATCTTTTTCTTTAGGTGGTTCGGTCTTTCCCTTTACTACAGCTCGGTCATTCCTTTCCCACTTTGGTTTCCAAGGAGTGCTAGAAACTGAAGTATACCTTGTTGCCCCCTTTCTTTTTAATTGCCTCTCCACCTTCATAGCCATGTGCACCATGTCCTCTACCTCCACATAATGCTGCAACTCAACTACATTGGCTATATCCCTATTCAAACCACTTAAAAATCTAGCCATTGTGGCCTCTCGATCCTCCTCTACATTAGCCCGAATCATAGCCACCTCCATCTCCTTATGGTATTCCTCCACACTCCGGGACCCTTGTGAAAGGTTTTGTAACTTTTGGTAGAGGTCTCTGTAGTAGTGGCTAGGTACAAAACGCTTCCTCATGAGAGCTTTCAGCTCACCCCATGTTTCTACAGGTCTTTCATGATTCCTCCTCCTATTGGTCACTAATTGATCCCACCAAATAATTGCATAATCAGTGAATTCAATTACTGCCAGCTTCACCTTCTTCTCCTCTGAGTAGTTGTGACAATCAAAAATCAACTCTATTTTCTTCTCCCACTCTAAATACACTTCAGGGTCATTCCTCCCTTGGAAAGATGGTATTTTCATTTTGATGCTCCCAAGGTTCCTATCTACCCCATCTCGACCCCGTGGATTCCCCCTAGGTCCTCTTCCACGCCTACCTCCTCTAGGTCTACCCATTCCTCCCCTACCAACATCAGATACTATGTCTTCCTCATCCTCTTCATCTTCTTCGATCTCATACTCATTTTCAACTCTAGGCTCACGTCTCCTCCCATCACGCCCACCTTGCAGATTTTGAATCACTACATCTTGTTGATCCATCCTATCCCGTACCTCCCCCAACACCAAATTTAACCGTTCAAACTGTCGTTGCATGGCCTGCAACATAAAGGTTGTGTTATCTGCCTCCCCTCTAGGTGTTGAGTCATCCATTTTAATGTGCTGCAAAACAAGAATATTAGTGGTAAAACCTCACACACTCCCTTACGTGTTTACGCTCAAAAATTGTCACTCCACTCCTGTTTCACTCTGATTGGCTTTTTCCCGAAATTAGTCTCACACACTCTTGCCTTTTACCTCAATTGTTTTCCCTTTCAAGTTCTTTCAAGAACTAAGTGAACTAAATCAAGACACGACCTTGTTTTATCCCAGCCAGCAATAGATTCTAGAAACAAGGAAGTAATAAAAAAAAAATGACACGGATCTCAAGAAAATATACGACGAGGGCAAACGAAACAAGAAATCAGATTTCGAGAGGAATAATAAAAAAAAAAAAATCACGAATATATATATATATATATTTTTTTTGAATATGAGCCAATTGAAGATGGAAACAAAGTTTATCCCAAGAAACAGCGATCACAGAAGATAGGTTTCGAACAGCACAAAAATCGAATTTTTTCGGAGATTTTTTTCACACTATGGAGTAAGATCAGTTTCGGACTCCTTAGACCATGGACAATGCAAAACAAACAAAAAAATTTAAGCCGATTTTTTTTTTTTTTTTGTATTTTTTTTTTTTATTTTTTATCGCGGCTTACCGATCTCTTCTCTTCCCTTTCTTTTTTTTTTTTCTCCTCTTTTCTTTTCTTTTGTTTTTTTTTTTTTTTTAATAATTAGGGCGACTTCACAGTTCACGTTCGTAACCCTAAATCACGAGGATGAACGAACACGAAGTAGCAAGAGACAAAAAAAAAAAAATCGCAGATCAGATTCGTACCCTAAACACGAAATTCCAGATCGTAATCAAGAACACGAATGCGAACACGAACACGAACGAAAACAAGAACACGAAAAGAATAGAACACGAATTGAATAGAAAGACGAGATGAAACAAGATCACGAAAATAACAGAACAGAAAAAAAAATGAAACAGAAACAAGAACACGAAATAAAATGGATAAATCAGACCTGATTTGGAGCCTAAGCTCTGATACCAAATGATGTGAACCCGTGGAATTGATATTCCTTGAACCCACGATCAGATTGTAATTCACCCAAGAAAGCCAACAATCAAGTCACAGGGATGATCTAGACCCGTTGAAATCCTGCTTCAAGAACCCAGATTTGGTGAACGCCACAAAGGAAATGCCTTTGATAAGTTCGAATTGTTCAATCAAGAACAAGCAGAGAAAACTGAATAGCTCTCCAGAAAATAAATTTCATTAACGTTCCATCCAAGCTGCTACAAAGTTCTTTCTTTTAATCACTTCTAAGAAACCCTTGGGCCAAAAAGGCCTTCAACGAAAATAAAAGATGGACTAAATACTCAAGCCCAAAACAACTTAAACTGCATGTTTAAAGCTAAATAAATGTCTACTTAAAAGGTAAAATAGGCCCACATGCCAAAACCATAGAAACATAAAAATTAAAGTCTATAAAAACCCAATAAGCTATTCCACCCCTTCTGTAGCTTGTATCACATGAACTAGAACTGATTCTTCTTCCTTCAAGCCCATGTTAAATGTTGGGGCCTTGCATAATAAGTTTCTGAACTTTTCCCAAGTGGATTGCACCAGTCCTTGCATTGCTTCGTTGATCTTCTTAGCTCTTGACCTTGTGATTGGCCCATCTGGAACTTGCAAATGATCATCTTTAAGCTTTGGTCCACTATGGTTCCCATCACATAATATGTAAACAAGCAAGTAAGTAATCAATAGATGATATTCAATGAGATCATGGACTTGTAACTTGGTGTTTCACTCATATATGGTGACTTTGGACATGGAAGTAGCTTCCTATATCATAAATACTCACTAAAATGGTGGTTGGATGTATTGAATGTGAAATAAAGAGGAGTAATGAAGTAAAAACAAAGTTGTAAACTCACTTTCTTGTTGGAAATCAAGAGGTGGAAGCTCACTTTCATTATCCTAATCTTATCTCTATAATTTCTCTCTACAACTTTCTAAGCTTTGTATTTACACCCCCCCCTAAATGAGAAGTCAAGAGGGGTTTATATAGGCTAATTTGGGGTGATTTTGGGATTTAAAGAGTGCTCCCATTGGCTCCAAATGTCTGTGAACAAGGAATTATGTCGTTTTGGTTTTTAATTAATCAAATTGGACCCCCAAAATAAATTACAAAAATGGACTATTCTGAGGGAGAGTTCCGCGGTGGCACTGGGCTTGTGCCGCGGTGGCACTACTCCTCCAATGTCCAGATAATGCTGTTTAGGCCCCCAGAGATTCTGGTATTCGGGAATAGGCCCTATTTCGTCCGAAATTCACAGAAAATGCATATAAACTCCAAACTGAGGTTGTGATATACCATTGAAAAGGTAATGGAGTCTACTTTACATAAAAAATAGTTTGGAGATAGGTTACTTTGAAAAGTTTTGCAATATTTGTGATAAAAGACGATTTGATCGCCTTTTTCACCTTCAGAAATTCATAATAAATTCTTTTTAAATCCAAGAATTATGTGCGATATACTGTTGGAAAGCTATTGACCTCTAATATGCATGAAAAATGTTTGAAAAATGATACGATGCTCCAATTTTAAAGTCAACTTTTGGTCAAACTAGTCAAACCAGTGACCTCCAAGAAGTTTTGGGAACCTTTGGGAGCTCCCAAGAACTGACGCTTTCATTCGATTTTCTTTTAAAACACATTTTAGTACTTTTCACATGATCTAGAATGATCTAGGAGCTTTTTGGCAAATTTGGATGATTTCGGTCAAACCCTGGTCAAACTTGGTCAAATTGGTCAACGGGGACTTTCCGGGAACTTTCGGGGGTCTCCGGGAGCTGATGATTTTGCCTAATTTTACTTAAAAATTCATTTTGACACTTTTCTTACGACGTAGTATGTTTTCAGAGCTTCCGATCCAAATCTGGGACTTTTTTAGGCTTTAGGGGTATTTTGGTCATTCCGAACATTTTGAGAGATAGAACTAACTTCCAGGAGTCCTTTTCGAGTCTTTTACGATCATCCTGAACCACTGAGCTATGGGTCTTCCTAAATCTGATAGTTTCCAAAATGGGGTGTCTACAATTTGCCCCTCTTTGGCATGAACTTGCGGGCAACGCGTGTCGCAAGCGAGTGCCAAAGCTTTGAAGAGACCGGTCTTTTGGAGGTTATAGATTTAGGATAAAAGTATTGCAAAAGATGCAATGATGAAAACATGATGTTAAGGTTAGCGTTGGTCGCGGTCTACGTGAGCTGCCTACGTATTTCAAGGGGAATCAGACCAGGATGTAGTTCGGGGGAACAAGGGACAAAGCGTTCATGCAAATGCACCATTTAGAACATGCGGATGCTATACTATGACATACCATGCATAGACGTGATATGAGTTGTGTCATGAGTCTTATCATGTCTAGTGTTCTGATTCTAGTATGAGCAAGTGTTGTGGGTTATGCCACTCTGAGTGGGCTAGTGTTGTGCTAGTGTTTACGATTGTGATGTAGTGGTCGACTTGGATAAAGACATCAAGGTTTAGAAGACTCTGGGTCTCGGGGCATACTTCTTCGATTTCAGGAATCGTGCTAGCAAGTGGAGCAGACACAGGGTCTTTGAGGACAACAACTGATAGGTGAGAGAGCTCACAAAGATCGACAACCGAGGGTCTTATGATAACCGAAGTGAGGATGCTCATGACAAGTGAGGAAGCTCACGGTGACCGATTTGGTGAGAAAGCTTATGATAAGTGAGGAGACTTACTGTAAGTGAGGTAGCTCGCGATAACTGACAAGTGAGATAACCAGAGTGAGGAAGCTCATAATAGCTGACAAGTGAGGAAGCTCACGGCGACTGATAGATGAGGAAGCTTATCAACGGATGCAGGGCTGTAAAAGTTGGTTCTGATTTTCTGTAATCTTTTGCTGGGGATATTGGGGGATTCTTTCTAAGAACTCCTCTCAACTTCTGACCAAGAACCCGGACCCATTACTGAATCTCTCACGGTTGATCAAATTCTTGCCATGCCCAAACCAAAAGAACTGGTTAGAGCCTTCGGGAGCTGATTACTGTCTGCTAGGGATGATGTTGGACTCTCCGAGAATCCTTCTCGACTATCGACCGAGAACTAGGATCCATCTCTTAATCTCTCATGATTGATCAAAATTCTTTGACCGAGAACCATGATCCATCACTGAATCTCTCGCGGTTAATCAAATCTTGCATTGCTCAATCCAAGAGAGCCGGTTAAAGCCTCCGGGAGCTGATATGTTTCTAAATTTGTCCTCGGATGATGGTGTGGGACTCTTTTTTGAGAATCTCTCTTAATTTCTGACCGAGAACCAGGATCTATCTCTGAATCTCTCGCGGTTGATCAAATTTGGTAATGGCCGTCCCAAAAAGCCTATTTGGGTCTCTCGGGAGCCGTTTTCTCTCTGTAACTGTCCTCTAGGAATAAATTGGATCTGCTGTGGATAAAACCTTGTGAACCCTGACTAAAATGTGCCACTAGGGCTGATCGGGGCCAAAAATGGGCTAAAATGGAGCGAAGAGGCCCACAGGGAGTGCCGCAGCGGCACTGGGCCACTGCCACAGCGGCACTGGGCCACTGCCACAGCGGCACTGGGTGGCCGGACTCTATGTTTGTATACCTTGGGTTTTTGAGCTCTAAATGCTCATTTTTGGCCATTTTGGGTTATTTTTGGAGCCAAAATCTGTCAAAACGCAGCTTATGCACGCTCAGGTGAATAATCTTTCCCCACAATTGGAATTTTGATTGGTGTTTTAGTTTCCTCTAATTTTCAAGAAGAAAGTTTGGCTCTAACTTTCATTTTCTTTATAGATCCATGGCCTTAAGCTCGAGGAGTCTCTCTAAGAAGGCCAAGGAACAGGCAAGGGTCAAGAGCCAACCCCCGGAGTTGATTTTGCATGACCCTCAACGTCACCTTTCGGCCGCGGCTCTAGCGAGTTAGCTAAATGAAACTTTTGGTAGTTTAGGACTATTTATGTGCATTGTGCTAGTTTTGTGAACTGTAGTGTACGCCTAGAGGTCGTTAGAAGTTCATTTTGTGCTCATTTATTGATTTTATAAAGTTGGACTTCGGGTTGTGAATAGTGACTTTGTGCCCGGTTTTGCTACTTTTGATGTGTGCAGGTGCCTGAGGTGACCTTGAAGGGCCACGGTAGTCTCGCCCATGCTTTCCTGTGGTATACTCAACTTTCGCCTGCTGTTAGGAAAATGGTAGACGATGCCGGGTTTAGCGGCTTTGTCTGCCAGGTTTCGAAAAGTACCAATGACCTGGCACGCTTTTATGCTCTTGTGGAGAGATGGTGGGACACGACAAATACTTTTCATCTGCCGTTCAGTGAAATGACGATGACGCCCTTTGACTTTTCCATGATTACCGGCTTGAGAGTTGGTGGGAAGCACCTGATCCTGGATTATTTTTATGAGATCGATCCTGAAGCTGTTGAGATGCTGATTGGGGCTATTCCTCCTAGTCTGGAGGGGGCATCAGTTCCCTTGTGGCTGGCTTTATAGGGCTTATGGCAGGGGGACACACTCACAATGACCGGCAGCTGTTAAGGGCCTTCCTTCTGTATGTTCTCTGCTGCTCGATTTTTGCGACACGAAATGACCAGGTGAGCCTGAGGCTTCTCACCTTCTTGGAAACTATTGACGAGATTCCTTCTTACAAATGGGGCGGTGCTACCCTGGCTCACCTTTATAAGCATATGGGTGAGGTTTCCCGTGGCAGCATCAAATCTACTGGAGGGTTCTGGCGAGCTTGGGAGGTATGTTCTGTGACTTTTCCCTTTTCTTTTTGGCTCTTTCTTGTTTCTGTTTTCTAACTTTCACTTTTTCTGTGCAGCTCTGGAGCTTTGAGTACCTAAAAATGTTGGCTCCTACCCCTGCTGATGAGTCGGGTGAGGATGAGGATGGCATGGCTCCTGTGCCTTTGTTCCCTTTGGGCTTGAGATGGAGGAGGGATGTTGTTGGGGTCAAGAGCGGGGCCCATCGGATTGTCCTCCTAAGAAATTTCTTATCCGAGCTGACGGTCGCTAGTGTTGATTGGACGCCTTGGGAGCATGTTTCCTATGCTGCCCCAGAGGAGATATAGGCAGTCAGGCCTCTTACTTCTTGTCGACTTCTGATGGAGAGTACTGAGTGTAGGCAGTGGTATCTTGGCGAGCGAGTGTCCCGGCAGGTGGTTGGGGTCCGAGGTACCGCGTTCCTCATACCCCTCCTCCCGTGATGGATGCTGACGATCTTTCTGGTGCTACTTTGCTGGCGGCTTTGGCCGGTACTGATGCTTGGGACCATTTCCATTCCGAGACTGGTTATGAGACCTACCGTGGCCGCTTCCTGATGCCCAACTTTCCACTCCTGGATGTGAGTTTCTTTTACCTTTTTATCTTTATTCGTCACTTATGTTTTGGACTCATCTTTTCCTAACTTGTTTTGTGCCTACAATTTTGTGAGATGTATAGGAGACAGGCTTCCCCAGCTTCTGATCCCATCCCTCCTTGGGATTGGACCGTCAATGTTTTGGGTGCCGATGGCTCCCCCTAGGTCATGAAGGTAACACGAGTCACGTGCGGGTACCCCACCCAGTCAGCAGGCGTCCTCAGCGTCCCTTGGAGTTATGCCGAGGAGGGTCACGCCTTGGCAGCTAGCTTACGGTCTTTGGTCCTTACGCGGGACCATAGGGTATGTCTCTATTTTTGTGCTTCTTAAGGTTACGAGGCTCTAACCCTAGATTTTACCCTTGACAGATGGATGGTATGCGACAGTTCGCCACCAGTCAGATGGCGTCCTTGGTAGGTTTCTGACTCGACTCTATTTTTGTAATTTTGTTGCTCCTCGACTGATTGCCTTTATTTGTGTGTGCAATGTCATGGGTGCGGTGCTAGCTCGTCGAGAACCAGGCCAAGGTGTAGGGGTGGCGGGAGGAGGCCATCGCCGGCGTACACTTCGGGTGGTTCGACAGAGGATGAAAAAGAGGAGGACTGAGGCCTCCTAAGCAGGGACTTTGGTTTTGTCTCCATTTCATGATTTCGATTGGGTTGTACTAGTGAATGATGGACAATGTGTAGGATGATGTGTTACCTTTGACAGAGTATTATGATGTTTTGCCTTTTAGGCCGGATAGCTTTCGGTTTTAAGGCGCAGTTGTGTGCTTGTTTTAGTTTGGTGATCGTGTGACGATATATATGTGCACTGTGATTCTGTGATTGTTGATGTTACTGCGATGAACAGCCTTGTGATAGTGAGTATGTTTGCCTTGCAGGTGGGGTAGTCCGTGAAACGGGGAGGTGCTGCCTAAATTTCAAATTTTGCTAGAGTCGCGACAGAAAATATGGCATTGTATGATCCTGCTCAACTCACAGCTTGGCTGAACATCACAGATGCCGTGGAACGGATCAACCTTTTCAGTTATGGCTTGACCGAGCTGTTCTCCCTTCGTCAGATGGCTTTGAATGCTGAGTTCATGCGTGCTGCCATTGGCCATTGAGACCCGGTAAATCATGTCTTTAATTTTAATGGCCTGGAGATATATCCCCTGTTTGAGGAATTCTGCGCTATTCTCGGATTCAATCCAGACTCAGACCTGATTCTTCCTTCTGCTGATACCCCCAGTCCTACTCGCGGTTTAGCTGAATATCTGGACTGTTCAACTACAGTCTCCCACCGACTAATTCATGGTGAGGTCCTCGACATTGCCTCCATCATCGCCCGGTATGCTACTCCTGGAAATCCCAGCATATATGATGCTACCCGTGGGGCCGCTCTGATCTTATGCATGACTTCGCACTTTCTGTTTTCGAGTACTTCTACTGACTTTGTGCATGTGTGCCTTGGGCTGAAATTGAGTAAGAACCCCATGGCCATGGTTCTAGCTGAAACCCTGAATGGTTTGGATAGCGCTTTTAATCAATGAACTCTTCTCTTTTCTGGGGCGCCCTTGGTGTTACAGGCTTGGTTATATGAGCGCCTTCAGTTGTGGACAGGCCGAGTGCCACCGGTTTACTTTTGCAGGGCCATGCTTCATTCCCACTATACTTTTGCCGATTGGGTTAGCATGATGGGTGCTCTTTCTGAGGCAGACATTTCCTGGATTGTGGGGCGTTGGGGTCTTCATGCTGTGACCACAAGCCTCGAGGATCACCCGAGAGTGGGGTTGATGGGTCTGAGAGAGACTTCTTTTTATCACCCTCGCCGATTGGCCAGGCAGTACGGGCGAGTTCAGGAGGTCCCCTGGAGGTTTACTGAGTGGGTCTTTGCCTACAGAATCCTTTTTTGTATATATATATATATAAATATAAGGGTAAATAACACTAACCTCCCTTGAGGTAAATGACAATTGCAGGGACCTCCCCTCTAGTATGGAAAATAACACTCACCTCCCCTCTATCTACTTTTTGTTTGTAAGATTACCAATTTACCCCTTATCTCCTTATACACACACACACACACACACACACACACACACATATATATGTATGTGTGTGTGTGTGTGCGGGGGCGCATTAGATAAAATTATATGTACATTAGTAAATTTTACAGATTTAGATTTATAATATTTACCCTTAACTTTATAAAAATTTGCCGTTATTAAAATAAAATTAAAAAAAAAATTATAAATGAAAGAGTAACGCTATGCTTCCCAAATTTCTTTCCCAAAAGTGTTTCCTAACACATTTGGCAGTAGACCCAATTGATTTTGATTGGTTGATGTTAAAGTAGTTCCACAGTGGTCCCACTTCAATATCATTTGGGATTAAAATTTGGGAAGCATAGCATTACTCTAAATAAATGTTCTAATGTCTTTCACCTACTACTTAGACAAAAAAACTAATGGCTTAATATTAAAAAACTAAATCTATAAAATATTGTAAATTTGTAAACTATTTAGGTTTTATAATCTTTCGCCCTAACTTATAATAGTTTACAAATATACAATATTTTACGGATTTAGTTTTTTAATATTAAGCCATTAACTTTTTTGTCCAAGTAATATGTGAAAGATATTAGAACATTTATTTAGAGTAATGTTATGCTTTCCAAATTTTCATTCTAAATGATATTGAAGTGGAATTAATGTGAAACTACTTTAACATCAACCAATCAAAATCAACTAGGTACATTGCCACATGTGTTGGGAAACACTTTTGGAAAAGAAATTTGGGAAGCATAACATTACTCTTTTATTTATAAATTTTTATAAAGTTATTTTTTTTCGAACGGCAAATTTTTATAAAGTTAGAACTAAATACTATAAATCTAAATCTATAAAATTTGTTAATGTATATATAATTTTATCCGCGCGCGTGCACACACACACACACATATATGTAGAGACAGATCAGGGATAAATTTGTAATCTTACAAACAAAAAGTAGGTAGAGGGGAGGTCCCTGTAATTGTCATATACCTCAAAGGAGGTCAGTGCAATTTGCCCTAAATATAAATATTACATGTCAGTCATGTAACCGTCTGTGCGACTGCCCTGTGATCCCCGAGAGAACCAAGTGGGACCTACAAAAACACTCATTCTAAAATTTTGTCCTACCACATTTTCTTTATCATTTTTCAATTTAGTCAAACCCTAATTGTTTTTACAATCAATTAAGTGTCACAAATTACAATAAAACAACAAAACCTCTTTTTTTTTATTTGATCGAGGCTAAACCTTTTTTAAGTTAAAGCACAGTTAAAATATGGTTTTGGGGGATGGAATTTGTGGCGTCAAGCAATAGGGTTTATCGTTTTCTCATAACTTCTTCCCTAGCAAAGTGCGCAAGATTACCATTTGATTTGCTAGAAGCGCAAGAAGAATTAGTAGCAGGTTATCAAACAGAATATTTGGGTACAAAAAATTTGGTTTGTTTTACGCTGCTTCCTATCTAAATCTACTAGTTTCTTCATTATTTGTAACAGTTCTTTACTTGAAAATGGGTGATTTCCAGAAAAATTCTACGATGTCACTGCCCGACGTAGCATAAATAGGGAAAGTATTTAATTTCCTTTATTGACCCGTAGGTTGTGACAGTTTTGAAGGATCGATTCCGTCCCAAATGTCAAATAGTATAATAATTTAAATCAGAGTAAGAGCCAAGACTTATAAAATTTTTCAAACATAATAATTATTACAGCACGTAGGAATCTTAAGGCACAACCCACCTTGCAACAATGTTAATATCCATTACATCAATCCTTAATACAAGTTCAGTTAAGTAAATAAGCTTTAATATCCAATTTTCTCTTCACAGGTAGATGTTCTCAATTAGCATAGTCATACTGTCCTGCCTGATCATAACCTGAAAAACCTAGACACGAATGTCTAGGGCGCATCAACATCGTCAGCTTCAAGAAGCTGGTGAGTATTAAAAACACGTGCTTGTAATGTAAAACATGCTTCCTTACCATTTCCGATTTCCAAATTTATTATTCAACATGTTAGAAACGCATTTAAACAGAAATAGAAGATCAACATAATGATATTCAAATAATATGACATGCGATCGTGCATGTGTTGGGTTTGTGCCCTCAATCCATTACTTTATGTATGAGACATTGACATTTTAATATATGGATATCAGTTTTGCATTTCATAGTGTATGTTTCTTTCATGAGATGATTGTCAATCCTTAAGTATCATAGTAGGTAATTCGTGTGTGTATGAGATACATACAAGTCAGATACGAATTGCTATCCTTTGATACTTAGAACTTGTCACAGTGGATCAACACCTGGGTATCTTGGGTATGTCATGTTCACATGGTTGTGAACATATATTGTCAAGATAGAATCTACCCTCTGATTTAGAGTAAGCAATCCCTTGAGAATGTCACTAGTTGATTACTGAGAACTGCAGTCTTATTGATAAGTAGTTATCAACATGTTTGGTAATCATAAGAGGTGAATGGGACTCAAGGAATATAAGAAGTAATCGCGATTCAGGTTGACAGTAACAGTTATCCGACTACCTGAATATGATTACGGATGCTGATGGTAGAGGGACATCAGTACACCATACAAGTCTAGTTACCGCTTCGGATATGTTATTTTGCGTTGGAGTTCAGTTATCTTTTTATAGTGGAGTAAATGTTAACTGATCACTCGATTAATTTGCTGATCAAAGAGTTTGGTCATGGGAATTAATCAACTGATCTGAGCCAACAATAAAGAGCCTAGGAGGTCCCACTCTTAGCTTCGCTAGGATGTTTGGAAAGGCATAAGAGGATCTTGTCAAGATAGGTTCGATCGATCGAAGTAGTCTCGATCGATTGAAGTCTAGACATGTTCGATCGATTGAAGATGGTTCTATCAATCGAAGGTTCGATCGATCGAGGTCACTTCGATCTGTCGAAGGTTAAAGTCGGTTTTGGAAATCTATAAATAGGGCAGCTGCGTTCAGGGTTCAATAATCGTCATTTTTCCTATACGAAAGCTGCAGAAATTGTTTAGGGTTTTCCTTGGCCTTCTTATCCTCCCCGTTAGAGTTCCCACCAACTCTAGCCTCTCCGGTAGCATCCATAGGAGACATAAGGGTGAAGACAACCTGGTGGAAGCTGCTGTACTGTCAAGAAGGTTGAAGATTTCAGAATTGGGTTCAAGACTGTAAGGTATAACACTTGTCCCCTCTTGTTAGTACGCATCTATGGAATTGACGAGTAGTAGATCCTGGGATACCAAAAGTTTTTGTAACTCAACTTTTCCGCTGTGCGTTTAGAAATTAATTTAAACCTATTTTTCCTTCAATTGGTATCAGAGCCATGCTTGTTTGGATCTATAGATGCGTTTTGGAACTCTAGTTTTGATTTACATGTTGGTTTTAGAACTGTTTTTGAAACTGCATCGTCACAGATCTGTTTCTACAGTGTTATCGCAGCAGAATACAAATCTGTGATTGCATTGGATGCAAGGTGATTTTGATCGATCGAAGTAGTGTCGATCGATCGAAGATCGTCTGTTCTCAAGCGATCGAACTAGGTTCAATTGATTGAACGTTGGCTATGTTCGATCGATCGAATAATGTTAGATCAATCAAGATTAATTTTCTGTTCAGGTGTTCAGTTTACAGTTTTAAAGTTTTTAAAATATATACTTTAATTTTAAATTATTCTGTAAGTTTTCAAAAACATTATGTGAAACTGAATAGTTCAATCGATTGAACTATGTTCAATCGATCTAAGGTTCGATCGATCGAACCTTTGTCGACCGATCGAAGTGTGACAGAGAATTATGATGCTGTTTTAAGTTTTAATTCAGTGCGTAAAAAGTTTATGCACTATGTGAATCAGTTAGGGGTTCTAATAGTAACATATATTTGTTATATATGCGTGGATGCGTGTACGACTAACCCTTTGCAGCAAGATTAGTCCGCTATCTCCCATGGCACCAAGATCAATTTTAAATTTTGTATTTAATTGTTTGAGATTGGTGTATGCTATATTAAATTCTGGTTTGGTTTTAAGGCACATGTAAAGGGCGCTACGACTTCAATCCTACGAAAAGGAAAGTCGCACCGGTTTCCCTTGCCTTTTTTATTTTATTGTTGCAATTTCTTTTTCTAGATAAATTGTAAGCTTCGAATGAAGCATAGGACCAATGTAATAGAATTAGAAAATCCATGAAGATGGAGCAAGGAGCCGTTATCCATGAAGATGGAGGTGGAGGCGATCAAACCAAGATGCAGGTTCTATGGAGATAGAGCCATGGGAGATAGAGGCATATGAATGCCTTTGTTTCATTTTAGTTTTTTTTTTGTTTTTATATGCTTGTTTGTGATTGGAATATTAAATCTGTTGTTACTACATGCATAATAAAAACAAGTTTTTCTAAAATAAAATTCAAAAACCATTTTCAACGCATTAGTAAACATTGGATGTTTATGGGAAATGTGTAGAAACAAATTTTCCTAAAAAGCAAAATCCTTATTTACTAAATCTAGTGGGAGAGGGTCTTATTAATAACACCCACGATCTTCCATTAACGGTTCAATGTAAGATGAGTAGTGCATTCTGTGTCACCTCGCCAGGGGTGATCATTCCATACGGAGGGTACACTACTCATTGGTTACTAGATGTGAACTTCCTACAGATAGGATCAATCAAATGTGTTAGAGGGTGACAACCACATGGAGGCGCTACTTGAGACGGTTGTGATTGGATCCTAGTTAATGGTACACACTAGCTAAGCTATGGATAAGGGATCCCAAACGGGGCATTATTTAGAAACTTAAAGATCAAATAGGTTCGGGAGTGATAACTTATTTTGCAAGAGTTGCATAGCGGACAAGTCATGATAAATCGAAAGATCGAACATTGACCACCACACGGAGGCTTTATTCTTTCGTTTTGATATTCCGGCTACTTTGTGTTTAAAATAAGAGTTTTAAGGATTCTTTTATTTCAAACTGTTAAATTCTGATATCTATATTCATTTTGTTTTGATTTTCAATAAATTATCATGTCTGGATCTGCATTTAGTCCTCTTGCCACCATACTTACACAAAACAAGTTAATTGGAAATAACTACACTGAATGGAAACGAAACCTCGACATTGTATTAACTGCGGAGGATCACATATATGTCCTCACCACCCCATGCCCTGAAGAACCCGCGATAAATGCTTCGACAGCTGCCAGACGCGAGTTCGATAAATGGAAAAAGTCGAATGGAATGGCCCATTGCTACATTTTGGCCTCAATGGCTAATGTGTTGCAACACCAACACCAATCGAATAATTCAGCTAGTGAGATTATTGAATCCCTGAAAAAGACGTTTGGGGAGCATGGCAGGCCTGCCAGGCAGGTAGCTATGCAGAAGATAATGAGTGCTAAGATGTCGGAAGGGACTCCAGTCAAAGAACATATTTTGAAAATTATTGGTTATTTAAACAAACTGGAGACCCTAGGTGCCTACATCGATCCACAGACCCAAGTTGATATGATCCTCAATACACTGTCGCCATCATTCGCTCAATTTAAACTAAATTATAATATGAATAAAATGGATTTTTCAATGAGCGAATTAATGAGTTCTTTACTGGCAGCGGAAGGGGTGATCAAACCTGGGGGCAACGTTCTGAACGTTGAGAGAAGCTCTTCCTCTTCTCAATCTACACCAAAAGGTAAGAAAGGGAAGAAGAAGGCTAGCACTGGTGGTCCAAGTGATGGACCGGTCCCTAAGATTGCAAAATCTAAGGGAAAAGGTAAGGGCAAAGGGAAGGTGGGTGGCCAAGGCAAAGGAAAGTGTTTCCAATGCAGCCACTAGGGCCACTGGAAGAGGAATTGTCCAGAATTCTTAGCTAGAAGAGTTCAAGGTATGATTGAATCACATGTGATTGAAGTAAGTTTTATAACGGATACTTCAAACACTTGGTGCATTGATTCTGGTGCGACTAACCATATCTGTAATTCATTGCAGGAGTTCAGATCAACCAGGAGGTGCAGTGGTGGAGAAATCGTACTTACTCTAAGTTCTAGCACAACTGTATCTACGGTTGCAATAGGAGTCGTAGTTTTAGAATTTTTAGACAATAAAGTTTTGATTTTATCAGATGTACTTTACGTCCCTTCAATGAGACGTAATTTAATTTCAGTTTCTAATTTATCGAATAATGGTTATTCTTTTCATTTTGAAACTGAAGTTGTGATTAAAAGAAATGGTTCTTTTTTTGTTCTGGTGTTAAATTAAATGGTTTGTATGTGATTACTCCTAATATTTCTAAAGACTCTTGTATGGAACTTAATAACTTAGTGGTAACTGTACCATCTAAAAGAAAAGAACCTTCCACTAATCCAACAAGACTTTGGCATATGAGGCTTGGCCATATCAATCTAAATAGGATTGGCAGACTAGTCAAAGAAGGGGTCTTAGGCGATTTGGTTCTAGAACCAATGGAAGTCTGCAAGTCTTGTTTAGAGGGTAAGATGACCAAAAGGCCCTTTCCAATTAAGGGTAATAGGACCAATGCATTGTTGGAATTAGTTCATATTGATGTGTGTGGACCAATAAACATTAGAGCACGGGGTGGTTATGAGTATTTCATAACATTTACTGATGACCACTCTAGGTATGGATATGTGTACCTAATGCAGCACAAGTCTGAAGCCTTTGAAAAGTTCAAAGAGTTTAGGGCTGAAGTGGAGAAGCAATTGGGGACACATATCAATGCCATTCGATCTGATCGAGGTGGCGAGTACCTCTCTAATGAGTTTATTGATCACCTCGTACAAAATGGGATTCTGTCACAGTTGACTGCACCTGGTACGCCTTAGCAGAACGGTGTAGCGGAGAGAAGCAATCGGACTCTTTAGACATGACTAGGTCTATGATGAGTTATTCCGAGTTACCATTATTCCTTTGGGGTTATGCTTTGGAAATTGCTGTGTACATACTAAATCTAGTACCAAGCAAATCTGTTCCTAGGACACCACGGGAGATGTGGATTGGGCGTAAGCCTTCTTTGCAACATCTCCGGATATGGGGGTGTTCGACACATATGCTGAAATGAAGGATGAGCAATTTGGATTCCAGATCGGAAGTATGTTACTTTGTGGGGTATCCAAAAGGTACTTATGGATGATATTTTTATGATCCAAGAGAACAGAAAGTGTTTGTTAGTACAAATGCTGTTTTCTTAGAGGATGATTATATCATGAACCATAAACCTAAGGGAAGGATAGATCTTAGAGAGATAGAAGGAGAGCCCTCAGTCCAACCCGCAGTCGATAACGATGTAAATCAAGAAAATACCATTTCTTCACCCATTTCCACACCGGTACCTCGTCGTAGTGGGAGGATTATCAGCCAGCCTGATAGATACATGTTCTTAGGAGAAGTTTTTGAAGCTGTCTCCATAGAATCCGAATCTGATCCTGCCACGTATGAAGAGGCAATGGCTGATGTTGATTCAGCTCATTGGGTTAAAGCTATGAAGGCTGAATTGGAATCTATGGATTCCAATCAGGTCTGGGATCTTGTAGAACTTCCAGCCAATATTAAACCCATTGGTTGTAAGTGGGTCTATAAGAGGATCTGATGGAAGGGTTGAAACCTTTAAGGCAAGGCTTGCAGCGAAAGGTTATACTCAGAGGGAGGGCATTGACTATGAGGAAACCTTCTCGCCGGTAGCCATGCTCAAGTCCATCAGGGTACTCTTATCCATTGCCGCATGCCTAGATTATGAAATCTGGCAGGTGGACGTCAAGACTGCATTCTTGAATGGAAATCTTGAGGAGGACATCTATATGCAACTACCAGAAGGGTTCATAGCTGGTCGAAAAGGTAACTTGGTATGCAAGTTGCAAAAGTCCATTTATGGGCTTAAGCAAGCATCCAGAAGTTGGAACATCCGATTTGACCAAGCGGTAAAATCGTTTGGTTTCATAAAGAATCTAGATGAGCCTTGTGTATACAAGAAGTGTGAAGGATAAGTGGTAGCTTTTCTTGTTTTCTACGTTGACAATATTCTACTCATTGGGAATGATGTAGCAGCATTGTCAACAGTTAAGGTTTGGCTAGCTAGTACTTTCGATATGAAGGATCTAGGAGAGACGAGCTATAATCTTGGGATAAAGCTCTTTCGGGATCGCAAGCGAAAGATAATGGGATTATCTCAAGCTGGTTATATCGATAAGGTGCTAACTAGGTTTTCAATGGATAATTCGAAGAAAGGTTTATTACCTTTCAGGCATGGTTTAGCATTCTCCAAGGACCAGTGTCCTAAGACACAGGAGGAGAAGAATCGCATGGCAGGAGTCCCCTATGCCTCGGCAGTGGGAAGTCTCATGTATGCGATGTTGTGCACTAGACCAGATATCTGCTTTGCCATAGGCATGGTCAGCAGGTACCAATCAAATCCAGGTCCAGAGCACTGGACAGCCATTAAGCACATTCTTAAGTACTTGAGAAGGACTAAAAATTACATGTTTATGTATGGCAGCAGTGAATTAATTCCAGTAGGATACACTGATTCGGACTTTATGTCAGATAAAGATTCAAGGAAGTCAACATCCAGACATCTCTTTACTTGGGAGGTGGTGCTGTTAGTTGGAGGAGCATTAAGCATAAATGCATTGCAGACTCAACTATAGAAGCTGAGTATGTGGCTGCTTGTGAAGCCGCAAAGGAAGTTGTTTGGCTCAAGAAGTTTCTTATAGAGTTCGAGGTGGTACCAGCGTCGCTGTCACCTATTACACTTTATTGTGATAATAGTGGGGCAGTGGCTCAGTCCAAGGAGCCAAGGAACCATGGGAAGGGAAAGCACGTAGAGCGGAAATATCATCTAATTCGAGATATTGTTCAACGTGGAGATGTGACTGTCACCAAGATTACCACCGCTGACAATCTTGTGGATCCATTTACAAAGGCCTTGCCACAGAAGGTCTTTGATCGTCATCTAGATAGTCTAGGTCTTAGATGTAGTTCTGAATGGTTATGAGTGCAAGTGGGAGTTTATTGGGTTTGTGCCCTCAAACCATTACTTTGTGTATGAGACATTGACATTTTAATATATGAATATCAATTTTACATTTTATAGTGTATGTTTCTTTCATAAGATGATTGTCAATCCTTAAGTATCATAGTAGGTAACTCATGTGTGTATGAGATACATACAAGTGAGATACGAATTGCTATCCTTTGATACTTAGAACTTGTCACAGTGGATGATGAGACTGGATACCTCATCAGGTCTACACTGTAGCATGATTAACTACCATTGGATGGAATGATTAATCTCAATCACTAGAGTGTGACTCTTAGTTAACATGCTAGTGCTTATAGTGCATTGACGGACCTGAGCTTTCCTACCGACGCTTAAAGCTGTCAGCAGTCGATAGGAAGCCATAACTTGTGTAAGGTACGTGTTCTCAATCTTGAGACGATTATGAACACAGACTGCGGATATGACTGCTTTGACTTACCAATCAGTGAGGTCTATAAAAGATCAACACCTGGGTATCTTGGGTATGTCATGTTCACAGGGTTGTGAACATTTATTGTCAAGATAGAATCTACCCTCTGATTCAGAGTAAGCATTCCCTTGAGAATGTCACTAGTTGATTACTGAGAACTGTAGTCTTATTGATAAGTAGTTTCAACATGTTTGGTAATCATAAGAGGTGAATGAGACTCAAGGAATATAAGAAGTAATTGTGATTCAGGTTGACAGTAACAGTTATCCGACTACCTGGATATGATTACGGATGCTGATGATAGAGGGACATCAGTACACCATATAAGTCTAGTTACCGTTTCGGATATGTTCTTTTGTGTTGGAGTTCAGTTATCGTTTTATAGTGGAGTAAATGTTAATTGATCAGTCGATTAATTTGCTGATCAAAGAGTTTGGTCATGGGAATTAATCAACTGATCTGAGCCAACAATAAAAGCCTAGGAGGTCCCACTCTTAGCTCCGCTAGGATGTTTGGAAAGGCATAAGAGGATCTTGTCAAGATAGGTTCGATCGATCAAAGTAGTCTCGATCAATTGAAGTCTAGACATGTTCGATCGATCGAAGTTTGATCGATCCAGGTCACTTCAATCGGTGGAAGGTCAAAGTCGGTTTTGGAAATCTATAACTAGGGCAGCTGCGTTCAGGGTTCAATAATCATTGTTTTTCCTATACGCAAGCTGCAGAAATTGTTTAGGGTTTTCCTTGGCCTTCTTATCCTCCCCGTTGGAGTTCCCACCAACTCTAGCCTCTCCGACAGCATCCATAGGAGACATATGGGTGAAGACAACCTGGTGGAAGCTGTTGTACTGTCAAGAAGGTTGAAGATTTCAGAATTGGGTTCAAGACTGTAAGGTATAACACTTGTCCCCTCTTGTTAGTACGCATCTATGGAATTGACGAGTAGTAGATCCTCGGATACCAAAAGTTTTTGTAACTCAACCTTTCCGCTGCGCGTTTAGAAATTAATTTAAACCTGTTTTTCCTTCAGCATGAAACAATGCAGCCCACTCATCTCACTGATTCTTTTACCTCGACCACAAAATCCAACACAAACAGTTTCCCTGAACCATTGGCCCATGGCCGTTAGGTTTAGAATGTTTGTCGATATGCCTACCGTATCCGAATCGGCTTGGGCGTACCTAGACATTCAAGGTTACAGTAACCTGATCGGTCTACCGTATCTGAATCGGCCTGGACATGATCGAACTAGCCTATCGTATTTGAATCGACCTGGGCTCAGTCCCTCTTAATTAACCTAAAGTATCCAAATCGACCTGGGATAATTAAGGCTATAACACATCGCTAATTGGTCTGCCGTATCCGAGTCGACTTGGGCTCAATCCTTCCCAATTAACCTGCCGTATCCGAATCGACCTGGGATAATTAGGGTCGCAACTCACATAACACATTCTCTCGACTCTTCTCAACTCACCATCTCACACCATGCATGTCAACTCGACTAAAACATGTATGTCACATGACTCATGCGACGATACATAATTACTGGAAAGTAACAACAATCGAGCGTACACGAAGTCGAGTCTTTTTAACTTAATTTATTAAAAATAGATTCTGAAATAACATATTTCCTAAATAGTGCCTTAAAAAATTTCAAAACTTCTTCCAACCAGTTCCTTATATAAAAATAGATAGAATTGGAAAAATGCCCAGTCGTGCGAGCGGGTCACTTGTGCGAGGGTTTGCTCGCGCGAGCCGCGGGTGTGGGCCTTTGTCCAAGATTTTCCAAAATATATATATATTTTATATTTTTATTCATTTATTTATTATAATTAAAATTATTATTATTATTATTATTATTATTGTTATTTTTTTAAACCTTTATGTCAAAAACTTTGCTCTCGCGCATGAGCGCAAGCCAAATAGCAAATAACCCAACTCGTGTGAGGGCTTGCTCGCGCGGGCCGTGGGTGTGGGCCTTTGTCCAAGATTTTCCAAAATATAAATTTTTTATATTTTTATTCATTTATTTATTATAATTAAAATAATAATAATAATAATAATAAATTATTGTTATTGTTATTATGATTATTATTATTATTATTTTTTTTAAACCTTTATGTCAAAAACTTCACTCTCACGCAAGGGAGCAAGCCAAATTGCATATAACCCAACTTTTATTTCAGATATTACTGGGATTAACTTTCACGAGGTCTCATGGAATGAGAATAAACAGCATCAAAGTTGATACCTGGTATTGCTTTTATGAGGTTTTGAGATGTGTAAAAAAATAAGATCCAATTTGGAAACCACAAATTACTTTTTTTAAGTACAAATGGGGAATTAATTTTAAATGTTTTCACAACTAGCAGTTTTTTTTTTTGGCTCGTAATCTTTGTATTGCAATCTAGTAGTAATTAGTTAATATCACAGCTTTTGACATTGATGAAATAAAGAAATCTTGATAATACACCTTCCAAAAAAAAAAAACATTAAGCGAAGATACAACAGTGATAGTTGCTAGGAACATGCACAACTGGAAACAAATATTGTATGAACTGGATTTCCTAACAGTACATCATGCAGGTTTTATTCTACATTATATAAATAGAAATTAGGCATGGATTACATCAAAAGAGAATTAGAAATACTCACTGTAATTTATTTTAGAAACTAAAACCTTTCATAATTATCATACAAAACAGATTTTGGTTAAAGTTTGAAAAATCATAATTTTTTTCAAGCTTGAATTTTCAAAAACAAGTTCATCAATGGTGATTCTCAGTTCAAGTGATATAAACAGAAATTGACACATGAAATACATTATAAGTGAGTTAAGAATATTCTCTTAATTCGTAGTTGTATGTGTTGAGCAGAAAATCCAAATATTAAGAATCCAAGTAAGCTTGGCTATGGGGTTTCAAGCTTTTCTCACTGTGTATAACTCTCTGTGTTTTCTCCTTTTCTCTCAAATTGTGTGTAGTGCCCCGAATTGTGAGTTGTGTGAGAGTTTATATAAACTCAATTCTCTTGCTTGGGTTCCAAGAGCCTTCTCCCTCACAATACAATAATAATAAAAAAAAATAAAAAAACTATATATATATACATACAATTATACATAAAGTCACAGCTCACACATTCAGATTGTACATATATACATTACGTAATAAGCTGGAATTTTAGTTTGTAGGAGTTGCTAGAGTTGTTAGGGGCCAATTTAGTGTTTGGGAAACTAGCTTTTGGTCTAAAATTATTACACATTTACATTCCCAACAGGGCCTAAGGTGATGATTAGATTCATTTATGAGATTGCAAGTACAAATAGTAATCTGATAGGCAAATTCCCTACCATTGTCAACCTTCTCAATGCACGAGTAGGAAGATACAAAATCCATGTAATTAAACCGCCTCCCTCACAAAGTTTGCAGACCAGGGGAAAAAAAAAATTAAAAATCCAAACAAACAGAGACTTGGCAACTATCTAGGGTTTACGCCTTGTGTTTCTTTATTGGGGACACAAGACCTTTTTTGTAAACACACACACACACACATATATATATATAAGGGCAAATTACACTGACCTTCCTTGAGGTATATGACAATTGCAGGGACCTCTCCTCTAGTTTGGAAAATAACACTCACCTCCCCTCTATCTAAGATTACCAATTTACCCCTTATCTCCTTATACATATATATGTGTGTGTGTGTGTGTGCGCTTGCGCGCATTAGATAAAATTATATGTACATTAGTAAATTTTAAAGATTTAGATTTATAATATTTACCCTTAACTTTATAAAAATGTGCCGTTATTAAAATAAAATAAAATAAAAATTTATAAATGAAAGGGTAACGCTACGCTTCCCAAATTTCTTTCCCAAAAGTGTTTCCTAACACATTTGGCAGCGGACCCAATTGATTTTGATTGGTTGATGTTAAAGTGGTTCCACAGTGGTCCCACTTCAATATCATTTGGGATTAAAATTTGGGAAGCATAGCATTACTCTAAATAAATGTTCTAATGCATTCCTACTGTGTCTCAATTCGGGACTGCCACATTGGCCATATCCGGGTTCTTACTTGAACACCCATAATCAACTTAGTGGGTTAATACCCACATCACACATACATTCAAATCATCATTAAATGATTAATAATGCATGCTAAATATAATTAAAATAATCCGCGAGAGCAGGTGTCACACAATATCAACTCCTACTCTCTTACTGCACCTCATCACCTCTCCCAGATCCTTGAAGCGTCATCAGCCAGTCTACCTCTATATGTGTACGTGTATCTATTAAAGATTCTGTGATGCAATCTCTTCTTCATGGGATCTCTTCTTTTCAATTTTTCCCAATACGTCCGTCATGCGATCTTTTCTTCATGGGCATGTAGATGGAGGGTGATGAATAAGATGACGTATGATCAATCTATCTATATAGACAGGGGCAGAGCATAGTATAGATAAGCAGGGGCCATGGTCCCGACATATTTTAGCCAACTTTGATAATTTTACCTTATAAATTTGTAATAATTATACATATTACATACATTTGGCCCCTACAAAAGTTTTGAATTAATTGAGTATGTATGTTTATTGTAAAATTTTAAAATTAACTTACATATTGGCCCCTTCAGTATAATAACTTTTACATAATGGTTCATGCTAAAATACATATTGTGTCACGACCCATCCTGCTACGCGTGGAAATAGGACACGTGGCACGCCATCAAGACTCATCCAGTTCATTAAAGTGAAATTAGCAGCGGAAAGCATAGTAAAAATCCACTAAAATCAGAGTTATAAAAAGTTTTGCCCAATTGAAATCTATCCAAAAGAAATTAGTTTTGAAAACAGAGGTCCAGTCAACTGAATCGGGGATCCGGTCGACTGGAGACCTGAAGTAGAAAGTTTCAAAAGACCAATAGCCCATCCAGTCGACTGTGTCGGGTGTCCAGTCGACTGGGCCTTCATTTTTCAGTCGAATGACTCCTCCCAGTCGACTGTGCCTTTAAGTAGAATCAAAATCAACATTTTCGAAAAGGGTCTAGTCGACCGAAACATGGTCCAGACGACTGGATTTGCCACATTTAAAAGCAGTGTGTAAAATTGAACAGTGGTCCAGTCGATTGATCGGGGACACAGTCGACTGATTCCCAGCAGATTGCTGAGCATTCTGCAGAACCACACCAAGGGTCTTCCAATCAAAACTAAAACAACCACCACTATATTACCACGGTTTAAAACATAAATACAGGAGTTTGAATACAAAAATACAATACTACGAAACTACCCCGAGGATCTATTACAACATTTTACAATTTCCCAAATCCTTATACAAGTTTAGGGAAAAGGAACAAAAATATAAACAAATTTGATTCCCCCGGCATTCCTCAACGGCCTCACTCCTCACGCTTCTTCTTGTCTTTCTTCTTACCTGCAATGGAGTAAATCTCCACTGCTCAGCTATATGCTGATTGCCCAAGTTCCAACATATGCAATATATAATAAAACATGCTCTAGTCTCACAATTCATAACAAATAGTTTCTAGGGAGAAAAATACGCTATTATCCGGTAAGGACAAGTCCAAGTCTTAAACCACGATGCCAATGGCAAGTCCAAGTCTATCAACCATTGCATCCCCAAGTACCATGGCAAGTCCAAGTCTATCAACCATGCACAGTAGCCGTCGCTACTAAATTCTCAAACATCGAGAAGCTTATTCCGGCATGAAATTGTATAAATCCCCCCTTTGACCCATATAGACAACTCAACATGCTCGCATAAAAGTAGACATGCTTTTCACATTTAATTGCGTGCATAATTAGCGGGCCTAAGATTAACACATGAATTTTGCCCGGATCTCAATTTCGTCGTCGAAATCTAAAACATGTATATTCCTATATTTCAAAAGTTAGAACTTCATACCTCGTGCGATTCTCTCCAAACTTTGAAGGATCGACTATAGGGCCAATTAAACGTCGGATCTCAAATTTGAGATGATTCCTACAAGTTTATAGGGGTTTTCCCCAAAAGTATAGAAATTAAATTTTTACAAAAGTTTGCCAAACATGGCCTAATGACTATCAAAACGTAGGTCTTACCTCCACGAGTTCAAATCTCGAATTTGGAGAAAATCTGACGGACGAAAGGTCGCCGATCGTCGTCACAAAGCCCATGGCAACATATCTCCTTTT
This sequence comes from Hydrangea macrophylla, assembly GCA_033977485.1. Lineage (NCBI taxonomy): Eukaryota > Viridiplantae > Streptophyta > Magnoliopsida > Cornales > Hydrangeaceae > Hydrangea > Hydrangea macrophylla. Next base: position 32,173,730 of record CM066989.1, read on the forward strand.
CTCTCTCCTCTCCCAAGATATTATATGAGGTTTGTGAGAAATGAATTCTTACCCTCCTCTGTTTATAGACAAACGTCTCGGAAATCGTGTTTACCTCCTTGCGAGTTTCTCAAACTTCTAATTAATCCATGAAACGTCGCACACGTCCATTTTATGACTTTACGAGTGTAAATTTTAAATTACAAAAGTTTTCGACTAAGTCTCGTTTGGGTCCAAAAATTACGTCCGAAAACTAAATTCTATAAAATCTCTACACAACCTACCTTTTGTTTAATGTGACACTCACGTTCTCACCACAGTTCTCAAAATGCTCTACTGCTACATTAAAATTACCAGAAATTATACTACACAGGTATAATTCACTATTCATAAAATACCATAAAGTCAAATAATATTTAAATCACATACCATGCCAATGAAATCTTGCTTACCAAAATCACGTGTCCTTACTGACACGTCACTGTTGACCCACAGTCAACTTCAATCCACATTATCAATGAACACTCATAATTCCACAATGCCATTTTTAAAACATATAAATTTTGGAACTGGTGTGACAACTCTCCCCTCCAAAAAGGAAGTTTGTCCCCAAACTTTACCTCATACGTTGAACAGGTACGGATACTCATTCCTCATTTCTTCCTCATTTTCCTATGTAGCCTCTTCAAGCGTGTGACTACGCCACATTATTTTCACCATTGGAATTGTCTTAGTTCTCAAGACTTGCTCTTTTCGATCTAGAATCTCTATCGGTTGTTCCACATAAGTCAAGTCTCCCTGAATCTGTAACGGCTCAGGTACAATGATCTTACTCGCATCTGTCATACACCGTCTTAACATAGATACATGAACTACATTGTGCACATGTTCCAATTCTGATGAAAAAGCCAATCGGTTAGCCACTGGTCCTACTCTCTATAGGATCTCAAAAGGTCCGATAAATCTCAGGTTAAGCTTCCCCCGCTTTCCAAATCAAACAATGTCTTTCAAAAGTGATACTCATAAGTAGACAAAGTCTCCCACTTCAAAGGTCATCGGTCATCATTTAGAGTCTGCATAGCTCTTGTGATGACTCTGAGCTACCTTAAGTCACTCCTGAATCAACTTTACCTTCTCAGTAGTCACCTGTATTAGTTCAGGTCGTAGCAACTTTCTTTCTCCAACCTCGGTCCAACAAATCAACGAACGACACTTTCGACCATATAAGGCTTCATACGGTGCCATCCCAATACTTGACTGAAATCCGTTGTTGTAGGCGAATTCAATTAATGGTAATTGTTTCTCCCAGTCCCTCCCAAAATCTAGAACACAAAGTCTCAACATATCTTCTAATGTCTGGATCGTACGTTCTAACTGCCCGTCGGTCTGAGGATGGAATGAGGTACTAAATCTCAACTTCATACCCATAGCCTTCTGTAGACTTCCCCAAAATCTCGTCGTAAAACTACTATCATGATCCGATATGATCACGGCTAGAACTCTGTATAGTCTTACAATCTTTTTCACATACAACTCCGCTAACCTTACAGGCTTAGTTGTCTTGATCGGTAGAAAATGCACTGACTTTGTTAATCGGTCAACTATCACCCAAATCTTATCATTCTTGTTGAACGATTGTGGAAATCCAGAAACAAAGTCCATCGTAATCTCGTCCCATTTCCACTCTGACACTGGTAATGGCTGTAGTAACCCCACTGGTACTTGTCTCGTTGCTTTCACTTGCTGACTTGCTGAACACTCAGAAACATATTTAGCAATTTCACGCTATGGACACGCGGCCTCCATGAGCCCACCCCCGTTTCTTTCCCAGCGGGGTTTCGGAGTTGATTTTTTTTTTGTTTTGAAATGTGTTTTGAAAGGAAAGAAAAGGTCTTTTTAAAAAAAATATAGAGTCGCTACTTGGTCTTTAGGGAACCAAGAAACCCAATTTGACTCATCCAAATGGATAAAGGGCACCAGCCTTTCATAACCAAAGAACTTGGCTCGAGGTTTTGGTGCGAGAGAGGAAGGAGGCTTTGTCACGACTAAAACACCCTCAACTTGCAGGAAAAAATGGGTTTAAAACTATTTTAAACGCGCAGCGGAAATATGAAGTTCCAAAACTTATTTGTAGCCCAGGATCTACTACTCGTCAATTCTATAGATGCGTACTAACAAGAGGGGACAAGATGTTATACCTTTGTGTCTTGAACCCAATTCTGATTTTCTTCTTCCTTGGTGATGTAGCAACCTCCACTAGGTTGTCTTCAACCTTATGTCTCCTGCAGATGCTTCCCAGAAAGACTAGAGATGGTGGGATCTCTAATAGAGAGGAAGGAGAAGGGTTTGGTGCTTTAAAATAGTTTCTGCAGCTTCTGACGTTCAAAACGACGAACAACCTTTCTAGAACGCAGCTGCCCTATTTATAGATTCCCAGAACCGACCTAACGTTCGACCAATCGAAGTGGCCTCGATCGATCGAACCTTCAATCGATCGAACCACACTCAAGCGATCGAACTTGCCATGACTGCGATCGATCGAAGCAACTTCAATCGATCGAACCTGCCTTGACAAGATCCTCATGTGCCTTTCCAAACAACCTAGCGGAGCTAAGAGTGGGACCTCCTAGGCTCTTAATTGTTGGCTCAGACCAGCGGTTAATTCTCGTGATCAAACTCTTTGATCAGCAAACTAACCAGTTGATCAGTTAATGTTTACTCCACTATAAAACGATAACTAAACTCCAACGCAAAAGAACATATCCAAAGTGATAACTAGACTTGTATGTTGTAATAATGTCCCTCTACCATCAGCATTCGTAATCATATTCAGGTAGTCGGATAACTGTTACTGTCAACCTGAATCATGATTACTTCTTGTATTCCTTGAGTCTCATTCACCTCTCATGATTACCAAACATGTTGATAACTACTTATCAACAAGACTACAGTTCTCAGTAATCAACTTGGTGACATTCTCAAGGGAATGCTTACTCTGAATCAGAAGATAGATTCTATCTTGACAATAAATGTTCACAACCCTGTGAACATGATATACCCAAGATACCCAGGTGTTGATCTTCTATAAACCTTACTGATTGGTAAGTCAAAATAGCCATATCCATAGTTTGTGTTCATAATCGTCTCAAGATTGAGAACACGTACCTTATACAAGTTATGAGTTCCTATTAACTATTGATAGTCTTGAGTGTCAATAGGAAAGCTCAGGTCCGTCAATACACTATAAGCACTAGCATATTAACTAAGAGTTACACTCTAGTAATTGTGATTAATCACTCCATCCAATGGTAGTTAATCATGCTACAGTTTAAACCTAATAAGATATCCAGTCTCATCATCCACTCTGACAAGTTCTAAGTATCAAAGAATAGTAATTCGTATCGCACTTGTATGTATCTCATACACACACAAATTACCTACTATGATACTTAAGGATTAACAATCATCTCATGAAAGAAATATACACAATGAAATGTAAAGCTGATATCTAAATGTCAATGTCTCATACATAAAGTAGTGGTTTGAGGGCACAACCCAAACAAACTCTCACTTGCACTCATAACCATTCAGAACTACATCTTAGACCTAGACTATCTAGATGATGATCAAAGACCTTCTGTGGCATGGCCTTTGTAAACGGATCCGTAAGATTGTTAGCGGTGACAATCTTGGTGATAGTCACATCTCCACGTTGAATATTATCTCAAATTAGATGATATTTTTGCTCTACGTGCTTTCCCTTTCCGTGATTCCTTGGCTCCTTGGACTGAGCCACTGCCCCACTATTATCGCAGTATAGCGTAATAGGTGACAGCGACGCTGGTACCACCTCGAGTTCCATAAGGAACTTCTTGAGCCAAACAGCTTCCTTTGCGGCTTCACAAGCAGCCATATACTCAGCTTCTGTAGTTACGACTGCAATGCATTTCTGCTTAATGCTCCTCCAACTAATAGCACCACCTCTCAAGGTAAAGAGATGATCGGACGTCGACTTCCTTGAATCTTCATTTGACATAAAGTCCGAGTCAGTGTATCCTACTGGAATTAACTCACTGCCACCGTATATAAGCATGTAATCTTTAGTTCTTCTCAAGTACTTAAGAATGTTCTTAACAGCTGTCTAGTGCTCTGGACCTGGATTCAATTGATACCTGCTAACTATGCCAATGGCAAAGTAGATATCTGGTCTAGTGCATAACATCGCATACACAAGACTTCCTACTACCGAGGCATAGGGAACTCCTGCTATGCGGTTCTTCTCCTCCTGTGTCTTAGGACACTGGTCCTTGGAGAACACTAAACCGTGCCTGAAAGGTAATAAACCTTTCTTCGAATTATCCATTGAAAACCTAGTAGCACCTTATCGATATAACCAGCTTGAGATAATCCCATTATCTTTCGCTTACGATCTCGAAAGAGCTTTATCCTAAGAATATAGCTCGCCTCTCCTAGATCCTTCATATCGAAAGTACTAGCTGGTCAAACCTTAACTGTTGACAATGCCGCTACATCATTTCCAATGAGTAGAATGTCATCAACGTAAAGCATAAGAAAAGCCACCACTTTCCCTTCACATTTCTTGTATACACAAGGCTCATCCAGATTCTGTGTGAAACCAAATGATTTGACCGCTTGGTCAAACCGAATGTTCCAACTTCTGGATGCTTTCTTAAGCCCATAAATGGACTTTTGCAACTTGTATACCAAGTTACCTTTCCGACCAACTATGAACCCTCTTGGTTGTTGCATATAGATGTCCTCCTCAAGATTGCCATTCAAGAATGCAGTCTTAACGTCCATCTTCCAGATCTCATAATCTAGGCATACAGCAATGGATAAGAGTATTCTGATGGGCTTGAGCATGGCTACCAGCGAGAAGGTTTTCTCATAGTCAATGCCCTCCTCTGAGTATAACCTTTCGCTATAAGCCTTGCCTTAAAGGTCTCAACCTTTCCATCAGATCCTCTTTTTCTCTTGTAGACCCACTTACAGTCAATGGGTTTAATATTCGCTGGAAGTTCTACAAGATCCCAGACCTGATTGGAATCCATAGATTCCAATTCAGCCTTCATAACTTTAACCCAATGAGCTGAACAACATCATCCATTGCCTCTTCATATATGGCAGGATCAGATTCAGATTCTATGGAGACAGCTTCAAAAACTTTTCCTAAGAACATGTATCTATCAGGCTGGCTGATAATCCTCCCACTACGTCGAGGTACCGGTGCGAAAAAGAGTGAAGAAGTGGTATTTTCTTGATTTACGTTATCAACTGCGGGTAAGACTGAGGGCTCTCCTTCTATCTCTCTCAGATCTATACTTCCCTTAGGTTTATGGTTCGTGATATAATCATCCTCCAAGAAAACATCATTTGTACTGACAAACACCTTCTGTTCTCTTGGATCATAAAAATACCATCCATAAGTACCCTTTGGATACCCTACGAAGTAACATACTTCTGATCTAGATTCTAATTTGCTCATCTTTCCTTTCAGCACATGTGCCGGACACCCCCATATCCGAAGATGTTGTTGTTAGCCTTGAATTTATTTAAGGCATTATTTTTGTTTTGTTTTGTTTTGATGATGACAAATCTAGTGATAATTGCATACTTTTATTGGTTCTATTTTAATCAATTATCATGTCATTTTCATTATGTTAATCTCTTGATTCATGTACTTAAATGTTATAACTTTGTTTGAGATCATGAGATAGCATGTGGTGAAGTCCAAGAGTGAGGGAGCTCAACAAGGATCAAGCTTGAAGACTTGAAGATTTTTTCATCCTTGGTTGAAGATTAGGATTTACGTGTAAGCATTTTGATCAATCACTCATAGGGGCTCAAGTAGCTTTAATTGGAATTTAGGATCCTTGCACTTACACTTTAAATTACTTTCAAGGACCTAAACATACTTAGACCACTCATTTAAATTCATTTCACAAAAGCTTTCAAGTGGCTGTAGACACCCCATTTTGTCGGCTATCAGATTTAGGAGACCCATAGCTTGGTGGTTCACAATGATCGTAAAAGACTCAAAAGGACTCTCGGAAGTCAGCTCTATCTCTCAGAATGCTCAGAATGACCAAAATGCCCTTGAAAGTCCGAAAATTCCCAGATTTGGTCCCAAAGTTCTGAAAACATACTACGTCGTAAGAAAAGTGATAAAATGAGTTTTTAAATAAAACCGGAAGAAATCGTTAGCTCCCAGAGACCCCCGGAAGTCCCGGAAGTTCCCCGAAAGTCCCCGTTGACCGGTTTGACCAGGTTTGACCAGAGTTTGACCAAGTTTGACCAAAACTGTCTGAATTCATCAGAACCATTCTAAATCATGAGAAACGTATTAAAACAAGTTCCAAAAGAAAATCGAGCGAAAACATCAGCTCCTGGGAGCTCCCAGAGGTTCCCAGAACTTCCCGGGAATCCCAGGTTTGACCGGTTTGACCAAGATTTGACTTTGGAATTGGGGCACCGAAACAATTTTCAAATATTTTTCATGGATACTAGAGGTCAATAGCTTTCCAACGGTATATCGCACATAATTTCTGGATTTAAAACGAATTTATTATGAATTTCCAAAGGCGAAAAAGGCGATCAAATCGGCTTTTATCGCGAATACCGCAAAACTTTTCAAAGTGACCTATCCCCGAACTATTTTTTATGTAAAGTAGACTCCATTACCTTTCCAACGGTATATCACAACCTTAATTTGGAGTTTGTATGCATTTTCTGTGAATTTTGGACGAAATAGGGCCTTTTCGCGAATACCGGAACTTCGGGGGGCCTAAACAGCATTATCCAGACGAAGGGAGGAGCAGTGCCGCCGCGGCACTCACCTCCAGAACAGTAAGTTTTTGTAAATATTTTGGTGGTCCCATTTTGATTAATTAAAATCCAAAACGACGTGGTTTCATGATTTCAGATGTTTGGGACCAATGGGAGTACTTTCTAAATCCCAAAAACATCCCAAGTTGGCCTATATAAACACCCCATTACTCCTCATTTTGGGGGAGTCAAATGCAAGTTTAGAGAAAGTTTGGGAGAGAAAGTGTAGAGATAAGGTTAGAGTGGAGAGAAAAGAAGCTTTCTTCTTTGATTTTTCAAAACAAAAGTGAGTTTCTAACTTTGTTTTTACTTCATTACTTCCATTTACTTCAACATTCAATACTCCCAACCACCATTTTAGTGAGCATTCAAGAGTGTGGAAGCTTCTTCCATGTCTAGTGTCATTACATATGAGTGATACACCAATCTACAAGTCTCATGCTTCATGAATATCATCTATTGATTATCATCTACTTGCTTGATTATATATATGTTCATCTCTCCTTATCTCATTTCTTTTTCTTTTCTTTATTTACTTACTAGTTCATCATCATCTAAGTGATGACATGAAGTTTGGGGTGAGTGAATCCTTATGGATAGTAGCTCTTGACCTCAAAAACATATTTGATAGATGATGATCATAACCTCAATACTTCCAAGGTATTCTTGGAATGTATTGAAGTTATGCCCAAAAATAAAATAAATCTCTCCAACAATCTTGGAGGTTCTTAAATGATGAGTTTGATGTGGGTATTCTAAGTGGCTATGATCCTCATTGAGTGTTGAAAACATGTTTTCAAAACATCTATTTCAAAACCCCTCTCAATCCCTCTCATTTGGTTTCAAGAAACAAAACTTTGATTTCTCCAAAATCTTCAAAATAATGAGTCAAAACAGTGAGTGAGTTGAGTTCAAAGATTTTTCTAGAACTCAATACTCAACATATGAATACAAGGCCACTTGGAAAGTCTTCCTAACTCATTGGAGAACACCCATGATTTTTGGTTTGACTTGGAAGTACTTGGAAATGGTCCACTTAGGTCCCAACATTCCTTCCAAACATTCTGTTTTTGCTGTCACAGCAGCTAGGTCAACTTACGACCTCTTTTCCAGAAAACTTTTCCAAAAGGGGTGGTCCTAACTTATTTTTCCCTTAAAATTCAATGTCTTAGGAAACTTTCTGTATAAAATGGACCTCTAGATCATTCTTTTTCATTTTCTAAGATTTTCCAACATTGCAGACGACAGTACGAACTCTGTTTCTGAGTGACCTCTATTGTTTATATAATTTCTCTCAATATGTGATAGCTATTCAAGATTGGCCTTTTGGGTTGTGTTCTAGACACAATAAGGAACATCTCCATAAAAAATCATGCATTGAAAACATTCCTAACCCCTCTTTTCAAATTCCAAAAGATCATGCTACTGTTCTGTCCACTATTCACAGCAAGTACACTTTAACTTTCATTCTTTGATTTGAGGCTTATATGCATTCCAAATTAGTTCATATCCTAGGAAGTGGTTCATACTACATTTGTATATATCCCATGTTGATTTCATTCATTCATTCTTGCCCATTTTAGACTTCTAAGCCATTCTAGAAATCCATGTACACAAAACACACTACAACCTTTGCACATCTTTAGATACATTCATTGCATTCATGCAAGATTTGGGGTTTTTGTAACTCTTAATCTAAGGAGATTATAAGGAATGAATTCGATCACTCGCTCATGCTTCCCTTTGATCTATTCATCCTTTCTCATCCATCCCGGGGGTTGAGAGGTCTTCTTTTATCAAAGAATAACATGCATCATTCTAGCCTTGCTAAGCATATTTTGATTTCTTTGCTTATTTGTTTCAATAATAATTCATGCCCCCTTTAGATTAGGAAACTTGATTAATTGATATATGATTAGACGATTTTTCCTAGGTTTATTTGTGTGATTTTCACTTTACATTGTATGATATTTGACTTAGATTTTATGAATGATATCCTATCTTTTGATTTTCAATTTCAAGATTCTTATGTGATGTAATATACTATCATAGTATTAATTGCCGAACCAAACCTAGTATAAGATGATTATTTGGATGCTAATTGAGGCCCGTCGAAAGACGGGGCGAGTTGAGGGTGTTTTAGTCGCGACAAAGGCTCCTTCCTCTCTCATACCAAAACCCCGAACCAAGTTCTTTGGTTATGAAGGGCCGGTGCCCTTATCCGCTTGGGTGAGTCAAAATTAGGTTTCTTGGTTCCTTAAAGACCAAGTGGCGACTCTGTATCTGTTTTCAACAGACCTTTCATTTTCCTTTTCAAAACAATCTCGAACGAGAGAAGTGGTCCGAAGCCCGGTATCCACAGTGGCTAAGTCAAAAGAAAGTACCTTTGCGCAGATAGGTCAACTTTAAATGCAAACCTGATCCAATTGGTAAGGAATTAGATCTTGAGTTTTATATGGTTGGAAAGATATTTGAATCTAGTTTCCGAATATTCAAACGGATCACAAATACGAGTTTTGTAGAGGGAGTTATGGCCGTTTTAGTAAAGAGGTGTCAGTCTGCCAAAATCTGCTTAAAACCAGTCGACTGATTTTTTAAGGGTCCAGTCGACTGAATTATAGAATCAGTCGACTGATTGAACTTTTCAGTCGACTGGACAGCCCTGAAATGGCCTCTTCACTGCTATAAACTTCCCAGTCGACTGAACCCTCGATCCAGTCGACTGGACTGCGCTGAAAGGCAATAACGGCTAGTTTTTAAAGGGGTTTTTAATTACCAAACTTGCCACCAACGGCTATAATCTTTCTTGGCCTATAAATACATGTTTTCCCACACCATTTTATGTTGATCATTCCATTGGAAAACATCTATTTAAATCACACAACTTGTTGATTTCTAATCATTCATATTTGAGCCCTAGTTGTGTGAGTTTATCAATTTGCTCTAGTTCTTAATTTGTATTACTTTGAGAGTAAATTGTAGTGAGCTTTTATTTGTATCATCTACTCAACAAGGAGTTATTGTGTGAGCTTTAATTTGTATTATCCACTCTAGAGAGAGAGAGTTCAATTTGTAACCAAATAATTTGTAAAGATTGAGGGTTAGTAACCCTTGTGTGCAAAGAAGAGGTGTTCTTCTTTGGAAGAGATTGGAGGCTCTTGTAACGGTTTGGTCTACACTCGTGAAGTAGATCGGATTAAAGGAATCCTCAAGAGGTGTTCTTGAGGGGTGGACGTAGGCCGCGGGGTGCGATTGCCGAACCACTTGAAAAATTGGTTATCAAGTATCTCTTCCCTTATCTCTTCATATTATATCTTGTGATTGTGCTTTAATTTGCAATTAAGTTTTTAAAATGTTAATTTCCACTAAAACCTTATTCACCCCCCCTCTAAGGTTTCCACTTTTGGGCCAACAGTTGTAAAGAAGGCTTGCGCCCAATCCACATCTTTCATGGTGTCCTGGGAACAGATTTGCTTGGTACTAGATTTAGTATATACGCAGCGATTTCTAAAGCATAACCCCAAAGGAATAATGGCAACTTGGAATAACTCATCATAGACCTAGTCATGTCTAAAAGAGTCTGATTCCTTCTCTCCACTACACCGTTCTGCTGAGGCGTACCAGGTGCAGTCAACTGTGACAGAATCCCATTTTGTACGAGGTGATCAATAAACTCATTAGAGAGGTACTCGCCACCTCGATCAGATCGAATGGCATTGATATGTGTCCCCAATTGCTTCTCCACTTCAGCCCTAAACTCTTTGAACTTTTCAAAGGCTTCAGACTTGTGCTGCATTAGGTACACATATCCATACCTAGAGTGGTCATCAGTAAATGTTATGAAATACTCATAACCACCCCGTGCTCTAATGTTTATTGGTCCACACACATCAATATGAACTAATTCCAACAATGCATTGGTCCTATTACCCTTAATTGGAAAGGGCCTTTTGGTCATCTTACCCTCTAAACAAGACTCGCAGACTTCCATTGGTTCTAGAACCAAATCGCCTAAGACCCCTTATTTGACTAGTCTGCCAATCCTATTTAGATTGATATGGCCAAGCCTCATATGCCAAAGCCTTGTTGGATTAGTGAAAAATTCTTTTCTTTTAGATGGTACAGTTACTACTGAGGTATTAAGTTCCATACAAGAGTCTTTAAGAGTATTGGGAGTAATCACATACAAACCATTTGATTTAACACCAGAACATATAAAAGAACTATTTCTTTTAATCACAACTTCAGTTCCAAAATGAAAAGAATAACCATTATTCGATAAATTAGAAACTGAAATTAAATTACGTCTCATTAAAGGGATGTAAAGTACATCTGATAAAACCAAAACTTAATTGTCTAGAAATTCTAAAACTACAACTCCTATAGCAACCGTAGAAAGGGTTGAGCTAGAACCCAGAGTAAGTAGGATTTTCCCATCACTGCACCTCCTGGTTGATCTGAACCCTTGCAATGAATTACAGATATGGTTAGTCGTACCAGAATCAATAAACCAAGTGTTTGAAGTATCCGTTATAAAACTTAATTCAATCACATGTGATTCAATCATACCTTGAACTCTTGTAGCTAAGAATTCTGGACAGTTCTACTTCCAGTGGCCCTGTCGCCGCATTGGAAACACTTTCCTTTGCCTTGGCCACCCACCTTCCCTTTGCCTTTACCTTTTCCCTTAGATTTTGCAATCTTAGGGATTGGTCCAACACTTGGACCACCAGTGCCAGCCTTTTTCTTCCCTTTCTTTCCTTTCGGTACAGATCGGGAAGAGGAAGAGGTTCTCAACGTTCAGAACGTTGCCCCTAGGTTTGATCACCCCTTCCGCTACCAATAAGGAACTCATTAATTCGCTCATTAAGAAATCCATTTTATTCATATTATAGTTTAATTAAAATTGAGTGATTGACGGTGACAGCGTATTGAGGATCATATCAACTTGGGTCTGTGCGTCAATGTTGGCACCCAGGGTCTCCAGCTCGTTTAAATGACCAATCATTTTCAAAACATGTTCTGTGACTGGAGTCCCTTCCGACATCTTAGCACTCATTATCTTCTGCATGGCTACCTGTCTGGCAGGCCTGCCATGCTCCCCAAACATCTTTTTCAGGGATTCGATAATGTCACTGGAAGAATTGTTCGACTGGAATTGGTGTCACAGCACTCCAGCCATTGAGGCCAGACTGTAGCAACGGGCCATTCCATTTGACTTCTTCCATTTATCGAACTCGCATCTGGCAGCTGTTGAAGCATTTGCCGTGGGTTCTTTGGGGCATGGGGTGGTGAGGACATATATGTGATCCTCCACAGTTAAAATGATGTCAAGGTTACGTTTCCATTCATTGTAGTTATTTCCAGTTAACTTGTTTTGAGTGAGTATGGTGGCAAGTAGGGGTGGGCATAGTTCGGGCCAACCCGAAAAACTGACCCGAACCCGAAATTTTAAATTCTTTGGTTCGGATAAAAACCGAACTGAACTTATTTCAGTTCGAAACCGAACCATAATTTACACTTCAGTTCGGTTTTCGGTACTAAAATCTCAACCCGAACCCGACCCGAAAACTCGAATTTTTTGGGAGTATAAAATGTTGGATTTTTAGGTTGAGGCTTTACTTTCATTTAGATAAGCAAATCAGCAACTCCTCAGTCTCCTCCATACCGCACACGCCGCAGACCCGCAGATCTCCTCACCTTCGGCCTTCCCCATCCACTGATCCATACACGACCACAAGTTCACAACCACAAGTCCACTGATCCGATGATTCTCTCTCTCATCTCAACCACAAGTCCACTGATCCATAGAATCACAGATCTGACCTCACCCTCGCGGTGAAGGTTCGACGAAGGTTCGGCGACTGCTCTTCGAAGGCTCGGCGCGGTGAGTCAGCAGCACTCTCTCTCTTGTAGACATGTATGCCAAAACTGGGGACCTTCAAGTTGCTGAATCAATACTTTCTCGGGTCAGATTCCCTGATTTGAAGTATTGGAATTCAATGCTTGGAGGAAATGGTCACCATGGGAAGGCAAAAGAGGCAATGAAGGTTTTTGATGAGATTATGATATAGTGACATTCATTTCTATGCTCACTGCTTGTAGTCATTCTATAGAATTTACATCTCATCTCAATCTCGTTCTCATTCTCAGATTCTCAATCATAGATTCATAGACAGACTTCATAGTTGTAAATATGTATTGAATCTTTTCTAACAGTGCTTTGTGATTTCAGAACTTAGAATTTAGGAATTAGGGTTTCTTTCTCAAAATCATGTTTTTTTTTTTTGCCCAAAATCATAGTTATTATTTGTAAATATTTTAAGGTCTTGATTTTAAAAAGAAATTAGAAATTACAAGTTAATATGGTTTACATGTTAAAATCATAGTTATTAATTGTACATCTTGCTTATTGGAACAGGTTAATATGGTTTACATTTTACATGTAAAATTTTGAACTTCGGCTCAAATTTAACCTGAAGTTTCGAACCGAACCCGAACATTCATTTCGGAAACCGAACTGAATTTTTGAACTTTACTTCAGTTCGGTTTTCGGTACCATAATTGCCAACCCGAACCCGAACAACCCGAACCGAAGTTTACAGTTCGAACCCGAACCACCCGAATGCCCACCCCTAGTGGCAAGTGGACTAAATGCAGATCCAGACATTGTGATTTACTGTAAAAATCAAAAGATAAAATAAATATGGATATCAGGATTTGACAGTTTAAAATAAAAGAATCCTTAAAACTCTTATTTTAGAAAGAAGTCGTCGGAATATCGAAATGAAAGAATAAAGCCTCCGTGTGGTGGTCAATGTTCGATCTTTCGATTTATCATGATTTATTCGCTATGCAACTCTTGCAAAACAAGTCATGACTCCCGAACCTATTTGATCTCTAAGTTTCTATAATGCCCCGTGTGGGATCCCTTATCCATAGCTTAGCTAGTGTGTACCATTAACTAAGATCCAATCACAATCGCCTCAAGTAGCGCCTCCGTGTGGTGGTCACCCTCTAACACGTCTGATTGATCCTATCCGAAGGAAGTTCACGTCTAGTAACCAATGGGTAGTGTACCCTCCGTATGGAATGGTCACCCCTGGCGAGGTGACACAGAATGCACTACTCATTTTACAATGAACCATTAATGGAAGATCGTGGGTGTTTTATTAAGACCCTCTCCCACTAGATTTGGTAAATAAGGATTTTGCTTTTCTTTTGAAAATTGCTTCTACACATTACCCATAAACATCCAATGTTTACTAATGTGTTGAAACGGTTTTTGAATTTTATTTTAGAAAACTTGTTTTACGTGCATGCAAGTAGTAACAATATAATTAAATTCCAATCACAACCAAGCACATAAAACCAAAACCTAAAATTGAAAAATAAAGACATTCAACAATGGCTCTATCTCCATAGAACCACCTCCTTGGTTTGATCACCTCTAACTCCATCTTCATGGACAACGGCTTGCTGCTCCATCTTCATGGAATTTCTAATTCTAATACATTGGTCCTATGCTTCTTTCGAAGCTTACAATTTTATCTAGAACTAGAAATTAGCAACATGAAAATAAAGAAGGCTAGGGAAACCGGTGCGATTTTCCTTTTCGTAGGATTGAAGTCGCAGTGCTCTTTACATATGCCTTAAAGCCAAACCAATAATTTTAAATACAACAATCATTAATCACAAACATTTAAATACGAAATAAAACATATGTTGATGATCGGTGCCATGGGAGATAGTGGACTAATCTTGCTGCAAAAGGGTTAGTCGTACGCACATCCATGCATATATAACAAACATTTGTAACTATTGGAAACCCTAATTGATTCACACAGTATATAAACTCTTTACATACTGAATTAGAACTTAAAACATCATCACAGTTCTCTGTCACACTTCGATCGATCGACAAGGTTCGATCGATCGAACCTTCGACTGATTGAACATAGTTCAATCGATTGAACTTTCAGTTTCACAGAAAGGTTTGAAAATTTTACAAAATAATTCAAAATTAAAGTAAATAATTTTTAAAACATTTTAAACTGTGAAAAGAACAGCTAGACAGAGAATCGGTCTCGATCGATCGAACGTAGTTCGATCGCTTGAGAACAGAGGATCGTCGATCGATCGAAACTATTTCGATCGATCAAACTCATCATGCATTCAATGCAATCACAGATTTGTATTTTGCTACGAAAACACTGCAGAAATAGATCTGTGAAGATGCAGTTTTGAAAACAGTTCTAAAATCAACATGCAAATCAAAATTAGTGTTCCAAAAACGCATCTATAGATCCAAATAAGCGAGGCTCTGATACCAATTGCAGGAAAAAATGGGTTTAAAACTATTTTAAACAGCAGCAGAAATATTAAGTTACAAAACTTATTTGTAGCCCAGGATCTACTACTCGTCAATTCTATAGATGCGTACTAACAAGAAGGGACAAGAGGTTATACCTTTGTGTCTTGAACCCAATTCTGATTTTCTTCTTCCTTGGTGATGTAGCAGCCTCTACTAGGTTGTCTTCACCATTATGTCTCCTACGGATGCTTCCCAGAAAGACTAGAGATGGTGGGATCTCTAATAGAGAGGAAGGAGAAGGTTTTGGGGCTCTAAAATAGTTTCTGCAGCTTTTGACGTTCAAAACGATGTACAACCTTTCCAAAACGCAGCTGCCCTATTTATAGATTCCCAGAACCGACCTAACATTTGACCGATCAAAGTGGCCTTGATCGATCGAACCTGCCTTGACAAGATCCTCATGTGCCTTTCCAAACATCTTAGCGGAGCTAAAAGTGGGACCTCCTAGGCTCTTAATTATTGGCTCAGACAAGCGGTTAATTCCCATGATCAAACTCTTTGATCAGCAAACTAACCAACTGATCAGTTAACGTTTACTCCACTATAAAACGATAACTAAACTCCAACACAAACGAACATATCCGAAGTGATAACTAGACTTGTTTGTTGTACTAATGTCCCTCTACCATCAGCATTCGAAATCATATTCAGGTATTCGGATAACTGTTACTGTCAACCTGAATCATGACTACTTCTTGTATTCCTTAAGTCTCATTCACCTCTCATGATTACCAAATATGTTGATAACTACTTATCAACAAGACTGCAGTTCTCAATAATCAACTTGGTGACATTCTCAAGGGAATGCTTACTCTGAATCAGAGGGTAGATTCTATCTTGACAATATATGTTCACAACCCTGTGAACATGACATACCCAAGATACCCAGGTGTTGATCTTCTATAGACTTCACTGATTGGTAAGTCAAAGCAGCCATATCCACAGTTTGTGTTCATAATCGTCTCAAGATTGAGAACACGTACCTTATACAAGTTATGAGTTCCTATTGACTGTTGACAGTCTTGAGTGTCAATAGGAAAGCACAGGTCCGTTAATGCACTATAAGCACTAGCATATTAACTAAGAGTTACACTCTAGTGATTGAGATTAATCACTCCATCCAATGGTAGTTAATCATGTTACAGTTTAAACCTGATGAGATATCCAATCTCATCATCTACTCTGACAAGTTCTAAGTATCAAAGAATAGTAATTCGTATCTCACTTGTATGTATCTCATACACACACGAATTACCTACTATGATACATAAGGATTAACAATCATCTCATGAAAGAAACATACACAATGAAATGTAAAGCTGATATCCATATATTAAATGTCAATGTCTCATACATAGAGTAATGGTTTGAGGGCACAAACCCAACACAACTCGCCCCGTCATTCGACGGGCCTCAATTAGCATCCAAATAATCATCTTACACTATGTTTGGTTCAACAATTAATACTATGATAGTATATTACATCACACAAGAATTTTGAAATGGATGATCAAAAGATAAGATATCATTCATAAGATCTAAGACAAATATCATACAATGCAAAAGTGAAAGATCACACAAACAAACTTAGGAAAAATCGTCTAATCACATATCAAGTAATTAAGTTTTCCAAATCTAAAGGGGGGCATGAATTGTTCTTGAAACAAATAATCAAAGAAAATGAAATATGCTTAGCAAGCTAGTATGATGCATGTTAATCTTTGAGAAAAGAAGATATCTCAATCCTCGGGATGGATGAGAACGGAAGACAAGATCAAGGGGAAGCATGAATGTATGATCAAGTTCATTCCTTATAATATTCTTAGATTAGGAGTCACAAAGCCCCCAAATCTTGCATGGATACAATGTATGATCCTAAAATGTGCAAATGTTGTAGTGTGCTTTGTGTACATGGACTTTCTAAAGTGACTTAGAAGTCTAAAATATGTATGAATGCATGAAGATTGTTAATGTAGGATGTGTACAAATGTGGTATGAACTACTTCCTAAGACATGAGCTAATTTGAAGTACATGTAAGCATCAAATCAAAGAATGAAAGTAAAAGCATGCTTGCTATGAATAGTGGACAGAACAGTGAGTTGATTTTGTAAAAATGAAAAAGTGGGGTTAGGAATGTTTTCAATGTATGATTTTTTATGGAGATCATCCTTACTGTGCCTAGAACACATTTCAAAAAGCCAAATCACTTTTGAAGTTACAGTTTGAGAGAAATCATATGAACAAGAGAGGTTACTCAGAAACAGAATCCGTACTGTCGACTGAAATGTTGAAAAACCTTAGAAAATAAAAACAAAACATTTAGAGGCCCATATTGAATAGAAAGTTCCCTAAGACACTGAAGTTCAAGGGAAAATGGGTTGAGACCACTCCTTTTGGAAACGTTTTCTGTAAAACAAGTTGAAATTCAACCAAACTGCTGTGACAGTAAAGATAGAATGTCTGGAAAGAATGTTTAGACCAAAATGAGATCCTTCCAAGTGTTTCCAAGTCAAACCAAAAATCATGGGTGTTCTCTAATGAGTTAGGAAAACTTATGTTAATATTTTGAGTATTGAGTTCTAGAGAAATCTTTGAACTCAGGTCACTCACTGTTTTGAAGATTTTGACAAGAATAGGGTGAATTTCTTGAAATCAAAAAGAGGGGTTTATGAGGGGTTTTGAAATAGTGGTTTTTAGAGTGTATTTTCAGCATTTAAATGAAGGTTATGACCACTTGAAATATCAATATTGAACTCATATCAAGAATCTCCAAGATTATTGGAGGACATTGTTTCCATTTGAGCATAACCCCAAGAATACTTTGGAAGTATTGAGGTTTTAATCATCATCTATCAAACATGTTTTTGAGCTTAAGGGCTACTATCCATAAGGATTCACTCACCTCAAACTTCATGTCATCATTTAGGTGATGATGAAGTAGTAAGTAAATAAAGAAGATAAAAAAGAAATGAGATTAAGAGGAGATGAGCATAATATGTAAACAAGCAAGTAAGTAATCAATAGATGATATTTAATGAGATCATGGACTTGTAACTTGGTGTTTCACTCATATATGGTGACTTTGGACATGGAAGTAGCTTCCTATCTCATAAATACTCACTAAAATGGTGGTTGGGTGTATTGAATGTGAAATAAAGAGGAGTAATGAAGTAAAAACAAAGTTGTAAACTCACTTTCTTGTGGGAAATCAAGAGGTGGAAGCTCACTTTCACTATCCTAATCTTATCTCTACAACTTTTCTCTCTACAACTTTCTAAGCTTTGTATTGCACCCCCCCCGTCCCCCCAAATGAGAGGTTAAGAGGGGTTTATATAGGCTAATTTGGGGTGATTTGGGGATTTAAAGAGTGCTCTCATTGGCTCCAAATGTCTGTGAACAAGGAACTACGTCGTTATGGTTTTTAATTAATCAAATTGGACCCCCAAAATAAATTACAAAATTGGACTATTCTGGGGGAGAGTGCCGCGGTGGCACTGGACCTGTGCCGCGGTGGCACTGCTCCTCCAATGTCCAGATAATGCTGTTTAGGCCCCCAGAGGTTCCGGTATTCGTGAAAAGGCCCTATTTCGTCCAAAATTCACAGAAAATGCATATTTACTCCAAACTGAGGTGGTGATATACCGTTGAAAAGGTAATGTAGTCTAATTTACATAAAAAATAGTTCAAAGATAGGTTACTTTGAAAAGTTTTATAGTATTCACAATAAAAGACGATTTGATTGCCTTTTTCACCTTCGGAAATTCATAATATACCGGGAGCTGCTGATTTTGCCTGATTTCACTTAAAAATTCACTTTGATACTTTTCTTATGACGTAGTATGTTTTCAGTGCTTTCGGTCCAAATCTGGGAGTTTTTTAGGCTTTCAGGGGTATTTTGGTTATTCCGAGCATTTTGAGAGATAGAACTAACTTCCATGAGTGTTTTTCTAGTCTTTTACGATCATCGTGAACCATCGAGCTATAGGTCTTCCTAAATCTGATAGCTTCCAAAATGGGGTGTCTATAATTTGCCTCTCTTTGGCATGAACTTGCGAGGCAACGCGTGTCGCAAGCGAGTGCCAAAGCTTTGAAGAGGTAGGTCTGTTGGAGGCTATAGATTTAGGATAAAAGCATTGCCAAAGATGCAATGATGAAAACATGATGTTCAGGTTAGCGCTGGTCGCGGTCTGCATGAGCTGCCTACGTATCCCAAGGGGAATCAGACCAGGACGTAGTTCGGGGGAACAAGGGACAAAGCGTTCATGCAAATGCACCATTTAGAATAGGCGGATGCTATACTATGACATGCCATGCATGGACGTGATATGAGTTGTGTCATGAGTCTTATCATGTCTAGTGTTCTGATCTTAGTATGAGCAGGTGCAGTGGGTTGTGCCACTCCGAGTGGGCTGGTGTTGTGCTAGTGTTTACGACTATAATGTAGTGGCCGACTTGGATAAAGACATCAAGGTTTGGAAGACTTTGGGTATCGAGGCAAACTTTTTAAATTTCGGGAAGCGTGCTGTCAAGTGGATCAGACACAAGGTCCTTGAGGACAACAACTGATAGGTGAGAGAGCTCACAAAGATCGAAAATCGGGGGTCTTATGATAATCAAAGTGAGGATGCTCATGACAAGTGAGGAAGCTCACGATGATCGATTTGGTGAGAAAGCTTATGATAAGTGAGGAGGCTCACAGTAAGTATGGTAGCTCGCGATAACTGATAGGTGAGATAACCAGAGTGAGGAAGCTCACGATAGCTGATAAGTGAGGAAGCTCACGGTGACTGATAGATGATAAAGCTTATCAACAGATACAGGGCTGTAAAAGTTGGTTCTGATTTTCCGTTATCTTATGCTTGGGATATTGGGGGATTCTTTCTGAGAACTCCTCTCAACTTCTGACTGAGAACCCGGACCCATTACTGAATCTCTCACGGTTGATCAAATTCTTGCCATGCCCAAATCAAAAGAGCCAGTTAGAGCCTTTGGGAGCCGATTTCTGTCTATATATGTCTATTGGGGATGGTGTTGGACTCTCCTAGAATCCTTCTCAATTGTCGACCGAGAACCAGGATCCGTCTCTGAATCTCTCACGGTTGATCGAAATTCTTTGACCGAGATCCAAGATCCATCACTGAATCTCTCACGATTAATCAAATCTTGCAATGCTCAATCCAAGAGAGCCGGTTAAAGCCTCCGGGAGCTAATATGTTTCTAAATTTGTCCTCGGGGGATGGTGTCAGACTCTTTTTTGAGAATCTCTCTTAATTTTGACCGAGAACCAGGATCCATCTCTGAATCTCTCGTGATTGAACAAATTTGGCAATGGGAGTCCCAAAAAGCCTGTTCGGGTCTCTTGGGAGCCGTTTTCTCTCTGTAACTATCCTCTGGGGATAAGTTGAATCTAATGGGGCTAAAACCTTGTGAACCCTGACTAAAATGTGCCATTGGGGCTGATCGCGACCAAAAATGAGCTGAAAAGGGCTGAAATAGAGCAAAGCAGGGCCCACAGAGAGCAGTGCCAATGCGATACTGGGCCACTACCGCGGCGATAGTTGGCCAGTGCCGCGGTGGCACTGGGTGTCCAAACTCCATGTTTGTATACCTTGGGTTTTTGAGCTCTAAATGCTCATTTTTGGCCATTTTTAAGTGTTTTTGGAGCCAAAATTCGTCAAAACGCAGCTTGTGCATGCTCAGGTGAATAATCTTTCCCCACGATTGGAATTTTGATTGGTGTTTTAGTTTCCTCTAATTTTCAAGAAGAAAGTTTGGCTCTAACTTCTATTTTCTTTATAGATCCATGGCTTCAAGCTCGAGGAGTCTCTCAAAGAAGGCCAAGGAACGGGTAAGGGTCGAGAGCCAACCCCCGGAGTTATTTTGCATGACCCTCAACGTCACCTTTCGGTCGCGGCTCTAGCGAGTCAGGTAAATGAAACTTTTGGTAGTTTAGGACTATTTATGTGCATTGTGCTAGTTTTGTGAACTGTAGTGTGCGCCTAGAGGTTGTTGGAAGTTCATTTTGTGCTCATTTGTTGCTTTTGTGAAGTTGGACTTTGGGTCATAAATAGTGACATTGTGCCTGATTTTGCTGTTTTTGATGTGTACAAGTGCCTGAGGTGACCTTGAAGGGCCACGGTAGTCTCGCCCATGCTTTCCTGTGGTATACTCAACTTTCGCCTGCTGTTAGGAAAATGGTAGAGGATGTCGGGTTTGGCGGGTTTGTCTGCCTGGTTTCAAAAAGTACCAATGACTTGGCATACTTTTATGCTCTTGTGGAGAGATGGTGGGACACGACAAATACTTTTCATCTGTCGTTCGGTGAAATGACGATGACGCCCTTCGACTTTTCCATGATTGCCGTCTTGAGAGTTGGCGGGAAGCGTCTGATCCTGGATTATTTTTATGACATCGATCCTGAAGCTGTTGAGATGCTGATTGAGGCAGTTCCTCCTAGTCTGGAGGGGCATCGGTTCCCTTACGACTGACTTTATAGGGCTTATGGCAGGGGGGGACACACTCTCAATGATCGGCAGCTGTTACGGGCCTTCCTTCTGTATGTTCTCGGCTGCTCAATTTTTACAACACAAAATGTCCAGGTGAGCCCGAGGCTCCTCACCTGCTTGGCGACTATTGACGAGATTCCTTCTTACGACTGGGGCGGTGCTGCCCTGGCTCACCATTATAAGCACATGGGTGAGGTTTCCCGTGGCGGCATCAAATCTACTATAGGTTCTGGCGAGCTTGGGTGGTATGTTCTGTGACTTTTCCCTTTTCTTTTTGGCCCTTTGATCGGGAGAGAACTAATCCTAATTATATGCCTTAACGAGCATTTGTTAGTACCTTTTTTATCCTGTTTTTGTATATTTTTACTTTGTTTTCTAGTTTCTGACAGGTTTTGGAAGAAATCAGCTAAACCAGGCTAAACAGGGTGAAAAGTCAGAAAGAAAGAAGCTGAAAAAATCAAGTCGCGCGCGCGACCCGCGGGCGCGAAAATCAGAGAATCGCTCGCGCGATCCGCTCGCGCGAGAACCCCAGATTCGCTCGCGCGACCCGCGCGCGCGAGGTACCAAAAGTCGCGCTCGCGCGACCCGCTAGCGCGATATGCCCAAAAACCAAAGTTGCGTATTTCAGTATACTGAAGACTCCTGTGCAAACGAGACTGCTAAACGACGTCCAGACTGTAAATTACATGCGTTTCAGTTCGTTTCGGGTTAGGAAGCCGTCCAAAGCTTGTACAAACTCTATATAAACTCCAAATCTACTCAATTATGGGGTTGGCAATTATTATACACATTCATATACAGCCATATACACACACTTCCAGCCCTTGAAGAGGGAGAAGCAAGGAGAAGAAGAAGAAGACCAAGGATCTCCATGGCCTCCTCCATCAACTACTTGCCGATCTCTACTCCTATGGCAGCTTAGATCATCGATCTAGGGTTTCAATGAAGCCCTAGATGAGTAATAGGGTTTTATTTATGCTTTTATTTTAGTTTTATTATGTATGGATGACAGTCACATGTTTAGAGGATTTTTATAAATAAATCGTACTTACATTGATTAAATCATTGCTTTCAAAATTTATTCTTGTCTTAGATCTATTTTGACTGTGATGTGCTCAACGATCTATTCTTGCTGTGCTTGTGTAGATTGTTTACATGTGATGGTGCTTTATTGATGCGTGCTATCAAGTATCCGAATAGTCCATGCCTAGGTTAGACGGATTAGATCACAACCCTAGTTTAGTGTGATATAATTCGTGCTATCCGCAGATGGATTATGTTGGTGCTTGAACCATGATTATCTTCTTGTCAGAGGAATTGGGCTTGTAGCTACAATTCCCCATCCAACGTAATAAGCTAAAGTAATTCATAAATATTCCTATTATGAATCTAGTGGTGGATTTGCAATCCTAGGTTCCCTTAAACATTCATTAAAAACACTTTTAATTGCTTTCATAGTTTAGATTTATTTTTATTGTTATTAGTTTAATTAAATCCAAATCAAAATCCGTTTTTCCTAATTAATTAGACTTAGGTTTTAAAATTAAGTTGCTGTAGTAATCAATCTCTGTGGGTTCGACCTTTACTTTCACACTACAAATCTTTAGAAAAGTAAAGAATACTTTTTATATCTTGATATTGACAACATCACCCTTTCTTGTTTCTATTTTCTAACTTTCACTTTTTTTGTGCAGCTCTGGAGCTTCGAGTACCTGAAAATGTTGGCTCCTACCCCTGCCGATGAGTCGGGTGAGGATGAGGATGGCATGACTCCTGTGCTTTTGTTCCCTCGGGGCTTGAGAAGGAGGAGGGATGTTGTTGGGGTCAAGAGCAGGGCCCATCGGATTGTCCTCCTAAGAAATTTCTTATCCGAGCTGACGGTCGCTAGTGTTGATTGGACGCCTTCGGAGCATGTTTCCTATGCTGCCCCAGAGAAGATATAGGCAGTCAGGCCTCTTACTTATTGTCGACTTCTGATGGAGAGTACTGAGTGTAGGTAGTGGTATCTTGGCGAGCGGGTGTCCCGGCAGGTGGTTAGCGGTCCGAGGTACCGCGTTCCTCATACCCCTCCCGTACTGATGCTTGGGACCATTTCTGTTTCGAGACTGGTTATGAGACCTATCGTGGCCGCTTCCTGATGCCCAGCTTTCCACTCTTGGATGTGAGTTTCTTTTACGTTTTTGTCTCTATTCGTCACTTATGTTTTTGGACTCATCTTTTTCTAACTTGTTTTGTGCCTACAGTTTCGCGAGATGTATAGGAGACAGGCTCCCCCAGCTTCTGATCCTATCCCTCCTTGGGATTGGACTGTCAATGTTTTGGGTACCGATGGATCCCCCCAGGTCATAGAGGTGCCACGAGTCATGTGCGGGTACCCTACCCAGTCAACAGGCGTCCTCAGCGTCCCTTGGAGTTATGCCGAGGAGGGTCACGCCTTGGCATCTAGTTTACGGTCTTTGGACCTTACGCGGGACCATAGGGTATGTCTCTATTTTTGTGCTTCTTAAGGTTATGAGGCTCTAACCCCAGATTTTACCTTTGACTGATGGATGGTATGCGGTTGTTCACCACCAGTCAGATGGCGTCCTTGGTAGGTTTCTGACTCGACTCTATTTTTGTACTTTTGTTGCTCCTCGACTGATTGCCTTTATTTGTGTGTGTAGTGTCGTGGGGGCGGTGCTAGCTCGTCTAGAACTAGGCCAATGTGCAGGGGTGGCAGGAGGAGGCCCTCACCGGCGTACACTCCGGGTGGTCTGACAGAGGATAAAGAAGAGGAGGACTGAGGACTGAGGCCTCCTAAGCTGAGACTTTTGTTTTGTCTTCATTTCACGTTTTCGATTGGGTTGTACTAGTGAATGATGGATGATGTGTAGGATGATTTGTTACCTTTGACAGAGTATTATGATGTTTTGCCTTTTAGGCCGGATAGCTTCTGGTTTGAAGGCGCAGTTGTGTGCTTGTTTTAGTTTGGTGATCGTGTGACGATATATATATGCACTGTGATTCTGTGATTGTTGATGTTACTGTGATGAGCAGCCTTGTGATAGTGAGTGTGTTTGCCTTACAGTTGGGATAGTCCGTGAAACGGGGAGGTACTGCCAAAATTTCAAATTTTGCTAGAGTCACGACAGAAAATATGGCATTGTATGATCCTGCTCAACTCACAGCTTGGCTGAACATCACAGATGGCATGGAACGGATCAACCTTTTCAGTTATGGCTTGACCGAGCTATTCTCCCTTCATCAGATGGCTTTGAATACTGAGTTCATGCGTGCTGCCATTGCCCATTGGGACCCGGTAAATCATGTCTTTAATTTTAATGGCTTGGAGATATGTCCCCTGTTTAAGGAATTCTGCTCTATTCTCGGCTTCAATCTAGACTCAGACCTAATTCTTCCTTCTACTGGTACCCCCAGTCCTACTCACGATTTAGCTGAATATCTAAACTGTTCAACTGCTATCTCCCACCGACTAATTCATGGTGAGGTCCTCGACATTGCCTCCATCATCGCCCGGTATGCTACTCCTGGAAATCCCAGCGTATATGATGCTACCCGTGGGGCCGCTCTGATCTTATGCACGACTTTGCACTTTCTATTTTCGAGTACTTCTATTGACTTTGTGCATATGTGCCTTGGGCTAAAATTGAGTAAGAACCCCATGGCCATGGTTCTAGCTGAAACCCTGAATGGTTTGGATATCGCTTTTAATCAAGGAACTCTTCTCCTTTCTGGGGCGCCCTTGGTGTTACAGGCTTGGTTATATGAGCGCCTTCAGTTTTGGACAGGCCGAGTGCCACTGATTTACTTTTGCAGGGCCGTGCTTTATTCCCACTATACTTTTGCCAATTGGGTTAGTATGATGGGTGCTCTTTCTGAGGCAGACATTTGCTGTATTATGGGGTGTTGTGG
The DNA here is from genome assembly GCA_033977485.1 of Hydrangea macrophylla. Lineage (NCBI taxonomy): Eukaryota > Viridiplantae > Streptophyta > Magnoliopsida > Cornales > Hydrangeaceae > Hydrangea > Hydrangea macrophylla. The sequence goes on from CM066989.1 coordinate 32,199,348, forward strand.
TCTTCATGCTGTGACCATAAGCCTCGGGGATCACTCAAGAGTATGGTTAATGGGTCTGAGAGAGACTTTTTTTTATCACCCTCGCCTATTGGCCAGGCAGTACGGGCGAGTTCAGGAGGTCCCCCGGGGGTTTACTGAGTGGGTCTTTGCTTCCAGAGTCAGTGCTGTCACCATTGCCGCTTTCAACAACGGCTGGGCCTGCCGAGTAAAAGCCTATTTCTAAAGACCTTTGAAGAAATAAAAATAAAACTTGACTCAACGGATTCTGCTTTTTCCTCCAAGTGTCTTTAATATTTGTGATTGCTTTTAAAAGACTTTTATCTTTTATGCCATTCCTGCTGATGTAATATTCGAGGTTTATTTATTGGTGAACCTTGGTTACTTTCAGAACCTTCTTTTATGCATTATGGATTTTTGAAAACGTTTTGTAACATGATTCTTGATTAGATGTTGCTTTTTGGTACTTGCTCGAGCATGCTGGGGCGATTAGAGGCAAACGAGGCGGGTAGCCGAAGTTTGCCCCTAGTTTGGGATATGGATGGTTGTAAGGCAAACGAGGTAGATGACTGGCGTTTGCCCCTAGTTTAGGAGGGATTTAGACAAACGAGACGAGTGCCCGAAGTTTGCCCCTAGTGTGAAGGGTGGTTTCTGGGTTATGGTAAGGACCGCAAATTTTATTCTCTCATATGCTCATAATTTTTGCCTAGGCAGTGGTGAAATGACCTAGCGAGCTCTTTTATCTCTTTTGTTATTGCTCACTTTGAATTTAGCCCTAATTTTTGCCTAGATGTCCTTTCAAATTTTTGACCTAGTGAGCCATCCTTCTTTTCTTTTGAAAGTCTACCTACGTACCCCCGAGTGGGGATCAGGTCCAACATAGTTCGGGCCATGGTAGGAAACAAGTGGGTTGATTTTGATGTGACTGAACCGATGCGGTTGCCTACGTATCCCCGAGTGGGAATCAGGTCGAGTGTAATTTAAGGCAAGGCTTGAAAGAAATTGGGTTATTTTTAGGTAGGTGGGACGACCGAACCGATGCGGTTGCCTACGTATCCCCGAGTGGGAATCAGGTCGAGCGTAGTTCAAGGCAAGGCTTGAAAGAAATTGGGTTATTTTTAGGTAGGTGGGACGACCGAACCGATGCAATTGCCTACGTATCCCCGAGTGGGAATCAGGTCAAGCGTAGTTCAAGGCAATGCTTGAAAGAAATTGGGTTATTTTTAGGTAGGTGGGACAACCAAACCGATGCGGTTGCCTACATATCCCCGAGTGGGAATCATGTCAAGCGTAGTTCAAGGCAAGACTTGAAAGAAATTGGTAAAAAGGTCAAGCATAATACTTTTTAAGGCGATCCATATTGATTGGTTCTTTGAATTCTACACCATCGAGGTCCATGAGGTAGGTTGCTCCTCCGGAAAGGATAGTTTTGACGATGTAAGGGCCAACCCATTTAGGTTTGAACTTCTCATGCGAATTAAAGATCGGGGCTCATAGTTCCTTCAGAATAAGGTCACCCTTGACAATTTTCCTCGGACGAACCTTCTTGTTAAAGGCACGGGCTATCCTCTTTTGATAGATTCGGACATGGTTGACTGCCGCTAGGCGCTTTTCATCTATGAGAGCCAATTCCTCGTACCTTTCCCTTAACCAGTCAGATTCTAAAATTTCACATTCCACCATCACTCGCAAGGATGGTAATTCTATCTCGACCAGAAGTACTGCCTCTATACCATATATCAGTGAGTAAGGAGTCGCTCCTGTAGACGTCCTTATCGATGTTTTGTATCCCCAAAGTACAAACGGTAGTTTCTCGTGCCAGTCTTTGTAAGTATCGGCCGACTTCTGTAGTATGGTCTTGACATTCTTGTTTGCAGCCTCGACTGGCTCGTTGGTTTGCAGCCTGTATGGTGATGACTTATGATAAGTGATTTTGTGTTCCTCAAACAGATCCCTGACTTCTGCTTTGAAATGACTTTCGTTGTCCGAAATAATCTCATGGGGGACTCCATAGCGGCAAATGAGATTTCTCTTGATGAACTTGGCCACTTCTTTGGCCTCCAACTTAGTGTAGGATGCAGCTTCTACCCACTTTGTGAAGTAGTCGATGGCCACCAGAATGTATCGATTCCCATTCGAGGCCTTTGGAACAATTTCGCCAATGATATCAATTCCCCAGGTTGAGAATGGCCACGGGGAGGTCATACTATAGAGCAGAGATGGCGGTACATGCATCATGTTTGCATGGATCTGGCATTTGTGGCACCTTCTCACATATTCACAACAGTCTTTTTCCAATGTTGTCCAATAGTACCCTTGTCTTACGATCTTCTTGGCCAGCATGTGACTGTTCATGTGTGGACCGCATACCCCTTTGTGTATCTCTTTCATCATCCTTCTGGCACTCTTCCCGAACAAGCAAGTCAGGTTGTGACCATTGTACCCTTTCTTTAACAATTTTCCTCTATAGATGATGAACTATGCTGCGAACCTTGGAATTGCTCTTTTGTCCTTCTCAGAAGATTCTTGGGGATACACTCCTTTTTCTATAAAGTCCCAAACATCTTGGTACCATGGGGTTTCATTCTCTTCTTCGTCGATGGCAGCGATTGTGCTGAATGAAGGCTCGTATCTTTGCTCGATTATCAAAGGCATCATTTTGACTCCCACAGGGTTTTTGATCATGGAGGCTAGGGTAGCCAACGAATCCGCTAATTGGTTCTCTACCCTGGGTAGGTAGAAGAATGTTATGCTCTTGAACTGTTCTTTAAGTCCATCGAGATGGTCATGATAAGGCTTCAGTCTTTCTTCTTTTACTTTCCATTCTCCTCTGGCTTGTGATACTATGAGATTTGAATCTCCGAAGACATCTAATTTTTTAACTTTTAGTTCTATAGCAGCTTCCATCCCCGAAATGCATGCCTCATATTCAGCGGTATTGTTAGTGGAGTTATAATTGAGCTTGACTGCCAGTGGGGTATGGTCCCCATTTGGCAATACCAGAATCACACCTACTCCGTAACCTTTCTTGTTGGCGGCCCCATCAAAGTACAACTTCCACTACTATTCTTTGATTTCCATGATATTCTCATCCGGGAACAAGAAGTCTCCATTTTCTTCAGAGTCAACGGAGTGTTCTGCAAGATGCTCAGCTATAGTTCTCCCTTTTTACCGATTTGCTTGTTACATACTTGATATCGAATTCGGATAGCAGAAGTAACCAACGGGATATACGACCGGTTAGGGCAGGTTTTTCAAGGAGGTATTTTAGAGGATCAATGCGGGATATGAGCACAATCGGAAAAGCTAGCATGTAGTGCCTTAATTGACAAGTGCACCAGACTAAGGCCCAACACGTTTTTTCGAGGGCAGAGTAATTGAGCTCATACCTAGTCATCTTCTTGCTAAGGTAATATATGGCTTTTTCAGAGTGGCTTTCTTCTCCTTCCTGGGCTAGCATGCAACCCATGGCATTTTTGAAGACAGATAGGTAAAGAAATAAGGGCTTGTGAGGAGTGGGTGGCGAAAGGACAGGCGGATTTTGAAGGTAGGCTTTTATTTTGTCAAATGCGGCATGGCATTGGTCATCCCATTGGAACTTCTCTCCTTTCTTCAGTAACTGGAACAAGGGATCACATGTAGTTGTGAGTTTTGAGATATAGCGGCTGATGAATTGGATCCTCCCGAGGAACCCTCTCACTTCTTTCTCATTCTGCGGCGGTGCCATTTCTAGATTTGCCTTGATTTTAGAGGGGTCGACCTCTATCCCCCTCTGTCTGATGAGAAAACCCAGGAGCTTCCCAGAAGTTACACCGAAAGTGCATTTCTTTGGATTCAGCCTCATCTTGTACTTGCGCAATCTTTCAAAAAACTTCTCCAATGCCACCAAGTGTCCCTCTCTATCCTTGGATTTCACAATCATGTCATCTACGTACACTTCTACTTCCATGTGAATCATGTCATGCAACAGAGTGGTGGAAGCTCTTTGGTAGGTTGCTCTGACGTTCTTGAGTCTGAAAGGAATCACTCTATAGCAGTAGGTCCCCCAAGGTGTGGTGAATGTCGTCTTTTCTCGATCTTCCAATGCCATTAGAATCTGATTGTACCCTGAGAAACCATCCATGAATGACAGTAGCTCATGTCCTGCAGTGTTATCTACCAAAACATCAATGTGGGGAAGCGGGAAGTCATCCTTTGGACTGGCTTTGTTTAGATCATGGAAGTCGACGCACACGCAAACTTTTTCGTCCTTCTTGGGGACTGGCACGATGTTGGTAACCTATTCCATATACTCTGTAACAATGATGAACCCTACCTTGAACTATTTTTCTACTTCTTCTTTGACCTTCAGTGCCCATTCTGATCTCATGCGCCTCAGTTTCTGCTTGACAGGTTTAGAATTGGGGAGGAGAGGAATACGATGTTGGACAATGTCGGGATCGACCCCGAGATTCCTCGTAAGACCAAGCAAAAACATCTTTGAATTCTTTTATCAAGAAAGTCAATTTTTCTTTTTCTTCTTTATTAAGTGTTGAGCCAATTTGCACAATTTGTGGATTATCTTTTTCACCTTGGTTAATTGATAAAGTATTTTCAATTATTTCATAAGCAGATGGTTTTTCAATTAGTTGCTTAAGTTCAATTGGGAAATCCTCGGAGAAATTTTTGCATTCACAAGTATTAGACATAGAGGAGTAAGCAGAATTGTCTTTCATTTCATTCATAATAGGTGAAGTGATTACATTAGACAGTTGTGGGCCCACAACAACTGACTTTGGTACAGACTCGATAATTGGAAGTACAAACTCTAGGGGAATAGGGGATAGGGAGACACAGACAGATGACTCTATAGCCTGGTTGCTTAGACCCTCCTCAGTCGGCTTAATCTGACCATCTTGGCTCTTGGCCATCTTTCCTTCCTTTTCTTCAGCAAATTCTTCCCACATCTTCTGGATAGCTTCAATGTCCAGATACTTTAACCAGTCTTCCTTTGGGGTTTTCTATTCCTCCGGATAGAACAGATCTTGATAGGGGGCCTTTCACAGTCAGCGAAGATCTCAAGCCCATGGTGCATTTTCCCGGTGGTCTGATAGATCCAAGGTTCAGGAAACCCAAAATAGGAAAGTCATCCCCTTCTTTGATGAATTGCCCGTTCAAGGTCTTGAGGTATGGTGGGAGACTCCTCACTCTCTTTTTCCATGGCTTTTGAAGCTCGATGTCCTCTTCAGTGGACTTGTACCCTAATTCGAAAGTACCTTTTGTCCTTTGATCTGAGGGAACTCACAGATCCCCTGTTGACGTCGGCCCAATCCCATTCCAGGGAAGTAGTTCATTTTGCAGACGATATTGACAATCGCGGAGTGGACCTCGGGGAACCTGTCTTCATCACCAATCATATGGATCTTTTCCATGAAGAATCCTCCGATTTTCCCTTCTTCTAGTTCATTTGGATTTCAAAGACGGGAGCGTAGCTTGGAAAGGTTTTATTCCCCAACTGTTGCCGAAGATGATCTTCACCTCTTTCTCATGAATGTATTTGATCATTTGGTGCACAGTGGATGATACAGCTTTGTTAACATGCAGCCAGGGCCTCCCAATTAATAAATTGAATGAGGCAGGTATCCATGACTTGAAAGAGTTCGATGCAAACCAAAGACCCTACTTGGATTTGGAGAGAAACAGTCTCCATCACAGCCCTCTTGGTGTTATCATAAGCCCTCACGGATTGCACAGACAGAGTGATGTCTAGGATGTTGACCCCTAAGGCAGTGGCAGTTCTTAGAGCACAAACATTTAAGGCAGAACCTGTATCGACTAGACAAAATGGCACCTGTTGCCCCTTGCATCCAACAGTGATGTACAAAGCTTTGTTATATGCAGATCCTTCTGGTGGCAAGTCCTTGTCGGAGAAGGTGATGATTGGATCAGGGGTAAGTGTATTCAAGAAGGCCACCATATCTTCCGGTACAGCATCAATAGGGATCTCAATTCCAGCTAAGGCATTCAATACTGCCTGCCTATGCCTGTAGGATGTTACCATGATGTCCCACATCGAGAGATGTACCTGAGTTTTCTTCAATTACTTTATCAACTCATTGTCCTCTTTGATGACCTTATCCATTTTTCCTTTTCCCCTGTCTTTGACTGGCCCTTTTTCAACAGTTTCTGTGACGGGTTGTGGAGGCTGATAATGATGGCCTGACCTGGTCAGATGATCAATCTCGGTAGGAGTAGATCCTTCTACAGTCCCATCTTCTTTGAACCACTCGCAACCTGTTTTCACAAATTGTTTTTCCGGCTCGTTCCAGATGGAAGCATCGCTTTCTTTGTTAGGATCATACCATTTGAGGTCTACCGCCCCTAGATCATGTTCCTCTAAGAAGAATAAATCTCGTTCATCATCTAGCTATTGCTGCCATTTTTCCTCCTCTCCTTCAATCAGATGAATCCCCGCGGAATCCAGGATAAGGGAAGTCCTATGGGGGTGATATAGGTGGTCGGGTTGAAGGGTATGGGGTTGAAATCAATAAGGCTGATATTCTGGTGGTTTGGCAGGGGATTTTGGGTGACATGGGGCTGCGTGGGAGGTGGCTTAATGATATTTTGGTCAATAAGGTCTTGGATATCATGACGGAGGCGTATACAATCATCAGTGTTGTGGCCGGGGGCTTGGTGGTAGGTGCACCGCTTAGACTTATCACAATTGGGCGATAGCAGGGTATTTCGAGGCTGAACGAGTTAGAGGTGGCCCTTTTTGAGGAGGCGGTCTAAGGCTGAGGATAGTGAGATTTCTAGCTTGGTGAAATTGCGAGGAGGCTTTTCTGGAAAAGGGCGATTGGAGGAGTTTGCTTGGTTGGAGGGTTGGTACGGCCTAGGAGGGTATGCCATGGGTTGATTGCTAAGGGCATTGACATCTAGAGAATTGCGGGAGTAGCTCGGCCTTTTTGACTGACTCGGAGGCTCTTCTTTCTTAATCTTCCCTTCCCTGATAGCATCTTCAATTCGAGACCCGACTTCAAACAACTCTTCAAAGGTGGAGATGGATTGATAGAACAGCTTCTCATGGTAGAGTGGTTGCAAATTCCGGATTAGCATTCTCACCTGTTCCTTCTCAACCGGTCGGTGGGTCATTTGGGCCACTTTATTCCTCCATCTGCTTAGAAACGTAGCGAAGGATTCATTTTGTTCTTCCAAGTAGTTTCCAAATCCCTAATCGTGACATCAAGCTCTTGATTGTAAGAATAGTGATCGAAAAATACCCGAACGATGTCTTCCCATGCCCGAGTTTTGGAAGCTTCCAAGGTAAGGAACCATGATAGTGTAGACTTTGCGAGAGTTTGTGGGAACAGCATTGCAATGTGCTCATGAGTGCAGCCCATTGACTGGAAGATGCTCATACACAGCTTCACATGACTTTTTTGATTTTCGGTTCCATCAAAACGATCGATTGCAGGCATCTTGAAGTTCTCTGGCAATTTCAACTTGCCAGGCTCGAAAAGCCCCTCCAGGTCTAACATGTAGTCATCAACCCCTTTGCTTTTCCTCAATACACTTTCTAGTTTGTCAACTTTGTCCATTTTCTCCTGGAACTTTTTCTTATACGCAGGCGGTGGGACCCCTTAAAACCAATCTTCTTCCCCATTATTCTCATGTATAATGACAGGAGATGGCACAAACCCTAGTGGTGGTGGTGGCCTAAAACCTGGTGGTGGCGGGAACCCAGGTGGAAACTGCGGTTGCTGTTGTTTCAGTTCTTCTATAAACTTCAAGACTTGGGCCAGGCTGTCGGACTGCTGGCTTATGGTGGCTCCCAACTCGGTGACCTTGTTTTCCAACTCTTCTTGATTCATGCTGAAATAACTTGTCGTGCTGATTCTGACCAAATGATTGTCTGAATTTCTGACCCAGGTCGAAGATCCCAACTGTTGACTTTGAGAATTTATAGTGACCCTACAGATTTGAGAAGACCATATTAGATTCTGATAGTGATGACTTTAGATAGACAAATGACTGTGATGTTAACAAGCGTGAACTGACTTGTGTACAGACTGACATGAACGGTACATGCAAATGGGACAAGCATGCGGATGTAAGCCCTAATCTATATAATGCTCCTACTTCTAGCAGATAGCAGTTATAGCAGATAGCAGTTAAGCAAGTAAGGTCCTAGCCATACAGAGTGTGCTAACCTTTCCATCTGGTATGATCACCAGGGGATGATAGTGGTTTCCAAGATATTTTGAGAACTTTGGATAAAGTTTCGGGGAGAAACTGGTTATATCTGGGTATTTCTGGGATATCTGGACAGAGTTTCTGGGGGAATCTGGTTATATCTGGGATATCTGGACAGAGTTTCTGGGGGAATCTGGTTATATCTGGGACATCTGGACAGAGTTTCTGGGGGAATATGGCTATATATGGGATATTTGGACAGAGTTTTTGGGAGAATCTGGTTATATTTGGGACATCTGGACAGAGTTTCTGGGAGAATTTGGTTATATCTGGGACATTTGGACAGAGTTTCTGGGAGAATCTGGTTATATCGGGACATCTGGATAGAGTTTCTGGGAGAATCTGGTCATATCTGGGATATCTGGACAGAGTTTCTGGGAGAAACTGGTAAATATGACGGTGATCATACTGTCTAGCAAGTTTTCATACTTCTATCTCTTAGGACAAACAAACAAGGTTTGCGGTGTATATCTTTGTGAGCATGGAGCAGACATCCTTGTCGTGGTGCTTAGGCAGGTCAACTCAATGTGATCACATGTGAGTGATTTCCTTGGAAATCATAAGAAAGATGTTATGCCTCATGCCACATAAGTGTCTACACCGCGCAGGTAACCCTGTCAGGGCATATAGTAGTTATATCACATTGTCCTATCTGAAAAGATAAATTAATAGTCCTATGAAAGGTTCAACATGAATCTACATGCAAAGGCTAGGATTAGTTAAAGAGGGTTCGTTGACGAGAGTTTCAATATACCGTCAGAGAGACAGCATGGAATTTTTTACTCTTTTTGATATACCTTGGAAGGTACAGTATCAACGGTGACTTGTGCCCTGGCACAGCAAGACCTGAACAATGTCAGCGTCGCGTTTCAGACACAGTTGGAGGGGAAAATGCAAAAGGGAAATGCAGTGAACAGACACAGTAAAAAGATGATTTTAAGGATGCTTCTTATGAGTCAAACCTCTGTATTATTTTGTTTTGAAAATAAAATATCCCCAGCAGAGTCGCCAGATTGTGGACACGCGGCCTCCGTGAGCACACCCCCGTTTCTTTCCCGATTTCGGAATTGATTTTCCTTTTGTTTTGAAATGTGTTTTGAAAGGAAAGAAAAGGTCTTTTGAAAATAGATACAGAGTCGCCACTTGGTCTTTAGGGAACAAAGAAACCCAATTTGACTCACCCAAACGGATAAAGGGCACCGGCCTTTCATAACCCAAGAACTTGGCTCGGGGTTTTGGTACGAGAGAGGAATGAGCCTTTATCACGAATAAACACCCTCAACTCGCCCCGTCTTTCGACGGGCCTCAATTAGCATCCAAATAATCATCTTATACTATGTTTGGTTTGACAATTAATACTATGATAGTATATTACATCACATAAGAATTTTGAAATGGAAGATCAAAAGATAAGATATCATTCATAAGATCTAAGACAAATATCATACAATGCAAAAGTGAAAGATCACACAAACTAACTTAGGAAAAATCGTCTAATCACATATCAAGTAATTAAGTTTTCCTAATCTAAAGGGGGGCATGAATTGTTCTTGAAACAAATAATCAAAGAAAACTAAACATGCTTAGCAAGCTAGTATGATGCATGTTAATCTTTGAGAAAAGGAGATCTCTCATTCCCCGGGATGGATGACAAAGGAAGACAAGATCAAAGGGAAGTATGAACATATGATCAAGTTCATTCCTTATAATCTTCTTAGATTAGGAGTCACAAAGGCCCCAAATCTTGCATGGATTCAATGTATGATCCTAAAATGTGCAAAGGTTGTAGTGTGCTTTGTGTACATGGACTTTCTAAGTGACTTAGAAGTCTAAAATATGCATGAATGCATGAAGATTGTTAATGTAGGATGTGTACAAATGTGGTATGAACTACTTCCTAAGACATGAGCTAATTAGAAGTACATGAAAGCATCAAATCAAAGAATGAAAGTAAAAGCACGCTTGCTGTGAATAGTGTATAGAACAGTGAGTTGATTCTGTAAAAATGGAAAAGTGGGGTTAGGAGTGTTTCTAATGCATGCTTTTTTATGGAGATCTTCCTTATTGTGTCTAGAACACATGTCAAAAAGCCAAATCACTTTTGAAGTTACAGTTTGAGAGAAATCATATGAATAAGAGAGGTTACTCAGAAACAGAATCCGTACTGTCGACTGAAATGTTGAAAAATCTTAGAAAATGAAAACAAAACATTTGAAGGCCCATATTGAATAGAACGTTCCCTAAGACACTGAATTGCAAGGGAAAAATGGGTTGGGACCACTCCTTTTGGAAAATTGTTCTGTAAAACAAGTTGAAATTCAACCAAGCTGCTGTGACAGTAAAGACAGAGTGTCTAGAAAAAATGTTTGGACCAAAATGGGATCCTTCCAAGTGTTTTCAAGTCAAACAAAAAATCATGGGTGTTCTCTAATGAGTTAGGAAAAATTTCCAAGTGGTCTTTTGTTAGTACTTTGAGTATTGAGGTCTAGAGAAATCTTTGAACTCAGGTCACTCACAGTTTTGAAGAGTTTGAAAAGAAAAGGGTTTTATTTCTTGAAATCAAAAAGAGGGGTTTATGAGGGGTTTTGAAATAGAGGTTTTTAGAGTGTATTTTCAGCATTTAAATGAAGGTTATGACCACTTAAAATATCAATATTGAACTCATATCAAGAACCTCCAAGATTGTTGGAGGACATTGTTTCCATTTGAGCATAACCCCAAGAATACTTTGGAAGTATTGAGGTTTTAATCATCATCTATTAAACATGTTTTTGAGGTTAAGAGCTACTATCCATAAGGATTCACTCACCTCAAACTTCATGTCATCATTTAGGTGATGATGAACTAGTAAGTAAATAAAGAAGATAAAAAAGAAATGAGATTAAGAGGAGATGAACATAATATGTAAACAAGCAAGTAAGTAATCAATAGATGATATTCACTAAGATCATGGATCTGTAATATGACAGTTTCCCACTAGTGTTAGCATAATTTGTTTGTGGAGTATTTGTGCTCAAATCTTCACTCTATCAAAAAATCACACTTAGCACACATATCTCAAAATATTGTATCCATATTTTTGGGTCTCAAAACAACGTATATGTCTTCGGCACCAAAATGTAGTAATTTTATTTCTAAAATGTTATAATTAAGTAGGTTCCAACGTGTTTTAGCTTATAAAAATATTTGGTTAAAAATGATACAATCATGCTAGTGGCACATTCGTCTACACCCAAAAAGCATCCACACCCTGAGGTAGACCAATGAGAAGAGACTGACAGTCGATCCCGCAGTCTCTATTTCTCTTCTCATTGGTCCACCTCAGGGTGTGGATACTTCTTGGGTGTGGATGGGTGTGGCTCAAACATTACTCAAAATGATATTCAAAATTACAATATTCTATTATCAAAATTATTAGAATATATGGTATATCTAAGATTATTAAAATATGCCATAGAATTTTCTCTCAAAACGTTCAACTAAACCATCTGGGAGGAATAAAAAAATTCTCCTATAAAAGGACCCGAGGCTTTACAATGATTCACACAATCAGTTTCCATTTGGTTAGAGAGAGAAGAGAGGAGAGACTCTAGAGAGAGAGAAGAAGAAGATGTTGTCGAGGGGGCCATCTCGTGTAATGTGGCGAGAGACCACCTTGAAGCACTAACCCGATGCGCTTCGGAGCCCCTCCTCCAACAAAACGGCGTCGTTTCATGTAATTACTCCTCTTCGACTTCTCACAAAGCTTCAGTTCTCAAGACCTCGACCGATGAGAGAACCGGCTGGCAGACTGGGTTCAAGAAGAAGAGCTTGGCGGACCGTCTCCGGTTCAGAAGCTTGACCGAGGACTCGGGCTTTCGTATAAGGAGAAGTTTGTTGTGAGGTTTTCTAAAGTCGGAATTTGCAAAACTGCCACTGCTGAGAGCATTGCGAATCTCTTGCAGGTACTCTTTTCTATCTCTCTAGTTTGGATCGCGAGAAATGGAGAGAAGAGAATAGAAAGGAGACCACATTCTCTCTATTTCTCTCACTTAATAAGTTAAGTGAGGAGATAAGAGAAAGTTAACGGAGAGAATGTGTGAAGAAAAGAGCTTTGTTTTGATTCCCCATAGAAGTGTAAGGCGGGCCAAACCAGCCCGGCTCGGCTTAGCACAACTCGCCAATTGGTGGTCAGCGACTCGCAAACGAATCCAACTCGTGGCTCAGCCCACCAGACACTAGCCTGGGTCGATTCCACCTTTTGCGCCACGCAGCCCAGCTCGCTTATCGCGCAAATTCGACCAAAACCCTCCTTGTCTCATAGACCTACCCTGCCAACCTGTGAATCAACCCGCTTTAACTCGCAAATCTATCCCAACTTTATCAATCCCACTAGTAGTTTTGACAGTCTTTAAAATATAAAGAATAATCAATCCCAAAAGTGTATAAAGAAATTAAATTAAAACTTTCAAAAGGCGTTTGAAATTATGAAAATTGAATTTTATAATGTCATTTCCCAAAAAAAGAATTTTACAAATGTTTAAAATTATTTGAAAAAAGTTTAAAGTTCAAAATCGTGGATCAACTTGAAAATCAACTCACGAATCCAACCCACAAGCCCAACTCTCGAAACCAACCCGCGAGTTACCTACCATGCCTCACCTCGTCCTGTAGACCCACAAACTAGTGATTTAGGTCAAGTCACTCTATTTGCCTTTGTGAGTCAGCCCGCCCCACCCCACTCGTCTAGTGAGCCCAACCCGTGACCCGTCAGACTTCTCCCTGCTCGCTGACTGAGCGAGCCGATCATTTTACGCCCCTATTTCTCTCTTGAAGTACCTCAAGAGAGAAATATCCTGTCTATTTCACACTTATAAAGTCAATAAAAATGATAGACAAGTGCCAACATAATTCAATAATGAGTAATGCTATGTTTCCCAAATTTTGAATTTCAAATACTTCTGGTAGTGGGCCCACTGGATTTTGATTAGAGCATGTTAAAGTGGTCCCACCATTCTTGGAAGTGGTCACTGCCACGTGTATTTAGGGAGCATTTGGGATACAAAATTAGAGAGATTAGCGAATATTTGTCACATTAGTTTCACAAGTTATCACGCCTAATTAAAACTTCCATTTTGAATATCTTTTATAACAGAATATCCGGAAAGACCATTTTCAACGGCATTCATCAAACCAAACCCACCATTGTGTTCAATAGCTTATCACTCTCTTACTCTGTGATTTTTTATCATTTCAATGATATACCTTTTAACCTATGTTTCCGATTTTATAATGGCGATGCAACATGCTACAAATGATGTGAGAAATTTTATCTCTACAAGCTTCGTAGATGATCAAATGGGTACAATTGTCTTCAGTTTTGGTGGAAATCAAGTAGAAGTTGTCGGATTCCATTTTTGTGTTCAAAAACCCTAAATATACAACGAGAATTTAGGGATTCGATGACCGTTTAATAAATTTCTAAGGAAACTGCCATGCACATTTTAAAATAAGGGCATTTTTGTCATACAAAATCATAGAGGACCTATTCTAAATAAGTTTTTTTTTTGGTGGACCTAGTGCTACATAAGTGCATTCCCTTGTGCTTAATTAACCCTGAAAATAAAAGAGTAAATTAGTTTTAAATACTTTCTTTTCTTCTGCCTTATATAAAAAAGTTAATCAAACATTAGAAAGGTTTATGTTTCTCTTGTTCTCTTCTCTCTTCTTTTTAATGGGGTGGGAAAAAAAAATTTCTTCGCTTTCTCTTCTCTTGCTGGTTTGTTCAACAAATAGCTTTATATATTTCTTTTGTATTGTTGGGTAAATTTTAAAACTTTTGTCTGTTTTGTATGCTCCAGAACGCAAGTCTGGTTTTTTTAACTGGATTTGCTTCAGATAGGAAATCCCAGAAGCCACTTTTAAGTCCAGGGTAGTTATTTTCTTGAATTTGCATTTCACCTTCATTTGAGGAAGAATTGGGTTTCTTTGGAGTTCCAATATTTCACCTTATTTTGTAAATTTTGTGAGGCAATCCCTTCCTCTTTTATGGAGTTCCAATATTTTTGAGATTTTTTTTGATCAATGTCTTTAGCCCAATTAGAAAGGGCATTCCATGTTACGCTCATTGCAAGGGTTTTAACCTTGTCCCCTCCCCCTTCCTAGACCCTGACATTTAAGTCCTCAGAACGATACGCCAAATGATAAAAAAAAAATTTACTTTTAGAGTTTTTTAGTTTCTAATTGTATTTCAGTATGGAGGAATCCTCTTTTTTTTTTTTTTTTTTTTTTTTTTTTTGCGCAGTAAGTTGTAATTTTATTAGTAGTAAGAGCATCTCCAATGGAGTTACGGAAGGTAGGGTAAATTCAAGCTAAGTTCGTGTACCAAAACGGAGAGGGCCACAGTGGTGCCGGCATTACCTTAGCGGGCCTCCTCCCGGGCGGCATTGTCTTTTTCAGTCGTGTGCCTGCAAACATATTGTGTTTGCGCACCACCGAAAGCAATTTAAATGGCATCTATTTTGCTGAATCATTGATTGATCAATGACATACGCATTCCCTATGGTGGGTCCCATTGTAATGGCAAGGACCGGCAATGGCTCTGTCGGTTGGCTTTAAATGGCACAGTTTTTGTCGTTTTGATTGGGGACGACGTAGCCTTTATCGTGTGACTATAATTTGAAGGAAAATTAGTGGAATGATAAACTTATGTTCCCTTACCATACGCTACCCTAATTTCCCCTACCAACTACACCATTGCAAGCAACTCAAATGCTAACCACCCTAATTTTCCCTACAAACTAACAACACTGGAGTTAATCTAACTAGTAGCCCATAATGTTTAAGCAAGACATCAAAAGCCAATAGTTGGGTAGTAAGATTAATGGTTGTAATATAGGAGGTCACCATGTTGGTTGTGTTGGTTTAATCAGATTTACAAAGTGATGATGCCGAAAATTGGTATCAAGATTTGTAAGGAGATTAGAGAGAGAGAGAGAGAATGAGACACAAGGAGTTGTATGTGGTTCGGCCCCGTTAATGAGGTGACCTACGTCCACGGGTGCGTCAGTGCGTTTTTTACTAGCAGATCACCGGCAGGGACTTGTGAGCCAACAAGATGGGCGGCACTACCAGTAAAACCGACCGGGTATATGCAACTCAGTGAATATAATATGCAATTCTCTAGGTTAAGAATGTGACCCCTGGATGGGGGGTAGGTGGCCTCTTTTATAGGTGCAAGATACCACCCACACAAGGTAAGTTTGCGGATTAGGAAGCCTAATACGATTACAACATGATTTACACGATTTTAGGAGAGTTTCCTAAGTGGTTTAGGAAACTAATCATTCCTTCCATTTAGTCTTCTAATTGTGATAGGTAACTGACTGGTGGTCCGCTGGACAAGCAACCGATGTCTTCTGGAGAAGTGCCCATGCAGGGCTAGTCTGGACCGAACGCCCGAGCTATTGATCATCCCGGGCGGTTTGTGTAACGGCCCGGCATGGGTGAGCGGTCGACCTAGATCCAAGGTGACTTGTCTTCTCTTAGTTGAGGTGACGAGAGTTGACTTTGGCCGGATATTTTTGTACGCATTAGCTGTCCCCCATTTTTGAAACCAATGAGATGTTTCATCTAATGGGGTTTAAAAATAAAGACTGCTTTTGAAGAACCGTCCGGTAAGAGGTCGGGTCTCTACCCGGGGTGGGACCGGTCGTAGTGATAAGCCGGGGCATGGACTGAGCGGTGGCCCTGTGGGCCTGAGTCCTACCTCTGCCACGTGTCAACTAGTCACTGGCCTGTCAGGATCCAACGATGCCAGCTTTGGAGTAACCGAGCTGTTTACATGGTAACCGAACCGTCTCGTCATGCATTTAATGCGCGCGCCTTTTGAGGCGACGCTTCACGTGCTCGAAGCGACAGTTGTCAGGCAGTTTTCAGCGGAAAAGTGCCTGGAGCGTAGGATCTACTTTGATCTTGGCCGTCTGTACTCCTTATATAAGGAACACTTGTCCATTTCACGAATTTCTGCTGCCAAGACGTATATTCCCGAGCAGTTTGAGAGCAAAAAGTCCCCGGTCAAGGTTTCCGAGCCCTTTTTTGCATTGATTTTTGTAAGTTCCTTTCCTTTCCAAGTTTCAATTCGTTAAATTCCTTCTTTCCCCTTCTCTTTTCTTTCTGGAGTGAGGCTTGAGGGAACGAGCCCAGTAGGATTTGAGCAGGAGTAGAATTTTTTCCTCCTTAGGTTCTGTTCCTTCTTTAAGTCAGGCGGCACCTTAGGACAGTTGCACCGAGTGGGTGTTCCCGGGGTAGTTTTGACTGAGTGTCACCTTGCCTTGAAGACCATCTACTCTTTGCCTTTTAGGTTAGTAGCCTTACCCCCCTTGTATCTCAGGTTGGGAGTCCCTGACCCATATCTAGGTCGTCGTCTACTACCTCATCCCACAATAGGATATTTAGAGATGGACCATCCCGATTTTGATTCCGCATCTAGGTCAGAGAACGAGCAGTCCCGATCGGGAACTCCCGACACAAGTTTGAGTCGGCCTTCCCTCACCCCCTCAGACCGTCAGAGTGAGGGAAGAATCCGTTCAAGCTCCCACCTTCTCCCCGACCGTTCCTGGTGAGTGTTTGGGCTACCTGTCTTCCCGTTTCATATTTCTCTTTTTGCTGCTTCTTGTAATTTCTGACCGAGTGGTTTTCTCTTTACAAACATGGCCCCAAAGAGGAATTTGGAGTAGTTGAGGGAAAGGCAGGCCGCTGTCGCTGCTGCTGCTGCTGCCCGGTTGACGGTGGCATAAGGAAAAAGGCCCTCTGCCGAGGCTCCGTGTGGCAAGCGCCCTGTAAGGCGGATTCACCACGGGACGGCTAACTGCCCGGAACCTGTGGGGACGTCAACTCCCCAAGTGGTAGCTGTGGAAGAGACCACTCCCCGGGCAGATGTACCGTTTGGTCTGTTGATGGGGGGACCCACCGAGATCCGGGAGAGGGTGAAGTCCGCCCTCGTCCCGAGCCAAGTGGAGAAATGTGCCAGCCTGTCTCCTGAGGACTTCCAGGGATGGCTGTACAGCCTCTCCCATCTGGTAAGCACTTCTGCCCTTTGAGTATTGACTACTTCTCTTTTATTATTATTATTTTTTTTTTTGCTGACTGACCAGTCTTCCGCCCTTCCCTGCAGGTTGGCTGCATGGCCGCCGGCTCTGAGTCTCTCCTAACTTCCTTGGCCGGGAGGGCCAGCACTGCTGAAGCTGCCTTGTCAAAGGAGCGGGCGGAGTCACAGGCCGGGAAGACCGTCCTGGCCATCGAGAAGGACAAGACCAAGGCCTTGGCCTTGAGCTTGGGTGCGGCCCAGGCTGATTTGGCGGCTGCTCTAGCTGACCTGGAGGCTTTCCAAGTCCTCACTGTGGACGCTGAGACCCGAGAGAAGGCCACGGCTGAGGTGACGGCCGCAGGGGCCACGGAAGAAGCGTTTGATGACGGCTTCTTCCAGGGTTACGAGGACCTGAAACGTCGAGTTGCCAGGGATCACCTCGAGTGGGACATCTCGTCCTACAAGGGGAATAACTCGGACTACTGGGACGTTGGTCCTGCGACCGGTGCGGACCCTGTTGCTGGTGCTGGAGCTGCTGAGCCTGCCCCGGGCAGGGGCTCGGGAACTAGAGAAGGAGCTGCCGCAGAAGAAGAGGCTGGGGAGACTGAAGATGTGGTCGAGGTGGATGACTAAGGTCCCCGGCCTGCAATATTTTGTGTTGTAGTTTTTTTTTTTTTTTTTTTTTTTTTTTTTGGGGGGGGGGGGGGGGGGGGGGGGCTACTACAACTGCCCCCCCAGGCTGTACAAAGTTTTTGATTTAATAAAAAGGTCCTTGAGACCAACCTTTCCATAAACTGTTTATTGTCTTGTACTTGTATGCATGTTTCGTGATTGCCAATCATCCGACCGGTTTTTGACCGATCTAAATCCCTGCCTTAGCAAATGGTTTAGGATCACAATTGGCAGAACAACTGGTCTTCTTGACCTGTCTGATAGGTCCCGTCCGGTGTAGTGTAGGATTGACCTTGTTACTATCCGTTCAATTTCTCTGGACACTGTAGGTACTCGGGACTGTCTGTCGGCGGCATTGCCTGCTGAGCCCCGAGTCCTATTGAGTGCCCGGTGTGATTACCTGTTTTGGTTTGGAGTTAGATACCAATATCCCCCTGCCCCCCAAGCTTTTGCTAAGGCGGGCGTTTTGTGAGGGAGTGACCATAGGGAACCGACCTGGAACATGGGTGGTTGCAGGGTCTTTTGAGGCTTGCCATCATTAGTTACCTAGGGGGGCTTACCCCACATCGTTGGTTAAGGACCTAGGAGAAGCCTTAGCCACAGGTGTTGAGCCCGAGGTGTTTTATGTGCTTGGGGTATGACCCCGAGGTCTTTTAGGTGCCTGGGGTTTAACCCCGAGGTTTTTTAGGTGCCTGGGGTTTGACCCCGAGGTCTTTTAGGTGGTGAAACACGGAGAAGAACTTGTTTGGCAGAAAAAGAAAACTTTTATTACTATATGAATAAAATTGCTCGGGCAGAGCTACAAGGTTCCTAGCCAGCACTATTTTCGTGCTTTACTGGAAATACTTGCAGAGATGCTGCACGTTCCAGGGGTGAGAAAGGTCGCGTCCGTCCAGAGTTTGTAACCAGTACGTTCCCGGTCGGTTGACTTGGGTAATCTTGTAAGGTCCTTCCCAGTTTGGTCCTAACTTCCCATGGCTCGGGACTTTTGTAGACTGGTTTACAGCCTTCAGGACCAGATCTCCCACCTGGAAGCTGCGGTGTTTGACCTTGCTGTTGTAGTACCGGGAGACTCTCTGCTTGTAGGTGCCACTTTCAAATACGCCCGATCTCTTTTCTCTTCTACCAAGTCAAGTTCCGCCCTGAGGGCATCTTCATGGTCTAGCTCGCTGAAATTTGCCACTCGGTAAGTAGGTAACCCAAGCTCTGTGGGGACCACTGCCTCAAAGCCGTAGGTTAGAGAGAACGGCATTTCGCCTGTTGCCGCTCTAGGTGTTGTGCGGTAGGCCCATAGGAGGGTCGGTAGTTCCTCTGCCCATAATCCTTTGGCTCTTTCAAGCCTCGTTTTGATTGAATGAAGAATAATTCGGTTAGTTACCTCGGCTTGGCCATTGGCCTGGGGGTGCTCGGGGGATGAGTAGTGATTGGATATCCCGTAGCTCGAGCAGAACCGTCTGAATATCGGGGTGTCAAATTGTCTACCATTGTCACTAACCAGAACCCGGGGGACGCCGAACCTGCTAAGGATGTTCCTCTCCATGAAGGTTTCCATTTTCTTCTCGGTGATTGTTGCCAAGGGCTCGGCCTCCGCCCACTTGGTGAAGTAGTCCACGGCTATGACGGCAAACTTGACTTGTCCTTTTTCCTTCGGGAGAGGACCGACGATGTCAATACCCCACTGCGTAAACAGCCAGGGGTTGAGGATTGGCGTCTAAAGTTCTCCCGGACGGTTGATCATGGGAGAAAATCTTTGGCAAGTATCACACCTCCTGACGTATTCTTGAGAGTCTCTGGCCATGGTCGGCCAGTAGTAACTTTGCAACAGGGCTTTGCGTGAGAGTGACCGGCCTCCGATGTGATTCCCGCACACCCCTTCGTGGATTTCGTATAGTACTGCTTGAACCTGTTCAGGGTGGACACAGCGGAGGTATGGTATAAAAAATCCTCTTTTGTAGAGGATGCCATCAATGACATGGTACTGTGCCGCTCGGTATTTAACCCGGCGGGCTTCTTCCTTTCCGTCTGGTAATGCACTTGTTGCCAGAAATGCCATGATTGGGTCCATCCAGCTAGGTTCTGAGGCGACCGGTTCTACCTCCATGCATTCTGAGTTGATCATACTTGGCTCGGGTAGGTACTCTATCCTTATCCCGAGCAAGTCTGACTCATAAGATGAAGCAAGGTGGGCTAACCGGTCGACCCTAGTGTTCTCCTCCCTTGGTATCTGCGTGACGGTGAAACCCTGAAGTTTCTTTGAAACTGCTCAGACAAGGGCTAGATAAGCTATCATGTTATTCTCTCGAGCCTCATACTCTTGATTGACTTGATTTACCACAAGCTGAGAGTTGCTGTACCCTTGAATCTGTAGTGCACCCATTGAGGTTGCCATTTGTAATCTGACCAGCAGGGCTTCGTACTCGACCTCGTTATTGGAGGCTTTGAATCCGAACCAAAGCGCATACTCGAGCTGGATCCCATCCGGCGTGGTCAAGATGATCCCTGCCCCACTGCCCTATTTGTTGGAAGACCCATCCACGTATAGTGTCCAGGTTGGGATGTCTGACTGTATCCCGGGCGGTAGATCTGGTGGGTCGAGCTCTTTCGCCGAATCCTCCGGATACGTGAACTTAACGAGAAAGTCTGCTACGGCTTGCCCTTTGATCGCCGTCCGGGGTCAGTAGACCATTTCAAACTCTTCTAACTCCAAGGCCCATTTAACAAGCCTTCCGGATGTCTCGGGCCTGCTCAAGACCCTACGAAGAGGTTGGTCTGTGAGGACCACGATGACGTGGGCCTGAAAGTACGAACGGAGCCTCCGAGTGAAGGTGATGAGGGCGAATGCGAGCTTCTCGATCCGGGAGTATCTGCTTTCTGCCCCTTGAAGCGCTCGGCTAGTATAGTAGCTCGGGAACTGTATCCCGTGTTCTTCTCGGATAAGGGCCGAGCTAACCGCCAGTGGCGATACTGCCAAGTACAAGAATAATTCCTCGTCTAGCATGGGTGTTGAGAATAGAGGGGGCGACACCAGGTATTTCTTGAGTTCCTGGAATGCCTCCTCACACTCTTCCGACCACTGAAAGGCCCTACGCAGGATTTTAAAAAATGGCAGACACCGGTCGGTGGCTCGGAAAACAAATCTGTTCAATGCGGAGACCCGCCCGGCCAAGCTCTGAACTTCCTTAGTTGACCCGGGTGACCGCATGTTTACGATGGCCTTGATTTTTTCGGGGTTAGCTTCGATTCCCCGCCTGCTGACCAGGTGCCCAAGAAACTTCCCGGACGAGACGCCAAACGTGCACTTGGCTGGGTTCAACCTCATCCCGAACTTCCTCAAAATGCTGAAGGCCCCAGCTAAGTGCTCAAGATGGTCATACTCGTCCTGGCTTTTGACCAGCAGATCGTCAACATAGACCTCCATAGATTTCCCGATCAAGTCCTTGAACATGTGGTTGACCAGGCGTTGATAGGTTGCCCTGGCATTTTTTAGGCCAAAGGGCATGACTTTGTAATAGTAGGTCCCCTGATCCGTGATGAATGAGGTATTTTCTTCGTCCCCGGGGTACATGCTAATCTGATTGTACCCGGAGTAGGCGTCCATGAACGAGAGGAGTGAATGGCTGGCTGTGGAGTCCACGAGGAGATCTATCCTAGGCAGCGGATGGCAGTCCTTGGGGCAGGCTTTGTTCAGATCGGTGAAGTCCACGCACATCCTCCACCTCCCGTTGCTTTTCATGACCAGTACTACGTTTGCTAACCAGTCGGGATAGTGGACCTCTCAGATAGATTTTGCTTTTAGGAGCTTCTCTACTTCTTTGGACACGGCTGTTTGCCTTTCGGGGGCCATTCCCCGTCTTTTCTACTTCACCGGCCGGGATTCCGGATTGACGTTAAGTCGGTGTGACATTACCCGGGGGTCAATCCCGGGCATATCTTTGTGACACCAAGCGAAAACATCCTGGCTCTGTTGCAGAAATTGAACCAGTTTCTCCCTGAGGCTGGGCTTCAAGAGGGTGCTGATATTGACCATCCGGTCGGGGAGCTGAGGGTCTAACACCACTCTTTCCAGTTCCTCTATCGGACCCACTCTATCACCGTGGTTTCTTGGATCCATCTCCTGGACGTTCAATGTTTCTGTAACGACTTCTCGGCGTAGGGAGCTGACGTAACAACTTCGGGCCGCTGCTTGGTCTCCTCGAAAGCTTCTGGGCCCCTGGGGGGTTGGAAACTTCACCACTAGACTATACGTCGACACGACCGCCTTGGCTTTGTTGAGCGTCGGCCTCCCGAGGATGACATTGCACGCAGACGGGGCCTCCACGATCACCCAGTTCGTCAGTACAGGGACCTGCTGGGGGTAGGTCCCCATGAGGACCGGATGTTCAATGGTGCCGAGCGATTGTGTGCTGGATTCGTTGAAACCCACCAGGGAAGTGGCTACTGGACAGAGCTGATCCCTGGATATCCCAAGCTGATCGAACGCCGACGTGAACATAATATCGGTCGAGCTGTCTGTGTCCACCAACACCCTTTTGACCACGTAGTTGGCTATGGAGAGCGTCATAACTAACGGGTCGTCATGGGGGTAGTGGATGTCTCTGACGTCGTGAGAGGAGAATGTTAACACGTCGGTCGGTGGATTGGACATGCCAGACATCCACTCGGGATGCCTGAGCATGCCTCTTCCGAGTCGACTGTGAGTCCCCTCCACCCGAGGTTCCTCTAGAGATCACACTGATTTGGCCAAGTGGTTGCGGCTGCACAGGGGCTTGACTGTCCGGCCTAGGTCGTCTATCTGCTGCGACAAATTCGGTGAGGTGGCCCTGCTCGATTAGTCTTTTGATGGCCATCTTGAGTTTGAAGCAATCTTCTGTGTCATGGCCATGGTCCTTATGATACCGGCAATATTTGTCCCGATTTCTCTTCCCGGGTGGGCTTTTCAGCTTTGTTGGTTCTTGGAGGAGCCTCTTGGCATTAGTGGCGGCCATAACTTCATGAATAGGTCGGGAGAGTGGCGTGAAGGTCATTGGAGCCTGGTCTCGGCCCACCTTCTGCTGGTCCGGCTTTGACTTCTTTCCCAGACCCTTTTCAGAATTGTCTCTCTTCTGTTTGACCCTCGGGGCCTTGTCTCTCACAAGGCTGGCACGCTTTGCCTTCAGGAATTCATCCGTATCGATGTATTTCCCAACTCTCTCGGAGAGCTCCACCAGGGTTTTCAGTCGGTCATTGTGGAAAGACGTGGCAACCTTGGTGTGCTGAACTCCCGAGCAGAAGGCCATGATTGCGACCGTCTCGTTCAGGTTGCGGATTTGCAGCCTCTGTTGGTTGAAATGGTCGACGTAATCCTTCAAGGACTCCCCTTTGCGTTGTTTGACGGTCAGCAATTGGGTATCCGGCTGTGACCGATCGAGTATTCCCACGAACTGGCCGATGAAGAGCTTACTCAGTGATTTGAAATTGTCCACCATTCGGGGCTTGAGGGAGTGGAACCACTACGCGGCTGGCCCTCTAAGGGTGATGGGAAAGGCCAGGCATAGTAGCTCATCAACGTCGATGACCAGAGCCATCTGAGCCTTGTAAGACCAGACGTGATCGACCGGGCTCCCCGTACCGTCATAGGAGTTAAGATACGGTTTCTTGAACTTCTTTGGGATGGGGTACCCAGTGATGCGGCGGTGTAAGGTGACTCGGTTTCGGTATTTGTATGATCACGGTTCGCCTTTCGGCTTAGTTTCTCAATTTGCTTTTTGCAGATCCTGGATCTGTGCCTTGACATCTTTCTGATCGGCCTTTTGTTCTTTATCCGAGCGGCAAGATGGAAAATCGGTTGACAAGGCCTCTTCATCGAAGTGCGTCATCCTCGTGGATCGGATCCGGATCCGGCTCCGGCTTCGGGTGATCTTGTGCCTAAGATCCCCGTGGCTCCTGGGCGGGGGGTCCTTGGCCGAGTCATGGGCCGTTTGTTCCGGTCCTTCTCCTCTTGCAGTGCGCCTGATGTTGATGATATCCCGGGCGTCCCCGGACTGGTGCGAGTTGGCTCGGGCGCGCTGCCGAGTCCGCTCGGGCATCTTGCTGCACTCGTCTTTATCGAGCTGTTCTGCGACCGACGGGGACAAAGGATCAGTGTAGGCACGCGTCTGGGGCCTAGTCGACTCCGGATCATGTGCACTCTTCTCGGGTTCATCCTCATCACACGAGGGCTTTTCCTGTCGGGCCAGCAGTGCTTCGATCTGCTGTTGAGTTCGTTGTTGGCCCACCAGGAGTTACGCGAGAGCCGCGGTAACCTGCTCGGGAGTCATGGAGGCAGTCGGCTGCCCGGACTATGACTCCTCCTGACCCGTCTGAGCGGTGGCCTTCTTAGTTTCCTTCGGCGCCATGGCTATCAGCTAAAGATTTGTTTTTGAGATAAAACTGTCGTTTCCCACAGACGGCGCCAAGCTGATGATGCTGAAAATTGGTATCAAGATCTGTAAGGAGATTAGAGAGAGAGAGAGAGAGAATGAGACACAGGGAGTTATATGTGGTTCGGCCCCGTTAATGAGGTGACCTACGTCCATGGGTGCGTCAGTGCGCTTTTTACTAGCAGATCACCGGCAGGGACTGGTGAGCCAACAAGATGGGCGGCACTACCAGTAAACTAACCGGGTATATGCAACTCAGTGAATATAATATGCAATTCTCTAGGTTAAGAATGCGACCCCTGGATGGGGGGTAGGTGGCCTCTTTTATAGGTGCAAGAGACCACCCACACAAGGTAAGTTTGCGGATTAGGAAGCCTAATCCGATTACAACATGATTTACACGATTTTAGGAGAGTTTCCTAAGTGGTTTAGGAAACTAATCGTTCCTTCCATTTAGTCTTCTAATTGTGATAGGTAACTGATTGGTGGTCCGTTGGACAAGCAACCGATGTCTTCTGGAGGAGTGCCCATGAGGGGCTAGTCTGGACCGAACGCCCGAGCTATTGATCATCCAGGGCGGTTTGTGTAACGGCCCGGCATGGGTGAGCGGTCGGCCTAGATCCAAGGTAACTTGTCTTCTCTTAGCTGAGGTGGCGCGAGTTGACTTTGACCAGATATTTTTGTGCGCATTACAAAGTATTGTGTGAATTTAAACAGGTTAGGGTTTTAAACTTTGGGTTAACTCTTCAAAATAAAATGGTTAGGATTTATCATAAAACTTTGGGTTAACCATTTTTGTGTGTGTCACATTTCCTATTCGTGGATGGTTAACTCTTAGTTATATTTTGTAGAATTAGTAGCTTGACTTAAAACTGTGGTTCTTCTAGTTGTATAGTTGGATTCCTATCATTGGATGTTTTGAATCATGTAATAGTTGGGTAGTAAGATTAACGGTTGTAATATAGGAGGTCACCATGTTGGTTGTGTTGGTTTAATCATATTTACAAAGTGTCGTGTGAATTTAAACAGGTTATGGTTTTAAACTTTGGGTTGTTGCAGAATAGGTTCTGCTGCTGCAATCCAGTCGACTGGAGTGCTTTTCCAGTCGACCGGAATGTGTTCCAGAACGAGACATTCTGTTTTAACATTGTCCAGTCGACTGGGGTGATTCACCAGTCGACCGGATCTCGACATTCACAGTCGATCGGACATAGTCCAGCCGACTAGGTCAGGACTTTTGAGAATTTTGACTCTCTGTAGTTTTCAATCCAGTTGGCCGAATACTCGATCAAGTCGACTGAATTGCCTTGTTTCAAAATGAATTGTTTTACAAGTGTTTAAATGGAAAAAAAATTCTATAACTCTGATTTTATGGTTAATAATGGATCTTGATGAGTATAGTGGGAGCTTTGGTGGTATGCCACGTGTCCTAGAATCGTGTGTGCGGTTCCGGGGCGTGACACTCCCCACCCCCCCACCACCAAAAATAAAAGTCACATTTTTGTGTGTGTCACATGAAAAATTTTTATGATAAATCCTAACTGTTTTAAATATATTAGACATTCTAGTGGTTTAGGTCTCAAAATATTGTAATTAGGTTCTGTTTAAAAAATTGTAACTTAAAAACTAGTTTGCTTTAAAATCAAAGTGATTTCTAAAGGTATAATATTTAAGACCTGATCATAACGTTTTGGGACCAAAGGTACAATATTTTAACAACGAAATTAATTAAAATGTATGATACATCTAAAATTACAAGCATAAAATTTTCCACGACACAACTAAGAAAAGGTGATTTTTTTTAAAGAAATTAAACAATTCATCGAGCCGTGTCCGTCCAACTTCATAAATTTTCAAAAAAACCCATAACTGCACCTCTGATTTATTATATGAGTAATGATACAGACACAACACATTGCACAACACAAAGCACAACAGGGCTTCAAATGCCTTGTACCCTGTGCTGTTTGAATTTTTCACACTTTTCTATGCACCACTTACACAGCACAGGGTACAGACATTTAAAACCTTGTTGTGTTTTGTGTTGTGCAATGTGTTGTGTCTGTAGCATTAATGTTATTATATTGTAAGACTTTCATCTCATCTTAAATTAAAGGGCTCAACTGTAGTGTCCGATGCGTGTATCTATTGTTTGTTCGGTATAATATAGCATCGCGAATGTTAATGTTTGTTAATCACAATTAAGTATTGTCACGTAGGTAGTGTAAAATGGTAAGTACACTAGATTTAGACACCTAAATTATTTATTTTGTTGTGTGTCAATGACAATTTTAAAATAAAATTTAATTTTAATCAAGTTCTTTTATTTTGTAATAAAGAAGATCTTTAGTTATTCACGTCGATTAGTGTCCTTTCAGATATATCTAGTACTAGTAAGGAATTTAAGTGAATTTTAAAATTTAGCCAACTATGCACTCAAACAAGGATCTATTAAGGGTAAATATCACCTACCTCCCCTGAGGTCTGGCCTTTATACACACACCTCTCCTCATGTTTCAGGAATCTCACTTACCTCCCTTATTTCTGAATTTAAGGGTGTGTTTGATAACCCAATTATGTGGTGAAAATGAAAATTTTCAGCACTTAATTTTTTTCAGTGCGTTTGATAATGTACTACTTAATTGAAAAAGTAACTAAAAATTCACTGAAAATATTAAGTGAAATTTTTTTACTGAAAATAATCACTGAATGCAGTCTATTATTGTTCTTGAAATACTATTTTTAGTGTTGCAAATATAAATCACTTAAAATTTTCAGTGTTTAAATTCAGCACTTAATTTTCAGCACTTAATTTTCAGTTTTATCAAACGCACCCTTTTAGTGTTAGATTCCCTTAAATTTTCGAACGATTTGTTAAAGGGATGGGGGAAACTGATACTATTATTAAAAAATAAGGGAGGTAAGTGAGATTCCTAAAACGTGAGGGAAAGTATGTGTATTAAAGTCAAACCTCAGGGGAGGCAGATGATATTTACCCATCTATTTAAAGTTGGTTAACTTCTACTTTTCTTTTACCATTGCCCGGGCACACACTACTCCAACTACCTTTTTTTTTTACCCTTTTTTTCTTGGTTTCTTGAGCAGTTGTGGATTGCTTAGATTAATTCAATTTCCCCCATATTTTCACTTTTTATTCAAACTTTGAAATTCCTCCCAAACTTGAATTTAATTTTTTACTATTTGACTTTTTATTTTAATGGTTATTTGGCTTTTGGGTTGAATGTTATTTGGCTTTTGACTTGAGGGCTTTTCATTTTAGTGTTGTTTGGTGTAATGGCATTTGGATTAAGTGATAAGGGCTATTTGGCTTTTGGGTTGTTTGGTTTTCGTCTTAATTAAGGGCTATTTGGTTTAAGGCTTAATGATTGTTCGGTTTTTGGCTCAAGGTTGTTTGAAGTAATGGCTTAAGGGTTTTTTTGGCCTAATGCCTTAAGAAAAGTTTGGCTTAATGACTTTTTGCCTAAAAGTTGTTTGACTATTGGCTTAATGACTTATGGTTCAAGAACTGTTTGGCTTTTGACTCATAAATTATATTACGTAAATTTTGTTGTACTTTATCAAAAGTGTTGAAAATACGCAAAGTTAATAAATGCCAATTCCTAAGTCATTGGTGGAGATAAGGAGTTTCCTCGGCACGTGAAGTTAATTATTAATCACAAGTTAATTAGAATTGTATAGTAGTGCATTCGGCACGAGTTACCAGCAGTCTTTGAATCACATTGTTCACCAAAGCTGCATAAAGGAAAAAAGAAATGAAAGAAAAACACCTATGGTCACACCACATTTGGCTGACAGGTCAAGAAATTAAGGTCACGTTTGTTTCGCAGAATAATGGCAGGATTAATTAGGATTGGACTAATAGTCAATTTTAATTGAATAGTTCATTGTTTGGATACGCTTGATCATGTGCGACTAATAGTGCATTTTAACTAAATAGTCTCTGATACAAGAGGGACTAATTAATCCCACGGAGTAATTAAAAAAAGTATTCCATGGAGATGTGATATTATTAGTCTCCTTAATGGTGAAGGGTATAAGTAATGGAAAAAACTGGAGAAATTCCCATTTGGGACTCCCTTAGCCCTAATTTGCTATAAATGGCAAGAAAAACAGTTTCCAATGCAAGGTAGGTGCCTTGGAAGCTGTTTTACTTACTATTTATGGCAAATTAGGGCTAAGGGAGTCCCAAATAGGAGTCTCCCTAAAACTGCTCGTAAGTAATACTCCTCAATCCTGTTCACGAAACAAACACAGCCTAAGTGAAGTGTTTGTCATCTCCACATATTGATGTGCCAAATCAGAGATTGAAAGTGCCAACTTCGTTAATCCCAAAACAAAGTCACAATTTATTATTATTTTTTTTTTTGTAGTATTAACATGGCAAATTCTATAGTGTAACGCTATGCTTCTCAAATTCTATCTCAAAAGTGTTTATAATATAATGTGGTAGTGGGATCAAGTAAACAATTTTTAATCAAAATTCAATCGGTCTCACTATATTAGACTTGACCCCACTACTACAGCATTTGGAAAACACTTTTGAGATAAAAATTTAAGAAGCATAGTATAACTCAATTCTATATGTCCTGGCGGTCAGATGAATCATACATCCTTGTAGTTTAGACTCAAAATATTGTAATTATTTCCTAAAATGTTGTAACTTGAAAACTAAAGTGGTTTTTTTGGTTTTGAAAATAATACATTTAAGACCTTATGACATATTTTGATACCAAAATGACAATAGTTCAACTCCAAATTAAAATATCTAACACATCTTAAATCACTAAGATGTATCATAGACGGTCCCAACTAACATATCTTGGGGAGAATTCTATGATACATACATAGTGGTTTGTTTTGATCTTTGGTATGACCTAAATATATCGATTAGAGAAAACAACGTATATGTCTTCGGCACCAAAATGTAGGGGTGTACGCGGTCGGTTTAGGTCGGTTTTTTGTGTATTTTAAAACCGACCAATAGGTTCGGTTTCGGTCGGTTTTGCGGTTTTGGTCGGTTTCTGTCGGTTTTAGCTTGTACATGCATTTTATAAACCGACCAATCGGTTTTTTAGTCGGTCGGTTTTCGGTTTTTTTGTTCACCCCTACCAAAATGTAGTAATCTTATTTCTAAAATGTTATAATTAAGTAGGTTTCAACGTGTTTTAGCTTCTAAAAATATTAGGTTAAAAATGATACAACAATGCTAGTGGAACACTCGTCTATACCCAAAAAGCATCCACACCCTGAGGTGGACCAATGAGAAGAGACTGACAGTAGACCCTGCAATCTCTATCTCTCTTCTCATTGGTCCACCTCAGGGTGTGGATACTTCTTGGGTGTGGATGAGTGTGGCTCAAACATTACTCAAAATGATATTCAAAATTATAATATTCTATTATCAAAATTATTAGAATATATGGTATATCTAAGATTATAAAAATATACCATAGAATTTTCTCTCAAAACATTCAACTAAACCATCTGGGAGGAATCAAAAAATTCTCCCATAAAAGGACCCGAGGCTTTACAATGATTCACACAGTCAGTTTCCATTTGGTTAGAGAGAGAAAGAGAGGAGAGACTCTAGAGAGAGAGAAGAAGAAGATGTTGTCGAGGGGGTCATCATCGTGTAATGTGGCGAGAGACCACCGTGAAGCACTAACTGATGCGCTTCGAAGCCCCTCCTCCAACAAAACAGTGTCGTTTCATGTAGTTACTCCTCTTCGACTTCTCACAAAGCTTCAGTTTTCAAGATCTCGACCGATGAGAGAACCGGCTGGCAGACCGGGTTCGAGAAGATGAGCTTGGCGGACCATCTCCGGTTCGTGAGCTTGATCGAGGACGGGCTTTCGTATAAGGAGAAGTTTGTTGTGAGGTTTTCTGAGCAAAACTGCCACTGCTGAGTGCATTGCCAATCTCTCGCAGGTACTCTTTTCTATATCTCTCCCGTTTGGATCGCAAGAAATGGAGAGACGATAATAAAAAGGAGACCACATTCTCTCTGTTTCTCTCACTTAATAAGTTAAGCGAGGAGATAAGAGAAAGTTAACGGAGAGAAGGTGTGAAGAAAAGAGCTTTGTTTTGATTCCCCGTAGAAGTGTAAGATGGCCAAACCAGCCCGGCCCGGCTTGGCACAGCTCGCCAATTGGTGGTCCGCGACTCGCAAAGGAATCCAACTCGTGGCTCAGCCCACCGGACACTAGCCTGGGTCAATTCCACCTTTTGCGCCACACAGCCCAGCTCTCTTACCGCGCAAATTCGACCAAAACCCGCCTTGTCTCACAGACCTACCCCGCCAACCTGTGAATCAACCCGCTTTAACTCGCAAATCTATCCCAACTTTATCAATCCCACTAGTAGTTTTAATAGTCTTTAAAATATAAAGAATAATCAATCCCAAAAGTGTATAAAGAAATTAAATTAAAACTTTCAAAAGGCGTTTGAAATTATGAAAATTGAATTTTATAATGTCATTTCCCGAAAAAAGAATTTTATAAATGTTTAAAATTATTTGAAAAAAGTTTAAAGTTCCAAATCGTGGATCAACTTGAAAATCAACTCACGAATCCAACCAACAAGCCCAACTCTCGAAACCAACCTGCGAGTTACCCACCATACCTCACCTCGTCCCGTAGACCCACTCGTCACGCGAGCCCAACCCATGACCCGTCAGACTTCTCCCTGCTCGCCGACTGAGTGGGCTACTCATTTTACGCCCCTATTTTTCTCTTGAGGTACCTCAAGAGAGAAATATCCTGTCTATTTCACACTTATAAAGTCAATAAAAATGATAGACAAGTGCCAACATATTTTAGTAATGAGTAATGCTATGTTCCCCAAATTTTGAATTCCAAATATTTCTGGTAGTGGACCCACTGGATTGTGACTAGAGCATGTTAAAGTGGTACCACCATTCTTGGAAGTGGTCACTACCACGTATATTTAGGGAGCATTTGAGATGTAAAATTTGAAAAACATAGCACTACTCGTTCATTAATAGGTTGGCCACCCATCTTATTTGGACAATCGAAAATCCTGGAACAGTAATAGGTCCCACAACGTGCTATGTTCATTATAGGTCTTTTAACTAACATAATTCAGCATTTTATGTATTGATTTACATTTTACCCTTGTTAGATATGTGGTTGAATTTGGTTTGGTTATCATATCCCATAATCGCAGATTTAGAGAGATTAGCGAATATTTGTCACATTAGTTTCACAAATTATCACGCCTAATTAAAACTTCCATTTTGAATATCTTTTATAACAGAATGTCCGGAAAGACCATTTTCAACGGCATTCATCAAACCAAACCCACCATTGTGTTCTATAGCTTATCGCTCTCTTACTCTGTGATTTTTTATCATTTCAATGATATACCTTTTAACCTATGTTTTCGATTTTATAATGGCGATGTAACATGCTACAAATGATGTGAGAAATTTTATCTCTACAGACTACAAGCTTCGTAGATGATCAAATGGGTACAATTATCTTCAGTTTTGGTGGAAATCAAGTAGAAGTTGTCGGATTCCATTTTTGTGTTCAAAAACCCTAAATATACTACGAGAATTTAGGATTCGATGGCCGTTTAATAAATTTCTGAAACTGCCATGCACATTTTAAAATAAGGGCATTTTTGTCGTACAAAATCATAAAGGACCTATTCTAAATAAAGCTTTTTCTTTTTTTTTTGGTGGACCTAGTGCTACATAAGTGCATTCCCTTGTGCTTAATTAACCCTGAAAATAAAAGACTAAATTAGTTTTAAATACTTTCTTTTCTTCTGCCTTATATAAAAAAGTTAATCAAACATTAGAAAGTTTTGGCCCCGTTTGATAACCATTTCATTTTTTGTTTTCATTTTTTAGTTTGTGTTTCTCTTGTTCTCTTCTCTCTTCTTTTTAATGAGGTGGAAAAAACAATTTCCTTTGCTTTCTCTTCTCTTGCTAGTTTGTTCAACAAATAGCTTTATATATTTCTTTTGTATTGTTGGGTAAATTTTAAAAATTTTGTCTGTTTTGTATGCTCCAGAACGCAAGTCTAGTTTTTTTAACTGGATTTGCTTCAGATAGGAAATCCCAGAAGCCACTTTTAAGTCCAGGGTAGTTATTTTCTTGAATTTGCATTTTACCTTCATTAATTGAGGAAGAATTGGGTTTCTTTGGTTTCGCTGACTTGGTGCATTGCGATCTATGGACATCTTTTTTCTTTTTCTTTTTTCCAAATTTCCTTTTTTGCAACCTTAGGGTTGTTTGATTGTTTTCACTAAATTGATTCAGTGAGGGAAATAAAAAGAAAGAAATTTTTTTCCTTCTTTCAGAAATATAGGAAAAATGGTTAAAATAATAGGAAGGAAAATTAAACTGTGTAGAAAATAAATTATTATTTTGTAAATTTTGTGAGGCAATCCCTTCCTCTTTTATGGAGTTCCAATATTTTTGAGATTTTTTTTTTGATCAATGTCTTTAGCCCAATTAGAAAGGGCGTTCCATGTTACGCTCATTGCAAGGGTTTTAACCTTGTCCCCTCCCCCTTCCTAGACCCTGACATTTAAGTCCTCAGAACGATACGCCAAATGATTAAAAAAAAAAAGAGTTCTTTAGTTTCTAATTGTACTTAAGTATGGAGGAAAACCTATTAGAGAATTTCCTCCTCTCTTTTTTTTTTTTTTTTTGGCTCAGCAAGTTGTAATTTTATTAGTAGTAAGAGCATCTCCAATGGTGTTATGAAAGGTAGGGTAAATTCAAGCTAAGTTCGTGTACCAAGACGGGGAGGGCCACAGTGGTGCCGACATTGCCTTTGCGGGCCTCCTCCCGGGCGGCATTGTCTTTGTCAAACATATTGTGTTTGCGCACCACCGAAAGCAATTTAAATGGCATCTATTTTGCTGAATCATTGATTGATCAATGACATACACATTCCTTATTGTGGGTCCTATTCTAATGGCAAGGACCGGCAATGGCTCTGCTGGTTGGCTTTAAATGGCACAGTTTTTGCCGTTTTGATTGGGGACGACGTAGCCTTTGTCGTGTGACTATAATTTGAAGGAAAATTAGTGGAATGATAAACTTATGTTCCCTTACCATACGCTACCCTAATTTCCCCTACCAACTACACCATTACAAGCAACTCATATGCTAACCACCCTAATTTTCCCTACAAACTAACAACATTGGAGATGATCTAACTAGTAACCCATAATGTTTAAGCAAGACATCAAAAGCCAATAACACCCAAGCCTGCATATTTGCTTGGCCAAGAAACAAACAAACCCAACACTCTCACAAGCATATCCGCAAGCAGGTGATATGCAAACAACAAGACACCAAAGACTTATCCTCCCCAGACTCTGTTCTATCCACCCTGGTTTTACAAGCTAAAGAAACTCAAGACAATCACAAAATAGCAGTTCTTTGATAATTACATGAGCTGATAGCAGTTCTACCAAAGGACTGAGCAAGAGATCATTTTTAGGGACTGTTTGGGAAAGCCTAAAATAAGATCTAGTTCAGTCTAAGTCCAATTTTATCTGGTTCTTGTGAGAACCTAATTTGGTGAGTGTCTATTTCTTACATAGGAGTCACCGAGTCAGTGCCCAGTCCAACAAATTTCTTAAAACAGGTTCTCTGTCAAACCAACCTACGCTTGGTTCTCACAAGAACAAGATAAAAATGTGTACTTGGACTAAACCAGATCCTGTTTTTGATATTCCCAAGCAGGCCCTTATTCTTTGGATGCGTGTTAGGATCCTGTCCCACATCGACTAATTACAGGGTTGGGTAATAGTTTATTAACTCCTAGCCACCTTCCCCTTGCAAGCCGGTTGAGTGAGTCCTACCTAGGGAGTTCATAACAAAGAGAAATTCATATATCGAGAAATAACACGATATATTACACACACGCTGCTATTAAAAAACACGCAGACATGTCCAGTAGTTGCTTTCTTTTCAAGAAAAGGCTGAAACTGAAAAGTCAATTTTAAAACCACTAAAAAAAACAGATCGCGAACACCCCTAGCGACAAGGCCTCAAACGAATAGGATGCACAAGCAGCCAAATGACTCAAAACAAACACACACGAATCGAAAATCTCCCCAGCACGAAATATATAGCACATGAAATCGCAAACCAAACACAGACTAAGTCCATTTTGAAAAAAGACTAGCGATTCGGATAAGTTTTTGTCTGTAACAAATATTGTGGTCGGGCCATACGGGCACCCACATTATATTGGACTGGGTCCAGAGAGGCCTGGCTTGGACGCCAAATAACGGGCTTTGGAGTCCTAAGCCTTTTAGGTTTTTATGTGCCTATATATATATATATATGCATATATATGACATGGCAAACCCAATGAGCAATATACTTTCAGCAGCCTCTCTCTCTCTCCCTCACGTTAGTTTCTCTCTCTCTCTCTATACACACGGTTTTTCTCTCTAGCTAATCACCAAGGAGCTTGGGATTTAGATTGTGGTTTCATCGAAGATTGTTCGAGTAACTCTCTTCGCGACTGATACGGAGCACGGGAAGGTACACGGACGCAACAAACTCGTGATTACAAAGGAGGGGTCGTAACAACGCCGTTTCACCGATCTATCGAGTTATTCCGCTAGGTAACACACCTATACTCGATCCTTATGCATGTGTGTATGCATTTAACATTGGTATTAGAGCTTTTAGGACATTTGTTCGCCTAAACTTGAGCCTAAAATAGATCCACCATTGTTGGACCTTGTTTTATGTTCAAAAATTTTCCAAAACGAATTTCAAAATGGGTCTACATGTAATCCCTAATAGTTTTTGAAATTTTTGATTGGGATATGTTCTAACATGTCCATGGAGTCTACCCATAAAGTTTCATGGCCCAAATATCTCCGTAGAGAGAGAAAACTCAAACCCTAATTCTGGACAGTCAATAAACCAAATTTTTTTCTGAACTTTAAACCTTTTTTCTAGACGATTCAAACGTGCAATGGGTCTTTTTTTTGGTCAATCTTCAAGTACTCCGAGAGATCTTTCCAACGATATATAGTTTGTTGAAAACGGATCACAGACGAAGGAGATATGGTCGTGCAAAGTGGAGGGGTCGCGCAGCCTGGGGGCTGCGTTTAGGGTTCAGAGGAGGAAGAAGACCCCTCGCGGCAACCCCCACGCGCACCGCCGACGCGTTTGGCGCGTGTGGCGGCGCCGGCGACCGGGAGCCCCTCTTTGCGGCGAGTGTGGGTCCCTTTTTTGGTCTATTATTTTAATATATTTTTTTATAAAAATATTCTAGAATAGATTTTTATTGTTTTATATTTAAAATAGTTTCTGGTAATTAAAAACATGTTAAATGTTTTAAACTGTTTTTAATTGTTTTAAAATTCTGGAAAATTGTAGAAAAATAAAAAATAATTTATTTTTTTTCTTATCTTATGGACACAGAGTGGGACCCAGAATAATTTTCTAGGGAAATTACTTCATTGTTTTTGGGTTTTTTAGAGCATAAAAGTGTGTTATTGTACATATTTTAAATTGCTTAAAACATCCAATGCAAAATATTAATTCTCGGAATTAATATGTGGCATTCTATACACTACTGGGGGTTAGGGGAAGAGTTGCATGCCTATCTCCAATATTTGTGATATTTTTGAAGCATTAAATCAGGTTTTTGGTCATTGTTTTAATTGCTTAAAATATCCAAAAATATTTATTAATTATTGAAATTAATATTATATGGTTGGGACACCTTTTTGGGCAATGTGAGACTGTTGGGATAGACCTACTCCTTAAAATATTGTATTTTTAAGGAATTTAACACATTATTGTTAAATAGTTGTAGTTAAATCAATTTTATTTGATGAATTGATTAAAATTGGATCTTTGCTCCCATAAATTATGGAAATTTTTATTAATAATGAAAAATAGGTTTTTCAGGTATTTAAAATTTCCATGTGGACTTTAAATTACTTTTGGTAATTTAAAGGTCCTTAAAGAATTGGTTTTATATTAGTTTAAAACTCAAAATTATTTATATAATTGATGAAAAATCTAGGATTTTTCATAGTTCTTCCTTAGCTTATGGGAGCTATCCAGGGCTGCAAATTTATTCTTATTGCAACTTTTAGAGGCTCATTGCATTATTGGTCACGTTTAATTACTGCTGTTTGTGATTGATTGACCCTATGACCTCTAATTCCTCCTCCTTAAGTGGAGTGACGGATGAGTCCATTCATTTTTTTTAAATATGACCGCATGAGTGCTTGATGTGTGTGATTAATACATTTTTAATCTGGCTTAAATGAATGGACAATAATTGACAATTTATAGAGCTTGTGTTTTCACGATGTATGTTTAAGGTTGTTCTTGTATATGTTTATAAACAAAGCATCCCTATTTTTTTTTGGGCTATAAATGTAATGTGAGGACGAGAGTTTTGTATTGGAAAAGCCTATTTTGTAAAGGGATGATTTTCTTTGTTTATATATCATAAACTTAAATTATCTTAGCATGAGCTCTACATTATCAATTTGGACCCACGTGGGGTCTTGCGCATTTTTGTTGTATGGCGCACTTATATGTATTGTGGATGATCTTAGATAGGTTAAAGAACCATCTAATTGATATTTGTTTGTAAAATCAATTATAAAAGTTTTTTCCTTAATTTACAAAATTTAGGATTTGATTAATAAGTAATAGCAAGTTTTTTGGTCTTAAAATTGTAAAAGGGGAAATATCGTTTATACTTGGATTTTTAAAACAAAATTTTATGAAATGTGCAAATAATAACGTCAAAACCTTTGCGCATGTTTTTTGAATGTAGAAATGGCTTCAAAGCAAATTGTCACTGATTTGAACAAAGATAACAAGTTTAATGGGAAAAACTATGACGCATGGCAACGTAGAGTAACCCTCCTGTTGACTAAGGAAGAACTGCTTCCCCATCTAACCCAGTCAATGGTCCAACCCGAATTGCCAGAAAATGTGCCCATGGCCCAATATTGCCGAGACCTTGACACCTATAATGAATGGGTCAAGAAGGATCATCACACGCGCAATATATTGTTAAGCAGCATGAATGATGACCTTCTTGGTGAGTATTTCCAATACTTTAGTGCCAAAGAATAATGGGACCAGCTAAAATTTGCTTTCGGTGGGACATCAACCACTAGGCTCAGGAGCCTGGTGTTGAAGTTCGAGGTGTATAGGAAAGATCCCAAGCAATCGATGACTGAACATCTTAGGACGATGTCTGGTATGATTCGAGATTTTGGTGCTGCTGGGAACATCCTCACTGATGAACAACAAATTCAAGCGATGATTCGGTCACTACCTGAAACTTGGGTCCATATGAAGCAAATTTTGACACGTAATGAAAATATCAAGAACTTTGCTGATATATCTAAACATGTGGAGCTGGAGGCGGAGCGCCAAGAGGCGAACCGCATTACTACACTCAGGGCGAGAACTTCCATAGGTGGAGGTGAGCGCGGGGCTAGTGGGTCCAAGCGCAATGCCAAGGGTAAAAGGGCTCAGAGAAAGGGTGGGGCTAATAGGTTAGCTCCAAAGGCTGATAAACCAAAGAAGCGCAGGGGTAAACGCGCTGGCAAGAAAAATGCTTCCAAATCAAAATGCTTCAACTGTGGAGGATTGGGACACTTCGCTCGTGAATGCACTGAGCCGAAAAAGGTAACTTTCCCACCCAACTCTCTTTATGCTTTTGTGAGTTCTCATGTCTTAATCGCTCATTCGCTCCATGATTGGATTGCAGATACAGGAGCAACAAGGCATGTGACCAGAGATCGAGGGGGGTTCATAGATTATCATAAGATTCCAAGTGGCACCAGTAGGGTATACATGGGGAACGGCACTTGTGGAGAAGCAGCGGGAGTAGGTTCATACCAACTTCATTTGCGCACAAGGCGCACATTACTTCTTCATGATGTGCTCTACGTACCCGGAATCCAATATAATCTACTCTCGGTCTTAGCACTTCTTGATTTAGGTTTTATTTTTCAGTTTGGACATGATAAGTTGGATATTGTTTTGGATGGTATTACTTTTGGACATGGTTTTTTTTATAGAATAATCTATTTAAAATTGATCTGTTTGATTCCATTTCCTTTACTTCTTTAGTTGCTGATTCAAATAGAAATATTGACTCTGTAACATGGCATGCTAGACTTGGACACATAGGACGTGACATGATGACTAGATTAGCTCGAGAAGGCCTTCTAGGCCTACTCGCTAAGGTTAACCTACCTACGTGTGAGTCTTGCCTAGCAGGTAAAGCATGCCGTAAGCCTTTTGGTAAGGCTAAAAGAGCTACCCATGCATTAGAACTAATATACTCAGACATATGTGGACTAATGAATGTGAAGGCACGTCATGGCGCCTCTTACTTCCTTACTTTTATCGATGACTACACGCGATATGGATATGTCTATCTGATTTCTCACTGCTATGAAGCTCTAGATTGTTTCAAACGCTTCGTAGCAGAGGTTGAGAATCAGCAAGAAAAGTCCCTAAAGACTTTTCGAACAGACAGAGGATGCGAGTACTTATCTGATCAGTTCAAGGAACTGTGTGAGGAAAAGGGGATACGCAGATAGCTCACTATTCCTAGAACTCCGTAACAAAATGGTGTTGCAGAAAGAAGGAATAGAACACTTCTAGATATGACTAGATCTATGATGGCGCAAGCTAACCTCCCAATATCATTCTGGGGGGATGCACTCTTAACTGCTGCCTACATACTTAATAGAGTGCCTTCACAGTCAGTTCCTTCCACCCCCTATGAGCTATGGAAAGGCGAAAAGCCCAATTTAGAGCATTTGCGCCCGTGGGGCTCATCAGGATATGTTCACAGTACTTCCTATAAGCATGGGAAACTAGGCCCGAGGGCTAGAAAGCATATTTTCATAAGATATTCTGACAGCTCAAAAGGCTACGTTATGTATGGTGAACATCCGGATGGAGGAATGACAGAGATTGAGTCACGTGATGTTGATTTCATTGAGAATGACTTCCCCAATATCGGAGACGCTAAGAGAGATCTTGACCTCTATGAGATGGAGGATGTTGAAGACGTCATACCATCTTTAGGCGAGGGTGGGAAAATTGACGTTCCACATCAAGTAATCGCTGAAAATGGTACTAGTCTTCAGCCGAGTGGGAGTACACTGCTAGACACTAGTGGGAGTGTACCAAATAGTGGGAGTACACCACTGGACATCATTCAAGATTCTCAGGTAGCACACCGCAGAAGCAGACGAGGAAAAGTTCCATGTCAGCGTTTTGATATTGAGGAAGAAGCTCTCATGTGTAGAGTGGATGACGATGAGCCTACTTCCTATTGTTAGGAAACTGTGTTCCCAGAATCCATTGACAGCGCGTATAAGTTGGTACTGCAAAAAAATTACGTGAAAACTACAATAACCCTACAAGGACGGAACTAGGGTTACCTTAAATTGCTAAAACGGATTGCTGTAGTAGACGAATCGAGAACACGGGCTCGATAACAGCTCACGATCTTCTACTGTATTCCTTTGCTGACAGAATATCGAACTGAGTGTGGGCTCCTTCGAAATCCTTTATGTTTCTGCTCTCTCTTTTTACGCTCTCTTTTCTATTCCGAGTTATAATACTCTTGATGGAAAAACGCAAACTGAGGAGAGAGCCAAAGCAGCATATATATAGGCTACGGTAGGGACCATAAGAAGTCAATAAGGAATAGGCTTCCTTATGGAATTAGGAAACCCTAATTCGAACTGAATCAGATTCCTATTTCCATAAATTATAATTCATACCACTAAAGAATTATAATTGCACTCCTACCCTTATCTCAAAAATACATTTCGAGCGCCATGTTATTAAATGCTTATTATCTCCCCATGTTAAGATTATAGATATCCATTAATTAAATATAATTACTGACAATCATATTTAATTAATCTTTTAAAATTCCTTGAGATCCTCTACTTAACTTATCTGATATGTCGGATACAAAATCCACCTGCAGGGTTTGACAAATCAAAACTTATAAGCTTTCTTAAGGGGATATCATCAATCCCAAAATTGGGACATGGATTCCATCATTAATTAATATCCACCACACAATTAATATTGTTACCCAATCCAATGAGATATTGACCCATTTAAGGATCTCACCCTTTTAGGGATCAAAGTGTAAATATCAAATGTACGTGTCCATAAAATAACTTAGGATTTAGAGTATAAGCACTCATAATAATCATGAGGTATTAATTATATTGTAAGTCAGTATAAAGATAATTACCCCAAGTCGGTCCCATTTAATACACAAAGTGTACCAGGATGGTGAGTTGAAACTATACCGTTTTCCGCAGTCAAGACAAACCTACTACAACACCATACTACAGTCCTACCGATGGTGTGTCCAATCCATCTAAGACTGTAAACCAAAATCTTATATTCTACAAGATCCGATGGTCTGATCTTCCCTGTGCAAGCCGAACTCTACACACCAAATCACCTATTATGTAGAGTGAAAGACACACATGCATAATATTAAATAAACAATATAATACAAATATTGCCCACACAGATTCTCATAAAAAATGGATTAACTGATTTTATTAAATGAATAATAAATCAACTACATAAAGCATGGCTTTTAGTATATATCCCTAACACCTATAAGGAAGCACTTTCTTCTGCTGCCAAATCTCAGTGGATGGTTGCTATGCAAGAGGAGATGAGCTCTATGGGCAAGAATAAAGTCTGGGAGTTAGTTGATATTCCGCCTGACCATAAGACCATTGGAAACAAGTGGATTTTCAAAGTCAAGCGTAAGGCAGATGGATCAATTGACAAGTATAAGGCACGCCTAGTGGCGAAATATTATACCCAACGAGAGGGTATAGACCATGGAGACACGTTCTCCCCTGTGGTGAGATTTGCCTCCATACGCCTTATTCTGGCAATCGTCGCACATTTAGACTTAGAACTCTTCTAGATGGATGTCAAAACTGCGTTTCTCAATGGAGAACTAGACGAAGAGATCTATATGGATCAACCCGTTGGTTTTATAACCAAAGGGAATGAGCACAAAGTGTGCCGTCTCAAGCGATCTATTTATGGACTCAAGCAATCGTCGAGGCAGTGGTACTTGAGGTTCCATGATTCAATCACCTCCTTTGGTTTTGAGATGATTGAGGAGGATCACTATGTGTACATCAGACAGTCCAAGAAGAGTATTCTGATTCTATCTTTGTACGTCGACATCCTTTTAGCTGGAAATGACATGAGTGCCATTGTCGCCACTAAAGAGTGGCTATCCTCTCAGCTTGAGATAAAGGACATGTATGAGGCCAACTATGTGTTGGGAGTTAAGATTGTGAGAGATCGGTCAAAGAAACTTCTGTGTTTGTCACAAGAGAGTTACTTAGCGAAGGTTCTTGAGCGTTTTCACATGAATAACTCAAAACCCATCGACACTCCAGTTGATAAGGCATTCCACTTGACTTTAGATCATTGTCCCAAGAATGAAGAGGAAAAGGAACAAATGTCTAACGTGCCATATGCATCTGCGATAGGGAGTATGATGTACGGTATGTTGTGTACTCGTCCAGACATCTGCTATGCGGTGGGTCTAGTTAGTCGTTACCAGAGTAACCCTGGTCCATATCACTGGAGAGCAGTGAAGAGGATCCTGCGATATATTCGCGGGACTATGAACCTTGCCCTTTGTTATCATGGAGGAGACTTGAAACTGAGAGGATATAGTGATGCTGATTGGGCTAGCGATAAAGATGAACGCAAGTCCAATTCTGGCTATGCATTCACACTTGGAGGTGGAGCAATCTCTTAGTATAGCAAAAAGAAGTCATGCATCGCACTATCCATGATGGAGGCTGAGTATGTGGCTTGTTCGGCAGGTGTTCAGGAAGCTGTCTGGTTGAGGAGGTTTTTGCGACGCCTAGGCTCTTTGCCTCATGGGGATGAAGTAGTGCTCATTTACAGCGATAGCACATCATCCTTGGCCTATGCAAAAGACCCACCCCAAATACCATGGGAAGTCAAAGCACATAGATATCCGCCATCACTATATTCGAGATATGGTTGCGCAAGGGGAAGTCGTCTGGAGGCATATCTCCACTGGCAGCATGGTGGCTGATCCATTGACTAAGCTCATTGCCAGAGATGTTTTTCTATCCCACATTAGTAGCATGGGACTTCGTAGGATTTGATATGCATAGACACTTGTTTTAGATTTGAAATTATTATTCTTATTATTATCCAGTTAATAATAAACTTGTTGATTTCCATATATATAATTGTTGTATGAATAGAATGAATGCACATTTTTAATATGTCATCGGGCTTGAATCGACCTGATCACACGGGTAATTCACCTTGGCGCCGAGGTAGCGAACTAGGACATGCGTGTCCATGGCGCTTAGATGGTGAGCAAGATGAGACATTTGTGTTCATGGCGGTTAGATAGCTGCTAGGACATGTGTGTCCATAGCGCTTAGAAAGCGAGCTTGAACACTTATATCTACGTAGTATAAGAACAGCGAGCTAGATATAAACCCCATTATTTCTATATGTCGCCTTAGATGGATCTAAGATGAGACCTTTACATTTGGTCGAACATAGAGATATCCCACGACTCTATGTAGCCTGTTTACAACCGAATGTGAGTTTCAGACGGGTGCTAAGAGGACTATGCTGAAGACTCAGGTTAGACATTTTGTGTAACGTCTAGACTAAGATTCGTATGGCGTTACTTGTTTTTCCAAACACAGAGTGACATGACCATTTTTATGGAAGAACGCCATAGCATACATATCATACTGTATGTGCTTTTGCGATCGTATGTGGAGCAGTGAATGGATTCCTCTTCATTGCTGTGTGAGCCACGTAGCATATCCAAGACATTGGTTATCCTACAAACTGGTTGCCTTCACGACTTGAGACTATGTCATGAAGAGGACGCTTGATGACAGCTGCTTTAGCATGCTATCCTAGAACGAAGAGATAATTCCGTTCTATGGGGCATGTCTGGGCAAGCGGTTAAGTTAGTCAGATTGACATGTGGGCTCAGGGAAGACTATTCAATAACATACCATGTTTTGTGACTCATAAGCAGGCCTGCGACAATCGTATTTTGTTACTGATATGTCATGAGTA
The DNA here is from genome assembly GCA_033977485.1 of Hydrangea macrophylla. Lineage (NCBI taxonomy): Eukaryota > Viridiplantae > Streptophyta > Magnoliopsida > Cornales > Hydrangeaceae > Hydrangea > Hydrangea macrophylla. The sequence continues at coordinate 32,242,897 of CM066989.1, forward strand.
CACTACATTGAGGTGGTGCAGCAATTCTTTTCACCGAGGGATTGAGAATGCTGTGTCCGATGTGGTAGAATCGTCTAAAGCATACACGAGAAGCTTTCGAGTGATGTGTCTTGCTGGTTATGGTGATGATTTGGCATTACACTCCTGTCGCTGTACTTTCTTTTCGTAAGGTCGTACGTTCTATTTCCCTGTATGAAGAGTTGAAAAGTTCGTTGTGCTAAGAGATTGGTTTTTAGTACCAACTCTATGTGGGTGAGTGGGAGATGTAACAAATATTGTGGTCGGGTCATACGGGCACCCACATTATATTGGACTGGGTCTAGAGAGGCCTGGCTTGGACGCCAAATAACGGGCTTTGGAGTCCCAAGCCTTTTAGGTTTTTATGTGCCTATATATATATGCATATATATATATCACATGGAAAACCCAATGAACAATATACTTTCAGCAGCCTCTCTCTCTATACACACACGGTTTCTCTCTCTAGCTAATCACCAAGGAGCTTGGAATTTAGATCGTGGTTTCATCGAAGATTGTTCGAGTAACTCTCTTCGCGACTGATACGGAGCACGGGAAGGTACACGGACGCATCAAACTCGTGATTACAAAGGAGGGGTCGTAACAACACCGTTTCACCAATCTATCGAGTTATTCCCCAAGGTAACGCTCCTATACTCGATCCTTATGCATGTGTGTATGCATTTTACATTGTCAATAAATAGTTTTCTTGGGAAATATGAAATGTAGGAGGCGGGATGCAACCATTCTCAGAGCCTTGGATTTTCAACGGATGGGTTTTTGAGAACCCATACCATGAGAAAGCTGAATCTCATATGGGTGGCTACTCGTATGCACATTGAAGTCTACAAATACCCAGCTTGGTGAATAACTAATGTCCTTCAATACCACAATGTTTATTAAGGTTATATATTTATATATATGTTTATGGGGGGGTTTCAAATTTTGATTTTATTTTTCATATGTTTAAATATGAGACAGGAGTGATGTGGTTGAAATAGAGACATGGTGCCAAGGATATGGAAGGATTGCGACTAGAGACGTGATTGGATTCTTAAGGACTATGCCACAATTTGCCACTGGTGAAGTCATTGGAAGGGCTACAAGGTGCATTTTATTTAGTTAGTTATTATTGTTTTCCTATTTCTTGCACTTAAACTCAAAGAAGAAGATTTTAAGGAACATAAGAATATATTTATTTCTAATACTGGTTTTAGTGCTACGTATAACCCTTCTTATGTTGAACAAGTAGATATAAAGATGAGCAATACTGTTAAAATTTAGGGAGATTACATCCTTTTTACATCCAAAATATGGTTTTTTTTTTTATACATATTATGACCAATTATTTGGTTCATGGATTATTTTGAATAGTTGATCAAGTTGCTAAAAATTAGTAGGTGATGAAAGTGTTTTCATCATATTTTGATCAAAATAAATTTGGTCTGACCAAATTAATATTTGCCCCTAATGACTATACAGAATGAAAATGTGTAAAATGTATAAAACAATCTAGCTTGAAATCATCCCCCGAATTCATGGGCACTGATTTTGAGAATGGGCCCGAGGAGCATGAAGAAAATGAGAGGTCCACTGGCTGGTTAGTTTTTCTTGCTTGGTCAAATGGCATAGTAATAACATGTGGCAAGGAAATGGGTGGATCCAATAACACAGGTTAAAGTGACAAAAAGTTAGTTTCTACACACTTCTTTAAATGTTTGTACCTTGTGCTGCTTGAATTTTTTACACTTTTTTGTGCCCCACTTATACAGCACAAGGTACAAGCATTTAAAGATATGTGTGGAAAAAATGTGTAATTCATTGTGTGAGTCTAGCATTTTTCAAAAGTTAGTGAGAATGTTACTCAAAACGTGGTGGATTGCAAGGAGTGGGGTCACGCGGATGGAAGTCAATTACCAATACATGGGCTGAAGATTTGATTAGCTACATCTATAAATTCAAAAAGCCAAATATGGAATATCTCTCTCGCAACCCATCTCAAAATTAGCACTCTTTAAGCATTTTATTTTATTTTACTTATTCTTCCAACAATTCTTCATGTTCAAGTTCACTTTTCTTTGTTTATTTGTACTTCACTGCCATGTCATGTTCTAGCTCTATTTCGGTAGCTCTCTATTCATTTCTCAAACTCATCACTTGGTTAAATTTTAAAGTCCTTTTCAACAAAAAGGCAAGTGCAACCTTAAGGGAAGGGGCATCCCTACTTCTCAACAATTGCCTGATCACACTCACACTAAACATAGAGATAATTTGGCTACATATTTGGGCCTACCGTACAAGATCCTGACACGCCCCCAAAAAAACTTAATTTTTGCCAAACACATCCATTTTCACCAATGTAACTCTACAAAATGTGGGGATGTAGTTTCCAAGTCCTTTTGTTTATTTGAACCTAACTTTGTTTGTTTTTGTTGTTATGAGAGGACATCCGATTTCTCCTTTTCAATGAGTTCGACTTTTGAAGATCTTCTATAGATTGGTTCTACTGCTATGGAGTAGCTAACCAACCAAAATTTGTAGTCTCCGAAGTGGTTACCAAAACATAGAAAGGTGAATAATTAAGAGCTTATGATATGGGTATTGGGAAAGTCATTAAAGTTGTATGACTGTATTCGTGTCAGATTGCTGCAAGTATTTACTTAGTTATCTTCAGAAGTAAACACAGTTTTTGATTCTTTACCAATAAAACACGTGCTAATAGACAGATTAATCATTTCAAGATTTGGAAGTTTTATTATTGTTATTGTATAGCCATCAATAGTAATTGGAAAATTTGAACCGTTAAGATAAATAGGTTGTGTAGGCTATGGGAAACATAAAGTCAGAGGTCTATTTTTTTTTTAGCAATGCTACACATACAATCTATTTCACAACCTATTTCACAACTGCACATCCTTGCCATTGATTTTTGATAGGCTCCATGAGGATCTCACATGGGTCCTGCACAGGACACACCAAAATCAATGGTCAAGATGTATAAGTTGTGAAATAGGTTGTGAAATAGGTTGTGTGTCTAGCATTTTTATTTTTTTATTTTTTTTTATTTTGGGTAAATTGCAGCACTCTTGTCCCTCCTCACCTCTAGATCTGAAAGTACTAAAAGATGTTGAAGCGTCAAGTTTTCTGAAATTGACGTAAACAATTGTTTGGATGCCTATACGGCTAGGTTCTAGAGTAAATAGGGTAGAGTGAACATATTCAGTGAATAAATTAATTTTTTTTTTGCCTGAAAAAATCCGCGGACTGCTCTACTGACCCGCGGGTTTTTTCAGGCAAAACAAAAATTTGTTCACTTTTAGTATGTTCACTCTACCCTGATCACTCTAGAGCCTGACCGAATGCCTATAAATGGTATATATTTGACATAGTAAGTAATATATTATGATACACTTACATGATAATCGACCCGTAGTTAACTAACAAAAGGCAGAAGCAGTCAACCCATAGTTGCTAATTATAAATTATATTGTCTTATAAGTCTAAAGGGAACCAATAGTGCTATCCAAAAAAAAAAATTAACAGTGGATGAGTTGATGATTTCGATAATTTCTTCGTTTAATATTAACAGACAACCTCGACATATCATATTTTCTTGATTTTTCTGAGTTTATTTGCATATAAATCTTTACCCATTTGTGTTGTTTATTTGCAGCAAGTTAGTGATGATGAACCAAGACACCAGACGGTTTCAGAGACTCAGTGATGATATCCGAGATGAACTTTTGAATTTATTATCCAATAGACCGTAGGTAAGCCCTTCCCTTCTATGCCTGAACTATTAATTCTTTAATTCTCCGTGAAACTGTGTAACTGTTTTAACCTTTGTTCAAGGCTAGAAGAAAGAAACCACGCATTCTCTTCCTTTTGAGTAAGGAATATCCTGCAAGCCGTAGTAAATAGGAGAAAAAATCGAATTTCTTTCTTCATTTTTACAATTACAAAAGAAAAAAAAATGGGAGTAAGTTGTGACTAGTTGAATCGGGGTTTTGAGCATAAAGACTCCACTGACCTGTAAAAAGTGGGGCTAACCCTTGATTGGGGATGCGGTAATACATCTAGGAAATTATTCCATCGAACGTACTCCCCTTTGGATCCAGGAATAGCGACACAGAACAAAATTTTGAATTGAATCATACCAGTCTCTTGCAACATTCACTTTGTGACGGGAGATGAAACCAACTTTGAAGGTTTACTTTGCAAGATCCCTTAAAACCATCATTTTGTAAGTGTGTAGGTGAAAGTGAATCAACTTGTCTATAGTTGTAAACCCTTAGCTATAATAGTAATTTTGGTATATGTATATATTTGTGTGTGTGTGTGTGTGTGTGTGTGTGTGTGTGTGTGTACATATATATATATAGTCCTCCATTTTTGATTGTTTTGTTGTGTCATGTATGTAGATTAACATTTCCAGAGGAGAACAATAAAAGTTTTCGGAAGATATCAAAGCTGGAAGATCCATTTGAGTATTCCAAGCTAGGTTTGGTGGTAAGATCATTTGAATTTCTGAATTATATGCTTTTACACTTTTCTCTCAATTTCTCAGAATGCTTTATAATCTTACAGCCAAGAATAGCTAATCTAGACATGAACGTAAACAATGTCACTTACATTGGTTGGGTTCTGGAGGTAGGTACTAGTGTCATTTCCTCTTATTTTGCTTTTGTTTCTTATTGAAATCGGACTTATATATGTACCGACATAGATACACACTATGTACATGACATATATGATCTTACTAGAAATGTGTTTTAAGGCTCTATAAGACATCAACATCCATCACCTCACCATTGACGTAAAAACATCGAATCAGGAATGATAATTTGGTGGTTCTCATGACATTAGAAGATTGTCTAGGCCCCAAAAGTTTTCATCATTTTGTTGCCAAGTATCTCATGCTATGGTTATTTCACAGAGATTAATAATAACTTATTAACTTGTTTATGCGATGAACGATGTGTTTCCATTAAACGGATAGCTTTGTTGGTCTGAGCCGGTTCCTCATTCCAGGACTAGCAATTTCGCATCTTCTTTTCTTTACCGAAATGATGGACTTGTATACGTTGCGTGAATTTGAACTAGTTTTGATGGGTGTTTTCTCAATCTTCTGATTATTGGCTGACCTTTTTAAGGAAAGAAGAGCGCCCTTGAATGTTTCTAATCTCATGATGTTTAATCCAAAAAGAATGTTTTCAAGAAAGAAGAAACTTGAAAAACGAAGCAAAAATTACAGTTAAACCTCTCTATATTCCAGGCATGGAACATATTGACAGCATGGGTTGAGAAAGGGAACAGGGGGGGGCTGAGCCCTCTTGAGATTTTGAGAATTAAAATTTTATCCTAAATTTTTTTAATATTTTACATTTGGCCCCCCTCAACTTATGTTTAAGTCTCTCACAAAAGGGTCCAAGACCCAATTTAGTACCATCAACTATATGTATATTGATATACAGGTATATACAACTCAAAGGAAAGGCGCCTAAAATTGTGAAAATTACACTTGTAGTGTAAGAATTTTATGCGTTTTAGAAATAGGCCCCCCATAGAATTTTGAAACATACTATACAATATTTGTGTGTCTCCAAATAGACTCATATTATAAGCATATCCCAAAAAAATCGCAATTATATTCTAGTAAAATCTAAAAAAAATCGCCAATTATGTATAAAATAGACCCCAAAAAAATTGTCTCGGGAGCGCTGCCTCGAACTCCCGTATAGCTTAGCCCCCTGACCAAAGTTTTGGCCTCCGCCCCCTGATTGACAACAAAGCAGACCCCTGGAACTGCTTTAAATCGAAAACTCGATGGCACCTGAAATTTTTGAAATTGTTTGTCCAAATCATATATCATGCATACATGAGGTGATGTCTTAGTTTGAAGTTCATACAAACGTCTTCTCAACTATAGATAGTGAAAGATCACATAGATAGTGAAAGATCACATTTTTTTCGTCGATGTTACAAATCCCAAAAGATTTTGTTGCCTACATAGTTTCATCTGAACTTGAATCTTATTGGCTTTTTTTTCTTTTTTTTTTTTTTCTCTCTTACATTGAGTCAATCATTTTTACGTAACAGTTTGGTACATTTTTGATTTGACAGAGCGTGCCACAAGAAATCACAGACACGCATGAACTCCAAACTATCACATTGGAGTACAGGCATCCCTGGCAAGTCCAGAACCAATCGAGGATAACACGGATTTAGATCTTCAAGGCACGAATGGATCGGATCTCCCAGTAACAAAAACCGAACTACATGGCTATCGGTTCTTGCATTTATTGAGATTTTCTAGCAACGGACAAGAAAGCAACAGAGGCCGAATTGAGTGGAGAAAGAAACCAGCAAGATAAATGATTCCCATTTCATTAACAATTATCTTTTCTTGCAAGTCATAAGGATTGTTAGTTTCTTCCTATTTCTTTTTTGATTTTGCTTCTCTAGCTCATCGACAATATTCGAATAAAGAAAGAGAAGAAAGAATAAAATAATTGTAATCAATATTTATAGTTTCATTAACAAAGAATAAAACCATATAATTGATTGTTATCTTCATTTATTGTATTTCTTGATAGTGATGGAAATTTCAAACATAAGAGAAATACAAGAAGTGTAATCTATTGTAAGGATGCTTCAATGCTTTGATTTCCTGGTATAATCTCTTTATTTTGATTCTATTGTATCTACGCATTCTTTTATTCAGGTTGCTAACTCAACGGTAGAGTACTCGGCTTTTAAGTGCGACTAGAATCTTTTACATATTTGGATGAAGCGAGGGATTCGTCCATACCATCAGTAAAGTTTGGAAGACGACGACTGATCCTGAAAGGGAATGGATGGAAAAAACAGCATGTCGTATCAATGGAAAAAGCAAATAAAGCATTTACAAGCTTCCGTATCATCAACTGTCCTTACTCTTACGTGGTATTTTTTTTTTTTTTTTGTGTTTTTTTATTAGATAAAAAAACATGAATAAACAAATGTAAAAAAAAGGTTCATGTATTAGATAGGTTCATGTATTAGTCTTAAAGTAGTCTCGGAAAAATAATGATATTAAATGTAATGGATAAATAAACTTAAATAGATACATTATGTTTGGGATCCTATAAATACCTGTGTAATCCTACTATTTGAATAATTCAAGTAATGAATTGAAATAGAAGTATCAATGTGTAAATCTCATTCTCCTTAGAATGTGTTTTATATTAGTTTTCCATTTTCAAATATCCTATTTGTCCATGTGTATCTATTTCATATTTATGTACTATATATTATTTTATTTAGACACTCTTCAGATAATATGACAATTGGATTTTATTTTACTTTTTTTTTTTTTTTTCAAATATGATTGAATTTTATTCAGTAGACTATAAGTTGTGATAAATTTTTATAGGATGTTCTCTGTACGTGCATTTCTTTCCTTTCAATCTCTAAGCTCCAATTTGAAAATGTTTTTACTGTGATTTATACAAATTTGTATAATATTGTTAATTGGAAAATTAAAATTGTTGGATAAAATTTATACTATTAAATTTGTTATGCATTTCTTTTTTTTTTTTTTTTTGACAAATTCTTGTACATATGCACGGGTGTTCAACTACTTATAATTTTATAGCTACATCTATGAGGCATTTGTTTGAACTGAATCTACTGATGTCTGAAGGTTCTAATCGGTTTTGTTTTAAGCTTGATTTCTGTAATTTTTGTGTTGTAAAAAATAATAAAATTATTATTAATCATGAGATTAGCTGAACTGGTTTTATGATCCTGTGATATACCCCATCAGATCAAAAATCAGTATGATAGATGACGTGATCATCCAGTTATTGAAGAAGACTTCAGGATTTCTTTGTAAATTACCTTAAAACGGATACGAAATAATCATTAAGAGTAACTCTTTGGGCACAAACTAATTACACAAAAATAATGCACATAAAGAATAATGTGTCCATCTCTCTCCTCATTAGATCTCACAATGTCAATAAAACCCGCAATTTCAGTAGATCCTATCAGGAGAGTTAAAGACAAACTCTTCATGTATAATTCTTTTGTGCCCAAAGAGTTACTCAATGATTAATCATAGTCATGTTTGACAAAAAAAATGCATAAATCATACTTGGACTAGAGTTTTACGGCCTATTTGGTACAACTTTTGCTTCTCTGATGAGAGTTAAAGACAAACTCTTCATGTATAATTCTTTTGTGCTCAAAGAGTTACTCAATGATTAATCATAGTCCTGTTTGACAAAAAAAGTGCATAAATCATACTTGGACTAGAGTTTTACGGCCTATTTGGTACAACTTTTGCTTCTCTGATTCAATTGTTATGAAATTTTTTGACCAAAACCTCTCCAAGATTAGCTTTTTCACCAATCACAAATTTCTAAAACTGACTTCATTTTTTTTTTTAAATCACAAAATCTGGTTTAATTTTTAAAGTTTCGTAATCACTTGCAGACCCCAAAAAATTGTTACCAAACACCCTCTTAAAAAATCTGCAGTTCCCCCTCATATCAAGAATCATCATTAAAACTTCAATGTGGGTTGAACACCAAACCACTTGTTACAGTCAACCACAATTCACGAACCAACCGATCGCTTCTTAAAACAATCGATATTAGAGTATTCAATTCTCAACCAGGCTGAAATTTGACAACAATTTAATAATGTTAAATAGGGAAATTCAATCAAAACGAAAGTCATTATCTAATCCCCAACCTGCCCTCCGTGACAGACTCCCCGTCCGAATGCCTATCGGAGTAGAACAGGGAACAAACCCCAGACTCGTGCACTGACCTCACAACACTCATGAGGTAAATCAAGGAGGTGAGTGGACGGTAGAATTCAAACTCATGCCAAGCTTTAAATACGGCTCATCCAACAACTTGAGATCGTCCTTCCAACCCACTCACACAACCCCTGGGGGTTTCGAACCCTTGACCTCCACTTTGGGAAATTAAGAGGCCAAGAGTTGTAGCCAACTCGGCTAGCCGAGCTGGTTAAAGAGTCATTTTCATTAAAAAGCCTAAATTGAAAGAAACTACCATTTTTGTTAACTAATCCAAATAGGTTAATCTTCTTTAAGGTGTGTACACATAAGAAAGTAATAAGCTATTACACCAGACAGACCTCATAAGCTGTGTCTTCCATTGATTGCTTCCAAATCAACACCCAATCTTTGTCAAAATAACCACATACAGTTTCTGACCCGAAACAATGATTTTGTTATCCCATGGATCAAATCAAGACTTCCAAGATACCACCAAAAATGTGTTAATTCTCCTTGAAATGAGCGAACCGATCCATTCAAATACTTCGGTTGGGCCCATAATAGGTCAAGCCCTGTTAAAAAAAGGACATTTCATTACCAATAAGAAAGTAAAAACTAAGTGAATGATTATTTTATTTTATTTGCTTAACGAAATAAATAAATATATAAAATGAATTAAGTTTAAAAGAAGAATCACTCATTGTGATACACAGTAGCTCCGGAGAAACAGGTTGAAAACTATATGCAACATATCGCAAGTTCATAAGATCTTATGTATGGAAAGAAGGTTTTTCTTTTCTTTTCTTTTTTGATTTGATTAGAAGGGGAAGGGGTGGAGGTCGAACACTCAACCTAGCCAATGGAGGGGACCTAAGATCAACTCGGTGGGCAAACGAACTATACTCACTTTATGTATGGAATGAAGTTTTCATGTATGAAAGAACATTCAGATGTCTCAAAATAAGTTGATACTAATACGGTCTACTTTCATATATATATATATATACATATATATTTTTAAACAAAAAAAAAAGTAAGGAGGAGTTCCTTTTGGTATTTGGGTAAACCAAAAAAAAAAATCATATAAAAAACATGCTTGAATTCACAATATACTCCTGAACCCCAATGCACATATGTCATGAAAAAGGGAAAGAGCAAAACTAGATAATCACATGACAAGCACATACCATGCATTCAACTGGTTGCAGGAAGATAGATCCTAATGGTATCTTTCATGGTGACTTTTCTCCTACAGGTAGGACATTTGCTCTGAGCAGCTATTGCAGTTTTAATGCAAGCTTTACAAAATATGTGACCACACTTTGTTGACATTTCCTCAACTAACGGTCCCATGCAAACCGGACAGTTGAAGATGGGCTCCTTTGGAGGGGGCGGTGGTGGGGGCAATGCCACGATCTGTACAGTATCTCTCTGCCATGAATATAAACAATAAATCTTACTGATCACAAAGAAATAGCACAAATGAGCATGTACAAATAGGGGAAACAAGCCATTATGGAATACCTTTCCCTTTCTCTTTTTCTTTGATCCAATATATTTCATGCAGTTAATTGCAAAATTCAGGACTCTCATTGTACAGCATTAATTCAATATAGTACAACAAGGAAACCCTTGAATCATATATTGATAAGCTGAAGACAACAGTGCAAGCTATACAATCACCACAAGCATCAATCACAATCAAAGTTTCCTATTTTCATGTAATGGGCACCTTCCGTGGGTACTTTGGGTTCACCTTGACCACTTATTACTACATGGCATCTATGGGAACCAACACTCTAATGTCACTACACAGACATTATGTCTAAGTTCAAATCATCGCAAAAACCAACCCAAACACCAACCCAAACCCTGTTGAATCCCATTGATATAGTTTTCAAGTTCCAAGTTAATCGTGCTGTGCATGTGTTATGATACATAATTAGGTGTCAACCAGGTTTGACCCCAACATCTTATCTTAGGAAATAAGGACACGTTTGATGCATCGAAGTGCCATTCTTCTTCTACACCCAGGAAAAACAAGTCCACACAAGTGAAAATGGAAAGTATATCTAGCATCGTAGACCCGATAGAAATGTTTTAACTGTGGTGAAATCTATACGAACCAAAGAGGCAAAGATAAGAGTGGAAGTCGTAGTTTAAAGTAACAGGTTATGCTTATTGACATCCCTAAAAGGTATCAGTTGTGCCTGACACATCCGATTTCCATAAATTTCACAAGCCACCTTAAACACCATAAAACTAGCACTTCAAAAATAGTAATATCCCTCAACTTAACTCAGACATCGCATACAAGTATACATCAATGAACGAAGGCTACATGGGTAGTTGGCAACAGCTAGCTAAAAAAAGGAAAAATAATAGACAATATGAAGATGTTAACAAATCAACCCACTAGCACATAAAACCAAAGGTGAAAAGTCAGAAAATCGTATAAAACATGTAATAATTACCATGGATTGGTTATTGCCTTCCAAGTTTATATACAGGTCACAATTAATAATTGGTTGGACTGACAAAACTCTTCTGCGCTTGTTGAGACCACTGGAAGAGAACCTAGATAGCCGTTCCTCTGCAATTATGAGACATGCAGTAGAGAGAGAGTCAGTAAAAATATAAGCCAGCCACATGAGGACAACACACACAGTAAGCTAAGTAAATACCATTCAGTGTACCAATACACTTTGTTATAGAAGCCATGAAAGAGACAACAGGAAGATAAACAATCTATTAACAGGCTCTACTTCAGTATCAAAGCTATACAAAAAAACCAAAGTCCTAGATATAATGTTGTGCTATCCAGCCAGCAGGTAGCAGGAATGGCCTGGTCTGAAAGATAATCGTCTTGACCAAAGAACCAGAAGAAAAGAGTTTGCTAAGAGATTTTGTGAGAGATTTAGAAATTCTTAGATTAAATTACTCATTAACTATTTACAGCAAAATGATATAAACTTTTTATCCCATCCAAGGCAATAGGAGCAGTAAGGCACCACCAAAATCAGAATGCTGAAAATAGAAGCGGATGATGGAAAAAAAATGCCTATGTCATCTTCACAGGTTATATGGTTAGGAGTGTATATAAGACATTTATAGACTCCACCAATATATGGCAAAAATATATGACTCGGCTCTGCATTTTTCGTTCAACAGAGAATCACAAAGGTGACTCTTTGAGTAGTTACTACCCATTATCAAAGAGGTCATCAACCCAAAGAATGAGATATTTAGGCTTGGAGCTAAATGGTGAAGTCGGATTTTTAAACTTATCAGTCTAAGATATGCACGGACCACCAACATCATACCAGAAATAAGTCTAGGCACAAATTGAAAACTGCTTCAAAAGAATCTCCAGAAATAATGAAAAGTGCTAACATTATGCACGGAGTATAACAGCAAAAGAGCCTGTGTAAGGTGCAAGATTGAAACTGCCTCAAAAGAATCTCCAGACGGCAGACACAATGCAACATAATTACCAAATACAAATAGAGTATAACTGCTTGTACAACGGCAGAAGACAATATATAACAAAATAGGAAGAGAATTTTGCAATAAAAGGGTCAAAATTAGATTGCTCAAAGCCTTAAAACTTGAAACAAGAATGAATCTGCAGTATGAGATATTAAACACCGAAACTTACAGAAGAAACCCCAAAAGCCACATAATAGAAACAACCATGAATAAACAGAAACAGATAGGAAGACATACACTACCTGAATCTACGTCAACAACAACTGTTCTTCCATTATTCCTGCGGGAGTTGTTTTTAGCCTGCCAGCAGATAGACTTGTTACTTATCTCCCATTTTACTATACAAATATTTTTACCTAAAACAATTCCAAAAAAGCCGTGTCGCGTCCACTTTGTCAGCATTGAATCTGATGTGAAAAAAATAAGACGTGTTTTTCCGCAAGCCCAACAGACACGGACACGGCACACAAATTGAGGTGTGTGCACTATATAGGTTGTCATACAAGTTCGACACAAACCAAAATAATGCTAGAAAATAAAATGCATACTTCTGCAAAAGCCCTGGGAGATGAAAGCATAACATCATCATCATCAACTGCCTCAACATCAACAGGTGGAACAGAAACTCCTTGTGGACCAGCTTGTCCATCCTCAGAAACAGTATTAGCAGAAGTCCCCTCCTGATTCTGGATCTCATTGGGTGGTGCATTGAGATCTACATCTAGCAACATCGTTCTCCGCCGAGAATTTTTCGCATACCCTCTTAGAGGAATTCCCCTCGGCCCCCTGGTGCTCATTCTAAAATTATGCACTTCTTCGTAAAGGTATGACACCCTTAACAACCCTAATCATGTAAACAAGAACACACTCATAAGCTAGAAGTACAAGATGCCATATTTGCTAGCAATACACATAATATTCCTTGATTCATCATGTTTCAAATCCAAGACTGTAGAAAAAAATCACATGTATTCAAGTGACATAATTTAGCAATAAATGGAGAAATCTCCTTCGAGGTCTTCAATTTCAAGAACCTCAATGACACGAAATACGGAAAATTATTAACACAGAATCAGCAATTTATCATTGACACGAGAAAATATTTACTCCAAACTTCCAGAGTACTCCCTGTGTCCCATATGAGGAGTCTCTTTTGAGAATTCCAACTTTTTAAGGAACCTTGTGGTGAAATGTTCTAACTTTCCATTATTGTCCTTTTTGAAGTTCAAAATTCTAGTGTCCAATCAAAGAAAGGTGGAAGAGTTTTATATAATAAAGGGTAAGCTTGGAAAATGTGTAGTTAAAGTACAATTGACTATTCAAAGAAGAATCTTAAAATGTACATCCAAAAATGGAATAAAGAACTCTTAACTTATGGCCGGAGGGAGTAGTAGTTATGCCAAGATCGGCCAATAATCAGAGTCGAACAGATGATACTAATTCTCCATAGAACTAAATCTAAGCCTAACTGTATGAAAGACCAATGAGATATTCATTTTCAAATCTTAGCAGTAGGAAATCTTTTTAAAAAATACAAGCAGTTTAAGTTGTTTAACCAATCAGAAGAATAAGATTAGAATGTAGATAAGGAATTTTCACCATCTAAACTCCTCGAAGACCGTATAGCAACATTAAACATATGCATAATCAAACTTCATACTTATAAACCTTTTTTTTTTTGCAATAGTTCAGTTCAAAACATTGACCTGACATTATGTGGCATTAAATCAAAAGACATTAGACTGCAGAAAAAAATTCTATAATAGTCAGAAGGGCTACAACTAGAATTCGAACTCTCAACATCTGATCTTGCCAAAAAAAAAAGTAGTCAAAGTTTTAGCATTCAATTTTCAAACTTACCTAACCTTGCCAAATAGAGATTTGAGGTATAACAATCATCATGTCTTAGAATGATAAACCCACTTTGGGGGGATTTACAGTTTCCAAACCAGCCCAGTACAATCACAACATAAAATTTGAAGATCACCAGTTCACCAGTTCACCAGTTCAAATTAGAGATCAATTTAACCAATTTTTAAAGGAAGATTGGACTTCTATTATAACCTGATTACAAAATCCAAACAGAATTCAATACTTTCCAAATTCCCTATCCTTTACCAACCTTAGAAGATCCACTTCTGAATTCTGCAAGTTTTTCCTAATTCCACAGAATTTGCCCAAATTTGAGCATGTTTGGGGCAGCGTATGCTTTGCGATTGCGATAGATTTGCAATAGCTTTTGTTCAAATAGATTATGGTCATAATAGATTAAAATAGTTATACTGTTGGTTACCTGGATGAAGAAGTGATTTTAATATCCTAAATACAATTGTGCCCTTCTACTGTAAATGTGATATTATTAAAGTACTATTGCACACATAATTAGTTTTAGTTTAATTAATAGTACACATTAGTAGTTGTTAAGAAATTAATTAGTTATATAGTGTACAAATTGGTTTAATAACGGTTCTAAACAAAATTTTTATTTATTTAATCGGTTATACATGTTATATCAGCACATATAAGCGGCAGTGTTTGTCTTTTAGAGGACAATATCGGTATAACAAAAATGAAAGTAAGGGGGATGTCAGAGTACATCTGAAATTACACATTTCTCAAATTTCAGGGTTCACTCTCTTGTCCTTCCATAGTGAGGACACGCGTGTTGTTTAAGAAAAAGAGGGGCACACCTGTAATTCACTCAGCTCGTTGACCAGATTATTGACCACGATTGGGCTAAGCTGCTCAACCCAAGCTTCGCCAAATCGTGAGTCCAACGCGCCCCAGCCCGCGTTTTGAAGTCCACATTTGCTGCCAAACAGCCCACGTTGGCAATTGGGCTTCAAAATCAGTTTAAACACATATCAAACGCCTAGCCAAACGGCCTCTTTATATAGAGTTCTGCCAGAAACATATATACCTGTCGATTCCCCCTAACCAAAACATGAATTTTATGAATTCGGCCAAATATCCCGTCTTTGGGTAAATATTTTTCAGTCAAACCTTATGCTATACAGCTATTCCAATTAACACAAGCAGCCCGATTCAAAAATCTTCTTATACCTCACCAATTTATTCTACGATGATGAATTGAAATCAACTTTCCCCCTCGATTTCACCACATTCGAAAGGACCCCCACTCATTAAGGTTCTTCCACCCAATGTAAGTATGTCAAGGATTGGGTAAATACGTCGTCACTTCACACAATAATTGTGATCAAGAAAATACCAATTCAAATCGAACGGATTCGAAATGATGTTACTGCATGGATCAGGATTATAAATTTTCCTTTTTTTCATAAAACTCTAGTCGTAGTCCCCATATTTGAAGGGAGAAAGTAACTCATGCCATCCTAAGATGTCGCTAAATGGAATGATCAGATTTCAGTACTAAAAAAATCAAAACTTTACTCAATTTTTCTGTAAATTTGCACACTAAAAGTACCCCTAAAAAAAAATGGCATGAAATTTGATCTAAAAAGCAAAAAATTAGATAATCCAACTACTAAATCAAATTAAACTACACTCATATCTCCGATGAATGAACAATGCAAATCAAAAAACACAAACTCAAGAGACTTTATCGAACAAATTAAAATAGCCAACGAGACATCATAAAAGTGATGAAAATGAACAAAACCCTAACCAAAACTACTGGAAATGAAAATTTCATAGAAGATAGATAAAGAGATTTAGACCGACGATCGTACCTGTTTTTCCGATGTTATGGAATCGAAATCAAAGCGAAGACTACAAAGATTTACTGTTTCAGTCTTCTGAAAAAGGGAAATTTAGAGAGAGAGAGAGAGAGAGAGAGAGGGGGGCTTGAGAGGCTTAGAGAGAGCGAGAGAGAGATTATATATATATAGTTTTAGAGAGAGAAAGATGTAGAGAGAGAGAGAGAGAGGAGATTTGTGCTTTTTGATGCGGTTTGGGTCGGTGGGGCGGAAAAAATGTAGTACACGTCTTTCAAGTGTGTGTGACAGTGTGGATGGGTACACACGTCTGACGGTTGAATTTTGCCGCTGTTTACGCACTTGCCTACGCGCGCAAAAGCTTTTGAAATTCAGTAATGCAAATAGCTCTAAAAAATACTAGTAGAAAAATAAAATAAAAATTAGTAAATAATTTACAATCCCAGTAATGTTGTGCCTCCTAAATTTTAAATTCTAATGCACTTTTTCAATATTTGTGGCAGTAGGTAAGCTCCATTGGATTTTGAAGGATGTTGAAATAATTTTATTAATGAGTAATGGAACAGATATAACACATTACACAACATAAAACACAATAGATTTTTAAATGTCTGTACTATATACTATATAAGTGGTGCCTAAAAAAGTGTGAAAAATTCAAACAGCACAGGGTACAAGACATTTAAAGCTCTGTTGTGCTTTGTATTGTACAATGTGGTGTCTGTAGTATTACTCTTTATTACTAACATGAAAGGGGACCACTGCCTTGTGTATTTCAGAAGTATAGTGTTATTTTTTTTTCAATAATGTTAGAGGTGCACTCTTACAGACCCAAAAATATTTACATCTTAAGGTGGATCAATGAGAAGAAATTGACAATGGATCCCACAGTCTTTTATCTCTCTTCTCATTAGTCCACCTCAAAGCAAAAATATTTTTTTAATGTATAAGAAGTGTGCCCCAAACATTACTCTATTTTTTGTACTCCCTCACACTGTTAACCCGATTCCGGCATATTCCGTTTGAAAGAGGGGTAGAATGTGACCATGTTAATTGCCCCTGACATGCCATATGATCATATTTTGTTAGAAATTTTAACAAAGTGTGACAGAGGGTTGAGATTTCAATAAATTAAATAGTTCAGAGTGCACTTTATGCTGCCACAATTAGCACTTTAGGGATTAAATTGTAAATCAATGTATAGATAATTTGAGGGACAAAACTTTTACCCTTTCTTAAATTTATTACAATTAGTGTGCTGCAGAGTTTTCATCTAGAATAATGTTCAGCTTTTTATTTTAAATTTAATCTTTAATTGATATGATAGTGGAGACCATGCACATTAACTATAGAGACCACTTGAATATTTTTGTTAGATGTATGAACAATTCTAACAAGGGTAATTAAGTAATCAAAAATACAATTGTAGTTTATAAATAATATTTTTTAATGACTTGGTTATTTTCATCCAAGGAACTTCAACAATAGTTTTAAAATGATTATCTATTTGAATATGGAAAGCATGTAGGAATCAAAATTGAGATTCAAATTTGGATAACATAGCAAAGAAGCTATACGGGAGTTGTCCTCCAAAAAAAAATTTTGGGGTCTATTTATACATATTTGATAATGAGATATGGTATCGAATTGAGTCTATTTGAGAACAGTATTATCTTTTGGAGTTATATTTATACATTTGGGATCTATTTATCAACAATATTTATGGTGTCGAATTGGGTCTTTTTCACATTTTGTTATTATACATGTTGATGAGGTCAGGTTTGAACTGACTGGGTGTTAGTGATGAACTGCGTTGCACCCGGTGGCTTCTCAAAGCTTTTTCCTGCACCAAAGAAGAAAGATCTAATTAAGGGGATTACGTCCCTTGAGTCTCCTCCGATGACTAAGTTAGTCTTAGATGGAGTTTGGGTATGATGGAATATCAAAAGGGAGATTGTGTGTACCTTTTCCAAGCTCTGTGTATGTATATATAGCGACAAGCCATAACTGAAAGCGCCTACTTCGGCTTAGGCTTAGTTTGGCCCCACATGTGGCTTTTTAAAAGGAGCTTATGAAATTTACTATTAAGTTGTTTGATAATTTTGTACAAGTGACACACTACTCTTCAAAAATATATCATGAAACCAAAAAGCCACCTTGAGCTTTTAAAAGCTCCATTCTAGAGCTTTTAAAAGCTCCCCCCAAAAAAGTCCTAAGTTCAATTTTTACAAAGCACATAAACTAGTTACCAAATGAATTAACATGAAACTGTGCTTTAAAAAAGGAGAAGCACCAAAAGGGGGCCAAAATAAGCCTTAGTTGTCCATTCCCCAAGTGTAGGCTGGGAATTAGCTTATTCCCGTTGGGGATGGTCGTCCATCAAAGGCCATGTGTTCCTTGCCCCCAGTTATCGGGATATTATCTCCCCATTATCAGGAGTAAAGGCGAGTGTTCGGTTTGGGTTTATCGGTTGGGTGTACTCAGTCTTGGGCCGATATTTAAAACAGGGATTGTATTCAGTATATTCACAGCACGTCTCATCTGCCACGTCTCACGCTTTGGAGGAGTGCTGAAACGATGCCGTATTGCATGTCACCTTTTTATTTCGTTCTGTAGTGCCCAACAAATTATAGAGAACTTCCTAAGATCCTAGCTTTTAAGTAATCTAACATAATTGCACTCTGAAAAAGTTATCTTTAGAATCTGTTATAAAAAATAAACCCAAAAGGTCTGTTAAAACTTCTTTTTTGAGAGAAAATTCTGCCAAAAAAAAAAAACGTAATCTATCTAAGGGATAATTACATTTTTAAAATAAAATAATAATAAAAAAAGAGCATGTTAAACTTTTGCTTCTAAATATTGTAGAGACCTTTTTAGTTGATAATCTAATGTAATTATTTAAAGAGAGAGAGAGAGAGAGAGAGAGAGAGAGAGAGAGAGAGAGAGAGAGAGAGAGAGAGAAATGCAAAAGGGGGTTTTGTTAGTCTTTTCTGTTTTTATCATATTTTTTTTTCCTTCGTTGAAATCATGAATCAAATGGAATGCCAAGTTCGAGTTAGTTCGTGATGGCGCCTAGAATTGGTAAGAGAGGATTCAGAGAGAGACAGAGAGACACCAAGGAGTTGTATGTGGTTCGGCCCCGTTAATGAGGTGACCTACATCCACGTGTGCGTCTAGGCGCTATACTAGCAGATCACCGGCGGCCTGGTGAGCCAACAATGGTGGGCGGCCCTACCAGTAATACCGTTCGGGTATATGCGTTTCAGTGTATGCTCTAGTTGTGAGGTTTCTCAAGATCGTCCCCTTTCGAAGGGTATGGGTGGGCTCTTTTATAGATGCAAGAGTCCACCTCTACATGGAAATTTAGATTCATTAGGAAACCTATATCAATCACAATTTGATGTGCATAAGTTAAGGGAAGATCCTTATCAGATTAGGAATCTATCGAATTTTATTCCTAATAGGACTCTGGCCGCGCAAGGAAACTGCTGGAATTGAGCCGCGCGTCCGGGAGAGCCGCCGAAGGTCACGCCCGGGCAGTGCGGGCACCCCGAGCGGTGACGCTGGCAAGCCCTGGGTGTGGACCCCAGGGTTCTGCTTGGTCTTCGATGCCGACGTGGCCATTGGGCCCATGCTGGATAATTCTGAGCATATCAGCTGCCCCCCATTTCCAGAGCTAATTGGATGCCATATCTGATGAGGTTTGGAAATCAGAGCTGTTCACGAGAAACCGCTCGGGAAGAAGCCGAGGCCTTCCCCGAGGTAAGGCTGACCCGGGTTTGTCTTTCCGGGAAAGGACCGAGCGAGAGCCTGGAGGGTCCGGTATTGCCCAGGGCCACGTGTCAGCTGCTTGCAGACCTAGTTGGGATGCGACGGCGCCATTGTGGAGGTAACCGAACCGTTCGCGTTGGGACTAATCCGTCACATCGTGCATTTAATGCATGCGCCTTTTGAGGCGGCGTATGGTATGCCCGATGTGACAGCCGTCAGTCGCCAAGAGCGGGAAAACGCCCTGACCGTCCGATCTGATTCAATCTGAGCCGTCCTTTGTCTTTATAAAAGGAGCGTCAGTTCATTCTACATATTCACCACTGTTTGAAGATCAATAATCACCGAGCGGGTTTTCAGAGCAAGGCACTCCCGACCCCTTTTCCTCTGCCCATACTACTTCAATCTTCTTCCCAATGGCTTCCAGCATCGACCTGTCGTCTGACGAAGGGCTCAGAGCCTTCCGAGAGGACTGCCAAATTCCGGACGACGTAGTAGTTCGTCCACACAGTGAGGGAGAGGAAGTGGCCTTCCCTTTCGTCCTTATTAGCAGCTATCTGCTGCTAATTGTGGGACTGCGCTTTCCTCTTCCAGTCTCCTTTTGTGACCTGCTCATGGGGCTGCACATTCCGCTCCACAGATGCCGCCCGAATGTCGCCCGCCTCCTCTGGGGGATTTCGGTACTGAACGAGCGACTGAGGTTGTTCCTCCAGTCCGCCGACGTCGCAAGGTGCTACATAATGGGGATCGACAACGGAGGCCCTTACTTCCGCCCCAGGACTGAGGGAAAGGACCTTGTCCGAGGCCTGGACTTTGCAAATAAGAACTGGCAGCAATACCCCTGGGTTATGGTTGCTGGTAACTGGCTGGAAGATGGCGTTCTCTGCCCCCCCGAGACTTTTGATCCTGACCTCTGCAGGCGAACGTTTGCCGCCTCCCGTGGCATTGCCCCCACCGCTGATGAAACGGAGGCGATTGACCGAGCTATCGAGGCCGGGCTTTCGTTTTCTGATTTGGTTGGGGGACCAGTAGACGATGCGGGCGCTGGACCCTCCTCCGCCGCGGTGGCTTCGGGGTCACGCCGCTATACTCGATCCATGGCCTCTGGTTCACGGGCCACGGGCATGGCCGGGCCGTCCAAGGGGCCGGTCACCTTGTCCACCAGCAGTGATTCAGTCTCATCTTCATCTGAGGATGCGTGCCCGCCACCTGCCCCGCCCGGGAAAGGGAAGGAAAAAGCTGTTGGTGAAGTCTCTGGACCTTCGCCGAAAAGGAGCAAGCTTGACACCCCGAGCGGTCTCCGTGTGCCGACCTGGACGGACCTCTCTCTTGCTAACATGGAGGGCCGTCTGCAGGAAGTGGAAAAGCAGACCGCTCACCTGGAGACGAGCTTTGTCATGCGGGAGGTGGATGTCCACGCCCTAGAGTTGACCGTCCAAGGGCTGGTGGAGAGGATGGCTGCCCTGGAGGAGGAGATCAAGGCCTTGAAGGATAAGGGCACTTGAAGTCTGCCGTCCTTCTCTCTTTTTTTTTTTTTTTTTTTGGGGGAGGCTACTACAACTGCCCCCCGAACTTGTACAGTTTTTTTTTTTTAATCAATGAACAAGGTCCTTGAGGCCATCCCTTTCGCGTTAATTGTACTTTGTTGTGGCTATTAATACTCGAACTGTTGTTGACCTATCGGTATTTCCGATTTCTATTTTGACAGTGGTTTATTCGGTTGGAGTTCCAAAATTCCAACCAGCGTCCAATAGACCTCGTGGACTTGCTGTGTGGTTACGCCGAGATTCTCGTGCACGTACCACCTGCCCCCCAATTTCAAAGCTGATTGGACGCTCCGTCTGATGAGGGTTGAAAACTGAAATTTTCCCTGGGAACCGTTCGGTAGTAGACCGGGATTTTGTCCTTCGTCGGTCGGGGCATTCCCCGAGCGGGCGATCCGTTGGTTCGGGAGTCGCTGCTGCCATGTGTCCGCTGGTCGTTGACCTGGTTAGGTTCGAACTACGCCAGCGCGGACGCAACCAAGCCACTTGCGCGCCAACCGAACAGTCATGTCAGGCCTTTAATGCGCACGCCTTTCTAGGCAACGTTTCATGCGCCCGAGGAGACAACTGTCAGCAACTTCGGGCGGGGGATCACACGGACCGTTGGATACGTTTTGATCTGGGCCGTTCCCGGTTTCTATAAAATGAATGCTTGTCCGCTTCTCTGGCCCTTTACTGCAGAGAGATCGCCGAACGTCCTGAGAGCAGAAGCTAGTCCGAGCAAGATTCTCGAGTTCTCTTTTCTGCGCAAGCTTTGTAAGTCCTCTTCCTTCCGAGCTTTCGTCTGTTGCTCCCTTTTTCCCTTTCCCCATCTTCTCTTCTTTTCGTAGTAAAACTGGAGAGAGTGAGTCCGGTAGGGTTCGAGCGGGAGTGGGATTTTTTCTTCCTTAGATTCTGCTCGTTTCTCCGGTCGGGTGGAGACTCAGGCCAGTTGAGCCGGACCGGTGTCTCCGTAGTTTCACTGAGAGAGTGCCTTCTGACGTTTAGGGCCATCTACTCTCTGCCTTTTAGGTTAGTGACATTGCCTTCCCTGTACCTCAGGCTCGGGGTTTCCGATCCGTATTTAGGTCGCGATCTACTCCCTCTTCCTTCCCCAGGGGCATCCGAGATGGAGCATTCCGGCTTCAATTCTGCGTCCCGTTCGATTAGCGAGATGTTCCGGTCGGATGGCTCCTACCCGGTTTTGGACCCTCCTTCTGACCACCAGAGTGAGGGCTTGATTCCAGCCCGTCAGTCTGATGACGAATCCGCCGAGGGGGCCCCCGTTGCCTCCGTCTCTAGGGGTTTGGGCGACGAGGCGCCCGGGGAGTCCGGTCCCGGTGTTGCGTTTGCTTGTGAGTCAGTGTTCTCGATTTTGCGTTCCGAGGACCTTATCCGGATTAGGAAGAGATACTCCTTCCCGGGTAGTTGCTCTTTGGCGGTGAATTCCGGGGGAGCGCACCTTTACTATCCGGGCTTCACGACTCTTTTCGAGGATGCAATGATGGCAGGTCTCCGCCTTCCGCTCCACCCAGTAGCCAGGGCCATCCTGATTCACCTTGGGATTGCTCCCGGGCAACTGGCCCCCAACGGGTGGAGATTCCTGATGGGTTGTATATCTCTGTGGCCCCAGGCGTTCGGGTGTGAGGTGACCCTCGAGGAGTTTCTATGGGCCCATCGGCCGTTTCCCGTACACGGGGAACTGGGGTTCTTTTCTTTCTCCGCCCGGCCGGGCAGAAAGATTATCGACAAGTGCCCCAGTAACAACAAGGGGTGGAAGAGCAAGTTCTTCCAAGTGTCCACCCTTCTCCTTTGTGACGAGGCCGCGGGGACCCGGCCGAGGACATCCTGGGAGAAGGAGCTGAGGGGTAAGGCTACCTGTCTTTCTTTTGTTTGTCTCTTTCGGTTTTGTGGATTTATTGACCTATTAACCGGTTTTATGCTTCTACTTGCAGCTGGGTCGGCAGACATTCCTGAGATCTCCGAGGCGTCCCAGGCCAGGATTTGGGGCTTAGCACAGTTGCCCACCAACATTCGGAACGTTCTGTCCCCGACGGGAGACATAGTGGTGTCTTATTCCCCCGCGGAGCCCTCAGAAGTCCCGGCTTCCTCTCCTACTGTTCCCGGTCAGCGTTCTATTTATTCCACTGTTTCCTCTTACATCTCTCTTTGCGGCTTAATATTTTTCCGGTTGTTTTGCAGCAATGGCTCCCAAGGACGCGGCGGCGCTGAAGGAGAAAGAGGAGGCCCTGCTTGCCCGAGCTGGACCCAAGAGGAAGAGGCTGGAGCCCACCGAGGGCCAGAAGCTCAAGAGGCTCACCCGGGGCATCGTCATCCGCCCTGACAAGGAGGGGGTAGGCACCTCGGCGCCCGGGGTGACCATTGCCGTGCCCCCCAAGACGCCCGCTGCTCCCAAAACGGCTGGCGTCTCCTTCCCCACTGTGGAGGAGACCGTGCATAGAGGGCTTCCTGCAGTGCCGCCGGTTGAGAGGGCGGATGAGGTACGCGGGAGGATCCGCCCCGCTCTGCTGCCGGGTCAGGTGGACAAGTGCTCCTTGTTAAGCCCGGAGGACGTGACCGCTTGGCTCTACAGCATTAGCCATATGGTGCGTCCATATTTCGTACTTCTCATAGGTGCTTATTGCTTGTTTCGCTCATAATGCTTATAGCCGTTTTCGTTTGCAGGTCGGTTGTATAGCAGCGGGGTCCGAGGCGACCTTCCCCGCGCTGACCGGGAAACTGGCGGCTGCTGAGGAGGCCCTCTCCATGGAAAAGACGGCCCGGGAGGCTGAGGCGGAGAAGGCTAGGGCTTTGGGCCAGGAGCTGGGGGAGGTCCGAGGTGTGGTTTTGACCGAGCGGGCTTCCCGAACGGCTGCTGAGGCCCAGCTCGCTGCTTTAGAGGCCAAGCTTGCTGCCGCGGAGGCCGGTCGGGTTGCTGCCGAGAAGGATGTTGAGGCTCTGACCGCCACTCTGTCCGAAGCGACCGCCACCCTTGAAGCGGAGACGAAAGATTCCGAGGAGGAATTCGAGGCTGGGTTCCTCAAGGGCTACAAGGACCTGATTGCCCGTGTTATGGCGGATCACCCGGACTGGGACATCTCCGGCTATTCCTGGGCCGAATCCAATTACTGGAAAGAGGACCGGGCTGCTGGCGGGGGGCCTGCGGAGGCTGCGCCAGTTGGAGCCGCTCCTGCTGCGGAGGAAGAGCTGGACGTTGTGGGTGACCAGTAGGGCTTTTATGCCTTTTCTTTTTCTTCTTTTACTGTTGTAGTATATTTTTTTTTTTGTGGGGGTGAGCTACTACAACTGCTCACCCTAGAGTCTGTACAAGTCTGCTTTTAATCAATGACAAGGCCCCTGAGGCCACTTTCCTTTCCATTAACTGTTTACATTTTGTACTTGCATGCCCATGTGATTGCCAATCCTCGACCAGTTTTCAATTGCAAGACCCTTCACTTAGCACCTGGATTAGGGTTGCGACCGGTTGAATAATTGGTCTTATGCCAGTATCTGACCGGTTTTAGTCGAACCGAACACTGCCTTAGCAAAATGGTTTAGGACCGTAACTGGTAGAACGCCTGGTCTTCTTGACCTGTTTTTGAAGGCATACCCGGTGTATTATAGGACTTGTCCTGTTTTACCGTCCGGGTTATTTATCTCTGATCACTGTTAGTACTTGGGAGTGCTAGGACTCCAAGTACTGTTAATGACCGGTGTGATTCCCTGTTTAAGGCTGCATTCCCCTGCCCCCCAAGCATTTTGGTAAGGCGGGTGCGTAGTAGCGAGCAACCTTAGGAAACCGACCTGGAACATGGGTGGTTGCAGGGTCCTTTGGGGTTTAGCCATCGTGGGTCACCTAGGGGGTTTGCCCCCATTGTCGGTTGGACCTAGGTTAAACCTTGTTTAATTTCCTGTTTAAGGCTGCATTCCCCTGCCCCCCAAGCATTTTGGTAATGCGGGTGCGTAGTAGCGAGCAACCTTAGGAAACCGACCTGGAACATGGGTGGTTGCAGGGTCCTTTGGGGTTTAGCCATCGTGGGTCACCTAGGGGGTTTGCCCCCATTGTCGGTTGGACCTAGGTTAAACCTTGTTTAATTTCCTGTTTAAGGCTGCATTCCCTTGCCCCCCAAGCGTTTTGTTAGGGAGATGGACGGGAATACCGACCGTAGGAAACCGACCTGGAACATGGGTGGTTGCAGGGTCCTTTGAGACTTGCCATTATTGGCTGCCTAGGGGGTTAGGCCCCATCATTGGCTGGACCTAGGCGAAGCCTGCGCCTCGGGGTTAGGCCCGAGGTCTTTTTGTGCCTTGGTGTTTAGCCAAGGTCTTTGATGGTGCCTCGGGGTTAGGCCCGAGGTCTTTTTGTGCCTTGGTGTTTAGCCAAGGTCTTTGATGGTGCCTCGGGGTTAGGCCCAAGGTCTTTTTGTGCTGGGGTGGAACACTTGAGTAGGAACTTTGCAGAAAGGTAATTGCTTTATTTCAAAAAAAAAAAAAAATTTTAACTGCTCGGGTAGAGCTACAAAGGGTCCTAATCGATCGCTAACCCCCTTCATCCCAGCTACTGAAAATATTTTCGAAGGTGCTGTATGTTCCACGGGTGGGAAAGCTCATGCCCGTCAAAATCTCGTAGCCAATAGGTTCCCGGTCGATGAATCCGGGTGACCGTATATGGGCCTTCCCAGTTCGGCCCCAACTTCCCATGATTCGGGATTCTAGTCGACTGGTTTACCGCCTTCAGGACAAGATCACCCACTTGGAAGCTGCGATACTTGACCTTGCTGTTATAATACCTCGACACCCTCTGTTTGTACGCTGCCACTCTCAGATAGGCTTGATCTCTTTTCTCTTCTACCAAATCAAGTTCGGTTCTCAGAGCTTCCTCGTTGCCTTGCTCACTGAAATTGGCTACCCGGTAGGAGGGCAATCCGAGCTCTGTGGGGACTACGGCCTCGAAGCCATAGGTGAGTGAGAACGGCGTTTCGCCTGTTGCTGCCCGGGGAGTGGTACGGTAGGCCCACAGGAGGGTCGGCAACTCTTCAGCCCACAGACTTTTGGCACTTTCAAGCCGAGTCTTGATTGATTGCAAGATCGTCCTATTCGTCACTTCGGCTTGGCCGTTGGCCTGAGGGTGCTCGGGAGAGGAATAATGGTTGGATATCCCGTAGCCCGAGCAGAATTGCCGAAACACCGGGGTGTCAAATTGTCTGCCATTGTCGCTCACCAATACACGGGGAGTGCCGAACCTGCTGAGGATATTCTTCTCTATAAAACCCTCCATCTTCTTCTCGGTGATGGTGGCCAATGGTTCGGCTTCTGCCCACTTGGTAAAGTAGTCCACGGCTATGACAGCAAACTTGACTTGCCCTTTTCCTGTTGGCAGGGGGCCTACTATGTCGATGCCCCATTGAACAAACGGCCAGGGGCTAAGGATGGGTGTCTGCAACTCTCCCGGACAATTGATCATGGGGGAGAACCTTTGGCATCTGTCACACCTTTTTACATAGTCCCCGGAATCCCGAGCCATAGTTGGCCAGTAATAGCCTTGCAGCAGCGCTTTCCGCGAGAGTGCCCGGCCTCCAACGTGGTTCCCACAAATTCCTTCATGGATTTCGTACAAGATCGCTTGAATTTGCGAGGGATGAACGCAGCGGAGGTATGGGATGGTGAAGCCCCTTTTGTAGAGTATGCCATCCATTAAATGGTACCTGGCTGCACGGTATTTGGTGCGGCGGGCCTCATCTTTTCCGTCCGGTAACACGCCGGTCGCTAAGAATGTAACTATGGGGTCCATCCAACTGGGTCCCAGGTCCACCGGGTCCACCTCCATTCCTTCTGAATTGATCACACTTGGCTCGGGCAGGTATTCTATCCTTATCCCGGGCAAGTCTGACTCAGAGGATGAAGCTAGGCGGGCCAACCGGTCGGCCCTGGTGTTCTCCTCCCGCGGTATCTGCGTGATGGCCAGTCCTTTGAGTCTCTTCGAAACCGCTCGGACAAGTGCCAGGTAGGCCACCATGTTGTCTTCTCGGGCCTCATACTCCTGACTGATTTGGTTAACCACGAGCTGGGAATCACTGTACCCTTGGACCTGCTGTGCTCCCATAGATGTAGCTAACTGTAACCCTGCCAGTAGGGCTTCGTACTCGGCTTCATTGTTTAAAGCGCGGAATCCGAACCGCAGCGCGTACTCGAGCTGGATTCCGTCAGGAGAGGTCAGGATGATTCCTGCTCCGCTGCCTTGGTTGTTGGAAGAACCGTCGACGTAGAGTATCCAGGTCGGGATGTTGATCTGCAGCCCGGGCGGCAAGACTGATGGGTCGAGCTCTTCGGTCTGATCCTCTGCATAGGTAAACTCGACCAGGAAATCTGCCACTGCCTGCCCCTTGAGGGCTGTCCGGGGTCGGTAGACCACTTCAAATTCTTCCAATTCCAGGGCCCACTTGACGAGTCTTCCCGATGTTTCGGGTCTGCTCAGGATCCGGCGCAACGGCTGGTCTGTGAGCACTGCAATTGTGTGGGCCTGGAAGTATGGGCGGAGCCTTCGAGCAGATGTCACGAGCGCAAAAGCGAGCTTCTCGACCCGGGAATATCTGCTTTCGGCGCCCTGGAGTGCTCGGCTTGTGTAGTACACGGGGAACTGTATCCCGTGCTCCTCCCGAACTAAAGCTGAACTGACCGCTGAAGGTGACACCGCCAAGTATAGGATCAGTTCTTCCCCCGGCGCTGGCGTTGAGAGCAGAGGGGGAGAGGCCAAGTACTTTTTGAGTTCCTGGAATGCCCCCTCGCACTCCTCCGACCATTGAAACGCCTTTCGGAGGATTTTGAAGAACGGCAGGCAACGATCGGTGGCTCGGGAGACGAATCTGCTCAGTGCTGCTACCCGTCCGGCCAAACTTTGGACTTCTTTGGTTGATCGGGGGGATTTCATGTTGATGATGGCCTGTATTTTCTCGGGGTTAGCCTCGATTCCCCGCCTGCTGACAAGGTGGCCAAGGAATTTTCCGGACGAGACACCGAATGTGCATTTGGCCGGGTTCAACCTCATTCCGAACTTTCTCAAAATGCTGAAGGCTCCGGCCAGATGGTCCAAGTGGTCGGTCTCATCGCGACTCTTGACCAGCAGATCTTCAACGTATACTTCCATAGTTTTACCAATTAGATCTTTGAACATGTGGTTGACTAACCGCTGGTAGGTTGCCCCGGCGTTCTTGAGACCGAAGGGCATCACCTTGTAACAGTACGTGCCTTGATCTGTGATGAAGGCAGTTTTTTCTTCGTCTCCGGGGTGCATGCTTATCTGGTTGTACCCGGAGTAGGCGTCCATGAAGGAGAGGAGCGAATGGCCGGCGGTGGAGTCCACAAGGAGGTCTATCCTAGGCAGTGGATAGCAATCCTTGGGACAAGCTTTGTTCAAGTCCGTAAAGTCCACGCACATCCTCCATTTTCCGTTACTCTTTTTGACCAATACGACGTTGGCCAACCAGTCGGGATAGAGGACTTCTCGGATTGAGCCCGCCTTGAGGAGCTTCTCTACTTCCTCAGAGACCGCAATTTGCCTTTCGGGGGCCATGCCTCGTCTTTTCTGCTTCACCGGCCGAGAGTCCGGGTTGACATTGAGGCGGTGAGACATAACCCGTGAGTCAATCCCGGGCATGTCTTCGTGGCACCACGCGAAGACGTCCTGGCTTTGGCGCAGGAACTGGATGAGTCTTTCCCGGAGGCTAGGCTCAAGGAGGGTACCGATGCTGACAGTCCGGTCTGGGAGTTGAGGGTCCAGGACCACTCTTTCCAACTCCTCTACCGGGCCGACCTTGTCGCTTGGGTCCCTCGGATCCACCTCCTGGACGCTGAAGGATTCTGTGACGGCGCCCTTTCGCAGGGAGCTGACGTAACAATTCCGTGCGGTCATCTGATCTCCGCGTAGGCTCCCGGGCCCCTGGGGGGTCGGGAACTTAACTGTCAGACTGTACGTCGAGACGACCGCCTTGGCTTTGTTGAGGGTTGGCCTACCGAGGATGGCATTGTAGGCGGATGGTGTTTCCACGATAACAAAGTTCGCCAGCACAGAGGCTTGCTGAGGGTAAGTTCCCATGAGGACTGGAAGGTCGATGGTGCCGAGCGGCAATGTGCTGGACCCATTGAAGCCTACCAGTGGGGTCGTCACCGGTCGTAATCGATCCCGGGATATCCCTAGCTGCTCGAACGCTGAGATGAACATAATGTCCGATGAACTGCCCGTATCCACTAGTACCCTCTTGACCACATAATTGGCGATGGAGAGCGTTACAACCAGCGGGTCATCGTGGGGGCAGTGGAGATCCTGCACATCGTCGGAAGAAAAGGTCAACACGTCGGACGGCGGGGAGTCGGTGGATTGGACGTGCCAGACATCCGCCCGGGATGCCCGAGCATGCCTCTTCCTTGCCGACTGCGAATCCCCTCCGCCCGAGGTGCCGCCGGAAATCACATTGATCTGGCCGAGAGGTGGAGGCTGATCTGGAGTTCGGTTACCTTGCCGGGGTTGTCTATCTGTTGTGACAAACTCGGCTAGGTGCCCCTGCTCAATCAGCTTCTCTATGGCTATCTTCAACTTAAAGCAGTCGTCCGTGTCGTGGCCGTGGTCCCTGTGAAAACGGCAGAATTTGTCCCGGTTTCTTTTGCCAGGGGGTGCCCTAAGCTTTGCTGGCTGCGGGAGTAGCCTCTGAGCCTCGGCAGCGGCCATTACTTCCTTGATAGGTCGGGAGAGCGGGGTGAAGTTGGCTTGGGGCTGATCCCGGCCACCCCGCTGTTGGTCCCGACCGCCTCGCTGCTGATCCTGTCTGGGCTTCTTGCCCAAGGCTTTGTCCGGCCCTTCGTGCTTGCGCTTGGACCTCGGAGACTCATCTCCCACGGTTCCGGAGCGCTTTGCCCTTAGGAATTCCTCAGTATCAATGTGCTTGCCGACCCTGTCCGAGAGTTCCACCAGGGTTGTCGGTCGGTCACGATGGAACGACGTGGCAACCTTGGTGTGTTGGACCCCTGAACAAAAGGCCATGATTGCTGCTGTCTCATTGAGATTACGGATCTGGAGCCTCTGCTGATTGAAGCGGTCCACGTATTCTCTCAGAGACTCTCCTTTGCGCTGCTTCACAGTGAGCAACTGGGTGTCCGGCTGTGATCGGTCAAGCATCCCCACGAACTGGCTGATGAAGAGCTTGCTCAGAGATTTGAAGTCGTCGACCGTCCGGGGCCTCAGCGAATGGAACCATTGCGCGGCCGATCCCTTTAAGGTGCTGGGGAAAGCCAGGCACAGCAGTTCGTCGGTGGTCGTCACGAGTGCCATTTGAGCCTTGTAAGTGCGAACATGGTCCACGGGGCTTCCTGTGCCGTCGTAGGAGCTGAGGTGTGGCGGCTTGAATTTGCGAGGAATGGGAAACTGCGTTACCCGAACTGTGTAAGGGGATTCCGTTTCCGCATTGGTGAGATCATGCCGAGACTTGCGGCTCAACCTCTCAATCTGCTTCTGGAGGTTCTCGATCTGGGCCTTGACATCTTCCTGCCCGGTATTTTTGCACTCTTCCGGGCGATAGGACGGATCTGATGTCGAGGCCTCCTCCTCGAAGTGTGTCGCCCTTGGGGATAGAACCCGGCTCCTACTCTGGGTAATCGTATGCCGGAGGTCCCTCCGGTTCCCGACCGGGGAGTCCTTAGCCGATCCCCGAGTTTTCTGGCCTGACCCCTCCCCTCGGGCGGCACGTCGGTTGTTGATGATGTCTCTGGCATCCAGCACCCGGCGGGGTTTTCTTGATGCCCCTGCTCGGGTACGCCTGGATGTTCGGCTGCGGTCGCCATCTCCGGGGTGTTTCTCTCCCGGCTGGGACGCCGGCTGAGAGTGGGTGTGCTGTTTACCTTGCGAGACTTCACGGTCGCGCACGCTCTTCTCTGGAGGTGGTTCGCTCGCCAGGCGCTTCTCCTGCAGGGCCAGCAACGTTTGGATCTGCTGCTGGGTTCGTTGTTGTCCCTCCAGGAGTTGAGCTAGCGTGTCGGCAACTTGCTCAGAATTTATGGAAGTGGCCGGCACCTCTTGTCGTGATACTTCCGCACCGTCTGCCTGGTGCGAGGTCTCCTGGCCACTCTGAGCGGCAGTCTTCTTACCCTTCTTGGCAGCCATATCGATCAGTCAAGATTTGTTTTGGTAAGGAAACTGTCGTTTCCCACAGACGGCGCCAAACTGATGGCGCCTAGAATTGGTAAGAGAGGATTCAGAGAGAGACAGAGAGACACCAAGGAGTTGTATGTGGTTCGGCCCCGTTAATGAGGTGACCTACATCCACGTGTGCGTCTAGGCGCTATACTAGCAGATCACCGGCGGCCTGGTGAGCCAACAATGGTGGGCGGCCCTACCAGTAATACCGTTCGGGTATATGCGTTTCAGTGTATGCTCTAGTTGTGAGGTTTCTCAAGATCGTCCCCTTTCGAAGGGTATGGGTGGGCTCTTTTATAGATGCAAGAGTCCACCTCTACATGGAAATTTAGATTCATTAGGAAACCTATATCAATCACAATTTGATGTGCATAAGTTAAGGGAAGATCCTTATCAGATTAGGAATCTATCGAATTTTATTCCTAATAGGACTCTGGCCGCGCAAGGAAACTGCTGGAATTGAGCCGCGCGTCCGGGAGAGCCGCCGAAGGTCACGCCCGGGCAGTGCGGGCACCCCGAGCGGTGACGCTGGCAAGCCCTGGGTGTGGACCCCAGGGTTCTGCTTGGTCTTCGATGCCGACGTGGCCATTGGGCCCATGCTGGATAATTCTGAGCATATCAGTTCGTAACCAAGAAGAGAAAAGACAATCACGTGCAAGTTAATAATATCTGGTATTTTATTTTTTATTTTAGTAGAAGGTCCATGAAAATAATTTTCATAAAGGGTTCCCCACATGATTAAAAAAAGAGATAAAGACTTCCAAATAATAATCTAAGATTAGGGAGATAAAAAAAGAAGAAGAAGTGGAACAAACCAAAAACTATTTTCTTAATAAATCAATGTTGGTATCTAATCTAGCTATGGACAAAAACATTATTGGTATTTGGTCTCACATATTGTGGGGCATGTGTTTGAGCTATGAATTCTTAGTTTACTCCATCTCCACCAAAATGAGTGAGAAAAGAAGACAAGAAAAGTCTAAGTGACTTTTGTGCCACAATCCACCAAACCATTGATTTTAGCTATATGAGCCCATGTGAATGAGCAATAGATAATTCTTTTTTTCTTTCTTTTTTTTTTGGGGGTAAGTAAGGATTAGTCCATTTTAGAGTACTTTTTAAGTATTATGTCTAATAGTGAAATATTTTTAGTGAAAGGTCCCTCAAATATAAAACTGGGCAAAATGAGGTGCTTTTTATTGAAAGGTCCTCACTGTGTTATTTAGTCAGAAAAATTCACTTGATTTGCACATAGCATTACAGGTAAATAGCAAGATCAATGGAAGGAACAACAAATTAAAAATTTGATATTCCGTTGTTTAATCTCACCCATTCACAAAAGGTTAAGGCTGCTGTAAGCTTTGCATTTGCAAACGAACCCACACGGCCCCTTGGATTGTCCATATTACAATTTACAGGGAGATTGTGAATAAAAAATTATATATATATATATATATAATTTTTTTCATATATAATCTTGAGATTAAATTTTCTTCCAATGGCAGTGGAGCTCGTTTGCATATGCAACTGAGCTCAAAATAGCCTTGCCCTTTTAAAAAAATAAATGCCTCTTGCGTCCATTTTCAGTTTTCACTTGAATTTGACAACTTTACAATGTGGCGGATTGCTAACTAAGTACTTAGGCCCGTTTGTGCAAGATTTTGCAATGCAATTGTAGATTTTCGAAACAATTTGGGAATGGGATTTTTAAAAACCAGTCTATTTTAGGTAATAAAATGCAAAATCAGTCACCTACTTTTTGCAATTTAAAAAAACATCAAGTTGAATGCAAAATGACCACCACTACCCCCATTGTTCTCTCTCTCCTCATCAACCTCTCTATCTCTCTTACCAGTTACCACCAGCACCAACATCACCACTGACCGCCGTCGCCGCCGCCGTCGCCATCAGCACCAATACTGACTGTCGCCACCTCTACAACCTCCGGTCGCCGTCGCCACCACCACAACCACCGGCTGCTGCCACCACCCCCAAACCCCAACCTCTCTCTCTCTCTCCTCACCACCACCAGATCCTGCCACCACCAGCACAACCAGATCCCGTCGCCACCACCACAACCACCGGCTGCTGCCACCACCCCCAAACCCCAACCTCTCTCTCTCTCTCTCCTCACCACCACCAGATCCTGCCGCCACCACCACAAGCAGATCCCGTCGCCACCACCACAACCACCGGAAGTCGTCGCCGCCACCACCACATCCACCGAAAGCCGTCGCCGCCACCACATCCACCAACCACTACCACCTAGCCCAACCCTCTCTCTCTTCTTCTCTCTGGCGCACCCCCTCTATTTGGTGTTCTCTCTCTCCTCACCAACCCCACTGGTTCTCTCTCTACCACCACCAACACTGGGTGCCGCCGCCGCCACCACCGGCCTCAGAGAGAGAAGAGGGTAGGGGAGAGAAGAGGGAAGGTCGGGGTCTGTGGTGGGGTCGGGGGAGGGGGTCTGTGGTTCGGTTGGCTGGAGGTAGGGGTTGGTCGACCGGAGCGTGGGGGTTGGTCGGTCGGCCGGAGGGTGTGGTCAGTCGGCCGGTGGAGGTGAAGAAGAGAGAGAGGGTTGGGGTATTTTTGGCATTTGCTTAAAAATGTTGATGTTTTTTCAATTTTTAGACTTTATTTAGACTTTTTTTTATTTGTAATAAAGTAATTGACTTATTTTGTATTTTGTTACATAATATAGACTGAAATCTAAAAAACCCTTTGGGAATCACAAATGAACCTCCAAAAGCAGGATTGGGCCTTCTAACGTGGTTCCCAAACGGGCCTGAGTCCAATATATAAATGAGTTAACCTTATTTATTTATTTATTTATTTATTGGAGAAATGACAAAAATAAGCTTTATTCATATTTAATTTTTTTGTGTATCATATGCGTGAGGTAAATATCACTAACCTCCCACCAGGTTTGTTTTTATATCGTTTTTGACATAATATCATTGATATCCCTTACTTTCTTTGTATTTATACTGAAGGAAAAATAGCCCAAAGTGGAAAATAAACAGATTTGACATGAAAACTTGAATAATGAAATTCTGTTTCTGCTCAACAGTGTGATGCTCCAAAATTGTGTTCTTAAGTCCTAACCAAAGATACAAACGAACTATTTATATCCCAGAATTCTTTCAGCCAAATATAATTCAGAAATAGAAAGTAAATGGTACAAGAATTGGTTACAACAAATGGTTAAGCCGAGAAAAAGAAAAAAAAAAAAAACAGAAAAAAGAAAAAAAAAAAAAAAAAAAAAAAAGAAAAAGAAAAAGAAAAAGAAAATGATGGAAGAATAGGAATATTCACCAAGTAAAACCTCATATTATCGTCACAAAGCACACAAGTAGAGAAAACATATGCATAATGTCAAAAGTAGTTAATTCGCATAGATGAGAAATTATTTGATATGATCATCACAACCGTGTGACGACCGTTGTATTTCTCCATTATGTGGGATCCACAGAATACTCAGATCATAGACAAACATCACACATATGTGATGGTCATATGAGATAATTTCTCCACGTATAGACACTTCAAATTTTACCGGTCTCACACACCTTGCCCGTGTCCACAATACCAATTCATCATTTTCTGCCCTATAGAAAGCAGCACCTCTGAAAAAAAAATAAAAAATAAAAAAAAATCGAGGATTTAGAACAAAAAGAAACCAAAGATCATGCGAGACAGTATATTTGAATAAAAATGGAATTCGATTGCATACCGTAGAGCTTTGCCCTGCAACATTTTTTCCCTTGCGTGTGGTGTTGTATGGAGACTTGGGAGTGCCCGGTACATTTGCGGACCCACCGGTTTGCCTTTCCTCTCGCACTCTGTTGAAAATGTCGGTGTAGGTTTCGGCCGCTTGAGGATTTTTCTCATCCCAATCGCCAAATTTTGGAACCGCAGCACCTCTATCAGGCTGCATTAGAACAAGAATCATTATAGGAGAAAACCCGAAAAGGTTCGATCACATTATTCAAATAGCAACTACTATGCTTTCAATTATGGCAACCAATATCTGAAATAAAAATGCTCCATTTTTCTTCTAACTTTTTGACATCTAATCCGGGTTATGATCTACTAAAAGGTAAGTAAATAAAGCAAGATGATTTTGCCATTTTTCAAAGAAAAAAGATTAGCAGCTTTCACCATTAAGAATGGCTAGAAAATTTTAATCTCGTATCATTTTCTAATACTATACTCAAACTTGTACTTCCAAACAAAAAAATGTATAACATATATGTGTACACACGTACACTCGCAGCTAAATTTATTTTCAGATTTTTTTTTCTTTTTTGCTAGGAACTAAATTTGTGTTCATGTGTGTGTGCGCGCGCGCGCATTTACGCATAAGTTATATCCAATTCATTGCAACCACCTATAAACAGTATTAAAAATGACAAAACCGAGCATTATTCCTTATTTAGGTGGTTACATGAATTTTCATTAATCTCCATTCTGCTATGTCATATCCTCTTTTAAACCACTGGCTATCACGATCTTCCTTAATGCATCAACCCATGTTAATTTTTGTCTTACTAGGTTACTGAACAAGGGGCAAACCCCCAGGTACGTGCACTAAGTAAGCTTTACTAAAACAAAAGGACCTTTTACAAATCTACCAGCCAATTTTAGTGAGTAGCATGAGATTCTATCAAATCCCAACCCACGTCCGTGTATACAAAACACCATCTCCTTGCTTAAAAGCAGAAGCAGGACTAGCTATTTTGCCAATTTTGGATAAGTAAAATTGGATTAGTATGTGTTTACACCTAAAAAATACACTTTTTAAGTTAAATATTGGTAGAGGCCGATTGGGATGTTATAATCGGACTCATGAGACCGATGGCAAAATTAATGGCCAAGTAACTTGCTCAAGGTTTATCGGACTGACTCAATCAGACTGATTATCATTTTAATCGGGCTAGCCACCATGTGCTCGGGCTAGCTAAGCATATTTAATTCTGCTACTTCATTGGCGTGTTTGGTTGGCAATAGATACACGATGAGAATGGTGGGCTCATCAGTTATTACTAATGGGAATGATGCCATGCATATGTCATCGGGCCACCTCCCTTTGAGGTTTTATCACCAATTTGGTCTACAGCTATTGATTGGCCTAAGCATCATATGATGCCTTGCATATGTCATCGGGCCATCTCGTTATGTCACTATACCGAAGTCGGGCTGCCACCTCAGTTCAATCGGGCATATCATATCGGGCTGGTATGAAGATCGGGCTGCAGTAAATCACTACTGGGCTGAATGAGATCAGTTCGGGCTTCATAAAGTGGCCGGCCATGTTAATCCGGCCCAAGCCTGGGCTAGCAACGTGATAGCTTGGTCACGTGTAATTTCGTTTTGACATGGTGGGCCCCAGTCAGTCTTATCATCTTGATTTGATTTATAATTTAGGCACTTGAGTTGATCATTTTGTGAATTTGGTAGTCATTACTCATTCAAGATATCAATTCAGTGGGGCTCATCATCAGATTGCGTGGCAGCACTTCTCGTCAATCGGGCTGAGCTATATTTGGCCAGTTTTTTTGTATAATTTGACCACTATTGGAAGTTGATACAGATTTGGTCACTATAAGGCAAGTAGATCAATCCCAACAAATTCTTCCATGTGATATATATTGATAAGGGAAGTTATTGATGAGATTCTCATATTATTTTGGCAAGATGATATTTGTAATATTATCACATATGGAAAGATAATATCAATATATTATGGAAGTTATCTCTTACTTGGAGGGGAAGTCAGCCGAACCAAGCCTCAATATGGACCAAATTCAAGATCAATATATATACACTTGTATATATATTCAAAGATATGGTAGATTTTAGCAGTTTATGGAAATAAACTGGTATTTTTTACCAGATTATTATTCACCAGATTTCCTACCTTATCTAGAAGACCTTCATGGCCGCTATAAATCAGCAGGCAGGCCAAGCAGTCTGTTTGCACCTAAAATATACACTTTTTAAGTCAAAGTTTGATAAGGCCGATTGAAGTATTTTTAATCGGACTATAAGACCGATTGCACAAATTAAGGGTCAAGTGACTGGTTCAAAGTTAGTAGGGCCCGATGGCTTTTGGAATCATATAGGTAAAATCGGGCCGCTTCCAATTTGATAATTCGGTCTGGTAGACCAGCCCGATGGAGGAAAGCTTTATGGCTAACTTTATTGACCTTTCAATAATTTTGGCTACTATAGTTGGCCTTTTGATAATTTAGGCCATGCTGATGTGGTCCTCTGGTCTGGGAAGGTAGCCCGATGGCTTTTGATCATTCAGTCCGATGTGCTTATAAATTTGACCACTTTGACTGACCATTCTATAAATATGGTTCATTCAATTAACCAAGTCAGTTGCCTACCAATCAGCTTGAGCTTTGTTTGGAAGTTGCACCTCAATCGGGCAGAAGAGCTGCACATGAAAAAGGTGTTGTTTGCATCAACTAAGCAAGTGCCATGGTGGGCCACACTTGGATTGATCCTAATTAATATTCAGCAAAGGCATTGAGAGGGAAAGTCAACTTATCGGGCTTGACTTGATTTTAAGTCATTCTATCGGGCTATACATGGTCTGTGCGTACATATTGAGTGCCACTGTGAGGTGGTTTGACCATGCAATGTTAAATTGGGACACGTGGGGGGCACTTGGCGATTGGTGTCTACACCACAGCTATCGGACTGACCACTAATCGGACTCATGAGGCCGATCGTGTAAATTAAGATGGAGTTGGTGGAGGCCGGTGAATAGTCAACCATCTGTCAATCGTGTCCATCGGACTTCCCTTTTGTCTGGTCCATCGGGCAGTAGATGGTGTCATCGGGCTTCCATTTGAGATCCATTAGTATTTTTAGCACGGGCTGCCACTTTTATGGTAATTGGTTTTCATCAATGGGGGAAAGCATCAATTGGTTTCAACACTACAATTTGGGCCCACTAGTCCAAGCAGCCATCATTTGGTCATATTCAGCCACACAAGACAATTCAGATTGCATCTCACTTGGTCAGAGGCACGTACAAGGGTGGGCCACGCCTACTTTAGTATTGGCTTTGTATCAATTTAACCAGTGCACTTTTGGCTTCGGGCTAAGGAATAGTTTGCCACTACAGTCCATCGGGCACTGCTTGGTTGGCAATTTATTCTGTCAGTTTAGGAATTGATACAGATTTGGTTGACAAATTATGGGAAGTGATCAATCCCTACAAACTCTAAAGTGATAAATTTTGTATTGTGATAAGGGAGAATATTATCAGATTGTGAAGATAATATTTTTGATATTTTCTCTTATGGAAGGATATTGTCACATTAAGGTA
Organism: Hydrangea macrophylla; assembly: GCA_033977485.1. Taxonomy (NCBI): domain Eukaryota; kingdom Viridiplantae; phylum Streptophyta; class Magnoliopsida; order Cornales; family Hydrangeaceae; genus Hydrangea; species Hydrangea macrophylla. The sequence continues at coordinate 32,281,709 of CM066989.1, forward strand.
ATATATATCTATTGCTTGCAAGTTAAGGTAGCCGAATCAAGCTTCAAATTCGGTCCAGATTCAAGATATATATACACACATATATGTATATATTATTCAAGATATGGAAGTCAAGAGCAGATTTATGAAGATAAATCTGGTATTTTTTACCAGATTATGATTCATCATAATTCCTATCTTATCTAGAAGACCTCCATGGACGCTACAAATACAGCAGGCAGGCCAGCTTTCCAACTCACTCCACGTCACTTCGACAAACCGCATCCTAAACAGCATTCCCAAAGCATTCAACATGCATTCTTAGTTTTAGGCAAATAAAAGTATCCTTTTATTTTTCTTAGGCTTTCTTAGCTTTCAATTACTTCTTGTAATTTTTCCTTTCCATCAATTAAATAAAAATGCTCCTTTTATTTAATTTCTCTTGCTTGCTTTCATCACTTGCTAGACTTGTGCGCTTCAGTACTGTCTAGGGACCTTAGGCCAAGTGTACTTTCCTACTTGGCCATCACAATTGTTTTGATAGAAGTCAGATTTCCAAACCTTGTGTATCACTCACACAAGTGACTTAGGAAATTTTGTGTTTATAAGTTTGGGTCTACCTCACAAGGCTCTGGCACGCCCGAACCGAAAATATAGCAAACACAGTCAAACGACTCCGCGTCTCTCTCGAATACCGCATTCAAAAAAGCATCCAAACAGCATCCCAATGCATTCTTAGTATTCCTTTTATTTTCCTAGGCTTTCTTAGCTTTTCAATTACTTCTTGTAATTTTTCCTTTACATCAATTAAATAAAAATATGTTTTTATTTAATCTCTTCATGGTTTTTCATCACTTGCTAGACTTGTGCGCTTCAGTACTGTCTAGGGATCTTTGGTGAGGGTACTTTCCTACTCACCACACACAATCGCACTGTTAGAAGTTAGGGTCAATAAGCCTTGTGTATCACTCACACAAACAATTAGGAAATTAGTTTGCACAACTCGAACCATATTTGGTTCTGGCACGCCCGCGCAAATTACAAGCAAACAGTATGCACACGGTTAAAAAAAAAAAAGGTTGGAAATGACAAGGGGTGTGTTTGGAATGACATCTCCAGAATGCATTCTCATCAACTGTAATTTCTCTATGTTCTTTTTGTGCTTATTCTAAAGATGCATTCTAATTCAATATTTACTTCTTTAGAAAAGAAAGTCTTTTTGTGCACCAAGTAGCATGACATTCTACTAAAACAAAAGGAACTTTTACTAATCTACCAGCCGATTTCTCCTACTTAAAAGCCGAAGCAAGACTTGCTATTTTGGAGAAGTAAAATTGTACTAGTATGCATACGGTTAAACAAAAAAAAAAAGTTGGAAATGATGAGAATATGCTCCGTTTGGTATGGAAGCAACTTTTTTTTTTTTCGCAGCACGTATAATTTTGTATGCACTTTAGATATAGAGAGAAAAAAGATGAAAGAAAGGTAGAGATGAAAATGGAAACATTATAGAGTGAGACTTCTTTGTATAAAGGTGAAGGAGTATGGGGTTCCACCAACTCCCAACCCAAAGTCCCCATAGGTGAGACACCTCATCCAACTTAAAAGTGGAAGCAAGCAAGAATTGCATTTTTGAAAAAGCAAAAAGTGTAATAGAATGCATCTTGTAAATAATTTGAAATTGAAGATGATAATGTAATTAGATTGGCGAGAATGCTTTTTGCAAATGTCATTCGAAACGAACCAATGTACCTATAATGGGTGAGAATGCATTTTGAAAATGTCATTCCAAACACAACCTAAGCTTTACTAAAAACAAAAGGAGCTCTACAAGGCAATTTTTGTAACACAAAGCCACAAACGTATGCACTCGTGGTAAAAGCTTACTCTATCAATCCAATTTTGCAGAATAAAGACTGAGGGAACAAAAAAAAACTTACACTTTCACTGCGAGCTGGTCTCAATCGTGATCGTCCAGGAGTACCATGGCTACTATCATATGAGTTAATCTTCCCTTCTGGGGCAGGGGAACCACTACCTCTCCCCATACCCCGTGCATGCGGATTAAGAGGCGAACGTTCAATGCTATACTCGGACCCCGCACTCTGCCTTGCAGTTCGACCAGAACCCACTCCACGCCCTCCTTGACGTTGATGCGTCGATGACGACTCGGTCTTGCGGGCGATATTGTCATTGCGTGCCGGAGCATCGGTGACCTGCCTCAAACCACCATCTTCTCTACTCACTCGAGGGTCGTGTGCTGGCTTGACTGACCCACGTCCTGCTGGTTCCTCGGGAGCAGGTCTGGTTCTACTAGGGGAAGCATTGGGAAACATATCTGGATTCTCTTGGGGGTCGTTTGGATTTATCATCTTTCCGCCACTTTTACCCTTTCTGGCCTTGTCAAAGTAGACCGTGTAAGGGACATTTTCTTCGCTTTCCCAATTGCCAAACTTTGGTACATGAGGACGTTGCTGTGACAGCAAGCACATAATGATTTAGAAAGGCATTCCATTTATAACGACATTCAATATTTATATAAATAAAAAAAAATCACATTTCATCAATCTGGTAAAACAACAAAACGGAGCTTCCAAACACGGTTAGCCGAATACAATTAACGTTTCTCAGATATAAGAACATAAAATCTTGAGAGAAGATGAACCAGAATTTTGATATGTCAAAGCATGTTAAGATAAGAATTGGTCAAAACACTTTTATTTACGCGAAACAAAAAATGCACTTGATATCACAGATTGAGACCTTCAAAAAGCTACTAGATTATGAAAATTGAACCACAAGATTCCACTACCCCTTCGATATAATGCAACAAAACTTACGATATGATTACAAACTGCTCCTTTACTAGCATATACCCAAAATTTAAGCCCACCAACCCCCGAAAAGAGAGGGGGAAAGAAAAAACCAAAACAAAACATGATGCAAATACTAATAAACCATACAGTTCTCATTCTCATTTACACCAAAAACTATGGGAGAACGGTCTTAGATAGATGGGATAAGAGACATAAGACCTATGAAGCACGGACACACACATGTCGACACAGCAAACCTGAAAAAATTGATGACACTAAATAGCGGGGATATGGAATTTTTTTTTTCTTTCTACTTTTCATTTGCAGTTGCAATTCTTATTGTTTAAAAAATGTAATACAATTCTTATTATTATGGACATTTCCTATTTGTCAAAAATGATATTGTTTAAGTATGCAACAAACAATATTCCCCTAAATGTCCCGGGCCGTGTCCACCTCTGAAAATATGCAGGTTAAAAAGGGACACTTATTTGCACGTGTCGGACAAAGGAACGGTAGTGTGCTTCCTAGGATAAGAAATTGTTTATTGATTTGTTGATTACGTTATAATCTGCTTGGTCGTCACTTGAATTTGAATAGATTTGTTCAAAAAATTATGAAGTTGTTAAAATCAAAATCCATCATCATGAATGAGCCTATTTAATTTCTAGCCAAAAAAAAAAGGAAAAAAAGAAAAGAAAAAGAATGAGCCTATTCAAATGGTGCATATTTTTATTTCATTGAAATGGATAAGCCATTTTGAAAGTGGGGAATTTCACCATATTTTCTCTTAAATGGCCATTTCTATATTTAATAGAAATGAAAAAAATCATTATTTTAATCATCGGTGTTAAATTAAGCACCATTTTCCTAGATGGATCCATTCAAGATGGGAATATTTTTCACCAAAAAGGCTATGTAAAATTGAAGACAATTATGCACTAAAAGAAAGTATAAAAAGGACCTTACTAATTCAAACAAACAAACAAGCCCTATAGTAGTCAAAACACCAAGTCTCATAGTTATAAACATAATAAAATTTGAAAGATTAAATTGACTCAAAATATGAACAATTCTAATTCCTAATTCTATAGGGTTGAACAAAAAAAAAAATCAATTGAGAAGCAAAAACCCAACAAGGAAAAGCAGTCAATTTTACTTTCTTGAATTTCTTTTACGTAGGAAATATGAAGATACAAAACATAAATCATAAACAGAAAAAATAAATAAATCAAAGCATACCAAAAATAAAAATAAAAACAACAATGGAAAAGGAAAAAAAATTGAACTTACTGCCATTTTGTCTTCAGCAAGCTTAAATTAAAACCACAATGGCAGAAAAAGAATTATTCTTCAAGAAAATTCAATTCTTGTTTACTTTAGAGTATAAGACAGAGATTCAGAGCTCCTCCCGAGGATTTTAGATATTGACCCAAGAAGGAAGCAAGAACAGAGAAGAAAGAGAGAGGAAGAGAGGGAGGGAGGAGTTTTAGAGAGAGAAACAGAGAGAGGGGGTTTATCAACCTATTGACTGGCGCCACCGGTAATGTTTTGACCATTCTACTTCTTCTTTCTCTCTCTAGACTCTCTCTCTCTCCGTGTAAAGTCTCCTCTTTCCCGGTTTCACGTAGTCTCTACCTCACCATATCTCAATTCCCCAAGTATTATTAAGAATTTAAGATCTATCTTTTAGGTAAATTACCAAAAACTCCCTGAACAAAACTTTGAGTTAAATATAATTTTTACCCCTTCGAATATTAGACTCATCTTACTTCCCCTTGTGGTTCAAAATTTGATTCTTGCATAAGTGAAACTTTTAAAGTTTTTTCGTTAAAAATTGAAGTGTAAGTAAAAAATTAAAAAGCGAAAATCGACTGAAAATGATTGGCCAAAAAATTGATTGATCAATTTTTTAAATGTATGTTCAAGTCAAAATCAACCGAGCGCTTTAAAAACTGACTGACTGCTATTATATGTCCTTTTTTTCATAAAAAAAACAAAGCAAAAAAAAAAAAAAAAAAATCGACCGAAACCGACTGCTTGTACCCCAAGTTAAAATTTGACAGATTTAATGCATTATACACTTGTTGCAATGCCAATTTTTATTGTACCCCATTATGATTCAAAAGTTGACACTTATGCTATGTTTGGTATGGGGGAAGACGGGAAAGAAGGAGAGAGGTGAAGGAAAGAGAGGAGAGAAGAGGATAGAATCCCTTGTTTGGTAGGATGGAAGAGAGGAGGAGGGGAGGGATGCCTCTTCCCTCCAGCCCACAAATTTCAATCCATCCAAAAGTGAACGGATTAGGAAAGAGAAAAAACTTCCCTTTATCATTTGACATTTTGCCATCCAATGAAAGTTATATTAATTTAAGAGTACAATAGTAAAATATCAAATATTCCATTATTTCCCTCCCCACTTCTTTATTTTTTAACCAAACACAATGAGGGAAGACCACCTTCCTTTTTCTAAGGATACATCTTTCATCCATTCTGCCTTCCCTTCCATCCACTTTTTCATCCCTCATACCAAACATAGTGTTAAGATAAAAACTATGATAACTTTTGGGGCACATAAGAATCTCACAAAAATAATATACATAAACTCTATGTGTCTATCTCTCTCCTCTATGGATCTCATAGATACTGTGGATCCCACAATGTCAGTGGATCCCATCAGGAGAGAGATAGACACATTATGATTTATGTATCTTATTTTTGTGAGATTCTTATATGCCCCAAGAGTTATCCTAAAAACTATCACTATTAGAATTTGCACTTAAGTTGATAATCACAAAGAAGTTAAGTGACCAGTTTTAAACTCTAGAGTAAAGTCAAAACGGACCTAATCACAGAGCTAAGGGTGATGCTATTGCCACTCCATCATTGAACCAAGGCACTCTATGGTACCACTCTTAAATCATGTGGTACCATGCATATCATGCATTGCATACATGGTACCACTTGCTCTGAGAGTAGTACTATAGGGTGCTTTAGTTCAATGATAGAGTAGAAATAACAACTCCCCATAGATAAAAATATAATTAATCCTACAACTTTTCTCAAACTCCAAGAACTTTTCTCAAACTCCAGTTAGATGCTGCTCTATGTGATGGGAAAAAAAAATGGCTGGTTGGCTATTTTACTTGTTTTAACTCCTCAAAGGTTTTCACATATAGAAATTGAGGTAAAAATTCATAAAAGTGATTTGTCAAATGTTTAAAGTGAGTTTAGTTTATTAAAAAGTCTCTGAAAAAAAAATCACTTAATACTCATACACGGTCCAAATTTCAGTTAATATTCATATACGAAGTACTTTTCTCTAATCAAAAATTTTGATTGTTCTTGGCTTATAAACAACATGGTATAATAAACTTATAATTATTTTTATAACCCTTATTATTTTTTATTTATGCTTCAACAGGAGTCACATAGGCCCACCACTCTTCCATGCTGATTAATTTAATCTCCCAGTGCCACATTACAGGGTGTAATAAAATAAATAAATAAAAATTTGCTTAATCTACCTATAATTAGATGTAGTCGCGTCTGTGGAGAAATTTAATAACTTGACCAAGAGCCCGTCAAACATCTAATCCACCTACTTTATGAAACTAATTATTTTGAAACGTAAGATATTTTAATTGTTTCATTTATATGAAATAGGGGCTTCGGCTATAGCCCCCTCAAATAAAACTCTTTCTAGCTAAAACCCGTGTTATTTTTCTTTAACTCATTATGTTCTCTTTATGCTTTAACAACTTTAAAATTCTATAACTTTTATTCTACACATCCGTTTTTCATAAAGTTTGATGTATGAGATCTATTAATCGAGATCAACATTGACTATGAAATACTGGGAAAAAAAAAAGGGCAAATTACACTTTAGTCCATTAAACTATGACCTGTTTTCAGTTAGGTCCATAAACTTTTTTTTTTTTGCAATTGGATCCGTGAACTTCAAAAATTCATTCAATCAGACCCAAGTTTTGACACTGTTAGCTTAAACTATTAGAAATTGTCACGTACGTTGCGCGTGAAGCTTACCTGTCACATGTTAGGATAAGACAAACACGGGAGATTGTGAATAGTGCTAAAAATCGCATTCAATCAGATTTGAAATCGCGTTCAATGAAATTCGAAAACACGTTCGACTAAATCCAAAATTGCATTCAATTATACCCAAAATCACATCATTTTTTAGCCATTCACAGTCCTCCGTGTTTGTCTTAACCTAACATGTGATAGGTAAGCATTACGCGCAACGTACGTGACAATTTCTAATAATTTATGCTAACAGTGTCAGAATTTGGGTCTGATTGAATGATTTTTTGAAGTTCAAGGACCCAATTGCAAAAAAAAAAAGTTTATGGACCCAACTGAAAACAGGTGTATAGTTTAATGGACTAAAGTGTAATTTGGCCAAAAAAACAAAAAAGTAAACATAGATGAAAAACTAAATTTTTTTTTTGCATAAATATAATAAAAAACATATTCCTTTCATAAAATTGATACCACAGTTGCATAGATCTCAAAAAAATACAGAGAATAAAAAAATCACTAAAAAAAGCTAAAAAATGAGTGAGTTGTGGTGGTTTAAAGTTAACAGATAATATGAATATTATCTGTCAAAACAGATAATATCATATATTTTGACAAATAAATTCAAAAAATGAGATTCCAAATTACTTTCTTTTTGTACAATTTTCAACTATATTTGCGTAAATCTATATAAAAAAAATACAAGAAATAAAAAAAATACTCAAAAATGCATATTAAAAAAAACGAGTGAGTTATAGTAGTTTAAAGTTGACCGATAATATTTATATTATCTGTCAAAATAGAAAATATTTCTTGTCATTACAAATGCAGATAAAATCAAAAAAATGAGGTTTCAAATTTACTTTCTTTTGTACAATTTTGAACCTCTTTGCGTAAATCTTAAAGAAATACATAAAATAAAATAAAAATCACTCAAAAAGGCTAAAAAACGAGTGAGGTATGGTAATTTAAAGTTGACAGATAGTATTAATATTATATGTTCAAATAAATAATATTATCTGTTATTACATATACAGATAAAATAAAATAAAAATGAGATTCCAAATTGCTTTCTTTTGTACAATTTTTAACTTCATTATGTAGATCTCGAAGAAATACATGAAAAAAAATCACTCAAAATGCTAAAAAACAAGTGAGTTATGGTAGTATAAAGTTGACAGGTAATATCATCTATTTTGACAGATAAAAAAAATGAGATTTCAAATTACTTTCTTTTGTACAATTTTTCAACTGCATTGCGTAGTTCTCGAAGAAATACATTAAATAAAAAAAAATACTCTCAAAAGCTAAAAAAACGAGTGAGTTATGGTGATTTAAAGTTGACAAATAATATTACATTAACCATTTTTTTGTTCCAGCAAAAAGCTTTTTACCAAATTCAAAAAGTAACGAGAAACTTTTTAAAAATGACAAAATCATATGGATTTTTACTAATACACTTAATCTTAAGAATTTTACGACCTACGAAATATCCAACATACTTTGTCGCTAACATTGTTTTTCTTGTTTTATTTGGAATTTTGCTGAGTTGTTACTTTAATTTGTCCAAAAATGTGTGTTAGGCTTTGAATTTTTTTAAGATTGAGACATCTCCAATTCTCCATAAAATAGTACGGCCGGCTTATTGAGATAGTATTACGTAATATGCAGCATCAAACACATAGATATACTTATATGCATATATATATATATACAAACACACTGGGATAGAACTTAATGAGCTCCCCCAAAAAAGTTAATATTTGGGACACAAATACTTACAAACTCACTGTATCTTTCGCATGGGGTTGCACTATGAGGTCCACTAAAATTATTCAGAACTCATAATAACACCTAGGCTTAGTTTGGCCCCCCTTTTGGTGCTTCTCCTTTTTTAAAGCACAATTTCATGTTAATTTATTTGGTAGCTAGTTTATGCGCTTTGTAAAAATTAAACTTAGGGCTTTTTTTGGGGAGCTTTTAAAAGCTCTAGAATGGAGCTTTTAAAAGCTCAAGGTGGCTTTTTGGTTTCATAATATATTTTTGAATAGTAGTGTGTCACTAGTACAAAATTATCAAACAATTTAGTAGTAAATTTCATAAGCTCCTTTTAAAAAGCCACATGGGGGCCAAACTAAGCCTTAGGAGAGAAATAGAGTGTATTTATAAGTATTGTTTGTGTAAAGTGTTTGTACTCCTAACATTGTTGAAATTTTTTTAAAAAAAATTCCAAAACTATGATTAGATAAATGCAATTTGTAAAATTTTAAAATTTTCTCCAAATATTTAACTTTTCCATAATAGTCCGTGCCTATTAATAACTTCAACTCTCAATGTCATAAACCAAAGATGTCCCAAATCGTAAGCAACATGATTATAATATGCTGTAAGGATTTACGTATACCAAATTTCCAACTCATAAAATGGACAGAATTTCCCGCATAATTAAATTGTAATATTTCGGATACCAAAAATTATACTAATATACATATACATAAAAATTAAAATAAAATAAAATCACCTTGAAACCGCTATCCCTAAAACCACGTGCGACTATGTCGGATAGCCCTACTGACACAGATTTGTGTGTATATTTTTCTCGCCACGCACTTGCATTTGTTTATGTAGCGTTCACACTATTTGTAACTCTTTGAAGTTTTAAATGTCTTGGTGGCACAGATTTGTGGCTGGCACTTAATGTTGAAAATTACAACCATCGAAATTTTTTTTTGTACTTTCTCTTTCTTCTCACATTCATTTGACGGAATTTCTCCAATGTGTACATCGTGGTTTGCGTGTGCACTATGCGCACAAGAGAGAGACACAGATTTTTAATTTGAAAATAAATCTCAGTGATTTAATTTGGTTACAATTTTTATTATGATGGTTACCAAACCACATTTGTTACACTTATTTATTTAAATTTTTTTTTTTATTTTTTTATTTTCATGATGGTCATGGGCGGAGGCAGTGTAGGGCCAGGGGGCCTGAGATTTTGAAAATTAAAATTTAACTTAAATTTTTTAAGTATTTTACATTTAGGCCCCCCCTCAACTATGTTTAGGCCCCCCTCAAATTATGTTTAGGCCTCTCTCAACTTATGTTTAGGCCCTCAAAGGGGTCCAAGGTCCAATTTAGTGCTATCAACTACATATATATTGATATACCGGTATATACAACTCAAAAGAAATGCGCCTAAAATTTTATAAATTACACTTTTAGTGTGATAATTTTATGCGTTTTAGAAATAGACCCCTTTAAAATTTTGAAAGACACTATATAATATTTACGTGTCACCGAATAGACTTATATTATAAGCATATCCCCAAAAAATCACAATTATAGACAAGTAGACCCTAAAAAACTTGTCAATTATGTATGAATAGACCCCAAAAAAAAAATTTCGGGGGCGCTGCCCCCGGACCCCCGTATAGCCTATAGGCCCCCCTGGCCAAAATTCCTGGCTCCGCCCCTGATGATGGTTACAATTTTTATTCATTGATTACAATTTTGTTCTTATGATGGTTACAATTTTTCTAGCCAAGTTACAATTTTTTGTCACCAACTTATAATTTTGTTATGGCCCTGAGCTAAAGGGGAGGAATCATGACCTACAATTCAAATAAGCATTTTTCTAGCCGTTAGAGATGACGTCACATTAGCAACAATTATATTTTGAAATCAAACGTCGTCGTTTAGTGAAGATAGAAAAAGAGTTAGTTAGGAGACACGTGTCAATAGCTTATCAATTGTAGCTCCAATTCTGTTAATCCTGAAATGTATATACTCTGAATCAGTTGTAACAGATTGTGTGAAAAAAATGAAGTTCTGATTTCCTCTCTCTGTATTCTCTCTCTCTCTCTCTCTCTGAGTATTCATCTTCTGCATTTCTTCTTTCTGAATCTCTTCTTCTATCTTCAATTCCCTTAATCATCTCAGTTTCTCTCTTCTACATCTCTTAATTCTTTTATAAGCTTGTTTGTGTGTATGGATTAGTAAGAATTTCAGTCTCAATTTACTGAAATTCTTACAAGTTGTATCAAAGCAGTTCTTTCCTAAATCCGAATTCAATAAATGGTAAAATTTGTTCGATCAACTATGGCTAAGGACCAAGAAATCGGAGAAGAAGATACAAGCAATGTTACAGAGCAACAACAGCATGATATAACTGCACTCCAATCACATATAGTGGATGTGTATGGCAAAATTGCAGGATTGGAGGCCAAAATGGATTCTAAGTTTGAGATCTTGATGAATTTCCTTCGTAATTCTTCAGAGAAAGGAAAAGAACAAACAGGGCTACTGCCCACTCCTACAGTTAGAACTGAGAGGTCTAATCATATCAGAATTGCAGACGAAAACCATGAATTTCGAGGAATTGGGTTTCCACACCCTGAAGTTCGAGAAGAGAGGTTCGAAAACCAATTTTCTTTTCAATTTCCAAGAATTGATTTTCCAAAATTCCATGGAACTGATGTAAAGGGGTGGTTAAAGAGGTGTACTAGGTTCTTCCAATTGAGCCCTGTACCCGAGAATAACAAAGTAGCAATTGCTTCGATTCATTTGGAAGCCAAGGCAGATCATTGGTTCCAGTCACATTACGAAGATCCGAATATAGTTGCTTGGGAAAGATTTGCAAGGGATATTAGTGACAGATTCTCTGAAATGGGACATGAAGATATTGTCAGTCAATTCAAGAAATTAACTCAAGAAGGATCAGTGGAGGAATATGAGACGAAATTCGAGGAGTTGAAACCACTGATCATGGCAAAAAACAGAGGATTGTTTGAAGATTACTTTGTATCTTGCTTTATCAGCGGGTTGAGAGATGAAATTGGTCATCTGGTGAAAATGTTTAGCCCAGGAACCTTAGCTCATGCTATCACCATAGCTCGTCTACAAGAAAATCATTTGGAAGCCACTAGGAGGTCCAATCAATACACCCCAAAGACTAACCAGTTTTCCAGCAAACCAAAATCTTTTCAAAATTTCCAGAATACCCAATTTTCCAATTCCTCTAAACAACCACCTCCATTTCCTTCTCCGCCTTCTAACCAATCAAACCCTTTTTCTTCAAACCAAAAACCCACTCAAAATCTTACACCCAACCTAAACCCAAACAGAAACTTTCCATTTCAGTCCATAAAGAAAGTGACCCCAGAAGAGATGCAAAGGAGGAGGGATAGAAATTTGTGCTATTACTGTGATGAGACTTATCAGAGGGGCCATGTTTGTAAACAAAGGCAGCTTTATATGATTTGGGGTGAAGAAAATTTAGAAATAGATGAGTTAACTCCACTAGAAAGTTCAGAGGTACAGAATAATGAAGAATTTCTGGAATCACAGTCTGATATGACTATCTCTATCCATGCCTTGATGGGTAGTGAGAACCACCATACCCTTAAGCTTAAGGGAAAAGTTAAAGAGAACAACATTCTGATTTTAGTTGATACGGGTAGTACCCATAATTTCCTGGATCCTATCACTTCAAGAAATTTGGGATGCATAACACACATCACTAACCCAATCAGAGTTACTGTGGCAGATGGCAATCAGTTGGTGAGTGGAGCTAAGTGTCGGCAATTTCAATGGGAAATGCAAGGGAATAAGTTTCAAACTGAGATGAGGTTACTCCCTCTAGGTGGATGTGATGCTGTCCTAGGAGTACAATGGCTAAAGGAAATTAGTCCCATGCAAATGGACTTCAATCAATTAAGTTTGAAATTTCAGAAGGAGGGGAAAGATATTTGTTTGAAAGGAATCAATGGATCAGAACAAGGAACATTGCAACTTATCAGTGGTCAAGCCTTACAAAATTATTATAATAATAATGAGCAACCAATGGTCTATCAACTCAATTCCATCATTGAGTCCAGTACTGCAGAAGAATTACCAGTGCCTATCTCTCAAATACTGAAAGAGTTTCAAGAAGTTTTTGATGAACCTAGAGTATTACCACCTACCAGAGAGTTTAATCATCAAATTCCCATCATCAATGGTAGCAGATCAGTCAATCTGAAACCCTACAGATGCCCTTATCTACAAAAGGAGGAAGTAGAAAAGCAAATCAAGGAAATGCTGCATTCAGGCATTATCAGGCCCAGCCATAGCCCTTTTGCTTCACCTATTCTGTTAGTTAAAAAGAAGGATGGCACTTGGAGGTTATGTGTAGATTACAGACAGCATAATTCTATTACTGTCAAAGATAAATTCCCTATCCCCATTATTGAGGAACTGTTAGATGAATTGGGTCATGCTGTCATTTTCTCTAAACTGGACCTAAGGGCTGGTTACCATCAAGTAAGGGTTAATGACAAGGACATACATAAAACTGCATTTAGAACGCACAAGGGGCACTATGAATTTAGGGTCATGCCTTTTGGACTCACAAATGCCCCAGCCACCTTCCAGGCACTGATGAATACAATATTCAAACCCTTTCTCAGAAAATTTCTATTAGTTTTTTTTTTTTTATGATATATTGATTTATAGTCCCAGTATGGAAGAACATGTGATCCATCTCAGGGAGACTTTGAAACTTATGAAGCAACACCAGTTATTTGCCAAAAAAACAAAATGTTCTTTTGGTAAAAAGCAGATTGACTATTTGGGGCATATAATCTCTGGGAAAGGAGTAACAATGTCTATGGAGAAGGTTTCTTCTATGATCTCTTGGCCAATCCCTAAAACAATCAAGTCTTTGAGGGGTTTCTTAGGACTCACTGGATACTATAGGAAGTTTGTCCAAGGCTATGGAGTAATTGCTAGACCATTGACATGTTTGCTGAAGAAAGGGCAGTTCAATTGGAATCTTGATGCTGAGACAGCATTTGATGAATTAAAGAAGGCTATGAGTTCTGCCCCTGTCCTAGCCTTACCAGACTTTTCAATTCCCTTCGTAATAGAGACAAATGCTTGTTACCATGGAATAGGTGTTGTATTAATGCAAAAGGATAGACCTATTGCATTCTACAATAAAGGTTTGGCTATGAAGCACTTAGGCCTTTCAACTTATGAAAAGGAATTCCTAGCTATTGTCCAGGCAGTTAAAAGGTGGAGATCTTATCTGGAAGGAAGAGTATTCATCATCAAGACAGATCACCACAGCCTCAAGTATTTGCTGGAGCAGAAAGTCACAACAATGTTACAGCACAAGTGGTTAACTAAGCTGATGGGCCTAAACTATACTATTGAGTATAAAAAGGGAGCTGAAAATAAAGTTGCAGATGCTCTATCTAGACTACATGAAGGGGAAAACCAATTTATGGCCATTTCTGTAGTGGTACCAAAGTGGCAAGAAGAAATCCAAGCAAGCTATGATCAAGATGAAGAAGTTAAGAATTTAATAATTCAATTGTCCCTTAATTCCCAATCTAACCCTCCTTTTTTATTGTTCAATGGGTTACTGAAGCATGAAGATCAGATTTATGTCGGAAAAGGGAGCCAAATGAGGGTCCAAATTATACAAGAAGTGCATAATTCAGGCATAGGTGGACATTCAGGAATATTGGGTACCTACAAAAGAGTCTCTAAATATTTTTTCTAGCCAGGAATGAAGAAGGAAGTTAACCAGTGCGTTTCCAACTGTGATATCTGCCAAAGAATGAAGCATGAATTGGTTCCATCTCCTGGTCTCTTACAACCCTTACCCATTCCAGCCCAACCTTGGGTTGACATATCAATGGATTTCATAGAAGGATTGCCTAAATCAGAAGGAAAGAGTGCTATTTTTGTGGTGGTGGATAGATTGACCAAGTATGGTCCCTTCATCAGCCTCACCCACCCCTTCTCAGCAGAGTAAGTAGCAGAGGTCTTTTTTGAACAAATACACAAGTTACATGGATTGCCTAGTTCCATTTTGTCGGATCGAGATAAGATTTTCTTAAGCAAATTTTGGCAGCACCTTTTTAAATTGATTGGGACAAAATTACTTCATTCCACAGCATACCATCCACAGACTGATGGCAAAACTGAAAGGCTAAACCAATGCTTAGAGTCCTATTTGCGAAGTATGACCAGTGACAGGCCTAAACAATGGAGGAAGTGGTTAGCATTGGCAAAATGGTGGTACAACACTCATTACCACTCAGCATTAAAATTATCTCCTTTCCAAGAACTATATGGTTACCTACCCCTCTCACTTCCTTACATCAGACACCTAAATCCTCTGTGACGGAAGTAGATCAATTTCTCAAAGATAGAAGTCTTATATTACAACTACTACAAGATAACTTGTCCCAAGCTCAGGCTAGAATGAAATTCTTTGCTGATAAGAGGAGATCTGAGAGGGAATTTGAAATTGGAGAGTTAGTTTACCTGAGATTGCAGCCTTATCGTCAATCCTCAGTGGCATTCAGAAGAATTTTAAACTTTCACCTAGATTCTATGGACCTTATCGCATTTTGCAAAAGATTGGAAAAGTGGCTTACAAGTTGGAATTACCACCTCACTCTTTGATCCATCCTGTGTTTCATGTGTCCCTTCTCAAGAAATGTGTGGGCCAGAGGAACCAAGTTTGCCCAAATCTTCCCCCGACTGGTCTGGAAGGACAAATCCTGGTGGAACCAGTGGCAATCCTTGATAGAAGAATGGTGAAGAAAGGGAATGTAGCAGATGTGCAGCTGCTAGTTCAGTGGAGTAATGCTTTACCAGAAGAAGCGACATGGGAAGAATGGTCAGTAATGGAAGCTAGTTTTCCAGACTTTGATCTAAATTGATCCTTGGGGACAAGAAGTCTTTGAAGAGCGGGGTATTTGTTATGACCCTGAGCTAAAAGGGATGAATCATGACCTACAATTCAAATAAGCATTTTTCTAGCCGTTAGAGATGACGTCACATTAGCAACAATTATATTTTGAAATCAAACGTCGTCGTTTAGTGAAGATAGAAAAAGAGTTAGTTAGGAGACACGTGTCAATAGCTTATCAATTGTAGCTCCAATTCTGTTAATCCTGAAATGTATATACTCTGAATCAGTTGTAACAGATTGTGTGAAAAAAATGAAGTTCTGATTTCCTCTCTCTGTATTCTCTCTCTCTCTCTCTCTCTGAGTATTCATCTTCTGCATTTCTTCTTTCTGAATCTCTTCTTCTATCTTCAATTCCCTTAATCATCTCAGTTTCTCTCTTCTACATCTCTTAATTCTTTTATAAGCTTGTTTGTGTGTATGGATTAGTAAGAATTTCAGTCTCAATTTACTGAAATTCTTACAAATTTCTATCATCAAGTTGCAAATTTTTTTTCTTTATCAAAATGGCACGTGACCATACCACATCCTCACATTTCTCAGTCATGCGCGCAACACCGTATTTTCCTTCATTTTCAGGTTTGCTTACTACTTCTATAAAGTAATGGGAACATCAAACCAAAAAAAAAAAGAAAAAAGAAAAAAAAAAACATATTTAGAGTATCATTTGAGCTATTGTTCTACATATACTTTACAAAGACTCTGACCTCTCTCTCTCTCAACATATATTATACAGTATATAATATCCATACTATTGTTTTTCTTTTGGTGATTTGGCATTGCAAATTGTTGGCTTCTTTTTTCTTATGAATCATGCATTTTATTTACCTTCCTCTCTATCTTTTTTTTTTTTTTCCTTTCTTCTTTCCCAGGTTGAGTGTAATCATTAGCAACCAAATATAGTCTCTTCTCTTCAATAATGTACACTTTCAGTAATAGATAAATTAAGTTTGATTTCTCAAACTTCTGTAGTAAAAAGTATTGAAAATAGAATTTTAGATCCTAATTCATAAAGAATAATACTATAGTTCTCAAGTTTGTATTTCAAATTTAGTTTCTAACACATATAATAGTGGAACCACATATATTTCTGTCCGATTGAAAGTTGTTTGATATATGATTGATGTGCATGTTTAGAAGTTAATTTGAAAGGGAGATTTAAAAATGCATAGCTTTACTCATTCATATAAATAACTTTCATCAAATTCATGGCTGTATTTTATTATTATTACTATTATTATTATTATTATAAAAAGGAGGCAAATTCGGACACCTAAGGTTTGTGAGAGTTGGTGTCGACCAACTCAGAATAAGACCTCAGTCTTATTCACTGGCGCACAAGGGTGGATTTATCATTTATGTTATGAACCCACTAAACATAGCTCACTCTTGAAAAAAACTTACAAAGGGAGGATGCCTAAGAGTTAATAAACTACCAACCAATCTATTTTGGCTAAAAATTAGTATGTGATTGGGCATGCCAGGGGCTTTGTACGAAGACCCAAACATGTAACCAAAACGATCTCTAAATGTGGTTTCAATGGATCAAGCAATTGTTGGGAAGTAGGGATGACCATTTCCTTGAGGTCCAACCACTCTAATGCGAGTAATTTAATTGAGTGATGATACAAATAAAACACATGAGATCTACTCAAACAAGTAATGGACTAGAACCAAAGCTTGTAAATATTAATATATTGAACAAACTGTACATGAACCTGAGAATACAAGCAAAGTAAAGAAAAAAATTAAAACAACTAAAGTTGCCAAGTCTGGGACACTGAATGTTGCTAGCATAAACTATAAAGAAATCATTTAATACATAACATTAATGGGACTGTATAACACCCGTATCCGGAAAAGAAGATTAATGTGATATTAATATGTGTTAATTAAAGATAACTAATGCATGAAATGGTTTAAGGTGGGATTATGAATCCACATGTGAAAAGGTGTTTAAATGCGGACACAGATGAAAGTCCTGTGATAAGTAGGACTGGTATAAAAGTGGGGCCCAATGCAGGTCTAATTAAAATAATTTGCATTTTGATGTTATTATATGTTTACATGAGTGCTTGTTAAATGTTTAAAGATATTGTTATGTCTTATGATAGATAAATGGGACCAATTTGGGTACTCATGTGAGGGCGTATTTGAAAATAATATATAATTGGTGGGTTTAATAGCAACCTCATAAATTATGTGGGACCATGTTTGGGACCCACGCGGGACTTAGATTAAATCCATTTAGAAAATATGGATAGTTAACATAATTAACTTGGGGGTTTCATAATAAACATTTAGAAAATACAAGGGTGTAAATGAAAAATAGCACAACTTGATGTATATCTTAATTGGTGAGTCATAAGATGACTCATTTGCACATTCACATCAAATGGAAGTTAGAAGAACACGTAGAGAGAGAACCGAGAGCTTCGGCACAGACGACGGGGTTTCTCCGATGACGTTTGACGTCGTTTCTTCGCCGTCCGGCGTCGGATTTGCGATCCGAGACCATTTTTGGACTCGTGGAGTTAAGAGGATCACATGCACGTTCTTTATTTTCAATTTTGGTAACGTTTTTCAGGCAACCGTTCTTGGTTGTTAGAAATTGACATATCAAAATCATGTAGGATTAACTCTAAAACGAGTATTGGGTAAGATTCTAGCTTGGAATTTGGATTCTAGGAGTTTAATTGGTTAAGAATCAAAGAGGTGAATGTCTAATCCCAAAATTGGGTGTTTAATTATGTTAATGTGATAATTGTTGTTCATAGTTGCTTAACTCATGCTCATGCATATATATGTTGATGAATTTGTGCAAAAAGCATGTTAATAATGTGAAATTGATATGCTTATATGCTAAGTTGCTTAAATGCCTATGTGGATCAAAGGGAAGTCAAGTAGTGGTCATCATTTATAGGTCCCTTATGTAAGGGATAGTAAGCCCTTAATGAGTGGGGCGTAGTGACGACCACAATGAAATGCCCGTGACGTCTTTGGGGTCACAAGAGAGTGTGTGTTGCGCTATATGCGCCCAAAAGTGAAAAAGATCCATGGTAAGAAGGACCCGGGGGTGGTGGCTAGAGTAACTTGACTTTCCGGAGATCGATTTGTTGTTTATAATGATTATTGCATTTACATACTTTGCATTCCAATAGCATGATTAGTTCCCTCACTAAGCGAAAGCTTAGACGAAAATATGTTTTCTGTTATGGTTATTGAATAACCATCGCAGGTACCGAATGGGAGAATGAGAGGAAATGATCCGCACCACGGGGTGGGCATGAGAGTTGTGTATATATATATGAATATGTTAATAAGTTTAGGTGTTTAGATCTTGGAAATGAAAATGTTGGATAACTTATGGTTTGGAGAACTTGTAATATATTAAGTTGGGATTTGATGTTGAATGTGGCTTTGGCAAGTGTTGAATTTGTTAGCTAGTATTCAAGTTACTTATGGTTGAAAGGAGACTTGAGAAGAATGTGGGTAGTTTTGTTGTAAAATTTAACTAGGTTCTATCCTTAGGTTGAATGCTTGTGAAAAATTTGGGAAACATGTTGTTTTAATGCATATCCATGTCTTATTGGTGGAATTTGAATGTTTAAATGGTATTATCACTCTTGGATATATTGAATAAATGTTTAAAAAGTTTTTGGAAATGTTTTGGCATTGATCTTTGATGTTTCTACAAAGTTTGGTTAATGTTTGGAGACACATGAGAATGCTTGAAATGTTTTTAGAAGTTCTTTTGTTAGTTGGGATGGATTAATGGAAGTTGGGAGTAAATTCATGATCCATGAAAGGAATTTATGTGTTTAAATTGATATATTTCCCTTGGGTATGTTGTGTTAATGTTTATAACCACTTAGAAATGTTTTTAAAGATGTTTTTGATGCTTCCACAAAGTTTGGGAAAGTTTGGAAATGTTTTGGACTTGAAAAACTGATATTTTTAGCAGTTGGGAACTGTTCTGGGGAAGCCGAATCGATCCGGCCTTAAAGGGGGATCGATCCGCTCCTTCTTGAGGACATTCTGCCAGAAAATAGCAAACCGGATCGATCGGATTTAAAGGGCGGATCGATCCACCCCTGTTTTACTTAACCGTCGGTTTTTTACGGAAACAAGTAACTCTCTCTACAAAACTCGGATTCACGCGCCATTTTTTGCGTTGGAACCAGGACTCAAAGACCTATCTTTTGGTGTAAAATTTGAATTTACTTTATTAATGACAATTTTTCCCTTGGGGCTATTTTCTGTCAACAATGTTGTTTTAGGAGGTCTAATTCATGGTTTTTTCTTATAGTTAGAGGATGATTTGGTGTGGGCTTGTTACACGTGTCCTAATCCGCCCAAGGCGGGTTGGGGTGTGATAGACTATTTATACCCACAGGGGCTATTTGGTGTTGTGTGTGCCACCTCTTGAATGTTGATTGCCATTGTGTATTTGTAGGTACTGGATGTAATTGACAAGCGGGGGTATTTGTAAAATACAACCGCGCTAAAAGAAGAAAATGTGTTAAATTACTTCACAATTCCTCCATTTATCTGCAATTTGAATTTCAATGCTAGTTTTTACACATATTGATTAAACTATGATAAGTTGTTTGTTTTAGCTGTAGTTTGTGCAGATTACTGTTGCTGTGTAAAGAATTAGATGAAAAAGATAAAAGGGAGTGCTGATTTTTAATGAAGACAAGTAAAGGATGAAAAGTGAACCTCGATCGATTGAAGACCATTCGATCGATCGAAGGTTCGATCGATCGATCGATCGAAAGAGTTCAAGCGCTCGAAGATTCCAGATGTTCAATCGATCGAAGGATGTTCGATCGATCGAACATGGCTTTTATCAGATTTTACGTGCACGCAATAGAAGCATGTTTTTAACCCTAGCATTAGGTCTTAAGTATAAATACTCGTATTATGTACGTCCAGAAGGACGCCCAATTTCATTTTCATCAGTTTATAGAGAGTATAGAGCTTTTACTTTGATTATTTTGTAGGTTTAAGCAAGGATTTACATTGGTTGTTTGGATTCCTCATTAGTTCAATACAAGTATTCGTTTCCAGGTTACTTTATTTATGTTCTGCACTTAGTTTATAGAAGTTTAATCTGCTATCTAGTATTCTTGAATGTTAGTTATAGTTATATAGTTAGTTTTCTTAGATTTTATGCAAGAATCACAAACAAACACACCTTTAATGGAACTTTACATTAAAAACGAATCTGATACACTTCAGACGATGTCTGAGTAGTCCCCAGGTTGGGAGATCACGATGAAACCGTGATCTCAAGCCTCTGCCATGCAGCAGAATAATCCCTGTGTTCGATCGATTGAGAAATTTTGATCGATCGAAATAGAGATGCAGTCGAGCGATCGAAGTCCGTTCGATCGATCGAGAGATGAAGATATTCGATCGATCGAAAGCGTCGATCGATCGAACCCTCTGATTCTTGAGGACATTCTATGCAGTATTCCTAGACTTTCTGTTTTACTGATTTGTTATCAAATTGTCCCAAAACGCTCAGTTTGTCAAAACAGTCTGTAAACTTTAAGCCTTGAGGCATTTTTCTTCAATATATTTTGCAAACCACCCTCAATGCTAATACCATTGTAGGTGAGAGCCTAAACTATTGTTTTAAAGCGCTTTTGTGTATTTCAAACTCCATTGTGATGATATAGTCCCGGTCATGAAAGGACTATAGATTCTTTATCCTAAGAGAAATACGGAATACTGTAGAGAGTGTGCTCCATTGAGCTTCAACGCAATTGCATGGTAGATGGCTAGGTCGCGGTGAATTTGTGTTGGGATTTGTGTAATCCCAACATTTCCTTTTATTAAGAAAAACACGTTTTAAATCATTGCTTTAATTGTGGGACTTTGTGTTCTACATTCCTTTAAAATATTGAATTTTATTTTCTTGTTTAAGATTAATCTAAGTAATTAGTTTAACACCTTCCCTGTGGGATCGATCTGGACTTATCCAGTATTACTTGCACGATCACCTACACTTGGGTGTTGCACAAGAGCGCACAACTATTTAGTCGTGTCATAACTTTCATATCCATGATAACTCCCCACTATTGCAACTTCTCCACTACTAGTTACCCACCACCCACTAAGTTGGTAACTTCCCCACTAGTGTGGTTAAATGCACACTTACACAAAATTAAACCGGTCACAATATAAAAATAATTTTTAGATTTTAGGGTGTAAACAATGCCCCCCTGGTTATTTGAAAATGAAATGAAATGCAATTTTTGAAGAACCATGTATACACCAATGGAATGATTTTTTTGGTCATTGTTGACCTCACAGACCGATTTTGACTAGAATATTGTAGGTCATCACCAATACTTCAGAAAGTTAGACTGATAATATTGGCCTTACAGAGTCTGTAGACCGATGAGCCCCACTTGTAGTATCATTGCATTAGGCCTCAAGTCATAGGCCATAATTTTCCAAAAAGTGAAGAAGACCAATTTTTTTTAGGCCGATTTTTCCTTTTGTCATAGAACTTTTATCTCAATCTCATATACCAACTTTTTACGGCCAATGTATGACTGATGACAACGACCTTAGATGGTATCCCTATGGACAATTTGTATGCAATGAAGCTTGTGGATATTAGAATATTGGTTTTGCATGTACTCCATTGGGCTCAAGTCATAACTCATAAGCCATAATTTTTTGAAGTTTAGAAGACTAATATCTCCATGCAGTAGTAGCCCGATATGGAGCAGTTGCCATATAGCAAAGACTTTAAAACTGTAGGTCCCATGGCTAGTGATTAAAATTGCTACTCTTGGCGTGAAATCCAATGGCGGCAATTTGATTGGTGACGTTACACCATACAAAGGCTTACACGTATAAGTCAATAGGCTCTAATAGACGACTTATACTAAGGCTGAGGATTTGATCGGTAACTTATAGGTTGCAATAGATGACTTATACCAAGACCGAGGATTTTATCAGTAACTTATAGGCTGTGATAGACGAGTTATACCAAAACCGAGGATTTGATCGATAACTTATAGGCTGCGATAGAAGACTTATACCAAGATCGAGAATTTCATCAGTAACTTCTAGGCTGCGATAGATAACTTATACCAATACCAAGGATTTGATCGGTGACTTATAAGTTGCGATAGACGACTTATACCAAGACCAAGGATTTGATCGGTGACTTATAGGCTACGATAGATGACTTATACCAAGATCGAGGATTTGATTGTGACTTATAAGCTACGATAGACGACATATAACAAGACCGAGGATTTGATCGGTGACTTATAGGTTGTGATAAACGACTTGTACCAAGACCGAGGATTTGACCGGTGACTTATAGGCTGTGATAGATGACTTATACCAAGATCGAGTATTTGATCGGTGACTTATAGGCTGCGATAGACGACTTATACCAAGACCGAGGATTTGATCGGTAACTTATAGGCTGCGATAGATAACTTATATCAAGAACAAGGATTTGATCAGTAACTTATAGGCTGCGATAGACGACTTATATCAAGACCGAGGATTTAATAGGTAACTTACAGGCTACGATAGACGACTTATATCAAGACCGAGGATTTGATAGGTAGCTTATATTACTTTTCTAAATGAGGTTTACAGCCTTTTACTCCACAGGGATCAGTATCACATCGGGCATTATTCTAAATTAAACTAGATTGAAATTTGGAAATACTCCGTGAGTATCCCCGTTTATATATATTTTTATATGAAAATATTGCTTTAAAAATATAAAAATAACCAAAATCCATCTTTGATGGGCTCCACAAACCCAATGAGGATTTAGATTTGTAAAAGCCAAATTATTTATTGGCTTCTTGTGTAAGTAATTTTGTGTTAGTAATTTTTGGCAATAATGCCAAAAAAATTAAATAACTCCTCGGCGTTTGCTCTCCTCAAAAGGGGTTGTTCACTTTTAATAAATTGGGGGCCGAGATAAAATCACCCGGCCTATGCGAAACTTGCCCCCCCAACCGCCTTCTCGTCGTCACCAACACTAGCGAGAGAAGCAATAGAAAAATTATCGGCTTATCACTAGTGATTGAAATTTTGCCGTCTTGCCGCCCAACCGATTTAAAATGCTTTAAACCGAGATGGTCAAAGTGACCAATCTCTTGATTTGTAGAGGCATCATCGGCCACTTTTGGCCGTTTAAATCTTTTCGTGGCCTTTTGAAAAATTGTTTTCATAGCCGCTATCATCGTTGTCCGTGTCTCTTCGAGGTGGAGAGCATACTCTTTTTGAATACGGGTTATTTCATTGAATGCTTCTTTAAGGCACTCACATGAATCAACAATTACCGCTTGGTTGTCTTTCTCGAGCGGTGAATCCAATTTACCACTCGACTCCTCTATCCACTTGTTGCTTAAATAATCGTCCATAGACATGAAATTGTCTTCTCCCCCAGGAGGTGGATCATTAACTCCACTTGAGGCTTTAAGAATGTCGATTTCATGGCTGAAAAATTGTATGTTGTCCTTAAGATAAGTCAATCTCTTCATAAAGATAACTGATTTCACCATCATATCAACATGCTTCTCAATTATGCCGATAAAGCGAATTCCATGGCTGTACAACTACTTGTTGCCATAACTCGCTGCATATTCTAAATTTATCGTTGTTGAGATAATAAATTTTATTTTGAATTCAGTCAATGACCTCATTACGCCAACGAATTTGACCGTTGTAAAATTGTAACCATGCTTCACAAAACATCACTCAGCGGTCCCACCGGGCGTGCCAAATTGTTTTGGCTAAAAATTAGTATGTGATCGGGCGTGCCAGGGGCTTTGTATGAAGACCCAAACGTGTAACCAAAACGATCCCTAAATGTGGTTTGAGTGGGATCTAGCGATTGTTGGGAAGTAGGGATGACCCTTCCCTTGAGGTCCAACCACTCTGATGCGAGCAATTTGATTGAGTGATGATACAAATAAAACACATGAGATCTACTCAAACAAGTAATAAACTAGAACCAAAGCTTGTAAAATATTAATATATTGAACAAACAGTACATGAACCTAGAATACAAACAAAGTAAAGAAAAAAATTAAAACAACTAAAGTTGCCAAGTTTGGGACACTGAATGTTGCTAGCATAAACTATAAAGAAATCATTGAATACATAACAGTAATGGGACTGCTTATAGCCGCAGGGGTTGTTTGGCATTGTGTGTGCCGCCTCTTGAATGTTGATTGCCATCGTGTATTTGTAGGTGCTGGATGTAACTTCCATATCCATGATAACTCCCCACTATTGCAACTTCTCGACTACTACTCACCCACCACCCACAAGTTGGTAACTTTCCCACTAGCGTGGTTAATTTCCCACTTAGACAAAATTTCACAATATAATTTTTTTTAGGGTGTAAACAATGCCCCCTGGTTCTGTGAAAATGAAATGAAATGAAATGCAATTTTTGAAGAACCATGTATACACCAAAGAACCAATTTTTGTGGTCATTATTGATCTCATAGACCGATTTTGACTAGAATATTGTAGGTCATCACCAATACTTCAGAAAGTCAGACTGATAATATCGGCCTTGCAGAGTCTGTAGACTGATGAGCCCCCCTTGTAGTATCATTGCATTGGGCCTCAAGTCATAGGCCGTAATTTCCCAAGAAGTGAAGAAGACCAATTTTATTTTTACGCCAATTTTTCCTTTTGTTATAGAACTTTTATCTCAATCTTATATACCAACATTTTACGGCCCGGGTATGACCGATGACAACGGCCTTAGATGGTATCCCTATGGACAATTTGTATGCAATGAAGCTTGTGGATATTAGAATATCAATTTTGCATGAACTCTATTGGGCTCAAGTCATAACTCATAAGCCATAATTTTTTGAAGTTTAGAAGACCGATATCTCCATGCTATAATAGCCCGATGTGGAGCAGTTACCATATAGCAAAGACTTTAAAACTGTAGGTCCCATGGCTAGTGATTAAAATTGCTACTCTTGGCGTGAAATCCAAGCGGCAATTTGATCAGTGACATTAGACCGTACAAAGGCTTACACGTATAAGTCAATAGGCTCCGATAAATGACTTATACTAAGACTGAGGATTTAGTCGGTAACTTATAGACTGCAATAGATGACTTATACCAAGACCGAGGATTTGATCAGTAACTTATATGCTGCGATAGACGAGTTATACCAAGACCGAGGATTTAATCGGTAACTTATAGGTTGCGATAAACGACTTATACCAAGACTGAGAATTTCATCAGTAACTTATAGGCTGCGATAGATGACTTATATAAAGACTGAGGATTTGATCGGTGACTGATAGGCTGCGATAGACGACTTATACCAAGACCGAGGATTTGATCGGTGACTTATAGGTTGCGATAGACGACTTATACCAAAATCAAGGATTTGATCGGTGACTTATAGGCTGCGATAGATGACATATACCAAGACTGATGATTTGATCGGTGACTTATAAGCTGCGATAGGCGACTTGTACCAAGATCGAGGATTTGATCGATGACTTATAGCCTATGATAGATGACTTATACCAAGACCAAGGATTTCATCAGTGACTTATAGGCTGCGATAGATGACTTATACCAAGACCGAGGATTTGATCGATAACTATAGGCTGCGATAGACGACTTATACCAAGACCGAGGTTTTGATCGGTAACTTACAAGCTACGATAGATGACTTATTTCAAGATCGAGGATTTGATAGGTAACTTACAGACTGTGATACACGACTTATAGTAAGACCTAGGATTTGATTGGTAACTTATATTACTTTTCTAAATGAGGTTTACAGCCTTTTACTCCGCAGGGATCAATATCACATCGGGCATTAGTCTAAATAAAACTTGACCAAAATTTGGAAATACTCAGTGAGTATCCCTGTTTATATATATATATATATATATATTTTATAAAAATATTGCTTTAAAAATATACAAATAACTAAAATCCATCTTTGATGGTGTAGAGACCGCAATTTTGACCAAACGTCGAATTAAGGGGAGCATTACCTCCAAGTCCGATGATGACAATGTCCGACTAATCTAAGGCTTCCAAAGGTGATTCAAGCTTTTCGAAAGACTCCTTAACTCGAAACAAAAGAAAAAGGAAGAAAGGAAAAGGGAAATAGAAAATACGGCATATGGCAGCATCTGTGGCAGTTACGGGTTGCCGGTGTGGCACTTGCTGATTGCTGGACCGGCAGTCAGTAAGAGCCACAATGGCAGTCACTGAATGCCGTTAAAATGCACCAAATGCCGTGAAAATTGGATTTCCAGAAAAGACGGCAGTCCCTGGAATTGTCTGCGGCATTCAGTGAGTGCCGCACCTGTATTCAGCGAATGCCGCAACGACATTCATTGAGTGCCGTTCTGGCAATCACTGAGTTCCTCTTCTATCTCTGGTGAGTGCCGCATTTTCCAGCAGACAACTATAATATAACACATTTTGTACCATCACAAGGACGTCCGAAATTAGGGTTTTCCCCCTGGAAATAATGAAAAACCCTTTAAAATTTTACCTATATAAGGAATAGTATCTTCATTGAAAAAGGGGGGGTTAGACTTAAAAGAGGAAGAATTTTGGGGGGACTACTACACATTTTTGGGTTGGATTTAAAGCATCTATGAATATGAAGTAAACAAGTATAACACCCACTCTCGCGGTTTATATTTAATATTTCTTTAGCATGCATAATTATGAGTTAATGATAATTAATGTGTTATGTGGCACTTATTGGAAGTGGGTGTAACCCACTAAGTTATTTTTGGGTGTCCAGTAGGGAACCCAGTTTTGGTCAGTATGGCAATCCCAAGTTGGGATGTGTGTTGATGGGTCCCAGTTGAGATGGGACATTATATGTGGAACACCCTATGTGCCTAAATATTTATTAAGGCTTAAATGATTTATTATTTTATTGTTGATAATATCATGTTATTAGGTAGTGACCACTTTTGGGGTCAATTAGGGGAACCTTTGTGAGCACGAATCGAACACATTATAAAATAAGTAGGCTAATTAGTAATTTCATATAATTATATGGGACCACTTATGGGACCCATACGAGACATAGACAAATATCCATTTAGGTTTGGGATAGTTTTGATATAGTTTAATAATTAGTGGGGGTATAACTGTAAAACTAATAAAATTACGTGGAGGTGATGCTAAAATTAGAAATTGGTAAGTTAAAGCCACGTATAAGATGAGTTTGACTCATCATTTTATTTCATTGAGATTTAGGTTTGCAGAGACGAGGACGTGAGTTGACAAATTTTGACGGTGACATTCTCGACGACGGTTGTCGAGCCGAACGACGTTGGTTTTTAATTTTGATCACATATTCGGACTCCTAGGGGTGAGTCTAATCTATTGGTACTAATTTTATTGAGTTCTGTGGTAGTTTTCCCGCGACCCATTTTAGGGTTTTAGCTTATAACTTGTAATTTATGTATAGGGTTTGTACTTGGTTTATAGTAGGGCTTTAATTTCACAATTAGGAGCGAAACCCAAGAGGTGAGTGATGTTAATTTTGATATTTGGATGATTTTCATGTTGGGTTCAATTGTAATGCCAAAGCATGCTTAATTAGCTTAACCTAGTTTCCTTAGTTATTACTGGGCAAAATCCATGTGGTTAAATTAGGCCCAATTTGATTGTGATTGCACGGTGTAATGATTAAATGAGCATGTTGAGTTGCCTATTTGGGCCAATGAAAATTGCTACTTCTAGACCACTATGAGGTAATCTTTGTGGTGACGACCACGGCCGCCAGAGGCCAATGAGACCGCACGTGTGAGGGCGTAGGTCATGACTAGTCACGTGGGCTTGGGGAGTGGAGCCGCGGGCTAGCCGGTAGTGGTGGGAGTGAGCTAGTAATTGCCGAAGACTATAGTTATTTGTAATGTGTTGAATTGAGCATGTCAATTATCCATAATCATGATTAGCATTACTCACTAAGCATATATCTTATATATTGTAATGGTTATTGAATAACCATCGTAGGTGATCGTGGCGAGGAATCGGGGAAGTGAGCTGGGAAGTGGCTTGGCTAGGGTTTGGGAAGTTGTTGTAATTTTTTTATAGTTACCTGCTTTTTAGTTTAAAGCTTGCAATATAGTTGTAATTAATCGGTTTTAATCTGGGCTGTAGTACGAGTCATACTTTGGTTGGTTTAAGGCTTATGTAATATCTCTAGTTAAACTTTACACTTTAGTTGGATTGTAACTTAATTCCTGTAATATAAGGTTGGACTGTATTAGTTGGGATTGTTTAATCGTAGTGCTACTATGGCTAATGTTATTAGATTGGGACGTTTGAACTTGGAGATTTATTTATTGGGTTGGTTGTAAATGGTTATATTTAGTTTTTTTCTTAAATTATTTAAAAACTCTTGCTTGTACTTGGAAGCTCATGCTCGTGACTTTGATTTTATTCTAAATGGTTTAAAGCATTAATGTTGATTTCAACTTGTAATTTGGTAATATTATTTGGGAATTTATTACTTGTTAAAACAGGGTTTTTGGCTAATTACAATGACAGGATTTTGTTTTTTTTATTATAATTGTTGAGCTTCTTTGGTTTAAGTTATTTTAAACTTATTTTGGAACTTTAATGACTGGGGTTAAGCCTTGGTGGCGTGCCACGTGTCCTAGGATCATCTGAGTGGTTCCGGGGCGTGACATTTAGTGGTATCAGAGCAATAAGTTTAGAACCTTGGGTACGAGAGATGACGATTGAGAGTACGTGTAGATGTCGAGCATGTAGATGCATTTCATGAATGCATATGAGCAATTACTGCTATGTTGCTATATAATGCGTTGTCATGGCATGCAAGATATTTATGTAAAATGACTGACAGGTAAAGAATGGATCATAACCGAGAACGTTCACCTCATTCAAGGATGGACCACCTAGAAGATGTGGTAAGCAATTTTGTAAGGGCAGTAAGTGATCAGATGGGACGTGATAGACCTGCAAACCCATAACCATGGGCCGAACGGGGAGTCATTGAACAATTTTATAAAAGGAAACCAAGTCAGTTTGATGGAGGCCCAGATCCATCACAAGCTGACCATTGGGTGATGGATATGAACCGTATCTTTCGGGCAGTGGAGTGTACAGACGAGGAAAAGATAATGTGTGCTACCGACACTTTGAAGGGTGAAGCTCAAAACTGGTGGACAAATGTGATTGAACAAGGGGCACCAGAGATGTGGGACAGATTTGTAAAGGTTTTCTACAAGCGATACTTTCCAGCATCCGTTAAGACACAACTGGGTCGTGAGTTTGCAAATTTGCAGCAGGGGAAAATGACGGTAAATGAGTATGCAGCGAAATATAATAGTTTGCTCCGATTTGCACATCGAACAGTACCAAGGGAGGTGGATAGGGCACGAAAATTTGAAGAGGGACTACGGGATAACATTAGAAGTCGAGTTGATACACACCAACTTTGAAAAGTTTCCGATGTACAAGATGTTGCCTTGATAGCAGAAAGAGATATTGACAAGTACAAACAGAGCCAACAGAATAAGCGGCCAGCTGAGGGAAAAAGTAAAAAACAAGGTTTCTTTAAGAAGCCGTTCTCGCGAGGTTCTTGTTCTAGCTCGGGAGTTCAAAGGGGGAGTTCTTTTTCTGGGGAGAGTCGCCCATTATATCCAACTTGTAATCGTCAGCATGGGGGTGTGTGCCATTTGACACTAGTGTGCAATATCTGCAAGCAGAAGGGCCATATAGCGAGGAATTGCCCACAAGCTCGAACCCAGAGTACAGGGAGCGTAAATCCAGACATGAGGGGAAAATGCTTTGAATGTGTCTAGCCAGGACATCAAGCCAAAGAATGCCCAATAAGACAACTGCGAGGGACAGGTTCTGTGGCATCAGCTGGGGTAAAACCAAGGATAAGTGTGGATAAGGGAAAAGGGCCAGAGCAGAACCAAGGATAAGTGTGGATAAGGGAAAAGGGCCAGAGCAGAGACAAGAAAGGTATTATTGACTAACGTCGGGGGATGCTGCAGCAGCCGGTGCTGTCGTGTCAGGTACATTACTCATTTGTTCACACCCGACGCATGTTTTAATAGATTCAGGGTCAACACACTCTTTTGTTGCACATGAATTTGTTAGACACTTAGACAGCATGTCAGAACCTTTGGGATATGATTTGTCGATATCTTTACCCTTAAGCAAACCCATGGTGACTTCATCAATATTTAAAGCGTGTGATATCAGGGTAAATGATAGGGTTTTGACAGTGAATTTAATTCCGTTGGCCGTTAATTATTTTGACGTAATTTTGGGTATGGACTGGTTATCTGCAAACCAGGCTACTATCGATTGTGAACAGAAAAGAGTTACTTTTCGACCAATGGGACAAGGGGAGTTTAGTTTTCAGGGAACTGGTGTTGTAGCACCACCATATTTGGTTTCAGCAATACGGGCAGGCAAGTTGTTGAAACAAGGTTGTCGGGGGTTCTTATGTTCAATAATTGACACACGGGTCACATGGACTAGAGTAAAAGATATTTCAGTTGTACGAGAGTTTCCAGATGTGTTCCCTAAAGATCTACCAGATGTACTGGTTGAGCAGGAAATTGAATTTACCATTGAAGTAGCCTCGGGGTCTCAGCCAGTATCGAAAACACCGTACAGAATGGCACCGGTGGAGTTGAAAGAATTGAAGATTCAGCTACAAGATCTTCTAGATAAGGGATTCATTCAACCTAGTGTATCACCATGGGGTGCACCAGTCTTGTTTGTCAAGAACAAAGATGGGACGATGAGAATGTGTATCGATTATCGAGAACTCAACAAGTTAACTATCAAGAATAAATATCCATTGCCTAGGATCGATGACTTGTTTGATCAACTTCAAGGAGCCCAAGTCTTTTCTAAGATTGATCTGCGATCGGGTTACCATCAATTAAAAGTCAAGGAAGAGGATGTGGAGAAGACAGCATTCAGGACCCGTTATGGTCATTATGAATTTCTTATTATGCCTTTTGGAGTTACAAATGCACCGGCAACATTTATGGATTTGATGAATCGAGTGTTCAAAGATTATTTGGATGAGTTTGTAATTGTCTTCATAGATGATATCTTAATATATTCCAAGGGTGTAGAAGATTACGAGAGGCATCTACAGTTGGTTCTACAACGACTTCGTGAAAAGAAGCTGTTTGGAAAGTTGAAGAAGTGTGAATTTTGGTTAACTGAGATAGCATTCTTGGGACACGTAATATCGAAAGAGGGGGTATCAGTGGATCCACAAAAGATTGAAGCTGTAGCCAGTTGGGAGTCGCCAACAAGTGTGCCAGAGGTACGAAGCTTCTTAGGACTAGCTGGATATTACCGAAGGTTCGTGGAAAATTTTTCAAGAATTGCGATGCCAATGACACAACTTATGCGAAAAGATGTTCCTTTTGTTTGGAGTCTGGAATGTGAAGAAAGCTTTGTTGAATTGAAGACCCGTTTGATGACGGTACTTATATTGACTATTCCTTCGGGGACTGAGGGGTTTGTGATATACAGCAATGCTTCATACCGAGGTTTGGGTTGTGTTTTGATGCAAAACAATAAGGTGATTGCATATGCCTCACGACAATTAAGGCCACATAAGGCGAACTACCCAACGCATGATCTTGAGTTAGCGGCAGTGATCTTTGCTTTGAAGATTTGGAGGCATTATCTTTACGGGGAGAAGTGTGAAATTTACACTGATCATAAAAGTCTAAAGTATTTGTTTACTCAGCGGGATTTGAATATGAGACAAAGGAGGTGGCTAGAGCTAATGAAGGATTACGACTTGTCAATCTAGTATCATCCAGGGAAAGCTAATGTGGTGGCCGATGCGCTGAGTCAAAAGTCTACAACTAATTTGGCCTATGCTTTGACTTCACAAGAAAAGTTAATTCGGGAAATGGAGTAGCTAAAGTTGGAGGTGATTCCAAAAACTAGAGGTGGTCTGATGTCAGCCATTATTGCACAGCCGTCTCTTATTGATGAAATTTGAGCCAAGTAGCTACAAGATCCAACATTGAAGAAGATTCAGGATGAAATACCTGAGGGTAAGCAACCAGAATTTACTTTTGAGGATAATATGCTGAAATTCCGGAATCGAGTGTGTGTACCCAATATAAATGGTATCAAGGAAGTAATTTTGGAAGAGGCACACAATACGAGGTACTCAATCCATCCAGGTATTACTAAGATGTACCGTGATTTGCAGGAAATCTATTGGTGGTCAGGAATGAAACGAGAAGTAGCTGAGCACGTGGCAAAATGTGTGGCTTGTCAGAGGGTAAAAGTTGAACACCAAAAACCAGCGGGAAAATTGGAACCATTACCTATACCAGAGTGGAAATGGGAAAATATCACAATGGACTTCGTGGGAGGTTTACCGATATCTAGAAAATCAAATGACAGTGTATGGGTAATCGTTGATTGATTGACCAAGTCTGCACATTTTCTACCAATTAAGACCAATGATCCAAAGAAGTTAGCTAAATTGTATGTCCAAGAAATTGTGAGACTTCATGGAGTTCCAGTATCTATAGTCTCTGATCGAGATAGTGCATTTATATCAAGATTTTGGCAAGGAATGCAGAAAGCGATGGGTACAAGATTGCGTTTCAGCACAGCCTTCCTTCCCCAAACTGATGGACAATCAGAGCGTGTGATCCAAATACTAGAAGATATGCTTCGACTTTGTGTTTTGGATTTCAAAGGTGATTGGGAAAAACATTTACCATTGGCTGAATTTGCTTATAATAATAGTTATCAATCCAGTATTGGGATGGCGCCTTTTGAGGCTTTATATGGGCGTAAGTGTCGTTCTCCACTTTGTTGGACCGAGGTTGGTGAGAGGAGATTGATAGGGCCTGAAATTGTTCAGCAGACCACGGAAAAGATAAAGACAATACAACAATGGCTTCAAACAGCTCAAAGTAGATATAAAAGCTATGCGAATTTGAAAAGAAGACCGATGGAGTTTGAAGTTGGGGATTTTATATTCTTGAAAGTATCACCTTCAAAGGGTATTACGAGGTTTGGGAAACGTGGGAAGTTGAATCCAAGGTATGTTGGGCCATTTGAGATCATTGGCAGAGTTGGACCAGTAGCTTATCGGTTAGAATTACCACCGGAATTGGCTAATGTGCATGATGTATTTCACATATCAATGTTAAGGAAATGTGTATCAGATCCGAGGAAAGTGATTATTCCAGAGCTGTTGGAAGTCAGGGAAGACTTGACTTATATCGAGCAGCCAGTCAAGATTCTTGACAGAAAAGAACAAGTTCTGAGGACAAAGACTATTCCTTTGGTTATGGTGCTATGGCAGAATCACTCCGTTGAGGAAGCCACGTGGGAAAGAGAAGATGAAATGAAACAGAAGTATCCGTTCTTGTTCGAAACTTGAGGTGCTACGAGTTTGGGGACAAACTCCTTTTTAAGGACGGGAGAGATATAACACCCACTCCTGCAGTTTATATTTAATATTGCTTTAGCATGCATAATTATGAGTTAATGATAATTAATGTGTTATGTGGCACTTATTGGAAGTGGGTTTAACCCACTAAGTTGTTTTTGGGTGTCCAGTTGGGAACCCAGTTTTGGCCAGTATGGCAATCCCAAGTTGGGATGTGTGTTGATGGGTCCCAGTTGAGATGGGACATTATATGTGGAACACCCTATGTGCCTAAATGTTTATTAAGGCTTAAATGATTTATTATTTTATTGTTGATAATATCATGTTATTAGGTAGTGACCACTTTTGGGGTCAATTAGGGGTACCATTGTGAGCACGAATCGAACATGTTATATAATAAGTAGGCTAATTAGCAATTTCATATAATTATATGGGACCACTTATGGGACCCTTACGAGACATAGACAAATACCCATTTAGGTTTGGGATAGTTTTGATATAGTTTAATAATTTGTGGGGGTATAATTGTAAAACTAATAAAATTACGTGGAGGTGATGCTAAAATTAGAAATTGGTAAGTTAAAGCCACGTATAAGATGAGTTTGAAACATTATTTTATTTCATTGAGATTTAGGTTTGCAGAGAGGAGGACGTGAGTTGACGAATTTTGACGGTGACATTCTCGACGACGGTTGTCGAGCCGAACGACGTTGGTTTTTAATTTTGATCACATATTCGGACTCCTGGGGGTGAGTCTAATCTATTGGTACTAATTTTATTGAGTTCTGTGGTAGTTTTTCCGCGACCCATTTTAGGGTTTTAGCTTATAACTTGTAATTTATGTATAGGGTTTGTGACTAGTTCATAGTAGGGCTTTAAAATCACAATTAGGAGCGAAACCCAAGAGGTGAGTGATGTTAATTTTGATATTTGGATGATTTTCATGTTGGGTTCAATTGTAATGCCAAAGCATGCTTAATTAGCTTAACCTAGTTTCCTTAGTTATTACTGGGCAAAATCCATGTGATTAAATTAGGCCCAATTTGATTGTGATTGCACGGTGTAATGATTAAATGAGCATGTTGAGTTGCCTATTTGGGCCAATGAAAATTGCTACTTCTATACCACTATGAGGTAATCTTTGTGGTGACGACCACAGCCGCCAGAGGCCAATGAGACCGCACGTGTGAGGGCGTAGGTCATGAATAGTCACGTGGGCTTGGGGAGTGGAGCCGCGGGCTAGCCGGTAGTGGTGGGAGTGAGCTAGTAATTGCCGGAGACTATAGTTATTTGTAATGTGTTGAATTGAGCATGTCAATTATCCATAATCATGATTAGCATTACTCACTAAGCATATATCTTATATATTGTAATGGTTATTGAATAACCATCGTAGGTGATCGTGGCGAGGAATCGGGGAAGTGAGCTGGGAAGTGGCTTGGCTAGGGTTTGGGAAGTTGTTGTAATTTTTTTATAGTTACCTGCTTTTTAGTTTAAAGCTTGCAATATAGTTGTAATTAATCGGTTTTAATCTGGGCTGTAGTACGAGTCATACTTTGGTTGGTTTAAGGCTTATGTAATATCTCTAGTTAAACTTTACACTTTAGTTGGATTGTAACTTAATTCCTGTAATATAAGGTTGGACTGTATTAGTTGGGATTGTTTAATCGTAGTGCTACTATGGCTAATGTTATTAGATTGGGACGTTTGAACTTGGAGATTTATTTATTGGGTTGGTTGTAAATGGTTATATTTAGTTTTTTTCTTAAATTATTTAAAAACTCTTGCTTGTACTTGGAAGCTCATGCTCGTGACTTTGATTTTATTCTAAATGGTTTAAAGCATTAATGTTGATTTCAACTTGTAATTTGGTAATATTATTTGGGAATTTATTACTTGTTAAAACAGGGTTTTTGGCTAATTACAATGACAGGATTTTGTTTTTTTTATTATAATTGTTGAGCTTCTTTGGTTTAAGTTATTTTAAACTTATTTTGGAACTTTAATGACTGGGGTTAAGCCTTGGTGGCGTGCCACGTGTCCTAGGATCATCTGAGTGGTTCCGGGGCGTGACATTTAGTGGTATCAGAGCAATAAGTTTAGAACCTTGGGTACGATAGATGACGATTGAGAGTACGTGTAGATGTCGACCATGTAGATGCATTTCATGAATGCATATGAGCAATTACTGCTATGTTGCTATATAATGCGTTGTCATGGCATGCAAGATATTTATGTAAAATGACTGACAGGTAAAGAATGGATCATAACCGAGAACGTTCACCTCATTCAAGGATGGACCACCTAGAAGATGTGGTAAGCAATTTTGTAAGGGCAGTAAGTGATCAGATGGGACGTGATAGACCTGCAAACCCATAACCACGGGCCGAACGGGGAGTCATTGAACAATTTTATAAAAGGAAACCAAGTCAGTTTGATGGAGGCCCAGATCCATCACAAGCTGACCATTGGGTGATGGATATGAACCGTATCTTTTGGGCAGTGGAGTGTACAGACGAGGAAAAGATAATGTGTGCTACCGACACTTTGAAGGGTGAAGCTTAAAACTGGTGGACAAATGTGATTGAACAAGGGGCACCAGAGATGTGGGACAGATTTGTAAAGGTTTTCTACAAGCGATACTTTCCAGCATCCGTTAAGACACAACTGGGTCGTGAGTTTGCAAATTTGCAGCAGGGGGATATGACGGTAAATGAGTATGCAACGAAATATAATAGTTTGCTCCGATTTGCACATCGAACAGTACCAAGGGAGGTGGATAGGGCACGAAAATTTGAAGAGGGACTACGGGATAACATTAGAAGTCGAGTTGATACACACCAACTTTGAAAAGTTTCCGATGTACAAGATGTTGCCTTGATAGCAGAAAGAGATATTGACAAGTACAAACAGAGCCAACAGAATAAGCGGCCAGCTGAGGGAAAAAGTAAAGGACAAGGTTTCTTTAAGAAGCCGTTCTCGCGAGGTTCTTGTTCTAGCTCGGGAGTTCAAAGGGGGAGTTCTTTTTCTGGGGAGAGTCGCCCATTATATCCAACTTGTAATCGTCAGCATGGGGGTGTGTGCCATTTGACACTAGTGTGCAATATCTGCAAGCAGAAGGGCCATATAGCGAGGAATTGCCCACAAGCTCGAACCCAGAGTACAGGGAGCGTAAATCCAGACATGAGGGGAAAATGCTTTGAATGTGTCTAGCCAGGACATCAAGCCAAAGAATGCCCAATAAGACAACAGCGAGGGACAGGTTCTGTGGCATCAGCTGGGGTAAAACCAAGGATAAGTGTGGATAAGGGAAAAGGGCCAGAGCAGAACCAAGGATAAGTGTGGATAAGGGAAAAGGGCCAGAGCAGAGACAAGAAAGGTATTATTGACTAACGTCGGGGGATGCTGCAGCAGCCGGTGCTGTCGTGTCAGGTACATTACTCATTTGTTCACACCCGACGCATGTTTTAATAGATTCAGGGTCAACACACTCTTTTGTTGCACATGAATTTGTTAGACACTTAGACAGCATGTCAGAACCTTTGGGATATGATTTGTCGATATCTTTACCCTTAAGCAAACCCATGGTGACTTCATCAATATTTAAAGCGTGTGATATCAGGGTAAATGATAGGGTTTTGACAGTGAATTTAATTCCGTTGGCCGTTAATTATTTTGACGTAATTTTGGGTATGGACTGGTTATCTGCAAACCAGGCTACTATCGATTGTGAACAGAAAAGAGTTACTTTTCGACCAATGGGACAAGGGGAGTTTAGTTTTCAGGGAACTGGTGTTGTAGCACCACCATATTTGGTTTCAGCAATACGGGCAGGCAAGTTGTTGAAACAAGGTTGTCGGGGGTTCTTATGTTCAATAATTGACACACGGGTCACATGGACTAGAGTAGAAGATATTTCAGTTGTACGAGAGTTTCCAGATGTGTTCCCTAAAGATCTACCAGATGTACTGGTTGAGCAGGAAATTGAATTTACCATTGAAGTAGCCTCGGGGTCTCAGCCAGTATCGAAAACACCGTACAGAATGGCACCGGTGGAGTTGAAAGAATTGAAGATTCAGCTACAAGATCTTCTAGATAAGGGATTCATTCAACCTAGTGTATCACCATGGGGTGCACCAGTCTTGTTTGTCAAGAACAAAGATGGGACGATGAGAATGTGTATCGATTATCGAGAACTCAACAAGTTAACTATCAAGAATAAATATCCATTGCCTAGGATCGATGACTTGTTTGATCAACTTCAAGGAGCCCAAGTCTTTTCTAAGATTGATCTGCGATCGGGTTACCATCAATTAAAAGTCAAGGAAGAGGATGTGGAGAAGACAGCATTCAGGACCCGTTATGGTCATTATGAATTTCTTATTATGCCTTTTGGAGTTACAAATGCACCGGCAACATTTATGGATTTGATGAATCGAGTGTTCAAAGATTATTTGGATGAGTTTGTAATTGTCTTCATAGATGATATCTTAATATATTCCAAGGGTGTAGAAGATTACGAGAGGCATCTACAGTTGGTTCTACAACGACTTCGTGAAAAGAAGCTGTTTGGAAAGTTGAAGAAGTGTGAATTTTGGTTAACTGAGATAGCATTCTTGGGACACGTAATATCGAAAGAGGGGGTATCAGTGGATCCACAAAAGATTGAAGCTGTAGCCAGTTGGGAGTCGCCAACAAGTGTGCCAGAGGTACGAAGCTTCTTAGGACTAGCTGGATATTACCGAAGGTTCGTGGAAAATTTTTCAAGAATTGCGATGCCAATGACACAACTTATGCGAAAAGATGTTCCTTTTGTTTGGAGTCTGGAATGTGAAGAAAGCTTTGTTGAATTGAAGACCCGTTTGATGACGGTACTTATATTGACTATTCCTTCGGGGACTGAGGGGTTTGTGATATACAGCAATGCTTCATACCGAGGTTTGGGTTGTGTTTTGATGCAAAACAATAAGGTGATTGCATATGCCTCACGACAATTAAGGCCACATAAGGCGAACTACCCAACGCATGATCTTGAGTTAGCGGCAGTGATCTTTGCTTTGAAGATTTGGAGGCATTATCTTTACGGGGAGAAGTGTGAAATTTACACTGATCATAAAAGTCTAAAGTATTTGTTTACTCAGCGGGATTTGAATATGAGACAAAGGAGGTGGCTAGAGCTAATGAAGGATTACGACTTGTCAATCTAGTATCATCCAGGGAAAGCTAATGTGGTGGCCGATGCGCTGAGTCAAAAGTCTACAACTAATTTGGCCTATGCTTTGACTTCACAAGAAAAGTTAATTCGGGAAATGGAGCAGCTAAAGTTGGAGGTGATTCCAAAAACTAGAGGTGGTCTGATGTCAGCCATTATTGCACAGCCGTCTCTTATTGATGAAATTTGAGCCAAGTAGCTACAAGATCCAACATTGAAGAAGATTCAGGATGAAATACCTGAGGGTAAGCAGCCAGAATTTACTTTTGAGGATAATATGCTGAAATTCCGGAATCGAGTGTGTGTACCCAATATAAATGGTATCAAGGAAGTAATTTTGGAAGAGGCACACAATACGAGGTACTCAATCCATCCAGGTATTACTAAGATGTACCGTGATTTGCAGGAAATCTATTGGTGGTCAGGAATGAAACGAGAAGTAGCTGAGCACGTGGCAAAATGTGTGGCTTGTCAGAGGGTAAAAGTTGAACACCAAAAACCAGCGGGAAAATTGGAACCATTACCTATACCAGAGTGGAAATGGGAAAATATCACAATGGACTTCGTGGGAGGTTTACCGATATCTAGAAAATCAAATGACAGTGTATGGGTAATCGTTGATTGATTGACCAAGTCTGCACATTTTCTACCAATTAAGACCAATGATCCAAAGAAGTTAGCTAAATTGTATGTCCAAGAAATTGTGAGACTTCATGGAGTTCCAGTATCTATAGTCTCTGATCGAGATAGTGCATTTATATCAAGATTTTGGCAAGGAATGCAGAAAGCGATGGGTACAAGATTGCGTTTCAGCACAGCCTTCCTTCCCCAAACTGATGGACAATCAGAGCGTGTGATCCAAATACTAGAAGATATGCTTCGACTTTGTGTTTTGGATTTCAAAGGTGATTGGGAAAAACATTTACCATTGGCTGAATTTGCTTATAATAATAGTTATCAATCCAGTATTGGGATGGCGCCTTTTGAGGCTTTATATGGGCGTAAGTGTCGTTCTCCACTTTGTTGGACCGAGGTTGGTGAGAGGAGATTGATAGGGCCTGAAATTGTTCAGCAGACCACGGAAAAGATAAAGACAATACAACAATGGCTTCAAACAGCTCAAAGTAGATATAAAAGCTATGCGAATTTGAAAAGAAGACCGATGGAGTTTGAAGTTGGGGATTTTATATTCTTGAAAGTATCACCTTCAAAGGGTATTACGAGGTTTGGGAAACGTGGGAAGTTGAATCCAAGGTATGTTGGGCCATTTGAGATCATTGGCAGAGTTGGACCAGTAGCTTATCGGTTAGAATTACCACCGGAATTGGCTAATGTGCATGATGTATTTCACATATCAATGTTAAGGAAATGTGTATCAGATCCGAGGAAAGTGATTATTCCAGAGCTGTTGGAAGTCAGGGAAGACTTGACTTATATCGAGCAGCCAGTCAAGATTCTTGACAGAAAAGAACAAGTTCTGAGGACAAAGACTATTCCTTTGGTTATGGTGCTATGGCAGAATCACTCCGTTGAGGAAGCCACGTGGGAAAGAGAAGATGAAATGAAACAGAAGTATCCGTTCTTGTTCGAAACTTGAGGTGCTACGAGTTTGGGGACAAACTCCTTTTTAAGGAAGGGAGAGATATAACACCCACTCTTGCAGTTTATATTTAATATTGCTTTAGCATGCATAATTATGAGTTAATGATAATTAATGTGTTATGTGGCACTTATTGGAAGTGGGTTTAACCCACTAAGTTGTTTTTGGGTGTCCAGTTGGGAACCCAGTTTTGGCCAGTATGGCAATCCCAAGTTGGGATGTGTGTTGATGGGTCCCAGTTGAGATGGGACATTATATGTGGAACACCCTATGTGCCTAAATGTTTATTAAGGCTTAAATGATTTATTATTTTATTGTTGATAATATCATGTTATTAGGTAGTGACCACTTTTGGGGTCAATTAGGGGTACCATTGTGAGCACGAATCGAACATGTTATATAATAAGTAGGCTAATTAGCAATTTCATATAATTATATGGGACCACTTATGGGACCCTTACGAGACATAGACAAATACCCATTTAGGTTTGGGATAGTTTTGATATAGTTTAATAATTTGTGGGGGTATAATTGTAAAACTAATAAAATTACGTGGAGGTGATGCTAAAATTAGAAATTGGTAAGTTAAAGCCACGTATAAGATGAGTTTGAAACATCATTTTATTTCATTGAGATTTAGGTTTGCAGAGACGAGGACGTGAGTTGACAAATTTTGACGGTGGCGTTCTTGACGACGGTTGTCGAGCCGAACGACGTTGGTTTTTAATTCTGATCACATATTTGGACTCCTGGGGGTGAGTCTAATCTATTGGTACTAATTTTATTGAGTTCTGTGGTAGTTTTTCCGCGACCCATTTTAGGGTTTTAGCTTATAACTTGTAATTTATGTATAGGGTTTGTACTTGGTTTATAGTAGGGCTTTAATTTCACAATTAGGAGCGAAACCCAAGAGGTGAGTGATGTTAATTTTGATATTTGGATGATTTTCATGTTGGGTTCAATTGTAATGCCAAAGCATACTTAATAAGCTTAACCTAGTTTACTTAGTTATTACTGGGCAAAATCCATGTGATTAAATTAGGCCCAATTTGATTGTGATTGCACGGTGTAATGATTAAATGAGCATGTTGAGTTGCCTATTTGGGCCAATGAAAATTGCTACTTCTATACCACTATGAGGTAATCTTTGTGGTGACGACCACAGCCGCCAGAGGCCAATGAGACCGCACGTGTGAGGGCGTAGGTCATGACTAGTCACGTGGGCTTGGGGAGTGGAGCCGCGGGCTAGCCGGTAGTGGTGGGAGTGAGCTAGTAATTGCCGGAGACTATAGTTATTTGTAATGTGTTGAATTGAGCATGTCAATTATCCATAATCATGATTAGCATTACTCACTAAGCATATATCTTATATATTGTAATGGTTATTGAATAACCATCGTAGGTGATCGTGGCGAGGAATCGGGGAAGTGAGCTGGGAAGTGGCTTGGCTAGGGTTTGGGAAGTTGTTGTAATTTTTTTATAGTTACCTGCTTTTTAGTTTAAAGCTTGCAATATAGTTGTAATTAATCGGTTTTAATCTGGGCTGTAGTACGAGTCATACTTTGGTTGGTTTAAGGCTTATGTAATATCTCTAGTTAAACTTTACACTTTAGTTGGATTGTAACTTAATTCCTGTAATATAAGGTTGGACTGTATTAGTTGGGATTGTTTAATCGTAGTGCTACTATGGCTAATGTTATTAGATTGGGACGTTTGAACTTGGAGATTTATTTATTGGGTTGGTTGTAAATGGTTATATTTAGTTTTTTTCTTAAATTATTTAAAAACTCTTGCTTGTACTTGGAAGCTCATGCTCGTGACTTTGATTTTATTCTAAATGGTTTAAAGCATTAATGTTGATTTCAACTTGTAATTTGGTAATATTATTTGGGAATTTATTACTTGTTAAAACAGGGTTTTTGGCTAATTACAATGACAGGATTTTGTTTTTTTTATTATAATTGTTGAGCTTCTTTGGTTTAAGTTATTTTAAACTTATTTTGGAACTTTAATGACTGGGGTTAAGCCTTGGTGGCGTGCCACGTGTCCTAGGATCATCTGAGTGGTTCCGGGGCGTGACATTTAGTGGTATCAGAGCAATAAGTTTAGAACCTTGGGTACGAGAGATGACGATTGAGAGTACGTGTAGATGTCGAGCATGTAGATGCATTTCATGAATGCATATGAGCAATTACTGCTATGTTGCTATATAATGCGTTGTCATGGCATGCAAGATATTTATGTAAAATGACTGACAGGTAAAGAATGGATCATAACCGAGAACGTTCACCTCATTCAAGGATGGACCACCTAGAAGATGTGGTAAGCAATTTTGTAAGGGCAGTAAGTGATCAGATGGGACGTGATAGACCTGCAAACCCATAACCACGGGCCGAACGGGGAGTCATTGAACAATTTTATAAAAGGAAACCAAGTCAGTTTGATGGAGGCCCAGATCCATCACAAGATGACCATTGGGTGATGGATATGAACCGTATCTTTCGGGCAGTGGAGTGTACAGACGAGGAAAAGATAATGTGTGCTACCGACACTTTGAAGGGTGAAGCTCAAAACTGGTGGACAAATGTGATTGAACAAGGGGCACCAGAGATGTGGGACAGATTTGTAAAGGTTTTCTACAAGCGATACTTTCCAGCATCCGTTAAGACACAACTGGGTCGTGAGTTTGCAAATTTGCAGCAGGGGGATATGACGGTAAATGAGTATGCAGCGAAATATAATAGTTTGCTCCG
Organism: Hydrangea macrophylla; assembly: GCA_033977485.1. NCBI lineage: Eukaryota > Viridiplantae > Streptophyta > Magnoliopsida > Cornales > Hydrangeaceae > Hydrangea > Hydrangea macrophylla. Next base: position 32,325,314 of record CM066989.1, read on the forward strand.
ATTTGCACATCGAACAGTACCAAGGGAGGTGGATAGGGCACGAAAATTTGAAGAGGGACTACGGGATAACATTAGAAGTCGAGTTGATACACACCAACTTTGAAAAGTTTCCGATGTACAAGATGTTGCCTTGATAACAGAAAGAGATATTGACAAGTACAAACAGAGCCAACAGAATAAGCGGCCAGCTGAGGAAAAAAGTAAAGGACAAGGTTTCTTTAAGAAGCCGTTCTCGCGAGGTTCTTGTTCTAGCTCGGGAGTTCAAAGGGGGAGTTCTTTTTCTGGGGAGAGTCGCCCATTATATCCAACTTGTAATCGTCAGCATGGGGGTGTGTGCCATTTGACACTAGTGTGCAATATCTGCAAGCAGAAGGGCCATATAGCGAGGAATTGCCCACAAGCTCGAACCCAGAGTACAGGGAGCGTAAATCCAGACATGAGGGGAAAATGCTTTGAATGTGTCTAGCCAGAACATCAAGCCAAAGAATGCCCAATAAGACAACAGCGAGGGACAGGTTCTGTGGCATCAGCTGGGGTAAAACCAAGGATAAGTGTGGATAAGGGAAAAGGGCCAGAGCAGAACCAAGGATAAGTGTGGATAAGGGAAAAGGGCCAGAGCAGAGACAAGAAAGGTATTATTGACTAACGTCGGGGGATGCTGCAGCAGCCGGTGCTGTCGTGTCAGGTACATTACTCATTTGTTCACACCCGACGCATGTTTTAATAGATTCAGGGTCAACACACTCTTTTGTTGCACATGAATTTGTTAGACACTTAGACAGCATGTCAGAACCTTTGGGATATGATTTGTCGATATCTTTACCCTTAAGCAAACCCATGGTGACTTCATCAATATTTAAAGCGTGTGATATCAGGGTAAATGATAGGGTTTTGATAGTGAATTTAATTCTGTTGGCCGTTAATTATTTTGACGTAATTTTGGGTATGGACTGGTTATCTACAAACCAAGCTACTATCGATTGTGAACAGAAAAGAGTTACTTTTCGACCAATGGGACAAGGGGAGTTTAGTTTTCAGGGAACTGGTGTTGTAGCACCACCATATTTGGTTTCAGCAATACGGGCAGGCAAGTTGTTGAAACAAGGTTGTCGGGGGTTCTTATGTTCAATAATTGACACACGGGTCACATGGACTAGAGTAGAAGATATTTCAGTTGTACGAGAGTTTCCAGATGTGTTCCCTAAAGATCTACCAGATGTACTGGTTGAGCAGGAAATTGAATTTACCATTGAAGTAGCCTCGGGGTCTCAGCCAGTATCGAAAATACCGTACAGAATGGCACCGGTGGAGTTGAAAGAATTGAAGATTCAGCTACAAGATCTTCTAGATAAGGGATTCATTCAACCTAGTGTATCACCATGGGGTGCACCAGTCTTGTTTGTCAAGAACAAAGATGGGACGATGAGAATGTGTATCGATTATCGAGAACTCAACAAGTTAACTATCAAGAATAAATATCCATTGCCTAGGATCGATGACTTGTTTGATCAACTTCAAGGAGCCCAAGTCTTTTCTAAGATTGATCTGCGATCGAGTTACCATCAATTAAAAGTCAAGGAAGAGGATGTGGAGAAGACAGCATTCAGGACCCGTTATGGTCATTATGAATTCCTTATTATGCCTTTTGGAGTTACAAATGCACCGGCAACATTTATGGATTTGATGAATCGAGTGTTCAAAGATTATTTGGATGAGTTTGTAATTGTCTTCATAGATGATATCTTAATATATTCCAAGGGTGTAGAAGATTACGAGAGGCATCTACAGTTGGTTCTACAACGACTTCGTGAAAAGAAGCTGTTTGGAAAGTTGAAGAAGTGTGAATTTTGGTTAACTGAGATAGCATTCTTGGGACACGTAATATCGAAAGAGGGGGTATCAGTGGATCCACAAAAGATTGAAGCTGTAGCCAGTTGGGAGTCGCCAACAAGTGTGCCAGAGGTACGAAGCTTCTTAGGACTAGCTGGATATTACCGAAGGTTCGTGGAAAATTTTTCAAGAATTGCGATGCCAATGACACAACTTATGCGAAAAAATGTTCCTTTTGTTTGGAGTCTGGAATGTGAAGAAAGCTTTGTTGAATTGAAGACCCGTTTGATGACGGTACTTATATTGACTATTCCTTCGGGGACTGAGGGGTTTGTGATATACAACAATGCTTCATACCGAGGTTTGGGTTGTGTTTTGATGCAAAACAATAAGGTGATTGCATATGCCTCACGACAATTAAGGCCACATAAGGCGAACTACCCAACGCATGATCTTGAGTTAGCGGCAGTGATCTTTGCTTTGAAGATTTGGAGGCATTATCTTTACGGGGAGAAGTGTGAAATTTACACTGATCATAAAAGTCTAAAGTATTTGTTTACTCAGCGGGATTTGAATATGAGACAAAGGAGGTGGCTAGAGCTAATGAAGGATTACGACTTGTCAATCTAGTATCATCCAAGGAAAGCTAATGTGGTGGCCGATGCGCTGAGTCAAAAGTCTACAACTAATTTGGCCTATGCTTTGACTTCACAAGAAAAGTTAATTCGGGAAATGGAGCAGCTAAAGTTGGAGGTGATTCCAAAAACTAGAGGTGGTCTGATGTCAGCCATTATTGCACAGCCGTCTCTTATTGATGAAATTTGAGCCAAGTAGCTACAAGATCCAACATTGAAGAAGATTCAGGATGAAATACCTGAGGGTAAGCAGCCAGAATTTACTTTTGAGGATAATATGCTGAAATTTCGGAATCGAGTGTGTGTACCCAATATAAATGGTATCAAGGAAGTAATTTTGGAAGAGGCACACAATACGAGGTACTCAATCCATCCAGGTATTACTAAGATGTACCGTGATTTGCAGGAAATCTATTGGTGGTCAGGAATGAAACGAGAAGTAGCTGAGCACGTGGCAAAATGTGTGGCTTGTCAGAGGGTAAAAGTTGAACACCAAAAACCAGCGGGAAAATTGGAACCATTACCTATACCAGAGTGGAAATGGGAAAATATCACAATGGACTTCGTGGGAGGTTTACCGATATCTAGAAAATCAAATGACAGTGTATGGGTAATCGTTGATTGATTGACCAAGTCTGCACATTTTCTACCAATTAAGACCAATGATCCAAAGAAGTTAGCTAAATTGTATGTCCAAGAAATTGTGAGACTTCATGGAGTTCCAGTATCTATAGTCTCTGATCGAGATAGTGCATTTACATCAAGATTTTGGCAAGGAATGCAGAAAGCGATGGGTACAAGATTGCGTTTCAGCACAGCCTTCCTTCCCCAAACTGATGGACAATCAGAGCGTGTGATCCAAATACTAGAAGATATGCTTCGACTTTGTGTTTTGGATTTCAAAGGTGATTGGGAAAAACATTTACCATTGGCTGAATTTGCTTATAATAATAGTTATCAATCCAGTATTGGGATGGAGCCTTTTGAGGCTTTATATGGGCGTAAGTGTCGTTCTCCACTTTGTTGGACCGAGGTTGGTTAGAGGAGATTGATAGGGCCTGAAATTGTTCAGCAGACCACGGAAAAGATAAAGACAATACAACAATGGCTTCAAACAGCTAAAAGTAGATATAAAAGCTATGCGGATTTGAAAAGAAGACCGATGGAGTTTGAAGTTGGGGATTTTATATTCTTGAAAGTATCACCTTCAAAGGGTATTACGAGGTTTGGGAAACGTGGGAAGTTGAATCCAAGGTATGTTGGGCCATTTGAGATCATTGGCAGAGTTGGACCAGTAGCTTATAGGTTAGAATTACCACCGGAATTGGCTAATGTGCATGATGTATTTCACATATCAATGTTAAGGAAATGTGTATCAGATCCGAGGAAAGTGATTATTCCAGAGCTGTTGGAAGTCAGGGAAGACTTGACTTATATCGAGCAGCCAGTCAAGATTCTTGACAGAAAAGAACAAGTTCTGAGGACAAAGACTATTCCTTTGGTTATGGTGCTATGGAAGAATCACTCCGTTGAGGAAGCCACGTGGGAAAGAGAAGATGAAATGAAACAGAAGTATCCGTTCTTGTTCGAAACTTGAGGTGCTACGAGTTTAGGGACAAACTCCTTTTTAAGGAAGGGAGAGATATAACACCCACTCCTGCAGTTTATATTTAATATTGCTTTAGCATGCATAATTATGAGTTAATGATAATTAATGTGTTATGTGGCACTTATTGGAAGTGGGTTTAACCCACTAAGTTGTTTTTGGGTGTCCAGTTGGGAACCCAGTTTTGGCCAGTATGGCAATCCCAAGTTGGGATGTGTGTTGATGGGTCCCAATTGAGATGGGACATTATATGTGGAACACCCTATGTGCCTAAATGTTTATTAAGGCTTAAATGATTTATTATTTTATTGTTGATAATATCATGTTATTAGGTAGTGACCACTTTTGGGGTCAATTAGGGGTACCATTGTGAGCACGAATCGAACATGTTATATAATAAGTAGGCTAATTAGCAATTTCATATAATTATATGGGACCACTTATGGGACCCTTACGAGACATAGACAAATACCCATTTAGGTTTGGGATAGTTTTGATATAGTTTAATAATTTGTGGGGGTATAATTGTAAAACTAATAAAATTACGTGGAGGTGATGCTAAAATTAGAAATTGGTAAGTTAAAGCCACGTATAAGATGAGTTTGAAACATCATTTTATTTCATTGAGATTTAGGTTTGCAGAGACGAGGACGTGAGTTGACAAATTTTGACGGTGGCGTTCTTGACGACGGTTGTCGAGCCGAACGACGTTGGTTTTTAATTCTGATCACATATTTGGACTCCTGGGGGTGAGTCTAATCTATTGGTACTAATTTTATTGAGTTCTGTGGTAGTTTTTCCGCGACCCATTTTAGGGTTTTAGCTTATAACTTGTAATTTATGTATAGGGTTTGTACTTGGTTTATAGTAGGGCTTTAATTTCACAATTAGGAGCGAAACCCAAGAGGTGAGTGATGTTAATTTTGATATTTGGATGATTTTCATGTTGGGTTCAATTGTAATGCCAAAGCATACTTAATAAGCTTAACCTAGTTTACTTAGTTATTACTGGGCAAAATCCATGTGATTAAATTAGGCCCAATTTGATTGTGATTGCACGGTGTAATGATTAAATGAGCATGTTGAGTTGCCTATTTGGGCCAATGAAAATTGCTACTTCTATACCACTATGAGGTAATCTTTGTGGTGACGACCACAGCCGCCAGAGGCCAATGAGACCGCACGTGTGAGGGCGTAGGTCATGACTAGTCACGTGGGCTTGGGGAGTGGAGCCGCGGGCTAGCCGGTAGTGGTGGGAGTGAGCTAGTAATTGCCGGAGACTATAGTTATTTGTAATGTGTTGAATTGAGCATGTCAATTATCCATAATCATGATTAGCATTACTCACTAAGCATATATCTTATATATTGTAATGGTTATTGAATAACCATCGTAGGTGATCGTGGCGAGGAGTCGGGGAAGTGAGCTGGGAAGTGGCTTGGCTAGGGTTTGGGAAGTTGTTGTAATTTTTTTATAGTTACCTGCCTTTTAGTTTAAAGCTTGCAATATAGTTGTAATTAATCGGTTTTAATCTGGGCTGTAGTACGAGTCATACTTTGGTTGGTTTAAGGCTTATGTAATATCTCTAGTTAAACTTTACACTTTAGTTGGATTGTAACTTAATTCCTGTAATATAAGGTTGGACTGTATTAGTTGGGATTGTTTAATCGTAGTGCTACTATGGCTAATGTTATTAGATTGGGACGTTTGAACTTGGAGATTTATTTATTGGGTTGGTTGTAAATGGTTATATATAGTATTTTTCTTAAATTATTTAAAAACTCTTGCTTGTACTTGGAAGCTCATGCTCGTGACTTTGATTTTATTCTAAATGGTTTAAAGCATTAATGTTGATTTCAACTTGTAATTTGGTAATATTATTTGGGAATTTATTACTTGTTAAAACAGGGTTTTTGGCTAATTACAATGACAGGATTTTGTTTTTTTTATTTATTATAATTGTTGAGCTTCTTTGGTTTAAGTTATTTTAAACTTATTTTGGAACTTTAATGACTGGGGTTAAGCCTTGGTGGCGTGCCACGTGTCCTAGGATCATCTGAGTGGTTCCAGGGCGTGACAACAAGTTTTCTAGAAGGTTTTTTGATGGATTTAGAGCACTTGATCTCTTAGTTTTCTTTATTTCATTTCTTCTTTTTGTTTATACTTTTCTCTTGAGATTCTTAGAGATCTTCAATATCTCTCTTGAAAGCTCTTGAGTTTGATCTTTTAAATCTCATGTAAGCTTATGCTTCACATGGGAGTCAAAGTTTGATCATCACTTCACTTTATAAGCAAATAGATGGATCCAAGTCCATACTCATGACTTGGGTTCTCTAGCTTGATGTTTCATGGAATCTTTTCTATATTCTCTTGAGACTCATGAGTATTAGTCATGTTTTGATCTCCAATGACCCTGAATGGAAAGGAGAGTTAGATTAGGATAAGCCAATGTCCATGGCTTTGTTTTTTTAGATGTAACAAAAGGGTGATAAGCCCAATAGTGGAGCAGTGAATTCATAAACCAGTTTTGATCAAAGATTTTTAGTTAAATAATGGACCATTGGAATTGAATGAAATCAACTGGAGAGTGTCAATAACACAAAGATCTACCATTGTAATTTTTTTAGTAGGATCTCATGGATAACATGGTTTGGTCATAGGTTTTGTGCGTCAACCATATTCTGTCCAGAGTTTCAGAACAACAAATCAGTTTCAACATGAGCAAGTTGGAACCTTAATCAAGCATTCTTGGCTCCAAATAGTTTTTTTCTATGAAGTTTAATGTGTTAATAAGATCTCCTAAAAAGATTAGAGTTTTTCTAATTTGTTTACTATTTTTGAAAAATCGTACAAGATCTCTAGACGGAGATTTGCAAATCTATGAGTGATGTCTGGTTTTTACCCTTTTCCCAGAGATTGGACCGTTGATCTTTGCTTTTTCTTTTTGGGTTAGAAACTAGACTCACAGAGGCACCTTGTGTCCAAAAATCATCAAGATCAAACCACGGGAAGCATGCTTTTTATTTCTTTGAAGTTCTGGTCTGCTCACTGTAATTTTCAGAATTTTATGACAGATTTGACCAACTTTGTAAATACTGGTCCAAATGACTTTTCCATAACCTAGGGCTCAAACCATGTTTTAATAATGATCAATTAAACTTAAATACAGAGGTTGAGTGATCCAAATCAATGAATAATTCATAACTTATTCTTATTCATTTTCATATATCTATATGCATTCATCCATGTGGTTTGATACTTGTAATTAGGATTCATTTTTTAGATTAAATTGTATTTGATTGAAACCAATTATGAGTTCCTTGTGATCATGTTGGGACTATACCACCTCTATATGGACATTACATTGGCTCCTAGTTGAGACTTGTGTATCTATAGAGATGTTGTGTTTCCAACTAACTAGAAGAAATCCATAATTATGTCAATTCTTTCATACTTGATAGATTTAAGCTAGAAGTTTAGGATTAATTATTTGATATCTTGTTTGAAGTATGTGGACTAATCTTTGTTTTGTAGTGCTTTTAAGGTACGATTCCTCGATCCCTCTCTAATTTTGTTTTACTCTTTGATTTTATTGATTTTCGACTCCTTGCGCGACACCTTAGAATTTAGATTTTCCTTAAGTGTATATATGTGATTAGAGACCCTTTTATTAGAATTATTCTTTTGTATGCATTACACGTTTAAACATTCGCGGTTGGATAAGTTCTATTGCTCATTATTGCATATCATATTGCTTGCTAATTGAACTATATGGTTTTTGAATGATATGTTGTCATTTGCAATCTTACACCCTTTAGACATGCTTTTATAATGTATATCTATACATGTGTATTAACTAAGAGCATGTTTAGATTAATTATTTGATTAAAAGGATGTTGAGTAGAGGCCTATCGCCAGATAGGATGTGAGGGGGTGTTTTAGTCCGTCGGGCTCATTCCCCTCTCACTCATTAATCCCCGGACCCAGTTTATCTTTGATTTTGCAAAAGATCGGTTTGCTTTTAAAATGGTTTCTTAATTTTTCCTTTTAAAAATTAAGTGGTGACTCTTTATATTTGTCTTTGATATTTAAAAATTGTTTTAAAATTAAAAGTGGGCCTAAATGCCGGTATCCACAATCTAGCGAATCTGCTGGGGATCGAACCCAGAATCTCTGGTTTCGCAGACCAGAATTCTGATTTTGGGTTCACTCGAGGATTAGACTTGAAAGCATCTTTTTAATGGAATTAATTAATTTTTGTGTGCCTGTTGCATTGCACTTGCATGTCTCGCCAGTCGATTGCATGGAACTATGACCTTGGAGGCTCGGGGCAACTCAGTCGGTCAAGCCATCATGGGACTATGTGATCATCCTTGATCTCGTACCATGCATTGGTATATGAAGCATCCTATCGGGTGTGTGCCGAGGGTCCCTTATCTGACCAAATCCCAGCCTTGGCATGTTAGTTTCTATAGAACCTTTCAAATCTTAGGAAATCAATTCTTGATTAAGGTTATGTGTTAGGAAGTTTTGTATGCCCGGAAGGGATTACTTGAGATAATGACGATACTTGCTTGATAAAAGATATATAACCTCTTAATCACTTTTGAGCAAATTCCTCTTCATGTCCCATAACATTTGGAAACATGCTAGATTTTGATTATAAGATTACATCCCTTATATCATGTTTAGCTAAGCATCATTGACCTGCATGTATCCGAATTCATGAAAAGTACGGTGATAATCCGATCATCCTTCTACCCAAAGAATTTTAAATCCAGCTTTGTAAGCAAACAAGATTTTCTTGCCATCTTTACCCCAAGGTTTTTCGGAAAACCACACTTTCAAAATCTTTGGAGCTGTAGACACCCCAATTTTGACCAAACATCGAGTTAAGGGGAGTGATACCTCCAGGATCCGATGATGACAATGTCCGGCTAACCTAGGACTTCCAAAGATGATTCAAGCTCTTCGAAAGACTCTCTAACCTAAACAAAAAGCAAAAAACATATATATATATATATATATGATGAAAGGAAAAAGAAAAAGAAAAAAAAGGCAGGACGGCACTTGAGTCAATTTGCGGCAGTCTTTGGACTGCCGGACGGCATTCTGTGAATGCCGCGAATTTGACCAAATGCCGCAAAAAAAAATGGACTTTTACAAAAAAAAGGACAGTCCCTAGAGTTGTCCGCGGCATTCATTGAGTGTCGCATCGGCATTCAGTGAAAGCCGCTACGGCAATCACTGAGTGCCGTTCCGACATTCAGTGAGTGCCGCTTCCATCTCATTGAGTGCCACGTTTTTGTAACAGACAGCTGTAAAATAGCACGTTTTGTACTATCAAAAGGACGCCTGAATTAGGGTTTAATGTCCTGAAATGACTGAAATACCCCTCTAAGATTGTCTATAAATAGAGGATGAATATTCACTTGCAAAGGGTTGGATTTTCTTTGAATCTAGAGGTTTATGTTAGCGCTCTCTTCTTTTTAACTTCAAAAAGGCTTTCTTAAATACAATTAGAAGTAGGTCTTGAGAAGGTTTAAGGGGTATTTAAGTAGAATTAGAGTGGAAGGCCTTGATTAGTCTTTGGAAGTTCTCCAAAATCACCAAGTTGAGGATACTTTGGAGGTAAAACTCTAGAATAATTAGTCTTTGTTTAAATTTAATTATGGTATGCATTGGTTTCTTTAATTTCTTTTTTTTTATTTGCTGTGTTCATCCCTTGGACTCATAAGGCTTTCAATGCCTTACTTGAATCTCTTGTTTTGAAATCCTTTAATCTCTTTGTAATCTTGTGATTCATGAGTGGATTAAGGTTGGTACTATAATATCTAGCTAGTGGACCCAAACCCACCTTCATGGTTTGAGGTTTATTATGACTAAGTTTCATGAAGTTCTTCCATACTTCTTTGAAATTTACTAATATGAATATCTTTAGTCTCCAATGATCATAAAATGGAGGAGAGTTAGCATTAGACAAGCCCAATTCCATGGCTTATTTGTCTAAGTTGATGAGAATAAAGTAAATTAACCCAATGTGCAGTGAGTTTACAATCCGTTTTTGATCATAGATTTTTAATTGAACATCAAACCGTTGGAATGGAATGAAACCAACGGGAAAGTGTTTATAACTCAAAGTTCTACCACTGTAATTTTTGTTTTAAGGTAGTTTCATGTTTTGAGTGGTTTGATCAAGGGTTTTGTGGGACAACCATAATCTGTCCAGAGTTTCAGAACAGTAACACTCTTTTGAAATAAGCAAATCAGAACCTTAATCAAGCACTTTTGGCCCAAAAAAAACTTTTCTAAGTAGGTTAATGTGTTAGGAAACTACCCTAAAAAGAACAAAGCATTTCTGATTTTTTTAACAATTTTTATAAAATCGTGCAAGAACCCTGGACAGAGGGTTGTAGAATCCTGAGTGATGTCTGATTTTTGTCTAATTCCCGGAGATCTAACCATTGAAACTTTGATTTTCTTTTTGGGTTAAAAACTAGACACACATAGGCATCTTGTGTCCAACATTCATCAAGATTAAACCATGGGAAGCATGCTTTTTATTTTTTTGAAGTTCTGATCTGCTCTCAGCAATTTTCAGAATTCTGTAACAATTTTGATCAATCTCATAAATAATGACTTAGATGATATTTTCATGAGATAAGGTTCAAACCATGTTTCAATAATGATTAGTTAAGCTTGAATTTAAAGTTTAAGTGACCTAAATCAATAAGTACTTCACGATTTCTTCTTGTTTATGTTTACATTCATCCATGTGACTTGACGTTCATAATTAGGATTCGTTTGCTCTAGGTTAATTACATTTGATAGATTTAGGTTAGAGGCCTAGGATCATTATTCAATTTTACATGTTGTATATCATGTGGACTAACCCTTGTTTTGTAGCGCTGATGAGGTATGACTTTTCGACTTTCCCTTAGCTTAACTTTTCATTGATTTTATTGATTTTATGACCACATGCGCGACACATTAGAATTAGGATCTTGCCTTATGTGAATACATGTGATTAGAGACTCTTTTCTAGGATTTTCTTTTATTTGTATGCATTGCACGTTTAATATCGCGACTGGATCCCGGGTAAGTTCTCTTGTTCCCTATTGCATATCATATTGCTTACTACTTGAATTATGTGGTTTTTGAATGATATTTTATCAATTGCAATCTTACACCCTTTAGACATGCTTTTGTAATGTATATTTATACATATGTATTAGTTGAGGGCACATTTAAATTAATACTTTGATTAAAAGGATGTTAAGTAGAGGCCTATCGCGAGATAGGACGAGAAGGGGTGTTTTAGTCCGATGGACTCCTTCCCTTCTCGTTCCATAATCCCCGGACCTAATTTAATCTTTGGTTTCGTAAAAAGATCAGTTGCTTTAAAATAGGTTTCTTAATTTTCCCTTAAAGAAAATTAAGTGTTGACTCATTTGTTTTGAATTTGAAATTTTAAAAGGATTTTAAAAGAAAAGTTGTGGGTAAGGAGAAAATTGCGATATCCACAGGAGCTCATTTTTTTTATTAAAGCCCCAAACTAATCTTTGTTAAAGTATATTTTCACATGATCATCTTCTAAGGAAAAATCCAAAAATTTTGGGAATTATTTTTGGAAAAAATACTCTTCAAATGAATTTCAAAGCAAAATTTCAATCCAATCAACTTTAGCGAGAAATATTTTCACATCCTCATTTTTAAATAAAAGATTCAAAATCCTTGAGAATTATTTTGAAAGATCTCATCATTTAAAGAAATGCTTTTCAAATGAGTTTCGAAATTTTTTGAATACTTGACCTTTGAAAGGATAGTGAGGATCACAATGAGAGGTGAAATTGGCGCATTTGACATGAATGAGGATTTTATGTGCTTATGTGTTTTATGGTTAGGATTAGATTTTTCGTTTCTTTGGCATATAGAATAGGCACACACACACACATATTCATTGCATCCGTGTGACATATGAACCGTTCATGAACATTTCACCAAGCATTTGCAAAAGAAAATGTGAAAAAAATAATAAAAAAATGAAAATTCTTTTAAAATCAATCAAAATTGATAAAAAAAAAAAAATGAAACATGATTGTAGGCGAGATAACATCAAACCCAGAATAGTTTGGGTTAGCAGTGCAAGCGTGAGATTAGTTAGAAGAGAGAAGATAATAAAAAGGATAATGTTGAGGTTGAGGTTGATTAGTTTGTGGAGCTTAATGATTCGAAGAAGGGCCACTTAACCGAGAAATTGACCATAGGAACGGATAATGTTTCTGCAAACACGGGTGGCGAACCCGAAGGTTCAAATGATGCTAGTGAGGTGATAATGTTTGTGAATCCTACTGCTGAAGCGAATGTGGATGCTATTGGAAATGTAATAAATTGAAAATCATCTGTGACACTCCATTTGATACCAAAGTCATGTCTAGTCCAGCTTATAATCGACTCATGTCTAAGTTGGAGTCAAATGTCAAGTCCAGTCGAGTCTTCAATTTAATCTGTTATCGAGTTTATTGTCAAGTCTTCATCGAATCAATCGAGTTAGGGAGTGTAATCCGCTGCTAGTTGAATAAAATCTCATTATGATTGATTTAGTGTGCCAAGTCGTGAATGTATGGATCATTAAACCAAAGGAGGGGGGGGGGGGGGGGGGGGGGGAATAACTTTTTTTTTTTTCGATCATGGAAAATCTTTGTTAATAAATCTTTGCATTGAAAAGAATCCCCAAGTGATCAAGGCAAATTCTATGCCAAATCCAAAGAGGAGTAGATAATTGATTAGCTTTACTTTAAGAATTTAAAGATGTTCTTGCTCAATCTTGAAAAGATGAACTTGGAACTTCGTGAACCTTGCTTTCCATCCCCTAAAAGATGAGTCCAACCAGTCCATAACCATAAACTTTGTCCTTGATGGTAGCTAGATATTTTAATGAACTTCTTCCAAACAAAAAGAAAAAAAGAGCTCGTTAGGATGAAAACCTGAAAGGGCGCCTAGGCAAAAGTTAGAGCAAAAATAAGATGTGTGTTGATTTCAAAATTCGAATCTTAGCCAGACAAAATCATGAAAGGAATAAGAGATAGTGAGGTAGAGAAAAGAAAGGAAAGAGAAAAAGAAAATAAGTAAGATTGGAATTCTTGAGCACTTCATTGGCACATGAATTATCTCAAGGTTTCGAGTTGTTCTAAACGAAGAAAAAATATTGGAGATAAAAAGAGAGATTGGAAAGTATCAATTAGTCTCAAAATTTTGTGGAAGGCTCAATGGCTAAGTGGGTCTAAAATAATGCAGAGATATCTTTGAAAACGATAAAGAGTGATTTGGAAGGTTGATATTGATTTGTGAGTATGATAGAGTATGATTAAAACATGATGGGTTACGAGAGTTGTAAAAATAGACTGGCTAGTGAAAAAGGTGAAAAGAATCAACCGCCACAAATAAAAAGAAAAGAAAAGGAAAAAAAAGAAAAGAAAAGAGAAGAAAAGGAAAAATAAAAGAAGAAAATAAAAGGGAGAAATAGTTCATGTTCTCATCATCGTGTTCGAAGGCTACCACAAGCCACCCATTTCAGAAAGAGTACTCATTGGACCCATATGAAAGCATGGCTCAAAGAGCCCACCTATTTTTTGAAGCCTTAATCTTTCAAGACCTCCAGAATACTTGAACTACGCTCGACCTGATTCCCACTCGGGGATACGTGGGCAACCTGTTCGGATCGGTCGACTCCCTTGCAATGATCTGACACTTTTTTTTAAACTTTAACCGAACTACTTCGGATCTGATTCCCATTCGGGAATAAGTAAGCGAGCCTCACTTGGTTCTCGGTCCGCAAAACACCAGCAAATCATTTGCACCTATAGATCCCTCATTCCAGACTAGGGGCAAACTTCGTTTGCTGAAAATCCTTTTTATCATAAAAGTAAACCCCCAAGTCTCTGTCAAACTAGGGGCAAACTTTGTTTGCCAAAAGCCCTCTATGCCTGAGGCAAGTCCTTAAGTAATTGAGTTTGTTTTGAAAGGATTGAAATAGAGTGTCTTTCATTCTATAAGCTAAAGCACTAATTTAAAGCACATTCTATATGGGCAAAGAATTCGCTAAATCAAAAAAGGAAATTTAGTTTTTTCAATAAAGCACTATCATTTACAAATTGATGAATAAAAAGTAAGGTGATACATTATTCACGATGAAAGCACATTGATTCATAATATTACAGAATTTGAGTCAGTCGTCTTGTGTAATTAGCTTGTCAAGTCTGTCCTCCTTTGATGAGTCAATTATGGTCTCGAATGTGTGGGTTTAAGATGTTGAATAAAGATTTGAAAAGTCTCCATGAGCATCCTAAGAGCAATACGAGCAGAGATTTCAAACACTATCACAACATAATGCTAAAGTGGTAATATAAGAAGAGTCCAAGACTAGGGGCAAAGGTGACTTCCCTCTTTTGACAAGATCGATGTGTTTCTTCTAAAGATTCGCAAATGCAGAAAATCATTCTTTCTATCAACTCCATCCGAATTCTTTGAGTCTCAAGACTCCCCAAATTTTGAAAAAAAAAAAAAAATCAACCCGCTGAGTCCGTGGACTCCCGAACTTTTCTGAAATCAATTCTTTGAGTCCGAAGTGAGAACGAGGAGACTCTCGAATAAGCGTTAGTCCTCAATGGCAGCTTCTTTACAATAATCTGTTAGGCCTCAATGACAATCCCTGTTAGTCTTCTATGACAATCTCTGTTAGCAAATTTGAAATGTTTTGAGTTTAATTTGACTCTCAAATTTTGGAAATAAGAAATTCTTTGAGTCTGATTTAACTCTTATTTTTTAGAAAATTTTAAAATTCTTTGAGTTTAATCCGACTCCCAAATTTCTAAAATAGAAATTCTTTGAGTCTGATTCGACTCCCGTTTTTAGAAAATTTGAAAATTCTTTGAGTCTAATCCGACTCCCAAATTGGTGAAATAGAAATTCTTTGAGTCTGATTCGACTCCTGATTTTAGAAATTTGAAAATTCTTTGAGTCTAATCCGATTCCCAAATTTGTGAAATAGAAATTCTTTGAGTCTGATTCGACTCCTGTTGTTAGAGTCCGATTCAACTCCCAATTTTGTGAAGAAGAAGTTCTTCAAGTCCGATGAACTCCAGATTTTGTAAAGTTTAAATTCTTGTTGAGTCAAATTGCCTCCCGATTTTTGAAAGATTTGAATGCTTTGAGTCTGATCGTCTTACAACTTGAAAATGAAATTTTTTTTTAGTCAGATGGACTCCAAGTTTTGGAAATAGGATTTATTTTGAGTCTGATCGACTCCCAGATTTTGGAAAAAGAAATTCTTTAAGTCCGTTTGACTCCGAGTTACTGAGAAGTAGAAATACGTTTGAAGTCAAATTAACTCCTGATTTTTTTTAGTCTGATCGAAATAGAATTTAGTTTGAGTCAAATTGATTCCCGTTCTAGCGACTCCCTCCATTAGTCCTCTATGGCAATCCTCGTTAGACGTTTTATGGCCTTTGTGTTAGTCCTCAGTGGGAACGTCACATTCGCTTTAGTCTTCAATGATTCCTTAAGTCTCATTTAAACTCCAGATTTTGAAAATTAAAATTCTTTTTGACCCCCAATCTGGAAAAGAAATTGATTTGAGTCGGATTGACCCCCGATTTTGAAAAGATGAGTCAATTTGAGTCTGAATGACTCCTGATTTTAGAAGAATAAATTGATTTGAGTCTGATTGACTCCCGGTTTTGAAAAGATGAATTGATTTGATTCTGATTGACTCACGATTTTGAAAAGATGAGTCGATTTGAGTCTGAATGACTCCTAATTTTAGAAGAATAAATTGATTTGAGTCTGATTGACTCCCGATTTTGAAAAGATGAGTCAATTTGAGTCTGAATGACTCCTAATTTTAGAAGAATAAATTGATTTGAGTCTCATTGACTCCCGGTTTTGAAAAGATGAGTCGATTTGAGTCTGAATGACTCCTGATTTTAAAAGAATTTATTTGAGTCTAACTGACTCCCGGTTTTGAAAAGATGAATTGATTTGAATCTGAATGACTCCTGATTTTAGAAGAATAAATTGATTTGAGTCTGATCGATTGAACATCGAATTGTGTCTGGTTGATTCCCAATTTTGAAATATGATTTGAATTGAGTTTGATTGACTCCGGATTTTTGAATTTGAATTCTGGATTTTATGAAATTAAATTGAATTAAGTTGAGTTGAACCGACTCCAGATTTTGTGAAATTAAACTCGTTTGAGTCTGATGGACTCTGGATTTTGAGGAATTGAATTCGTTTGAGTCCGATTAACTCCCAATTTTTTAGAATTTGAACTAAATTGAGTCTGATTGGCTCCCAATTTCGTGAAACAAAGATTCTTTGAGTCTGATTGACTCCTGATTTTGTTGAAATAGAAATTGTTTTAATTTGAATTGACTCTCGATTTTAGAAAATTTGAATTCTTTCTTCAGATTTTGAGAAATTAAATTCGTTTGAGTCTAATTGACTCCGGAGTTTAGAAATTTGAAATTAAATTGAGTCTGATTGACTATTGATTTTGAAAAATTGAATTAAATTGAGTCTGACTGATTCTTGATTTTAGAATTTGAATAGAATTGAGTATGACTGACTCCTATTTTAGAAATTGAACTGAATTGAATTAAATTTGATTGACTCTTGATTTTGAAAATTTGAATTGATTGGAGTTCAAATAACTCCGATTTTGAAAAGTCGAATTGATTGAAGTCTGATTGACTACAGATTTTGAAAGAATTGAATTAAGTAAAGTTTGATTGATTTCTGATCTTGAAAATTAAATTGATTTGAGTCTAATTGACTCATGATTTTGGAAAATTTGAATCATAATTTTGAGAATCGAATTGATTTGAGTATGATTAACCTCTGATTTTGGAAGATCGAATTGATTTGAGTCTAATTGACTCATGACTTTGAAAATTGAAATGAGTTGAGTCTGATTGACTACCGATTTTGAAGATTTAAGATTGAATTAAATTTGATTACGATCAACTCTCGGATCTTAGGAGTTTTGAATTAAATTAAGCCAATTTGACCTAGTTTGAGAATGTAACAGATTTGCATTCTCGGTCCTCACAACGGATTTGTGTTGACCTCGCTTTGGGAATATAACGGATTTATATTCTTGATCCTCTTAACAGATTTGCGTTGGCCTCGCTTTGAGAATGTAATAGATTTGCATTCTCGGTCCTCGCAACGGACTTGTGTTGACCTCGCTTTGGGAATATAACGGATTTATATCCTCGATCCTCATAATGGATTTACGTTGATCAAAGTTTGAGAATGTAATAGATTTACATTCTCGGTCCTCGCAACGGATTTGTGTTGACCTCGCTTTGGGATTATAACAGATTTGTATTCTCGATCAACGGATTTACGTTGTTCAAAGTTTGAGAATGTAACGGGTTTGCGTTCTCGGTCTTCGCAACAGATTTGGGTTGGCCTCGCTTTAAGAATATAACGAATTTATATTCTCAATTCTCGTAACGGATTTACGATGATTAAAATTTTGGGAATATAACGGATTTATATTCTCGATCTTCGTAACGGATTTACGTTGATCAAAGATTGAGAATATAATAGATTTGCATTCTCGATCCTCGCAACGGATTTGTGTTGACCTTGCTTTGGGAATATAACAGATTTATATTCTTGATCCTATTAACGGATTTACGTTGATCAAAGTTTGAGAATGTAACGGGTTTGCGTTCTCGGTCCTCACAATAGATTTGCGTTGGCCTCGTTTTGAGAATATAACGGATTTATATTCTCAATCCTCGTAACGGATTTACGATGATCAAAATTTTGGGAATGTAACGGATTTGCATTCTCGGTCCTTGCAACAGATTTGCGTTGACTTCGCTTTTGAGAATACAACGGATTTATATTCTCAATTCTCGTAATGGATTTATGATGATCAAAATTTGAGAATGTAACGGGTTTGCGTTCTCGGTCCTCGCAACAGATTTGCGTTGGCCTCGCTTTAAGAATATAACAGATTCATATTCTCAATTCTCGTAACGGATTAACGATTATCAAAATTTTGGGAATGTAACAGATTTGCATTCTTGATCCTTGCAACAGATTTGCGTTGACCTCACTTTTGGGAATATAACAGGTTTATATTCTCGATTCTCGTAACAGATTTACATTGATCAAAGTTTGAGAATGTAATAGATTTGCATTCTCGGTACTCGCAACAGATTTGCGTTGGTCTCGCTTTGAGAATGTAACGGGTTTGCGTTCTCGGTCCTCGCAACAGATTTGCGTTGGCCTCGCTTTATAACGGATTTATATTCTCAATCCTCTTAACGGATTTACGTTGATCAAAGTTTGAGAATGTAACGGGTTTGCGTTCTCGGTCCTCGCAATAGATTTGCGTTGGCCTTGCTTTGAGAATATAATGAATTTATATTCTCAATTCTCGTAACAGATTTACGATGATAAAAAATTTGAGAATGTAACGGATTTGTATTCTCGATCCTCGTAACAGATTTACATTTTCGGTCCTCGCAGCAGATTTGTGTTGACCTCATTTTGGGAATATAACGGATTTATACTCTCGATTCTCGTAACGAAATTACGTTGATCATTTTTGGTCCTCGCAACAGATTTGTGTTGACCTCGCTTTGGGAATATAATGGATTTATATTCTCAATTCTCGTAACGGATTTACAATGATAAAAAATTTGAGAATGTAATGGATTTGCGTTCTCAGTCTTTGCAACAGATTTGCGTTGGCCTCGCTTTGAGAAAATAACGGATTTTTATTCTCAATTCTCGTAACGGATTTACAATGATCAAAATTTTGGGAATGTAACGGATTTGTATTCTTGGTTATTGTATCGTGCAGCATGCATCATGAAGAAAGAACATGAGATAGAGCAAACATATCCAACGGGGCCGAACGGCTGTGGATTTTTAGAACAAACCCGCATTGACACTGGGGTCTAAGTCGCGAAGCGCCGCCCAATCAATTGTGTTCGTCCTTTCGACAGAAACGACCGCATATCTTAAATCGAATTAACACGAGCATTAAGTAGCATAGGGCATGGATTACATCTAAAAATGCCAGGATTGCATTAGAATCACATCATTTGAAGAACACGAAGTTGCATTAACGGTCAGCATTTGCATGAACACGTGGATCACGATAAGATAGGTGCATTCATCCATATGACTACTTGTGCTTATGTGTGTTTGCCCTTGTCCGAATTACGTCTTGGTCTGATTCCTGAATGGATACGTAGACAGCTCATCATTGAGCACGACCAGCATAAACCATTATCGTGCGCCTGTTTTCTTTTGCAACGCATTTTGTTTTTACCTAATTTTGACGGTTTGGTCAAAGGCTTGTCTTCACACAGGCTTCGACATTCACTTATGACACGCGTTGCTCCACAAGCTCTGTCGAAGAGGGGCAAACTGTAGACACCCTAATTTTGACCAAACATCGAATTAAGGGGAACAATCCAAGTCCGATGATGACAATGTCCAACTAATCTAAGGCTTCCAAAGGTGATTCAAGCTCTTCGAAAGACTCCTTAACTCGAAACAAAAGAAAAGGAAGAAAGAAAAAGAAAGGAAAAGGGAAATAGAAAATACGGCATACGGCAACATCTGCGGCAGTTACGGGTTGCCGGTGCGGCACTTGTTGATTGCCGGACCGGTAGTCAGTAAGAGCCGCAGCGGCAGTCACTGAATGCCGTTAAAACACACCAAATGCCGCAAAAATTGGATTTCCAGAAAAGACGGCAGTCCTTGGAGTTGTCCGCGACATTCAGTGAGTGCCGCACCGGTATTCAGCGAATGCCGCAACGACATTCATTGAGTGCCGCTTCGGCGTTCACTGAGTGCCGCTTCTATCTTCGGTGAGTGCCACGTTTTCCAGCAGACAGCTGTAATACAACACGTTTTGTACCATCAAAAGGATGTCCAAAATTAGGGTTTTGCCCCTGAAAATACTGAAATACCCTTTAAAAATTTACCTATATAAGGAAGAGTATCTTCATTGAAAAAGGGGGAGTTAGACTTAGAAGAGGAAGAATTTTGGGGGGACTACTACACATTTTTGGGAGAAGGGAATTTCAAGGAGAAAAACAAAAGAATTTTTGGGATAAAGAGAGTTTTGAGAGCTTGAAGAAGAGCTTGGAAGTTCTTCAAACTATAGAAGTTTGAGGATAGTTGGAGGTGATCCTCTAATCTTGTTTAAGTTTTCATTCTCTTTTGTTCTTTTTGGCTTGGATTTAAAGCATCTATGATTATGAAGTAAACAAGTTTTCTAAAAGGTTCTTTGATGGATTTAGAGCACTTGCTCTCTTAGTTTTCTTTATTTCATTTCTTCTTTTTGTTTATATTCTTCTCTAGAGATTCTTATAGATCTTCAATATCTCTCTTGAAAGCTCTTGAGTTTGATCTTTTGAATCTCATGTAAGCTTATGCTTCATATGAGATTCAAAGTTTGATCATCACTTCACTTTATAAGCAAATAGATGGATCCAAGTCCATACTCATGACTTGGGTTCTCTAGCTTGATGTTTCATGGAATCTTTTCTATATTCTTTGAGACTCATGAGTATTAGTCATGTTTTGATCTCCAATGACCCTTAATGGAAATGAGAGTTATATTAGGATAAGCCAATGTCCATGGCTTGGTTGGTAGATGTAACAAAAGGGTGATTAGCCCAATAGTGGAGCAGTGAATTCATAAAATAGTTTTGATCAAAGATTTTTAGTTAAATAATGGACTGTTGGAATTGAATGAAACCAACTGGAGAGTGTCAATAACTCAACGATCTACCACTGTAATTTTTGTTTTAGTAGGATCTCATGTATTACATGGTTTGGTCATAGGTTTTGTGAGTCAACCATATTCTGTCCAGAGTTTCAGAACAACAAATCAGTTTCAAAATGAGTAAATTGGAACCTTAATCAAGCATTCTTGGCTCCAAATAGTTTTTTTCTATGAAGTTTAATGTGTTAATAAGATCTCCTAAAAAGATTAGAGTCTTTACTATTTTTGAAAAATCGTACAAGATCTCTAGACGGAGATTTGCAAATCTCTGAGTGATGTCTGGTTTTTACCCTTTTCCCAGAGATTGGACCGTTGATCTTTGCTTTTGCTTTTCGGGTTAGAAACTAGACTCACAGAGGCACCTTGTGTCCAAAAATCATCAAGATCAAACCATGGGAAGCATGTTTTTTTATTTCTTTGAAGTTCTGGTCTGCTCTCTGTAATTTTCAGAATTTTATGACAGATTTGACCAACTTTGTAAATAATGGTCCAAATGACTTTTCCATGACCTAGGGCACAAACCATGTTTTAATAATGATCAATTAAACTTAAATACAGAGGTTGAGTGATCCAAATCAATGAATAATTCATACTTATTCTTGTTCATTTTTATATATCTATATGCATTCTTCCATGTGGTTTGATACCTGTAATTAGGATTCATTTTTTAGATTAAATTGTATTTGATTGAACCCAATTATGAGTTCCTTGTGATCATGTTGGGACTATGCCACCTCTATATGGACATTACATTGGCTCCTAGTTGAGACTTGTATATCTATAGAGAAGTTGTGTTTTCAACTAATTGGAAGGAATCCATAATTATGTCAATTCTTTCATACTTGATAGATTTAAGCTAGAAGTTTAGGATTAATTATTTGATATCTTTTTTGAAGCATATGAACTAATCTTTGTTTTGTAGCGCTTTTAAGGTACGATTCCTCGATTCCTCTCTAATTTTGTTTTACTCTTTAATTTTATTGATTTTCGACTACATGCGCGACACCTTAGAATTAAGATTTGCCTTATGTGTATATATGTGATTAGAGACCCTTTTATTAGGATTTATTCTTTTGTATGCATTATACGTTTAAACATTCGCGACTGGACCCCGGGTAAGTTCTCTTGCTCCTCATTGCATATCATATTGCTTGCTAATTGAACTATATGATTTTTGAATGATATTCTGTCATTTGCAATCTTACACCCTTTAGACATGCTTTTGTAATGTATATCTATACTTGTGTATTAACTGAGGGCATGTTTAGATTAATAATTCGATTAAAAGGATGTTGAGTAGAGGCTTAATGCGAGATAGGATGAGGGGGGTGTTTTAGTCCGCCTGGCTCCTTCCCTTCTCACTCATTAATCCCCGGACCCAGTTTATCTTTGATTTTGCAAAAGATCGGTTTGCTTTTAAAATGGTTTATTAATTTTCCTTTTAAAAATTAAGTGGCGACTCTTTGTATTTGTCTTTGAAATTTGAAAATTGTTTTAAAATTAAAAGTGGGCCTAAATGCCGGTATCCACAGATGGGCTCCACAAACCCAATGAGGATTTAGATTTTTTAAAAGCCAAATTATTTATTGGCTTCTTGTGTAAGTAATTTTTGACAATAATGCCAAAAAAATTAAATAGCTCCTCGGCCTTTGCTCTCCTCAAAAGGGGTTGTTCACTTTTAATAAATTAGGGGGCCGAGATAAAATCGCTCGGCC